>JANKKI010000034.1:11611789-12968754 GCA_025175665.1 Cinchona pubescens
TATGGACATCCTTCAAATCCATAATCAGTTGCCTTTCCTATTTTGAAGTTTGAATTGTTTGTTCCTCCTTGATGTTAGGATCCTTGGAAACCCCCACAACTTCAGGTATTTCATTTAGGATATCATCCCTAAATTCCAGATTCTCTGATGGGATCTTCTCCTGATCATTTGGCATGCTTGCTAGGCCTTTTTCTTGGATTTCAAGAAATTCAGTTAGGGTTTCTCATGCATGGGTATTCCCTCCTGCAAGGCTGATAGCACAAGCAATGGTGCTTCCACCTCCTGGACAATATTTGATCCTGAATGACCAGGTTTCATTGCTGGATTGATCTAAGAACTACCCACTTCTAAACTGATTGATCAACTAGTTCTTGACCAGTATCCTCACGGTGTTCTGGCTACTTTTCAATGACTATCAAGTTGCTTTTTCTTAACTTGATACTCCTTCTTCTTGATTTGAAAGGCTTTCTTTCTGGCTGGATTTTCCTTTTGGGGTCTTCCCTTTTCCACATTGTTGGACTCAACTTTCTTTCCTCTTATTTTTTGAGTGACTTCCACCACTACCTGCTGTTGATCACCCATTTTCCCCAGCAAGAACTCTTTAATAGAACGACCTTGCTTATTGCAATTAACACAATAAGCAGGCATCTCCTTATATGTAAATGGCTGCCATTTACCCTTCTCAGTAATTCCTAGCCAAACACACTACCAAAGAGAGAATTTCAAATCAACTTCAACACAAACTTTTCCATGACTAGTCCTTGAAATTGTTGCTGTTGCCACATCCATTTTCTATGGTGTTCCCACGGCTGAAGCTAAAGAGTATAATGATTCTTTGTGAAAAAAATAAAAAGGAAGGTTTTCAAATGAAATCCATGTAGGGGATGACGAAGATTCTGATTCTTGACTAAATATAATGCATCCCATTTGAAAACAACATAGGAAATCCCATAATAAACCAAATACCCTTGATCCAACATCTGAGAAAATCAGCTCCAATGAGAACCTTATAAGAACAAGCCATTGGTCAATAAGGCCAATTGTAAAGTTTCCTTCTAATCCAATCGAATGGAAAGTTTGTCTAAGTGACCCCATTTGAGGCCTGTCATGAGAGAATTTACCAATCAAAGCCAATTTGAGTGTCTTTGGAAGAACTGCTACCTCTTCTTCAATGAAGAAGACTACAGGCTCTCCTTTGTAACTTCCTAACTGCTTGATAGAACACTGTCCCATCTACTTTTGTTGCACCACATTTGCCAAAGACCTCATTTTTTGCCCTTTAGCTAGCTAAAGGGTAGCCTGCACTGCCATGGCAGTGCAGCCTGCCAAAATCAATACCAAGTTTTAGAGAGAGGTAGGAGAATGTTGTCGTAAGATATTGTGATATTTAAACTAAATGTATGATCCCATAATTTTTAAATAATTAAATATTTAGGATTCAGGTGCACTAAAATTCCAAATAAAAAATAATGTGGAAAATTTAATTAAACCTTATTTTGATTGAACATATGATAACTCTAGTAAACTAGAGTTATTTTACTCTAAATTATGCCATTTTGATAGTTTAAATCTCAAACTTTGGGTAATAAGTTGACAGTATTAATTAATTTCTTTCATATTTTCATATGTGTTTATATTTTTGTTCTTGTTAATATGCTAAGTTTTTATAAAATTTTTAGCTTAATAAATTGCTTAATTGGGTTAATATTATGCAGGTCTAATTTAAAGGTTAGAAGCTAGAATGAACAAAGCTCAAGGATCAAATTGTAATTATATAAGAAATGGAAAGATTGCAGGGAAGAGAGTCCAGATCGTGATCTGGACTCGGGGAAATGACTTAATTGGTTTAGAGTCCATATCGCAATCTCAGAATCCAGATCGCGATATGGACTCGCTGGCAATTTTGCAATATTCTAGCAACCAATTTCTGATTTTTTTTCCCTTGTGTAATACTCCAATATTTAAGCTACTTTTGAATTGTAATAGAAGAAAGTAGGTAGTTGGTAATTTTTAGGATAGATTAGGATAGCTTAACTTTCAAGTTTCATCTTTAATGAAAAGTTCTCTTTAATCATCTTTTAGATCTAGTTTTAAGTTCCTTGCAAGTTTAAATTTTCATTAGATAATTGTAGTGGGTTAATCATTAGCTTCAAGTAGATATAATTTTTACTTCCTTTCTAGTTTAAATTAGTGAGACTCTCTTTGCTTTCGTTTTTAGGGTTTCATAGAGAAATTAGGGTTCTTGTTGATTTATTGCTTTTTAGTTAAGAATTCTCAATTCCTTGCATTATTTTCTAGTTAATTTTTAGTCTGCTTTCTTTGTTATTGTCAAAAATCCAAAAATATTTAGATTTCAAGTTTAACTCTTATCAAATTCAAGTTTAGTAATGGTTGCTTCTAGTCTTTAAAACTTCTTTTGTGTAGTCTTTTTAATTGGGACTTTACTTGCTTTTTAATTTTAGTCTTATTTTGGTTAATTTAGAGTAGAATTAAGTGCTTTTATTTAATTTCTTTTATTAGTTTCTCAATTTCGTAATTGCTTAGTTTCATTTACTTCCTTTAGTAGATAATTTATCTTAAAATTGGGTTTTAATTGCTTGAGTTTAATTATGGCTTTGAGTAGTATAGTTTCATCTTCTATTGTTTGATTTTGTTTAAATACAAGGATCTGTAAATTTTGGTAATTGCTTGCCAAACAATCTTCGTGGGAACGATATCTACTCATCCTATACTAATATCAACTCCGTATACTTGCGAATGTTAGGTAGAGTATAGTGATCTTGTGAGGCTAATCATTGTCTGTTTGTTTTTGAAGTTAAACTCCACCTAAAATGAACAATCAACATATTGTTCATCAGATAAAAATTTAAGATAATGATTTTTTTAATGATAAAGTAATTATTATAATGAAACTTAAGTAGGAACTTTTTTTTTTTTCAAATTCCCTGTGTACAAAAATCTCTTAAAGTACATCACAATGCTATAACTTTTTGTTTTTTTACTTGAAATATGCTTTATGTATTAATTTAGTCCTAATTGATTAATAATACACATACAACAAATAATAAAAGCATTAGTAAAATAGAGAAGAATACTATTTGCAATAGTGTAACTTTAATTGTAATTACTATTACACAAATTCTTTAATAACCAATGGACAAAGATTTTAAATGATTTTACATAGGGTTCGTGAGAAACCCAGTATTTTAATAGCCTTGTTCTTTGATTTTAACTGGTTTAAAATGTTTTTCATATTATTTTTAGTCATAAAGTACTTCAACTTATTCGTTTTTCAATTCGGAAAATTTTTTGATTTACGCGATTTCGGTAAACGGGTCAAAAGTTGGACTAAGTGTAATTAGTGCATTGTGGTGTGTGAGTGTTGTTTGATGGCTGATATATAACGTTAATTTAGTAGCAAAAAAATTAGTTTTTGGGTCAAATAGTCAACTTGATGAGACTATTTGGTCAACTTGGGTACTATTTGGGTCAACTTTGGTTATTAAAGAATTTGTGTAATAGCTGTCTCTTATACACATCTAGATGTGTATAAGAGACAGGCTAATATTAACGTCATATTCCAGCCATCAAACACACTCACACACCACAATGTCTCTTATACACATCTAGATGTGTATAAGAGACAGCTCATAACACATCCTCTTGTATACCATATGGGCTTTATGATCCAAGCTTTAGTTTCAAGTTTTGTAGGATTCTTTATGGCTGAGAAAACCCTCTTTGCAGCCTTATATGTGTTGATTTATGTATGTTATGGGTTGTTTTTAGTGTTTTGGAGGTTGGGAAGTGATTGGGGTTGATTTTTAACAACTTTCCATGGTTAGATTACAAATTTTAAGATTATGAGTTGGGGTTTTGTCTTCCATATGTGGCCTAGAGTGTTATGCTATGAATGCTTATGTCTATGCACATAATGATGTTTTAAGAGTGTTTTAAGGTTAGTTTGGATAGGAATTGAGACCAATCTTGAAACCAAGTGGAATTGATTTCCCTTCATTTTGTAAGTAAGCGGAAGTTTGGCGCAACTAGGATAATTTGGATAATTGGTTATGTTTGAAGGATCTTTAATGATCTTTTGATGGTTTTAAGTGTTTCCTTGGTAGTGGGTTGGATAGGAAGCATGTTTGAATCATGCGTGTGGCTAATCGGTAAAAATTTCAGTTTGGTAGTAAAGAGGAATTCCACCCATAGGTTGTTGCTCTAATGTTGTAATAGAGTTAATTGTAGTGGTTATGGGGTATGGATTGTTGTGGAATGCTATTGATATAGTCCCGGCTATTGCTCCGGTGAATCTTTCTGTTTATGGATTTTGTTGGTTGGTTGAATATGTTGTTTTGAGTTGGGTTGTAACCAAGGTCCCTTGAATACCTTGGAATTAGATTTTGTTGGTTGGTTGAATATGTTGTTTTGAGTTGGGTTGTAACCAAGGTCCCTTGAATACCTTGGAATTGGATTTTGTTGGCAGTAAGCAGGAGGATAGCCTACTTATAGCCTAGGGAGGGGCGAAGTTTTTCGGTTTTTCTGGAAAACTGAGCTTATTATCTCCTAATCTAGCTGTAATACGAATTTGAGGGGTTAACTAAGAGTTTTGACTAGGGTTTTAGCTTGTCGAAGTTGGCCAGAAATTGTGAAAAGGTCATTTTTGACCAAAGAGCTGTTGGTGTCGTTTTCTATCGTTTCGCGTCGTTTTCGCTTCCCTAGTCATGGGTTAAATACATATTTCTCGAATATAGGATTGCTGTTGTTGAAGTCTTTTGTAAGCTTGCCTGTGGCGATCTAGTTCAGTGATCATTTGTGCAGCTTTTGCTTTGATAGGTGGGTAACATAGACCCTCTTCCACTTGTATTTTTTTAACGACTTTCGAAATATGTTTGGATGGATTTTAGAATGTGTATGATGTTTGGAACTGCACTTTTATCAAGTTTTGGAACTATTACATATGAAATCGGGACCAAGCTATTTTATGTTAATCAATTGGAGATATGTTTGCAAACTCTTTTGATATGAAAGCATTTTATAACTGTTTTGGCTCATAGGTGACCTAGGTATATAATTTTGGATGTGTTTGGAAATGTTTGATTTGGGGAGAACCGGTTCTATAGTCATCCATGGGACGCCATGGTGAATCCGGATATTATGAACTATTTGACTACGGGGTCTTGTCTTTGGGATAACTTGACCTCCGTCGACTAGTAGGTGTGGTAGATTACTAGATCGGCTAGTACCGTAGGTCATATCTTTGAGTCCCATGGATGACTATAGAACCGGATATTCCGGATTGAAATTGTACTTGGATTTGTTCGCTATGCTTTAGCATACTATGTTTTGAAATGATTGGATCTTTTGGCTATGTTTTGGACATGCCTGACGTTTAAATGGCATGATACATTTTAGAAACTACTTATGATTATGGTTTATTGACGTTTAAATGGCATGAGATATTTTAGAAACTGCTTCATGACTATGATTTTCACAAATGTTATTATCTTTATGTTTTCTTTTTATCGAAATGGTTGGCCCCATTTGAAGAGCTTTTATGATATCCACTGAGCTAGTTATGATCACCCCACGTGATTTATAATTTTTCAGATTAGGTGCTCGTTTTTGACTCTCCACCGCGATCTACTAAAGGTTCTCTACAGATTCCACATTACTGGTAGGACTCTGCGGATAATCTTCCAAGCTTCTCTTTTGTTTGGAAAGGGGTAGTGTATTAGATAGGTTTTGTATTGATGAACTTTGTTTTTGTTGTAGCATCTTTTGTACTAAGAAGGAATTTTGTAATTCGTATTTTTTGTGTAAAAATGAGATATTCGGTTTTATAGTTAAGAAATGGTTTGATGGTTCTATTACATTGCTGTTAAGTTTGTTGCTCTGTTCGTTTGTGCCTTACGCTTTGGACCGGTGTGCCATTAGCGCGGCGTGTTACGGTTCCGTTTTTGGGGCGTGACAGTTCGTGTTTGCAATAATAGGTAAGAAGCTAGATAAGTTTAAATAGTATAACTTATGTGTTTCATTCTCATACCATCTTATTAAAAATATAGCATTCTAATAATAAAATTTTAGAATAATTTCTTTTAATTTAGATGTACATTGATGATTTTGATAAACAAATTAAGCAACTTTAACAAATTGATTTCATTGTACTTAATTGATAATCTATTATGATATTAAAATTTATTTTAAATGATCAGCTTAATTTATGTAGTGTAATGGAATATTCAATCGATTACTTGGTTACCATAGTAAGTGTAAATATGCTATAATGGGTAATCAACTGATTGCATATAGTGCAAAATAAAAAATAATATTACTATTTTTCCAAAATTGAGAGAAATATATTAAACAAATAAAAGAGTTGGTTCCAAGTATTTAAAGGTGAAGAAATATGTGAGATACATAATGCTATGCAAATATAAAATAAAAGGAAAGGAAAATATGTAAAAGAGCAACTAATTATTTTTTTCACATTTTGGTTTATTAGGAATTTTTAGTACACATTTGACATAAATATTTAATTCAATTCTCAGCCCCATTTCACCATAAGTTCCTAAAAATAATTATTTAAAAATTAGGGGATCATATAAATCCAAAATTTAAGCATCGGGGATAAAAAATTAAAAGTCAAAATGTTTGACTAACGAAAATTTGATTTTGACAGTTAGTCACTATTGAATTTTTTTAATTGTCCTTTTATGGCTGAAATTGGAAACATTACCGGCCAAATTTGTCTTTAGTGAACTTTCGAGAACAGTTTGAATCCCTCCCAAACATTGGGGACCAAAATTGTAACTTTCCCTATAAAATATTAAGACCGTATATGATATCTAAAAAATATTAATTTTTTTTCTTCAAATGGATTTAAATTGGAATTACAAATTTATAGAGCTGTGAATCTATAATATAAAAATATTATAAATTTTTTTTTAATTCCAAATTCTTTAATTTGATGGGAGAAAAGAAAAGTCATTGAGAATTAAATTTGTTGATTGTTTTGTTTAAAAAAAAGATATTATGATTTTTCTGTAAAATAAAATTTTGCATAAATTTTTGTACAAACTTCTAACTACTACAAACATACAAATTTACATAAAAATAGCCTATATATAGACTTTGCATCCTAAAACTAGATAAATTGTCTAAGCATTCGAAAAATGGTCATTTAATGATTCTAAAAATAAAGGGTTAATAAATTTTACCCTAAGAACTCACACCCTAGAAATATGTATTTTACCTCATGAACTCAAACTATATACAATTTATCCCCTCTGACAGATTCCATAGGATAACAAAAGTCTATGTCCTGATTTAGAGAAAGGTGTAGTCGAATACATACATACATACATACATACATAAATATATATATATATATATATATACATACATACATAAATATATATATATATATATATATATATATATAAAATGTGAATATACCTTTTAACAAAAACACCTTCCAAACATTTATGGGGATAAAGTCCATAAAAGATTTCTTATAACTGTTTTTGTTTAAGTGGTAATAAGACAATTTCATGAATAGCAGATTTTTCGTGATGAACTCATCTTCATTTTTAAAGCCAATTTCAAAAACCGAGAAATTTTAAAACTATTTTTCGTCCGTTTTCATTTTATAGTAACTTAACACATTAAAAATAAAATATGCAAGAAAAATATATTTTGCTTGAATAAATATGGACACACTTAAAGGATTGTATATGTGCTTTGATGTAATGTAAAAATGTACCTATTTACTTATCTAAATAAAAAATCTTTTGCTTTCTACTTTTATATTTATAATGTTTAGACCCTACAAAATAAAAATGAACAAATAGTAGTAGCAAAAGTTCTCTTTCTTGCAGTTAGTTTTATTTTTTTTTGGGCCAAAAAGGCAAATTTTATGAATGAGTTAGAGAATCAAGTTCTAATAAATTTTCATAAGTATGGAAACGTTATCACATCTAAAGCATTTAGCCCTCTGACATTTGATGGTAGAGAGACAGAAACTACAGGGCAAATTGGTGGATGTTTTCCTAGAACTAGCCATTTTTGCTAGTGTATTTGCTACTGAATTTGCCTGTCTGAATTGATGATGAATCATAATAGAATGCCAGCCTGAAAGAGTGGTGTATTCCCTAAGCAATCTATCTAAGTGCCATGGTACACATTTAGCACGCTTGAGAATAAATATCCTCCAAAAGTTTGGAATTCGATTCGAAAGCAAAGGGAGGAAATTTTTCCGTAAGCACCATTTAACATCAACTTGAGGGAGTGAAATTCGACTTCAAGGGGTGAAAAATGACTTGCAAATTCCGAGAAGCCGAAAAGAAAGATGCTATAATTGTCACGAACCACCCTTCCACCACCTGAAGGGCTAGGATTACCAAGCGACGAACCATCAATGTTAAGCTTTTACCAACCCAATGGCAGAGGTTTCCAGGCAATTGAAGTGACCAAATTGCATCTTCCAGTCGCTGCCAATTCGAACCCAAGAGAAGGAAATAAATCCCGAAGCCAAACGCTGAACCTGGAAGACAATTTGTTCAACTAACAAAAGGATATTGTCGAACTGAGCTTTGTTGCGAGCTTTCCAGATTTCCAAGTAGATAATGGAGGGCATTAGGTTAATGATTTCCATGAAGTCGTGTAGATTTAGCTGATCCAATCTACCACGATTGGAAGAAAGAAAGAAGAGACATTAACAGGCTTTAGGCAGCTCTAGCTGTTGGCCAAAATGGTCCCAAACAGTAAGGCCGAGAGGGTAGGTTGTGAATACTTGTACTAGTGTTTCTGTCGACCTGGAAAAATTATATTTGGAGGGAAAACTAAAGCCGAGGCTCATCAATATATCAGGAATAGGAAGAATGTTGTTGAGAAGTCTCCACGTGAAAATTGAGATTTTGAGGGGAATGCTGCTACTCTATATGTATTGTCCGGAGCTAAAGTTTCATGGGAACGCCAAACACAATGGTAGGCTGATGACGAAGCGAAAGCTCCACTTGTCGTTGGTTGCCAAATAAATGTTTTCGTCCATCTCTTCAGAAAGGAAAATTTGTCTTTGCGGATCGTCTGAACATCTGTAACGGAAAGTGATGGCAGAATATCATCCAGAACCCACCCACTTAATTTATTAGAAAAAAATTGCTCGACTGTGTCCTCAGGGTGGCAAACCTCATTTTTCCCTTCTGAGAGTTTCCTGTTACCAGTCCAGTTAGAGTTCTAAGATGATTAGCTGCCGTCTCGGATTACGGTTAGAATGTTAGAGAGAGTCGTCTCCTTAAGCCGAATCATTCTCCTCCATTCCAGGCTAGGATTCGTCACTTCTTCATTTGAGTACCTCCTTCACATATAATTAGCTCATAGAGAATCCACTGTAAGAAAGTTCCACAAAAGTTTAATGGAAAAAACATCAACCACATCATTCAGACTCTAAAAACCTAACCCATTTTCTTGTGCAGGCCGCATAGAGAAAGCCACCGTTTTCAATGACGTTTGTGAACACCGTCCTCTAATCCTCAAAAAAATTTGTCATTCTCATACTATGCTCAGGAGAGGAAACGACCTGCTTAGGTGGGTCAATGACTACTAGAATGTGTGTGGGAATTGAGGACAGAACATGCTTTATCAAATCTAGCCTACTTCCAGGGGATAGAAATTTGGATTTCCACCCCTTAATCTTGGCTGCGAAAGACTCTTGAACTCCTTGAAAATAAATGCATTTTTTCTTCGTACTGAATAATTGATAGCCAATAAGTGAATGGGAGATAATTTGCCTTCATTCCTGTCAAACGTTCCAGTAACCGCGTTGAGGTAAAGTGTTTGCCTGCAACAAGAAAGCTTTTTCTTTACTTATTTTTTGACCCGAACCCAGCTGATAAACCTCCAGGATCTGAAATAAGTGATTGAGACTTCATTTTTCTCCTGTGTGAAAATTAGTAGGTCATCTGCAAAAGATAAATGGGAGATAGCGATTGCTTCTCTCGGCAAGGCCAATGGAAAAGTATCTTGCTCGGCAAAGATCTTCTTCAGACTCCTGGTGCTAAGAGATTCTGAAGATAAAATAAATAGATAAGGTGATAGCAGATCACCCTGTTTGATACCCCTCGAACCTTGGAAAAACTCCTCATCTTTACCATTGACAAGTACGGGAAACCAAATTTTGCGTAGATTTGAGAAAATTAATGCAACAAAGTTGGGAAAAAACCAAACTTGAGAAGTAATAGCTCCAAAAAAGGGCAAGAGACTAGGTTGAAGGATTTCACCATGTCCAGTTTGAATAATATGTTATGTCCATGAGCTTTCCTATCAAGTGATTGAAGAATTTCCTGAGCAAGTAACATATTATTATAGATACCACGGTTACCTACAAATGCCAATTACTTAGGGACAATTAAACCTTGCAACACAGAAACCAATTTATTAGTCAACACTTTAGTAAAAATTTAGTTAACAAAATTACGAGTGAGATTGGTCGAAAGTCTGGAAAGGCAAGAGGGTTAGGTTTTTTGGGAAGCAGGAGAATTAGTATGCTCGCAACACGTTTTGGAATAGGGATCCTTGCCAAAAAAATCCTGCACCGCTCTAAAGACATTATCAGCCACAATCTCCTAGCAGTGCGCAAAAAAATAGCCTGAGAAACCATTTGGTCCTGCAGAACTCTTCATGTCTTGTTGGTGAACCGCGTTCTTCACTTCCTCCATAGAGACTAGGAATGTAAGAGAGGTATTTTGCTAATCAATGATTAGGCAAGGGGTGTTAGATAGAAGTTGCTCAGCTGCCACCTGGTCAAAGTCCTCAGCCTGCAAGGTGTTGGGAAAACCGAACTGCCTCATCTAGGATTTCCTAATCATCCTCAAGCCATTGACCATCTTGGACTTTTATATGGTGGATTGCCAACTTTGCATGCTTTTCACGTAGTGTTGCATGAAAAAATTTTGTATTCTGATCATTGTCATGGAGCCATTTAATTCTCGCCCTTTGCTGGACCAAATCCTCTTCTATTTTTAGATGCCAAGATAGTTCTGCTTGTGCCCTGTCAAGACCAGATCCTCCCTCCGGTCCGGCGATGGATCTTCTTGAAATTCCACCTCTTTCACTTCAACTAATTGCTCAGCAGCTATGATGTTGTCATGGACATTCCCAAAAGTTCTTTTGCTTCACTTCTTAAGCCAATGTTTCAGCCGCTTCATTTTCTCTGATAAAGCTTTCTAAACACAACCCACACAAAACAATACCAAAATCGGATTAATCTAATCGGTATCAACTACGTGAAATAATATTTTACTTTTGCACAAACCAAAAAATGCATGTGCATAAATGTCAAACATGGTTTCTCAACATAAATTAAGAAGTCACATTTATCAACATGGGTCACGTCATGTAATAAATTGTTTCTACCAAAAACCAATTCAAAAGACGCATAAAATTGAACCTTTATAATCACTAAAAAGGTAATGAAGGATCAATAGACCTTACAATGCAAGCACACAAATGTCACACAAAAGTCATGTATTTAGTACTGCTATAATCATTTAACTCAAAAACGGTAGTATAGCCTTTTATAATTCCTTTATACCTTTTATTTGTCTCTTTATTACTTTTATCATTCTTAGCAAGGCGCATTTTCACAAAAGCTAGCTTATAATTCCCATTTCTTACCATGCTTATGTATTTTACATAAGGCAAGACATTTTTTTAACTTTTCAAGCTCATTGGAGCATTTAGAGAACATACGGAACTAGCCACAAAAAAATGAGTTGTATTAGCGTAAGTCAATTAAACAACCATAATAGAGCCGAACACCTCGCCATGCATTACATACAAATGAAAATACAAAGGTCTATGTCATGTCCTACTCCATCCCACTAACAATCACAAAGAAACAATTCAACAACTTCAAATAAGCATGGGCACTAAATAAATTACGTGACTCATCTCTAATAATAATGAGTTCAAAAATTTATACCTAAGAAAGCATGTTGAACATAAATTCGAATTTCCATCTGTTCAATAAAAAATGTGAAGCATGCTTCATGTAGATCAATAATTCTAGATTAAGGATTAATAACATTGATAATTAAAAATCAATCCTACTAATAATATTATGACATTTTACTAACACATAACACAACAAATTTATAATAAAGTTAACAAAGACTAAAAATCAACACAACTAATTATCAACAAATCTAAACTAAACCACCACTTGCCAACATAACACAAAACTAAGGCAAGTGCAAACAACTAAAATAACAATTATGCGAATAATTGAAACAAATCTCCCCTGACAAACTAAGCTGATGTAGAATTGGTCAATCTATTGTTATTCCCAATGATCCAACTTTATCCCTTTCTTTCCTAGTCCTTGGCATTTGCCTATCAATGTCATCTGATGGACAATAGTGCCATTTCATAAGTTTCCCAGAAGGCTAAGTTGCCAATCCATAAAATCCATCTTTCTCCTCATTTCCTCAATGCATTGGCTATAGTAGACTAAGAGCTCCCGCTGCATCTGATTATTGAGCGGCGGATGTAAAATAGAATCAGAAGCAGACTGAGATAGTGGCTTCTCTAGAAGAAGTGATCCCCGAGGTCTTTCTTCTTGAACTCCTTTAGTCTCATTAGTTACTTGCTTTCTTCTTGCCTTAGCTTGTACTATAATCCTGGCGGATTTATAATGAGTCACGATGGCCTGAAGAAATTTATTATCAATCACGACAGTATTGTCCCATTTCTTCATAGTAGCAATCTGCAAACCTGCAAGTTGGCAAAATTGAGTAGTCAAATTTGGAAAAAATAATGCATGTGCTTTGGATTTCCATTCCTCAGAATTTCTTGCTAGATATCCTGTCCAACATCAATTGTCAAAACCTCTATAATGGCAAAAAATAAGCATGTCTTCTCATGGTTAAAATTGCTGGTGTGTGAAGTAGGAAACATACGTGAACATATAAATTGCATCCATGCCCTAGCCTTTGCGTTCAAGTACTTAAGCCTAATCCACTTACACAGGTTATCCTCCATCTCCCATATACCCCAACCATCTATCAACACGCTAGCTATCTCATCATAATCGACTGCTTAACTCTCCCTCCAAAAACATGATGAATTGGTTATTGGAATTAGTGGGTAAATGGTAGAGTTTAGTGATGATTTCCTACCTAAAAGCCACATGTGTATCCCTAACCTTGACTACATGGACCATGTTTTTGTTTGCCATGACGGAGGGAGATTTACAAATTTTTTTCCATCCCCTGCTTTAAATTTTATTAAAAATCTTACAACACAATTCATGTACTTTTTTATTATTTTCAATTCTCACAAGACTCAAATCAAGCCTCTATTCATATGAAGGATTCACCCAATTTTGAAATTTTTCATGGAATTTCTTAGGCTCTAAAGAAACAAAAATGTTGTCATCACAAGTGTTGCTATCCAATTGCATTCTTTTCGTCGTCATTAGATGTTACCAAATTATCTTTTTCTTTTAGATGTTACAAAATTATCAACAAGAAATAAATCAACCAAATCAGCAAGAATTTCTCCCCAACCTAAATCAAGAATAATCCACAACAATTTATCCCAACAACATTCAATTAATAAATATTCCAGAAAAATATCCACCACATAATTGAAATAATGAAAAGGAAAAAATTTCCATCCAAATACCAAGGAAATCACCAAAAGTTTAATATGAACGATCTTAGTCAAAACCAAATTTGCGTGAAAAACTTCCCTTGTGAAGACCACAATAACCTTTTCAGGTTGTAAGAGGTGCGAGTTATCCTAACTTTGAATGATTGGTGTACATGAGATGAAGGGTAGAAAATTTTGTGGTGAATGCTTTATAGTAATGGAGAATAATATTGGAGAGAAGAGAGAGAATGAGAAATTTAAATATTGAGAAAAGAAGAAGAATAAAAAAAGAAGCATTTGGGTCGCGTGATGGAAAAAAGAAAAGTGAAGAAGTGGTTTTGAAATTAAAAAGCTAAAGCAAGGTTTTTAATCCTTTGTTTTTCCCGCCTAGACCTGCTGCAAAATGTGGGTGGTCAAGCATATATGAGTCGAAGACTGCGGTTGTGTGAAACCCAGTATTCATTTAATAGCCTTGTTCTTTGATTTTAACTGGTTTAAAATGTTTTTCATATTATTTTTAGTCATAAAGTACTTCAACTTATTCGTTTTTCAATTCGGCAAATTTTTCGATTTACGCGATTTCGGTACTGGCGGGTAAACGGGTCAAAAATTGGACTAAGTGTAATTAGTGCATTGTGGTGTGTGAGTGTTGTATGATGGCTGAATTATTCAGAAACAAATGATAATTTAGTAGCAAAAAATTAGTTTTTGGGTTAATTAGTCAACTTGGAGACTATTTGGTCAATTGGGTACTATTTGGGTCAACTTTGGAAGTTTTTTTATAAGTCTTCTTCTTGTTGTTTCTTCCTCATTTTTTTTCCCAGCAGCAGCCGAAATTCATCCTCCATTTAACCCCAAAAAACTTTTCTTGGATTTCAAGTAGGAATCACTTAGAAGGTAAGATTTTATGTATTTTAGCATTTATGGCTTATGGGCTTTATGATCCAAGCTTTAATTTCAAGTTTTGTAGGATTCTTTATGGCTGAAAATAAACCCTCTTTGCAGCCTTATAAGTTATGATTTATGTATGTTATGGGTTGTTTTTAGTGTTTTGGAGGTTGGGAAGTGATTGGGGTTGATTTTTAACAACTTTCCATGGTTAGATTACAAATTTTAAGATTATGAGTTGGGGTTTTGTCTTCCATATGTGGCCTAGAGTGTTATTCTATGAATGCTTATGTCTATGCATATAATGATGTTTTAAGAGTGTTTTAAGGTTAGTTTGGATAGGAATTGAGACTTGAAACCAAGTGGAATTGATTTCCCTTCATTTTGTAAGTAAGCGGAAGTTTGGCGCAACTAGGATAATTTGGATAATTGGTTATGTTTGAAGGATCTTTAATGATCTTTTGATGGTTTTAAATGTTTCCTTGGTAATGGGTTGGATAGGAAGCATGTTTGAATCATGCGTGTGGCTAGTCGGTAAAAATTTCAGTTTGGTAGTAAAGAGGAATTCCACCCATAGGTTGTTTCTTCATGCTCTAATGTTGTAATGGAGTTAATTGTAGTGGTTATGGGGTATGGATTGTTGTGGAATGCTATTGATATAGTCCCGGCTATTGCTCCGGTGAATCTTTCCGTTTATGGATTTTGTTGGTTGATTGATTATGTTGTTTTGAGTTGGGTTGTAACCAAGGTCCCTTGAATACCTTGGAAATGGATTTTGTTGGTTGGTTGAATATGTTGTTTTGAGTTGGGTTGTAACCAAGGTCCCTTGAATACCTTGGAATTGGATTTTGTTGGCAGGGAGGATAGCCTACTTATAGCCTAGGGAGGCGATCTTTTTGTGTTTAAGAGACAACTGAGCTTATTACCTAATCCCTAAACGTTATTGACCAATTAACTAAGTGTTTTGACTGGGGTTTTAGCTTGTCGAAGTTGGTCAGAAATTGTGGAAAGGTCATTTTTGACCAAAGAGCTGTTGGTGTCGTTTTCTATCGTTTCGCGTCGTTTTCACTTCCCTAGTCATGCTTCTTTAACTTCTACATCTCTTCTAAGAGTCCTCTTATATCTGTTTTAGGTACCACGCCACCTACCGCCGGCGATCGCGTTCAGTGATCATTGTGCAGTTTTTGCTTTGATAGGTGGGTAACATAGACCCTCTTCCACTTGTATTGTGTATAAGAGACAGGTCACCATGGCGTTTGGATGGATTTTAAAATGTGTATGATGTTTGGAACTGCACTTTTACCAAGTTTTGGAACTATTACATATGAAATCGGGACCAAGCTATTTTATGTTAATCAATTGATATGTTTGCAAACTCTTTTGATATGAAAGCATTTTATAACTGTTTTGGCTCATAGGTGACCTTTGTATATAATTTTGGATGTGTTTGGAAATGTTTGATTTGGGGAGTTGCGGTTCTATAGTCATCCATGGGACGCCATGGTGACTGCTGTGACTGTTATGAACTATTTGACTACGGGGTCTTGTGCTGGGATAACATGGATGACTATAGAACCGTAGGTGTGGTATGATTCCAACTAGATCTGGCTAGTACTGTAGGTCATATCTTTGAGCCTAAAAGATACTCATGCTATTTTATTATAAGAGATTGAAACTGTACTTGGATTTGTTCGCTATGCTTTAGCATACTATGTTTTGAAATGATTGGATCTTTTTGGCTACGCTATGCTTTAGCATACTATGTTTTGAAATGATTGGATCTTTTTGGCTACGCTATGCTTTAGCATACTATGTTTTGAAATGATTGGATTTTTTTGGCTATGTTTTGGACATGCCTGACGTTTAAATGGCATGAGACATTTTAGAAACTACTTATGATTATGGTTTATTGACGTTTAAATGGCATGAGACATTTTAGAAACTGCTTCATGACTATGGTTTTCACAAATGTTATTATCTTTATGTTTTCTTTTTATCGAAATGCTTGGCCCCTTTGAAGAGCTTTTATGATATCCACTGAGCTAGTTATGCTCACCCCACGTGATTATAATTTTTCAGATTAGGTGCTCATTTTTTACTCTCCATGCGTTAGCAGCTTTTAGATTTTCTCCAGATTCCACATTACTGGTAGGACTCTGCGGATAATCTTCCAAGCTTCTCTTTTGTTTGGAAAGGGGTAGTGTATTAGATAGGTTTTGTATTGATGAACTTTGTTTTTTGTTGTAGCATCTTTTGTACTAAGAAGGAATTTTGTAATTCGTATTTTTTGTGTAAAAATGAAATATTCGGTTTTATAGTTAAGAAATGATTTGATGGTTCTATTACATTGCGGTTTAGTTTGTTGCTCTGTTCGTTTGTGCCTTGCGCTTTGGACCGGTGTGCCATTAGCGCGGCGTGTTACGGTCCCGTTTTTGGGGCGTGACAGGTTGTCATTCTGTTTCGACCATAGATTGCAGCTGAAATGACTTGCTTACCCGCTGACTATAGGACCCCATCTGTTTCACCCGCAGTCTGTAGCTGAATAGCTAGGGTCACCTGTAGACTTGTGTAACTGCTCCTTCATCAGTCCCAAAATGCAACCATGTTCTCTAATCAATTCCTCATTAAATGAACCTAACCCCTACAAAAGCAAACATGATACATAATTATTAATCACTTCTAGATTTTAAAACAACAATGTAAAAATAAACTAAAACATCAAGAATTAAAACAAAATGCTTGGGTTACCTCCCAAGAAGCACTTCTTTAAAGACATTTTCTTGACTTTATTTGTTCCGTGGTTATTTAGACAACAAAGTGGACTTCTTCAAGTCCAATGTCAAAAGTACCACCATGGTTTTCAACTTATTCCCTTTCACTCGGCCAACAGCTCTTGCACACTCAAATTGCCTATTGATGAGCTCATAAATTTTGTATATTTTGTGTCATTTACCACATTTTTATTTGATGCAAGAATTATTTGAGTTAATTATGACATTTAATGTTATATTTTTAGTTTGTGCAGGTTTTGAATGAGAAAGGAGTCAAAAAGACCAAAAAGTTGGCAAAAAATCAAAAGGATGAAAATCGTGCTCCGGCAAGGAGCAAACATTTTGACACTGTTTGGTATTTTGATCATCACTTTCTAGTAAGAGCTTCGATTGAGGTGATTCAAGATGGTTTGGAAAGTAAGAGGAAGAGCTACAACTTTCATGTTTTGTGTTTTTTCAAATTCTACTGGTATTAAGGTTAAAATTAATGTGAAAATTGGTACATGTGCATTGGAAACCGCGCACATGTGCGAGAATCCGTGTGCATGTGCACAAGTTCCAGAATCGAACTTCCAGAGAGCACATTGTGCTCGCCTTTGTTGGATTGCTTTGCAATTTTGGTGTTTTCTAGGGCTCTGGGTGTTTGTTTTGGACCCGTAAATATGCGTTTCAAAGCTTATTCAAATCCCTATGCTAGGTAACATTTAAAAACTATAAATAAGAAGATTTAGGACCTCAAAATCACATTTTTCTTCCAACTTCCCTTTGGGGGTTGCAAGATTTTACAAGTTTTCTTCATTTATCAAGAAAAGTTGAAGAGAGGTTCAAGATTGACAACCTACTCTGGAATGAAAACTCGCTATTCTTCAGTAAATAAGCATTATTGAATATTTTTAAATATTTATTTACACTATTTAATTCTAGTTTCATTGTCCTTTTAATTGCTTTGTAGGGTTTACAAGTATTTTCCCAAGTCTTCAATTTAATGTTTTCTTTAATTACTTTTCATAGATTAATGAGTATAGCAGTTTATTTGTTTTAATAGATTAATTATAATTTTTGTTATTAATTTAATTTTAATCAAATCTTTTCCACAATGATTTCTTAAAATAGCTTTTGAATCAAATAACCGGTAATTGTTAAACCAATCATTGTGGGTTCAACCCTACTTCCGCTATATACTATTGATCTCGTACACTTGTGCTGCGTTATCTAGTTAACAGTTGAATTAGAAAATAATAAATTTTATAACTAGATAATTTACATATTAAGTTTTTGGCACGGTTGACTGGACTATTCTTGGTGCAATATTAGGTTTAGCAGGCCTTACTAGATTAGATTTTTCAATATTTTCTCATAATTATTTATAATTTTTTTGTTTTTTTTCCTATGGATTTTTTCTTTGATTTTCAAACTTTGGTTTCTTTCTTATAATTTATAGTAAATACTCATTCTTCCAAACAACCACTACATCTTGGTGATTTGGAGATTGAATGAACTGTAACTAGAAACTACAAGAAATCACAAGAATCAAGCCAAGGAGAGAGTAGCATGGAGAATCCTGATTCCAATGTCGGGGAGCAAGACGAGGTGGCCGGTAACCATGGCAATTGAGAAGGTGTTAATCCTTGACCCCTTAGAGACTATACGATACCCAAATTTGAGGGGACGAGTTTTAGCATTGCCAGAATGCCTGTGCAAGACATTAACTTTTAGATCAAGCCTTCATTAATTCAAATGCTCCAAACCCATGTTATGTTTGGAGATGGGCCAAATGAGGATCCCTATGCAGATTTGCTGAATTTTGAAGAAGTCATTGACATATTCAAATACAATGGAGTGCATCCTGATTGGTTATTAGAATGAGAGCATTTCCAATTTCTCTGCGAGATAGAGCAAAGGTTTGGTTGAAATATTTTCAACAAGGCACTTTCACTGCATGGAATCAGTTGGCTCAAGAATTTTTAGCCAAGTACTTTCCACCATCGAGGACTGCAAAGCTATACAATGAGATTACTTTTTCCAGACAAATTACTAGGGAAAGCTTAAGTGAAGCATGGGAGTACTTCAAAGAATTTCTTAGGAAGTGTCCGCATTATGCCATTCTATTGTGGCTACAAGTATAAACGTTCTATGATGGATTGTTTCCGGAGACGAGATTAATTGTCGACGGAAGCACAGGAGGCACTTTTCCTCTTAAAACAACGAAAGAGGCACAAGAACTACTGGAGAGAATGGCATAAACTAATTGCTATCATGCATAATCACTCCTTTGGCTGAGCAAAAACTACAACAACAAGTGAATCAAGTCAATACCCAAACAAGGAGGTATGATTAATTTTAATGATTCCTTTTCTGAAATAAAAAAGGTACGATATTGATCATGATGTCAAATCTGATGAAGGCCTTAGAAAATATGGGAAGAAGTCTAGTGAACTCTATAGATTCAGCACCTCAAGGGATCCTAAATGGTGACTTTTGTGGAGGAAACCATTAGAATGGCCTTTGTGAAACACCCATGCCATAAGGTGAGCAAGTTCAATTTATTGCCAATCAGAATTCAAGGTCAAGGAATCTGCCTAATTCTTATGGTAACACCTTTAACCCATCTAGGCGAAACCAATCAAATTTTTCTTGAACTAATTAGAACAATGTTCAAAACCTGTCATTCCTATCCAATTACCAACCCAACCAGCGATAATAAAAATTTTCCAATCAACCTTCATCCTCTTGACCATATCAACCACCTCACCAGAGAAATTTTTGAAACTTTCTGCCTCATCAAAATAACTCATACCAACCTCTATCACCAAGACCCCAACCTCAAAATCCCAATTATTCTCCATGTGTAAACCCTGATCAATCACTCTTGCAAAGCTTCAATCTGGTGAGGATAATTTGAGGTGGAACTTTGAAGCTTTGCAGAGAGAGTATGAGAATTTGCAAGCTTCTACAAGGAGCATGGAACTACAATTGAGAGAACTAGCTCGACAAAATAATGAGAGACTGGTTGGGGCATTGCCGAGTGATACCATTCCAAACCCGAAGGATAATACTAATACAAGAGACAAAGTGCAAGCAGTCTATCGAACTACAGAACCAGGGAAAGTTGACGAAGATGATTCTAGAATTGTGGAGAAAAGTGAGGCAAAGGAAAAGAAAGAGTCATCCAAGAGCAACGATGATCAAGAAGAACCTACTAAAGCTCTTGACCAACAAGGTAAACCTAAGGACCTCTCGGCTTCACCAGGTAAGCAGGTAAGTATTCTTTTCCCTCAAAGAATGAAAGAGGATGTGAAAACCAAGAAATTCAAGAAATTTTTTGAAATATTAAAAAATATTGAAATTAATATTCCTTTCTTTGAAGCTATTTAAAGTATACCCAGTATATGCTAAGTTCAGGAAACAGATTCTATTAAGCATGACGATGCGAATGGGGGACAAAATTTTGACGATTATGTAAACACACGTATATTACATCCCAGAAACTTGTTTTCTTACATTTTCAAGGAAAAATTTATAGACAACTAGATTTAGTTTAAAGATAAGGGTAGAGCCTTCTTTGGTTGTATGAGCCTTTTAGGCCAACCCTTATTGAAATTTTTAAACCCTATTACCCCATTCAAGCCTTAATTTGTACTGAATGGAGAGAAAAATCATTCGCTTTCTTTGGTAAAAACTCATTTTACCTACTTTTATGAGCTTAATAATTTCTTTTATTTTTCTATCCCTAAATGTCCCTTAAGACCTTATTTGCACACGTAATTCTTAGGGGATAAAAGGGTGAAAGAAAGTTGAATGAGGCAAAAAATTGTATGAGTGAGCCATGTACATTTATGGGACAAGGAGGGGGTACTAAAAAATTCAGTGAAAAATAAGTTCTTTAAAATACAGGCATTGCCTATCTTTGGTATAGGTGTTGGGAGTGAACATGCAAAAAATGATTAATAAATATTCGAAAAAATATTGGCATGTTCATTCGAAGTTGAAAAATGATGAATTCTTGTTGTTTATACACATGAAATTCTTAAGGGGTATTTGTTGATTTAGTGTGGGGTTATTTCTCTGTAAGGGTATGTATTTAATGTTTAAAGGGAAGTTTTAATTTTGATGTGTGGCTAGTATTAATTTAAATCTCTTTCTTTTATTTTTTGGTATGCTTATCCCATCCTTGATTAGCCAATACTCTAGCCCAATGGTACATGCTAAAAAGTCCTACTTAATTTAAATTGAGTCTGTTGTCTACATTACTGGAGAGGTGTGAAAGAATGAACCATGGGGTGTTCAGAAAATTCTAAGGATTTGCATGATTTGATTTGAGTGTCTTAAAAATTGAGCTTTTATTGAATCGCTATTTACACACACATGCTGGATTTCATCAATAGGATTTTATTGGCGCTTAATTGGACTTTTGAGTTCTTACTTACTTCTCATGGTAGCATGGTTCTTGATTATTTACATGGACAACTGTTGAGATATGTTGGATGTATTTGTAATGAGCTTATATGATTTTATTTTATTTTATTTTTGCACGAGGATGATCAAAAGCAAAGTGTGGGGTATTTGATAAGCCCATAAATGTTGTATATTTTCTATCATTTACTGAGTTTTAATGTGATGCAGGAAATATTTGAGTTAATTATGAGCACAAATATTTTATTTTTAGTTTGTGTAGGTTTTGAATGAAAAAGGAGTCAAAAGGACAAAAAATTTGGAGAAAAATCAAAAGGATGAAAAACGTGCACCGGTAAGGAGCGAATTTGGATACTATTCGACATTTTGATCATAACTTTTTTGTCCAAACTCGGATTGAGATGATTCAAGATGTTTTGGAAAGTTATAAGGAATAGCTACAACTTTTATGTTTTGCATTTTACCAAATTTTGTCGGCACTGAGGTCAACCCAAGAAAGCTGGATTTTGATACATGTGCATTGAAAACAACACACATGCACGAGAATCCTTGCACATGTATGCAAGTTCCAGAATCAAACTTCCAGAGAGCGTATTGTGCTCGCTCATGCTAGGCTGTTATGCGATTTTGGTATTTTCTTGGGTTCTGAGTGTCCGTTTTGGTCTTGTAAATCTGTGTTTTGAAGATTATTCTGAGCCCTAGCTATGTAGCATTTAAAAACTATAAATAAGAGGGTTTGGGACCTCAAAATCATGCTTTTCTTCTATCTTCCCTTTGGGGGCTGGATGATTTGACTAGGGTTTTCTTTGTTTATCAAGAAGAGTTGAAGAAAGGTTCAAGATTGAAAACCTTGGATTGAAAACTTGCTATTCTGCAATAGATAAACATTCTTGAATCTTTTTAAATATTTTTGTTATGCCATTTAATTCTAGTTTTGTTGTCCTTTTAAATGCTTTCTATGGTTTAGAAGTATTTTTCCTTGCCGTCAATTTATTGAATTTTCGTTAATTGATTTTCATAGATTAGTGGGTAGAGTAGTTTATTTGCTTTCATAGATTAATTATAATTTTAGTTCTTAGATTAATTTTAGTGAAATCTCTTCCATAATGATTTCTTCAAGTAGCATTTGAGTTAAATAACCAGTAATCGTTAAATTAATCCTTGTGTGTTCGACCCATCTTCTGCTATATACTATTAACCCCGTACACATGCGGTGCGTTATCTAGTTTATAGTTAGATTAGGAAATTATAAATTTTATAACTAGATATTTTACGTACCAACTATAAAATAATTCTCATTCTTCCTTATTCATACTTAACATAAATGATTCTTTTCCTACCCTCAAGGTCAGTTGCTCTTGATTGACACCAATCAAGGCTCTTGCCGTAGTAAGAAATGGGCTTCCAATTATGATAGAAGTTCCATCCACGTCTTCCTTATTTGTATCCATGACAATAAAGTCAATCGTGAAATTAAGCTTCCCCACTTAGACCAATGATAGACTCTAAGTTTAGAGTTATTTTTATATGCCTTTAGTTGCTAAGTTTTTGTGTGTTTAGTTCAATTTGTCTTGTTTGTTGATTAGTTATGTTATATTTAAGATGTTATGGTGTGATTTTAATCTTTTTTATAGTAAAATATATGTTTAATTTTTATTGTTATCTATTTATGTTATTTTGTATCGTGTGCAGGTGCATTATAGGGTGAAAGGTCATTCAGTATTGGAACGAGAAGATAGAAATGGAAGATTAGAAAAAAGAATGAGGACTGGAGACAGTCCAGATGGTGCACCACGGCAATTCGACTGGTAACAATAGCTAAAATAGAGGCATAACCACTGACAGTGGATGATAAAGAGCAAACTTTTGCTATTAGCAGTTGAGTCATTGATAGCACTTGGTGAGTGTAAATTCAACCACTGACAATGGGTGACGCAGAAGAGCCTGGGCTTGATTACCTTTTTTTTAATTTTATTTTTATTTTTATAAATAGGCAATTCTTGTACACTCACACACAGAAAAGAGGCGATTCTCAGACTTCTTTTTCTTAGTTTTTGTATAGGGTTTTGAACAATAATTAGTGTTCAATTCCTTGGATCAAATCTTCAAATTGTGGATCGTTCGAGATATTTACTTCAAGCATTTTTACGATTCTTGTAATTCCAGCATTGTGACTTTTAATTGTTTAATTTTCAATTGTACTTTTTAACTTCGGTTATCAATTTATTGTTGCAATCAATTCCATTTATTTATTTTCGCTCTCGTATGTTATGAATTGTTAAATTAGTTAAGGTTCCGGTACGTGTTATGCAATCAATCATGAGGAAATCTAATTAAGGGTTGATAATTTTAAGTGTAACAATAGGCTAATAATTTTCATAAACAAACAATTCTAAGGAGTAGCTAATCTTAGTCTTGGTTAGGTTGGTTGGGGGAATTTTGAATCCTAATCATATACCCATGTTAAATTATTAGTCTAATTAATCTAGTTCGGGTTGACAGATTAAATTAGTTTATTCATCCTTGAGTATTCTCGAATGGAAACACAAATTCCAAAAGGTTAACAACCCAAGTTAATTAGGTAGATTAGAAAAAGATTTCTCGAACTCTAATTAATTAATTTAATAGGATTCAATCATTGAATGTTTCGGAGTTGGATTGAAATATGGGAATAGAATTACGTTTACTTATAATTTAATTAATCGACTGATCCAAGATTTGATTGAGCCTAGATGATTGCTAGCCTTACATGCGATCCACCTTTATATATTACTGATATCTCAATTTAATATAAGTTTTTTCTAGTTTTCTATAATAATTTTTGCAAGTTATTTTCAAAGTTCAAAACCTTGCAACTCGACTAGCTAAATAAAAATTGCATTGGAATCTTGGTATTTGTGCTATTCTTCTTGGGATCGATCCTTGCTCACCCTCTTACATTGATTACGTATACTTAAGGATATTAGTCAAAGTGTGCAACAAGGAATTATAACTTGCTCAGCTCGTGTCAACCAATACATTAAGCAATATATTTCCCCTATTGATTCCATCTTACTTCCATCCCCCAATTGGATGATCTGATCACGCTTCTTGAGTCATCTCAATCCTATATTCACGCGAAGAGGTAGGGGCATCATATTCATACCTACACCTAATCGCATAAGGCTCTATCAATGATAGTGTCACCAATAAGACATGATATAAGACATCAATGCATTAGGTAGTATGTTTAAAAGTCATTTGTCGGAAATTGTTATGGCCTTCAACATCTCTTCGTTTTTGCATTGCCTAAGTCTCGTATTCATTTTAGCATGTTCCTTAGCCTTTTGTTGAATTTCCACACTTGAGATTCCCTTAATTTCACTTTTCAAAGAATCAAAATAATCTATATGTCCAAATACCTTGAGAAGGTCACTAGCTCACAAACAAGGAACACAACCCCCATATTTATTGAGAGGAACGTTATGAGTATTAATGAAAAAAGACACCTTTCAATTTCTCTCCAAGGTTTTCCCTTATGTATAACTTTTACAAATTCCATGGGTATTGGTCCACTTACTCGCTTAACCCCGATCAAATTTACCTAGTTACCACAAGAAATCGAATCAATTTATCTTGTCACCTTTTCCTTCATTCGTTCTTTCCCAAGCCAGTGTTAGGATGTTTTTCTTCTCTTTGTGTGTTTCAATTAGATCTTCTTCCAAGATTCTAGGCATCTCAGAGTGTTTCGATAGACTATTATCTAGTGGAAATAAGGCCCTTCCTACCTACAACAGTCGTTAAAAACACCTTCAATTGTGTTAATCACCATCACATCATCATGAATAGAAGGAAAATTTAAGAGCTAAAAATAGAAAGATTGACATTCTGATCATTCACTCTCAATTGTAACTCCTATTTTAGGAAATCAATCAATGTTCGTCCTGTAGCCGGAAATGGTTGGCCAAGAATCAAGGACATCTTTTTGTCCTCCTCCATATCCATGATAATGAATTATGCTGGCAAGTAGCAATTTTTCCACCTTAACCACTACATCTAAGATGTGTATAAAAAATGCCTTTGCGGTGCTTTACATTCCTATCTACCAATTGGAAAGAGAAATTAGAGGTTCATCTCTCCACCATTCAGCTTCCTATAAATAGACAAGGGCATCAGATTGATGGACGCCCCAATGTCACATAAAACTCTTTCAAATTCCACTCCACCAACTGTATATGGGATAGAGTATGAACCAGGATCCTTAAGCTTTGGAGGTAGCTTCATTTTGATGATTGCACTACATCTTTCAGTTAAACATAAGATTTTATCCCCTTATAGCTTCCTTTTGTTGTCAACATTTGCTTCATGAACTTGACATAATTTGGAATGTTCTCAAGTACTTCCATGAAAGGTATTTTGATTTTTACTTTCTTGAAGATATCGAGGAATCTCTTGAACTTCTTTTGATCATTCTTGCCTTTAAGCCTGGCAGGAATCAGAATTCTTATCGAAGGATAGGTAAGTTGAATTTTGATCTCTTTCTTAGGAGGGTTTTGTACTTTGTTGTAGCAGTGCTCCCTTACCTCTGTATCTCTATTACTACTTTCCTTTTCAACACTTAACTCATTCCCCATCTTAGCCTTTTTCTCATCTTATTTTTCTGCCCCAATAGCTTTATCACTTCTCAAAGTAATAGCTTTAGCATACTTTCTCAGGTTAGCCACAATATGACTTGACAATGCTCCAAGTGGTCTCTCAACCATGCTTCATACTATTTGCCCATTTGGTTCTCCAAATTCTTGATTGAAGATGTTAAATTTCTAATCGAGTCCTCCACACCTTTCACCCTCTCAGTGTTTGATTGAATGTATTGAGTGAGAACCTTCTCCAACTAACTTACTGCCTGACATAAAGGTTCATGCATTTGCTGTTGTGGTTGTTGGTACTTTTGGAATGGGGGTCGGACATTTGAACTTTCTTGCTGATTATTATACTGATTTTGTTGGTTACCCCATGACAAATTTCGATGATTCCTCTACCTAGGATTGAATGTATAGCTGTAAGTATTGTTCTTGCATCAATTCTATATCGATTCTGGTTTTGACCTTGCTTCCCTATGTAGTTCACTTGTTCCTTACCCGCAAAAGAAGAAGTAGTTGGTGTTAGTACATTTTCCATTAAGATGGTCACTTGAATAAAATTCATAGATTAGTGGCTGTGGAATAGCCACTGTATTGACTTTTATCTTTTCAATTCGCTTAGTTAATGCTACCATGTTCCAGCCATAGCTTCTTGTCTAGTCATTATTGAATCTAAGGTACTCAACTTGAGCGCTTCTTTTCTTTGCTCTCAGGCATGTGTTGCTGAAGATTTAAAGTAACTATTGGACATTTTATCCAATAAATCTTGTACCTTTTTTGGAGTTTTGTTTACCATAAGGGACCTACTTGGTGAAGCATCAACCAACTCCTGGGTTTCCTAAAGTATCCCACTGTAGAAAATCTCCATTTTCATTCATAAGGTAACCCGTGATGTGGGCACTTGTTGAGCAAATCCTTGTATCTTTTTTAAGTTTCGCTAAGGTTCTTCTCCAAACTTCTATTTGAAAAAAGTGATGTCACTCCTTAACTTAGCTGTTTTGATGGAGAAAAATACTCTTGAGCTTGCCTATTCCAAGTGGCTAAAGTTCCCCACAACCACAATTTCGTTTTTCCCTCAAAGAAAAGGGAAACAACCTCAATTTAAAAACATCTACTGAGACACTATTCTAATTGAAAGTGTCAAACTTCCTTAAAATTGATTAAATGGTGATTTGGATCCTTGTTGTGTAATTCCGAAAACATAGCATACTATTACAACATGGATGTAAGACTTGGCTTGATTTCAAAGTTATTGCCTTGGATTGGAGGTAGTATGACACTAGACTAAGATCCTACAAAACTGGGTAGGGTGTAATCGTCCAACAGTCTGTTATAAGTGCATGCATTATGTCTATTTTACCCAAATTCTCCATTTTCTATATCCTATTTGTCAACTGGTGGTCTCATCGAAGGATTTCTTTCGTCAGCTATAAATGATTCTACCTTTTTTTTTATTTTTTTTTGCAGTTCTTGTCTCATTAGATACCTAAAAGTCTTGTCAATTTTAGGATCAAACTTTGCAAGAGTTCGATCAAATTTGCACATAAACTATTAAGCATAAAGAACTCGTTACAAGCACAAGATTATATGACAGAATAACCAGCAGAGAATTTAATGGAAAAATGGGATGCAAAAAAGTAAGTGAAAACCAAGAAAAAACAAAATAAAAGTCTAAAGCAGGAAGTGCCTTAGCATCTTTATATTGCTCAACAACAATCCCCAGCAACAGCGCCAAAAGTTTGATCCACATTGAAAATGTTAAATTACCTTATTACACTTTTCTACTAATTTCTACAAATGCACGGTATCAGTGTAGAAGTGTAGTAAGGGTCGATCCCACAAGGACTGAATAAACAAGTACTGAGATTCTAGTCTAATTTCTATTAAAACAATTGGTTCGCGAAGAATTTGGATTTTTAGAATTAAAGGACTAAATTAAATAAAAAATTTAAATTTACTTAAATTAAATTATTGAAAATGAAATTTTAAGTGGTAGAGAAAAATAGGTCAAGTGCTAGGTTAGCAATTATCTTGAATTTATCAAATCTTGGGTCAATCAATTCAATTATATTGAATGGAGATTCTATTCCAAAAATTCAACCCAACCCCCTCTTTTGGCAATTGAATCCTATCAAATTAACTAACTAGTGTTCGAGACTTTCTCTAACGCAACTAAAAAATTCAAGTCTTATATATATGGAATTCCCGTTTCCAGCAAAGTAACCTAAGAGGGGGGTAAATTAGGTTGTATAAAAATAATTGAAAACTTTTGATCAATAAAAACATAAGTATGATGGATGCATTGCAATTAATGATCAAAGCAATAAATACACAATTAAGAGTAAATAGAAGACAAATTTTCAGATTAAGAAAGCTCAAACCAAACTTCCAAGTTTCACAAGCTTGGAGTACATTTCCAACATTTTGTGCCTTTTCAATGTAGTTGAGACAATAACCTTCTAGTATGCCAAGCGGGATCACTCTTGGTCAAACTAATTATCTCTAGTTAAACAAAGAGTTTTACATACAACCTCACTTTTGTACAATAGTTATGTCTCTGCTCTTTACACTTGAAGATCACTCACTTGTACACTTTGTAATTCCACTAATACAACACCATTAAGAGCCTATTTTCACTAAAATTGCTTCGTTGATGCTTCCATTAATTGTGGAAGTTGAATCATTTATTTCAGGCTGAAGAGTGTTTATAGATGCACAAAAATGGCCTCCAATGGCTATGCATTAAATGCTAAAAAACTAGCCATTATACAGTTCAAACATTCGATCCCAACTCACTTCATCCAATAGTCCATCGGAACACTTGATGGAATCTTGACTTGCCTTCATTCGGACGTCCGATCATACGTCCAGTATTGCATATGATATTTTGTTAGTGGCTTTCAGACTTTGTCACTTGACTGTTCAGACATTATCCTTAGTCTGAAACTTGATGTTAGGAAGTAATGTTGAACTTGCTTCTTCGGACACTCATTTGTGTCCGAAGCATAGTACTTCGAATAGTTATAGGTGCTGGCTAAGAGTGTAACCTTTCAATGCTCTATGGTTAATGTTTAGACAATCCCTTGCATTCTAGCATTTACTGTTCAGATGATCAACAACATCCGTTCAACCTGTTAGTTGAAAAACACTCTACACACTAGATTTTAATTATTAGATTAATTTGTCATCATCAAAACTAGGATTAAGATGACAATATCCCTCTTTTTGATGTTGACAAATCAAGGATGAAAGAAGACTTCACGAAACAAGTTTCTAGAAATCAGCAAACCAAAACCAAACCATAATCAAACCAAAACAAAACCCAAAGAAAGCATTCTTCCTCTTTTGGCTTTATCAAAACACAAGGAAAGGATACTCCTCCTCAAGTAGAGCTCTCCCTTATCGTGTCAACCAATCAATCCATAAACATCAATTATAGAAATTAATTAATAATTACCAAGCATTCAATTAAATCCAGCAATGACCAAGCATTCAATTAAACAGATCATAAGCAAGACAAAACAATCCAGTACATAGAGCAAAGAAAAAGATTAAATCCTAAGAAGAGGTATCATGATGCTTCTTGGATCGATTCTCTCTTTTGCTCATTTTAGTGTAAACTTTTGAAACCAAAGGAATGTCGTTAGCAGTCTCCTCACCATCTTGCATAGCATCTTCTAAATTTGGAGTATCTTTGTCCTCACGAGAAGCAACATTGAATTCTTTTTGTTGCATGATGTATGCAAAGGTATCATATATGTCATCAGCATCATCATAAGCAGCTTGATCATCCCAATCCTGAACTTGATCCTCTTAAGCAGCTTGTGTTGTAGCATTTGGAGTATTTTGGTGAGGAACCTCAGCTTCATTGGTTGGTTCCTCATGATATGCTTGATCTACATGTTCTACATTATGGTTAAGGACCCCATCCTCATCACCTTCAATCTCCGAAAAAGAATCAAGAAGATATTGGAATTTTGATATGGGCAAATTGCGCTTGGACAGAAGTAGACATACCCAAGGCTAGCGCTTCATGGAGAATGCCTGTTTGGTTTCTAAGCGCTTTAGTTTTCTCTTGGTTCTCTATTGTAACTTTACTATTTGATCTCTAAGTGAATGAATGAGATCCACACTATGTGATAAAGAAGGATATTTGGAAAAAGTGGATTGAGAACGAAAGAGTAGGGAGGAATAAATAGGGACAGATTAGGGTGATTGAAGTGGTTGACCACAAATAAAAGCCTTTTCTTTGGATTTTTCAACCAAATAAGCAATTTTAATAAATCTTTGATTTTTGTCAAATTGTAATCCTTTCCTTTCAATGTATTCTTTGGTGAAATACAGAGAAAATTGTTGTTCGCCCGAAATTGGAACCGAAATATGATAAAAATTTTTATTTAAAAATTTGCCAAAGGGAATGCTCTTCCTAGTGTTTGTGAGTAACAATTCCCATAAGGCACAAAACAAATAACCAAAATTGGAGCAAGCTTAATGCCTTTGTACACACACTAAAAATGTACAGTTGCATTTGCTCGGCTAAGTTCTATGGCCATCAGTTGGTAAAAGCAAGTTTGTGGCCGATGTATATAAAATATGAAGCTCGGAACTAAGCAAAGTAGTTTTGGCTTCCGAAACCTGTTGAAAATCAAGATTAAACAATTGTCTGATTTTTGCAATATCAAATTTAGTATCAATGCTAGGCCATTTATCGAAAGCAAAGAAATATATGTAATCATCAAATTCCTTTAGTTCACATCCAAAAACAGTTTTCACAATAGTTGAGTTTAATTCAAATATCCATGTGATTTACACGAGAAACTAAGCAATTAGTGTTCTTATTTTTCCTCAAGTTTGCACAAAAATGTAAAACCATATTGTGATGTATAGGCAAATCAATATTTATTAAATGAATCCAATTTGTTTTTCAAAACATTCTTGAATAAAATATAAGTTTAATTCATTGATGAGGCCTTTACGAACAGGTCTATTTGTTAAGGTATAGTTGACTTGCTTAAAAGAGAGGTATACCTTTCTAAAGATTTAGCATCAATGTATTTTGGTTGAGAAGAGGATGCCTTCGATTGAGGTTGAGGTTCTTGATTTGAGGTCCCGGCATTGGATGATTTCCCTATTCCTGGTGTTTTTGGTTTGATTTGCCTCCCTCTTGCCCTAGGGTTGAACCGCCTCACGATCTAGCCGTAGAAGAAAATATGAAGAATAGAGGTGAATGATCCCCTTTTTTTTAGAAAAAAATAAATAGTGTTAAAGGATTTTTGTTGGGTTGAAACAGTTAAGATGGTTAGGAAAGAGGTTTAATCATGATTGAAACTCCACTAATTGAGAAAGTGATGAAAGAAATTGAAAAGAGATTGAAAAGGGGTAAAAATCGCCTTTTCTGCCAGGAGGCTCAGATGGTAAAGAGTGTCCGAAATGAACACAAAGAGGGTTATTAAAGTTGATGAGGAACGTTAGGACGGACGAATGATGAGAATGCATCTAGGAACGAGCGGCCAATAAGGATGAGCGGATGTTCGGAAGAGTTAGCTAAGCGTCTAAACTTGTCGGACGGAGATATGCGTGCAAACAAAAGCTAGAAGCATAGTACAAAACAAAGACAACCTTTCAGACGGTGATGAGCGTGTGAACTTATGTCAGAGAGTACATTCAAAAAAGTCACACGAAAAAATATTCCGACACAAGAATCAACAATTTGCAACTTTTGAATGAAAAATTCCTGAACTTGTTCTAAGACAATTAAAACGATCCAAAGGCAAACCTTTTGTAAAAATATCATCTGATTGATCTTTAGTGTACACATAATTATGCAAACTTCGTTTTTATGAACAAGATCTCTTATAAAATGGTGCTTAATGTCAATGTTCTTTGTCCTAGAATGCTGAATTGAATTTTTAGTGAGATTAATGGCATTAGTGTTATCACACTTAATAGGCACACATCCAAATCCACACCAAAATCATTCAATTTATGTTTCGATGCAACAATGTTGAGCACAACAACTACTGGCGACTATATATTTTGCTTTCACTGTTGATAAAGAAATTGAATTTTGTTTTTCACTATACTAAGAAACCAAGCAATTTCCAAAAAAATGACACATTCCACTAGTACTTTTCTTGTCTACTTAAGAACCTACAAAATCGGCATCCATGAATCCTATGAATTCAAGACTAGTCATTTTGGGATACTACAAACCATAATCAATAGAACCTTCTAAGTATCTAAAAATCCTTTTAACTGCAATTAAATGTGATTCTTTAGGGAGCGATTGAAAAAGAGCACATAAGCATACGACAAACGTAATATCTGGTCTACCAACGGTTAAATAGAGTAAATTACCAACCATATCTCTATAGTGTTGTTCATCAACCTTCTTACCTTCATCATCTATGTCAAACATGGTTGAGGTACACAATGGAGTTCTAACTTGTTTTGAGTCCTGTATGCCAAATCGCTTTAGTAGCTCTTTTGTATATTTTATGCTTGTGTGATAAGAGTTCCCTTCATTGTTTGATGGATTTGAAGCCCAAGTATTCGGTAAATATTGGATTAGGTAATTCAATTCACAAACAAGCAATAAAAAACTTAATAACCCTGACCAACATTGACACGCTAGCAAGGATATGAGGTGAGTAGATTGGGTGAGTAAGGATCGTTCTCACGAGGACTATGGAACAATTACTAGGGTTCACAAAACATTCACTAGTTAGATGAATTAATTAAAGATTTTGTTTCTAACTAACTACATAAATTCTAACCACTAGAAAATAAGAACAATCACCAAATTAAATTAGAACTGAAGAAAGCGATTAACTTTAACAAAATCAAACTGTATTCAATAAACCAGTAGAATGAACGTAATAAGATTAAATCTAAAACTACAAATTGCATTAAAATGCTAGAATTGAATTGAATACAAGAAAGCAAACTCAGTAATTGTAGTTAGAACAAAAGTGGATGAAGCTTGAGATCCTAACAAGGAAAAGTAAAACCCTAATCTAATGATTTCCTATTCCAATAATCTAATGTCTACGTTAACTAATGACAACTCCATATCTCAACTACTCTCTACAATGGGGTGTTTATAGGGAATATTAGGGTTAAATCTCCTCTCCAATGATAGAAACGTTAAAGCCCACGAAAAAGAGCCCAACCAAACGAAAAAAGCTTCCAAAATAACAAATTTAGAAGGAGTATTACTGCATCGAGCACACATGTGCATGTAAACTCGTGCATGTGAGTGCTAAGGCATTTGCTACTAGAATATGCAACCATGTGCAAGTGCACTCCTCTGCACTCTGCATCAATTTCAACCTCAATTTTGACCTTGATACCGATAGAATTTGGGAAGACTGAAAACATGGAAGTTGTAGCTAAGTCTCTTAGATTTCTAACGCATCATGAAATAACTCAATCGAAGGTCGGACAAGAAAGTTACATAAAAAATACCAAACAGTGTCCAAATTCGTTCCTTGCCAGTGTAACATTTTTCATCCTTGTGACTTTTTGCCAACTTTTGGAACCTTTTGACTCCTTTTTCATTCAAGATCTACACAAACTAAAAATGAAACAAATAAGCTCATAATTAACTCAAATGATGCTAGCATCACATGAAAACCCGGTAAATGATACATAAAATATAAGACATTTGTGAGCTTACACCAAGGAAGAATTTAAGTTCTCCCATCATGCTGATCTCAAATACCTTTTGCATCATACAAGAGAACTCCTTGCACAATTTTTCATTAGTATCTCCTAAAATAATATCATTAACATAAATTTGTACAACTAGCAAATTTTCAAAACTAAGTTTAGTAGAAAGTGTAGTATCAACAAATCCTCTTTTCAAGCCATTTTCAGTTAGAAAACCATTCAATCTTTCATACCAAGCTGTTGGAGCTTTCTTTAAACCATACAAAGTTTTTGAAAGTTTAAAAACATGATTTGGAAATTTTTCATGTTTGAAACTTAGAGATTGTTCTACATTCAAAAACTTAAACTTCTTGACCAATATGACTTTTGAAAAAGGTACATTCACATCCATCTGAAAAGTTTGAAATCTTTAAAACATGCATATGCAAGGAACAACCTAATGGATTTTCTAGTCTAGCTGCGAAAGCAAAGGTTTCATCATAATCAATTCCCTTTTCTTGTGCACGCCCTTTTACTAACAATATACCCATATTTCTAACAATTTCACCCTTATGATTCAATTTGTTCCTACAAACCCATTTTTGTGCCAATTACTGGGTGATTTTTGTGATCTGTCAACTAAAGTTCAAACTTTATTCCTATTAAATTGATTCAATTCTACTTGCATGACCAAAATCCAAAACTCATCATTTAATACATCATCAACATGTTTTGGATCAAATTGAGAAAGTAATGAGCAATTATTATTTAAAGGTTTGAAAGAACGAGTTTTTACCCGCTTGGAAGGATAACCTATGATTTGATCTTGAGGATGACTCGAAGCGAATCTCCAAGCCCTTGGAAGATGACACTATCTTTGATGGCTTCTTTTCCATTTCACCTTTTTCATCCATATGTTGTGCATTTTTTCCTTGCTCTCAATTGCTATTTCTTGTTCCTCTTGGATTGATAATTTTTCAAGCTGCTTTTGAAGACCTACATCTTTATCTTAAAAAAAAATCTCTTGAAACAATAACATTAGATTCATCAAATGTAAATGTATAGCCTTTTCTATTACAAGAGTCTTCTATTGTAAAATCTATAAGCCTTTTTGTCATTAGAGTAATCCAAGAAAATTCCTTTATCCGATTTCTTGTCAAACTTTCCAAGATGTTCCTTAATTTTCAAAATAAAGCATTTATAGCCCAAACACTTAAAAGTAACCCACAATGGGCTTTTTGCAAAATAAAAGTTCTTTAGTGGTTTTGTTCAAAATGGGCCTTATAAGAACTCTATTCATTACATAACAAGCCGTGTTAACGATTTTGGCCAAAAAATATTTTGGCACATCACATTCATTAATCACATTGTTCTTGTGGCTTATTCTTTAAGTATTTTATTTTTCCTTTCTAAAACACCATTTTGTTGAGGAACTCTAGCAACTGAAAACTCTTGAGAAATACCATTATGATTACAAAATTTGAGAAAATAACCAAATTTGGATTCAACACCATTATTAGTTCTAAGTCTCACAATTTTAGATTCAACAAATCCTACACCTTAGTAAACAAGTTTATAAAATTTTCAAAAGTTTCATTTTTGTGAGCAAGAAACAATACCGAAATATATCTAGAATAATCATCAATAATCACAAAGGCATATTTACTACCACCAAGACTAGCATGTTGAGTGGGACCAAATAAATTCATAAGCAAGATATCTAAAGGTCTAGAAGTGGACACAATATTTTTGGGTTTAAAGGAAACTTTCACTTGCTTACCAAATTGACATGCATCACAAATTTTGTCTTTTACAAACTTTAGTTTAGGCAAGCCTATAACTAATTCCCTTTTAACTAGGTTATCTAACAAATCCGTATTGAACATTCTATGACACAATGTCATATGCCAAATCCAAGTATCATCTTTGGCAACGGTTAAGCACTTAATCTTACCATTGTCAATATAATCAAGATAAACCACATAAACACCATTATGCCTTTTACCTCTAAATAGAACAATAATGTTCTTATCAAGAATTAAGCATTCATGTATAAACCACATAAACACCATTATGCCTTTTACCTCTAAACAAAACAATAAAGTTCTTATCAAGAATTAAACATTTATGTTTGCTAATGAAAACATACAGATTTTTATCACATAGGGACTCACACTCTAGAGATTATAATTCAAGTTATCAACTAAAAGCACATTTCTCAAAAGTGTCTCACAATTTTTTCCTATATCACCAATCCCTATAAATTTGGCTTTCAGGTTGTCTCTAGAGGTTACTTTGCCACTATTCTTTCATGTGATATTTGTGTAAGGGGATAGATCACCGATCATGTGCCTTGAACATCCACTCTCAATGAACCACTTTGCATCCTTATTAGTGGTGTTCTTCAAGCTTATCTATTACAAAGAATTAGATAACTTTAGGTTATCATATATCTTGGGTCTATATGAGTTAGTAAATTGACTCGATATCCACATAGATTTCGTTCCCAGATTCTGATTTCTTTTAACATAACAATTCTTTTTCACATGTCCATGTTATTGACAATAATTTCAAATAATACTTTTATTTCCATATAAAGAAGATTTGGATGTTACAAAGCATAAACCATCATTTCTAGAGGTGATGAAATTCTTGTTAATTGACAAATTTCTATTTCTTTTCATTTTGACAATATTTTTCTTTTTCTTTTTACAAAGTACATCAAGATCATCTAATTTCTTCTTCAATGAAGATTGTTCTTCCTTGATCTTGGTTTTCACATCTAATATTTTCTTCACTGCATCATTTTCTTATGTCAACCTATTATTTTCATTTACAAGTTTAGAGTTAGCATTTAACAAAACATTATTCATTCTATTTAACTCTCCTTGTTTCTAGCATAAGATTCTTTCAAGCTATCATGGAATTTCATCACAAATTCCTCAAGAGCATCATTTTCATCAAGTTCATCACACGAATCATGAAGAAAATTAAAGCTTGTTGATGCCTCATTATCGCCGAGTGCCATAAAGGCCATTTGAGTGATTTCTACTTCTTCATCTACTTCTCCCTCGAAATTGCAATCATCCCATGTAATTTGAAAATTGTTGAAGTAGGGCTTCTTTCCTTCTTTCTTATTCTTGGAAGGGCACTTATTTGCAAAGTGCTGGGGTTAATCACATTCAAAGTGTTTTTCATTTTGCTTCTTAATTTCTAACTTGGTCTTCCGTTTGAAATTGTTGGAATTGATTGCTCCTCCCTTTCTTGTTCTTCTTTTGTTAATATAGTGCTTTAGGAATCCTTTGGTGATGAGTGGAAGATCATTTTCATCAAATTCTTCATTCTCTAAGTTGATGGAACCATTTTCAATATCTTCTTGAGAAGCCTTCAAGGCAATATGCTTCTCTTGGCTCTTGCTCCTTCATCATCTTGAACTTTGGATTTGAGTTTCAACTCATAAGAGGTAAGAGAGTTAATCAATGATTCAGTTGGTCATAGAATTCAAATTTTTAGCTTCTTCCATAGCAATATATTTTGATTCCCATTCTTCGGAGAAAGAATTCAAAAAATTTATATTCTTTTCTCCCAATGAATATTCTTTACCCACCTCCAAATCCTTTATAATGTCATTAAATCTACAATACATCTTATCAATGAATTCATGAAGTTCCATTTTGAATGATTAGTATTTTGCTAAAAGCAATATTCCTTTTGCTCTCCCACATCATCAATACCCTCATGAATCTCTTTTAACTTATCCCAAATTTCCTTAGTTGACTTGCAACATTTCACTCTTGTGGATTCATTGGCATCATAATGGGTTAATCGTAAGTTTCGTGTAGATATAATTTTTTACTAGCTTTCTAGTCTAATTTAGTAAGAATTTCTTTGCTTGCAATCGTAGAGTTTCTTAGGAAAATTAGAGTTCTTGTTAATTTTTTTCTTTCTATTTAGGAATTCTCAATTTCTTGCATTAATTTCTAGTTATTTCTTAGTGGGCTTTCTTTATTTCTATCAAAAATCCAAAAATACTTAGATTTCTAGTTTAGAAATGGTTCCTGTTAGTCTGAAAAGTCTCTTAATTGTAGTCCTTTTAATTGGGTAATTTGCTTGCTTTTAATTTTAGTCTTAATTTGGTTAATTTAGGTTAGTATTAAGTGTTTTCTTTTACTTGCTTCTATTAGAATAGCTTAGTTAGTTCCTTAATATCGTAATTAGTTATTTTCACTAACTTACTTTTGAGTTAATCTAGCGTTAAATTAAGTTTTTATCGCTTTCATTTAATTATGGTTTTTATTAGAATAGTTCCATCATCTTTTGTTTGATTTTGCTTAACTACACAAATATCCATAAATCTTAGGAATTTATCGAACAATCCTTGTGGGACGATACCCACTCATCCATTATACCACTATCAACTCCGTGTACTTGCGGAAGTTATGTAGAGTATAGTGAATTAGTGTGGTTAATTATTGCTTGTTTGTCCTTTCAAAGTTGAATTCTACCTAACGAAGCAATCAAGTTTTTGGCGCCGTTGCCAGGGATTGTCTTCGGTTTTTTGGCAATATCAAGCGCTTTAGTGGTCGTGTAGATTAAGCACTTTAGTTTAGTTTAATTTAGTCATTAATTTTGTTTATTTTTATGTTTGATTGGTTGTCTTGCGGTATTGACTTGGCACTTTAATTGACTATTTTGGTTTGTGAAGTGTATGGTAAGAGGAGCTCAAGAGCCATTCATTTTCTTAGACAAGGAACGGGAGAAAGAGCTAAGAGAAATTCAAAGGTTGAGAAGGGTACAACAGGAGCAAGAAAAGATAGAGATGGCAATCGCTAATGCTCATCAAGAGAATGTGAACATGGAAAACTAAGAGGAAGAGGTAGTTGGAAATAATGGAATTGGTGGCTATGGGAATGGAAATGGCATGAACAGGAATGAAAGTCCATTGAGGGAGTATGCTTTACCTAATTTTGATGGGGCGAACTCAACCATTGCACGGACGCCCATGCAAGCCAACAATTTTGAAATCAAGCCCGCCCTAATCCAAATGCTTCAAGCCCATACCTTGTTTGGAGGGGGACCAAATGAGGAGCCCAACACACACCTCACGAATTTTGATGAAGTCTCGGTCACATTTAAGTTTAATGGAGTACACCCAGATTGTGTGCGGATGAGGGTGTTTCTTTTTTCTCTTCATTATAGGGCAAAGTCATGGTTGCAATTCCACGCCCAAGGAACATTCACCACTTGAAATTAACTTGCTCATGAGTTCTTGGTGAAGTACTTTCCACCCGCAAGAATCACAAAATTAAGGAATGAGATTACATCGTTCAAACAAGATGTTGGTGAAAGCCTAAGGGAAGCTATTCCTTTGTGGCTTCAAATCCAAACCTTCTATAATGGTTTACTTCAAGACGACGAAATCTATTGTAGACGCCTCCGCCGACGATTCTATCTCATATAAGACTCCAAAAAATGCTCAAGAGTTGTTAAATAGGATGGCATACAACCACTACTGTCATGGGCCGATAACTCCACCGGTGGTTTAACACCAAGCTAGTCAAGCCAGTGCAAATAGTGGAGCGTTGAATCTAAACATGCAAGATGCCCTCTTGGCACAACAAAGCATGTTCATGAGTGTGATGGACAACATGGAAAAGGCGTTGGAGAACCTAGGAAAACCTAGTAGTGTAAATGCTATGTCTTCTTCTCCAAATCAACCAAGCATGACATGTGACTTTTGTGGAGGCGGCCATGCAAATGGACAATGTGAGATGCCATATGGAGCTAATGAGCAAATCAATTATGTGGCTAATCAATCTTCATTTCCAAGGAACCAACCCGGAGCTTATAGGAACACTTACAATCCTTCTTGGAGGAATCACCCAAATTTCTCATGGAGTAACACCAACAACCATTATCCAACTTATCCTCCTTACCAACAAAATCCCCCCACCTCAAAATGCCCAACACACTCAAGCCCCGAATTCCTCTTCTAGACCTTATCAACCGCGACATCAAAGAAATTTCCAACCCAACTCATATCAAACTTTCCCCTACCCTTCATTTCAAAACCAACAACAAAGTCCTCCTCTCCATTATACAAATTCTTCCCAACCCATGTATCATGTTCAATATCCTCCTTGACAGAATTTGGGTGAAGAAAGTTGGAAAAGAGAATCCGAGTATTTGAGAAGAGAATTGGATAGGAAAACGGAAGAGCATGAAAGAGATTATGAGAATTTGAAGGCTTCGACAAGAAATTTGGAGATTCAATTGGGGTAATGGGCAAGGTTGAATAATGACAAACCTATTGGGCCATTTTCGAGTGATACTATTCAAAACCCCAAGGAGCATATGCAATGCCATAACCCTAAGGAGTGGATTGGTTCAATCTAAGGAAAAGAAAAATGTTTAGGAATGATAGCAAGGAACAAAAGTCCAAGTTAGTTGAGAATGAAAGAGAAGTGGTTGATGATGAAGCCAAGAAGGAACAAAAGAATGAGATCAAGGTATCCAAGAAGAAGCATGTGGAGGAACCTTTGAAGATATATCCATCAGTAAAAGTGCCATTCCCTCAACAACTCATTGATCCAAGAAAGGAGGAAAAAGATAAGCATTATACCCATTTATTGGATATGTTCAAAAAGATTAATGTCAACATTCCTTTGATTGATGTCCTCACCAAGATGCCCAACTATGCTCATTTCATGAAGGATCTGTTGGCAAGGAAGCGAAAATGGGATGATGATGAGAAAGTATGCCTTGATGCCCAATGTAGTGCCATTGTTCAAAGGCGGTTGCCCCCTAAACTCAAGGATCCCGGTAGTTTCATGATACCTGTGAATGTTGGAGGAAAAACGTGGCATCGATCACTTTGTGATTTGGGGGCAAGCATAAATATCATGCCAAAGGCCATCTATGACATGGACAATTTAGGGATCAAAAATTTCAGGCCAGCTAATATCACACTCCAATTGGCGGATTTATCTGTGAGGAAACCAAATGGCATGTTGGAAGATGTGCTTGTACAAGTTGAAAAGTTGGTATTTCCCGTTAATTTCTTTGTGCTAGACACGGGTGAAGAGAGTGAGATTCCATTGATTCTAGGGTGGCCTTTCTTGTCGACCGCTCATGCATTAATTGATGTGAACAAAGGGAAGTTGATCTTACGAGTTGAAAATGAATCAATTGAATTTGATGTGTTTGAATATAATAACAATATTCCCATTGTTGAAGAGAAATGTGCTTATCAATCTCTTAATTCTATCCTTGCTAGGTCAAATGAAGAGCAAAATGAAGTTAACCAAGGCAATTCGCTCAAGCAAGTGTTGGAAATAAAGGAAGATCCGAGAAATGAATTGAAAGAAAAACCACCTGATAAGGGATGGGTGTTGACAAGGATGAAGAGAGTTTTGCAAAGAATAAGTAAAATGGTGAATGTCAAGAAATAGAGAAGGCTCAAAAAGAAAATAAAATGGTTTGAGAAACAATTGGAGATGTTAATTGGGGCACTAGCGATGGCTAAGGCAAGAAAGAAAGGACTTGTGCATGGAAAACCCAAAAATCAAGCTTTAATCATGAATAAAAAAGGGATCAAACTTTTCTGTGGAAACCAAAAAGGCAAGGAGGGTCAATCATCATCAATTACTTAGAGTGAGGGTCATGCCATAGTCAAGCTAGTGACTATAAAAGAGCGCTTCTTGGGAGGCAACCCAAGTCTTTAATTTAGTTGTTATTGCTTTGTTTTGGTGTGATTTTTAATTGCCTTGATTTTGAGTAAATTGGTTTGAATTAGGTTAAAATTTTTGTTAAAAAAAAAAAAAAGAGTTGAGTTTTTGAGTTGAATAAATGGTGCTAAAGAATGAGTGAAAATTGTCATCCGAACTTGTGAATTTTTTGTTTGTAGTTTACCCTTGCAAGTGGAGAAAAGTGGTCAAGAGTGGAAGCAATTTCAGCTAAGTGTGAAAATTCACTTTGCAGAATTTGAGCTCAAGATCGCAATCTCAGATTTGAGATCGCGATCTCAAAATTAAGATCGGGGTCTCAACTCCAAACTTCGGCAAAGGCATTTTTTGTGTCTAGTTGAGACTGCGATCTCAACTCTATAGGCCAGATTGCGATTAGGAAAAGTGTGATCGTGGTGTCAAAATAACAAAATGAATAAAAAAAAAAAAAACTTTCAAAATCACTTCAACCATGAATTTATTTTATTTTTAGTCTTTTAATTTGGAAGTAATTTGATTTTCCTTTTTAGTAATCTGGCTAATGGCCTTAAGCTGACGCCAAGTACCTAATTAATTTGATGCTTCATGGATTGAATCTCTGTGAAATTTCTTGCTTGATATTTGGTGTAGTTTTGGTTATGATTATTGCCAAATAAGAGTAGCATGGCTAAGGGCTCTAAGATGATGCCATCTTTGCATTAGTTGATGAATTGAATTGAATGCTGATTTGTCTGTTTGAAGCTTGAATGGTGAGATACATGGCACAGTTTATCACTCTTAGCATTTCTACCCAATTTTTGTTCTTAGTTTATAGTTATATCATGATTTGAGTAGTTTTTGTTATTTTTTGGTATTTCTTTATGTTTAATTTTGGGTGAGTGGAAGGATGATTTATTCATCAATTAGAATAAAAGAGACATGTTTGGGGGCGTCTATTTCTTTGTGTTGGGAATGGTTATTTTATACATATTATTGCCACTTGATGTTTAATGGATGGAAAATTGATCGATTAGGTTCTCAATGATGATAATTTTTTATGTTCAATGCTTTGTGATTGAAGTATATGATTGATTCATTTCAAGACTTTTTGTGTGAGTGAGTAGTTTATTTGCAATATAAAGAATCCATAAACATAGCATTACTATTTTTCAAAAAGAAGTGCTGAAATTTTAGGAAAATTTATTTGTAATGTTGTTTCTTATCAAATCACTTATATTATGTGGTTGATGAACTATCTATCCTTCTGAGTTTTGGAAAGAAATGAGTTAAATGAAGTAGAAGGAATTTTGGGACATTTCGTGTGTTTGCATAGGGAATGTTCTTCTAACTTGTGAATAATTGATATTCGAGATTAATTTTTGGTACATTTCACTCATTTTCCATGGTCTAGGGCCAAAAAAGAATAAAAATAAATTAGGAATAAGGCGAGTATGGGATTCCGACATGTACCCAGGTTGTTTCTCCGAATTAAGCCATTAGGAATTGCATTTTAATATACCAATAATTTAAGGAGTAAATGTTTGTAATACTTATCATTAATCTCATATTACTTATTCCTTGTTAGAGGTTTATTCCCGAAATGTGTGACATTTGCATTTAAGTTGATTCCTAATTGAACTTCTATTTTCATGATGCTTAGTTGAGATAGTTGACTAACTTCATAATATTTGTGATTTGAGAAGTAATGATGTTTCAAATGAAAAGAAGTAAAACTTTTGGTAACTCTTTTTTGAGAATTGTAATACTTGGTGATTCTGTGAAATCTTGTTTAGTGAATGAATGTGTGCTTCTATGAAGAACAAAATTTCAATTTTGGATTGATTCACTCATACACTTCACATATCACGTAGTATTGAACGCTTCGTGAGAGATTTCCTAATTGTTCTAAGTACATCCATGATTTATCAAGTGTCACGTCAACTTTTGGAGGTGTTTATATGTTTGAGTGTTTGTAGGCTTCTTTTAATTTTAATTTCTAAGTTTGGGGGTGTGATAACTCCAGTAAACTAGAGTTATTTTCCTCTAAATTATAGCATTTTGATAGTTTAACTCCCGATTTTTAGGTAAGTAATTGAAGATTTAGGTTAATTTCTTTCATATATGTTTGTATTTCTGTTCTGGATTAAATATGATAAGTTTTTATTAAAATTTTAGTTTAATTAACTGCTTAATGGTGTTAATATTATGCAGGTTAAAATTAGAGGTTGGAAACTGGGATGTACCAAACTTAAAGGACCAAATTGCAATAATGGAAGAAGTGGATGAAGAATGCTGAGAGGAGAGTAGAGATCGCGATTTCAAACTCTCCATATCGCGATCTCGACTCGGGAAATGGTCTTAATGTATTAGAGTCGAGATTGCGATCTCAATTGTTCCATATCGCTATCTCGACTCGCTGAGAGTTGAGTTGTAAGGGTAATTTGGTAAATTGTCATCCAATAAACCCTAATTTTTGCCTTGTGTAGCATTACACTATTTAAGCTACTTAAAAATAGAAAGTAAGAAAGTAGTAGACAGTTTATTTAGATTTTAGGATAGTTTAAGATATCTTGAACTCCAAGTTTTCTTCTTTAATGGAATTTTCTCTTTAATTGTCTCTTAGATCTTCTTTTATTTTCTTGTCAAGTTTAAATTTTGATTAGATAATCGTAGTGGGTTAATCGCAAGTTTCTCGTAGATATAATTTTTACTTGCTTTCTAGTCTAATTTAGTAAGAATTTCTTTGCTTGCAATCTAGGGTTTCTTAGGAAAATTAGAGTTTTTGAATCTAATTTGTTCCTTTCTATTTAGGAATTCTCAATTCCTTGCATTAATTTCTGGTAAATTCTTAGTGGGCTTTCTTTATTTCTATCAAAAATCCAAAAATACTTAGATTTCTAGTTTAGAAATGGTTGCTTTTAGTCTTCAAAGTCTCTTAATTGTAGTTGTTGGCCAAAAAAGCAACCTAGGAGAAGGGGGTGAATTAGGTTGTATCTAAAAAATCCTTTTTATGTGCTTAATAGAAATTCAAACTTTATGCACCAAATAAAAACTTAAGCACAAATGAATACAATAGATATTCAACAATTTAATCTTAAAGAACAAATAAGAATATTGAGATTAAGAGAATCAAACCAAACTCCCAAGCTTCTCAAACTTGGAGCTTACAACTACAAAGAGCTTCTTACAAGGCAACTACCAAGTTCTCAACTTCAAGTTTAGCCACTAAAAGTCTCTTCAAAGTAGGTGAGACAATAGCCTCTTGTACACAAATGAGGATCACTTTTGCTGGTACACACTAATTTCCTTTAGTTGAGCCAAGAGTTTTACACTCACAACCTCCATTTGTTACAATTGTTATCTCTCCACTCTTACACTTGAAAAACTCTTACACTTCTAAGCTCTTTTCACAGAACTACCTACACTATTACAACACTTGGACCCACTATTTCTCCCAAATAGCTCAAGAATTACTTGTAATCAATGTAGAAGTCTATTCTTCTTTAATTCCGGCTTAGGGGTATTTATAGTTGCCCAAAATCTGCTTTCAACAACTTTCCAACGGCTATTTTCTATTTACTGGAAAACTAGCCTTTGGACCTTTCGGACGGCCGCTGCTAACTTCTGCGTCTGATGATGCGTCCGTTCTTTGAGGGTATTCGTTCGGACGTCCGAGGATGCGTCCGAACATGTGTCCAATCGAATCAAAGTCTTCTGAAAATATGATCGGACGCTGTTCTTCGTTCGATACTGCTTCAAATTCTTTTTGTCGGACGATTACCATCTTCCGAAACTCTGTGTTTCTCGGACAGTCATTTGCGTCCGTGGAGTCTTCTGGTTGTTTTGTTCGAGCGATCATTTGCATCCGGACCTGCCTATTTTAAACAGTACACTTGTTTCAAACTATTAGTGCGATTTGGTCATCATCAAAACATGATTAACATAACTTGTTGAAAGTTCAACAATCTCCCCCTTTTTTTTGATGACAAATCAATTGGACAATTTTAAAAACAACCAAAAAATATGAAGCACAAGTTAAGAAGTTTTGTCCAAAAAAAAGGTTTTGTTCATTATTTTGTCCCCCCTTTTGACATCATCAAAGCATAAGAAAGATAATGCAATTTAATCTCACCCTTAGTTTGTTCTCCCCTTTGAAAGGTGAATATAATTCAATATGAGTACATGGAGAATAAGTCAAGTTATGCAAAACGTTTCTTCCCTTCAAGAATATACATTCAAGTAGATATGAGGGAATTCATGCAAATAATTAGGATCAAAATAATTTTTGCTCATTCCTCACCAAAAAACATCATCAAAACAATGAATGAGCATGTGTGATGCAATTTTTTGCAAAATAATCCATTTAAGAAAAAAATTTGAATGCTCCCCCCTTTCTTTTACAAGTATTGACTTATTATAGACAAAAAAATTAGGGATACATATTCCCTATCGTTCTAAACAAATTCAATCACATAGATGAGTAACATTCATAGTACAACTTAATAAATGAAAGCACATCCTTAACACAAAATTTTAGATGTTACCCATTTTAATGTCATCTTAGCTCATATGCCTTGAACACCCTTCATTGATAATCTATCTTGAATTCTTTGGTGCTCTCCAAGCATACCTACATGCAAAGTTAAGCAACAACTTTTGGTACCCAAACTTTCTTGGGTCCAATTGGATTAGTAACATACTTAATCACCCAAATAGACTTTATTCCCAATTTTTCATTTCTTTTAATGTTGATGAGAATAATTTCAAATAATATCCTTATTTCCATAAAAAGAAGATTTAGATTTAACAAAGCACAAATCATTTTTTCTAACCATTAGGTGATAAAATTTTTGTTCAAAAACATATTTCTAGTTCTTTTCTTTTCAAAAACATTTTCTTTCTTCTTTTTCAAAATATCATCAAGATCATCTAATCTCTTCTTCAAAGAAGCTTGTTCTTCCATGATCTTGGTTTTTCCAACAAATTTTTCTTTCAAAACATCATTTTCTTTTGTCAAGGAATTATTTTCATGCACAAGTTTTGAGTTGGTACTTAATAAAGCAGTAACTTTAATTTTTAACTCTTTGTTCTTAGCATATGATTCTTTCAAACATTCATGCACTTTAAAAATAAATGATTCAACATCATCATCATCTTTATCACATGAATCATCACAACAATCACAACTAGAGGATACCTCATTATTGCCAAGTGCCATAAAAGCCATTTGAGCCTCCTCATATTCTTCTTTAACCTCTCCATCCGATTTGCAATCATCCCAAGTGATTTGGAAGTTGTTGAAGTGAGGCTTCCTTGAGTCTTTTCTCCTTTTTGATCGAAGCTTTAAATGCTATGCTTCTTTTTCCTTTTGCCTCCTCATCTTGTACCTTGTATTTCATCTTCAATTCAAAGGAGGTTAGAGAATTAATCAAATATTAGATAGGCATAGAATTTAAATTTTTAGACACCTCTATGGCAATGGATTTAGGTTCCCATTCCTTAGGTAAAGCATTCAAAAATTTTCTATTCTTCTCACCCAAGGAATATTCTTTACCCAAACCTTCCAAATCCTTTACCATATCATTGAACCTTCAATATATCTTGTCAATGTTCTCATGAGGTTCCATTTTGAAGGATTCAAATTTAGCCACAAGAGGTGACTTCTTTTGCTCTCTTATATCTTCACTTTCTTCATGGATTTCGTTCAATTTGTCCCATATCTCCTTGGCCGATTTGCAACCTTTTACTTTAGAAAACTCATCTGCATCCAAGGCATTATACAAAATATTAATGGCTTTAGCATTTAAAGATAAATTATTCTATCTTGTGCATTTAACTCATATCAACACTTAGGCCTTAATCTATGAGTATTTTCATCAAGAATATTAGCTTCTAAAGGACCTTCACAAATAATATACCATAAATCAATATCAATAGATTGAACAAAAATTTTCATTCTATCCCTCCAAAAAACAAAATTAATGCCATTAAACATGGGAGGTCTAGAAATGCAATGCCCCTCTAAAAACAAAGCATTATTGGTTGCCATAATGATCTTTACTCAAAGGTGATTAAACCAAAAGAAAGAGACCAAGCTCTGATACCAATTGTTGGCCCAAAAAGCAACCTAAGAGGAGGGGTGAATTAGGTTGTATCTAAAACAATCCTTTTTATGTGCTTAATAGAAATTCAAACTTTATGCACCAAATAAAAACTTAAGCACAAATGAATACAATAGATATTCAACAATTTAATCTTAAAGAACAAATAAGAATATTGAGATTAAGAGAATCAAACCAAACTCCCAAGCTTCTCAAGCTTGGAGCTTACAACTACAAAGAGTTGAGCTTCTTACAAGGCAACTACCAAGTTCTCAACTTCAAGTTTAGCCACTAAAAGTCTCTTCAAAGTAGGTGAGACAATAGCCTCTTGTACACAAATGAGGATCACTCTGGCTCACACTAATTTCCTTTAGTTGAGCCAAGAGTTTTACACTCACAACCTCCATTTGTTACAATTGTTATCTCTCCACTCTTACACTTGAATAACTCTTACACTTCTAAGCTCTTTTCACAAAACTACCTACACGATTACAGCACTTGCACCACTATTTCTCCCAAATAGCTCAAGAATTACTTGTAATCAATGTAGAAGTCTATTCTTCTTTAATTCAGGCTTAGGGGTATTTATAGTTGCCCAAAATCTGCTTTCAACAACTTTCCAACGGTTATTTTCTGTTTACTGGAAAACTAGCCGTTGGACCTTTTGGACGGCTGCTGCTAACTTCTGCATCCGACGCTGCATCCGTTCTCTGAGGGTATTCGTTCGGACGTCAGAGGATGCGTCCGAACATTCTCTGCGTCCGATCGAAGCAAAGTCTTCTGGAAATATGATTGGACGCTATTCTTCGTCCGAGATTGCTTCAAATTCTTTGTGTCGGACGATTACCATCTTCCGAAACTCTGTATTTCGGACAGTCATTTGCGTTCTGGAGTCTTCTTGTTATTTTGTTCGGACAATCATTTTCGTCCGAACCTACCTATTTTTCTGCACACTTGTTTCAAACTATTAGTGCGATTTGGTCACAATCAAAACATGATTAACATAACTTGGGTTCAACAGTAGTCTTTTTAATTTGGTAATTTTCTTGCTTTTAATTTTAGTCGTAATTTGGTTATTTTAGGTTAGAATAAAGTGCTTTCTTTTACTTGCTTCTATTAGAATAGCTTAATTAGTTCCTTAATATCGTAATTAGTTATTTTCACTAACTTTCTTTTCAGTTAATCGAGCTTTAAATTAAGTTTTTATCGCTTTTATTTAATTATAGTTTTTCTTAGAACAGTTCCATCATATTTTATTTGACGATTTTGCTTTACTACACAAATATCCGTAAATCTTGGTCATTGCCTTCCAACAATCCTTGTGGGACGATACCCACTCATCCTATACCACAATCAACTCCGTATACTTGCGGAAGTTAGGTAGAGTATAGTGAATTAGTATGGTTTATTATAGCTTGTTTGTCCTTTCAAAGTTGAATTCTACCTAACGAAGCAATCAACACCTACACTGGAATTCATGTATAGGGGTTTATTATCATTTGACTATTTTCCTTGTGATTGTTTGGTTCTTGGTTATATATGTGGAATATTAATGAGATGTTTTGAGTATGTTTGTGATTTTTTTCTATGTTTTGCTCGAGAACGATAAAAAAGTAAGTGTGGGGTATTTGATAAACTCATAAATATAGTGTATTTTATGTGTCGTTTACCTCCGTTTTAATGTAATTTGAGCAAGAATTGAGTAACTATGATAAAAAAAAGTTTATTTTGTGTTTTTCAGGGTTTGAGTGACGATTGATTTAAAATGAGTGTTCACAATATTGTAGGAAAATGTTCACGGCGTGGTGCAAATAGGATATCGTTTGGAATATCAATCATAACGCTCTTGTTTGAGGTCCAATTTCTGTGACTTTGGATTATTTGGAAAGCTAAGGAAGATTTCTACCACTTTTATGTTTTGACTTTTATAGGATTCTATAGGCATCTCGTTCAAAATTGCAAAGTTGGAAAATATGTACCAGCGAGGAGTGATTCTGATACAGTTCGGTAGCTTGATCATAACTTTTTTTTCCGAGACCCAATTGAGGTATTTTAAGATTTTGTGGAAAGAAAGGAGATTGAGCTACAACTTTCATGTTTTGAGTTTTACGCAATTCTCCCTGCGTCATGGAAAAAATTAGAGATGAATTGAAGGATCTTACTGGACCCAGTGCCAGGCGCTACAAAATTGCAGCGCCTAGGTACCAAGTCGAGTAAGGGTACTTATGCTCACTGGAAATAGTTCCTAGGCACTGGAAAAATGCAGCGCCTAGTTACGGGTGCCAGTTAACGAACAGGTCGTGTAAGGTGACTTATTTTGCAAGAAAAGCCCTCCCGTGGGCCCGGTTACATGAAAAAACGTGTACTTATTATCTCGGAGCTCCTAAACCCTAAGAATATCTATAAATACACCAAGAAAAATGGAGAAAATCATCGATCATCATCAGCCATCATTATTTTTTAGGTTTTCAATAGTTAGGTCAATAATTTAGCCATAGGTAGATTTTTTAATTGTTTGAGCAAGGATTTCATTCTCTTGTCAAGAATTCAGAATTTGACGATCATCAACATTAGTTGTTCCTTCAATTACAATGTTTGATTTATTTTAATGCAATTTAATTTTTTTTTCTACGTTCTCGTTCTTTAATTATCGTTTTCTTTTATTGCCTTTAAATTGTTAATTACTTCCATAGTTTAGTAGTTAGGTTTTTCCTTCATCATTTATACTTGCTTTCATGGAGTAGATTAATTTAAAATTTTATTTCGGATTAAATTCTCGCAACAGTAGGATAGATTGAATTAGGGTTTTTAGTTAGTTAACTTTAATTGCTTTTCGTAAGGTTAGAATTTTACATTCTTGTTTTTAGTTTAATTTCTAGCAATTAAATTTTGTTTAAATTTAGTTTAAAACCTTATTTATTTTGTCTAACTAGTAAATATACTTGTGAACCTACTAATTGTTCCGATAGTCCTCATGGGAACGATCCTTACTCATCCTACATACAAAGTCACCTCGTATACTTGTGAGTGTGTGGGAGTTGATTAGGATAATTAAGGTTTTTTTTATTACTTGTTCATTGTTTGCACAAAAAACCTAATCAATATCTTGCCGAACAATGCTTTGTACAACATCATAGATAATGTCACCCCACAGTACCTCAAGCACTAGAAAGAGTTCATTGGAAGCCTGCACAACTGGTTCTCCAATTTATAACATGGCACGTCGCATATTATAAAGGGCGCTATCCCATCTATTATTCTTTGCAACCCTACTAGCATCAGCTCCTAACTAACAAGTTCTACCTTGAAAACAAAGACAATAAGGGCCTCAATGACTGGACACTCAAGAATGCCACCTTCAATTTTCTTGAAGAAATCCTTTTCACTATTCGAAATCAAACTGCATCACAGGCAAGTGAAGCGAATCAAGAACATCAGATTCAGTTTCAATAAGTGTCTCTGCATCGACATTTTTAAAATAGATGGTTCAAGAGCCCCAAGACAATTATAGCCTTCAGTGCCATCGATGCATCTGGATTTGCCTGCTGCCAATCCTATACATGTGAAGGACGTCAAAGCCTTCAAGGCCCAAGAGAACTAGATCATGGATATCTAGTTCCTGATTAATTACAACACTTGCAAAGAGTTTAGGGGCAGCCAGTTTCTTCTTTACATGTCATACATGGATCAACCTAAAGATTCATAACCTTGAAAGATTCGTATGAGATTCCTCCATTATGTACTCGAATTCCTAGATAACCTAGGAATAATTGCCGTTGCTATCACAGGCACCCCAACTCAATTGATGAAATTCTCTAAAGTAACGTAGCAGTAGAGAATCCGAGTTGTCCTCTAAGAAAATAGTCTATTATTCACTTTCTATTAAAAAAAAAAAAGAGTTTTTAACAAATTATCAATCCTAAAAATTATTGCAGGAATTAAAACTGTAAAGAATTCAATAAAAGAAGAATCTTGGTTTTGATCACATCCACAATGAAAATTCTATTAGTCGATCGCTGACACAAAAAATCACTTAGTCTTTATATCATACACTAATTTAAAATTAACTTGAATGCCAATTCTAAGTTGATTCTTATATCCTTTCCTTAAATCGGTTAATTTTAACACACAATCTAATTAACCCTAACTACCAAATTAACCAAGACATGCACCAAAGATTAATTAATAAAAGCATTAAAAACTAGCAAGATCAATTCTCTAATATAACATAAGCACAATGGTTGTGTCAATTGATTGATTATTTTTTCTAAATTCAATAACACTAATCTAGCAATCATAAATTGGCGTATAAATGCAGAAAAACAATCATAAAATTAATGCAGAAAAACAATCAATACTTGAAATAAAAAAGTGAATAAATTAAAGCACAAAGGCCTCACAACAATATAGAATCAGCAATGGTTTCACTTCTCTCAACCAAGAAGAAGGGTTTAGGTACTAAAGGCCATGGAAAGATGCACAAGAATTTTTGCTATAAAACTATGGAAAAGAGAGAGAGTGTCTATTCACTGTACAAGGGAATTTATAGGGAATACTAGGGTTATAATCCCTGTCTAACGATAAGAACGTGAAAATGCTTGAAAAAAAGCCCAACCGGATGAAGAAATCAACTGAAAAATAAAAATTTTGTAACCCTACTGCTATGCATGCATGTGCGCGCCTTGAGCCCCATGCATGTGCGTGTGAAACCCTAACACAGAATGTCCTCTATGAAAGTTGCGCGTGCGTGCAACTCTTGGGTTGCGCATGTGCGCGATTTGCATAAGCTGTGCTTCAAATTCGACTTCGATTTTGACTAATCGCGTCGATGCTAATGGAATTTGGAAATACTCAAAACATGAAAGCAGTAGTTCTTTCTCTTAACTTTGCAATGAATCGTCAATCAACACAATCCGAGTTCAAACTAGAACATTGTGTTAAAAATACCAAACAATGTCCAAATTTGCTCTCACACTCATGCATTCTTCAACTTTGCAATTTTTCTTAATCTTTTTCATCATTTTCAATCCATTTTCATTTCAACCCTACAAAAACTATGAATACACCAATTATGCTTATCATTGACTCAAATCTTTCTTACAATATATAAAAATGTGGTAAATGATACATAAATACCCCACACTTACCTTTTGGTCGTTCTTGAGCAAACACAGAATTAAAACAATTAAGCACACCAAAATTTCACTCTACACATCTCAAAAATTGTCCACATAAATAATCAAGAGTCTGTCCACCATTTGGAGTAGTCTAAGAACCCAAAAGCTCAAATGCCAATATGAACCAAGGCATGAGATTCATGTGTACGTGTGTAGCCATTCAAGAAAAACTCAAGCTTGAAAACACTTGAATTAATTCATGCAAACTCTTAAAATTTTTTTGAACACCATATAGCTCACTCTTCTTATACCTCTCCACTAATCTAGACAATTGAATCAATTTAAATTAGGTAGGACTTTTTAGCTTGTAACATTAGGCTAGGGTATTGGCTAATCAAAGAAAGGAAAGGATATCACGAAAAGAAAAAAGAGCTTTAAAGTAATGCCAGCCTAGATTTAAAATAAAACTTCTCTTGACATATGAAACATCATATATCCACAATCCCACACTGAACTAACAAACACCAATGAAAAATTCTAAGCAAATAATAAGCAAGAAAGTCATCATTCTTCGACTTGGCCAAACATGCCAACATTTTTCTAACAATATCTCCCTTTCTTCTTCTTTTTTTTTTCATTTTATCGTAGCCATTCTTTATATTTTTTTCATATCTGATTTCAAATGCGGGTACCAGTGGTAGGCACTACCCACAAATGGCTAATTAGATTAATGCAGGTACCAGTGATAGGCACTACGTGTAATATACGAGCATTTTCAATGCCCTTTTCATGCCCCCATAAATGTAAACCATTCACTCAACCAAATTACCACCCTCATTCTACTACTTTCTGTCCTATGTCCCCTTAACAAATAAATGTGTGCAATAAAGCTCTTTAAGGGATAATTTAGATAAAAAAATAAAAAGAAATTATTAGGCCCACAAAGATAGGTAAAATGAGTTTAACTGAAAGAAGACGAATGGTGTTTTGCTCCATTCATAACAAATTAAGCCTCAAATAAGGTACTAGGGATAAAAATTTCAACGGTTGGCAAGAAAGGGTCAAAGGACCAAAGTAGGCTATACCCTCAACTTTAAAGCAAATCAAGTTGTCTATAAATTTTGTCTAAAAAATGTAATAAAGTAAGTTTCAGGGATGCAATATAGGTGACTTTACATAATTATCTGTAAGTGTCCAAACAAAATTAATCCATGGCTAAGTGCTCACATAGATACTTAAAAATCATGCATGGAAAATATTATGCTTGACTACTCAATTATAAATGGATCAACTCAAGATTTATTCTGAAGAAAATTAGAGAAACATACTGAGCATAAAATTATCAAAATTTTTGAAAAGCTCTCATATCAAAAGAAAAGTTAAAATATTGTAGTAAAAATGAGCAAAATAAACAATTTACTCACCAAATAATAATAAATTCAAATAACTCCCCATCTCACACTTAAAAATAAGTATTGTCTTCAATGCGAAAGTAAAAGCATAAAGTGTGAAAAAGAAAAGCTTCTTTGGTATGGATGTGCCTTCGGTGTAGTATATTCTGACATATCCCTGGATGTGAATTGAAGCTCGTGGTTACACTAGACCAAAACAAAACATTAAACCCCTTGAGAAATGAAGAAAAACAAGAAAATTGTAGAATGAGATTCTACAATAGTCAGGAAAAAAACTTAATCCCTTAAGGGTAATAGACCACAAAAACATTGACATCACAACTACCATACGAATATTAAACAAAGAAGAAAAAAAAATAGCTAGAATGTCTGATATCAAATTAAAAACAAGATAAACATCAAAATGTCCCAATTCATAGGGTATCGAGCATCATCATTAGAAGGAGCATCAGGCACCAATTCCTATAAAAATTGAGGGAAAGGCAGAAATGTAGATGACTCCTTCCCTCTTTCTGGTGTTAGCTAGCGAACCTCCATAGTCTGCTACCAGGCTTGCTGATAATGAATGTACAAGTCAAATCGATGACGCATGCACAGTCTAGACTCTGGTAAGAGTTGCTCCCAAATTTCCTTTGGACTGTGCCTTGAATCGGGCTCAAGCTGGGCATCCTCTTGTGAAGTAGAAGCATGAGAACGACTTCATCTAATCGGAGCCCTCACTCCTTCCATCGCAATTGGATTTCCAGGCTTTAATTTCTTCTCAGTTGGATCAATTGCTACTTCATTTTTGACATATAAATCCGTGATCAAGTGAGGAAACCAAATGCCAAATTGATTTTTGACAGTGGAGGTTGATAACAAATCTGCTGGTGGATAAGGTTTCCCACACCTACAAGTTTGCCAGAAACAATGCAGTCCAAGAATTTGTCCCGTTCTAGAATAACATGTATGAGATGGCTGACTAGAAGGAGGAGAGCACATAGGAACTTAAACCATACGAACCAAGCCAGTTTAAGCATATTGCTTTTATAGTGTCATGCTACATCCCTAGCACTAAATGTCCATTCAACTTCACCAGTACAAAGAATACTCATAATTTCATTGAGCTCCATATTAGTGAATAGTTTGCCACTCATCAATACATACTCGGTTGATCCTCAAACGCTGGTTAATTTCATTGTCTAAAATATCCATTTCCTTCTCCCGGATGTACACCTTACTGTCACTGTAATGAGTCTAATTAGCATAACATTCACACACTACCGAGAGTATCGCATCCCTTGGAGTAGAGGTGAAGTGATTCCAACCATGCGTCCGTATAATAGTTCGATCTCCAGGATGCCAGCCAATGGTGCTTGAGAATGCCTCTCTCTTTGATTGCGGCTCTCTGTGAAATATTCTTCTCACATTTATTTTGGACACAGCGTTGACGAATTGCGCCAACACATTCTCGTCGGGTGTGTTCTCACATTGTTGTTGAGGTCTGGAAGATGAAGAAACCCTGGATATTTTGGACGTAGCCGATTTCTTCCCCGTTCATGCCATTCGTACAAAAATTAGACATGAAAACCACGACAACGAAATAAGGGTTGTAATACACCACACTTATACAAATTCACAACCCCAACTGACAATTAACCCTATTATGCGCAAGATGATTTTCTATAAGTTTGTGCCAGAACTAAGGTATGTGCAAAAATTAATGACATCCGTAGAAAATTCTTACTCAATAAAAATGGACAAGAGAAATCATAGGACATAACTGACATTCCAGGAATTAAATTCATGAACTAATTCCTTGTGTTTTAAGATTTTTATTTTTTTGAGACAATTCATCGAACACTTAGCATGCAAAATTAAACAACATCTATTTTTTCCGTATATGAAGAACACACAATTACTTCTCAATCAAAAATTCATTCACAAATTACTCAAACCACACATTTAAAATTCTATCTATGACAAATTAGGACAATTAGATCATTAAAAAGCACAATTTTCTTACAATTCAATTATAGACTCAAAAAGGAAAAGTATAAGAAAAGTTAATGAAATTCATACCTTGATGGAGGTTACTCTTGAAATATAAAGAATTTGTTGTCAATAGATTGAATTAGAGTGCTTTGAGAGTAGGAAAAATGTTGGGGATTGAAGAGGGATGAGAGGAGATGTTAAAAAAGAATGGGGAATTTCTGTTTGAATGGTAGGCAAATAAGGGTTTTACTCTTTTAAAGTGCAGGCACTCATGCGTAGCCTGCCAAGCGAGCATGTGCTCCAAAAGTAGTAACTTTGTTTGTCTCGAGTCCTCTCGCGCACATGTGCAATGCTTCAAACACGCTTGTGCGTGCGATGCTGGTTGTGAAATCTACCTACTAAGATTTTGCACACATGCACACCAAATGGTGTGCAAGTGCCTAAAATCACCCTTTCAAGGACAAAATTTTTACTCCCTACCACTCAAATAACAAATACGACTATCAAATCTTAATGTAGTTCGTTTAACTTGTAAATTAAGACGATTTTCAACACAAACACAATGACAACATAAAAACCCCAAAAATAAAGAAATTAAATCAAATATAAAAGGACATGAGTTACCTCCCATGTAGTCCCTTTGTTTTTTGTCGTTGGCTCGACTTGATGCTCTGTCACTCAGTTGTAATCCAACTCTTCCAAATCTAGCTCCAACACATTTTCCAATGTAACACCCTCATAATAGGGCTTAAGTTGATGACCGTTAACCCCTTAACACCTTGGATGTTTGTAAGATTTGAATTTCAACTGCACTGTGAGGAAAAATATTAGCAATAAGAAACGGTATAATCCATTGAGATTGCAACTTACCAAGAAATGGCCGACGACGCATTTGGTAAATGAATTATTACTTTTTCGCCGACTTTAAACTCCTTCCTTGAGATCATTTTATCATGAAAAGCTTTTGTCATCACCTTATAGATATTGGCATTCTCTTATTCCTCATTTCAAATTTCCTCCAATTCTTCTCGCTGCAACTTTCTTTGTTCACCACTTATATCCAGTCACATGCTGAGGCTCTTAATAACCTAATATGCATTATGTTCTAACTCTACTGAGAACTGACAAGGTTTCCTGAATGCCAATCGATATAGTGACATACCGATAGGTGTCTTGTAAGAAGTGCGATAAGCTCACAATGCATCATTTAACCGTAAACTCCAATCCTTACAACTAGAGTTCATCGTTTTCTATAAAATGGACCTGATCACCCTATTAGACCCCTCGGCTTGCCCGCGTGTCTGGGATTGGTACACAGTTGATATCCTGTGGGTTACGTGGTATTTCTTCAGCAAGGCTTCAACTGTTCTGTTGCAAAAGTGAGTGCCTCGAAAACTTATTAGAGACCTTGGAACCCCAAATCTAGAAAAGATGTTATTTCTAAGAATATCTAGAACAACTTACAAATCATCAGTATGAGCAGCTTTTGCTTCCACCCATTTCGAAATATAATCTACAGCCAGTAATATGTAAGAATAAAGCAAAGAAACAAGAAAAGGTCCCATGAAATCAAAGTCCCAAACGTCAAATAATTCACAAAATTGGATCTGGTTTTGAGGTATTTCATTCTTCTTGGAGATTTTATCCGCTATTTGACAATTATTGCATGACCGGCAGAATAGATAAAAATCTCAAAATATATTAGGCAAGTAAAAAACACACTCTAGTACCTTTCTTGCTATTCTTTTGGATCCAAAATGTCCTCCACAGGCATAAGAATGACAAAAGGCAAGGATGGAATTGATGTTACTATCATTTACACACCTTCTTATCACTTGATCGGATCAGTGCTTCTAAAATATTGCTTATCCCATACATAATATTTTGGAACACTTTTGATCTTCTCTCTTTACAGTCCTAGACAAACAATGGGGTAATTTGTTAGTAAGTAAGGAATTCTAAATATTTGCATACCATGGTAATGTCGCCCTTGTTGAACATAATTGTTCATCTGGAAATCTCTCTTGTACATCCAAGTCATCCTCCACATATGGCAATCAACTAAGGTGGTCTGCTACCATGTCTTCCATTCCACTTTTATCCTTAATGTCCAAGTCAAATTCACGTTAGAAACGTATCCATCTTATCAGCCTAGGTTTTCACTCCTTCTTTGTCATCTGGTAGAGAAAAGTTGCATGATCAGAATAAAAAGTAACCTTAGTACAAAATAGATAAGAATGAAACATTTCTAAAGCAAAGACAACAACCCAAAGTTCTTTTTCATTAGTAAAGTAATTTTTCTACCAGTCATTCGAAGTCATAAAGGTGTAGTAAATTACATGAGATGCTCTTCCAACTCTTTGACCCAAGACTGTGCCCACTGTAGAATCACTTGCATCGCACATGATCTCAATGTATATGGTAAGCTCCAATTATGTGGTTGAATGATTGGAGTTGAGATGAGAAGACTTTTCAACTTGTCGAATGCCAATTTTCAATCATCATTGAAATCAAATTCCAATCTTTTTGCAATAATTTGCATAGAGGTGATAATATCCTGGAGAAGTCCTTGATGAATCTTCGATACAAATCTGCATGACCAAGGAAAGCACATACTTTTCACACCACAGTGTGGTAAGGTAATGATTGAATTATATAAATTATAGCTTTATCAACCTCAATCCCCTTAGTTGATACCATATGAACTATAACTATGCCTTATTGAACCATGAAGTAACACTTTTTCAAATTTAAAACAAGGTTAGTTTCTATGAACCTTTGTAATATTAATGTAAGTTTATGCAAACATTGATCGAAGGAATCGCCATATACAGCAAAATTATCCATAAATACCTTAATAATTTGCTCAACAAAATTAGAAAATATGCTAACCATACACCTTTGAAATGTGGCCGGGGCATCTGCATATACATAACCCAAATGACAAGCAATGATAAGTGACTGTTCCAAACAGACATGTAAATGTTGTCTTCTTTTGATTCTCAAGAAAAATGGCGATCTGAAAATATCCTGAATAACCATTAAGAAAACAATAATAAGCACAACGATTAACCTTTCAAGCACTTGATCAATTAAAGGTAAAGGAAAGTGATCTTTGCGAGTTAGAGAATTAAGTTTCCTATAATCTATACAAACTCTCCACCTATTTTGAATACGGGTAGGTACCATCTCATGTTCTTGATTTTTCACCACTATAATTCCTGTCTTTTTTGGGACCACTTAGACGGGGATAACCCATTCACTATCTGAAATAGGGTAGGTTTTCCCCACTTCGAGAAGCATAAGACTCTCTTGCTTGACCACTTCCATGAGCAACAAGTTCAACCTCCTTTATGGTTGACGAGTAGGCTTAGCTCTTCCTTCAACCAATATTAGATGCATGCATGTGGATGACCTAATTCATTTGTCTCTGTGCAATGGTCCATCCAATTTCCGTTTTATGCTCCTTAGAACTTTTGATAACTTTTCTTCTTGCTCTTCAGTTAAATTGCTTGAAATTATCTCTGGAGAAGTTTTTTCATCTACTACAAACAAATAGTTGAGATGACTTGGAAGAGGTTTCAAATATGGATCAGGAGCTTGCACAATAGAGGGTTAAGATTTTTCATTAGAAGTCGACAATAAAGCATAAGATAACTTACCAATTTGCAGCAATTCCTCAATATCACTATCCAGTTGATCATCCAATTTGACCTCAACGTCTTCGTCAAAAGCTTCCTGCACTAAGGAATCAACAATATCAATATAATAGATGGAATTATCTTTAATAGGATACCTCATGGCCTTGTAAATATTATGCTAACATTTTTTTGCATCAAATTCAATTTCCAAAGTTCTAGTGTCCACATATATCTTAGTTATAAATGTTTTCAAATAGGGTCTACCTAACAAAATAAGAATATTTCATCATTGTTTTTATTCTTCTCCATATCAAGAACATATATTGACAAGAAAGATTAATTCATTGACTTGAACTAAAACATCTTTAACTATGCCTTTTGAATAGGCTGCCGATCAATCAGCCAATTGAATAACAGTACTAGTTTTAAGCAAAGGACTAATGTGTAAAGAGGTATAAACTACCTAAGGCATAACCTTTGTAGATGATTCTAAGTGTAACATGGCCTCTTTATTCCTAGTATTGTTTATTGTACAAGGAATTGTACACATACCTAGACCTTGTATTTCGCTGGAAGATTCTTTGTAAGCATTGCTGAAATATTTTTCCCTAAGGTAATCTTCTCACCTTTCTTTTGTCTTTGCTTCTTTATGTGTACAAAACTCCTTCAAAAACTTAGCATAATGAGGTATTTGTTTAATAGCATCCAATAATGGAATGTTTGCATCGCAGTTGCAAAAAGTCTCATGTTACACTCTATTAGGATCTTCTTTCGCAAATTCTACAAATGTTTCAGGGAATAGCGGCGTCAGCCTTATATTTTGGCCACAAAATTGACTTATCCCTACATAGAACCTGGACTAACTTCTTTCTCCACTTTGGTCTCTTTCTCATCGGCCTTAACACGTTCAGAAACTATTTTACTAGGCACCTCATATTTCTTGCCACTTCTCAACACAATTGCACTAGCATTTTCCTTATGAATTACAATTATTTGAGAGGGCAACTTGCCAGAATTCTAAGCTTCCAACCATCTAATTGTAGCTACCGTTTCTATTTGGTTTCGCAATTGCTGTAAACTGGCCTTGGTATCCTATTGAAATTGCATCATGTTAGTAATGAAAGCATTCATCATTACTCTAAAGATTTACCAAATTTAGCAACTAGAGTAAACTACTGTCTTTGAGCAAATGGAGGTATGTATGGTTGGATATTACGTCAATTTTGTTTAGGGAACTGTTGTGCTGGATTCCCATATCTGAGATTCAGATGATCCCTCCATCCAGGATTATACGTATTAGAATAGGGATCATGTTATTTGCTCGATGTTTCCTTTGAAATCTTCCCGCTGCATTTACTAGTTCTTGGGACTCACCTTGCAACGTTGGATACATGTCTGTTGAATGTCCCTTGTTCGAACAAAACCTGCAAGTTTGCACTAGCTGTGTCGTTCCTGAATCCAATTGACAAACAAAAGATGTTAAACTGGTCATTTATTATTCTAACGATGAAACACTTACCTTATTAACACGTTTAAGATGTTGTTCACATCTCGTTCCAAACTTTTGAGAACATGCTACCATATTTCATATCTGTTCACGAGCAGCTTCAATCATCAAATTATCCAATGCTCCTCCACTAGCAACATCGATCATATTTCTCTCATTAATTAACGGTACTTAACAAAATAATGAATTAGTAAAGAGTCACTAATTGGATGGTAAGGACAACTTGCACAGAGCGTCTTAAAATGTTCCCAATTCCCAATACTCATATAAGGACTCATCATTTAACTGTCTTATCCCACAATTTCTTTCATTTTCCTTATATTTGCAATTCGGGAAAGTGGGAAATATTTGGCCAAAAACAACCTATTCATTTGCTCGCATGTTGTAATGCTGCTCAAAGACAAAACAAACAGCCAGTTCCTTGCTTCATCTTTAAGCGAGAATGGGAATGGTTTTAACTAGATCTGCTCTTCTAAAACCCTATTGGGTCTCATACTTGTACATACCGCATGGAACTCCTTCAAATGTTTATTTGGATCCTTACCTGGCAATCCATGAAAAGAAGGTAAAAGATGGATTAGTCTGGATTTTAAACACAAAAGTCACATTTTCATCTAATTCAGGGTAAGTAATGCAAAGAGGTTGTTGATTAAAGTTCAGGCCTGCCAATTCCAAAAGTGTTCTTTGTGCTATGGTAGTTTCACCCTATATCTCTTGATTCTCAGGAAAAAGGAAGTCAAAAAGTTGATTATCCCCTAATTGTCTATCTCTTAATTCCTTCCCTAATCTATGTAGTGTTCTCTGTATTTTTGGATCAAATACTCAAAATTCAACTTGTCCAGCAGATTATGTCACTGGCATACACAACTAGTGGAAGAAATAATAAGACAAGAAAGGAAAATAAAAATAGAATTTAATAGCACGACAATTAATAAAATGGCTCCCTGGCAACGGTGCCAAAATTGACCAAACTCTTAAAACTAAGGTTGTAGTGGAGAGCCTGAGTCGTTCTTAAGAGAACCGAGTCTATTATTCGGGCTACAATAAAAAAGGGGGTTCTGAACAATTTTCAATACTAAAACTATTGCATGAATTTAAACCATTGGGAATTCAATGAAAGAAGGATGTTGGTTTCGGTCACGTCCACCACCGTAATTCTATTAGTCGATCATTGACACAAAAAATCACTTAGTCTTTATATGAAGCACTAATTGAAAAATTAAATCAAATTCCAATTCAAAGTTGATTCTTATAACTTTTTCGTTAGTTGGTTAATTTTCAACAAGCAATCTAATTAATCCTACCAATCAAATTAATCTAGACAGGAGCCAAAAGATTAATTAATAGAAGCTTTAAAAAGAGAGAGAGAGTCTCTGTTCATTTTAAACAAGGGATATTTACAGGGAATACTAGGGTTATAATCCATGCCTAATGATAAGAACATGAAAACGCTTGACAAAGAGTCCAACCAGATGAAAAAGAATTTGCCGAAAAATAAAATTTTCGTAACCCTACTACAACACATGCACGTATGTGCCTTGAGCCTTGTGCACATAGACGTGAAACCCCAACTTAGAATGTCCTCGAGTACATGCGTAGATCTTCGGTCGCATAGGTGCTCAATTTCCATAACCTGTGCTTTAAATTAGACTTTGATTTTGACCTTGATGCCAATGAAATATGGAAAAACTCTAAAGTTGTAGCTATTGTTCTTAGCTTTCCAATACATCTTGAATCTGCTTAATCAGAGGTTAGACAAGAAAGTTGTGTAAAAATATGAAATAGTGTTCAGATTTGCTCCCACGCTTGTGCACTCTACAACTTTGCAATTTTTCTTACATCTTTTTAATCCTTTTCAATCCTTTTAAACTTCAACCTTACAAAAACTAATATTACACCAATTATGCTCTTCATTAACTCAAATCTTTCTTGCAATACACAAAAATGCTTTTTAAAAATAGGACATTTATTAGCTTGTCAGTAATTAGTGTTGATTTGTATATTAAAACTATTGTATTTGTTATTCGTAATTACCATGTTTTAATTACTCTAAATGTACAAGGCAATATATTAATTTTCAATAAACTTTGTATTATGAATAATTGTCTTTTTGTCAACTGATGAATTATAAATATCCTGACCAACGAAGGGCGTTCAAATACATAAATACAACCTAACTATCCTAACTGACCTACTTTAAGAACTAACTTCCTCTTCAACCTTATGGATTGTAACAGAGTTACATTTTGATATCCTCAAAATTCACAAATTGCTTTATTTGATCGTTATCCAAGACTATCTATCCCCTAGGTACCCGGTGTAGCTTGAACACGATTAACTCACACATAAAGCAGCAAATAAGGCTGAAAATAACTACCTGGTTTCTGCCTAAAGCAAATTAATCTAGGGCACTAGCCATAGTGGTCCTATTTCCATCATAGACAGAGTAATCTCCCTTAATAGATCGAACACATCGTAAACTCTACCATTGAGTATAATAATTAATTGAAGTCTCGGAACTCGGACATGGTTGTAGTACTTCTGGGAAGTTCAATTCTAGATTTTTACTCACGCAAAACACTGTTTACTCCCTCCGCTACAAGAAAATTAATCAATCCAATGGCCCTGATCAAGCTTAACTGAACGGTTCAAATGAATGATAGCAAACCAATCCCTGGTTGCCACGTTAAAATATTTCCCGTACCTTGTACCTTCTTAAAATTCTGAGAAGGTTCAAAGGAGCCATCATTACTCTTTTGAAGAGACTAAAAATTTACATCATATCTTGTCCCAGAGCCTTTCTTTTAAATTTTTAATATTCCCTCCAAAAGCTACAGTGCCCACTAATTTCCTTTGCGCTATAATTACAGTATACTTCCTACCTCCCTCTAATGCTTAGAAACCTCACTACGTGCTACAGTGAAGTCTTGTGGACACCAAAATGGTAATTTCACATCACCAAGTCAACCAAAAGTTGACACGTGAATTCCACTGACCCTCCCAGCCAATCGGCAGCTGGCACGTGATGGGGGAATAGGCATAGTAATACTAGAATGCCCCTTTTTCCTGACCTTATTTAATGCCCCTTTCTTTTAAATTTATAAAGGAATGGGCATTATAATGTTACTATGCCCGTGGGGAATGCCAAGTGTTCGTATAAAATCTGTGCCAGATTAATATTACAAAGGGCATTATAATATTAATGTGTCCCTTTCCCTGCCACGTGTCATCTACTTATTGACTAGGAGGTTTAGTGGAATTGACATGGTTGCTTCTAGTTGATTTGGGGATGTGAAATTACCATTTTGTCTACAGGACTTCACTGTACATTAAAGGGGATAGGGAATATATTGTAGTACAGAGGGAATTTATGGGCTTTAAAGGAGCCAATGTAGGTTTTGGCAGGAATATTTAAAATTTAAAAGAAAGGATAGGGGACAATATGTGACGTAAAGTTTAGCCTTTTCAAGACAGTAATGATGGCTCCTTTGAACCTTTCGGGAATTTTCAAAAGCTACAAGGTACAGGGAATATTTTCGCGTGTTAAACAGAAATTGGTCTAGTGTCATTCATCTGGACCGTTCAATTGGCTTGATCAGGGTCGTTGGATCAATTATTCTGCTAGCTCTTTTAGGGAATAAGTGGTGTTTCCTAGCTGAAAATATAAGATTGAACTTCTTGGGAGTACTGCAAACATCTCTGGTGTTGCGAGACTTTAGTTAGCTATTACTCTTAGTTGTAGAGTATTCCATGTTCGCAATATTTTTAGGGAGATTACTCTGTCTACGTTGGAAGTAGAACCACTATGGCTGGTGGCCTGGATTAATATGCTCCACGTATTAACTTGGCAGTTATTTTTAGCCTTATTTGCTGCTTTGTGGGTTAATCACATTATTAATCAGGTTGCACCGGGTACCTTGGGGTTAGATAGACCGGGAAAATGATCAAATAAGACTTTTAATGTATTTTGTGGAAATCAAAATGTAATTCTGTTACAATCCAGAAGGTTGAAGAGATAGTTTATTCTTAGAGTAGGACAGCTAGCATAGTTAGTTCGCATTTATGTATTTGAAGGCTCTTGGTGGTCTAGATATTTGCAGTTTGTCAGTCGACAAAAAGAGAGTTATTCATAACAAAAAATTTATTGAAAATTAATATATAACCTTGTACATTGGGAAGAAATTATATTGTGGTAATTACTAATAACATATTTAATAGCTTTAATACTCAAATCAACAATAATAAATCAAATCAAGAAATTATAATGTGGAATCTCATGGGGATCTTCTTAGGGTTTTGAGTCCTTGGGTTGATCTATATATGCCATGTACAGAAGAAACTTTCCACCCTCAGATCTTTACGAGTTCTGCAATTCATTAGGAACTGGATATCCATGATCTAGTTCTTTTGGATAGCCATGAAGGCCCTATGATTCTTCATGTGTATAGGATTTGACAGCAACCAAATCCAGGTGCCTCGCCGACACTAAAGGCTATAGTTTTCTTGGGGCTCTTGAATCGTCTATTTTATAAAGGTCCATGCAACAGCAGTTATGGAGACTGGCTCTGATGTTCTTGCATCGCTTCACTTGTCAATAATGCAGTTTGATCTCCAGAGGTTAAGGGGCTTTCTTCAAGGCAAATGATTATGGCATTCTTCAGTGTCTAGTCCTTGAGGCCCATATTGTCTTTCTTTTCAAGGTAGAGCTTTTAAGAGTTGTTGCCACCTGGGTTGCACAAAATAATTGATTTGATCCAGCCCTTTATAATGTGCGGCTTGTTGTATTTTAAATTGGAGAACAAGTTGTGAGGGCTTCCAACGAACTCTTTCCAGTGCCTGAGGTTCTTTGGGGCAACGCAATCTATGTCTTTATACAAGTCAGTGTCATCATGATGATGCAGGTTAATATGTCCAGCATAATAATTGTGGCAGATTCTAAGCTGCATGCCCATCAAGTTTTGCCTATTCTAGATAGGCCTTCTATAATAAGGCTATTGGGCCTATGGGATCTGAACTGGGCTTCTTTAATATTGTTCTGGACCCATTCTTGTAATTCAGTTGGGATTTGTTAAGTACAGGAAAGGGTTTTTCTATTGGACTTGTGGGGGTTTAAAAATAAGATCAAATTGCTATGTAATCTTCTCATAATTTAGAACAAAAGATTCAGGATCAGAACTTTTATTAATATCTAGGGAAAAACAAAAGATTTAGGAAGATGAGGGATTGGTCTTTTTGTCAATTAATGAATTACAAATATCCTGGCCCTCTAAAGGCCTTCAAATACGTAAATGCGACGTAACTATCCTAATTGTCCAACTCTAAGAACTAACCCCCTCTTCAACCATCTAGATTGTACCAGAATTACATTTTTATTTTCTCAAAATGCATAAACAACCTTATTTGATCATTATCCTGGACTATCTGACCTTTGGGTACTCGGATACACATCTAATGTGCAACCTGAACGCGATTAAATGGCGTAGCAGTAGATATGGCTAAAAATAATTGCATGGTTTCGACCTAAAGCATATTAATCTAGGCCACCAGCCATAATGGTCTTGTTTCCATTATAGAAGGAGTAATCTCCCTTCAAAGATTACAAACATCATAAACTCCACCACTAAGAGTAACAGTTGACTGAAGTCTTGCAACCCGGACATTTTTTTAGTTCTCCTTGGAAGTTCAATTCTGGATTTTTTACACCAAGAAAACACTATTTATTACCTTCTCTACAAGCGAATTAATTGATCCAACCCTGGACAAGCCAACTGAACGGTCCAGATAAAAGACACTAGACCAATTTTTGCTTGCCACGTGGAAATATTTCCCGTACCTTGTACCTTCTAAAAATTCCCAGAAGGTTCAAAGGAGCCAACATTACTCCCCTGAAATAGCAAAAACAATACGTCACATCTTGTCCCCCAGCCTTTCTTTTAAATTTTAATTATTCCCTCCAAAAACTACATGTGTGCCTACTAATTCCCTCTCGCTACAGTATATTCCTTACCTTTCTCACATGTACAATATATTTCCTTTTTACAAACAAGATCTCTAATAAAATTGTGTTTAACATCAATGTGGCTGGTCCTAGAGTGCATAACAGGGTTTTTTTGTGCGATTAATTGCACTAGTGTTGTCATACCTTATGGCACACAATAAAAAACAACACCAAAATCTTTTAGAGTATGTTTCATCCATAGAAGTTGAGCGCAACAATTTCCAGCAGCAATGTATTCGGCTTCAGCCGTAGAAAGAGAAATAAAATTTTGTTTTTTGCTAAACCAAGACATAAGACAATTACCCAAGAAATGACACATACCACTGGTACTTTTTCTATCAATTTTACACCCAGCAAAGTCAGCGTCAGAATAACTAATTAAATCAAATGTAGATGACTTTGGATACCACAAACCAAAATTCATTGTACCCTTCAAATATCTAAAAATCCTTTTTACAGCTATCAAGTGTGATTCTTTGAGGGCAAGATTGAAATCTAGAACATAAACAAACAGCAAACATAATATCTGGTCTACTAGCTGTTAAGTAAAGTAGGCTTCCGATCATACCTCTATAGTGTTTTCGATCAACACTATTACCTCCTTCGTCTTTATCAAGTTTGGTTGAAGTGCACACAACTTGTTTGCAATCTTCCATTCTGAATCGTTTGAGTAGCTCCTTTGTATAGTTGATTTGTTTAATAAACGTTCCTTCCTTTGTTTGGTGAACATGTAGTCCAAGGAAGAATTGTAACTTGCCCATCATACTCATCTCAAACTCTTTTTGCATTAAATGTGAAAAATCCTTGCACAAGCTTTCATTAGTTGCTCCAAAAATAATATCATCAACATAAATTTGAACAATTAACAAACCATTGGAATCTATTTTTGCAAAAAGAATGGTGTCAACTACACCTCTTTTAAACCATTTTCAGTCAAGAAACCACTTAATCTTTCATACCAAGCTCTTGGAGCTTGTTTCGAACCATATAAAGCTTTAGAGAGTTTGAAAACGTGATTTGGAAAATTTTTATTTTCAAAGTTCGGAGGTTGTTCAGCGAAAACTTCTTGATCAATAAAACCATTTAAAATGCGCTATTGACATCCATTTGAAATAATTTGAAATCATTGAAACATGCAAATGCGAGAAACATGGGAATGGATTCTAATCTGGCTACGGGTGCAAAGGTTTCATCAAAGTCAATACCTTCTTCTTGAGCATACCCTTTTGCAACAAGTCTAGCTTTATTCCTTGTGATTTCACCTTTATCATTTAAGTTGTTTCTAAAAACCCATTTTGTTCCAATTACGGGATGAGAAGATGGTCTTTCAACTAAGGTCCATACGTTATTTTTCTAAAATTGACTAAGTTCATCTTGCATGGCAAAGACCCATGATTCATCATTCAAAGCAACATCTACATGTTTAGGTTCAATGAGAGAAAGTAATGCACAATTACTATTCAAAGGTTTATGAGAACGAGTAGTAGCATATCCCATCAGATAGATCACCTATGATTAAATCTTGAGGGTGACTGGATACGAATCTCCAAGCTTTTGGAAGCTCTTTTGGAGTATCCTCGTTATTTTCTTCTTCATCATCTACTTGATGGTTGTTGACATCATTGCTTGATGTGATCTCTTGATGATATTCATGGATAGTGAGTTTCTCGAGCTCCTTTTGAATACCTATATCTTCATCTTCACATAAATTTTTTGAGATAACATCATTAGCTTCATCAAAGGTAACATGTACAACTTCTTCAATCAAGAGCGTTCTTCTATTGTATACTCGGTATGCTTTCTTGTCACTAGAATATCCTAGAAAGATCCCTTCATCCGATTTTTTGTCAAATTTACCATGATTTTCTTTGATTTACCATTTGCAACCAAAAACATTAAAATAGCTCACAACGGGTTTTTTACAAAAAAGGAGTTCATAAGGAGTTTTGTTTTAAAAGGATCTTAATAAAACTCGATTCATGACATAACAAGCTTTTTTTGCGTGTTAATTGCTTCGGCCCAAAAATATTGTGGTAAGTTGCATTCACTAATCATAGTTCTAGCGGTTTCTTGAAGAGTTCTATTTTTCCTTTCAACAACACCATTTTGTTGAGGAACTCTAACAACCAAAAATTCATGAAAAATACAGTTGTGATCACAAAATTTGAGAAAACCTCCAAATTTAAATTCGGCACCATTGTCACTTCTTAAATGAATGATCTTTAAATTCAATAAATTTTGAATTTTGGAAAACAATTTTACAAATTTTTCAAAAGCTTCATTTTTGTGAACAAGAAATAATACCCAAGTGTACCTAGAATAATCATCTACAATAACAAAGGCATATTTGCAACCACCAAGACTAGCATGTTGAGTAGGTCCAAACAAGTCTAAATGCAACAATTCTAAAAGTTTATGAGTGGACACAAAATTCTTTGGTTTAAAAGAAACTTTGACTTGTTTACCAAATTGGCATGTATCACAAATTTTATTTTTCAAAAACTTTAGTTTTGGCAAACCTCTTACCAAATCCTTCTTAGCATGTTTTTCAATTAAATCCATATTAAAATGACAAAGTCTTTTATGCCAAAGACAAGGATCATCTATGGAAGCTAGTAAGATATTTTACATTGCTATTGCTAATTTTATCAAGATGAATCACATAAACATCATTGTGCCTTGTGCCCTTAAATAAAACAACATGATTTTTATCAAGGATAAGACATTCATGCTTGGTAAAAAACACATAAATTTTTATCACAAAGTTGACTTACACTTAATAAATTATAGTTCAAATTATCAACAAGAAGCACATTCTTTATCAAGGTTTCACCATTTTTACCTACATCACCAATGCCGATTGATTTTGCTGTATTGTTATCTCCAAAAGTTCTTTTCCACTATTTTTGGATTTGAGATTTGTGAAGAGAGAAGCATCACCTGTCATGTGCCTTGAACATCCACTATGTATGAACCACTTAGCATTGTTGGTGATGTTAAGTATCCTACACAATAGATCAATTGATAACTTTTGGTACCCACATTTTCTTGGGTCCATTTGAGTTAGCGAAATTGCTATCAATCCATGCGACTTTCATTCCAAGTTTCTCATTTTTCTTGACATAACACATATTCTTGACATGCCCATGTTGTTGGAAAAATCTACAAATAATATTTTTATTTCCATATAAAGAGGATTTTGATTTTACAAAACATAAGTCATCCCTTCTAAACATGATAAAAATTTTTGTTGATTAATACATTTCTATTTCTTTTCAAATCAACAACATTTTCTTTCTTTCTAGTCAAGAGAGCTTTCAAATCATCCAATCTTTTCTTCAAGGAGGCTTGTTCTTCCTTGACCTTTGATCTCACTTGCATTCTTTTCTTCAAGTCACAATTTTCTTGTGATAGCCTGTTATTTTCATTCACAAGTTTAGAGTTAGCATTCAATAGAGCATTTGATTTCTTCACTAACTCATTATTTCTAGCATATGATTCCTTCGAGTAAGCTATCATGAAATTTCAAAATTAAAGCTTCAAGATCATTTTCATCATTTTCATCATTGGAGTCATAGTTAGAATTTACCTCATCATCTCCAATGGCCATAAAGGCCATTTGTACCGACTCCATTTCTTCTTCGACTTCTCCTTCGGAGTTGCAATCATCCCACGTGATTTGAAAGTTATTGAATCTAAGCTTTCTTCCTTCCTTCTTTTTCTTGGAAGGACTCATTTGCAAAGTGTCCTAGTTGACCGCATGCAAAGCACTTTTCATTTTGCTCTTCATTTCTAGCTTAGTCTTTCCTTTGAAATTATTTGAATTTGTAGCTCCACCTCTTCTCATTCTCCGTTTGTTGATGTAATGTTTAAGAAATCCTTTTGTGATGAGTGCTAGATCTCCTTCATCAAGATCTTCATCTTCTAGATTGATGGAGCCATTTTCATCCTCTTCTTCAGAGGTCTTTAGAGCAATGCTCCTTCTTTGTCTTGCTTCTTCATCATCCAAAATCCACTTTGCCCTTCAACTCCAATTCATTAGATGTAAGAGAGTTGATTAGTGATTCAATAGGCATTGAATTTAAATTCTTGGCTTCCTCTATAGCAATTGTTTTGGCATCCCTTTCTTTGGATAGAGCATTTAGGATTTTTCTATTCTTTTCACCCAAAGAATACTCCTTACCCAAGGCTTCAAGATCCTTAATGATGTCATTGAACCTACAATACATTTTGTCAATATTTTCATGTGGTTCCATCTTGAAGGACTCATACTTGGCAACAAGTAAGGATTTCTTTTGCTCACGAACATCGTCGCTCCCTTCATGGATTTCTTTCAATTTATCCCAAATTTCTTTAGCGGAAATGCATCCCTTTACGCGAGTTGATTCATTAGCATCCAAGACATTATATAGCACATTCATGGCTTTTGCATTTAATGTCAAGTTTGCCTTGTCTTGTGGAATGAGCTCATCCCTTGTCTTTTCTCTTCTTCTATTTGTGTGATCATCAATGATTAGTAGTTTCAAAGGGACCTTCATTAACAACATACCACAAGTCAATATCAATAGATTGCAAAAATATTTTCATTCTATCTCTCCAACTAATAAAATTTTCCATATTGAACATAGGGGGCCTAGTAATGGATTGACCCTAAAAAAATAGAGCATTGTTGGTTGCCATAATAGTTTTTTCCCAAAAGAAATTTAAGCAATAAAATGAGACCAAGCTCTGATACCAATTGTTGGTCCCAAAGCAACCTAAGAGGGGTGGTGAATCAGGTTTCTAAAAAATACTTTTAGAAATATTAAACTTATTAAGGATTTTCAACTAATAATTAATATAATAGATTCAATGAAACTGTGAAGTAAGAAACAGAGGAAATTAAACAACCAATACTTCCAAGCTTGAAGTATTAATTCACTAGAATGCTACACACACTTGGTGAGCCAATAATCTTTACAAAGTAGGGAAATTCTTGCTCAAACTAAAACTCTTTTAGTTGAGCCAAGAATTTTTACTCACTAACCTCACTTTCGTATAAGATTATCACTCCACTCAAAATTGAATTGCACTCTAAGCTGCACACTAATACAATATAGCACTATAGCCAATTTGTACTAAAATTGCTCTTTTCTAAGGCTTGTATTCAATGTATTAGATGATCTTTACAGAATAGTAGAGCAGTTATTTATAGGAGCAATAAATGCACAAAAAGTAGCCGTTGAGGTTTCGGACGTCCGAGATAAGTAGGATGCGTTCGACACAGCGTCCGATCTCCATGCAGTTGGTGGAGAACATCGTTCGGACGGCCGTGCATGCGTCCGTTCCATCATCTTAACGGAGCTTCGGACGGTCATGTTCGTTCGAAAGAGACTTTGTTCGGACAGTTGTGTGCGTCTTTAGAGAAGCATTCAGAACCTTGCTTTCTGCCTGTTGGTTCGGACGGTGAAATGCGTTCGAGAAGCTTGACATAGTTCGAACGGTGTACTTCGTCTGAAAACCCTATCTCCAGCAGAACAAGTAACAGACCTGCAAAGCTTGTTTACAGAGTTTAGTGCTTATGTCATCATCAAAATAAGGTTTGGGAAACATCAAAAGTAAGGGGCATTAAATTGGGGCATTATAATATTCCTATGCCCAGGGACAAATAATGAAGTCTGCAGGCAAATAATACTTTCCCACCTTAACCTACACACCTGTACAATCCCCTTGTGGTATTTCATACTTCGATCAACTAATTAGAGAGATACATTTGTGGGCTTCATTCCTTCACCACTAAGCTTGTTATAAATTGATAAAGGCATCAAATTAATGTACGACCCCAAGGTCACACAAAGCTCTCTCAAATTCAACCCCTCTTAAAGTACATAGAATTGAGAATGAAGCAAGATCCTTCAGATTTGGAGGCAGCATCTTTTGAATGATTCGACTTCATCCTTTAGTCAGACACAAAATCTCATATCCAATAGTTTCCTCTTGTTAGTCAACATTTGATTCATGAATTTGGTGAATTTAGGCATATTCTCCAATGCTAGCTCTATGAATGGAATGCTAATTTCCACCTTCTAGAAGATCTCGAGGAACCTTTTAAACTTTTTTTGGTCGTCTTCACCTTCGAGTCTGGTTGAAAATAGAATTCAAACAGTTGGTACATAATTTGCACTTTAGACTCCCTCTTAGAAGCAATTTTGTACTTTATGGCTCTGTGGTCCTCTAACTTGGGATCTCTATTACTATCCTCCTTGTTCTCTTTCTGCTCACTTTCTGATTTAACACTTTCTCACTCTTTTTTCTGCTCCCACAGCTTTACCACTCCTCATTGTGACTACTTTTACATGCTCGCTAGGATTGGCAACCGTGGTATTGGCAATGCTTTAAGTGGTCTCTTGGCCATGCTCCTCGCCATTTGCCCCATTTGATTCTCCACGCTTTTAATTACTATAGTCAAAATTCTAATTGCATCATCTATTCCCTTCACTTTCATGACATTATATTTCATATATTTGGAAAGAGTATTCTCTACACTATTTGGTGCTTTAAATCTTATTGGAGTTTCATGCACTTGCTGTTATGGCTACTGATATTCCTGAAATGGCAGTCAAACATTTGAGTTTTGGTTCTATTGATCACCCCATAATGAATTCAGGTGATTTCTCTATCTCAAATTATTTGTGCTGCTGAAGGCATTGTTCTAAATTTTGTATTGATTTTGGTTTTGGCCAGCTTGATTCTCCATGTAGTTCACTTGCTCCTAACCTGGAAAACTAGAAATAGACAGTGTTAGTGCACTACATTGGCCATTAGGGTAGTCACCCAAACAAAAGTCACAAACGAACAGCTGCATCGCGGTCATTGCTTTAACTTGCATCGCCTCCCACTGCTTAGTCAATAACTCGACTTCTTTAGTAGTAGCCTCTTGTCTAGCATCATCGCATCCCCATGATTCAGCTCATGCACTTCCTTTCTTTGCTATTAGCTTTGGGTTGCTAACAACTTAATATAATTGTGGCACATTTTATCCAATGGCTCTTGAGCTTACTCTGGAGTCTTGTAGCAAGTTTAACATTAGGGAATCATTTGCTTAAGCATCTACTGATTCATGGGTTTCATGAACCATCTCATTGTAGAATATCTCCATCTGTCCATAAGGGTAACCTGCGATGTGGACACTTATTAAGTAAGTAATTATACCTTTCTCAAGCCTTAATATGGTTTTCCCAAAAATATTGAGTAAAAGACATTATATCATTCCTTAACTTGGTTTTTTTAGATGGGGATAAATATTTTGACATAAAATCTTGCACTAATGTGTCCCATGCTGTGGAAGTCTCCAGCTTATACCCTTCGAGCAATAATATTGCCTTACCTCGCAAAGAAAAAGAGAATAATAATAGTTTAAAAGCATCCTGAGACATGCCATTTTGCTAAAAAGTGTCACAGACTTCTTCAAAGTTGATTAAATGGCAATTTGGATCCTCATCATGCAAACCTGGAAATATTGCATGTTTCTGATACATGGATATCAAACCTAGCTGGATTTCAAAATTATTTGCCTGAACAGGACAGGGGTGCTACAATGCTAGACTATGATTATCCAAATGTAGGTTGAATGTAGTCTCCCAATGGTCTATTATTCTATGGAGGTAAGTTCTAACCATTATCCTCATACTTTCCTTAATTTTCTACTCGCTTACGGTTAATTGATGGTACTTCTTATTGTCCCACCGATTGACGTGTAGCCCTCCCAATGGCCATATCGACCTGTTGCTATTACAAAGTGTGTCTCCTCTATTGCCTAAAGGTTCTATCAATTTCAGGATCAAACATGGCTGGAGTTCAACCAGACCAATGCATAAACTATCAGGCATAAGAAAACTCGTACGAGCACCACTTTTATTAACATAATGACCAATAGAAAATACACAAAGTAATGGCTCACAAAGGAATAATACAAAAAAAATAAAATAAACAAACAAAATGAAATCTAAAGTAGTAATTGTTTTAGCATCTCAATATTGCCACTATAGTCCCCAACAATGGCGCCAAAACTTTGACGTGAGCTAAAAAAGTTTTACCAGCTTTTTTGTCCCATACTTCCACAAATATCCGCAAGTATATGGTTATCAGCGTAGGAGGGTGAGCAAGGGTCGATCCCAGAAGGATTGGTATAAGCACTGAGATTCTAACACGATTTCTATTTGGATAATCGAATTGCACGGTTTTGGATTTTGAAAAGAAGTTGCAAAAACAAGTAAAAAGCTAAAATACTAGAAAACAGTTTAAGGATAGAAATCATCTTGGGTCATTCAAATCTCGAGTTAGTCAATTAATTAAAATATAATTAATGGTGATTCTATTCCCATATATCAACCAAATCCCAAATCTGTCGATAATTGAATCCTGTCAAATTAATTAACTAGGGTCGAGAAACCTTCTTCTAACCTACCACATTAACTTGATTTATTAACCTTTGGAAATCCAATTTCCTTCTGGAAACACTCGGTGAATAAACTAATTTAATCGGTCAACCTGAACTTGATTAATTATCCTAATAATTTAACACGAGTCTATGACTAGGGTTCAACGGTTAATCCTTATCTCCCCAACCAATCTAACCAAGACTATGGTGAGTTACTCCTTAGAATTGTATATTTTTGTTAATTATTAGCCTATTATTATAATTAAATGATCAAGCTTTAAATAGATTTCCCCATGATGGATTGTATCACCCGATCCTGAACCCTAACAAATTTAACAATTCTTAATGTGCGAGAACGAAAATAAATAAAAGCAATTGATTGTAAACATAGTAAATTGATAACCAAAATTAAAAAGTGCAATTGAAAACAAAATAATTGAAAGACACAATACCGAAACTAAAATAATCATAAATACATGAATTAAATGTCTCGAACTATCCATAATTTGAAGATTTGATCCAAGGAGTTGAGAACTAATTAACCCTAATTCTTGTTCAAAACCCTAGACAGAAATAAAGAACTAAAGTCTGAGAATCACCTATTTTAGCATACTAGAATTGCCTTATTTACAGAATAACGTAGTCAGGTCCACACCCATTTGCCTCACAACGAAATATGATTGTGAATTTGTACTAATCAGGTGTTGTCAGCCAGTAATCGTGGACAAAGGATGTTTTCTCCCTCATCAATTGCTAACAGCAGATGCGCTTCAATTTTAATTGTTATTAGCGGCTAAATAGCCATGGTCCAACTACTATCAGCGGTGGGACAGTTTCCTGTGCTTGTTTTTTTCCTTGCTCTTCCATTTCAAGCTATTTCCTCCATTTCCAAATGACTTTTTTTCCCCAAATGCATGGTGAAATTGAATTAATATTATGTTGAGTAGAAATGTTGTCGTAGGCACCCAAAATTAACAACTCTCAATATGTAGTAGCAGTGAGTACAGGTCGTTCCACACAAAACGGAATTTATTCTCGTGTTAAATGGAAAAGGGGATTTTTGAATGCTTTTGAACTCAAAATTAAAACAATAAAATACTAAAGAGAATTCAATTAAGCAAGGTCTTGGTTTTGGTCATATACACCATGGCCATTTCACTAGTCGATCCTTGACACACAAGATAATTCAATAATTCTATATCAAGCACTAATTTAAGAATTAACCCAAATGAATGCCATTGATTCTTATTTCTTTCTAAAGTTGGTTAATTTTCAACACGCGATTCAATTAACCCAAACTATTAATTTAACCCGGACACGCGCCAAAGATCAATTAATAGGAGAATTAAAATCAACAAGAACAATTAGACTAATTAAACATAAACACACGCGGTTATGCCAATTAGATGATTAATTTCCCTAAATTCAATAACACTAATCAAGTAATTATCAAATTTAGTTGCTTCACAGATTGAATTAAGCACACGCAGTTAAAACAATCTAGCAGTAGATTAATTATAAAAACTAATAACAGAAAAATAATCAATAGTTTAGATAAAAGTGAATAAATTCGCAATATTATAGAATTGACCGTGACTTAAATTTCCTCGACCAAGAAAGGGTTTAGGCACAAAGTGCCATAAAAGAATAAAGAAGAATTTTCTACTGAAAACCCTAGCCAAAAGAAAATAAAAGTGTCCATCGATCTCTTATTTTTCTCACCCTAATTGGGGTATTTAAAATGAGTACTTAGGGTTACAATTAAGGTCTACAGATAAGAATGTGAAATCTGCTGAAAGAAAGTCCAACCGGGCGAAGAATTATGCCTAAAATCGAACTCACGCCATCCCACCGCCTTGGGCGCACTTGCGCTAGAAGCTTAGCGTGCATGTGCGGGCGAGCCAGAACATCCCTGTTCTCTTTTGTCTTCTACGCACAAGCACGGATTTCTTAGCGTGCATGTGCATATGAACTTAACCTGGGAATCTCGCTTCTAAACACCGCGCACATGCGCTGCACAGCTCCAGCGCATGAGCGCTGGCTTTATAATTGTGCTCCGCCTTCGGCTTCAATTTTCACCTTTATGCTTTTGGAATTTGAGAAAGTGTAAAACATAAAAGTTGTGTCTTTATCCCTTATATTTCTAATAAAATTCAAATCACTTCAATCGGAGCTCATACTCAAAAGTTATGTTTGAAATATGAAACTAGCTAAGAAGCCGAAATGGCTTTATACTTGTGCACATCGCGTCCTTAGTATTTTCTTTCATCTTTTTCATCATTTTCAGCTACTTTTCACTTTAACACTACAAAAACTAAGAATAACCACATTAAGCTCAATAAGAACTCAAATCTTGCTTACCACACATAAAAACGTGGAAAATGACACATAAAATATAGCACAATTATGAACATATCAAATTACCCCACACTTAGCCTTTGATCGTCACGATCAAACATAAAATTACAAAATTTAAGCTTAACACATTCTACTCAACATATTCCCTCAAATATCCACATAAATAATCAATAATCAATCCAGGAATCAAAGTAGTCAAAAAACCCTAGAGCTCAAATGCTAATAAAAACCAAAACATGAAATTTGTGTGTGTGTCTGTGTATAGCCATTCAAAAACATAGATTTGAAAATATCTACATTAAATCATGAAAACCGTATTAATTTGTTCTAGACACCCCATAGCTCACTCTTCTTACGCTCACTCCACTAATCCAGACAACAGATTCAATTTAAATTCAGTAGGAATTTTAGCTAGAACTATAGGTTAGGATATTTTGTTAGCCAAAGAATAGAAGGAACATAGCAAATAAGAAGAAGAACTTTATAATAATGGTGGCCACACATTAAAATAAAACATTTCTTCACATGCGAAACATCATACATCCACACCCCACACTTGAGTAACAAAACCCATGAAGAATTCCAAACAACCAAACATTCCAACCTTTCTCGGACATATATACATCACATCATCATTTTATTTTTTATTGTTCACTCACAATACAGGTACCAATGGCTGGCACTATCCGCAAAACATAAACACGCAGGTACCAGAGATGGGCACTTCCTGTAAATACAGGTACCAGTGATAGGCACTACCTGTAAATATAAAAAACACGCAGGTACCAGTGATAGGCACTACCTGCATATACCAACATTTCCATATTTATTTTTTCTCCAACATTTTTTTCCCAATACCCTATTTCGCTACTAAAATGTACATCACTCACTTTTCACAAACTTCTACCCTTATATCCCCTTAAAAAATAATGTGCACCATGAGCTCTTAAAGGGAAAACATAGGATAAAACAATGAAAAGAACATTAAGCTCAATAAGGGTAGGTAAATTGAGTTTATGTGAAAGAAGGTGAATGGTATTTCCCTTCACAAGAATAAGGCTCAAATAGGATACTTAGAAATAAATTGTTCAAATGGTTGGATAGAAAGGCTCAACAAACAAAGAAGGGACTACCCTCATTTTTAAACTAAATCGGGTTGTCTAAGAATTAGCTTTGAAAATGTAATAAAGTGTGTTTTTGGGAAGCAACATAATTGAGTCTACATAAATTTCTCTAAATATCCCAAATCAAAAATTAAAGTATGGCTTAGTGCTCAAAAGGCTTAGTGCTCAAAACTCTTGAAAATCATGAATGAAAAATATTAACTCCAACTACTCATTCATGCATGGTTCAATTAATAATTATCAGGCAGACTAAACGGAGAAACATAAGTTAAATTAAAATTTTTGAAATTTTTTAAAAAATGGTTAATTAGTCCACAAAAATTTTCACAAATTTGAACAAGCTCTCAGATCAAATGAAAAGTTAAAATACTGCAGCAAAATCGAGCAAAATACACCAAACAACTTAAAAATCCAAAAAACTTCCACCCCACACTTAAAAATAAGCATTGTCCTCAATGCAAAAATAAAAGCATAAAATAGCAAAAATAAAGCTTCTCTGGATTTAATTCGTGTTTGGAGCAGTATTCGCTATAAATATTCCCTTGTCGTGAATGAAAGCTGGAGTGGACACCAAACAAAACATAACAAAACAAATAATTCCCTTGAGACAATAAGAAAAAGAAGAATATTGTAGAAAATAATCCTACAATAATCAGGAAAAAACTTACTCCCTTAAGAGAATATACGACAAAAAGAAACGAAAACATCATGCCAAAAATGAAACCTAACTAACAAGAATGAATGTCTAATATAGTAAAGACGCTTTAGGAAATCAATGATGATAAATATAAAACAAAGAAAATGGCCCAACACATAAGGCATAAAAAAAATCTTAGGGAGCGTGGGGCCCCAAATCTTACGAAAAAGGAGGAAAGTTAGGAAATGTAGAAGGGTCCTCTCCCCACTCTCTTGCCATTTGACGAGCCTCCATGGTCTGCTGCCACGTAAACTGATATTGTATAAACGAATCAAAACATTGGCCCATCCGCTGTTGTTTTGCCAAGATTTGATGTAGAAGCTCATCCTGCGATTGCTGCGAAACAGGTACCAGCTCATCGACGGAGTCTTTAGCCTCATCTCCATATGAAGTTGAGTCTTGGGACCGAGTGCATTTAATTGGAGCTCTGATACCCTCCATTGCAATCATCTAGCTTGGCCTCAATTTTTTTTCAGAAGGCTCAATCACCACACCACTTTCCAAACATAGAGTCGTAATCAGATGGGGAAACCATAATCTTGGTTACCTACTGGTAGCGGAGTAGCAGATTTGTTGGATCTGGAGACGTATGAGTTGACCGACATCTATGGCTTTCCCGGTAGCAATACAATACAGTAATTTGGCCTTTTCCATAGTGACATGGGTAAGATAGTTTACCGATAGAAGGTGACCACAAAGGAATTTAAACAAGACAAACCATGCTGGCTTAAGTTTATTCGCTTGGAAATGCCGAGCCTTCATGCCATCTGCCGTAAAAGTCTAGTCCATGTCTCCGTCACAAAGAGCACTGGTGATCTGTTGAAGCTCTACGTTGGCATTACGAGTGTCGGGCCACTCATCGTTACGAAGATGAGTGTCCTTCAAAACTCTGCTAATTTCATTGGCAGAGGCATCCATTTCTTTTCCTCGTACATATACTCTAGTGGAGCTATAATGATCAAAATTAGAATGAAACTCAAGCACCACCGGAAGGACGGCATCTATGGGAGTTGAGGTGAAAAGCTCCCATCCACGATTGCGAATTGCTAACTTGATTTCTCGCACCCCTGCCAATGGAACTTGTAGATGCCCCTTTCCTTAATTGCAGCCCGTTTTGAGATATCATTGTCATATTTTTGTTTGGCTTTTACAGTTAAAAACCATAACCCACCACCGACTCTTGGTTGTGGAGCCCTGGATGATGAGGATTCTCCTGTACCCTTGCCTGTGGATGTTTTCTTTGCTATTCTGCATATTCCTACAACACATAAACATGCGTCATGACCCCCAAACAAACAATTAAAACATCCCACACTTAAATAAAAAGCCGTTCCCCCAAGCCTTAAATTATACATGAAAATCCAAGAAAAATAATGCCTAAAACTAAGGCTTATATACAATGCATGAACATTCCTGTGCATGAAAACTACTTAGAAAGAATTCGGATGGCATAATCAATGGTCTAGGAAATAAATTCGTGCATCAATGCCTTCTGTTTGAACATTTTTATTCATTGAGACATTTTATCGAACACATGACATGCATGAAGAAAGAGGAACTTTTTGTGTATATTATGAACATGCAATCCATCCGATCAATCAATAATCCATACAATAATCACTCCAATTAGGCGTTTTAGATTCATTCCATATGAGATTTCATCAATCAAAGCATAAAAAGACTCAAAATATTCTTCAAAATTAATTGAAACCCATAAGGAAAAATTGGAGAAAGAGAGACAAATTAAATTGATTCGGTTTTCCCTTAAGGAAGAAGAAATTTGCATGTAAGATTGCTGGAATTGGGATGAGTTTTGGAAAACTTGGATGGGGGATTTGAGGGTTTGAGAGGAATTGGAAAGAAAAGAGGAATGTCAAGAAATATAAGGGATTTGGAACAATTTACGTTCCTTATTTCCCTTCGCGAGCACGTGTGCTGCTTCCTCAGCGTGCATGTGCGCGCGGAGGGAAAATCTTTATTTCCCAAAACATGATCGGCGCACATGCGCTGGAAGTTCAGCGCGAATGTGCACACGAGACAGTGTATCCATGTCCAAATCGGCCCCGAACACATGCGCTGGGATTTTAGCGTGCATGTGCGTAGTAAACTCGAGGCAGAACAAAATATTTATTTATTTATTTACTTTTTAAATTAAGACATAAACATTTTACCCTAAATCACTCACATAAAACACATAAACTCTTCAAATGTCCATTTTATCATTGTAGCCTTTTAATGCAATCGATTTCTCAATTAACAACGAAATTAATGTATGATGTCCCTTTAAACTAAAATAAGCTAAAAATAAAGTTGTAAAAATATTAAATAATGGAACGAAATTCAAATAGACATGGGTTGCCTCCCATGCAGCGCCTTTGTTTACTGTCGTTTGCTCTACTTGATGCTCTTTCACCAATCAATCATAACGCGATTCTTCCAAATTCTCATCACACACATTTCCCAATGCAACTCCTTCATAATAGGGTTTTAGGCGATGTCCGTTGACTGTGAGCACTTTGGACGTTTGTAAACTCTGAATTTCAACTTCACCATGGGCAAATACATTAGTTGTTAAATATGGACAATTCCAATGGGATCTCAGCTTACTAGGAGAATAGACGAAGACGTGTTTCATAAAGAAGGACTCTTTGACCGACATCAAAATCCTTCCTTATGATCATTTGATCATGAAAAGCCTTTGCCTTTGCTTTATATAGGTGAGTATTCCGTAAGCTTCATTGCGGATTTCCTCCAACTGTTGCAGTTGTAATTTCCTATGTTCGCCACTATCATCCAATCCCATATTGAAATTCTTGATTGCGCAACAAGATTTATGCTCTAAATCCCTAACAACAGCGCCAAAATTTTGGTGACATTGAATTAATATGATGCTGAGTTGAAATGCTATCGTAGGCACCCAAAATTAACAACTGTCAATATGTAGTAGCGGTGAGTACAGGTCATCCCACAGAGAACAGAGTTTATTCTCGTGCTAAATGGAAAAGGGGTTTTTTGAATGCTTTTGAACTCAAAATTAAAACAATAAAATACTAAAGAGAATTCAATTAAGAAAGGTCTTGATTTTGGTTATATCCAGCATGGCTATTTCACTAGTCAAGGATCCTTGACACACAAGATAATTCAATTCTATATCAAGCACTAATAGAAGAATTAACCCGAACGAATACCAATTCAAAGTTGATTCTTATTTCTTTCTGAAGTTGGTTAATTTTCAAGACGCAATCCAATTAACCCTAACTATTAATTTAACCCAGACACGCACAAAAGATCAATTAATAAAAGCATTAAAATGAACAACAACAATTAGACTAATTAAACATAAACACAAGCGGTTATGCCAATTAGATGATTAATTTCCCTAAATTCAATAACACTAATCGAGTAATTACCGAATTTTCTACTGAAAACCCTAGCCAAAAGAAAATAAAAGTGTCGATCTCTCATTTTTCTCACCCTAATTGGGGTATTTATAATGAGTACTTACGGTTACAATTAAGGTCTGTAGAGAAGAACGTGAAATCGGCTGAAAGAGAGTCCAACCGGGAAATGAAACATGCCAAAAATCGAACTCACGCCTTCCCACCGCCTCGTTGGTACATGCGCTGGCAAGCTTAGAGCGCATGTGCGCGCGAGGCAGAACAACCCTATTCTCTTTTGTCTTCCACGCACAAGCACGGAGTTCTTAGCGTGCATTTGCGCAAGAAACTTAACCTGGGAATCTCGCTTCTAGACGCCGCGCACATGCGCTGCACAGCTCCAGCGCATGTGCGTTGGCTTTATAATTGTGCTCCGCCTTCGGCTTCAATTTTCACCTTGATGCTTTTGGAATTTGAGAAAGTGTAAAACATAAAAGTTGTAGCTTTATCCCTTACCTTTCCAATAGATTTCAAATAACTTAAATCGGAGCTCAGACTCAAAAGTTATACTTGAAATACGAAACAACAGCCGAAATGGCTTCATACTTGTGCACGTCGCGTCCTTAGTATTTTCTTTCATCTTTTTCATCATTTTCAGCTCCTTTTAATTTTAACACTACAAAAACTCAGAATAACCAAATTAAGCTCAATAAGAACTCAAATCTTTCTTACAACACATAAAAACGTGGTAAATGAGACACATAAAATATAGCATAATTATGAACTTATCGAATTACCCCACACTTAGCCTTTGATCGTCCTCGATCAAACATGAAATTAGAACATTTAAGGTTAACACATTCTACTCAACATGTTCCCTCAAATATCCATGTAAATAATCAATAATCAATCTAGCAATCAGAGTAGCCAAATAACCCAAGAGCTCAAATGCTAATAAAACCGAAGCATGAAATTCGTGTGTGTGTGTGTATAGCCATTCAAAAACTTAGATTTGACAATATCTAGATTAAATAATGAAAATAGTATAAATTTTTTCTAGACACCCCATAGCTCACTCTTCTTACTCCCCTCCACTAATATGGACAACATATTCAATTAAAATTCAGTAGGAATTTTAGCTCGAACTATAGGTTAGGATACTTGTTAGCCAAAGAAAGGAAGGAATATAACAAATAAGAACAAGAGCTTTATAATAATTGTGGCCACACATTAAAATAAAACTTTTCTTCACATGCGAAATAGATCATACATCCACAACCCCACACTTGAGTATAAAAACCCATGAAGAATTCCGAACTACCAAACATGCCAACCTCCCTCAGACACATATACATCACTTCAAAATTTTATTTTTTATTGTCCACTCCTAGTACGGGTACCAGTGGTAGGCACTATCCGCAAAAAATAAACACGCAGGTACCAGAGATGGGCACTACCTGCAAATACTGGTACCAGTGATAGGCACTACCTGTAAATATAAAAAACATGCAGGTACCAGTGATGGGCACTACCTGCATATACCAACACGTCCATATTTATTTTTTCTCCAACTTTTTTTCCCCAATACCCTATTTCGCTACGAAAATGTACATCACTCACTTCTCACAAACTTCTACGCTTATATCCCCTTAACAAATAATGTGCACCATAAGCTCTTAAAGGGAAAACATAGGATAAAACAATGAAAAGAATATTAAGCTCAATAAGGGTAGAAAAATTGAGTTTATGTGAAAGAAGGTGAATGGTATTTAGCCCTTCACAAGAATAAGGCTCAAATAGGGTACTTATAAATAAATTGTTAAAATGGTTGGCTAGAAAGGCTCAACAAACAAAGAAAGGACTACCCTCATTTTTAAACGAAATCGGGTTGTCTAAGAATTAGCTTCAAAAATGTAATAAAGTGAATTTTTGGGATGCAACATAATTCAGTCTACACAAATTTCTCTAAATATCCCAAATCAAAAATTAAAGTATGGCTTAGTGCTCAAAAATCTTGAAAATCATGAATGGAAAATATTAACACCGACTACTCATTCATGCATGGTTCAATTAATAATTATCATGCAGAAAAATGGGGAAATATACGTTAAATGAAAAGTTTTGAAAATTTTTAAAAAATGGTCATTTAGTCCACAAAAATTTTCAATAATTTCAACAAGCTCTCAAATCTAAGGAACAGTTAAAATATTGCAGCAAAATCGAGCAAAATACACCAAACAACATAAAAATCCAAATAACTTCCACCCCACACTGAAAAATAAGCATTGTCCTCAATGCAAAAATAAAAGCATAAAATGGAGAAAAGAAAAGCTTCTCTGGATTTAATTCGCGTTTGAAGTAGTATCCGCTATAAATATCCGCTTGTCGTGAATGAAAGCTGGAGTAGACACTAAACAAAACAGAACAAAACAAATAATTCCCTTGAGACATTAAGAAAAAGAAGAATACTGTAGAAAATAATCCTAAAATAATCAAGGAAAAACTTACTCCCTTAGGAGAATACACAATAAAAAGAAATGAAGACATCATGACAAAAATGAAACCTAACTAACAAGAATGAATGTCTAATATAGTCTAGGAACTCAATGACGATAAATATAAAACAAAGAAAATGACCCAACACATAAGGCATGAAAAAAAACTCAGGGAGCGTGGGGCCCCAAATCTTGTAGAAAAGGAGGAAAGGGAGGAAATGTAGAAAGGTCCTCTCCCCGCTCTCTGGCCATTGACAAGCCTCCATGGTCTGCTGCCACGTAAAGAGCTGATATTGCATAAACGAATCAAAATGTTGGCCTATCCGCTGTTGTTCTGCCAAGATTTGATGTAGAAGCTTATCCTGCGATTGCTGCGGAACAGGTACCGGCTCATCATCAGAATCTTCAGCCTCATCTCTGTGTGAAGTAGAGGCTTGGGACCGAGTGCGTTTAATCAGAGCTCTGATACCCTCCATTGCAATCATCTGGCCTGGCCTCAAATTTTTTTTTTAGAAGGCTCAATCTCCACACCACTTTCCAAACATATAGTCGTATTCAGATGGGAAAACCATAATCTCGGTTACCTACTGGTAGCGGAGTAGCAGATTTGTTGACATATGAGCTGACCGACATCGATGGCTTTCCCAAAAGCAATACAATACAGTATTTTGGGCCTTTCCATAGTGACATGGGTGAGATGGTTTACCAGTTGAAGGCGGCCCACAAAGGAATTTAAACAAGACAAACCATGATGGCTTAAGTTTATTCGCATGAAAATGCCGAACCGTCATGCCATCNGAAGAATTGCCGTAAAAGTCCAGTCCATGTCTCCGTCACATAGCCAAGCACCAAAATTTCATTACACTTCCCAACTCCATCAATTATGATCTGCAATTGGAGATTTCTACCATCGTTTCAAGCATTTTAACCAAGTTGGGCAAAGATTTTCCTGCTTCACCAAGGAGGTTTTCTACACACTTCAATCCTGATTTTCTCCTTTTACTGTTGCTAATATGATCTTTCCACTTTTATTTTTGTTGATATTTGTGGATTTGACAAGAATCATATGAAATATGGTTGGGCTAGTTTTTCTTATTTGATTCTTGACTAAGTGTTATTTCAATAGTGAATTTTTTCAATAAATTTTATGTCATTATTCTTGTCTTTGGGTTTGTGGTTGTAATTGTTCATGGTGCTTTGCTCATCTTTTTAAATTGGAACATTCTAGGAAATAAAGGAAAGGTTTCTAATTCCAAGGCCCTTACTAATCCCGGGCCCTTGCTAATCTCGGGCCCTTGCTAATCCCATAGAGCCCGTTAATTCCCCATCTTATGAGCCTAAATTAGTTTCTGATCCATCTATATTTTTTACGGTAGAGGCTCAATTATTTCATGGTAAATTGTCAAAAATTGAAAGTCTGAGCTTATAAACAGGTTTTGAATTTACTCTTATACCCAATAACATTGACCCATTTTGTGAAGCTAATAATGCAAGGCGATATTTACTTGTACAACTGGATAACCGAAATTAGGTGGTGTTTGATGGGGAAGAACCATTTGTGAGTAATAATACACTTGTGTGCAAATTTATTGCTAACACTTATAAGATCACAGGTACTGCAGTTCAGGTACAGAGTAAAATGGTAGAATTTTCATGGGAAATCATTAAAGCTTACTATCATATTCTGCCAATTGACATTAGTGAAGATGCTCAATTTTAACTCTCTAATATTGATTATGATTTGGTGTTGCATTAGTTATATGATGAAAAAGAACCCGTAGGAATGGCTCAATGGGAATTTTATCCGAACAGTGAATATAAACAATTTTTGTGCACTTATTTGTCCCTAGAACTTTGGCATGGCACCAGTTTTTGACTTCCCGCATTATACCCATTACTCACTTGAGTAAAGTAACTCGGGATTAGGCTATTCTTCTTTATGCCTTAATTAAAGGGCAATCTATTTATATAGGTTTGGAGATTCACTAGGAAATCATTAGCCCTGGCACCAAGAATGAACCTAGTTTAATGTTTCCTAATTTGATAAATTATTTGTGTTCTGATGCCGGATACGAGCTGAACAAGCTTTAATTCCTTGTCCCACGCTTAAACTATATGTATAGGTATACGGTTATCAATGTAGGATACTGAGCAAGGGTCGATCCCACGAGAAATGATGCAAGTATTGAGATTGAACACAATTTCTATTTAAATAACTAGTTTGCAAGATTTTTGAATTTTGAAAATGAGTTGCAAAAATAAATTAAAAATTATAAACTTGAAAAGATTAAATTAAATTTGAAATACTAATCATAAATATAGACGATAGTCGAATGCAAGGCTAGAAATCAGGTAGGGTCATTAAATTGTCATGTCAATCAATTAATTATATTATAATTAATGGTGATTTTATTCCCATATATCAACCCAACCAAGACACCTTGGATGATTGAATCCAATCAAATTAATTAACTGGGGGTCAAGAAACCTTCTCCTTACCTTGATTACTCTAGTAAACTAGAGTTATTTTCCTCTAAATTATAGCATTTTGATAGTTTAAATCCCGAATTTTAGGTAAGTAATTGAAGACTTCAGTTAATTTCTTTCATATGTGTTTGTATTTCCATTCTTGTTAAATTTGATAAGTTTTTATTAACATTCTAGATTAATTGATTGCTTAATGGTGATTAATATTATGCAGGAAAAAATTAGTGGTCAGAAGCTGGAATGAACAAAGTTCAAGGGGCCAAATTGCAATAATGGAAGAAATGGAGATTGCTGAGAAGAGAGTCGAGATCGCGATCTCAAACTCTCCATATCGCAATCTCGACTCGGGAAATTGTCTTAATGTATTAGAGTCGAGATTGCAATCTCAATTGTTCTGTATTGCAATCTCGACTCTTATGAGAGTTAAGTTGTAAGGGTAATTTTGTAAACTTTCAGCCAGTAACTCCTGATTTTTGCCTAGTGTAATATTACACTATTTAAGTTACTTAAAAATTAGTAAGAGTAATAGTAGATAGTTTTAGTCAGATTTTAGGATAGTTTAGGATATCTTGAACTCCAAGTTTTCTTTTTCAATAGAAATTTCACTTTAATTTTCTCTTAGATCTTCTTTTAATTTCTTGTCAAGTTTGAATTATGATTAGATAATCGTAGTGGGTTAATCGCAAGCTTCGCGTAGATATAATTTTTATTCACTTTCTTGTCTAATTTAGTAAGAATTTCTTTACTTGCAATTTAGGGTTTCTAAGGTAAATTAGGCTTTTTAAGAATTTCTTGCATTTCTAGTTAGAATTTTCAATTTCTTGCATTAATTTCTAGTTAACTCTTAGAGGTGTTTCTTTATTTCTATCAAAAATCCAAAAATATTTAGATTTCTAGTTTAACTCTTTCCAATTTCAAGTTTACAAATGGTTGCTTTTAGTCTTCCAGATTTCTTATTTGTAGTTCTTTTAATTGGGTAATTTGCTTGCTTTTAATTTTAGTCTTAATTTGGTTAATTTAGGTTTGAATTAAGTGCTTTCCTTTACTTGCTTCTACTAGAATAGCTTAATTAGTTCCTTAATATCGTAATTAGTTATTTTCACTTACTTGCTTTTTAGTTAATCTAGCTTTAAATTAAGTTTTTATCGCTTTCATTTAATTACGGTTTTTATTAGAATAGTTCCATCATCTTTTGTTTGATTTTGCTTAACCACACAAATATTTGTAAATCTTAGTAATTGCCTTCCAACAATCCTTGTGGGATGATACCCATTCATCCTATACCACTATCAACTCTGTATACTTGCAGAAGTTAGGTAGAGTATAGTGAATTAGTGTGGTTAATTATTTCTTGTACGAGTTGTCCTTTCAAAGATGAATTCTACCTAACGAAGCAATTACGTTTTTGGCGCCGTTTCAGGGGATTGTTTTCGGTTTTTTGGCAATATCAATCGCTTTACGGGTCGTGTAAATTAAGCACTTTAGTTTATTTTAGTTTAGTTATTAATTTTGTGAATTTTATGTTTGTTGGATATCTTTTGGAATTGACTATTTGCCTTGGTTATGTGTAGTGCATGGTGAGAGGAGCTCAAGAGCCATTCATTTGCTTAGACAAGGAACGGGAGAAAGAGCTAAGAGAAATTTAAAGGTTGAGAAGGGTACAACAAGAGCAAGAAAAGAAAGAGATGGCAAATGCTAATGCTCATCAAGGGAATGTGAACATGGAAAACGAAGAAGAAGAGGTAGTTGGAAATAATGGAATTGGTGGCTATAGGTATGTTGAGGGAGTATGCTTTACCTAATTTTGATGGGGCGAACTCAAGCATTTCACGGATGCTCGTGCAAGCCAACAATTTCGAAATCCTGTAATCCCACCCTAATCCAAATGCTCCAAGCGCATGCTATTTTCGGAGGTGGACCAAATGAGGACCCCTACACACAACTCACGAATTTTGAAGAAGTCTTGGACACATTCAAGTTTAATGGAGTACACCCGGATTGTTCAATAACCTTATTTCCCTAACCAACCTAACCAAACCTATGGTTAGCTACTCCTTAGAATTGTCTATTTATGCAAATTATTAGCCTATTATAATAATTAAAATGACCAACCCTTAATTAGATTTCCCCCGTGATTGATTGCATCACCCGCACCTGAACCCTAACTAAGATATCATTTCATAATGTGTGAGTCAACTGTTGACTCGTTGACATCAAAATTTCCTTCTTTATCACTGACAGCACGGATGTGGTTTTCTTTTAACTGCTGTCAATGGCTAAAAAGGCTTGGCCTAGCCGCAGTCAGCGACTAAACAGTTTCCAATACTCTTTCTTTTTTTCCTTGCACTTCTACTTTAGCTTCCTGCTCTACAACCAAACATAATGACCTTTTTGCCCCTAATGCACTTGCACATAACATGAAACAAGACAAATAGACAACAATGACAATTAGACACACATTTGACTACCAAAATGGTTAAAAAAGCCACGACATTTATAAATCCTAATCATAATTTAACTATCAATATACACAACAAATGGGACTAAAAACACTAAAACTTAACAACTTAAAACATATAAAAAATAACTCTAAACCAAGAGTTATAAACTTCACCAAACTTGAATTTTGCTAGTCCCGAGCAAAACTTATTAGACAGAACTTACACAAAGCAAATGGAAATGAACAAATCAAAATCAGATTAATCCAATTAACTCATCAATCTAGTCCATTTCCAACCATTCAAATAAATTCATGTTCCATATTTACTCACACCAAAACATCCATTCAAACAAATATTAATAACGGTCATTCATTCCAAATGCAAAAACTTATATTTATCAATACGGGGCACATCATGCAATGAACTTCTCTACCCACATCCAATAGGGCAAAAGATGCACAAAATTGACCCCTCTATAATCACCGAGAAGGTAAAGAGGAATCTATGGTCCTTAACATGCAAGCACACAAATGTCACCCAATTGCAAAGCATTTGAGAACCATAACAACTATTTCACTCAAAGACGGTAATATAACCTTTCATTGTTCCTTTATGACCACATTTTATGAGCTTTTTATTATTTTTTTCTTTTGAGGCTTAGTAAGATGCATTTTCATGCAAATTGCCTTTGATTTTTTTCTGTTTCTTACCATGCTTACACATTTTACATAAACCAAGCCATTTTTCTTTTTAAATTTTATTTAGCTCATTGGAGCAATTAGATCAATAAGGAAGTAGCCACCGAAAAATAGGTTATTTCAACATCAATCAATTAAACAAATGAAATGAAACCAAATACCTTACCATGCAAAACACACAAATGGAAATATAAAGGTCCACATCATGTTTCACTTCTTCCTACCCAATAAATTAGAGGAATCAATTTTAATCAACTAAACATTAGTATGGGTGTCAAAATAAATCACGTGACACCTCTCTAATAGCAATAAGCCAAACATTTATAGCTAAGAAAACATAACTAACATAAGTTCAAACTAACACCCCTATTTTAACAAAATCATGAAGCATGAAAATGCGTGAACCCATAACAATAGGTTTCTATATCATTGCTAATTAGAATCAATCCTACCATTAATATGCCATTCCATATAACTACAAATTTATTGAACAAATAAAAACACCACACATAAAAACAACTAGACATGAACGACCTAACAAACATATCACTTGCCAACACCATAGTAGCACAAACAACTAAACTAGGCAAGTAGAGAAAACAAAAAAGTCTAACAAATATTTCACATGAAAATAAACAAAAAATTAAAAACAACACTCCCCTGACAAAACTATGCAGATTCAATAGGCAATCACGACCTAGTAGCTTCAGATGGTGCGGTATCATCTTTCCCATTCCTTGTTCTTGGCTTCTCTCAGCGTATCTCCACATCATCTGGAGGTCCATAATGCCACTTCGGTGGTGGAGTGGTTCTCAACCGATGATACATTTCAAAGTTTCCTAGGTGATTGTGTTGTAATGCTAAGAAATCCTCTTCTGCCGCATCACCTCAAAACATGTGCTTGTTCTCTTCTATGTCTTAGTGCCTCCAACCATCAGTCAATCGACTCAAACCTCATCATAGTCGACTGAATAAATTGGTTGTTAGGATTGGTTGGAAAATGGTATATTTCATTTATGACCTCCAAGCGGTAACTCACTGGTATATTGCAAACCTACATGACATAATCCGCTACCTCTAAACTATTTCCTATGAACTTGCAAACTAGATTATTGTTAGCGACAACAGTTGGGGCATCCCATTGACTGAATTTTATTAAAAATAGTCCGACACAATTCATTGGCATCATTACTATCCTTACTCTGCACATGACTCAAATATATCCCTCATTAATACAAAGGAGTCACTCGGCTTTGCAACTTGTCCATACCTATGCATGTAGTCACTTGGCATCAAGGAACACAAAAACATTGTCGTCAAAAGCTTGTTAATCGATTTTCTTTTGATGCATCCCCATTTACCAATTTAGTTTACTTATCAAATAATTAACCAACAAATATCTTTCCCCTCCCCACCCCTCTTCCCCAACTTAATCAATAATTAATCCAACAAATTGCTTCACAAATTATCTACCCACACACCAAGCAAAAATAAGCACAAGAATTTACCAACAAATCCAACAATTTTACCCAAAAGTAAATATAAACAATCTTAGCTTCTTTATTCAACAAAAATCATATTAAACTAAACAATCAACAAGAAACAAATTATTAAAATAAATTTCTTGGGTTGCCACCCAAGAAGCACTTGTTTAAAGTCTTTGGCTTGACTTTGTTATTCTTCGTGGCCATCTATTTGACAAAATGGACTTCTCAAAGTCCATCACCAAAAGCACCATCTTGGTGATAAATCTTTAACTGATTCCCATTACCCTTGAGAAAATGTCAACTTCTCTCTTTTTATTTCCACCACCCCATATGGGTACACATTTACCACTTCAAAGTGGCCACTCTACCTTGATTTAGCTTACCCAGAAACAAACGACGTCTACAGTTTTATAAAAGCACTTTATCAACAACATGGAATTCCTTAGGTACGATATGCTTGTCATGGCATTTCTTTGTTCTATCCTTATAGATTCGGGCATTTTCATAATCCCTATTTTAGAATTCCTCACGCTCACACAAATTAAGCAATCTCTTTTTTGTGGCTGCTTTAGCATCAAAATTCAATGCCTTGATTGCCCAAAATGCTCTGTGCTCTAAATCCACTAGTAGATGACATGTTTTCCCAAAAACAACCTATATAGGGACATACCAATAGCTATTTTAAATGAGCTTGGTATGCCCATAACACATCATTGAGTTCCCCAATCTTTCTGTGAGGAAGCCATAATCTTTTCCAAGATACGCTTCAACTCTCTACTTGAAACATCAACTTGACTAGTACTGAAGTTTGGGAATGATAAGGTAAAGAAATCTTATGTCTTACCCCATACTTGGCCAACAAAGCCTCAAATTGAGAATTCTTAAAATGTGAACCCCTATCACTTATGATTGCTTGCTATACTCCAAACCTTAAGAAATATTAAGGGAAATGAACTTAATAACAACTCGAGCACCATTGGTAGTTAATCCCACTGTTGCAATCCACTTTGAGACATAATCCACTGCCACCAAGATATACTTGTTGGAGTACGAACTTGGAAAGGGTCCCATGAAATTCATCCCCCATGCATCAAATATATCAACAATGGGGATATTGTTTAAGGGCATTTCATCTTTCTGGGATATATTTCCAGTTCTCAAAACACTCAATGAAATTTCTACCATCTCAGAATAGTGTATGCCAATATAGACCACTTTAAAGGACTTTAGCGGCTCTTCTTTGGTTACTATGGTGCCCTTCGACCTGCGATGAATGGCACATCCAAATGATATTTTCAGTTCATCATCCATTCCCACATTACCGGATAATTTGGTCATAACACCTTTTGTAAAAGTATGGTTCATGCCAATAGTAGAACTTAACATCAAAGAGGAATTTCTTCCTTTGATTTTAATCCATTGATAGCATAATAACCCTAGTAGCTAAATGATTTGCAAAATCGGCATACCAAGGATTAATTCTCACCATTATCAAATGCTTCTCCAGAAACTCTTCCCTGATGGGTAGTGACTCTTCGCCTTTCTCTATTGACTAGAGCCTAGATAGTCTGTTGGCTACAAGATTCTTGTTTCCTTTTTTAACCACAACTACCCAGTCAAACTCTTGCAGTAACAAAATCCATTGAATAAGTTGTAGTTTTGCATCAGCATTTGAAAACAAGTATTTTAGAGCTACATGATAAGTATGGACAATCACTTTGGAGCTAATCAAATAAGATCTAAATTTATCAAAAGCAAGAACCACAACTAATAACTCTTTTTCAGTAGTGATATAATTAATCTGTGCATCGTTGTGTGATGATAAGAGTTCTACTAGCATAATAAATAACATGAAAGACCTTATCTTTTCTTCGACAAATGATAGCACCTATAGCATAATCATTAGCATCACATACAACTTCACTGGGTAATGACCAATAAGGTGCCATGACTATGGGTGTAGATACGAAGCCTTCTTCAACAAATTAAATGCATGGAAATAGTCTCCAATAAAGTTAAAGGCCACATCCATTTGCAAAAGATCACATAAGGGTTTGGAGATCATGGAGAAGTTTTTTATAAACCACCGGTAGAACCCAACATGTCCCAAGAAACTCTTTATCCCCTTAACATTCATAGGTGGAGGTGATAACTCTAGTAAACTAGAGTTATTTACACAATCTAAATTATAGCATTTTGATAGTTTAAATTCCGAAATTGGATAAGTAATTGAGTATTTTAGTTAATTTCTTTCATATGTATTTGTATTTTCGTTCTTGAATTAATTATGATAAGTTTGTGTTAAATTTATAGTTTAATTAAGCGTTTAAATGGTTTTAATATTATGCAGGTCAAAAATTCAAGGTTAGAAGCTGAAAGGAACAAAGCTCAAGGGACCAGATTCCAAAAATGGATGAAATGAAGAATGCTGGGAAGAGAGTCGAGATCGCGGTCTCGACTGTTCCAGACTGTGATCTCGACTCAGAAATTGTTCTACTATATTAGAGTCGAGATCGCGGTCTCAACTGTTCTAGACCGCAATCTCGACTCGCTGACAGTTAAGCTGTAACGGCAATTTTGTAAACTTTCAGCCAGTAACTCCTGATTTTTTACCCAGTGTAATATTAGACTATTTAAGCTACTTAAAATGAGTAAGCAAAGAAGTAGATAGTTTTAGTTAGGTTTTAGATAGTTTAGGATAGGTTGAACTCCAAGTTTACTTTTCTAATAGAAATTTCTCTTTACTTTTATCTTAGATATTCTTTTAATTCCTTGTCAATTTCAAATTTTAATTAGATAATTGGAATGGGTTAATCGCAACCTTCGCTTAGATATAAGGTTTTTTCTTTTCTTTCTTGTCTAATTTAGCAAGAATTTCTTTACTTGCAAATTAGGGTTTCTTAGGAAAATTAGGGTTCTTGTTAATTTCTTTCATTTGTAGTTAGAATTTTCAATTTCTTGCTTTAATTCCAAGTTAATTCTTAGTGGGCTTTCTTAATTTCAATCAAAAATAAAAAAAAAAAATTAGATTTCTAGTTTAACTCTTTCCAATTTATAGTTTAGAAATGGTTGCTTTTAATACTCAATGCTTTTCTTGTGTAGTTCTTTTAGTTGGGTGATTTGCTTGTTTTTAATTTTAGTCTTAATTTGGTTAATTTAGGTAAGAATTAAGATTATGGTTTTTATTAGAATAGTTCTATCACTCATCGCTTGATTTTACTTAACTACACAAGCACCCATAAATCTTGGTAATTGCTATCGACAATCCTCTTGGGAACGATCCCTACTTCCCTTTGCTACTAGTTGACAACCATATACTTGCGGGATGCCACCTATTTAGTAGTAAGGATTTAGGTGTTTATAAATTTATAACTAGGTGTGTTAGTCATTAAGTTTTTGGCTCCGTTGCCGGGGATTGTCTTCAGTTTTTGGCAATATCAAGCGCTTTACGGGTCATGTAGATTAAGCACTTTAGTTTAGTTTAATTTTTTTGTTAATAGTGTTCATTTTTATGTTTGATTGGTTGTCTTGTGGAATTGACTTGACAATCCAATTGACTATTTGGGTTTTGTCTTGTGGTAGTGCTTGGTAAGAGATGCTCAAGAGCCATTCATTTTCTTAGACAAGGCAAGGGAGAAAGAGCTAAGAGAAATTTGAAGATTGAGAAGGGTACAACAAGAGCAAGAAATGATAGAAATGGAAAATGCTAATGCTTATCAAGGGAATGTGAACATGGAAAATGAAGAAGAAGAGGTAGGTGGAAATAATGGAATGGGTGGCTACAGGAATGGAAATGGCATGAATGGGAATGGAAGGCCATTGAGGAAGTATGCTTTACCTAATTTTGATGTGGGCGAACTCAAGCATTGCACGGATGCCCATGCAAGCCAACAATTTCGAAATCAAGCCCGCCCTAATTCAAATGCTTCAAGCCCATGACATGTTCGGAGGTGGACCAAATGAGGACCCCTACACCCACCTCCTGAATTTTGAAGAAGTCTTGGACACATTTAAATATAATGGAGTAAACCCAGATTGTGTGCGGATGAGGGTGTTTCCTTTTTCTCTTCGTGATAGGGCAAAGTCATGGTTGCAATCCCACGCCCAAGGAACATTCACCACTTGGAACCAACTTGCTCAAGAGTTCTTGGCAGAGCACTTTCCTCCTGCAAGAATCGCTAAATTAAGGAATGAGTTTATATCGTTCAACCAAGATGTTGGTGAAAGCCTAGGGGAAGCTTGGGAAAGATTGAAAGAGTTGCTAAGAAAATGTCCGCATCACGCCATTCCTTTGTGGCTTCATGTCCAAACCTTTTAAAGTGGTTTACATCAAGAAACGAAATCCATTGTAGATACGCTCCGCCGACGGCTCTATCTCATATAAAACTCTGGAAAAAGCTCAAGAGTTGTTGAATAGGATGGCATACAACCACTACCATCATGGACCGATAACTCCACCGGTGGTTCAATACCAAGCTAATCAAGCCAATACAAGTAGTGGAGCATTGAATCTAAACATGCAAGACGCCTTTTTGGCTCAACAAAGAATGTTCATGAGTGTGATGAACACTATGGCAAGAGCGTTGGAGAATCTAGGGAACCTAGTTGTGTAAATGCTATGGCTTCTTCTCCAACTCAACTGAGCATTACATGTGACTTTTGTGGAGGCGGCCAAGCCAATGGGAATTGTGAGATGCCATATGGAGATAATGAGCAAATCAATTATGTGGCTAATCAATCTTCATTTCCACGGAACCAATACGGAGCTTATGGGAACACTTACAATCCTTCTTGGAGGAATCACTCAAATTTCTCATGGAGTAACACCAACAACCAATCAAATCCTCCTTACCAACCAATAATTATCCCCCACCTCAAAATGCCCAACACACTCAAGCCCAGAATACCTCATCTAGACCTTATCAACCGCCACATCAAAGAAATGTCCAACCCAACTATATCAAAATTTCCCCAATCTTTCATTTCAAAACCAACAACAAAGACCTCCTTTCCATTATGTAAATTCTTCCCAACCCATGTATCATGATCAATATGCTCCTAGAGAGAATTTGGATAAAGAAGGTTGGAAAAGAGAAGCTAGGTATTTGAGAAGAGAATTGGATTGGAAAGCGGAAGAGCATAAAAGAGATTATGAGAATTTGAAGGCTTCGACAAGAAATTTGGAGACTCAATTGGGACAATTGGCAAGGTTGAACAATGAGAGGCCTTCAGGAGTGTTTCCGAGTGACACCATTCCAAATCCTAAGGAGCAATGCAAGGCTATTACCCTTAGGAGTGGTAAAGAGTTGGAAGAAAGATTTGGGAGAAATTCAATGAAGAATGGAGAACAAGAAAGGGTAGAGGATGACCTAAAAGATAAAGAAAAATGGGAGTCTTCAAATGGGCAAGATAAAATGATGAATGAGTCTATTATGCCCAACTCACAAAGCAATGAAAGCAAGGACCCTAAGCATCATGAGCCAAAACATGTTAATATGTCATTTCCCCAAAGGCCAAGGATTGAAGAAAAGGCAAAGAAATTCAAGAAATTTCTAGAGATTTTCAAAAAGTTTGAAATCAACATCCCCTTTATGGAGGCACTTCAGAACATGCCTACCTATGCCAAATTCATGAAACAAGTCCTTATTTCAAAAAGAAATTTGCATGGTGATGAAATTTTGTGCTTAACGGAACATTGCAGCGCACTACTTACAAAGAAGTTACCACCAAAGCTCAAAAATCCCGATTCATTTTCTATACCTTGTGAGATTGGGGTTTTGCAATTTGGAAGAGCATTATGTGACTTGGGAGTTTCAATAAATCCCATGCCTTTTGGAGTATTTAAGAAGCTAAATGGAGGTCAATTGAAGCCAACAAGTGTCTCATTGCAACTTGCGGATCGAAGCATAAAGTTTCCAAAAGGGATCATTGAAGATGTGATTGTGAAAATTGACAAACTTTACCTTCCGGCCGATTTCATTGTGCTTGAAATGGAAGAGGATGAAGAGATGCCAATCACTCTTGGGAGACCTTTCCTTGCTACCAGCCGGGCACTTATTGATGTTCAAGAAGGGAAGTTGGAATTCCGAAGAAATGATGAAATTGTTACATTTAATGTTTTTAATTCATTAAAGCTTCCTTCACCTTTTGAAGATCTAGATGAATATAAATGTGGTAGATGACTTAATCGATGATTGTTGTAGGAATGCAATGGAGAATTTCTTAATGGAGGAAGAGGTCTTGGAGTCGAATGCGCCGAATCAAGATGATGAAGAAGGAATGAAGGATGTGAATCACTTGGAGGATGAGAACTTATTGCAAAAGAAAGATGAAGAGAATCAAGAAGACGGTAAAGAGGGGTCTCCGACCAACGAACCCCCCAATTAATTGGAGCTAAAACCCCTTCCAACCCGTTTAATGTCTGCATATCTTGGTGAAAATGAGACATACCCGGTGATTGTGAATGTATCTTTGACAAATGAGCAACTTGAAAGATTGATTGTGGTTCTTAAAAGGAATAAAAATGCCCTTGCTTAGTGTATTGATGATATAAAGGGAATAAGCCCTTCCATATGCATGCATAAAATTTTGATGAATGAAGGGAATAAACCAGTAAGGCAACCTCAAAGGAGATTGAATCCTACATTAAAAGAAGTTGTAAGGAATGAGGTTCATAAGCTTTTGAAAGCCGGTATTATTTACCCTATTAGCGATAGTGAGTGAGTTAGCTCCACTCAAGTCGTTACCAAAAAGGGTGGTATTACCGTAATCATAAGTGAAAGCAATGAGCTCCTCCCCTCTAGATTCGTTACGGGTTGGCGAATGTGCATTGATTTTCGAAAGTTGAATGAAGCCACCCGAAAGGATCATTTTCCCTTGCCTTCTATTGATCACTCTCAAATGCTTGAGAGATTGGCCGATTTTCCATATTACTGTTTTCTTGATGGTTATTCTGGATACCTTCAAATTGTCATTTTTTTGGAAGACCAAGATAAAACAACTTTCACATGCCCATTTGGTACCTTTGCATATAGGAAAATGCCATTTGGACTTTGCAATGCTCCAAGGACATTTCAGCGTTGTATGTTTGCTATTTTTCATGGCATGGTTGAAAAGGGCATAGAGATTTTCATGGATGACTTTAGTGTTTTTGGTGGCTCATTTGATGATTGTCTTGCAAATTTATCCAAGGTGTTAAAGAGGTGTGTGGAAACTAATTTAGTTCAAAATTGGGAAAAATGTCCTTTCATGGTGAGAGAAGGAATCGTTTTGGGTCACAGGGTCTAATCAAAGGGAATAGAAATTGATAGGGCAAAGGTGGAGGTAATTGCAAAGTTACCTCCTCCGATCAATGTTAAAGGGGTAAGAAGTTTCTTAGGTCATGCGGTTTTTATAGAAGACATTCATTAGGAATTTCTCTCATATTGCTAGGCCATTGTGCTCCTAACTTCAAAAAGATTGTCCATTTGATTTTGATGATTCTTGTTTGAAAGCATTCAATGAGTTAAAACACGCTGTAGCGATTGCACTGGTTATGGTAGCACCAAATTGGTCTCTTCCCTTTGAACTCATGTGTGATGCTAGTGAGTATGCAATAGGTGGTGTGCTATGTCAAAAGTGAACAAGATGTTGCAAGTCATTTACTATGCTAGTAGGACCTTAAATGATGCACAAATTAATTATTCAACAACAGAGAAGGAACTATATGCTATAGTTTTTGCATTCGATAAGTTTAGATCATATTTGACTGGATCAAAGGTAACTGTTCATACCGATCACTCCGCATTAAAGTATTTATTTTCTAAGCAAGATGCTAAGCCATGTTTATTGAGATGGATACTATTGTTGCAGGAGTTTGATTCGGAGGTGGTCGACAAAAAGGGGGTGCAAAACATGGTAGCCGACTATACTTGTCAAGAATTGAGGCATCTTGACTTGTCAATCTTAGAGAAGGGATAATCAATGAAGAATCTCCAATTGAGAAGTTGTTTGAGGTGAAGGAGGTGAGTCCATGGTATGTGGATATTGTGAATTATCTAGTGGCAAGGATAATAACAAATATGCTAAAAATGAATGAGAGGACGAAATTCTTTGCTGAACTTAAATATTATTTTTGGTAAGAACCGTATTTGTTCCGAAAGTGCAATGATCAAGTCCTAAGGAAATGTGTTCCGGAATGTGAAGTATCCGATATATTAAGACATTGTCATTCATCCCCGGTTGAGGGGCACCATAGAGCTCAACGGTCGGCTTTCAAGGTCTTACAAAGTAGTTTATATTAGCCAACTATGTTAAACGATTCTCGGGATTTTGTGCTCAAATGTGATGAATGTCAAAGGGTGGGTAATATTTCAAGGAAACATGAAATGCCCCTTCATGCCATTATTGAGTTGGAGGTATTTGATGCATGGGGGATTTGATTTCATGGGACCTTTTCCGGTCTCATACTCCAATAAGTAAATTTTGGTTGCATATGACTATGGGTCAAAGTGGGTTGAAGCAATTGCTACTCCAACCAATGAGGCCAAGGTGGTTACTAAATTCCTTTGCAAGAATATCTTAGCACGGTTTGGAGTTCCTCGGGCTATCATTAGTGATGGTGGATCACATTTCAAGAATTCTCAATTTGAGGCATTAATGACAAAATATGGAGTGAAACAAAAGGTTGCCTTAGCTTATCACCCACAAATATCGGGTCAAGTGGAGGTGTCAAACCGAGAATTGAAGAGAATCCTAGAGAAAATGGTGAATAATGCTATGAAAGATTGGGCATTGAAGTTAGATGACACTTTGTGGGCTTATCGTACGGCATTTAAAACTCCCATAGGCATGTCTTGGTACCGTATTGTGTATGGAAAAGTGTGTCACTTTCCGGTGGAACTTGAACATAGGGCTTGTTGTGCCATTAAGAACTTGAATAGATTTTGAGTTGAAGGAAGTATATGAAAAAAAGATGCTTGATTTAAATGAGTTGGATAAATTCCGGATTGAGGCATTTGAAAATTCTTTAATCTCTAAGGAGAAGACAAAGGCATGGCATGATAAGCATATCCAAAGGAAGGAATTTAAAATTGGTGATTTGGTGCTTCTTTGTAATTCAAGACTCAAGTTATTTCCAGGAAAGCTTAAGTCAAGATGGAGTGGTCCCTTTGAAGTGATCCAAACCTTTTCTCATGGAGAGGTGGAGATAAAGGGGAAAGAACGAGCTTTCAAGCTCAATGGACATCGGCTTAAACCCTACTTTTGAGGAATCATTGAAGGTGGACAAGAAATCGTCCGATTAACACAAGAATGAGGATCATGCCATAGTCAAGCTAGTGACCATAAAAGAGCGCTTCTTGGGAGGCAACCCAAGTCTTTAATTTAGTTGTTTTTGCTTTCATTTGAGTGATTTTTTTTTATTGGTTTGATTTTGAGTAAATTGGTTTGAATCAGAAAAAAAAAAATTTGAGTTTTTGAGTTGAATAAATGGTGCTAAAGAATGAGTGAAAATTGTCATCCTAACTTGTGAATTTTTTGTTTGTAGGTTACCCTTGTAAATGGAGAAAAGTGGTCACGAGTGAAGCAATTTCGGCTAAGTGTGAAAATTCACTTTGATTAGAAATTGAGCTTGAGACTGCAATCTCAAAATTTGAGATCGCGATATCAACCTCAAACTTCTGGAGGGCAGAAATGTCATTTGATCGAGATCGCAATCTCAACTCGAAACTTCTGCAAAGGCTATTTTTGCACCAGGTTGAGATCACGGTCTCAAATCTCAGACCGCGATCTCAAATGTTCGAGACCGTGATCTCGACATCAAGCTAGATCGCGGTCTCAACTGCCAGAATTTTTTTTTTAAAGCATCAATCTCTTCTTTTCTTCTCACAAATTTTCCCTATTCTTCTTCTCTCATCCGAAAGCCCCAACCCCAAATCCTCAAATTCTTCTCTCATCTTCACCAAAAGTCACTAAAAACTCCACATCCACTACTAATATCATCTTGTTTTTCTCTAGGGACATCAAAGCATCCATCTTTTTGAACATTTTTGGAAGAAATTTGGCTTCAAGGGGGATTGACACACAAGCAATTCTTGGAAAAATTTCAATCCGAAAAAGAACGGGTAATATTTTTCCTTGAATATTAGTTGTAATTGGCAATTTTTGAAGGTAATTGTGGAATTTTGTGGATTAAATTGTGGAGAAATTGTGATATTTAATTGTGGACAAGTAATTGGTGCTAATTTGTTTTAGAAGAATTGTGATTTTGAATTGTCAAACTGTTGGAATTCTTGGTTTGATTTGTGAATTGAGTTGAACTAAATTATTCAGAAAATTTTTGGGAATTGTGATTGTGATTTTGTTTTTTTCTTGAATAAAGGTCGGATTTTTTTTTTTTTTTCAAATTGGTGGTTGAATTTCATTTGCGTAAGGAAAATGACGAGAGGGGTATGTGGCAGTGCGGAGAGAAGAGTTAGAATGAGAAGGACAGGGTATATGTCACGCCCCAAAAACGGGACCGTAACACGCCGCGCTAATGGCACACCGGTCCAAAGCGCAAGGCACAAACGAACAGAGCAACAAACTTAACCGCAATGTAATAGAACCATCAAACCATTTCTTAACTATAAAACCGAATATTTCATTTTACACAAAAATACGAATTACAAAATTCCTTCTTAGTACAAAAGATGCTACAACAAAAACATTGTTCTTCAATACAGCATCCTATCTAATACACTACCCTCTCCAAACAAAGAGAAGCTTGGAAGATTATCCGCAGAGTCCTACCGGTAATGTGGAATCTGGAGAAAATCTAAAAGCGCTAACGCGATGGAGAGTCACCCCACGTGATTTCTAATTTTTAAGATTAGGTGCTCGTTTTTGACCATGATGCTTAGCAGCTTCTAGATATCATCCAGCTCTTCAAATGGGGCCAAGCATTTGCGATAAAAAGGAAACATAAAGATAATTCAACATTTGTGAAAACCATAGTCAAGAAGCAGTTTCTAAAATGTCTCATGCCATTTAAAAGTCAATAAACCATAATCATAAGTACTTTCTAAAATGTATCATGCCATTTAAACGTCAGGCATGTCCAAAACGTAGTCAAAAAGATCCAATCATTTCAAAACATAGTATGCTAAAGCATAGCGAACAAATCCAAGTACAGTTTCAATCCGGAATATAATAAAATAGCATGAGTATCTTTTAGGCTCAAAGGTACGACCTACAGTACTAGCCAGATCTAGTAATCTACCACACCTACTAGTCTGACCTGGAGGTCAAGTTATCCCAGCACAAGACCCCGTAGTCAAATAGTTCATAACAGTCATAGCAGTCACCATGGCGTCCCATGAATGACTATAGAACCGGTTCTCCCCAAATCAAACATTTCCTAGTATACACATCCAAAATTATATACCTAGGTCACCTATGAGCCAAAACAGTCATAAAATGCTTTCATATCAAAAGAGTTTGCAAACATACCTTTGGCTACTATGTCAATTGATTAACATAAAATAGCTTGGTCCCGATTTCATATGTAATAATTCCAAAACTTGGTAAAAGTGCAGTTCCAAACATCATACACATTTTAAAATCCATCCAAACTATTTCGAAAGGTGACCATACATGGAAGAGATGGTATAAGATACAGCCCTAGTAAAGCTCTTTTGCACAATGATCACTGAACGCGATCGCCGGTAGGTGGCGTGGTACCTAAAACAGATATAAGAGGACTCTTAGAAGAGATGTAGAAGTTAAAGAATGACTAGGGAAGCGAAAACGCGAAACGATAGAAAACGACACCAATAGCTCTTTGGTCAAAAATGACCTTTTACAATAGCATGATACAACTTAGAAAGCTAAAACCCCAGTCAAAACACTTAGTTAACCCCTCAAATTCGTATTACAGCTAGATTAGGAGATAATAAGCTCAGTTTTCCAGAAAAATCGAAAAACTTCGCCTCTCCCTAGGCTATAATTAGGCTATCCTCCCTGAGGAGAATGGCCAATAAAATCCAATTCCAAGGTATTCAAGGGACCTTGGTTACAACCCAACTCAAAACAACATATTCAACCAACCAACAAAATCCATTTCCAAGGTATTCAAGGGACCTTGGTTACAACCCAACTCAAAACAACATATTCAACCAACCAACAAATGTCATAAGTAGTTTCTAAAATGTCTCATGCCATTTAAACGTCAATAAACCATAATCATAAGTAGCTAGGCTACATCAACCCCTTGTTGGCCCCAAAAGCAACCTAAGAGGGGGGGTGAATTAGGTTATCTCTAAAGACAAACCTTTTTAAGTGCTTAATAGAAATTCAAAACTTTATGCAACAAATGAATACTTAAGCACAAATGAATATAATAGATATTCAACAGTTTAAGCTTAAAGAACAAATAAGAATGAGATAAAGAATATCAAACCAAACTCCCAAGCTTCTCAAGCTTGGAGTACATTCACTAGTAGTGCTTCTTCAAAGAAGGTGAGGCAATAACCTCCTTTCTTGTACACAAAGTAGGCTCACCCTTGCACCAACTAAGTTCCTCTAGTTGAGCCAAAGGGTTTTACACTACAACCTCACTTTTGTACACTTGTTATCCCTCCACTCTTACACTTGAAGATCACTCACTAGTCTATTCTTGCTCACACTAATTCCCACTAGTTGAGCCAAGAAAGCTAGACTTCTCAAACCAATACAACCCACAATATTTTAGCCTATTTCTCCTCAAATAGCTCTTACAAGTGTTTGTATTGAATGTAGTCCCCCTTTTTTACTTAATTCAGACCTTGGGGTATTTATAGTTGCCAAATATCTGCTTTCAACAACTTGATGCCTTTTTTACTCTCTTGGAAAACTAGCCGTTGGACCTTTGGACGGCCGATGCGGCAAGAGTGCGTCGACAGACTAACCGTTGGTGTATGACCTGTCTCTTATACACATCTAGATCCGTATAAGAGACAGCCCTCAGTCTGTTCGTTTGTTTTGTTCGGACGATCATTTGCGTCCGAACCTCCCTGTTTTTCTGCACACTTGTCTTTAAACCATTAGCATGATTTGGTCATCATCAAAACATGATTAACATAACTGGGGTTCTTCACTTACTACCTCCTTCAACGTAGGGCTTAATCGACATTGAGGTTCCTACAAACCGTATAGTTCTCATTCATCAAAATTTTATGTATGCATAGGGCAGGGCTAAATTCCCTTATATCATGAATACTCTATACAATTGTACCTTTATGCTTCTTAAAACATCAAGTGACTCATTCAACTATTCATCAGATAATTTTGCACTCACTATGGCTGCATATTTAAAATGACTAGAAAGTGCCTAGAGAGAAAGTTTCAATTCTACGTTGGGGGTATCATTGGTCGGAGACCCCGCTTACCTTTATCCTCAAGTACGTTATCTTCCACACTTGGTAGATCTTCTTCTAGCATCTTCAAGCAAGCTCTTACTGAATCATCTTGCTTCTCCAATTCATCTGAATGGGTCAATGCACTTTCCAATGGAAGTTGCAGGGTATCATTCCAACAAAAGTCATCAACAAGGTCATCAGTTACATTTACCATCATTAAGTCATCCTAAATGGTTGGAAGTTTAAGAGAATTAATGACAAAAATTGACAGTTTGGTTGTTGACTCTCAATTGTGACTTTCCTCCATGGACATCAATTAATGCTCATCCCACGGCTAGGAATGGTTTGCCAAGAATTAAGGGCATTTTTCTATCTTCTTCCATGTCCAGAATAATGAAATCTGCAGGCATATAGCATTTCCCAACCTTGTCCAACACATCCTCTACAATCCCCTCATTGTATTTTACACTTTGATTAGCTAATTGGAGAGATACATTTGTGGGCTTCATCCTTCCACCATTGAGCTTCTTAAAGATCGATAAAGGCATCAAATTGATAGACTCCCCAAGGTCACACAAAGGTCTCTCAAATTCAACTCCTTCAACAGTACATGGAATTGAGAATGAACTAGGATCCTTAATTTTTTGAGGCAACTTCTTTTGAATAATCGCACTGCATTCTTCAATTAGACACAAAATCTCATCTCCCAGCAGCTTCTGCTTGTTAGTTGATAACTCTAGTAAACTAGAGTTATTTTCCTCTAAATTATAGCATTTTGATAGTTTTAATTCCGAAATTGGATAAGTAATTAAGAATTTTAGTTAATTTCTTTCACATGTATTGTATTTTTGTTTTTGGAATTACTTATGATAATTTTGCGTTAATTTTTTATTTTAATTAAGTGCTTAATGGTGTTAATATTATGCAGGTTAAAAAATTAAAGGTTAGAAACTGGAAGGAACAAAGCTCAAGGGACCAAATTGCAAAATGGATGAAATGAGCGTATTAGATTGCTGGAAGGAGAGCCGAGATCGCGGTCTTGACTATTCCAGACCGCGATCTCGACTCGGGAATCAGTTTTACTATTTTAGAGTTGAGATCGCGGTCTCAAGTGTTCTCTAGACCGCGATCTCAACTCGCTGAATTTTAAGTTGTAAGGGCAATTTTGTAAACTTCCGGCCAGAAAACCCCAGAAAAACCCTAATTTTGCCTTGTGTAATGCTGCACTATTTAAGCTAAGTAGAATTAGAGAGAAAGAGGAGTAGATAATTTTAAGAGTAAAATAGTTTTAGTTAGTTCTAGATAGATTAGGATGGCTTGAACTACAAGTTACATTTTCTAATAGAAATTTATCTTTTCTTTCATCTTTGATCTTCTTTAAATTTCTTGCCAAGTTTAAATTTTGATTTGATAATCGTAGTGGGTTCTTCGCAAGCTTCACGTAGAAATAATTTTTATTTTCTTTCTTGTCCAATTTAGTAAAAATTTCTTTACTTTCAAATTAGGGCTTTTAGAAAGGAAAATTAGGGTCCTTATTAATTTCTTGCTTTCTATTTAAGAATTTTCAATTTCTAGCTTTAATTTCTAGTTAAATCTTAGTGGGATTTCTTAATTTCAATCAAAAAATCCAAAATAATTAAATTTCTAGTTTAACTCTTTCTAATTTATAATTTAGAAATGAATGCTTTTAATATTCAAAATTTCTCTTTTGTAGTCTCTTTGGTTGATTGATTCACATGTTCTAAATTTTAGTCTTAAATTGATTAAATTGGGTTTGAATTAAAATTATAATTTTCATTAGAATAGTTCTATCATCTACCAATTGATTTTGCTTAACTACACAAACGCCTTAAAACCTTGGTAATTGCAATCGACAATCCTTGTGGGAATGATCCCTACTTCCCTTTGCTACTAGTTGACAACCGTATACTTGTGGGATGCCATCTAGTTTGTAGTAGGATTTAGGTGTTTAATTGAATTATAACTAGATGTGTAAAAAAGGCATCAAGTTTTTGTTCCAGACTAGAGCGATCTCGACTCGGGAATCAGTTTTACTATTTTAGAGTTGAGATCGCAGTCTGGAACATTAGTCAACATTTGCTCCATGAATTTGGCATATTTAGGCATGTTCTCCAATGCTTCCATGAAAGGAATGTTGATTCCACTTTCTTCAAGATCTCAAGCAATCTTTTAAACTCTTTTTGACCATCCTCACCTTTGAATCTGTTTGGAAAGGGAATTCGAACTGATACATGGGTAATTTGGCTTTCAGATTCCCTTTTTAAAGGAATTTTGACTTTGATTCTTCATTATCCTTTACCTTGGCCTCTCCATTACTATCATCCTTGTTCTTTTTCTGCTCATTTTTTGATTTAATCTCTTCATTCTCTTTTTCTATTCCCACAGCTTTACCACTCATCAGTGTGATTGCTTGTGCATGTTCTCTAGGATCATATCACTAGGTAATACTCCAAGTGGTCTCTTATCCATAATCCTTGCCATTTGCCCCATTTAATTCTCCATGTTTCTTACTCCTAAGCCGTCAAATTTTGATTTCATCATCTATTCCATTAATTTTTTCATAATTAGATTTCATATACTGGGTATTGGTATTCTCCAGACTATTTGGTGCTTGAAATGGAGTTGCATGCAATTATTGTTCTGGTTGTTGATGCTGCTGGAATGATGGTCGAGCATTTGAGTTTTGGTTATGCTGATTACTTCATGATAAATTTGGGTGATTTATCCATCTCATATTTTATGTGCTGCTGAAGGCATTATTTTAATACTAGTACTAGTTTTTGTTATGGCCACCTTGATTCTCTAGGTAGTTTACTTTTCCCTGACCTACAAAAGTAGAATTATACTGTGTTAGTGTACTACATTATCCATTAGGGTAGTCACCTAAACAAAAGTCATAAACGAGCAGCTGCTTCACGATCACTACTTGAACTTGCATCTCTTCCCATTGCTTGGTTAAAAACTTGACTTGCTTAGTCATAGCCTCCTGTCTAGCCACCATTCCATCCCAATCATTCACAAATACCCTTGCACTCTCATTTTTGCTCTCATCTTTGGGCTGCTGAGGACTTAAAGTAATTGTCGGATATTTTATATAATAACTCTTGAGCCACTTTTGGAGTCTTGTTCAATATTAGGGATCTATTTACTAAAGTGTCCACCAATTAATAGGTTTCTTGTAGCATCCCATTGTAAAATATCTCCATCTACATTCATAAGGGTAATCAATGATGTGGACACTTATTAAGCAAGTCATTGTACATTTCGATGCATAGGTGAGCCAAGGACCCAGTGATGGGGACTTGGACCAAGCTCAAGGAGCTCAAGGAGTGGTTCAATTCAAATTCCAGTTTGGCCAATCATAAGGTTGAGGGACTAGAAATGTTGGGCTTTGTCAAGGAGATTTTGGATCAACATGCCATATTGTTTGCAATTGGCAACCTAGAGTTCATCCAAGCTCAAGTCAAGAGTCCCGTCCATATTCTAGAAATCCAAATCCAATAAGAATCAGGTTCCAAAAGCTCAATCAGATTCATAGAGTTCCATGAAGGGTTCTAGAAACTGTAGTTTCGGCCAATACTCTGCTTGGCCATTAGTTGTCCTATTTGAGTTAGGATTCAGTTTGAACACTTATTTATCAAAGTTTAAAGTTGTTGGCTGAAAGCAACTTAACAGCGGGATGAATTAGGTTTTCTCAAAAGACAAATTTTTTGATATGCTTAATGCAAATTTAAACTATATGAGTCAAATAAATCCTTAAGCACAAATAATCAAAGTTAAATATTCAATCAATCAAAGCTCAAAGACAAATGAGAATAATAATGATTGAGATAAAGAATTTAAAACCAAACTCCCAAACTCCTCAAGTTTGGAGTATACATCAACTAGTAGTGCCTCTTCAAAGAAGATAAGGCTATAACTTTCTGTGCACAAATAGCACACCCTTTGCACCAACCAAGTTCATGTAGTCGAGCTAAAGGGTTTTACACCACAACATCACTTTTGTACACTTGTTATCCTTTCACTCTTACACTTTTTTTGAAAGTCACTCACTAGTCTATGTTTACTCACACTAATTCCTTCTAGTTGAGCCAAGAGAACTACACTACCAAACCAATACAACCCACAATATTTTAGCCTATTTCTCCTTCAATAGCTCTCACAAGTGTTTGTATTGAATGTAGTTCTTTTTTAAATTTTCAAGCTAGGGGGTATTTATAGATACCCAAAAAAATGTAGGGTTTAAGGAAGTCCAAACTGCCACGAGTTTGGATTTACCAGTGCTTTTGCTTATATTCAAACAAAGTTATTTTGTGCAGTCTAACCATGATCCGACCTTCCTTAGATCTTTTAAATTTCTTTTGTAGGAATTAGAGGACATTTTCTCCAACGAGATTCCTCCTGACTTGCCATATATCAAGGGTATTCAACACCAAATTGATTTTGTTTCGAGTGCGGTTATTCCTAACAAACACACATATAGAGCCAATCTAAAAGAGACAAAGGAAATTCAAAGGCAAGTCGAAGAGCTAATGGCTCCAGGACGCGTTAAGTGAGAAAGCATGAGTTCATGTGTTCTAATGGTGATATTGGTGCCAAAGCAGGATAGACCATGGTTTGTCGTGCGGTAAATCGCATTACGATAAAGAATTGCCATCCTATTCCTTGACTTGATGACATGCTAAACAAATTATTTGGCTCTTTGATTTTTACTAAAATCGCTCAAAAAGTGGATATCACTTCACATGAAAGACGGGGATGAATGGAAAACTACATTTGAAACCAAATATGGAAATTATTTGTGGTTAATCATGCCATTGGTTTTAAAAATGCACCAAGTCCTTTGATGAGATTAATGCACCATATTTTGTTGCATTCATTGGGAAATTTGTTGCGGTCTAATTTGATGATATTCAGTTATACAACAAATCCTATGACGAACATTTCGTACACGTACATCTAGTACTTGAAACTCTTAGAAAAGAACAACTTTATGCTAATCTTAAAAAGTGCTAATTTTGCACAAATGAAGTTATTTTTCTTGGTTTTATTGTTTAGTGGTAAGGGAATTAAAGTAGACAAAGTAAAGGTTAAGGCCATTAATGGTTGTCTGACCCCAACTAATGTGTCTAATGTGCAAAGTTTTCATAGTTTAGCAAGTTTTTATCGCAGGTTTGTGAAACACTTCAACACCATAGCCATCCCTCTAACTGAAATAATAAATAAAGAGGTAGGTTTTAAGTAGGGTGAGGCACAAGAGAGTGCTTTTCAAACATCAAAGGTAAATTTGTCTACTCCTCCTACTTCTGAAGTAGAGTGTGATTTTCTGGTATTAGTATTGGTGTTGTCTTGTTTCAAGATATAAATCCAATTGCATAATTTCATAAAAAGCTTAGTGGAGCAACATTTAATTACTCAACATAATACAAAGAGCTTTACGCTTTGGTTCAAGTCATGCAAAATTGGCACCATTATCTTTGATCTAAAGAATTTGTAATTCGGATGAACCATGAGCCTTTGAAATTTTTGAAGGCCCAAGGTAAGTTAAACTAAAGCCACTTGCCATTGGTTAGAGTTCACTGAAATGTTACTTTACATTGTACAGTGTAAACAAGGAAGGGATAATGTCGGTGTTGATGCTTCGTCTCGTCGATATGATTTAATTTCAACCTTAAACACTAAATTTCTGGGTTTGAAACATATAAAAGATTTGAATGGTAAAGTCCTTGATTTCTCGAATGTGTTTGAGGCATGTCAGTAGACTAGTTTTGACAAATTTTATCAACATGAAGGTTATCTTTTTTCGTGAAAACAAATTACGCATCCCTAATTGCTCTTTGCATGAGTTATTTGTTAGGAAAGCACATGAGAAAGTCTGATGGGTCATTTTGGTGTGGTTAAAATGTTGGAAATACTTATAGAACACTTTTTCTGGCCTAACATGTGCAAATGTGTAGAACGTGTGTGTGCTAACTATCTAACTTGTAAAAAAACTAGGTCCAAAGTTAATCTACAAGGTCTTCACCTGCATTTTCCTTTTTTGAGTCACCCATGGTTGGACATGCTTCAATGGATTTTGACTCAAGGTTGCAAAGAATTCCAAAGGATGTGATTCAATTTTTGTGGTAGTGGATAAATTTTGGAAAATGACACATTTCATACCTTGTAATAAAATTGGTGTTGCTATGATTGTTGATAAATTGTTCTTCAAAGAAGTTCTTTGTTTTCATGGAAATCCTAAAACCGTAGTTAGTGATGGAGAGGTGAAGTTTCTGAATCATTTTCGGCATGTCTCATGGGCTAAATTGGGTACTAAATTGTAATTTTCTAGTGCATGTCACCCTCAAACTAATGGTCAAACTGAAGTGGTTAATAAAACTTTAGGAACTTTGTTGTGTGATGTTCTAAAGAAAAACTTGAAAATATGGAAAAATTGTTTACTATTTATTGAATTTGTTTATAATCGTGCATTTCAATCTTCTACTAGGTTTTCTCTATTTGAACTTGTTTATGGCTCAAATCCACTAATGGCATTAGATTTGCTTAGTTTCCTGAGAAGGAGCTAACCGAGTTTTGATGCACAGAAAAAAGCTTAATTAATCAAGTACATCCATGAAGAAGCAAGGCAAAAAATGCTGAAAATGAACCAAAATAGTGCCATAAAAGAAAATAAAGGTTGAAAACATGTACTGCTAGAGATTAGGTTTGGGTACATTTCCGAAAGGAGAGATTTCCGAACAAAGGAAATCTAAGTTAGATCCCCACTGAGATGGAACTTTCGAAGTACTTGAATGGATCAATGACAATACATATATAAAATCGACCTTCCCAGTGAGTATAATGTTAGTGCTACATTTAATGTTACTAATCTTTCTCGTTTTGATTTTGATGGAGGAAGCGATCGGAAGACGAATCATATGAAGGAAGGGAGATGATGCACATGTGAGCCATGGACCTAGTGATTGGGTCATGGACCAAACTAAAAGAGCTCCAGGAGTGGATACAATTCAAGTACCGTGGGCCAAGTAGTTGCAACAAGCCATGTTAGGGTTTGTCAAGGACATGTTGGACCAACTTGAGAAAACCTTATTGTTTGCAACTGGTGGCCAAGATTTCATCCAAGCTCAAGTCAACAGGCCCGTCAATATTTTAGAAGTCCAAATCCAGGAGGTATTGAGTTCCTAAAGCCAAAGATTTTAAGAGTTCCATGAAGGGTTCTAGAAAACCTAGTTCCGGCCAATACTCTACTTGAGCATTAGTTGTACAATTTGAGCTGGGATTCGGTTTGAGCACTTGTTTCTAGAACTTTAAAGTCTTGTTTTGTTTTATTAGTTATGGCTGAAATTTAGTCCACCTTAAGTGGCTTGGCTGGTTTTTATGTTTTCTGTTCTAGTTCTAAACTAGTTTGGATTTGGCAAGTTATTGTCCTAGTGTTGTTTCGACTCCTATAAGGGTTTGTGGCCAGTTCTTTTTCACATTAAATATATCCCTTTTGGCCGAATACAGACATTCAACTTATTCAAAAAAATTTAGTGAGAAATTCGTCTAACTTGTCTTCCAAAAACTTGTGGTATTTTCAAGATTGATTTTCTTGTGATTACCAACCCAAATACTATTGGTTCTAGTCTCGTTATTGACAACAGATCGTTATATCATATAGACGATAACAGACATCTTTAAGTTCTTGATTCTTAATCAAAGGGTTTAAATCCGTCAAGTCAGAGTTTCATTGTTTCGTTTCTTTGTTGTTAAATTTTCTAGCTTTTCTTGTTCTTTTTATTGTCATCTTGGCCAAACCTAGGAGGTTATTCCAAGGCTTTGTTTTCTGTTCTAATCACATGATTCTTGTAGATTAAGAACTAATGAAGGAGATCTAGTCATATTAGATTAATAAGTAAGAAAGGGATTCGAATCAAAGTGCATTTAGAAAAGATAAAAAGATCTAATAACACATAATAAGAACAAAAATGCAATTTATTTATACTAGATTTGGAAAGAAGAGTGAGAACAGTTCAAAAAAGATTTAGAACTAATGAAGGATAAAATCGTACTCGCAAAAGAACTGAGAAATTGGGCCAATTACACTTGCTTCAAGAAATAAGAAACAAGTTGTAATGGCACGATATTAAGAACTAAAAAGATAACTAATGATAAAAGGAGATCTCATAATAAAAGTTTAAGAAGTAATTAAGAAGATCTAGTTATATTAGATTAAGAAGTAAGAAAGGAGTTCGAATCAAAGTGCATTTAGAAAGATAATAAGATCAAACAACACATGATAAGAATGTAAAATGCAATTTAATTAGACTAAATTAGGAACTGATAAGTTCATAATTGTGCTATATTTTACGTGTCATTTACCATGTTTTTATGTGTTGTAAGCAATATTTGAGATATTATTGAGTTTAATTTGGTTATTCTTAGTTTTTGTAAGGTTAAAGTGAAAAAGAGTTGAAAAAGATGAAAAAGGTGGAAGGAAACTTTAAGGACGAAATGTGCACAAGTATGGAACCTGGATGCTATTCTTTGTTTCAAAAATGACTTTCAAGTCCGAGCTCCAATAGAGTTGATTTAAGATATGTTGGAAATCTAAGAAACAGAGAGTATTACAACTTTTGTTTTTTGCACTTTTCTAAATTCCAAGAGCATCATAGTCAAAATCGAAGCCGATGGTGAATTGCCCGAGGAGGACACAACACGCATGCACTGGGGTTGAACAGAGAACATGCACCGTGTTCAGAGAGCAGAGTTCCAAGTTCAGTGTGCAAGGCACATGCATGCTGTGTAGCCTACGCATGTGTGCCTTATACAGTGGAGTTACGTGAGTTTTGATTTTCGGTAGTTTTCTTCCTTCGGTTGGACTCTTTTTTATACGATTTCACTTTATTTTTTGAGGATAGAAATTGTAACCCCAGTATTCATTATAAATGCCTCATGTAGGGTGATTAGAAGGAGAAGAACACATCTATTCCTCATTTTAATTAGGGTTATCAGCAAAAAATTCTTGTTCATTTTTCCATGGCACTTAGTGACTAAATCTTTTTTCTTGTTTGACAGAATTGAAGCCATGGTTAATTCTACTATGTTCTGAGACCTTTTGTTCATGAGGACATTTATTCAATTTTATATCAAGTATTGATTATTTTTTTCCGATTAATTTTATGATTTTTCTTTTTAACTTGCTATTGCTATAGAATAATAAGTTATTGGAATTAATCTATAACTAGATTGTTTTAACCATGTGTGCTTGTATATTCAAATTCTAAAACTAAAAGAAATTTCTAAACCAAATGTTGTTAAAATTGAAACTGAAGGCTTTTTTGGAATTTTACGTGGATGGTAGGATAATTATCTCACCGAATCTATGCATAGGGTCTCCTTTCAAATGTTCACAAACCACCCGTTTCTCGTGACACAGATCTTCAAGTGCTAATATCACTGATTGTCTTTTCTGTCCAGGGGAAAGACCAATGATAGATTTGTACATGTCATGGATATAGGTTTCAGCTCCATCACGCAATGTCTTGGGCAATGAACTCAAAAACACTTGCTTCAAACTTGGATCTGCACCCAGAATATAAAAAAGATTGCTCACTCTTTTCATGTGTTTGTCAATATCTTTTCAAAAATAAGAATGACATTTAAGTTGAAAAAATTCTTTTCGTTTCTCTTAATCTCCAAATCCTGTACTGGTTCTCCAAGAAACATTTGATGAATTAATGCTATGGCTTTTTCATAAGTTTATCTGGTAAGGAAAAATATCCTTTCACTTTCTTCAATTGTTGACCACCGGCTTTTCAACATTCCTGTGAATCTTGCAACAAATTCTGACAGTCTTTCAAAATTACTTTCTATATTGATCTTTTTTACTGTCATCTACGCTTAAAATTCTTAAAGTCTTTGTTCCCATTTAGTAGGTAGGACATCATCTAAGTTGAATAGTGAAGTCCAGATGCTCTACTCGATGATTTGTGAGGTATAGAGGTAGATGTACTTGCTCCTCTTCCATCCATAGGTTCATCATCATCATCTGCATGTTCTACTATAGGCTCATCTTTTCCTACCATAAACATGGGAATTTCTTCCTCTGAGGGTTCTGATCCACGTTCAGATTCACTCTATTGTTCTTCTTTAGAGTTTTTGAGGACTCTAATTCTCCACTAGTTTCTTAAACAATAGCAATTTGTGGTTCTGATTTTCGTGATAACTGCCTCAAGATTGTATTGAAAGTATTTAAATCTTGTTGAGGTTGTTGGGCTAGAGCTATCATGAAGTATTGTTTAGAAGAACTTACTTCTTATTTTCCTTGTTGTTTTTGTTTCTCCTGTTGCATCCTCTGTGTCTCTAAATGGGCTTCTTGTTGCCTTTTTGTCTTTTCTTTTGCTTTAGCATTATGTCCTTTCTTTTGTTCTTTCTTGAATTTGCACCAAGCTGGAATGTCTCTAGTAGAGGGTTCACCAGGCTCTGGAATATGTGTGAATTCTTCTCCATGTATTGCTCCTGGTTGTGGATTGTAAATTGTTGTAGCTCCAAATGATGGTGGATAAGAAGGCCGGATTGGTCTGGCATAAAACATATTTTTAAACTGGAACTAGTGTTGTTTGACCAAAAATCAGATGTAGATGTACAAAATTTCCCTGTGGTTTCTTTAAACTGTCAATCTATTTCTGGAGAAAATTCCTCTTTTTGGCCTGTTGATCAGCAAATGTGTAGATTGACATCCCATAAGGAATAGTTTCAAATTGTAATTGAGCTATTCTCCTTTTAGGAGTCTGAATTTTTACCTAGATGTTTTCCAAATGCATATTTTGTGTTTCCAGAACAATATTTGTCTTTGCCACTTGGCTATCAATCTGGTTAAGAGTTCTGTTCTGGGCTAAAGCATTTTCAGTCTGCCAGTTCAAAACTTCTTCTACAGAATTGATTGGTATCTATTCTCCAATCTTAGAACAACAATATTTTGAATTTTTGAAGCATGTGCTGCTTTACTTTTTGTGAAAAGTGTCAGAGGTAGAAAATTAGAAGGTTGAAACATACAAATTGATGGTATTTGTGGTAAGAATAAGTATGTTCGTGATGAAAAAGAAAGGAGATAGGAAGCTTCAACTTTACAATTTGTTAAAGTAGATTCAGGTTACTCTAGCTCCATTTTTTGACTAAAAGTCAACAGCTGATTCTTGTATAGCCCATTGATCTCTTGGGATCATATCAGTTTCAAATTATAAGTGCTTCTTACTGTCTGTACTAATGGATCCTCAAAATCATCATCTTTTCTAGTCTTTTCTGGTAGCCTTACTTCAAAGAGTAGAACATACCCAATTCCCTGGCAGCAACCCTAGACTATCAAATGGTGTATAGGGTCCAAATACTCATATTCCCAGGTAGATCTCAAACAATGAATTGGTAAAATTACTGCCTAATACTTGGGTTACAAATTATGAAAAAACCCAGCTACCGTTGATACAACCAATTGAGTCATCAGAAACTAAAATAACCACTTTGTCAGATGATTCAGTGGCTATCCAGTTTGATCATTCCCATGTTACAAAACAAACGGCCAGTACTAGTAGTTTTCCCAATACCAGTACAAACAACTGTCTGCTATCTATTTCTGTGATGCAAATTTTTGTGGAAAGACTTGGACCTGCACAAATAAATGGTAAAGAACTTTCCTTATCAGCAAGGAGAAAAGGAGAACAGATGTTTTCTCAATGATATCATCACTTATTTTGAAGCATCGGGCCAAGAGGTTTGTTTTTTCATAGATCCTTTAAGTGGTCATTGTTATTTTGATGTTTGTTGTTGTGATAGATGTCAACAGCTTGCTTGGGTGGATGAAATGAAGGAAGAACATGCCAAAAAGAAGAAAAAGAAAGGAATATGTCAATTCCAGCACAGGCTACTAGAAATACCCAGAAAATATGATGATTATAAGGATCCACAAGTACAAACAGTAAGGAGCACTTATAATTTTGAAATTGATATAATCCCAAGAGATCAATGGGCTATACAGGAATCAGCTTTTGAAAGAAGGGAGGTAGTGCAACTTGAATCTTCCTTACCAAATTGTAAAGTTGAAGCTTCATATCCCCTTTCTTTTTCATCACGAACATACTTATTCTCACTACAAATTCCATCTATTTGTATGTTTCAACCTTCTAATTTTCCACCTCTAACTCATCTGGCCTTTTCACGAAAGATAAAGCAGCTCATGCTCCAAAAATTCAAAATGTCGTTATTCTCAGCACTGGAGAACTGAAACCAATCAATGTCGTAAAAGAAGTTTTGAACTGGCAACTAAAAATGCTTTAGCCTAGAACAGAACTCTTAACCAGATTGACAGCCAAGAGGCAAAAACAAATATTGTTCTAGAAAAGAAAAATAAGCATTTGGAACACATCCAGTTAAAGATTCAAGCTCTTCAAAAGAGAATAGCTCAATTACAATTTTGAGACTATTCCTTATGGGATGTTAGTCTATACATTTGCTGCACAACAGGCCAGAGAAAAGAATTTTCTTCAAGATCAAATTGCTAGTTTAAAGAAAGCCGGAGAATTTTCAACATCTAAGTCCAAACCAAGCAGCACTAGTTCTGATCTAAACAATATGCACTATGCCTGGCCTATCCAGACTTATTATCCGCCATCATTTGGTGCTTTTAGAGCTACAACAATTTACAATCCAACAACCAGGTTGTAAGGAGTAATACATGGAGAAGAATTCACATATATTATAGTGTTTTGTGTACCCATTGCTAGAGACATTGTAGCTTGGTGAAAATTTAAGAAAGAACAAAAGAAAAAACATGATGCTCTTAAGAAAAGGCCAAAAGGAAACAAGAAGCCCAGTTAGAGACACAGAGGATGCAGCTGGAGAAACAAAAAACAATAAGGAAAAGAAGAAGCAAGTTCTTCTAAACAATCCTTCATGATAGCTCCAGCTCAACAACCTCAACAACATTCAAATCCTTTCAATACGTTCTTGAGGAAGTTATCACAACAATTAGAACCAAAAACTTCTATTGTGGAAGAAACCAGTAGAGAATCAGAGTCCTTAGAAAACTCTGAAGAATAATAACAGAGTGAATCTGAATGTGAATCAGAATCCTCAGAGGAAGAAATTCCCCTGTCATGGCAAGAGATGATGAGCCTACAGTAGAACATCCAGATGATGATGAGCCCATGGATGAAAGAGGGGCAAGTACCATCCACCTCTATACCTCACAAATAATCGAGACAAGCATCTAGGACTTCATTGTTCACCTTAGATGATGTCCAAGCTGCCAAATGTGAATAAAGACTTCAAGAATTTCATGCATGGATGACAGTAAAAAATATCAATATAGAAAGAACTGAATCTGCACCTTAAGTGCAGAAATAAGATGTGAATCTTCAAGTGACATGTTAAAATTAGGGATAAGAGTTACAAAAGCTACTCCTGCATTTAAAGTAATCTCAATTGTTGCTACGTAGGCATGTGGATATTTACAAAATCTAGTATCCAAGAGTGCATCCTGGCAACAACGTGAAGGCCTTTTCCACCATGAAAGGTTAAAGTTATCCTGATTGCTCCAAAGTGAATATGGGTATACCCTTGTTGTCTCCATTGATGAGGAAAGTTAGAAAGGATATATAATGTGACCATATGCTCTTTAGAGGAAGCTAGGATTTGAGCTGATCCATTTTAGAGACATGGATATATTCTTTCAGCTATAGATTTAGGATGTTGGATAACCAAAGATCTGAAATATTTCAGAGAAAACTTTAACTTTGCAAAAGCAGAGTATGGATTTATAAGAGGTAGATAAGTAGGTATTATCTGATTAGTATTTTATGAAGATTCAGGAACTATATTCACTTTATACAACTAATCTACTTTATTACAAACAGACTTTCAAAAAATAGGAGTAAAATCAAGAGTAACTTCAGATATGGTGACAAGATTCCATCATATTTTCCTCAAGTCTAGATAGATTTGGCTCTGATACCAACTACGTGCCCAAATGATTACAATAAGTACTTCAAAGAAGTACAAACCCTTGAGGGTAAGCTAGGCCAACAAGATGCTCTCTTTTGCTTAACAAGGACCTGTACTTTATCTTAGGTTTGAACTTAATTCATTCAACACACTAATCACCTTCATGTGTTCTTTAGATCGTTGCCTTTCAAACTGAACTTGAGATAAGATACACAGGAAGAGAAAACTTAGAAAGCCATATAGATATTTTAGAAAAAAACTTTTATGATAAGAGAATTGATTACAGAGTTCTGAAAACTCTTGAACCTCTGCCCTCAAATGAGAGTTAGAAAACCCTTATATAGATACCAAAAGCGAACTTAGGACTTAATTGCTTATGTCAAACTAGATACAGGCACATGACTTTAATAAAGTAAAGGTACACACATGACTTTAATACAGTGACTTTATTAAAACATGGATACTAACATAGACATGTATCAAAACATAGTACAATTGTCTAATAGTGGCTACTGACTCATCTTATCAATAATTCCAAATGTCATTATCAGAGCTGTCTGTATCTCATGGAGTGGAATTTGGGTCATGCCATGCTCATGCTTAGCTCTGTTTCTTCTTTTCTTTCTTAGCCTTACTGTCTCTAATCTTATCTAGACTAGTTGTCTGCTCTACTATTGATGAGATTGAAACTATGTACTTCCTGGAGACTCCTGTGAATACGAATCCTACGAATCTTGGAATGCCATGATCAATACTCTTGTTTGGATTTCTGAACTCTTGTCCAATGTGGATGATTATTTCTTGTATTCCATGAACCTGTATCTGGACATGGCCATATTTCTGGTGAAATAATTCTATTCTCCTAGGAAATAATTCTTTGAAATTTTGAATATTGTTCTTCAATGTTATGAAGTGATACAGTGGACTCTCTGAGGACTGCATGTGATGGTAGGTTTGTAAGATTTGACCAGAAAGGTGAATTGGTCTGTGAACTTGAACTACCAAAAAAGTCTTTTCCAGAATGAAAAAGATTTTACCAATATGACAAAGAGCTAAACCACGACAAGTGCACACCAATTTGAAGACCTAAAATTTTGAAACCTTTCAGATGCAAACTCTAACAAGACATGAAACTGATGACATAAATACTAAAAGAAATTTATTCAAGGAGGTGTGAAATCATTTTGATTCATGAAGAAAATATGTGCAAATGGATGGGTTGGATAAACTCCAAAAGGATTGAGGATTGATTGACAAAAGACATAATCATAAAAAGTTTCTAATTCACGAACTATTCTCATGAATTCAAGATCTTCCTTAATCCATGGATAGGATAAATATGGTAGACCTTGAGGGTATGATTCACTAGTTTGTAATTGTTGAGTAGAAGATGATGAAGGAATAGAAGAAAAAATGTTCACAGAAGGTAAACATGCTTGTGATTTTTGGAGTTGACTCAGAAAATCAGCTATAATATTTTGTTTACCTTTAATGCACTTAGCATCAAATGTGTATTGGGAAAACCATTGTGCCCATCTCAATAGCTGTGGAAGAGGTAGGATTTTTTTCTTGAACTTGAGCATATTGGGAAAGCTACTCATATCCAACTCAATCAGAAAATGATGTCCAATGAGATGGAAATCAAATTCCATAATGGTATTATTGACTGCTAGGATTTCTTTGAAAGTAGAATGATAATGAAGCTCAAATCTTTAAAATCTTCCACTGGTAAAACTACAAAGAGATCATTTTCCTTCAATTTCAATGAGAAACATAGCTTCCCAATGTTTATCACTGGCATCTGTTTGGATGATTCTTTTTCCATCAGCTGGAGGGTGGAGAGATGGTAAGGTGTGCAAATGTTGTTTTATGGTTTGGATTGCTCGGGTTAGGGATTCACCCCAAGGAATGGGTTTCTTTTTGAGGAGTTTAGAAAAGATTTGAATTGGCTTGGCAATTTTGGGTATAAAGTCTCAGACATGATTTACAAGACCAAGGAATTGTTGTATTTCTTTTGTTGTAAGGTTACTGTCTGGAAAACGGTTTAGGGCATCAGAAATGTGTTGTTCTTGGGTGTATTTTCCATTGACATATTTCATTCCTGAGAAGGAGTTTTCTTCATGAGATAGAATTATATTTTTCTCAGAAAACATCACACCGAATTTTTGGACAATATCTGAGAACCAGTTTATGAGGTTGATATGGTCTTCAAGGGTTTGGCTGAATAAGAAATATCATCAATGTAAATAAGGCTACTGTCAAGAATTGGTTCAGCAAGGATTTGTTCATGGCTTTCTAGAATAAGGAAGGGGCTATTTTCAAGCCAAAGGGCATTACGTTCCATTGGTAATAGTGGTTTGGAGTGCAAAACCCTAATTTTTTCTCTACCTTCGTAGCCCAGTTGAAGTTTCAATCAAATCATGTTTAAGAAGATCCTAACATTCTTTCTTTGCTATGCGGGAATGCTCAGGATTCATCCATGAATGACTTGCTCTTGTTGGATTTACATCCTCATTCTTCTTGAAGTTTAAGCTAACAAAATGGTCAAGATTCTGCCATAAAGGGTTTGAACAATTTTGTAAAGATTCAAAATGAGATTCTACACAAGACAGGTCAACAAGTTTGGATTTTATTTGGGAAATCAAATCTTGCAAATCTAAAATAGTTGAATGATATAGTCGAGGGATATCAATGTATTGTTTTAAAATCTTTTATATCCGATACGCACTGGAAGAATTTGCAAATTTGAAGTCTTTTTGTAAAGATCCATTCCAATTACTAATATCTTTACCTGGGAGTGAACACCAAGAATTTGATCGTGAATCTTTCATTGTGCAAAGAATTGGATTGTGATTTGTCCTTTGGTAATCAGGTGAGAAGGAAAAATTCTTCCATCCGCTGCTCTGAAATCTTGCCTGTGAGGTTTCCAGTATTCTCAAGCCAAAACGTCTGGATTCATTTTGACATGGCTGGACCTGTATCTAAAAATGCAATTATTGGAATTGGTTTATCATATTTGGTGGGATAAAAAAGAATTAATGTTTGAGCAACAAGAGATGAGAGATTAAGTGGAAGAGTAGGGTCTTGATTTCTATTTCACGGTGTTATGTTGAAAATTTCCACTAGGACTTCCAATGCAAATAAAGTATGCTCAGAAGGATCTGTTTCTTCAGAGAAAATGGATTCAAGGTCTTCTTCTGAGAAAATGTATTGACCCGTATGCCTTTGAGTGTCTTCAATCAATTTGATTCCATTCTTATTTTGGGGACAATTTTTGACAAAATGTGACCTTTTTGATTGCAAATGTAACACTTGGAGGACTTTTTCCTCTTCTTCTTTGGGGGATCAAAATTATTCTTTTTGAAATATTTCTTGCTTTTGGGTCTCGAAGAATTTGAGAAAAGCTTGAATTTCTTGAATTCTTCTTCTTCTTATATCCTCTGGTTTTGCACGCATTACCATGTGCCTTTTATAACAAAATTTGGTCTTTTGCATGATTCATCTATGCATGGGTCTCCATTCAATTGTTCACAAACCACCTGTCTCTTGTGGCACAAATCTTCATGTGCTAGTATCACTGATTGTCTTATCTATCCTGGGGAAAGACCAATGATAGACTTGTACCTATGGTGGATATACATTGCAGCTCCATCATGCAATGCCTTGGGTAACGAACTCAAAAACACTTGTATTTGTCAATGTCTATTCGAAAATAAGAATGACATTTAAGCTGAAAAAATTCTTTTCTCTTAAGCTCAAAATCCTCTACTGGCTCTCCAAGAAACACTTGACGGAATTAAAGCTATGACTTCTTCAAATGTTTGTCTGGGAAGGAAAAATATCCTTAAACTTTCTTAAAGTGTTGACCACCAGCTTTTCAACATTCCTGTGAACCTTGCTGCGAATTATGACAGTCGATTTAGAACTAGAAAAAGATGAATTTTACACAAAAAGAATCGAGAAATGGAACCAATTACACATGCTTAAGACCTCAAAAACATGTTGTAATCATACGATATTAAGAACTAAGAACAAGGACTAATCGTACTTTGTTGAGAACCACAAACGGTGATCAAAACGTACAAGATCAAGAATTAATTAAGAAGATCTGTTCGTCGTTGATTAAGAAGAAATAAAGGACTTTCAATCAAAGTACATTTGGAAAAGATAATGAGATCAAATAAAACGTGATAAGAACGTAAAATGCCATTTAATTTTACTACTATATTAGGAAAAAAAAAAGTGGCCAATTTGTAAATAATTTAGAACTATAGAAAATCGAACAATACTCGAAAAAGAGACCAGAGAAGTGGGGCAGAATATACTTGCTTATGAACGAATAAACAAGGTCTAATAGTATGTATTAAGAACTGAGAAAGTGGACTAATCATACTTTGTTGAGTTCTACGAAAGGAAAACTAATCATATAATAATATAAGCTAATATAGGAGATCTAGTCATATTGGATTAAGAAATAAGAATGGAGATCATATCAAAGTGCATTTCGAAACGATAATGAGATCAAATAACACATGATAAGAAAATAAAATGAGATTTAATTATATAAGATTAGGAAACAAAAAGAGATCAATTTATAAATAATATAGAACTAAAGAATGATTGAACCATACTCGAAAAAGAATTGAGAAATAGGGTCGATTACGGTTTCTTAGGAACAGAAAAACATGTCGTAATCATGCGAAATTAATAACTGAAAAGAGTACCAATCATACTCTCTTAAGAATCACGAAAGGTCCAAACTAATCATACAATTTTAAGAACTAATAAAGGAGATCTAGTCATTTTACCAGATTAAAAAATGAGAAACGTGACCGAATGAAAGTGCATTTAGGAAGGATAATGAGATATACTAACTCAATAAAACAATGTAAAGCCCGATTTTGTTATACAGGATTAAGGAGTAATTAATTTTTAACTAAAGAAAGATTGAACAGTACTCGAAAAAGAACTAAGAAATGGGTAAAAGTTCCCCTGCTTAGGAACCTAGAAACAGGCTTTAATCATATGACATTAATAGCTAAGAAAGAAGAAAAATCATACTATGTTAAGAACCACAAAAGGAGTTCGAATATTGAAAGATTAAGAGCTGACAAAGAAGACCTAGTCGTCTTAGATAAATAAATAACAATGGAAATCAAATCGAAGTATATTAATAAAAGATAATGAGATCTAATAGTCCATGGTGAAAATGTAAAATGCGATTTAATTATAATAATAGATTAGGAACCCAGAAAGAGATGAATTTGTAAGAGATTTTGAGCAAAGAAAATGTCAAATCGTATTCAAAAAAGAACTGAAGAAATGGGGCCAAGGGCACTTGTTTAAGAAATCATAAACAAGTTGAAATCCTACGATATTAAGTACTTAAAAAGATGACTAATCAAACTTTGTTAAGAACTGTGAAAGGATATGTAATCATCAAAGGTTAAGAACTGATAAAGGAGATCTAGTCATATTAGATTATTAAGTAAGAAAGGGACTCAATCAAAGGGCATTTAGAAAAGATAAAAAGATCAAGTAACAAATGCTGAGAATGTAAAACACAATTTATTTATACTAATTAGGAAACAAGAGGGAAAGCAACTAAAACAAGATTGAGAACTGAAAAAGGATAAACCATACACTTGGTTAATAACTAAGAAATGGGGCCAATTGCACTTGGTTAATAACTACAAAACAAGTTGTAATAGTACGATATTAAGAATTAAAAAAGATGACTAATGGTAAAAGGAGATCTCATAATAGAAGTTTAAGAAGTAATTAAGAAGATCTAGTCGTATTAGATTAAGAAGTTAGAAAGCTTGAGTTCGAATCAAAGTGCATTTAGAAAAGACAATAAAATCAAATAACACGTGATAAGAACGTAAAATGCAGTTTAATTAGACTAGATTAGGAACTCAGAAAGAGACTAATTCATAAATTTTTTAGAACTATAGAAAGAGCGAAACGTAGTTTTAAAAGAACAGAGAAATGGGGAAAATTACACTTGCATAGGAACAGAAGAAAATGTTATAATCGTACGATATTGAATACCAAGAAGGAGGACTAATCACAATTTTTTTAAGAACTTGAAAAGAGGAAATAATTATACAAGATTAAGAACTAATATAGGAGATCTAATCGTATAGATTAAGATTAAAGAAAGGAGATCGAATCATAGCACATTTAGAAAAGATAATGAGACCCAATAACACATTCTAAAAATATAAAATGTTATTTAATTATGCTAGATCAGGAACCAAGAGTGAGACCAACTCATAAAAGATTTAGAACAAAGAAGGATCATTCCATACTAGTGAAAGAACTAAAGAATTGGGGCCCATTACACCTTCTTAGGAATGAAGAAACATGTTAAAATAATAATATATTAAAAATTAAGAAAAACAACTGATCATATTTGTTAAGAATTACAAAAGGAGATCTACCAAACAATATTAAGAAGGGATAAAGAAGATCTAGTCGTATCATATTAAGAAATTAGAAAGCACTTCAAATTAAACTCCATTAAGAAAAGATAATGAGATCCAATTTTACACATGATTCGAATGTAAAACGCGATTTAGTTTTTGCAGATTTGGAACAAAAAGTAAGATCAATTCATAAAAGATTTAGAACCAGAAAATGATTGAATTTTACTCAAAAAGAACTGAAAATGGAACCAATTACAATTGCTTAAGACCCAAGAAACGTGTTGTAATCGTACGATATTAAGAACCAAGAACAAGAACTAATCGTATTTTGTTGAGATCCACAAAAGGAGATCTAAACATACAAGATCAAGAATTATGTGTGAAGATCTGTTTGTTATCGATCTACATTAAGAAGAAATAAAGGAGTTTGAATCAAAAGTGCATTTGGAAAAGATTGTGAGATAGAATAAAACATGATAAGAATGTAAAATGCCATTTAATTTCACTACTATATTAGGAGCCAAAAAAGTGGCCATTTCGTAAATAATTGAGAACTATAGAATATCGAACAATACCCAAAAAAGAACGGAGAAGTTACACTTGCTATAAACGAATAAACATGGTCTAATAGTACGTATTAAGAACTAAGAAAGTGGACTAATCATACTTTGTTGAGTTCCACAAAAGGATAACTATTCATTTAATATTATGAGCTAATAAAAGAGATCCAGTCGTATTCGATTAAGAAATAAGAATAGAGATCATATCAAACAGCATTTTGAAATGATAATGGGATCAAGTAACACACGATAAGAACGTAAAACACGGTATAATTAAACTAGATTAGGAACCAAGAGCAAGTCCAATTGATAAATGATTAATCTAGTATACTAGAGTTATTCTACTCTAACAATGAAATTAATTGTAGCATGTTGATAGTATAAATCCCGAATTTTGAGTAATTAATTGTAGGTTTAAGTCAATTCCTTTCATATGCATTTATATTTTGTTCTTGCTAAATACGTTAAGTTTTTATTAAAAATTTAGCTTAATTAATTTTTTAATTATGTGAATTTTGTGCATCTCAAAATTAAAAGTTGGAAACTGGAATAAACAAGCTCAAGAGACCAAAGTGCAATTATCAAAGAAAATAGGGGTTGCAAGGAAGAGAGTCGAATCGCAATCTCGATTCTCCAGATCGCGATCTCGACACGGATAGATCACTTAAAACATTAGCAAGTCAAGATCGCAATCTTGATTCCCAGATCGCGATCTCGACTCGTGTATGGTTAAGTAATAGGGGGTAATTTTGTAATAGTCCAGGAGCTAGTTTCTTATTTTGCCTTGTACAATTTGATTTACTTTCAAAAATAATTGTAGCAAGTAAGTAGCGATTAGAATTAGATAGTCAGTAAGTGTTAGGACGATCTAGTTTAGGATATCTTGAACATCAAGCTTCTTCTTTAATAGAAAATTCTCTTTAATTGTCTCTTAGATTTAGTTTTCATTTCGTAGCAAGTATAAATTTTGATTAGATAATTGTTGTGGGCTTTTCATTAGCTTCAAGTAGATATAATTTTTACTTACTTTCTAGTTTAATTTAGTAGAAATCTCTTTGTTGAAATCTAGGTTTTTATAGAAAAATTAGGGTTCTTGCTTATTTCTTACTTTCTAGTTAAAAATCCTTAAGTCCTTTCATTAATTTGTAGTTAATTTTTAGTGGGCTTTCTTTAATTTTACCAAAAATCCAAAAATATTTTGATTTCAAGTTTAACTCTTTCAATTCCTAGTTTAGAATTGGTAATTTCTAGATTTGCAATGTCTTTTTATGGTGATTTTATTTGGTTAAATTACTTGCTCTTTAATTTTAGTTCTATTCCAATTAGTTTAGATTAGAATTAATTGCTTCCTTTACTTGCCTTTACTAGAGAACTACTGTATACTAAATAGTATCTTAATTTCATAATTATTTAGTTTACTTATTTGCTTTACTAGACAATCTAGTTTGAAATTAGGTTTTAATTGCTTACATTGAATTATGATTTGAGTAGAGTAAATTCACCATCCATTGTTTGATCTTGCTTAACTACACAGAGACTCGTAAAACTTGGTAATTGCCTTCCAACAATTCTTGTGGGATGATACCCACTCATCCTATACTACTACCAACTCTGTATACTTGTGGAAGTGCGGTAGAGTGTAGTGGTTTTGTGAGGTTTCTTATTACTTGTTTGCTTTGAATTGATCTCTACCTAAGCAACTACACAAGTTTTTGGCGCCGTTACCCGAGATTGTCCTTGGTTTTTGGAAATATCAAGAGCTATACGGGTCGTTTAGATTAAGCACTTTAGTTTAGTTGTTAATTTTGTGTATTTTTTTGTTTGTTGGATATCTTATGGAATTGATTTGGAATTTATATTGACTATTTGCCTTGGTTGTAAGTATTATTGCATGCTACGAGGTGATCAAGGGCCATTCATTTGCTTAGATAAGGAAAGGGAAAGAGAGCTAAGGGAAATCCGGAGGGTTAGAAGGGTACAACAAGAGCAAGAAAATATAGAAATGACAAATGCTAATGCTCATCAAAGGAATATGAAAATGGAAAATGAAGAAGAAGAGGTTGTTGGAAATAATGGGATAGGTGGCTATGGGAATGGAAAAGACATGAATGGGAAAGGAAGCCAATTAAGGGAATATGACTTGTCGAATTTTGATGGAGCTAACTCGAATATTGCACGGATGCCCGTGCAAGTTAACAACTTTGAGATAAAGCCTGCATTAATCCAAATGCTCCAAGCTCATGCTATGTTCGGAGGTAGTCCTAATGAAGATCCTTATACATACCTCATGAATTTTGAAGAAGTTTTGGACACTTTCAAGTTTAATGGAGTACATCCTGATTGTGTGTGAATGAGGGTGTTTCCGTTCTCTCTTTGGGATAAGGAAAAAGTCATGGCTGCAATCCCATGCTCAAGGAACATTTACTACTTGGAATCAATTTACTCAAGAGTTCTTGGCAAAGAACTTTCCGCCTGCAAGAACAGCCAAATTTAGGAATAAAATCACCTCCTTTAAGCAAGACGTTGGTGAAAGCTTAGGAGAGGTGTGGGAGTGGTTCAAAGAGTTGCTAAGGAAATGTCCTCATCACGCGATTCTTTTGTGGCTTCAAATCCAAACTTTCAATAATGGTTTGACTCAAGAGACCAAATCTATAGTTGATGCCTTCGCCGATGGATCCATCTCATACAAGACTCCGGAGGAAGCTCAAGTGTTGCTTAATAGGATGGCATACAGTCACTATTATAACGGACCGATGACCTCACTGGGACTCAACACCAAGCTAATCAAGCCAATGCCAATGGTGGAGTGTTGAATTTGAACATGCAAGATGCTCTTTTGGCACAACAAAGTATGCTCATGAGTGTGATGAATAACGTTCCAAAGGATTACGTCGGAGAACATCGGGAAACCAAGTAGTGTAAATACCATGACTTCGTCTCCAACCCAACCAAGCATGGTGTGTGATTTTTGAGAAGGCAGTCATGCTAATGGACAATGTGAGATGCCGTATGGGTCAAATGAACAACTTAATTATGTGTCTAATCAATCATCATTTTCAAGGAACCCATCCGGAGCTTATAGGAACATCTATAATCCTTCTTGGAGAAACCATCCTAATTTTTCATGGAGCAACACCAACAATCAATCCAATCCTCCTTACCAACCAAATCCCCCACCTCAAAATGTCCAACACACTCAAGTCTCAAGTTCCTCACCTATACCTTATCAAATGCCACATCAAAGGAACTTCCAACGCAACTCATATCAATATTTTCCTAATTCTTTACTTCAAAACCAACCACCAAGGCCTCATTTTAAATATGCAAATTCCTCCCAACCCATGTATCGTGACCAATACACCACAAGACAGCATGTGGGAAAAAATGGTTGACTATGAGGGAAAAGAGAGGCCAAATACTTGAGAAGAGAGTTGGATAGATAAATGAAGAACACAAGAGGGATTATGAGATCTTGAAGGCATCTACAAGGAATTTGGAAATTCAATTGGGCCAATTGGTAAGGATGAATAATGAGAGGCCTTTACAGGTGCTCCCAAGTGATACTATTCCAAATCCCAAGGAACAATGCTAGGCCATCACCTTTAGGAGTGGTAAAGAGTTGGAAGAAAGGGTTGGGAAAAATTTGTTGAAAAGTGGAGAAAAGGAAGGAGTTGAGGATGAAGAGAAAGAAAAGGGGGAATCTCAAATGGGCAAGACAAAATGATGAATGAGTCTATTAGGTCAAACTGACCAAGCAACGAAGGCAAGGATTCAAAATATGATGAGCTGAAACAGTTAATGTGCGTTTTCCTCAAAGGCTAAAGGATGAAGTAAAAGAAAAGATGTTCAAGAAGTTTCTTGAGATTTTCAAAAAGCATCAAATCAACAATCTATTCAGGAAGGCTTGAGAACTTGAGAACATGTCCACCTATGCCAAATTCATGAAACAAGTTCTTACTTCAAAAAGGAAGTTGCATGGGGGTGAAATCGTATGCTTAACAGAGAATTGTAGTGCACTCCTAACAAAAAGGTTGCCACCAAAGCTCAAGGACCCCGGATCATTTTCTGTACCATGTGAAATTGGGGGTTTACAATTTGGAAAGGCATTGTGTGACTTGGGAGTTTCGATAAATCTCATGCCTTTTTTAGTGTTCAAGAAGTTAAATGGAGGACAATTGAAGCTAACAAGTATCTCATTACAACTTGCAGACCGGAGCATAATGTTTCAAAAAGGGATCATTGAAGATGTGATTGTGAAAATTGATAAACTCTACCTTCCAGCCGATTTCATTGTGCTTGAAATAGAAGAGGATGAAGAGATGCCAATCATTCTTGGAAGACCTTTCCTTGCTACCGGTCGTGCACTTATTGATGTTCAAGAAGGGAAGTTGGAATTCTGAATAAATGATGAAATCCGTCTTCCTGTTACATTCAATGTTTTTAGTTCATTAAAGCATCCTTCAATTTTTGAAGATGTCATGAATACAAATGTGGTAGACGACTTAATTGATGATTGTTGTAGGAATGCAATGGTGAATTTTTTAATGGAGGAAGAGGTATTGGAGTCAAATGCGCTAAATCAAGATGATGAAAAAGGGATGAGACATGTGAATCATTTGGAAGAAGAGTCCTTATTGCAAAAGAAGGATGAGTAGAATCAAGAAAATGGTAAATGGGGGTTTCCGACCAACGAACCCCCCAAGTTGGAACATAAACCTCTTCCTACTCACCTAATGTATGCATATCTTGGTGAAAATGAGACATACCCGGTGATTGTGAATGCATCTTTAACAAGTGAGCAACTTGATAGTTTTGATTATGGTTCTTAAAATGCATAAATATGCCATTGTTTGGTCCATTGATAATATTAAGGGAATTAGCCCTACCATATGCATGCATAAAATCTTGTTGAATGATGGAAATAAATCCGGTAAGGCAACCTCAAAGAAGATTGAATCCTACTTTAAAAGAGGTTGTGAAGAAGGAGGTTCTCAAACTTTTGAAAGCCGGTATTATTTACCCTATTAGCGATAGTGAGTGGGTTAGTCCTACTCAAGTCGTTCCAAAGAAGGATGGTATTACCGTAATCATAAGTGAAACGAATGAGCTCCTCCTCTCTAGATTGGTTACGAGTTGGCGAATGTGCATTGAATTTCGAAAGTTAAATGAAGCCACCTGAAAGGATCATTTTCCTTTACCTTTTATTGATCAAATACTTGAGAGGTTGGCCTATTTTGCATATTATTGTTTCCTTGATGGTTATTCTGGTTATCTCCAAATTTTTATTTGTCCGGAGGATCAAGATAAAACAACTTTTACATGCCCATTTGGTACCTTTGCATATAGGAGAATGCCCTTTGGGCTTTGCAATGCACCAAGCACATTTCAACGTTGTATGTTTTCCATCTTTCACGACATGGTTGAAAAGTGCATAGAGATCTTCATGGATGATTTTAGTGTATTTGGTGTGTCATTTGATAATTGTCTTGCAAATTTTTTCAATGTGGTGAAAAGGTGTGTAGAAACTATTTTGGTTCTCAGTTGGGAAAAGTGTCATTACATGGTGACGGAAGGAATTGTTTTGGGTCACAAAGTTCATCAAAGGGGATAGAAGTTGATAAGGCAAAGGTGGAGGTAATTGAAAACTTGCCTCCTCCAATTAATGTTAAAGGGGTAAGAAGTTTCTTAGGTCATGCGGGCTTTTGTAATCTAGATTGGGTTATAATTGACAACATCACATATTGATAGACCTTTGTGCTTATTACTTCAAAAATATTGTCCTTTTCATTTTGATGGCTCTTGTTTGGGAGCATTCAATGAGTTAAAACATGCATTTGTGATTACACCGGTGACTGTAGCACCAAATTGGTCTCCTCCATTTGAGCTTATGTGTGATGCTAGTGACAATGCAATAGGTGCCGTTTTATGTCAAAAGGGCTGTACAGTTATTGAATAAGATGTTGCGTGTCATCTACTGTGCAAGTAGGACTTTAAATGATGCACAATTTAATTATTCTACAACGGAGAAGGAACTACTTGCTATAGTCTTTGCATTTGATAAGTTTAGATTATATTTGATTGGATCAAAGGTAATTGTTCCTATCGATCACTCCGCATTAAAATATTTATTTTCTAAACAAGATACCAAGCCACTTTCCATGTGCAAGGATTCCCGGGAATTTGTGCTCAAGTGTGATGAATGTCAAAGGGTGGGAAATATTTCAAGGAAAAATGAAATGCTCCTTCATGGTATTGTTGAGTTGGAGGTATTTGATGCATGGGGAATTTATTTCATGGGACCATTCCCGGTCTCATTTACCAACAAGTACATTTTGGTTGTGGTGGACTATGTGTCATAGTGGGTTGAAGCAATCGCCACTCCAACCAACAAAGCCAAAGTGGTCACAAAATTCCTTTGAAAGAACATCTTTTCTCGGTTTGGAGTACCTCGTATATGGCTATATTAGTGATAGGGGCTCTCACTTCAAAAATTCACATTTTGAGTCCTTGATGACAAAGTATGGTGTGATAAACAAAGTTGCTTTACCCTATCATCCTCAAACATCGGGTCAAGTTGAGGTTTCAAACCGAGAATTGAAGAGGATCTTAGAGAAGACGAAGAATAAGGGTTGGAAGGATTCGGCACTTAAGTTAGATGACACATTGTGGGCCTATCGGACGGCATTTAAAACCCCCATAGGCATGTTCCTGTATAGTATTGTGTATGGAAAAGCATGTCACTTGCCGGTTGAACTTGAGCATAAATCATATTGGGCAATCAAGAACTTGAATTTTGATTTGAAGAAAACCTATGAAAAGAGAATACTTGATTTGAATGAATTGGATGAATTCTGAGGGGAATCATTTGAGAATTCTTCGATCTATAACGAGAAAACTACGGCATGGCATGACAAGCTCATCCTAAGGAAGGAATTTAAAGTTGGTGATTTGGTGCTACTTTAACAATTTAAGGCTCAAGTTATTCCCTGGAAAACTCAAGTCAAGGTGGAGTGGCGCCTTTGAAGTGGTTCAAACTTGAGCTCATGGAGCGGTGGAAATAAAAGGGAAAGTAGGAGCTTTCAAGGTTAATGGTCATTGGCTCAAACCCTACCTTGGAGAAATCATTGAAAGTGGATGAGAGATTATCCAACTTGTGCAAAAATGAAGCCGTGCCACAGTCAAGCTAGTGACTATAAAAGAGCGATTCTTGGGAGGCAACTCAAGTCTTTGATTTAATTATTATTTTGTTTTTCTTGGTGCGATTTTTCATTATTTTAATTTGAGTACGTTAATTTCAATTAGGTTATAATTTTAGTTAAAAATCTAAGCTTTATTTAGTTGAATAAATGGTGCCAAAGAATGAGTGAAATTTGTGATCCTAACTTGTGAATTTTGTGTTTGTAGGTTGTCCTTGCAAAAGGAGAAAAGTGATGAAGAATTGAGCAATCTTGGCTATGTGTAACAAAATTACACTTTGCAGAAATTGAGTCGAGATCACAATCTCAAACCCAAACTTTTGGAAGGCATAATGATCATTTGGTTGAGATCGCAATCTCATATTTGAGATTGCGATCTCAAGTCCAAACTCCTGCAAAGGCAAATTTTGCACCAAATCGAGATCACGATCTCGATTTGCTGGAAGGTTTATTTGTGCAGCTTTTCTTCTTCTTTTCTCAAAATTTTTCGATCTTCTTTAAAAAAAAAAAATCATTTTATTTTATTTTTTGTCTTTTGATTTGGAGTAATTTAATTTTCCTTTTTTTTAGTAATGTGGCTAATGGCCTTAAGTTGACGCCATGTAGCTAATTGTTTTGATAATTAATGGATTGAATCTTTGCGGAATTTGTTGCTAGATACTTGGTGTAGCTTTGGTCATGATTATTGCCAAATAAGAGTATCATGGCTAAGGGCCCTAAGTTGTTGCCATTTCTACATTTGTTGATGGACTGAATTGGATATTGATTTTTATAGCAGTTTAATTGGTGAGATGCACGGCACGGTTTATTGCTCTTAGCATTTTTACTCAATTTTAATTCTTATCATAAAATTAGGTCGTGGTTTGAATAAATTTTTTTATTTTTGAACATGTCCTTTTGTTTCATTTTGGGTGAGTGGAAGGATGATTCACAATTGGAATAAAAGAGACAAGTTTGGGGGTTTTTTTTTCATGTTGGGAATGGTTATTTTGTACATGTTGATGTCAATTGATGTATAATGGATGGAAAATTGTTCAATTGGGTACTCAATAATGATGAATTTTGACATTCAATACTCTATGATGGAAATAATTGACTGACTCATTCCACAGATTTTTGTGTGAGTGAATAGTTCATTTGCAACATAAAGATTTTATAAACTTGGCATTACTATTTTTCAAAAAGAAGTGCAGAAATTTTAGGAAAAATTATTTGAAATGTTGTTTCTGATCAAATCACTTATATTATTTGGTTAGATGATCTATCTTTTGGAAAGAAATGACGTTAGATGAAATAAAAGGACTTTTGGGACATTTCGTGTGTTTGTATAGGGAATGTTCTTCTAACTTGTGATAATTGATATTCGAGGTTAATTTTAGGTACATTTCACTCCTTTTTCTTGGTTTCGGACTGCAAAAAAAAAGAAGAAGGAATAAGGCGAGTACGGGATTCCGACATGTACCCAAGTTGTTTCTCCGAATTAGGCCATTAGGAATTGCATTTTAGTATACCAATAAGTTAAGGAGTAAATGTTTGTAATACTTATCATTGATCTCATATTACTTATTCCTTGTTAGAGGTCTATTCCCGAAATGTTTGACATTTGTATTTAAGTTGATTCCTAATTGAACTTCTATTTTCATGATACCTAGTCGAGATAGTTGACTAACTGCATAATATTTGTAATTTCAGAAGCAATGATGTTTTAAATGGAAAGAACTAAAACTTTTGGTAACTCATTTTGAGAATGGTAATGCTTGGTGATGTGAAATCTTGTGCAGTGAATGAACCTTCACTTGTGTGCTTCTATGTAGAACAAAATTTCAATTTTGGATTGACTCACTTAGATACTTCACATATCATATAGTATTGAACGTTTCTTGATAGACTTCTCAATTGTTCTAAGCACATCCACGATTCATCAAGTGTCACGTCAATTTTTGTTGTGTTTATGTGTTTTAGTGTTAGTAGGTTCCTTTCAGTTTTTGTTTTGTCCGGGACTAGCAAAACGCTAAGTTGGGGGGTGTGATAACTCTAGTATACTAGAGTTATTCTACTCTAAATTGTAGCATTTTGATAGTATAAATCCCGAATTTTGAGTAATTAATTGTAGGTTTAAGTTAATTCCTTCCATATGCATTTATATTTTTGTTCTTGATCAATACGTTAATTTTTTATTAAAAATTTAGCTTAATTAATTGTTTAATTATGTTAATTTTGTGCAGGTCAATCGAGGGACCAAAGTGCAATTATCAAAGAAAAGATGGGTTGCTAGGAAGAGAGTCGAGATCGCGATCTCGATTTCTTTAGATTGCAATCTCGCCTCGGATAGATCTCTTAAAACATTAGATCTCGACTCGCTGATGGTTAAGTAATAGGGGCAATTTTGTAATAGTCGAGGAACTAGTTTCTGATTTTTCCTTGTACTAATTAAGTTACTTTCAAAAACAATTGTAGGAAGTAAGTGGGGATTAGAATTAGACAGTTAGTAAGTGTTCAGATAGTTTACGATATCTTGAACATCAAGCTTCTTCTTTAATAGAAATTTCTCTTTAATTTTCTCTTAGATTTAGTTTTCATTTCGTACCAAGTTTAAATTTTGATTAGATAATTGTAGTGGACTTTTCATTAGTTTCAAGTTGATATAATTTTTACTTGCTTTCTAGTTTAATTTAGTAGAAATATCTTTGCTTGAAATCTGGTTTTTTATTGAAAAATTAGGGTTCTTGCTTATTTCTTACTTTCTAGTTAAAAATCCTTAATTCCTTGCATGAATTTCTAGTTAATTTTTAATGGGTTTTCTTTAATTTTACCAATAATCAAAAAATATTTTGATTTCAAGTTTAACTCTTTCAATTTCTAGTTTAGAATTGGTAATTTCTAGCTTTGCAATGTCTTTTTATGGTGATTTTATTGGGTTAAATTACTTGCTCTTTAATTTTAGTTCTATTCCAATTAGTTTAGGGTAGAATTAATTGCTTCCTTTACTTGCTTTTCTAGAGTAGACTAAGTAGTTTCTTAATTTCGTAATTATTTTAGGTCACTTATCTGCTTTACTAGATAATATAGTGTGAAATTAGGTTTTAAATGCTTACATTGAATAAGGATTTGAGAAAAGCAAATTCACCATCCATTGTTTGATGTTGCTTAACTACACAAAGACTCGTAAAATTTGGTAATTGCCTTCGAACAATCCTTGTGGGATGATACCCACTCATCCAATACTACTACCAACGCCTTATACTTGTTGAAGTGAGGTAGAGTATAGTGGTTTTGTGAGTTTTCTTATTACTTATTTGCTTTGAATCTCTTAACATTTGATTTCTACCTAAGGAACTAGACAATAAAATATTTCAAACTAATGAAGTATCAAACTAGGCTCGAAAAAGAACTTAGAAATGGGAAAAATAACACTGGTTTATGAACTAAGAAACAAGTAATAATCATATGATATAAAAAAACTAAGAAAGAGGAGCAATTATACTTTGTTAAGAAATAGAAAAGAAGGTATAATCGTACAAGGCTAAGAGCTAATAAAGAAGATCTAGTCATTTTAAATCAAGAAATAATAAAAGAAATCACTTCAATGTGCATTCAAAAAAGATAATAAGACTCATAACACATGATAAGTTCGTAAAACGCAATTTAATTGTACTAGATTGGGAACCAAGAGTGAGACCAATTAATAAAGGATTTAGAACTACAAAAGACCAAATTGTACTCGAAAAGGATTGGAGAAATGGTACCAATTACACTTGCTTAAGAATAGAGAAACAAGTTCTAATCGTTCAATATTAAGAACTAAGAAAGAGGACAAATACCATACTGTGGTGAGAACCAGGAAAGGATTTCTACTCACACAAAATTAGGAATTTATTAAGAAGATCTGTTCATATTAGATTAAAAAGAAAGAAGGGAGTTTGAATCAAAGGGCATTTGGAAAAGATTATAAGATCAAATAACAGATGATAAGAAAGTAAAATGCGATTTAATTATATACGATTAGGAACCAAAAAGAGACCAATTTATAAATATTTTAGAACTAAAGAATGATCGAACTGTACTTGAAAAGGAATTGAGAAATTGGGCGATTACACTATCTTAGGAACGAAAAAAACATGTCGCATTCATTCGAAATTAATAACTAAAAAATTGGACTAATCGTGTTCTCTTAAGAACCACAAAAGGTCCAAACCAATCATACAATTTTATGAACCAATAAAGGAGATCTAGTCATATTAGATTAAAAAATGGGAAACGAGACCGAATCAAAGTGCATTTAGAAAAGATAATGAGATCTACTAACTCAATAAAGAACGTAAAATCGCTTGCAATTTAGTTATAAAAGATTAGGGAGTAAATAGTTTTTAACTAAAGAATGATCGAATAGTACTCGGAAAGTAATTGAGAAATAGGGTAAAGTACACCTGCTTAGGAACCAAGAAAAAAACTTTAATCGTACGATATTAAGAGCTAAGAAAGAAGACTAATCATACTATGTTATGAACCACAAAAGGAGATCGATTACTGCAAGATTAAGAACTAACAAAGATGACCTAGTCATATTAGATAAATAAATAACAATAGAGATCGAATCAAAGTACATTAATAAAAGATAATGAGATCTAATAGCACATGGTGAAAATGTAAAATACAATTTAATTATAACAATAGACTAGGAACCCAGAATGAGATCAATTTGTAAAATATTTTAAACGAAGAAAACATCAAATCGTATTCAAAGAAGAACTAAGAAATGGGTCAAGTACACTTGTTTAAGAACTCAAAAAAAGTTTAAATCGTACTATATTAAGAACTTAAAAGACGACTAATCTATACTTTGTTAAGAACCGCAAAAGGAGATGTAATCATCGAAGATTAAAAACTAATAAAGGAGATCTATTCATAATAGATTAATAAGTAAGAAAAGGATTCGAATCAAAGTGCAATCGGAAAAGATAAAAAGATCAAATAAACACATGAAAATAACATAAAAATCAATTTATTTATATAAAATTAGGAAACAAGAGTGAGAACTATTCAAAAAACAAAGTGCTAATATTACTAATTGTCTTATTTGTCCTCTGAAAAGTCAAATTTTGATCCTCAATTGAAAAGAAAGAATAAAAAATCTTCTAGGTGCTACATTAACAATCTAACAGTTATTCTAATCGTCTTTGTGTAGTTAGTTGGTATCAGAGCCAATTCTATCTGGTTTGAGGAAGATACAAGGGAAATTTTTTGTCATGTCTGAATTTACTCTTGATTCTACTCTTACTTTCTGAAAGACTATTAGTAATCAGGTAGATTATTTGTATGAAGTAAATATTGTTCCTGAGAGTTCGAAGGTACTCTTAAAATCCCAATCCGATAATACCTACTGATTGACCTCTCATAAATCCTTATTTTGCTTTTGCCAAGTCTAAATTCTCTCTTAAATCTTTCTGATCTTTAGTTAGCCAACGTCCTAAGTCTAAAAGAATATATCCATGCTTCAAAAATGGATCAACATCAAATTCCAGCCTCTTCCAAAGAGCACATGGTCATATTAAATATCCCATCTGATTTTCCTCGATAATGGAGACAACAGGGACATACCCATATTCACTTTGGATATCAGATTTTGTAAATATCAACATGCCTGCATAGCAACAATTGAAACCAATTTAAATGTAGGAAAAGTTTTTATTACTCTCTTTCTAAATTTCAACATGTCACTTGTAGATCCATATCTTCTTTCTACATTTATGGTGGAGGTTTAGCTTCAGGGAGCAGAGCAAATACCCAACTCGCTGGCAGCAACCCTACACTATCAAATGGTGTACAGGGTCCAAAATCATGCCTTTGATCTGACTCCTCTCACCTTATCTCCTAGGAGGAGGAGAAGCTTTGTATATAAAAGTAGAAGATGGTCAGGCAGCCTTATTTACCCCTGCTCCCAGGAAAATCTCAAAGGATGAATTGGTAAAGTTATTACCAGATGCTTGGGTCACCAATTGTGAAAAGGCTCAATCAGTATAGTTACATCCCGTTGAGTTATCAGACACAAGAATTACTACTTTGACAAATGGTTCAGTGCCTATTCAGTTTGAACATTCACATATCACATAGCCAAGGGCCAATACCAGTTGTTTTCCTAGTACCAGTACAAGAAATTATTTGCCATCTGTTTCTATGATGCAAATTTTAATGCAAGGCCCCAGTGATTACCAGATTTATTTGGAAGAAAGTGAACCAGATTATAACAATATCAGGAGCATGAATAAGGATGATCTTACCATCCATTTTGACAACACAGGACAAAAGGTATATAGGTTCACTGATCCTTTTTTTGGACATTACTATTTTGTTTTTTGTTATTGTGATAAATGTCTGACAACTTAAAATGATAATGATAAGGAGGAAGACAATTTGCCTGAAAAGAAGAAAAGGCTAATAAGTGTCGATATGAGCAATAACTCTTAGATGATTTTGATGATCCCATATCGAAAAAAAAAAAACGTTTAGGAGCACTTGTGATCCTTTGACTTGTTCCATTCCTTCTGATGAATGGATAATTCCTGAAAATCTGAAAAAGATAGTGCCATTAGACCCAATGCTTGTCTCTAAAGCTATTTTTGTGGATAAAGAACCTGTCACAAATCCAGCCGATATACCTTGCTTTATTCAATCATCTTGCCCTGTAAAATCCCATCCACAAATTCCTGGTATATGTATGATTCATCCTGCTGATTTTCCACCTCTCGCTTCTTTTACAAAGGAAAAGGCAGCTCATGCTCCAAAAATTAAAATGTTGTTGTTTTTCCCACTGGAGAGCAAAAACCCATTAGTTCTGCAGAAGAAATCTTAAATTGGCAAACTGAGAATGCTTTAGCCCAGAACAGAGCACTTCACCATCAATTGACAGCTAAGTGCCAAAAAAAACATTGTTCTGGAAAACCAAAATAAGTAGTTGGATGACATCCAAATAAAGACTCAAACTCTTCAAAAGAGAACAGCTCAATTACAATTTGAGACTAGTCCTTATGGGATGTTAGTTTACACATTTGCTGCTCAACAAGCCAAAGAAAAGAATTTTCTCCAAAATCAAACTGACAATTAAAAGAAGGCAAGAGTATTTTCTATAGCTAAAAGTGATCTTTGATCAAAAAGCACTAATTCCACTTTAAGCAGCATGTTTTATGCCAGACCTTTCCTGCCCTATTATTCACCATCATTTGGTGCTTTCGGAGCTACATCAATTTACAATCCACCTTACAATCCACCAGGAATAGTACCTGAAGATGAATTCACATATATTCCAGAACCTGGTGAAAACTCTACTAGAGACATAGCAGCCTGGTATAGATTCAAGAAAGAACAAAAGAAAAGGCAAGATGTTGAAGCCAAAGAGAGGACAAAGAAGCAACAAGAAGAACAAAAGCAAGAAGCAAGTTCTTCTAAACAAGAACCAGTTTCTTCTAAGCAATCATTTATGATAACTCCAACCTAAAAATCTCAAGCTCAAGATCCAGATCAACAACCTCAACATGATACAAATCTTATCAGTTCTTTCTTGAAACAGTTATCACAACCATTAGAACCTTGTATTGCTGCTATACAAGAAACCAGTGAAGAATCAGAGTCCTTCGAATACTCTAAAGAACAGAATGAATCAAAACCAGAATTAGAATCTTTAGAATAAAATATTCAGATGATGATGAATACATGGTTACAGGAAGAGCAGGAGGAGCAAGTACATCAACTTCGATACCTACCAAATCATCAAGAAATATAACTGGAACTTCACTATTTACCCTGGATGATGTTCTAACTGGCAAACGGGAATAGAGACTCCAAGAATATCATGCATGGATGACTGTAAAAAAGATCAACACAGAAAGTAATTTTGAAATATTGTCAGAATTCATAGCAAGATCCTCTTCATAGGAGTATTGAAAAGTTGGTGGTCAACACTTGAAGAGAGTGAAAGGATATTCTTCCTAACCAGACAAATATTTGAGGAGGCCATAGCTTTAATTCATAAAGTGTTTCTAGGAGAACCACCTGAAGACTTAGAGCTTAAAGGAAAGAATTCTTTTAGCTTAAATGTCACATTTTAGAAAATACATTGACAAACTCATGAAGAGATTAATGATAACTCTAGTAAACTAGAGTTATTTTCCTCTAAATTATAGCATTTTGGTAGTTTAAATTTCGAAATTGGATAAGTAATTAAGGATTTTAGTTAATTTCTTTGATATGTATTTGTATTTTCGTTCTTCAATTAATTATGATAAGTTTGTGTTAAATTTTTAGTTTAATTAAGTGTTTAATGGTGATAATATTATGCAGGTTAAAAATTAAAGGTTGGAACCTGAAAGGAACAAAGCTCAAGGGACAGATTGCGAAAATGGATGAAATGAAGAATGTTGGGAAGAGAATCCAAATCGAGATCGCAGTCTCGACTGTTGTAGACCGTGATCTCGACTCGGGAAATTGTACTACTGTATTAGAGACGACATCGCGGTCTCAACTGCCAGAAATTTTTTTTAAAGCATCGATCTCTTCTTTTCTTCTCCAAAATTTTCCCTATTCTTCTTCTCTCATCTGAAATCCCTAACCCCAAATCCTCAAATTCTTCCCTCATCTTCACTGAAAATCACTTAAAACTCCACACCCACCACTAATATCATCTTGTTTTTCTCGAGGAACATCAAAGCATCCATCTTTTTGAAGATTTTTGGAAGAAATTTGGCTTCAAGGGGGATTGACACACAAGCAATTCTTGGAAAAATTTCAATCCGAAAAAGAATGGGTAATATCCTTCCTTGGAATATTAGTTGTAATTGGCAATTTTTCAATGTAATTGTGGAATTTTGTGGATTAAATTGTGGGAAATTTGTGCATTTAATTGTGGACAAGTAATTGGTGCTAATTTGTTTTACGAGAATTGTGCTACCAATTTTGAATTGTCCAACAGTTGGAATTCTTGGTTTGATTTGTGAATTGAGTTGAACTAAATTATTCAGAAAATTTTTGGGAATTTGTGATTGTGATTTTGTTGTGTTGATTCTTAAATAAAGGTTTGATTTTTTTTGAAATTGGTGATTGAATTTCCTTTACATAAAGAAAATGATGAGAGGGGTATATGGCAGTGCTGAGAGAAGAGTTAGAATTTGAGGGAGAGGGACTAGTTCTAGAAAAAGAAAATCTGGAGAAGGTACGAGCGGAGAAGGGGGCTCGGAACAATCATTTGATGGTGGTGAGCAAATTGAACCTCAATTCTCGAGTGATAGGGCTCAGCAATTGTTCAAGAATAATGAGAAGCATGAGGTGACTAGAGAGAGAAATTTTGACCTATCCATGTGTTGGGGATTATATGAAGATGCTAGGAGAGCGATAGAAGAACAAATTAGGTGAAGGCATTGGGAGGGTTATAACACTCAAGTTGACCCCGGGGCTACCTCAGTTAGTCAAAGAGTTTCATTGTAATTTATGTGAGTTAGAAGATGGCAAGGTTCGCATACGGGGGGTTTTGGTAGATTTTAGTGCTGATGTGATTAATGCGTATTTCAACTTAAATAAACCCGGTACCTTCTAGTCAGTATTTGGCATTTTTGAACAATAAAAATAAGGATATGAATGCAATCAAAGATGCCATTTGTGATAGAAGAGTAGAGTGGATTAAGAGTACTTCGTCTGCCACTAAATTAAAATTTGCTCGTCAAGGACTCTCATTAGTGGCTAAGTCATGGTTTTATTTCATTAGTAGCCGCATTTGGGGGTCTAATTCTTTGAGCTTTATCCAAAGGGAAAAGGTACTCTTAGTCTATGCCATCATGACTGGGGTCCCGGCGAATGTTGGTCACCTTATTAGACAGGGGTTTTCAGAGAGTGGTAGGCCGGGATGACCCATATTTTAAGCCCCTAGTCTAATTCACCATCTTTGCACCATTGCGGGTTGCCTGATTGGTCAATTGGAATCATCATTGACACATCCTAGAGGAAGGATTAATCGAGAATATGTCTATAGGATAGTCAGAGAATATGAAAAGCACCACCAGGAGGAACACCCTGCCCAGCCATAGCCATAGCCACCACCACCTCAGAGAACTTCAGTGTTTCCAATACCCCCAGGTTCAATATTTAATGCTCTGGTAAGTGAAGAAGACAGGAATGATCTACAAGGGTACTAGTCGTACAGTCAAATGGTGATGCACAACAACTTGACCGTCATTGGAGAAGCTTTAAAGATTACTTTATTAGGCACTTGGGTCCAGCCACCATCACCTCTGGCATGGCACTTTGGTCCACCTCGTGGACAGTACTACACACCACCGGCGGCTACCACACATTAGGAGTGATCTAGCCGCCCGAGTACGACTGGAGGGGACATGGACGATGATCATGAAGAGGCCCAACCTAGTGATGCTGAGGAAGGTCAAGAAGAAATGGAATGAAGAGATGAAGCCACCATTTGTTTGAGCAGAAAATGGATGAAGACCAACCCTGATCATTGGATCATTTGATGGACGATGATAATTCTGTCTGTTTTTATTGAACACCATAGCTTTTTATTACATTGGATTACTTTTTTTTTACTTTCAGTCTTTGGAATTTAGGTATTTTAGTTTTTCTTTAGTTGGCTAATGGCCTTAAGCTGATGCCAAGTTGATATATTTTGATGCTTTATGGATGGAATTTCTTTTGGATTCTCATGTTGACACTTGGTGCAGTTTAGTTATCGCTTAATAAAAGTAGAGTGGCTAAGGGCCCTAAGCTGATGCCATCTTTGCATTAGTTGATGAGTTGCATTGAATGATGATTTTGTTTGAAGCTTAATTGGTAAGATGCATGGCACGGTTGCTATTCACATTTTTACTCAATTTTATTTTTAGGCTTAAAAGCAGGACATAGTCTAAGTAGTTTTTGATATTTGCGGTTATATCTTGATGTTTAATTTTGGGTGAGTGAAAGGATGATTTATTCATCAATTAGTAATAAAAGAGACAAGTTCGGGGGTGTTTATCTTTTTGTGTTGGAAATGGTCATTTTATACATTCTGTTGCCAGTTGATGATTAATTGATGGAAAGTTGATCAATTAGGAACTCAATGATGACAAATTTTGATTTTCAATGCTTTGTGATTGAAATGTATAATTGATTCATTTCAAGAATTTTTGTATGAGTAAGTAATTCATTTACAACATGAAGAATTCATAAATTTAGCATTACTATTTTTCAAAAAGAAGTGCTGAAATTTTAGAAAATTTATTTGAAATGTTGTTTCTTAGCAAATCACTGATATTATGTGGTTGATGAACTATCTTTTGGAAAGAAATGAGTTAAATGAAGTAGAAGGAATTTTGGGACATTTCGTGTATTTGCATAGGTAATTTTCTTCTAATTTGTGAATAATTGATATTCGAGATTAATTTTTGGTATATTTCACTCATTTTCCTTGGTTTAGGGCCGAAAAAAAATTTAGGAATAAGCCGAGTAGCAGGATTCCGACATGTACCAATGTTGTTTCTCCAAAAAAAGCCATTAGAGTAGTAATAAGGCGAGTATGGGACTCGAACATGTACCCATGTTGTTTCTCTTAATTAAACCATTAGGAATTGCATTTTTAGTATACCAATAAGTTAAGGAATAAATGTTTGTAATACTTATCATTAATCTCATATTACTTATTCCTTGTTAGAGGTTTATTCCCGAAATGTGTGACAATTGCATTTAAGTTGATTTCTAATTGAACTTCTAATTTCATGATGCCTAGTGAAGAGACTTGATTAACTTTATAATATTTGTAATTTGAGAAGTAATGATGTTTCAAATGAAAGGAACTAAAACTTTTGGTAACTCTTTTTCAGAATGGTAATGCTTGGTAATGTGAAATCTTCTGCAGTGAATGAATGTGTGCTTCTATGTAAAACAGAATTTCAATTTTGGATTGATTTACTCATATACTTCACATATCACGTAGTGTTGAACATTTCTTGAGGGATTCTACTCAATTGTTCTAAGTACATCCATGATTCATCAAGTGTCACATCAACTTTGGAGGTGTTTATATGTTTGAATGTTAGTAGGTTTCGTTTAATGTTAATCTTTGTTTTTCTCGGGACTACCAAAATGCTAAGTTTGGGGGTGTGATAACTCTAGTTTACTAGAGTTATTTTCCTCTAAATTATAGCATTTTGATAGTTTAAATTCTGAAATTGGATAAGTAATTGAGGATTTTATTTAATTTCTTTCATACGTATTTGTATTTTTGTTCTTGAATTAATTATGATAAATTTGTGTTAAATTTTTAGTTTAATTAAGTGCTTAATGGTGTTAATATTATGCAGGTTAAAAATTAAAGGTTAGAAGCTGAAAGGAACAAAGCTCAAGGGACCAGATTGCAAAAATGGATGAAATGAAGAATGCTGGGAGGAGATTCGAGATCGCGGTCTCGAATGTTGCAGACGCGATATTGACTCGGGAAATTGTGCTAATGTATTAGAGTCGAGAAGATTGCGGTCTCGAACGATCCCTATTTCCCTTTACTACTAGTTGACAAGCGTATACTTGCGGGATGCCATCTAGTTAGTAGTATGATTTAGGTGTTTCATTAATTTATAACTAGGTGTGTTAAGGCATCAATTAACAAATTTTTATTATGTTTTGGATGTAGATCCATGTTTAAAGCAAGTATTTCTGAGTTCATTGCCCAAAACATTGCAAGATGGTGCTGAGATTTACATCCATCATAAGTATAAGTCTATTTTTGGACTTTTCCCAGGACAAATGCGACAATCAGCAATATTAGCACTTGAAAATCTGTGTCACAAGAGACAGGTGGTTTGTGAACACCTGAGAGCAGATCCATGCATTGACGAATCATGCAGAAACCAGAATTGGTTATCAAAGGCAAATGTAAAGCTTGCAAAACCAGAAGAGGAAATAAAAAGAAGAAGTTCAAGAAATTCAACTTTGCTTCTTCAAATTCTTCAAGAATTCCAGGATCTTCTTAGAGTTTCCACATGATTTGATTGAAATCTCTCATTCACAATGGGCCTGTGAAGCTTTTTATGTGAATAAAAGATCTGGCAAGTACGTGGTAAGATGAGGATGGTAATTAATTATCAACCTCTAAACTATTTCTTGCAAGATGATAAATTTCGACTGCCCAACAGAAATACTCTGTGTTCAAAACTTCAAATACCAAATTCTTTAAAATTAGGTTTTTGGCAATTGGGCATAGCCCCAGAAGATAAAAAAACAATAGGATTTTGCATTCTAATCACTATTATCGATGGAAGGTCATTCCTTTTGGTTTGAAAATAGCTCCTTTTTTTTTGAAAAATCCAGGAGCAAAATCTTTGAACCAATCCTTCAAAATAGTCTCATCTACATTGATAACATCCTTCTATTTAGCCCGACCACTGAAGATCATGTCAATCTTCTTGACCAATTCTCAAACATTGTCCAAAAATATGGTGTGACGCTTTTTGAGAAGATGATGATTCTAACTCAAAAAGAAATCTCCTTATCTTCTTAGGAATGAAATTTGTCAATGAACAATACACCCCAGACCAGCACATTTCTAAAGCCCTAAACCATTTCCCGAATAATAACCTTTCAACCAATGAAATCCAACAATTTCTCGACCTTGTAAATTATTGCAGGAATTTCATACACAAAATTACCATGCCAATTCACTTCCTTTCCAAACTTCTGAAAAAGAAACCTATTCCTTGGGGTGAATCTCAATCCCTAGCAATCCAAACTATAAAACAACATTTGTAGAATTTACCATATCTCTACACTCCAGCTGATAGAAAAAGAATCATTCAAACTGATGCCAGCAATAAATATTGGGGAGCCATTTTTCTCATTGAAAATAAAGGAAAAAGATCTTTTTGTATTTTTTCTAGCTGTAGATTCAAAAATTTTGAGATTCATTACCATTATACATTCAAAGAGATCCTTGCAATCAAAAGTGCCGTCCAGAAGTTTAATTTCCATCTCATTGGACATAACTTTATGATTGAATTAGACATAAGAGTAGTTTTTCCAATATGCTCAAATTTAAACAAAACATATGACCTCATTCACAACTACTCAGATGGGGACAATGGTTTTCTCATAACATCTTTGAAGTTAAACACGTTAAAGGAAAACAAAATGTTGTAGGCCCCAAGAACCCCAAACATGTTTTCCATCTGTAACATGTTTTCCTCTATTCCTTCATTCATTTTCTACTCGACAATTCCAAACCACTGAGTTTTACCCTCCAGGTCTACCATATCTTTCTTATCCACATAAAAAAGAAGATCTTGATTTTCAAAGAACAGTTCATGAATTATAAACTTTTTTTGAATATGGCAGATCAATTCTTAATCGTTTTGGTGTTCATCCAACTTATCCTTTTGCACATATTTTCTTCATGAATTCAAATGATTTCCTACCTTCTTTGATCAATTTCTCATGGTATTTGTGTCACCAATTTCATGTGTTGTTAGAGTTTGAGTGTAAAAAGTTTTTCAAACATAGATCTTCATTTTTGTGTTAGTTTTTGTCTTGGTTTACTCCTTTGTCATATTGGCAAAAACTTTTTCATTCCAGAAAAGGATTCTTTCTAATCCAGATTCACAGACTAGTTCATCTATCTGGTCAGATTTAAAAAACCTTGCCATCACATGTAATTCTCAGAGAATCCATTACTTCGCTTCATAACCTTGAAGAAGAATATTCAGAATTTAGGTTAATCATTTTAAGGATAATAGAACTATTCCACTAGAAATATGGCCAAGTCTAGATACAGATTCATGGAATAGCAGAGATAATCATCCGCATTGGATAAAAGTCCAACTAGCTGAACAGGAATATTTCATGGCATTTCAAGATTTTTAGGACCCATATTCACACGAGTTTCCTGCAAGTTCACAATTCCAATCACATGAACAACAAAGCAAACAGCCTGTTAAGATAAGATCAGAAGAAAGAAAATAAGGAACAAAAGAAGGAATAAAGCCAAACATGAGTATCACGTGGAGCTTTTGAATATCACAGACCCATCGATTCCACTCCATCAAAAATAGACAGCTCTGATGATAATGATGTTTGGAATTATTGATATGTATGAGGCAGCAACCATCCAAATAATTGTACTATGTGTCTTAATAAAGATGCTTTGTAAAAGTTATACCTTTACTTTATAAAAAGTCATGTGTCTGTATTTTATTAAAGTCAGTAGTGTCTAGTTATTAAAAGGTATGTTTAGTTTGACGTAAGCACTTACGTCTTAGGCTTATTACCTGTATCTATATGAAAGACCTTTAGTTCTTATTTGAAGGCAGAGGTTGAAGAAGTTTGTAATAAGTCTTCTTATCAATAAAAGAGTGTCTTCTAAAATTATGTCTTTCTAAGTTTTCTTTTCCTAAGTATCTTATCTCAAATCCAGTTAGATAGGAAATGATCCAATGAATGCATAATGATGATTAGAATAATGAAAGGATTAAATTCGAATCTAAGATAAAGTGCACGGCTTTGTTAAGCCAATAAGAAAGTGTTGTTGGCCTCAGAGCTTACCTACGATGGTTTGAATTTAATCTAATAGTTATTCGGATAATCTTTGTGTTCTTTTCTTTTATGCTCTAAGTCGTCTGTTGGTTCTCCAAGAAACACTTTATGAATTAAAGCTATGGCCTCCTCAAATGTTTGTCTGGTTAGGAAGAATATCTTTTCACTCTCTTCAAGTGTTGACCACCAGCTTTTAAGAAACAAGTAGTAATGGTATGATATTAAGAACTAAAAAAGATGTCTAATGATAAAAGGAGATCTCATAATTAAAGTTTAATAAATAATAAAGAAGATCTAGTCATATTAGATTAAGAAGTAAGAAAGAAGTTCGAATCAAAGTGCATTTAGAAAAGATAATAAGATCGAAGAACACATGATAAGAACGTAAAACACAATTTAATTAGACTACATTAGGAACTCAGAAAGAGACCAATTCATAAACAATTTAGAACTATAGAAAGAGCAAAACGTACACGAAAAAGAATAGAGAAATGGGGCTAATTACATCTTGCTTAAGAACAAAAAAAACATGTTATAATTGTACAATATTGATTACAAAGAAAGAGGACTAATCACACTTTTTTAAGAACTCGAAAAGTGGAACTAATTATACAAGATTAAGAACTAATATAGGAGATGTAATCGTATTAGATTAAGATATAAGAAAGGAGATCGAATCATAATGCATTTAGAAAAGATAATGAGATAGAATAAAACATTCTAAGAATATAAAACGTGATTTAATTATGCTAGATCTGGAACCAATAGTGAGACCAACTCATAAAATATTTAGAACAAAAAAAGGATCATACCATACTCAAAAAAGAACTAAGAATTGGGGCTCACTACACTTGCTTAGGAATAAAGAAACATATAAAAATCCTACGATATTGAAAACTAAGAAAGACGACTGATCATACTTTGTTAAGAATCACAAAAGGAGATATACCAAACAAGATTAAGAACGGATAAAGAAGATCTATTCGTGATTTTGCATTTAATCTCGGATCTCACAAGAAACATTAGTCTAACTACGGGGTTTGCATCACCTTTTCCAAGCCTCACTAAGGTTTTCTCTAAAGTATTGTGTAAAAGACTTTGTATCATTCCTTAGCTTGGAGGTCTTTGATAGGGAAAAACATTTTAATGTAAAAGCTTGAGCTAATCAATACCATGTTGTGAATATCCCTTATTTATACCCTCGCAGCAACAATTTTGCTTTATCCTTCAAAGTAAAAAGGAATAGGCATAGTTTAAAAGCATCCTACGACATGCCATTCTATTTAAAAGTATCACAGACCTCTTCAAAGTTTATTAAATGGTGGTTTGGATCCTCACTATACAATCCTGAAAAGATTACATGTTGCTGAAGCATGGATATTAGACCTGGCTTGATTTCAAAATTCTTTGTCTGAATAGGATGTAGTCTGATGCTAGATCGCGACCTTCCCAGTGTAGGTTAGTTTTAGTCTCCCAGTGGTCTATTATTCTGCGGAGGTAAGTTTTGACCATTATGCTTTTACTCATTATCATTCATACTATACTCATTCACTGTTAATTGGTGGTACTTCTTGCTGCCCCACAGGTTGACGTGCAACTTCCCTCGGCCATGTCTACTTGGTGCTCTTGCAAAGTTTTTCTCCTTAGCAGCGTAAATGTTCTTTCAATTTTTGGATCAAACTTAGCTAAATTTTTACCAGACCTGTGCATGAACTATTACACACGAGAAAATTGTTTGAGCACCAATTTAATTATGACAATGACCAATAGAAAACAAATAGAGTAATGGCTCATGAAAAAGTTAAAAAAATAATAAATGAACAAAAAAATTCAAATCAAAATTACGAATTGTTCTAGCATCTCAATATTGCCAATACAATCCCCAACAACGTTGCCAAAAACTTGACATTAGCAAAACAAGTTTTAATTCCTTGTCCCAAGCTTCCACTAAAATCCTCAAGTGTGTAGTTATCAATGTAAGAGGGTGAATAAGCATCGATCCCATAAGGATTGAAGCAAGTACCGAGATTCTATTATGCAATTTCTATTTAGATAAATGGTTTGCACAATTTTTTTATTTTGAAAATGAGTTGCAAAAACAAATTAAAATTATAAACTAGAAAACAAGTAAATTAAATTTGAAATACCAATAACAAATACAGACAGGTTGAATGCAAGACCAGCAATCATCTACGATCATTCAAATCTCATGTCTATCGATTAATTAAATTATATATAATGGTGATTCTATTCCCAAATATCAACCCAACCCCGAAATCTACGATGATTGAATCCTATCAAATTAAAAACCAGGGTTTGAGAAACATTCTTCTAACCTACCTAATTAACTTGAGTTATTAACCTCCTAGAATTTGAGTTTCCTTCTGAGAATACTCGACAAATCAAATCCGTCAACCTATATTAGACTAATTAGGCTAATAATTTAGCATAGGTCTATGACTACGGTTCAAAAACCCTGTTTCCCTGACCAATCTAACCAGGACAAAAGGTTAGCTACTTCGTAGAATTCTCCGTTTATCAGCTAATTATTAGCCTATTATTATAATTAAAATGACTAACCCTTAATTAGAATTCTCCCACGGTTGATTGCATCACCCGCACTTGAACTGTAACTAATTTAGTCATAACATGAGAGAACAAAAATAAATAAACAAAATTGATGGCAGACATCATAAATCAATAACTGAAACCAAAAAGTGCAAACAAAAATAAAATAATTAGCAATGTTTCCCAAACCTTATTTTGATGATGACAAATGCACTAAACTCTGAATTCAAGCTGTGAAGGTCTACTATCATGTCTGCTAGAAATAGGGTTTTTGGATGCAGTACACTGTCCGAACTGTACTACATCTTTCGGACGAATAGGAACGTCCGATATAGACTCTCATGGACGCAGTTCACTGTCCGAACATATAGGCAGAAAGGAAACTTTTTGAAGTACCTGCAACGGACGTACAGGTGCGTCCGGCGAAATATTCCTCGGACGCATATTTTCGTCTGATAGATGAGGTAGAATCAAATCTTCTAAGAGCTTCATAACGGACGCTAACAACAATCCGAACAAAGCCTGCTTCGGACGAAACAAGACTTATCGAAACCTAGTTCAGACGATGGAATGGACGCATGCTCGGCCCTCCGAACGGCATTCATCACACACTCTATACTACGATCAGACACTTAGTCGAACGCACAACTAATACATCGGACGTCCGAAACCCTTAACGGCTAGTTTTTGTGCATTTATTATTGAGCCGTTGGGAAGTAGTTACAACCAGAATTCATTGCTCCTATAAATATCTGCTCTATTGTTTTTGTAAAAACAATCTTACACATTGAATACAAGCTAGTAGAAAAGCAATTTGAGTGCAAATTAGCAATTGAGCAATATTGTATTAGTGTGTACATTGAAGTGCAATTCAAAAATATTGAGTGGAGTGATAATCTTGTACTAAAGTGACGTTAAGAGTAAAATCCTTGGCTCAACTAAAGTGAATTAGTGTGAGCAAGGATTGTCTTACTTTGTGTACATTAGATAAGATTATTGACTCACCAATTTCGTGAATCATTCTAGTGGATTAACACTTCAACCTTGGTAGCTTGGAAATGTTGCTTGTTTAATTTCTCTCTTTTCCCTTTTTTATATTCCATAAGCTTTATTGTCTTTATATCTATTTATCCATTTGGTAGTTTAAAAGATCTTATTGGTGATTATTTTGCAAAGAAATTTTGAAGAAACCTAATTCACCCCCCTTCTTAGGTTACTTTGGGACCAATAATTGGTATCAGAGTTTGGTCTCTTAGCTTCAGCTAAACTTGCTTTTGAGAAAAGATCATGGCCACTAATAATGCATTATTTTTTTAGGGTCAATCTATAACAAGACCCCCGATATTTAATGGGGCAAATTTTATTAGTTGGAGAGATAGAATGAAAATATTTTTGCAATCTATTGATATTGGCTTATGGTATGTTGTGAATGAAGGTCCCTTTGAAGCTACCATCATTGATGATCATACAAATAGAAGAAGAGAAAAAACAAGGGTATATGAGCTCACTCCACAAGACAAGGCAAAGTTGACTTTAAACGCGAAAGCTATGAATGTGCTATGATGTTCGAGAGCAACAAAAATCCTTACTTTTTGCCAAGTATAAGTCCTTCAAGATGGAACCACATGAAAATATTGACAAAATGTATTGTAGGTTCAATGACATCATTAAGGATCTTGAAGCCTTGGGTAAGGAGTATTCTTTGGGCAAAAAGAATAGAAAAATCTTGAATGGTCTATCCAAAGAATGGGAGGCCAAAACAATAGCTATAGAAGAGGTTAAGAATTTAAATTCCATGCCTATTGAATCTCTAATTAACTCTCTTACATCCTATGAATTGAAGCTAAAGGCTAAAGTGGTGGATGATGAAGAAGAAAGACAAAAAAGGAGCATTGCATTAAAGATTTCTCAAGAAGAGGATGAAAATGTTTCCATCAACTTAGAAGATGAAGATCTTGATGAAGGAGATCTTGCACTCATCACCAAACGATTTCTCAAACATTCACTACATCAACAAACGGAGAATGAGAAGAGGTGGAGCAATCAACTCAAATTACTTCAAAGGAAAGACCAAGCTAGAAATAAAAAAGCAAAATGAAAAGTACTTTGAATGCGGTCAACCCGGTCACTTTGCAAATGAATGTGCTTCTAAGAAGAAAAAGGAAGGAAGAAAGCCCGGCTTCAATAACTTCCAAATCACATGAGATGATTGCAATTCCGAAGAAGAACTTGAAGAAGAAATGGAGACTAGCAAAAATGGCTTTTAAGCCATCTGGTGATGATTTTCAACTTCTAATTATGATTATAATGATGAAAATGATGACAATGATCTTGAAGCTTTCATTTTAAAATTACATGATAGCTTGAAGGAGTCATATGCTAGAAATAAGGAGTTAGTTAAGAAATCAAATGCTCTATTAAATGCTAACTCAAAACTTGTGAATGAAAATAATAGGTTATCACAAGAAAATAGTTATTTGAAGAAAAGAATGCATGTGAAAACAATTCTAGGATCAAAGAAGATCAAGCCTCCTTGAAGAAAAGATTGGATGACATGAATATTCTTTTGCATAGAAAAAAGGAAAATATTGTTGATTTGAAAAGGGATAGAAATCTATTGATCAACAAGAATTTTGTCACCTTTAGAAGGAATGGTTTATGCTTTGTAAAATGAAAATCATCCTTATATGGAAATAAAAATGTTATTTGCAATTATTGTCAAAACATGGTCATGTGAAAAATAATTACTATGTCAAGAGAAATGAAAAACTTGGTATGAATTCCATATGGATTTGTAGTGATTTTACTATCTTTTATGGACCCCAGAAAAAGTTGGTACCAAAAGTTATCAATTAATTTCTTGTGTAGGAAATGAATATCACCAAGGATGCAAAACGGTTCATAGATAGTGGGTGCTCAAGACATATGACCGGTGATGCATCTATCTTCACAAACTTCAAATCCAAAAACAGTGGAAAAGAAACATTTGGGGATAACATGAAAGAAAAATCACTATCGGCATTGGTGATGTAGGTAAAAATGGTGAGACCTTGATTGAAAATGTGCTTCTTGTTGATAATTTGAATTACAATCTATTAAGTGTAAGTCAACTATGTGATAAAAATCTATATGTGTTATTTACCAAACATGAATGTCTAATTCTTGATAAAAAAATATGTTGTTTTGTTTAAAGGTACTAGGCATAATGATGTTTATGTGATCTATCTTGACAATATTAGTAGTAACAATGTAAAATGTCTAACCGCCTCTATAGATGATCCTTGGCTTTGGCGTAGAAGGCTTTGTCATTTTAACATGGATTTAATTGAGAAACTTGCCAAGAAGGAATTGGTAAGAGGCTTACCAAAATTGAAGTTTTCGAAAAATAAAATTTGTGATGCATGTCAATTCGTGAAACAAGTTAAAGTGTCTTTTAAACCGAAAAATTGTGTGTCTACTTCTAAACCCCTAGAATTATTGCATCTAGACTTGTTTGATCCAACTCAATATGCTAGTTCTCGGTGGTAGTAAGTATGCATTTGTGATTGTTGATGATTATTCTAGGTATACTTGGGTACTATTTCTTGTTCACAAAAATGAAGCTTTTGAAAATTTTGTAAAATTATTTTCCAAAATTCAAAATTTGTTGAATTTAAAAATCATCCAGCTGAGATGTGATAATGGAGCCGAATTTAAATTCGGAGGTTTTCCCGAGTTTTGTGATCACAATGGTATTTCACATGAATTTTCAGTTGTTCGAGTGCATCAACAAAATGGTGTTGCTGAAAGAAAAAATAGAAGACTTCAAGAGGCCACTAGAACTATGATTACTGAATGTGACTTATCAAAATATTTTTGGGCCGAAGCCGTTAATACGGCTTGTTACGTTATGAATTGAGTTTTGTTAAGACCTATTTTAAATAAAACACCTTATGAAATTTTATTTTGTAAAAAACCCGTTTTGAGCTATTTCAAAGTTTTTGGTTGTAAATATTTTATTTTAAAAATCAAAGAAAATCTTCTCGGAAATTTTGACAAAAAATCAGATGAAGGAATTTTTCTTGGATATTCTAGCAACGAGAAAGCATACCGAGTATACAATAGAAGAACACTTTTGATTGAAGAAGTTGCGCATGTTACATTCGATGAACCTAATGATATTATTTCAAAGAATGTGTGTGAAGATGAAGATGTAGGTATTCAAAAGGAGCTTGAGAAGCTCACTATTCATGAAGAACATCAAGGGATCTCTCCAAACAATGTGAGCAATACAAATCACTTGGGTGAAGAAGGAGAAAAGGACAAAGATACTCCAAAAGATCTTCCTAAAGCATGGAGATTTGTTTCTAGTCACCCTCAAGATTTGATCATAGGTGATCCGTCTAAAGGGGTAATGTGAAACCCAGTATTTTACTAGCCTTGTTCTTTGATTTTTAACTGGTTTAAAATATTTTTCATATTATTTTTAGTCATAAAGTACTTCAACTTATTCGTTTTTCAATTCGGCAAATTTTTCGGTTTACGCGATTTCGGTTCCGGCAGGTAAACGAGTCAAAAATTGGACTAAGTGTAATTAGTACATTGTGGTGTGTGAGTGTTGTATGATGGCTGAATTATTCAGCAAAAAAAAATGTTAATTTGGTAGCAAAATTAGTTTTTGTGTTAAATAGTCAACTTGGAGACTATTTGGTCAAATGGGGAACTATTTGGGTCAACCTTGAAATCTTTTTAGTCTTCTTCTTGCTTTGTTTCTTCCTCATTTCTCCTAGCTGCTGGCCGAAATTCTCTTCCCCATTTTCCCCCAAAATTTTCTTGGATATCAAGTATAAATCACTTGGAAGGTAAGATTTTATGTATTTTAGCACTTTATGGCTTATGGGCTTTATGATCCAAGCTTTAATTTCAAGTTTTGTAGGATTCTTTATGGCTGAAAATAAAACCCTCTTTGCAGCCTTATATGTTATGATTTATGTTTGTTATGGGTTGTTTTTAGTGTTTTGGAGGTTGGGAAGTGATTGGGGTTGATTTTTGTAACAACTTTTCACGATTAGATTACATATTTTAAGATTATGAGTTGGGGTTTTGTCTTCCATATGTGGCCCTAGAGTGTTATGCTATGAATGCTTATGTCTATGCATATAATGATGTTTTAAGTGTGTTTTAAGGTTAGTTTGGATAGGTAGCATGTTTGAATCATGCGTGTGGCTAATCGGTAAAAATTTCAGTTTGGTAGTAAAGAGGGAATTCCACCCATAGGTTGTTGCTCTAATGTTGTAATAGAGTTAATTGTAGTGGTTATGGGGTATGGATTGTTGTGGGGTGCTATTGATATAGTCCCGGCTATTGCTCGGTGACATCTACTTGGTTATAAGAGACAGGTTAGAATATGTATAAAGACAGCCTTGGGTTGCACTAAAATTGCTTTTGCCTGGCTTGTATTCACATCTAGATGTGTATAAGAGACAGGTGTGATACTGAAGTTTATAGGCGAATTTTTTCGGTTTTTCTGGAAAACTGAGCTTATTATCTCCTAATCTAGGTTTGTAATACGAATTTGAGGGGTTAACTAAGTGTTTTGACTGGGGTTTTAGCTTGTTGAAGTTGGTCGGAATTTGTGAATAGGTCATTTTTGACCAAAGAGCTGTTGGTGTCGTTTTCTATCGTTTCGCGTCGTTTTCGCTTCCCTAGTCATTCTTTAACTTCTACATCTCTTCTAAGAGTCCTCTTATACCTGTTTTAGGTACCACGCCACCTACTGCCGGCGATCGCGTTCAGTGAGCATTTGTACAGTTTTTGCTTTGATAGGTGGGTAACATAGACCCTCTTGCTTACATTTTTTCCATCTTATTTGTCAAGTGAAATCCACAAACTTTGGATTGGATTGGTAGAATGTGTATGATGTTTGGAACTGCACTTTTACCAAGTTTTGGAATTATTACATATGAAATCGGGACCAAGCTATTTTATGTTAATCAATTGATATGTTTGCAAACTCTTTTGATATGAAAGCATTTTATGACTGTTTTGGCTCATAGGTGACCTAGGTATATAATTTTGGATGTGTTTGGAAATGAATACAGGGAGCACGGTTCTATAGTCATCCATGGGACGCCATGGTGATTGCTATGATATTATGAACTATTTGATCGGGGTCTTGTGATGGGATAACTGGACCTCCAGTCGACTAGTAGGTGTGGTAGATTACTAGATCGGCTAAGTACTGTAGGTCATACCTTTGAGCCTAAAAGATACTCATGCTATTTTATTATATTCTGGATTTGAAACTGTACTTGGATTTGTTCGCTATGCTTTAGCATGCTATGTTTTGAAATGATTGGATCTTTTTGGCTATGTTTTGGACATGCCTGACGTTTAAATGGCATGAGACATTTTAGAAACTACTTATGATTATGGTTTATTGACGTTTAAATGGCATGAGACATTTTAGAAACTGCTTCATGACTATGGTCTTCACAAATGTTATTATCTTTATGTATTCTTTTTATCGCAATGCTTGGCCCCATTTGAAGAGCTTTTATGATATCCATTGAGCTAGCCGTCTCTTATGCTCACCCCACGTGATTTATAATTTTTCAGATTAGGTGCTCGTTTTTGACTCTCCACCGCATTAGCAGCTTTTAGATTTTCTCCAGATTCCACATTACTGGTAGGACTCTGCGGATAATCTTCCAAGCTTCTCTTTTGTTTGGAAAGGGGTAGTGTATTAGATAGGTTTTGTATTGATGAACTTTGTTTTTATTGTAGCATCTTTTGTACTAAGAAGGAATTTTGTAATTCGTATTTTTTTGTGTAAAATGAAATATTCGGTTTTATTCGGTTTTATAGTTAAGAAATGGTTTGATGGTTCTATTACATTGCGGTTAAGTTTGTTGCTCTGTTCGTTTGTGCCTCGTGCTTTGGGCCGGTGTACCATTAGCGCGGCGTGTTACGGTCCCATTTTTGGGGCGTGACAGGTAAAAAGTCGATCTCATAAACCTTTGAATAGTAATTGTGCATTACTTTCTCATATTGAACCTAAATATTTGGATGATGCATTAAATGATGTCAAATCTTGGGTCTCTGCTATGCAAGATGAGCTTAGCCAATTTGAGAAAAACAGTGTATGGACTTTGGTTGAAAGACCATCAACTCAACCCGTAATCGGAACGAAATGGGTTTTTAGAAATAAATTAAATGATAAAGGTGTAATTATTAGAAACAAAGCTAGACTTGTTGCAAAAGGTTATGCTCAAGAAGAAGGTATTGATTTTGATGAAACCTTTGCACCCGTTGCTCGTTTAGAATCTGTTCGCATGTTTCTTGCATATGCATGTTTTAACAAATTCAAATTATTCCAAAAGGATGTTAAAAGTGCATTTCTAAATGGTTTTATAGATCAAGAAGTTTTCGTTGAACAACCTCGTGGTTTTGAAAACAAAAATTTTCCAAATCATGTTTTCAAACTTTCCAAAGCTTTGTATGGTTTCAAACAAGCTCCTAGAGCTTGGTATGAAAGGCTAAGTGGTTTTTTGACTGAAAATGGTTTCAAAACAGGTGTTGTTGATACCACTCTCTTCACCAAAATTGATTTTAATGGTTTGTTAATTGTTCAAATTTATGTTGATGATATTATCTTTGAAGCAACTAATGAAAGCTTGTACAAGGAATTCTCGTACCTGAAGCAAAAAGAATTTGAAATAAGCATGATGGGAGAATTACAATTTTTCTACATCTTTCGGGCAAATAGGAACATCCGATACAGACTCTCATGCACGCAGTTCATTGTCCGAACATATTGGCAGAAAGGAAACTTTTTCAAGTACCTGTCCGGGGAAATATTCCTCTGACGCATATTTCCGTCTGATAGATGAGGTAGAATCAAATCTCCTAAGCTTCACAACGGACGCAAGCAACAATCCGAACAAAGTCTGCTTCGGACGAAACAAGACTATTCGAAACCTAGTTTAGACGATGGAATGGACGCATGCTCGGCCCTCCGAACGGCATTCATCACACACTCTGTACTGAGATCGGACACTTAGTCGGACGCACAACTAATACATCGGACGTCCGAAACCCATGTGTAACGGCTAAGTTAGTTTTTGTGCATTTATTATTGAGCCGTTGGGAAGTAGTTACAACCAGAATTCATTGCTCCTATAAATACCTGCTGTATTGTTTTTGTAAAAACAATCTTACACATTGAATACAAGCCAGTAGAAAAGCAATTTGAGTGCAAATTAGCAATTGAGCAATATTGTACATTGAAGTGCAATTCAAAAATATTGAGTGGAGTGATAATCTTGTACTAAAGTGACGTTAAGAGTAAAATCCTTGGCTCAACTAAAGTGAATTAGTGTGAGCAAGGATTGTCCTACTTTGTGTACATTAGAAGATTATTGACTCACCAATTTTGTGAAGCATTCTAGTGGATTAACACTTCAATCTTGGTAGCTTGGAAGTGTTGCTTGTTTAATTTCTCTCTTTTCCCTTTTTTATATTCCATAAGCTTTATTGTCTTTATATCTATTTATCCATTTGATAGTTTAAAAGATCTTATTGGTGATTATTTTGCAAAGTAATTTTGAAAAAATTACCTAATCCAACCCCTTTCTTAGGTTACTTTGGGATCAGCAATTACAAGCCACAATATTAGAATTAAAGGAATTGTAAAAATATACTTGAATTAAATATCCCGAATTAAATATTCAAAAGATCTGCAATTATAAGATTTGATCCTCAGAATTGATAAGTAATTAACCCTAATCATAGTTCAAAACCCCAGAAAAAACTAAAAACTGAAGTCTGAGAATCGCTCTCCCTTAAGCATTACATAAGTCACATTTTTGTAGAACATATAGAGAAGGCCCCGGCCTAAATCGGGTCATCCACTATCAGTGGTTGAATTTGTGCTGATCAAGTGCTGTCAACAAGTAAACCACTGACAGCAAAAATTTTCTTCTTTATTAGCCCCTGACAGTATAGTTGTTGTTCTATTTTAACCGCTATCGTCAGCCAAATAGCCTTGGTCCAACCGTAGTCAACGGTTGGAAAGTTTCCAGTATCCTTCACTTTTTCCTTGCTCTTCCATTTCGCTTCTTGTTCTTCCATTGACAGATGACCTTTTTGCCCCTAATACACTTGTAGACGACCAAAAACAATATAAATAGGTAACAATAACAATTAAACGTACATTTGACAACAAAAGCGATTGAAAAAGAAACAACAACTATATATCCTAAACATAATTCAACTAGTAGTAAACTTGACAAACGGGACTAAAAAAACTAAAATTTAACAATTTAGAACATATGAAAATAACTCCAAACCTAGAGTTATCAATTCTGGTATCTTTTTGCGTAGCGGTGTAAAGATTTATCTTGACAAACCTATTATAGATTCTTCGCTCTGCCTAACACTAGAAGCATGATAAGGTTCTTCAAGATTGTATTCTGAGGCAACAACGCAGGCAGAGAGCCAAGCAAGCTGATGAACCAAGGACTTCCACTAATGACCAGCACAGGACATGGGAGTTGCCACCTCCTGCCAATTTGGATTACATTTTCTGTTGTCCATATACTGAGACCGGTTTGCATTCCTTGTCTATTTATCATAGCACACAGTTTCTATGCAATTCATCATGAGTTGAACATTATAGCTCACTAACTGAACCATGTCCCCTCTTTTATTATGGATAGTTACCAGCTGGAGTCGGATGCAGCTAGATGGCACTTTGAACCTTCTGATGATGAATTTGGCCCGGAGTTTGAGGAGATGGGTGAGGATGCTAATGGCACTAAGGATGGCTAATGAGCTGGTCCTTTGGGGATGTCTTGAAGGGGTTTTCTCTCCTTTCTCTTTTCTTTTTCTTTGTGTTTTGTTGAGTTTACTTTTTGTCTTTAGTATTTTGTTTTATAGTTATTTGTGTTGTTTTGCTTCTTTTTTCACTCTTGTGGAAACACTAGAGACAATGTTTCACTCCAGCTGAAAGAAGAGGTATATGGTGTAGTTTTGTGTCTTTGTCGTGTAGGTCGTTCTAGTTGTTTGTGCTAAATGTTTATATTGTTAACGTGCTTCTTAGGAAAATTTTCATGGAAATTGGCTCTCTTCTATTTTAATGCTAAATCTGATAAAATAAGTTTTCTTCAATAATTAGAGTTTTTTAATCTACATGTGTATAGGGAATTTTGCTCATTAACACCATTTATTCATAGAATATTGGTACTTAACTTATACGGCGATGTTATGGGTTAGCTTTATTACTTCATAATTTAGCGATTGTCTTGACCACTTATGGAGGCTGGATTTCAACTTGTGGCATATAATTAGACATAGTTTCATATTTTCGACGTATGGACAAAGTTTGGATCTAGGAAATGATATAGAGATTTCTTTCAACCGTTTGAGCCTAAAAAGCCTACCTTTTTATTATGGTTATCTCTTTTATCTATTTTTAGCCTAATAAGCCTTTTTTTTAATTGAACCATATTACTTAGCTATATTACCGTTATTATTCTATTAACCAATTTTTCTACCCATCGCCTTAGTGTTGGCGGTATACAACATCAATACTAAGAAGTTATTGCATATGGTGGATAGCTAAAAGAGTGTGTTATTTGTTGGGACACAATAACAAAAAGTAAAAAGAAAATGACTTATTTATAGAGTCCTGTTGGTTGTAGTTATTGTTTGCTTTAAAAGGATAAAAGAAAAAGATGACAAAAGGACAATATTTGAAAAAAAAATGACAAAAAAAGTTTTGAAAAGAAAAAAATATGATATGCAAGTTCAAGTATTCCTTTTTTTGAACAAAAAGGGCATGTCATAGCCTTCCATATTGTTGGTTAAGTGATGGTGTGTGGTTTGGACTTGCATTTGGGGATTTAGGTCGATGTAAGCAAAGTTACATAGCCAAGGTGATATGAGCTACTTTACTTAAATTTATCTTACTTTTGTCCCTTAGCTTTCATTACAAGCCCTAAAGTCCTATATTATCTTCGGTGTTAATTAGTTTGTATTACTGTTTATAGTATCACAATGTTCTTTTGGGATATCCAACTTGGTTGTCACTTGTTAAACACTAATTGAAATAACTCCTATGTAAAGGAGTGGTTATGCTTCCCATACTACTGCTTTGATGTGAGTAGAGTGTTTGCATTGCCATGATGACTACGAGATTGAGGGTCAAATTTTCATGGGAAATGTTAGTTTTGCATGGAAATTCTTAATTTGTAGTGTTAGTGTTTGTGTCACTATGTTAGTTTCTAGTTTTCGTTTGCTCAGGACACACAAAACATTATTGGGGAGAGTTGATTACCTTAGGAATTAGGGTTATTTTATCTTTCCTTTTTTCCCTTTGTCTAATTTTGTTTTCCTATTGTTTTTGTGAGTTTTGTGGTACATGTTAGCTGTGTCCGATTAAAATTAGGTTTTCATGTGTTTAATGTGTTTAATTTGTTTAGTGGGTATAAGTGGTAATTTAGTGTTAAAAGTGAGTTATTTATGTTCGTTTCTTCTTTCGTGAAGGTGAAGGGAATTTTTGGATGTTCAAAGAATTGGATGCGCATGATGGTAGCTTGCACATGAAGGAAGTGAACTCTCGAATAGAAGGACCCCTCATTGTCAAGGGTGTAAGAAGAACTTGAAGGCTTGCTGAAGCAAGCTTGGCAGCTGCTGAACAAAAGAGAACCTTGTTGCAGCAAGGTATTGTAGGCATGGCAACCTTGCAGCAAGAAAGGTAGATGGGAATGAAGCAGTATAGGACTATTTAAACTCTGTAAGTAGCAATTTTTTGTCATTAACAAAGAGATAGGATAATGTAAGTAGCTGCTTGGGTTTCTCTTAGGAAATATTACACACTTTTTTTGCATAAAATTCCTCAACAATTATTCCCTTGCAATTTTTGATTCGCAAATTTACTGGAAAACTTGTGACAATCTTCAAGGGATCTTTGCACTTCATTATCAATTGGCTAATTTTGCTTACGTTAATGGGTGATTGTTGGGACTTTATTGCTTTCTATCAATTTTAATTACTTTCAATCTAGCTAATTAATTCGTAGTTTAATTTTTGCTTAGTTACTTAATTTAATAGTTAGACCTACATAGGTTTTTTATTTTAATCAATTAATTCATGGTTGATTAAGGCTACTTAGTTAGTTATTTTAATTTGGGTTTTCTTTAATTATTCGTTAATTTATTAGGGTTAGCTCATTTAATTTATTTTAAAAGCAAAATTAAAAGTTTCCACAATAACTCGTGTTGAATTGTGATCATCTAAATTATTCGATAATTGATCTAAATTTGATTCTCGTGGAAATGATCATTATTTCTGAATACTACTACGTAACTCATCCACTTGCAAAAATATGTGATAGTGCATAGATAATTGTAGGTTTAGATTTAACATGTATCAGTCAGCTACAAAGAAAATGCCTTGAGTTGATGGCAAAAAAAAATAAAAAATGCTCGAGTTTATAGTCGGCGGCGAAGGCTAAAAATTACTAATTTTTACGATTTTACCCCATAATTTGCCAAATAACCATCTTACCTATTCAAGCCCTACACAGAAGAAATAACCACAACTAAATAGCCATCTTTTGTACTATTAACCACGTAAAACTAACAATCAACACAAACAAGCAAATCTAACAAATAAACAGTAAATAACACCATCTAAACACCAAATTCGGGACCAAAACAAGGCAAAGCATGATGACATACTAAACATTAGAATTTAAGTCAAATACTTTTACATTAATTCACTTTTAAAGTCAAACATTAGTTCACATTTTAGTTATTTCACAGCATCTAATTAATACATTTACGTGATAATTTATACAAGAAGATTCGTGACTTATTATGTTTACGTACTGTGTACATATATGTGTATATTAATAAATTATGATCTCTAACCATATCCTATTAATATACGAATAATACAAAATGTACTTAATAACATACTACATGTACAAGTTAAAATAATATTACTTTTACAAATTAAGCAAATCTATGCACCCACACACACACACACACACATATATATATATATATATATATATATGAACATGATTCAATATAGAGTGACGGCTCTTTCTAGGTTTTTTCTCTTGGCCATTTACTCCATTGATCATCTTCTCTATTAGCACACATGGTTGGTCTTCAGTCATCGACTAAAGATGTGATGCCCCAACTAGATCCTTTACTTCTAAGGCCTAATCGGGCATCTACCCAGCTCTCGCTAGGACTACACAAATGACATAAAGCCTATAACCCAAGACTAAAAACCCAAACTTAGGTTGCATACATTTTCCAAACAAACTTAAATACATAATACAAGCCATTTAGGTTTCAAAATCTAAGCAAAATATAGCCCTTGTACAAACAAATAACCAACCTATATCTACAAACTAGAAATTATGAACTTTAAACTACGAGTACATTCATTACAAACACTACAGTCAACCAAGGAAACTCCTATTTGTTACACGATCTTCTCACAGAATCCTTAGATCTGTCAGAAAAAACAAATTTCAAAGTATTATGAACTTATGCCCAGTAAGGTCCAAATAATGAAATCAGTTTTATGTTCTTATAAGGGAAAATATAGAAAGGTAACTAGAACTTTAAAATAAATAAACACATATGAAGAAAAATGAAATCAATATCACATAGAGGTGGATACAGTAGGTCTCAATTTGAAACCGTAACTCTTATTCACCAAGCAAATCAAGGAACTCTTTTTTTTTTTAGCTTTCACCTTTTCAATTCGAATAAATCCCTCTTAATAGTAATTTTCCAGCCATGAAATCCAACACTAGGTGGCCACAATAAATTTGGTAAAATTGGGGCTGTCGATATAAAATTACACGGCCAAACACCGACAACCCGTCCAAGGTGCATCGGTAAACTTACCATTTCGACCAAGTCCGTTACTGGCTCGGCGTGTCTACTTACACATAAAAAGGGCCCAATTTCCCCCAGTGCCATAAAGTACACAACCAGAAGTATATCATGCCAAGTAATTTTCCACAAATGAGTTACTCATTCTTTAGGAGTTCAAGGTGAACTAATTACACCATATACTTAACTTGTGTAATCAATTAGCTCATAAAACCACCACAATTCCATTCATAGCATTGAATTTATTATAGATATATTTATTAAAACAAAAATTTAAACCAAGGGCACTCACCGTTTGGGTTATAATTAGCACAAGAATGTCTTTCTTTCAACCTGGCCAATTTAAGCATAAGTACTTCATTCAGGTTATTTTCCCCATGAAAATTAAAGAAAAAAAATGAACACATAACTAAATTATAACTTGGTGCAACATGGCACACACATATATTAAGTAGCAAATTAAGGATTTATCCCTTATATGTTCCAATCTGTCGAAAATTTAATTGCATACAAACTAACACAGATTCATGTTATATAAGTCATATGCACATAGAATTCACCTTTAAACATATTTTACTTGTAAGCTAATATTTGGTTATAGAGAGAATTAACAATAGCCCTTACACATACTTAGTTATAATTTTGCTAAACTTGATATTTATCATTATGTAGTGCAGCAAAATATATGAATTCACATGATTAAAAGCAAGTTAGAACCATCTATAAATTCTTTAAAATTCTACTCTTAAAACAGCCATTTAACTCTAATTTTATGAATCCTACATGTTAGTTACAAACCAAAACTTATATGATGTTAATAGGACATTATGTAACAAATTAAGGTGTTAATTCCTTTGAATTGCAATCTGCCAAGAATTTGGTTACCCACAAAATAGCCTAGTTTCATATTATATAAAGAACACACGTGAAATTCTTTCTTCCGATCATGTTTATCTTGTTAGCTAAGGTGATATTAAGGTAGAAATTCATCACAGTAGTCCTTACAACTTCATAATTAAAACCTTCACTTAATTTAATAAAACCCTTCATTAAACGTAAATGAAGTTTTATGTATGTACATGGATCAAAACTTTACCTAAAATAAATAAAATTCTATAGGTTGTGCAGCAGCCTACTTAAACTACATGATTTTACGCAATCAATTATTCAACTGATGTAAAATTGTTGTGTAAGAAAAGCTTTAATAAATCAGTTTCAACCTACAAAATGATTAGAAAGTTCCCTTTTCTAGTTCTGCATTCCTCTCAGCCTCTCTATTTCTTTCTTTACACATCTTGTCTTGCTTCTTCCTCTTGGCTATTCTCTCTCTCTCTCTCTCTTTATTTGTTTAGCAGATTACTTAGGTTATTTTCAGCCATTCCAAGTAGTATATTAAGGGGAAAATTTAGGTTATTTTCAGCCATTCCAAGTAGATATTAAGGGAAAACTCAGGCCACAAGTTGTACTGTAGTCTAAGGCATAGGTGAATTAGCGTGCTAGTAAATTAATAGACACCTTAGCTGCATTTATACTTGTCATAATTTCATTTCTATTTAATTTTGTAGTTTTATTTATTTATTTATCTTACTACTATCTTATTTTGTTATGTTATCTTATTTTATTTTATTTTTTTCTGATTTATAGTTTTACATTTCGGCCCTCTTCCCACAATTCTCCAAAATTTCACTTTTCTCCCCAAGCGTTTATTAATAGGAGATAAAAGGGAGAATTTATACAATCACAAATAATAATTAATATGCAATCAAATTGATTTGGTACATATCCTCACAATTCATTCAAAGAATTTCATCCTTGAAATTCTCACCTTAAAGAATATAAATTTTGGGGTATTTCATTCGCATTTCACCCTCTGGTTCCCAAGTTGCCTCCTCTACGCCGTCGAATCTCCCTAACACCTTAACCAATGGAATTTCTTTGGTCCTTAGTACTTTTGCTTTTTAACCAAGGGAATTTCTTTGTTCCTCGGTACTTTTACTTTACGATCAAGTATTTGTAGGTGTTTGTCTTCAAACGAAAGATTATCTTACATTTCTAACTCTTCATGATCTAAAACGTGTTGAGGATTTGGAAGATATTTCTTCAAAAGTGAAATGTTGAAAATATTATGTACCTTTGACAGGTTAGGTGGTAGGTCCAACAAATACACAACTTTTCCAATTCGTTGCAATATTGAAAATGGTCGTATATACCTCAGATCCAATTTTCCACCTTTCTCATGCTTGATTATACCCTTCTGAGGTGAGGCCTTAAGGAACACCTGATCCCCGACTTCAAACGAGTGTTCCATGTCTTTTCTCCTATTGTCTACATAACGTTTCTGTTAACTTTGAGCTGGAAGTATTTGTTGTTGGATAAGTTTAACTTTCTCATAAGCTTCCTCAATCCATGGTACATTAGTTGTCTCAATAATCTTTCTTTCTCCAACTTCATCCAAAATATTGGTGAACGACATTTTCTATATAAGGCTTCATAAGGTGCCATGCCAATAGTAGAGTGGTAACTATTGTTGTAGGCAAACTCCACCAAGGTAAGATGTTGATCCCAGCTACCTCTCAAATCAAGGATATAAGCCCTAATCATGTCCTCAATTGCTTGAATGGTTCTTTCAGAATGACCATCAATTTGTGGATGCATTGCCGTGCTCAGGTTAAGTTTAGTACCCAACACTTGCTTCATTTGGCTCCAAAATTGAGAAATGAACCGAGGATCTCTATGGGAAATAATGCTTATTGGTACCCCATGTAGCCCCTTATAATTTGTTCAAGTTATATTTGTAATAACTTAAGCCTCAAGAGGATATCTTACATTTATTGGTAGGAAATGTGTGGACATGGTAAGCCTATCCACGACAACCCAAATTGCATCATGTGCCCATTGAGTTCTTGGCAATCCAGATACAAAATCTATAGTAATATGCTCCCATTTCCAATCAAGTATTTATAGAGGCTGAAGTAACACTGATGGTTTTTTATCCAATTTAACTTATTGACAAGTTAAACAAGTTGGACCAAAGTGTGCAATATCTCTCGTCATGTTATCCCACAATAGAGTTGCTTCACATCACAATACATTTTATTGCTATATGGATAGATAGTGTACTTAGATTGATGTGCTCAAGGATTTCCTTCTTTAACTCAAGGTCTGGTGGCACATAAATTTTATTTTGGAATCTTAATACTCATTCCGGTCCAATACCATAATCTGATAATTCTTCTTTTTGCGCACTATCCCGTCAGGGTTGTAACGTGGAATCCCTTTCTTATGCCTCTTTAATTCGTAACAATAAAGAGTCAGATCGGGAAGCAATGTTTCTAAAAATCACTTGTCCAAAGGTTTGTCTTGGATGCCACTCACAAACATCCTTGAGAAGTTTCGATTGTTTCTCTATAAGCCTAGATACTTGTGCTTTCCTACTTAAAGCATCCACAACAACATTTGCCTTTCAGAGGTGATAACGGAATCTACAATCGTAGTCTTCTAAAAATTCCATCCTACAACGTTGTCACAAATTTAATTCTTTCTATGAGAAAAAGTACTTTAGGCTCTTATGATAGGTGTGCACTTCAAAGCTCACACCATACAAATAATGTCTCCACTTGTTTAGAGCAAACACCACGGTCACCAATTCCAAGTCATGTGTTGTGTAGTTTTGCTCATAAGGTTTGTGGAAGCACATTTCCATCTTGCAATAACACACAACACAAACCTTCTTTAGAAGCATCTGTTTACACTACGCAGTTCCCTTTCTAATTGGGTAATGCCAAAACTAGAGTAGTAGTTAAACATTTCTTTAATTGGAAACTCTTGAAAGCTAGCTTCACTTTTGTCATCCCAAATAAGCTTAATTTGTTTCTAAGTCAATTTTGCTTAAGGGACCAGCAAATTTTTAAAAATCTTTCATGTACCTACGGTAATATCTGGCTAGTCCCAGGAAACTTCGCACCTCCGTTACGTTCTCCAGTTGTTTCCATGTAACTATCACTTCAATTTCGACGAATATACAACAATGCCTTAATCAAATATTATATGACCTAAGAATGATACCTTATCTAAACAAAATTCATACTTGCTAAATTTAGCGTATAGCTTGTGATCCCTAATGGTTTGTTACACTACCCTTAAATGTTCTCCGTGTTCCTCTTCTTGTTTAGAATACACCAAAATATCATCTACGAATATTACCACAAAGTAGTTCACATAAGGCCGAAAAATTCTATGCATTGAATGCATAAAAACTACCGAAGCAATGGTTAATTCAAATAGCATGACTGCATACTCAGAGTGACCATACCAAGTATTAAAAGCAGTGAAGAATGGTTAAGCCATGTCCTTCTTCTTAATGTGCAATTAGTAATAACCCTGTCTCAAGTCAAATTTAGATAACACTTTGGCCCCTTGTACCAAGTTAAACAATTCATCGATGAGGGGCAAGAAATACTTGTTCTTTATGGTACTATTATTTAACCCTCGATAATCTATACATAACCTTAAGGTTCCATCCTTTTGCACAAAACAAAACTGGAGCACCCTATGGTGACACAATAGGTTGAATAAATCCTCATTCTAGTAGGTCTTGCAACTGCATTTTCAACTCCTTTAATTCTATTGGGGCCATATGATCTGGTGCCTTTAGGATTGGTGTCGATCTGGGTATCAATTAAATCACAAACCCAATTTCACTTTCTTGGGGGTAAAGAGGTTAATTCTTCAAGAAAAATATCAAGATAATCCTTCACAATAGGTATTTCCTCTATTTTATCCTTATCCGTTGGCTTATTAATCATATAAGCTAGATGTCCTTTAATTCCCTTCCATACGATATAATTTTCTAGCACGTGCACCCGAAGTATGTGTGGTAGAACTCTTGTTCCTCTGTGTATCAAATTCCAAAATTGGCTCCCTAGGTAAGAAAAAATTAAATACCCTCATTCTACAATCTAATTGGGTAGATACTTAAATAATCAATCCATCCCCAAAATAACATCATAACCTTGAATAGGCTAAGATATTAGGTCTATTGGAAACTTTCTTCCATTAACTTGACATCACAATTCTTATAAAATAAATTTGTAACTATCACATGATCTCCCATTGGTATATTAACTTCTAAATGATAGGACAAATTTTCTACTTGCATACCAATATCATGCATGAAATTAGGTCTCACAAAAGAATGTGTAGATCCAAGGTCTATTAAAATTCTAGCTAACAAATAGAATATAGGAATCAAACATTCAACTACATTGGAAGTTTTTGGGACATGCTTCTTGTCGATTGCATACACCCTCTTAGGAATTTGGGTTTATTCATCTCGTCTTCCGGTTTAACCAGTTTCGACTCGGTCTACCTTGGCAATGGGAAGAGCCACCTTTCTTGCACATTTTGGGGCGGCTATTAATTTGGTGTTCGAAACTCCTACATTGAATGCATTTCTTGGCCTTTCTCCAACACTCAATTTCTTGATGATTAGGCTTACCGCAATATCCACAACCTTGTTCTGTTTGTGCCAAATGCTGGAATCTAGGTACATTATTTGGTCGTGCCAAGATCCATAGTAGGACTTAGTGACATTTATAATTTCGCTTCTGGGAATGGAAACATTCTTTTACTTTCAGCCAATTATTTGGACAAACCTTTTTATGACCTTGAAAGGCCTTAAGCAGCATTATGCTACTCTCAACACGCAAGGCTTAAGTTTCCAACCTTGCTGACGCTAGACCGTATTAAATGTTCAAGTTAAGTACTTGTAGAGATCTCCTTTTACACTTCTAGTGTATCTTGACCATGACAAGAACAAACCTGGAAAGTTTATGAAATTGCGCTTCACATTTGGCCATGCTCATAGATCCTTGATAAAAACTTACAAATTCCTCCTCCAGCCTTTCTTATATTAGTATAGGCATAAATTATTATTGTACTTCTTTGTAAAGTTTACCCACATACATGGAGTGTCATCTGATGTTTGTTTTCTTTGTATCACATTCCGCCAGGACCGGGACAATCCCGTCAAATTGAAATACTACAAAAGAAACTTTTCTTTTTTCAGAATACTTTAAAGCAGAAAAGTTATTGCCAATATTCTCCAACCAATTTTTTCCTTCTCAGCATCAAGACTCCCATTAATTTTCAAAGCCATAAATTTTTGGAATCGTTGAAGGGCCACATCTTTACCTACATCATTATTAACAGGTTGGACCACCGGCTAGGTGTTTATTAGGTTTGGATTGGCTAGCGGATCCTGTAGAGCCTCTAATCTTTCCAAGTACTGAGTCATTCGGTTTAGGGATACTACCACTTGTGCTGCAACATTCTTTCCTATACCTTCTCCTTGTTCAGGTATTGACCTATGGTTGGTTCTTCCTCTTGTTCAAATTCCTCCCTAGCACGGTGGGGTTCCCTTTATCCGCGTCTCCCTCTCGCCATACTAACATATAACATCAAATATATATACATATATATATATAGAATATAACATCAAATATATATACATATATATATAGAATATGACACCAAAAATATAACTAAAAAGTAAAGCACAAATTTATCATATAAGGGAAAACATTTATTTTATACATACTTAAACATTTAGTAAACCACAAGAAATACATGAGTTCCTACCCTACATTTATACTACCAAATATATTACATATAACCTTACAATCAAGAATAGGTGAGTATTTGCAAAACAAAATATATCCTTCCCTGACCTATTCGTATCTTAAGAGACTTCCCAAAAATATCAAAAAGGATCTCTCAAATAATCCTGATTAAAGGTTATCAATATATATATTTCAACCCCAAAAATATCCCCTACATTAACCCCAAAAATACACTCCATTTTTACCTACAATGTCATATCCTCAAGTATTAGATCTAAAAAGCCTAATAGGCCCAACCACAAAACCAAAACTACACTCTGTCTATAATGGATCTTCCTCATAGCTAGTGTTTCATAGCTGAACTCTTCTATCTCTTCGTTGGCCATCTTATTCAATGCTCAGCACTCAAACTTGATATCTAGCATGTGTCCCCTAATTTCTTTAATGGTACAGCTAAGACGCCCTCTAATATCCCATAACTCGAAGTCCTTTTGTTGTACCGTTAAAATCTTTCTTTCTACTTCGCAATCTAATTCCTTCACTTCCTCGCGTATTTGTGTCAACTAATTTTGTTAATCTGCTATCATGTGACAGACGGCGGTATTCTCTGTAATGAATCTATCTGTTTCTTTTACAATTACTATGACTACCCGATCAAGGTAGGAATATATCATCTGGTACAAGCAAGAACATTGGCCCATAACCCTCCTTGGAATATATTGATTAATCCTCAAACCAACTTGGAGTATTCATAACTGACTGCTGGCTAGCTATGACGATTCGGTGCCCGTCCTCTTCTGCTAGCCATAATCTACGTCCATCATCATAAATAAAATTCGTACACAAAAGTCATCAAACAAAACAAAGGTTTTATCCACAAATATAATAATAATACTAGAAACATTCTAACATTCTACTATTCAATGTAAGCTGTGATACCAACTAAAACGCCCGAAACTGGATCCTTTACTTCTAAAGCCTAATTGAGTGCCTACCTAGCTCTCGTTAGGACAAAACAAATTGAATCACACCTATAACCCATGACCGAAAATCAAAACTTAGGTTGCATATGTTATCCCAACAAATTTTGATACATAGTACAAGCCATCTAGGTTTCCAAAATCTAAGCAAAATACAGCCTTTGTACAAACAAACAACCAACCTATATCTACAAACTAGACATTACAAAAGCTATTAGTACAAGCATTACAAACACTACAGTCAACCAAGGAAACTCCAATTTGTTACACGTATCTTCTCACAAAATCCTTAGATCTATCTGGAAACACAAATTTCAAAGTATGATGAGCTTATGCATAGTGAGGTCCAAATAACAAAATTAGTTTTATATTCTTATAAGGGAAAATATAGTAAGGCAACTAAAACATTTAAATAAATAAACATGTATGAGCAAAATGAAATGCCCATAGAGGTGGATATAGTAGGTCTCAAATTGTAACCGTATCTCTTGTTCACCAAGAAAATAAAGGAACTTCATTTTTTGGCTTTCACCTTTTCATTTTGAATAAGTCCCTCCAAATAATAAATTTTCAGCCATGAAATCCAACACCAAGAGGCCATAACAAATTTGGTAAACTCAAGAGTACCGATATAAAATCACATGCACAAACACTGATGATTATCCCATCCCGGGTGCTTAGGTTGCATAGCCATTGTAGATAGTTTGTTTCGACCAAATCCGTTACTCGTTCGACTTGTCTACTTACACATAGCAAGGGCCAAAATTTTCCCCATTTGTGTACATGTGAAAAAGTACACAACCAGGAGTACATCATGCACAAGTAATTTTACACAAACGAAATACTCATTCTTCAGGAGTTCAAGGCAAACTAATTACACCATATACTTAACTTGTGAAGTCAATTAACACATAAATCCACCACAATTCTAGTCATAGCATTTAATTCATTATAAACATATTTATTAAAACAAAGACAAGGACACTCGTTGTTTGGTGATAGTTTTCACAAAAATATTTTTCTTTCTTTTAACCTGCCAAGTTAATCATAATTACCTAGTTCAGGTTATTTTTCCCACTAAAATTAAAGAATTAAAAAAATGAGCACATACCTAAATTATAACATGGTGCAACATACCACACACAAATGTGTAAGGCACAGAAAGTTTAAGTTTATGATTCCAATTTCTAGCTTGTTTATGTAAACTTTAGGTTAAACTTACTAAGCTATACATCTTGCATTAACACGTACTTATTTAGACCAATAAAGACTGATTATGGTTCTAAAATCAAAGTGAACACCTATAGAAAATTTAGCCCTCGAGCACCCATTGAACCCGATCACCTCTAAACCTAAGAACTTGTTAATTAGACCATCTAATTTATACGTTAAAATTTACAGCTCGCTCACAACTTATGAGCCCATAAAATTAAACCAACATTTTCAAGTTACCAAAACAAACGTTTTTATTAATACATAGTTGCACCAACATCCAAGAAACCCCCAATTACTCCACCTAAAACAATCCAAAGTTCCATCTATATTAAGGGTTTAGCAGAACTAAAATTTACATGATAATATAATACTAAGTAGCAAATTAAGAATTTCTCCCTTATGTGTTGCAATCTGCCTAAAATTTAATTGCATACAAACTAACACAGATTCAAGTTATATATGTCATACACACATAGAATTTACCTCGAAACTTATTTAACTTGTTAGCTAATGTTCGACTATAAAGAGAATTAACAACAGCTCCTACACATACTTAGTTATAATTTTCCAGAACTCTTGATATTTATCTTTATGCAGTGCAGCAAAATATATGATTTCACATGATTAAATGCAAGTTAGAACCATATGAAAATTCTATACAATTATACTCTTAAAACAGCCACAAAACTATAATTTATGAATACTCACAAACTAAAATTCATTTGATGTTAGTAGGACACTAAGTAACAAATTAAGGTGTTAATTCCTTTGAATTACAATTTGCCAAGAATTTGGTTACCCATAAAATAGCATGGTTTCATATTATATAAAGCACATGTGAAATTCTTGCTTCTAATCGCATTTATCTTGTTAGCAATGGTCATATTAAGCTGGAAATTCATCCCAGCAGACCGTACAACATCTTAATTAAAACCTTAACATAATTTAATACACCCTTCATGTATTACTTTTAAACTTAAATGAAGTCTTATGAACAAACATGGATCAAAATATTAAATAAAATCTATAAAATTCTATAGGTTGTGAGGCGACTGACTTAAACTACATGATTTTACACAATACACCAATCAATTATTCAACTAATATAAAATTTTTGTGAAAGAAAAGCTTTAATAAATCAGTTTCAACCTAATAAATTATTAGAAAGTTAACCCTTCTTGTTCCACTAGCCTTTCTCCTTCTTCTTCCCCTCGCCCTCTCTATTTCTTTCTTTTTTCTCTTGCTTCTTCCTCTCGGCTGTTCTCTCTCTCTCTCTCTCTTGTGTTTGTTTTGCTAATTACTTATGTTATTTTCAGCTATTTCAAACAATATATTAAGGGCAAAAATCAGGTCACAAGTTGTACTCTAGTCTAGGGCATATATGTATTAATGTGCCAGTTAATTAAGTGACACCTCAATTGCATTTTATCCTTGTCATATTTTCCTATCTATTTTATTTTGTGGTTTTATTTATTTTTATCTAGCTCCTATCTTATTTTCTTTTGTTATTTTATTTTATTTTATTTTTTGTTCTTTTTCTAATTTAAATTTTTTGCATTTCAGCCCCTTCCCACAATTCTCCAAAATTTCTATTTGTCTCACTAAACATTTAGTTAACATCCAACTAACTGTGTTAAAGTACCAAACTAGATTATAAAAGGTTGGATTTATGCAATCACAAATAATAATTAATATGCAATCAAATTGGCTTTGTACATATCCTCACGGTAGGGCAATCCCCTGGAATCTTCTTTTTGCGTTGATTATTTCCTCTTCTAATGACTCAATTCCTTTGATTGAAACCTCTAACTAAAAAGGGGAACCGACCATTTTCTTGCCTCCTATGATCATCCAAAAAATTGCATTGCCATTTCGATTTTCTTTGGTCGGCAAATTCTCTAAGGGTGGACCTTCAATGGAGGCACTACGCAAGGAATTTCAGAAGTTTGGTTTTGTTGGATCATACACTTTGGGGTTTCTGGAATACCATAATGTTCTCATGAAGTTTGATATTGAAGAAGATTACATTCAAGTTTGGTACTGAGGCTTCTAGACCATATTAAGGTTCGAAATGCGAATCATTAAATGGATGCTGAATTTTACAAGTTGATTGTGAAACTCCACTCACTCCGATTTAGATATGCTTTGATCATCTTCTTACTCATCTCTTTCACAAGGCAGCGCTATATTCCATTGGTTGACTAGTTGGTAATCCATTGAAGATAGACATATCCACGACTAATGGGAGTCGACCCAGCAAAGCTAAGGTTTGCATTGAATTAGATCTGTTGAAACCATGGCCTCATCGAGTTCGAATAAGTAATGGTGACAAGGGCTTTTGGCAGGCTGTTGAGTATGAAGAAATTCCTCCATATTGTACAAACTACAGCATAATGGGTCACTCGATTGTTGAATGTAAACTACTGGACAAAGCTTCAATCAAAATGCTTACCCTACTGCCAAATAACATTCATTAGCCAATCAAAATTTTAACCCTAATCCGCTGCCAGTGGCTAAGCATAATTTGCCGGTGGTCACAAACCCTAATCTGCTGCCAACTTACCCAATCCCCAACGTGCCTTCAACATTTCCTAAGTTTATTCTACAGTGGTACAAGATAAAACATGGACATTAGTTCCAACTCAGTACTAGATTCCATAAAAGTTTCAATAGCTTCTTAACAAACACTTGATCAATCTCCCTCCCTTTTGAAATTCATTGGCGATTTTTCCAATGTTACAGCCTCGATGAAATCAAATGTGCCAACGTACAATAAAATACAGAAAAAGGTTATTCGAAATGCTCCTCTTGATCCAGTAGTCATTCCTAATGATCTCTCAATTGCTCTATACTCTTAGCCATGAGATGACTAGCACGGTAAGTTTATAGTACCCAAGGGTAAAAAAGTAATTCTAGAAGGTGACGTAACTAATAACTTATACTTAGATATTGTTTCCAGACATCACAAGCCACATGAAGAGCTTTATAAGGACATGCATGCATTCTTCCATGGCTGGTGAATAGACCAACCTGCACAGCCATCGTCTTCTCACAAGAAGAGAGGTAGAAAGAAAAGTCAGAGAAGAAATCAATTCAAGTGGCGTATACAATTCTATTGACAAGGCAAGCTGTAAAAGTCTTCAATGAATGTTTTCCCAATCTCTCCAATGATTAATATTTCAATTTGGAATATCAGGGGAATTGCCAAAAGGCATCTCTTCATTGATTAAAGAAGTTAATTTGTTTTCATTCTCTTTCATTAATTGTTATTTGGAACCTTCGTTGGATGTGGAAAGGCTTGAAGAGTTCCGAATCAAGCATGGTTTTAGTTCTTGATCTGTTAATTCATCTAATAAAATTTGGGTTCTTTGGAAATGAGGTTTTATCTTCATGTTCTGGAGAATTTTTAACAATGCCTACATTTAGTCTTAGCTCATGACCTGCAGCATTGCTTCATGGAAGCTTCTTTTGTGTACGCCAAATGTACTAGGGCGGAAAGACGGGTTTCAAGGGATCAACTTAGTCATATTGCTGCTCATCAAACAAAACCCTGGTTCTTTTGGGGAGACTTCAATATTATTTAATCATTGTCAGAATATAAAGGCCATGCTTCTCAAAATCTTCATAGCATCTCAGACTTTAATAACATGATCACTACTTTTGGCTTACAATAAATACCACACATGGTTAGTGATTTTACTTAGAGTGGGGTTCACAATGGTTGAGCGGTGCAAAAAACACTTGATAGATGCCTGGTCATTCAATCTTGGCAAAATTTATTCCCATAATCGGTTGTCTATCACTTAACACCATCAGATCATTCACATCTACTTTGGGAACTTCTAGAGCCAAGCACTTGTGGTTCCAATTCCTTTAAATTTCGGAATATACAGTTCTTTCATGGAGATTTTCTGAAGACGGTGAAAATAATTGCAGGATTCATGTATTATGGTTGGGAATGTGGGCTTTCACCCAAAAATTAACCTGACTAAATTCTTGTTTGAAAAATTGGAACAACAAAATACTGCAGAGCAATTTCGATGCTGTCATTACTACAGAGGAAGACGTGAAACGGACAGAATCAGATTATGAGTCAGACCTCTCCATCTCAAAACAAGAATTATCAATCGAGTTCTAAAGAAAATCTTTATGTTCAGCTGCAAAAAGAGGAGATTTTCCAGAAACAAAAGTCTAGAATGATGTGGCTAGCTGAAGGGGATGGGAACACAAATTTTTTCCATGCATCTTTGGTTAACAAAATAGCAGCTTTACTCATTTGAAAAGTTAAAGTTTAAATGGGGAATTGGCTTGCCACTCCTGCTGAAATTAAGGCTGAAGCAATTAATTTTTTTCAAAACCTACTTGAAGATGAAGATCTAAATGTCTCGGCTATGGGGGAGTTTTTAGGGTTTATACCAGCCTTGGTAACAGATTCCCAAAATGAAAAATTGCTCAAACCTAAAGAGGAACAAGCCGCGGTATTCTAGTTAGATAAGGACAATGCTCAAGGATCTGATGGATTTTTTGGACTTTTTTTTAGCATTGTTGAAGTACTATTAGACCTGATGTTTTTCATGCAGTGCAAGAATTTTTCTCAGGAATGCCTATTACAAAAGTGATTGGGAGTCCAATACTTTTTCTAACTAAGAAGTCTCAATCAACCCATCATCCTTCATGGATTTTCGTCCCATTTTCTTATGTAATTTTATCAATAAAGGTGTTTACAAAAATTCTTGCTAATCAACTTTTACCCATTTTGCCACTTATAATTTCACAATAACAATCAAGGTTTGTTAATGGGCGTGCTATGTCTGACACTATCTTACTTACTCAGGAAATGCCAGGTTGTCATAAGATAACTCGTAGCCAGAATATTATTCTCAAATTAGATATGATTGCCAGGTTGTCAATATAAGATAACCCGTAGCCAGAATACTATTCTCAAATTAGATATGATGAAAGCTTTTGAAATGGTTTCTTGGCAATTCATGGAGGATTTGATGTTAAAGCTTGGTTTTTGTCAGTGGCTGGTGGAGCTTGTTTTGAACAACCTCAAAGAAAGCTGGTCTTCCCTACTTTTGAATGGTGAAGTTACGAGGTATTTTCAGGCATCACGTGGCATAAAACAAGGAGACCCCTTATCTCCATTCCTATTTATACTTTGTTCTTTGAGGCTACTTTTAGAGGATTAGTTGACTTGACGGAACAGAAAATCTTGACACCATATGCTCTTCCACGCAATTATCCAATTGACTCTCATCTTTCTTTTCCAAATGACATAATTATATTTTCTAGAGAAGATAGAGTTATAACACGGGCTCTTATGTAGCTACTTAAGACATATCAAAATGGATCGGGACAAAAAATCAATTTAATGAAGAGCTCCCTTGTTGTCCTCTTTTGGGGCATCAGCTATTCGAGTTATAGAGGAGTTTATAGGAATTAAATGCAAAGAACTTCCCATACCTTACTTGCGATGTATTCTTTATAAATGTAGACGAAAAAATCTTCAATTCCCATATATTGTTTATAAAATTTGTAACCATTTGGCTGGTTGGAAACGCAAAATTTTATTGCTAGGAGGTCGCTTAATCCTTATAAACCATGTGTTGTCTTCCATTCCTATTCTTGTTATATTGGTCATGGATCCGCCCAAGGGGGGTATTCACTACTCAATAGGGCATATCATGGCTGATTTTCTTTGGAGAGATTCAGATTTTGGTAAGAAATGACACTAGACTTCCGTGAATCTGTTTATTCCCCAATGGATGAGAATGGCCAAGTATTCCGAAGCTTATTTGATATAGTGGATGCCTCTTCTCTGAAGTTGTGGTGGAATTACTATGACTGATCATCCTTGTGGTCTACATTCATGCATGTTAAATACTCAAACACCTCGACTTCCAACCAGGCCACGGTTTGGAAGAGGATGCAATGGATAAAGAATTTGGTGGACAATTGTAACATCGCAACCAGACACCACTCCAAAAAAATCCAGTCGAACTCCTACTTAACTCTCACTAGGCTCAAGTACACTTATAAATAAGATTCAAACTTATACCTTAAATAATCAAATAAATACATCATAAATTTACAACTTAAATACAATCTAATGTGCCTTTAAGAAATATAAATCTGAACTGATAATTTCCACCATGCTCCACTTCAACGTATCTAATTGAATTCAAGGTCAGCACCTAAAAATAAATTTTATAGGGAAAAATATGAAGTAATAAACTCAGTGGTTTTATAATACCGGTATAAAACAAAATTCTAATTTTAAAGGAAAACATTATTTTCCAATAGTAATGGGTAAAAATCAATACATTTTTTAAAAAAAAGGTCCTTTTACAATTATTGCTTTTCTCATTAAACAATGTAACTGTTGGTCCCAAAGCAACCTAAGAAGAGGGGGTGAATTAGGTTTCTTAAAATACTTTTAGAGATATTAAGATTTTCCAAATAAAAACTGATATAATCGAATCAGTGAAATAGTGAAGTAAGAAAGAGAGAAAATTAATCAGCCAATACTTCCAAGCTAACAAGCTTGAAGTATCAAATCACTAAAATGCTTCACACACTTGGTGAGCCAATAATCTTTACAAAGTAGGGATATTCTTGCTCACACTAAAATTCTTTTAGTTGAGCCAAGAATCTTACTTACAACCTCACTTTCGTACAAGATAGAATTCACTCCACTCAAAGTTGAATTGCACTCTAAACTACACACTAATACAACAAAGCACTATAGCCAATTTGTACTAAAATTGCTCTTCTCTAAGGCTTGTATTCAATATCTTAGATGATTTTTACAGAATATCAAAGCAGTTATTTATAAGAGCAATAAATTGTGGTTGCAACTACTTCCTAACGACTAACTAATAAATGCACAAAAACTAGCCGTTGGGGTTTCGGACGTCCGAGATAGATGGGATGCGTCCGACACAGCGTCCAATCTTCATGCAGTTGGTGAAGAGCTTCGTTCGGACGTCCGTGCATGTGTCCGTTCCACAGTCCGATAGAGGCTTCGGACGGTCATGTTTGTTCGTTTGGAGAAGCAATAGGATTCTTCCTTCTGCCTGGACATTCGTACGGTGGAATGCATCCGAGAAACTTGACACAATTCGGATGGTACAGTGCGTCCGAAAACCCTGTCTCTAGCAAAACAAATAACAGACCTGCAAAAACTTGTGATACATTACAGAGTTAAGTGTTTATGTCATCAACAAAATAAGGTTTGGAAAACATCAATAACAGTATAATTTCACAAGTCTTAACAAAAATAATTAACACTTAGCACAATCACAATTAATGCAATTAGCTGGCATTATGCCACACATTTAAGCAAAGAAGCTTACGAGATCACTTTACCACCCTTATATCCCCTATTGCGTGCATGACTTGAAGCTACATCATCATTCCAGAGCAATATTTGGCCAAAATCAATTAGATATCTAGAATATCTACAACACTTCACTTGTTTAACATCGAATAAGGTTAAACATTCTAACCTCAACGGATGCAAACTTGTCGGAGTGGATTCTAGTTCAATCGTAGGCCCAATGACTTCCTAATAACCCTTGATCACAATCGATTGGGCCCTATTATAATTCACTCAATTAAAGATTATATAAGTTTTAGAGGTGCCTCACGACTTTAATTGTCGTAGCACTAAGTTGTGTAACTTCTAATAAGCTCACACTGCACAATTAAACAAACATGTGTGCACATATAAATAGAATTAATCTCAAATATTAAGCAACAATAGACAATAAGAACCAATCGAATGAGAAACAAACGTAATACAGTTTATCATAGTAATCTTTCATTTTTTTTTTACCATAACTTTTAAAACTATCATATTTTGAGATACATAACTCAAAAAATAACGTACTTTATACTTTTGTGAACTAGATTTCAAATCTCTAAAACTCTTATGAAGAGAACATTCTAGTAATTTCACTCTAAATTCCTAGAATTGTCCCAAAATGTCAAAAGATTACAAATACCAACCCAAACTTTTAGATTTCACAGTGTTCGCTCAAATGGCCATATATTGATATTTACAATTCATATCGCTATGATTTTTATAGAAACGGAAACTATAATCAAAGATATAAAACTTGATTAGCTTGATGTTGAACCACCGGTGGAGTTATCGGTCCATGATGGTAGTGGTTGTATGCCATCCAATTTAACAACTCTATGAGCTTCTTCTAGAGTCTTATATGAGATAGAATCGTCGGCGGAGGCATCTACCATTGATTTCGTCTCTTCAAGTAAACCATTATAAAAAGTTTGAACTTGAAGCCACAAAGGAATGGCGTGATGCGGGCATTTTCGTAGCAACTCTTTGAATCTTTCCCAAGTTTCCCCTAGGCTTTCACCAACATCTTGTTTGAGCGATGTAATCTCATTCCTTAATTTAGTGGTTCTTGCGGGAGGAAAGTATTTCACCAAGAACTCTTGAGCAAGTTTGTCACGCCCCAAAAACGGGACCGTAACACGCCGCGCTAATGGCACACCGGTCCAAAGCGCAAGGCACAAACGAACAGAGCAACAAACTTAACCACAATGTAATAGAACCATCAAACCATTTCTTAACTATAAAACCGAATATTTCATTTTACACAAAAATACGAATTACAAAATTTCTTCTTAGTACAAAAGATGCTACAACAAAAACAAAGTTCATAAATACAAAACCTAGCCGATGACTATTGATTTCCATTTTTGGCGTGTATGGTTTTCCCTAATTAATCACGTGGGGTGAGCATAACTAGCTCAGTGGATATCATAAAAGCTCTTTAAATGGGGCCAAGTGTTTCGATACAAAGAAAACATAAAAATAATAACATTTAAAAACCATAGTCATAAAGCAGTTTCTAAAATGTCTCATGCCATTTAAACGTCAATAAACCATAATCATAAGTAGTTTCTAAAATGTATCATGCCATTAAAACGTCAGGCATGTCCAAAACATAGCCAAAAAGATCCAAACATTACAAAACATCGTATGCTTTTCCAAAACATAGCCAAAAAGATCCAATCATTTCAAAATATAGTATACTAAAGCATAGCTAACAAATCCAAGTACAGTTTCAATCCGGAATTTAATAAAGCAATAGCATGAGTATCTTTTAGCATGAGTATCTTTTAGGCTCCAAGGTATAACCTACAGTACTAGCCAGATCTAGTAATCTACCACACCTACTAGTCTGACCGGGAGGTCAAGTTATCCCATCACAAGACCCCTCAGCAAATAGTTCATCACATTCACAGCAGTCACCATGGCGTCCCATGGATGACTATAGAACCGGTGCACCCCAAATCAAACATTTCCAAATACATCCAAAATTATATACCTCGGTCACCTATGAGCCAAAACAGTCATAAAATGCTTTCATATCAAAAGAGTTTGCAAATATATCAATTGATTAACATAAAATAGCTTGGTCCCGATTTCATATATAATAATTCCAAAACTTGGTAAAAGTGCAGTTCCAAACATCATACACATTTTAAAATCCATCCAAACATATTTCGAAAGTCGTTAAACAAAATACAAGTGGAAGAGGGTCTATGTTACCCACCTATCAAAGCAAAAACTGCACAAAAGATCACTGATGATGCGATCGCCAGCGGTAGGTGGCATGGTACCTAAAACAGATATAAGAGGACTCTTAGAAAAGATGTAGAGATATCAATAGCATTCCACAACAATGGAAAACACCTAAAACCATCAAAAGATCATTAAAGACCCTTTAAACATAACCAATTATCCAAATTATCCTAGTTGCGCCAAACTTCCGCTTACTTACAAAATGAAGGGAAATCAATTCCACTTGGTTTCAAGTCTCAATTCCTATCCAAACTAACCTTAAAACACTCTTAAATCATCATTACAAGCATAGACATAAGCATTCATAGCATAACATTCTAGGCTCATATGGAAGACAAAACCCTAACTCATAATCTTAAAATTTGTAATCTAACCATGGAAAGTTGTTAAAAATCAACCCCAATCACTTCCCAACCTCCAAAACACTAAAAACAACCCATAACATACATAAATCACAACTTATAAGGCTGCAAAGAGGGTTTTCTCAGCCATAAATAATCCTACAAAACTTGAAATTAAAGCTTAAATCATAAAGCCCATAAGCCATAAATGCTAAAATACATAAAATCTTACCTTCCCAAAAGTGATTTCTACTTGAAATCCAAGAAAATTTTTGAGGGAAAAATGGAGGAGAAGAGTCGGCCAGCAGCAAGGAAGAAATGAGGAAAAATAAAGCAAGAAGAAGGCTTAAAAAGAAATTCCAAAGTTGACCCAAATAGTGCCAAATTGACCAAATAGTCTCCAAGTTGACTATTTGACCCAAAAACTAATTTTTGCTACTAACTTAACATTTTTTTTTTCTGAATAATCAGCCATCATACAACACTTACACACCACAATGCACTAATTACACTTAGTCCAATATTTGACCCGTTAACCCGCCGGTACCGAAATCGCGTAAACCGAAAAATTTGTCGAATTGAAAAACGAATAAGTTGAAGTACTTTATGACTATTTATAATATGAAAAACATTTTAAACCAGTTAAAATCAAAGAACAAGACTATTAAAATACTGGGTTTCACAAAGTTGGTTCCAAGTGGTGAATATTCCTTGGGCATGGGATTGCAACCATGACTTTGCCCACTATCACGAAGACAAAAAGGAAACACTCTCATCCGATCACAATCCGGGTGTACTCCATTATACTTAAATGTCCAAGATTTCTTCAAAATTCATGAGATGTGTGTAGGGGTTCTCATTTGGTCCACCTCCGAACATGGCACGGGTTTGGAGCATTTGGATTAGAGTGGGCTTGATTTCGAAATTGTTGGCTTGCACGGACATCCGTGCAATGCTTGAGTTCGCTCCACCAAAATTAGGTAAAGCATACTCCCTTAATGGCCTTCCATTCCCATTCATGCCATTTCCATTCCTATAGCCACCAATTCCATTATTTCCAACTACCTCTTCTTTTTCGTTTTCCATGTTCACATTCTCTTGATGAGCATTAGCATGTGCCATTTCTATCATTTCTTGCTCTTGTTGTACCCTTCTCAACCTTCGAATTTGTTTTAGCTCTTCTTCCCTTTCCTTGTCTAAGCAAATGAATAGCTCTTGAGCACCTCTTACTATGCACTACACAACCAAGTATGCAAATAGTCAATTGGAATTTCAAGTCAATTCCACAAGATAACCAAATCAAACATAAAAATCAACAAAATTAAATACTAAATTAATCTAATCTAAAGTGCCTAACCTACACGACCCATAAAGCGCTTGATATTGCCAAAAATCGAAGATAATCCCGGCAACGGCGCCAAAAACTTGATGCCTCTTTAACACAAACACCTAAATCCTACTACTAACTAGATGGCATCCCGCAAGTATACGGTTGTCAACTAGTAGCAAAGGGAAGTAGGGATCGTTCCCACAGGGATTGTCTATTGCAATTACCAAGGTTTAAGGGTGCTTGTGTAGTTAAGCAAAATCAATTGGTAGATGACAGAACTATTCTAATGAAAACTATAATTTCAATTCTAACCTAATTTAATCAAATTCAGACTAAAATTTAAAACAAGTAAATCACTCAAATAAAATGACTACAAAAGAGAAACTTTGAATATTAAAAAAATTCATTTCTAAACTATAAATTAGAAATATTAGAGTTAAACTATAAATCTAAATATTTTTGGATTCTTTATTCAAATTAAGAAAGCAACTAGAAATTAAAGCTAGAAATTGAAAATTCTTAAATAGAAAGCAAGAAATTAACAAGAACCCTAATTTTCCTAAAAACCCTAATTTGAAAGTAAAGAAATTCTTACTAAATTGGACAAGAAACAAAATAAAAATTATATCTACGTGAAACTTGCGATTAACCCACTACAATTATCTAATCAAAATTTGAACTTGACAAGAAATTTAAAGAAGATCTAAGATGAAAGTACAGAGAAATTTGTATTAGAAAAAGTAAACTGTTAGTTCAAGCTATCCTAATCTATCTAGAACTAACTAAAACTATCTACTCCTCAAACTCTCTACTTACTAATTCTACTTAGCTTAAATAGTGCAGCATTACACAAGGCAAAATTAGGGTTTTTTGGGCAGGAAGTTTACAAAATAGCCCTTACAACTTAGCATTTAGCGAGTTGAGATGGCGGTCTGGTATAAGAGAACATTTGAGACTGCGATCTCAACTCTAAAACAATAAAACCAATTCTAAAGTCGAGATCGTGGTCTGTAACAGTCGAGACCGCGATCTTGACTCTCCTTCCATCATCATTCATTTCATCCATTTTGCAATTTGGTCCCTTGAGCTTTGTTTCTTCCAGCTTCTAACCTTTAATGTTTAAACTACATAATATTAACACAATTAAGCACTTAATTAAACTAAAAATTTAACACAAAATTATCATAATTAATTCAAGAACGAAAATACAAATACATATGCAAGAAATTAACTAAAATCTTCAATTACTTATCGAATTTTGTAATTTAAACTATCAAAATGCTATAATTTAGAGGAAAAGAAGTCTAGTTTACTAGAGTTATCAACTATCCTACTTCTTGTAGAATTACTTCGGAAGTACATATCTGCAAATAACGATACACATAGTTGCAAATAACGATTAAGCTATATATATATATATATATATCTATACAGTCTTGGGTAGAGTAATACTGTCTGATTTTTTTTTTTTACATAACACAAATATTAGAAAGAATTTTAGCCAGATTAAAGGTTAGTCTTCTTCTTATTTAGTTTTAATTAATTATTTTCGTTTTTAATTTTAGGAAAATTGGATGCTTAATTATTTTAAATATTAGTTTTTCACTTTATTAGATTATTTGTTTAGGAAGTTAGTTCAATTAATGTAAAAGTTACTATTACTAGTTAATTTATAAAATTATTTTCTTGTGATTAAAATTGGATTTATGTATATGAAAATTATATTTTTCGGGAATTATATTCTACTTTATTATTGCTGGATTTTTTTTCTTATAAAAAAAAAAGAGTGATTTGATCGGAAAGAAAAAGAGATTAGAGAATAGAATTGAAGGGAGAAGAAGAAAGATTAGAGAGAGGAGACTAGAAATCAAAAAAAAAAAAAAAAAAAAGAAACAAAAAAATTTGTTGCAGGCATGGTGAATGACGGGAGGAAGAAGATAAAATTTGACAAAAGTTTCTGAAATTGCATACACATCTTAACCCCCTAAAATTTTATTGTGACAAATTGAGTCCTTTTGAGTTTCTGAAATTATAGATAAGCCTGGATGATTTTCCAAAGGACCCCATAAGTCCATTGAAGCCTTCTAAAATTACCAAAAGTCCCTTACAGTTTGTCAATATTTTACATAAGTCCCTAAAAGTTTTTATAAATGATAAATTGACCCCCTAAAAGTTTAAATCAAGTTAATATTTAACTCTAAAAGGTTCTATAGAATATATAGAGACCCCTAATGACCTTGTGAAATAACCAAAATACCCTCAAGTATTTTAAAAGTTACATAAAAGCCCAAATTAATTTTTCAAAGTTACGAAAAGACCCCGAATGGATTTCTAAGTTTGTAAACTATTCTAAAATGTTTTATTTAGCTCAAATAGAGTCCAAAAAGTTTTTCAAATATTATAAAATGAGTTTTATTAATCATAGTAACTTTTATAAGGTTATAATAATGACTTCAAAGTACCTTTTTATTACAAGAAAACCATATGACATTATAGTATTATGTTTGCGAATATTACGACAATTACAGATGTACAAAAAGGTTGAGTATTTAGGGAATTATTATAGGATATTTAAGTAAATACCAAGCACGTACTAAGTGATAGAAATATGAATTTTGATAAGAAATACTGAAAATGAGCAAGTACAAGAGTAACGCGAGTGATTCTTTGGCTTATCGAGACAAGTGGTGCTTACTCATTGATTTGTAAATTGTTTTGTGAACCCGTATATTTTCTAAATGATTTTCTGAACTTGCATATTTTTCTAAATTATTTTATGAAATGTGTTTTACGAAATAATTATTTGATTATAAAAATCTGGATCATGTATGGCTATTTGACTTGCTTAACTTTAAAATTACAAAAACGTGATATATGCATGATTTTTGATATGTATGAAATGCATGTGACGAATGGGTAAACATTTATGGACAAAAGCTCTAAACGGACATGAAACAGCTGGTAGGGATTATTGTCCTGACATTTATACTGATATACTGGTATACTAATATCCTAATAAACGATAATCGATATACGACAAGTCAAGTGTTTCCATGAAAATTTCTTGACAACCATTTCTAGTGAGTCTATCACAAGGCTGAGTACTCAGAGGCGATGAAAGTATGTATTGTTTTGAGCATCTAAGAAAGTGTACATGATTTGAAATTAATTTGTCATATGTCTTAGATTGTTTGAAAAGTATATATTATATGTCTTGATATAGATAAATGATACATGAATTTCGAAATGCAAGTTGAATTACATGACTATATCTAATGATAATGACAGATGATTTAAAAACATGATTTTGATAAAAGCATATGCGTGTGATAGTATGACTTGTCTTTGCGAAATGTATATGCATGTAACTGCATGATCCAGTAGGGTATAAGTGCTATCTACTCGGTGATTTGTCACTCATCCCATTCCTTATATTTTTGTACAGACGACGAATACGAGTACGTCATCATAAAGGATGAAAAAAAAAAATGCATAGACGCACTCAGACAAAGAAAATTTTTATTTAGTAATAGGATTTTACTATAATTATTTGATTTTGAATAGTCCATCTATTGGAATCAGTAGAGCATGTGTTCTCATGACACTATATTTTTTATTTATTTAGGATTTATTATTTCAATAAGTACCGCATTAAAATGGATATCATTTGTGAGTAGATATTTTCGCTACATAATTTATATTTGAGGTTATTGTATGTGAATGATGCCTTGTATTCGTGGGAGTACAGTTTCATGCATACGGCGAATGACACGTGCCTGACAAGTGCGGGTCCGGGGCGTGACAGTGATCAATTCCAATATTTTCACATCAAGATATAGTCACCTTCTGAAGTTGTGCAATGCTATTTGAAATTCTGTCAGCTGCGGTTTTTGTGACTTTTCTTGATTTCTTAGCTTCAAAAGACACTAAATCTCTTAAATAATCATGAAGAAACAAATAATCACTTATACCTTTGAGGAATACATGATTTTAAACAGTTGAAAACTCCATAAAAAATAAACTAAGCAGCCACACATATGTTTCAAAACTATAAGAAACCATTTGCATCTTAAGTTTTTTGATTGCCACCCCATATAAACTAGTCTAATAATCATCATATTAGGAAGATCCTTAAGTTATTACTACAATAAATCTCTAACTATATTTATGATTTTTTCCCTTACAAGGCACACCTAGAACATGGACAAAGAAAGCAAATCTCAGCTCCTGAACTTAAGTATCCCTTTACTGTCGTGGACATTCACTGGACCTTCTCCCTTGCAACCCTCAACATCTCATACAAATTATCCAAAATCTTCATTGATCACACTCATCCCAAAACATTAAAAAAAAAAAAAAAAAAAAGAAAGATTCTAGACAAAGCAAGCACAAACTTTCACATGGCTAAACATATGCTCAGGCTCAACATGTGGCGGCATCCTCCTTATTTACCATTCAAAATTTTAGTTACAGAACTATAAAATTAGCCACATAAAAGTTATAAGCATGTTGGATATGGTTTTATACAAAATCCTAGGAATTAATTTGTAGGAAATCCCGTAAACAATTAGCACTGCATGTTAGAGCTTTCAGTATTTTAATGGATGTAAAACTTCTAACTTTTACACATGCAGATAAACACAAATTCGCATAGAACCCAGTCAATTGATTATTAGAAAATATGATTATACTAGAGGAAATCAAGACTATAAGATCAATAACTTTAAGAATCATAGCATCACATAAACATATAAGCACTAACTATTAAGATACTATACAGCTCTAGATATTTTTATATCAGAAGCAAACAAAAGATCTGGAAAATATTTAATTCATATTCAAGCATTTGTAAACATAAGATACAAATTAATCTAAAAAAAATAGTTAAAAATACTCACAAAAGCTATGATTCCATTCTGCAATTATTTTGGACTATACATCCAAGTCCTTGGCTTCATGTATATGTATAAATATAGTAGTAAGTATCACATAATCAAGCTAGACGAAAATTCGACAATACAAAATCTTCCAAATCACAACCTCGTGAATTTATTTGCATACACAATCAAGTCGTAGAATCCGAAAATTAATAATACTTTACATTTCGGTTCGTATTCTCAATGATTAAAAATTAATAATAATCCTTGGTTATAGGTATCAAAGCACATCAAAATCGAAAGCAAACAATACCAGTCAAAATAGAGTAAGTTTGGAATCATCGAAATTTAAAGATCAAAATTTTCTAAAATAGATAATAGATTTTTCAAGAAAAAATAGAACTCACCTCACTTTTGCAGAAGACTTGCACCCCTTATCTTCCACACTCTTTATATACTAACGTTCAAAGAAAACTAAAGGGGAAGAGAAAGAAAATTGGTTTGTGCTATTTATAAAAATTCTATGGTTGCAAGATAAAGACAAATGGCCCTACACTTATCCTAAATCTTCCATGTAGCTCATGATTTTATTTTTAAACGTCTGATCCTTTCTCTCTGCTTTTTTTTTTTTTTTAGCAAAAACAATAACTGCATCTCAAACCCCCAATTTCCTAGCTATTTAAAATAGGAAATCATTAAAATTTGAAATCACATTTGATCCGGGAACTTATTTTAAAAAATATTATTCAAATCCAATTTTTCAAATTTGAAAATTTTAATTAAATTCTTCAAAATTTATTGGAAATATAAATTTATTAAAGAAAACTCAACCATAAAAATCGGGGATCTCAAATTTTTCACAACTTGAAATCAAGTCATATTTAATTCTAGAATAATAGAAATTCATCACCGAATTTTGACAAATTTCAAAACTTGTTGGATGTCACAACAACGGTATTCAAATCTTGATTAGAAATGGAGATTATTCCTTTTGACATGACAATTGGCTTGGTAGTGCTGCCCTTGACGTTAATGGTGATCATCCTGACATCACTATACATCACTATTCGCCAATTATATAGCAACCATCATGGATATGATTTAAGAGCCGTATGATTTAGGAGCCCTTGAAGGGATTCTCTCACCAACTACCAAAGCAAAGGTGTTGGCTGTTAGATTAGGCTTATCATCTCAACCAGACAAACTAATTTGGAGCTTGGAAACTGTAAGGAAATTTTTTTTTTGAGTTTGGCCTACAACATGGTTTGGCAATCAAGATGTTAGAAAATCTGGATAGAACGATAATTAAAACAGAATAGAATTTGTCAAGGCGTGTGATCAATATCCTTGAAAGTGATTTCGTCCCCTACGGGATTGTAATCCACTGAGAGAAAATGCAGGAACAAGCAAACGAAATAGGTAACCAAAAATGTATGAAGAAAAAACATGACAGAAGTAAAACTCTAATGGTTCACACATACATTACCACACAGCGCAAACGCGCGCGTGTGTTTGAGGAAAATCCCCAAAACATCAACCATGCATAGTCTAGACTCTCAACTAGTGTTGCACATTGGCAAAAACCCAAACACATATAGCATGAAAACATCCAACACAAAGTTTCAATGCAGGACTAAAGATTTCACAAAAGAGGGAAAACAATTGGAGAGAATTTCAAATTTATTGAAAATATATTTTGGAGGCAAATTTCCAACTCAAGGCACAAGAAATTGCCCTGGACAACAATTTGGAATAGGCCAATACCATTGAAGGTTTCAATTTTTATGTGGCGCTTCATGGTTTTTTGCCATTCTCAGATATACTTATGAACATGGGTTTCTCCATGCCATCCAAATATCCAGCGTCTGCACCAACGGATACTTTACAACACTGGTTTGCTGAATGCAGCATGGTGCAATCTGTGTGGTCTTATTTTGCATCCCTCCTGGCACTGGCTTTGGTAAAAGGTACAATTTCTCAAATGTTTATTAATTGGCTACCGGCAGCCCAACGTGAGAAAAGGTGGTGCTATCTCTTCTCCTAACTCTAATCCTTTCGAGCTTGTGGCTGATACATTGTCAATTCCTGTTCCAAGGAATTCTTCACATAGTCAGCTGGGCTATACATAAAGTGGTGGAATTACATAACAACGTCAGAAAATTTGGTAAAGGTACAATATCTCCTGGCAATCTCTATGGTCTTATTTTGCATCCCTCCTGGCACTGGCTTTGGTAAAAGGTACAATTTCTCAAATGTTTATTAATTGGCTACTGGCAGCCCAACGTGAGAAAATGTGGTGCTATCTCTTCTCCTAACTCTAATCCTCTCGAGCTTGTGGCTGATACATTGTCAATTCCTGTTCCAAGGAATTCTTCACACAATCAGCTGTGCTATACATAAAGTGGTGGAATTACTAACAAATTTGAGCTTGATATCTCCATTTAAACTTACTCCATTTGCTGACCTGCTATCTCAAATCTTTTAGTACCGGTTCATACTACTAAAAATCCCCATTCTCGGGTTATGGCTTTGGCATGGTCAAGAGATTTTGAGGGTGTGAAACTTAAAGTGGATGGCTCAACATTAGGCAATCCTGGACAAACAAGAGGAAGTGGAATAGCTAGTTTAAATTCTAGGGAGGTTTCTATTTCCCTGTTTTGTTTTTCTAAATCATTTGGTAGAGGAACATCTTCCTGAAGCCGAAGCTCAAGCACTCTTACATGGGATAAAATATTGCATTGCTCATTCAGTTTATCAAGCTATGATTGAGATGGATTCATGAGTTCTCATAGATATTGTCTTGCAAAAATCAGCCACTCCTTGGGCATTTGATGCGATGGTCCGAGAAATCCAAAAACTCTAGGGCAAGGGCACTTCATTCTTAACAAATCTTCCGAGAATCAAACATGGCGGCTGACTTATCAGCCAAGAAGAGTAGTAAATATCAGTCTAGTGATTTTATTTTAATCTCCCATAAGGTACCCGCTTTTGTCACTGGTTGTATCTTTTTAGATTATTAGGTACCCCTACCTTAAGACTAGGTAGTGCCTAAAGAATTATCATTAAGTGTGATCAATAAAATGCCCTTTAGGTTTATATATATATATAGGTAGTGCCTAAAGAATTATCATTAAGTGCCATCAAAAAAATGCCCTTGACACAGGTTTATATAGATAGATAGATAGATGGATAGATATGCCTAAAGAATTATCATTAAGTGCGATCAATAAAATGCCCTCTGGGTTTATATAAATATATATATATATATATATATATATGTATATGTATATATATATGTATATATATATATGTATATGTATATGTATATGTATATGTCTAATTATATAGATATATCATGTAAGTATGTATAAATATATGATACTTAACTCTATACGTACTAATGTGCTTGATATACTTGTCAACAATAAAATGTTACATTAATAAGTTTATAAGCACTGAATTTTTTCTAATAAAAACATAAATTTTAATTGATATAATAGCTTACAAAAATTGATTATTTTACAAATTATAATTTGTATTTCCAATTTAATTTTGTACTAAACAATTGGCAGCATACTTTAATAATTATGAATTGGCTTAATTAACAGTCATGGATAATTATTACAAATAAATCTCATAGATTTGGTGTTGGCTACAACATCTTAACTGTTGTTCTCATCTTTTATACATGACAAAATTCTCATTGGCTAAAAGGAATTACAGTTCATCAACAATTACAAATACAAATCTCACGAGTAATTGAAGAATTATCCTACAACTGATATAAGCATGATGTATTTGTAATTAAATCAAACGCTCAACAATTGTTGTCATCCTTGATACATGGTAAATTCTTATTGGTAATATAGGAGTTTGGACTTATCCAGAGGACCCATGATTTGCCTATAAATAGAGGCATTCATACTTTATAAATACACACATCAAAAGCAAAAGTTATACAAATCTTACAAATTGCTCTCTAAACATCCTCCTAAAAACACATTAAATTGTGTTTTCGTTCTTTTAAAAGATTAAAAGTCTTTTCAATAAAGACATCCATCTAAAAAACACATTACATTGTTTTTTTCCTTCTTTTAAAAGATCAAAAAATCTTTTAATTGAAGAACAGATTTTCAAGTCATAAGAAATTATTTTCAATCTTCTACAAACCAACCAGAGGATTGAAAAATCGTGTTAATCCAAGATCAAAAGTCTTTAGCCCTTGGATTAAATTCCATCTGGAAATAAAACCAGAATTGATAGGTTTCTTTTCTGTCAAAAAACTATAAACGTAGATTGTACTCATTTTTCTAATTATTAATAAAATTTTAATTTGTAGCTCAATTCTTCATTGTTATTAAATTAACTTGTAATTTGTGTTTACATAGTTATAACGTATAAATATTTATATTAGAATTCATGTAACATATGTTTATGTTATAATATAAGTTATACAAAATTCCTTTCTACTGGAGAAACTCAAAAAATTTCTACTAAGAGTGAAAGCTACTTTGAAGGGCAGTGACTCTCAGCAAGGCCATATCCCTTGCTACTAAAACCCGCAAACAACAAGTGGCTAATTTGAAGTCTACTTATACTAAAAATGTCAATGCTCTTCAAATATATGATTCATTTAAGTCAATTTTCTCTAACTTTTCGATAATGATGCACAGTCATGATGACTAACACTGTAACATGGGAAGAACATCTAGCACATGTGGTCACTAAAATGATGGAAATAGACAAAACAATGGAGCAAAAAAACTTGCAAATTACAAGTCTCGTGAGAAAGCTTGAAGCTCGAGAAAAGTCAAGTAATGCTTCAAAAATCAAAACACTTCTCACAATGATGAAGGGAAGACCACTACATCAGATGCAAATAACATGCAAACCACTTGCAATCCCCAAGCAAGTAACCAAGCATTGTATTCTGCTTCTATTGCTAGTCTATCTATGCAATAACTACAGGACATGATCACCAATGTGGTTCATGCTCAATATGGAGGATCATCACAATCTAAGCTCATATACTCAAAACCATTACCCAAATGCATCGATAACATGAGAATACCTGTTGGATATCAGCCTCCCAAATTTCAACAATTTGATGGAAAAGGCAACCTAAAATAACATGTTGCCTATTTCATCGAGACTTGCAATAATGCTTGTTTTGAAGAATCTTGGATTTGCTTGTAAAATAATTTTATTGTTTCCTAAAAGGTAATGCCTTTGATTGATATACTATTCTTGAAGCTAGTTTGATTGATAATTAGGAGCAATTAGATCAAGATTTTCTCAACTAGTTCTATACCACCCAAAGAATAGTCAATAAGATTGAACTCTCAAATACTCATCAATGGAAAGATGAACTTGTTGTTGATTATACCGACCATTGAAGGACCTTAAGCCTCAATTATAGGGATCAACATTCTGAGACATCTACCACAGAGATTTGTAATCGAGGAACGAAATGGCAACTTCGTTATATCCTACAAGAGAGAGAACCCCCAACTTTTGAGAAGTTTGCAACAAAATCTCACAGTTTAGAAATTGGCATCGGAGATCAAGAACCACTGTTACTCAAAAAAGTATAAACGTATGCTTGCATATTCGTCCATAGGTCAAATTGGAAATGTAATTATTGGAATAATTGTTGGAGACTCAAATAATGGATAAGTTCCTGACTTTACCCTCGCAAAGAAAAGTACGAGGTGAAGAAAGGAGGCAAGGTCCCTATAATAGAATGGAAGAAAGAATCAATGGTTTTAACTAGGACTGCTATCAAAGTGTCACAAAATAGTAAAAAGGAGGGAAAACTCAACAAATCTCCCAACATTGAGAGGTATGGCTGGACACGGAAAGAAAGGAAAAAAAGTAATATCCGTTCCTAGATTCTAATGTGACAAGTAAATAATTGTGCTATTTGTATGTGTCAATTACCATGTTTATATATGCGGTAAATAATATTTGAGTTATTATTGAACTTAACTTGGTTATTATTAGTTTTTGTAGGGTTAAAGTGAAAAAGATCTGAAAAAGATGGAAAAGATGAAAGGAAACTCTAAGGGTGAAACATAAAAGAGTATGACGCTATTCTGGAAACTGTTTTGAATTTTAAACGTAACTTTTGAGTCCCAACTCCGATTGAGGTGATTCAAGATACGTTAGAAAGAAAAGAAAGAGATATACAAATATTTCATGTTCTACACTTTACCAAATTCCAAAAGTATCAAGGTAAAAATCAAAGTCGAATGTGAATTTCAGTGCAAGGCCCAACACATATGCGCCCAAATCAGGCAGAGCATGTGCACTGAATCTAGAAGCGAAAGTTTCAACACTGCCTAGGGTGCACCTGCGCACAATCAGGCAGGGCATGTGCACCCAAAATAGTAGGGTTACCTGATTTTTGTATTTTTGGTAGATTTCTTCGCCCGGTTGGACTTTTTTTCATACGATTTCATGTTCTTATCCTTAGACAATTATTGTAACCCTAGTACTCATTACAAATACCCCCGGTAGGGTGATTAGAAAGGAGTGAACACTTTATTTTCCTTGTTTTAACTAGGGTTTTTAGAAGAGAAAAATTCTTGTTTATTCTTTCACCGCACTTTGTGCTTAAACTCTTTTTCTTGGTCGACAGAATTGAACCCATGGTCAATTCTACTACGTTGTGAAACTTTTAGTTCTTGAATTTATTCAATTACACTATCAAGCATTGATTATTTTTCTGCAATTAATTTTATGATTGTTCTTTTTAACTTCTTATTGATGCAGAATATTAAGTTATTGGAATTAATCTACTGCTAAATTACTTTAATCACGTGTGCTTAATTCAATCTGTGAAGAAACTAAGTATGATAATTGCTCGATTAGTGTTATTGAATTTAGAAAAAATAATCAACTAATTGTCATAACTACGTGTGTTTATATTTAATTAGTCTAATTGTTCTTGTTGATTTTAATGCTTCTGTTAATTAATCTTTGGCACGTGTCTTGATTAAATTAATGGTTAGCGTTAATTGGATCGCCTGTTGAAAATTAACCAACTTTAGAAAGAAACGGGTTAATTTTTTAATTAGTGCTCGGTATAGAAATTGAATTATCTTTGGTGTCAATGATCAACTAGTAAAATTTCCAAGGTCGATATGACTAAAACCAAGATTCTTCTTAATTGAATTCTCTCCAATTTACTTTATTGTTTTAGTTTTTGTCTAGTTTAAAAACATTCAAAAATTCCCTTTTTCATTTAAGCACAAGAATAAACTTTGTTCTCAGTGGGATGACCTGTACTCACCACTACTACATTATTATTCAGAGTTGTTAATTTTGTGTGCCTACGACAGCATTTTACCAAAAATTTTGGCCCCATTGTTGGGGAACGGTTTGATTTATTTTTGTGCTTTAAATTTTTGTATTTATATGTATACTTAATACTTGATCTCTTTTTGATCTGTCTCACGGTTACCAATTCACATGAGGTTTATTGTTCCGATTTCATTATCAAGCAATTACTACCACAACCTTGGTATGACCCCTACACGTATAAGTACAATCAAGAATAGATAGATTATCCTGAGTTGGGTTATTCATCACAAGATCTTCTGTGTATACATCATGTTTGGCCACAACAGCCTTATACCCAAACTGGTAAGTCTTTGGAAGAATTAATTTATTCTTTAGCTGCTAATTCTTTGCAATTTCAACAGGAAACAAGAGCCAGCTTCTACAAAGTTTGGAGCATCAACTAAGTCGATTGAATTCTTCCATAAGTATACTAGAATCTCAAGTGATTGAAGCTAAAGAAGATGAAGAAAATGAGTGAGAATTAGAGATGAGATTAGAAGACAACAAACCTATTGAGGATGGCTCTTGTTCATCGTCTCCGATGTCAATGCCTCAAGACCTTCTAGAGTAAGAACCAATCAAGGTTTTAGACTTAGCTATCGAGAAAGCACAAGAGATTCTAACTACTGTGAAGGATTGTCGATTGCCTGTTGTTGGGGATTGTATTGTGGTGCCATTATACCCCACATTCTGTTATGGATTGACCTTAAGAGTTGAAGATTGTGAAGTGACTTATAAAGAGTTCAATATCTTCAAGTCTCCTAAGGATCATGAGGAAGGGCTTAAGCTAGCTCAGATGGACGACAATAGGATCAAGGTAAACTGCATTAGGAGAGATAGGCAGTATAGAGTTGGGTTCCTAACTGATGGAGTCAAGAGTGCTGAAGATCTAGGAGATTGAGGATAAGTGTATGGCGAGAAACTACTAGGAGAAAGCCTATGAACGACTACTAGCAATTATTGAGCTCTCTTTCCTCTGGTATATAGAGTGGTTATTCCGACCATCTTGTTCAAAGTCGAGCCAACGATAGTAAAGAAAGGTGTTGCATGGGAGGCAACCCATGTTCATTTATATTTTATTCTGTTTATTTATTTTGAATTTTTTTTTTATTTTTAGTGTTTTATGTATTTTGTGTTGTTGGTGCGAGAATTCAACCTAATTGATATGTTAAATTTATAAAATGGTCCTTTGAAAGGGAGTGGGGAAAGGACCTATCCACATTTCCACCTTTTCCTCCTTTCCCATAGGATTTGGGGCAGAATACTCGTTGAGCATTTGTATGTTTAATGCCCTATGTTTAGGGCCATTTTGTTGACAATTTAATTTTGCTGTTGATTTCTTGAACAGTTTGATTTTTTTTACTAATTAGAAAATTCAGGTTTCATTTTCTTCAACTTAAGTGTTTTTCATTTATTTTGTCGCATATTCCCTCAAGGGGGTAAGTTTTTCCTAATTATTGTAGGATCCTTTTCTACAATATTCTTGTTTTTCTTATTATCTCAGGGGAATTATTCGTTTTGTTCTGTTTTATTTAGTGTTACTCCAACTTTCATTCGAGACAAGGAGATATTTGTAGTGGATACTGCTCCAAACGCAAATTTAAACCTAGAGAAACTTATCTTTTTCCCATTTTATGCTTTTATTTTTGCATTATGGACAATGCTTATTTTTAAGTGTGGGGTGGGGGAGTTATTTAGATTTTTAAATTGTTTGATGTATTTTGCTCAATTTTGCTGCAATATATTTTGACTTTTTCTTTGATTTGAGAGCTTGTTAAAAATTTTGAAAATTTTTGTGGATTATTTGACAATTTTTTAAAAAATTTTGAAATTTTTTTCTTAACGTATTCTTTTCATTTTTCTGCATAAGAAATCTTTAATTAAACCATTCATGAATGAGTAGTTGATGCATGTTAATATTTTCCATTCAATATTTAAGACTTTTGGGCACTAAGCCGTACATTAATTTTTGATTGGTGATATTTAGAGAAATTTATGTAGACTCAATTATGTTGCATCCCAAAAACTCACTTTGTTATATTTTTTAAACGAATTCTTAGACGACCCGATTTAGTTTAAAGATGAGGGTAGTGCCTCTTTCATTTGTTGAGCTTTTCTAGCCAACCGTTTTAACAATTTATTTCTAATTGCCTTGTTTGAACCTTAGTCTTTTGAAGAGAAACATCATTCGCCTTCTTTCACTTAAACTTAATTTACCTTCCCTTATTGAGCTCAATATTCCTTTCAATTTTTTATCCTAAATTATCCCTTTAAGAGCTTTATGATGCACATTATATGTTAAGGGGATATAAGTATGGAAGTTTGTGAAAAGTGGATGGTGTTGAACCCCAGTTTTGTTAATCATGTTTTGATGATGACCAAATCGCACTAATAGTTTGGAAACAAGTGTTCAGTTATAACATAAAAATAGGTAGGTTCGGACGCAAATGATCATCCGAACAAAACAACCAGAAGACTCCACGGATGTAAATGACTGTCCGAAAGATAGAGTTTCGGACGATGGTAATCGTCCGACACAAAGAATATTGAAGCAGTCTCGGACGAAGAACAGCGTCCGATCATATTTCCAGAAGACTTTGCTTCAATCGGACGCAGGTTCGGACTCTTCCTTGGACGTCCGAACGAATACCCTCAGAGAACGGATGCAACGGTTTAGCAGCGTCCGTCCAAACGGTCCAACAGCTAGTTTGTTCGGAGGCATACTTGCTGCATCGGCCGTCCGGAAGGTCCAACGGCTAGTTTTCTAGTAAGCAGAAAATAGCCATTGGAAAGTTGTTAGAAGCAGATTTTGGACAACTATAAATACCCCTTAGCCTGAATTAAATAAAAAGAGACTTCTGCATTGATTACAAGTAATACTTGAGCTATTTGGGAGAAATAGTGGATACAAGTGCTGTAATAGTGTAGGATCACTAGTTTTGTGAAAAGAACTTAGAAGTGTAAGAGTTCTTCAAGTGTAAGAGTGGAGAGATAACAATTGTAACAAAGAGAGGTTGTGAGTGTAAAAATCTTGGCTCAACTAAAGGAAATTAGTGTGTGCAAGAGTGATCCTCATTTGTGTACAAGAGGTTATTGTCTCACCTACTTTGAAGAGACTTTTAGTGGCTAAACTTCAAGTTGAGAACTTGGTAGTTGCCTTGTAAGAAGCTTTTTGTGGTTGTAAGCTCCAACCTTGAGAAGCTTGGGAGTTTGGTTTGATACTCTTAAGCTCAATATATGAGACCAAGCTCTGATACCAATTGTTGGTTCCAAAGGGCAACCTAAGAGGCGGGGGTGAATTAGGTTACTTCAAAAACAAACCTTTTGAAATGCTTAATAAGAAATGCAAACTTTATGCACCAAATAAAAACTTAAGCACAAATGAATGCAATAGATATTCAACAATTTAGCTTAAAGAACAAATTAGAAGATTGAAAAAAATTCAAAAGGACAATAATCATAAGATTAAGAGTATCAAACCAAACTCCCAAGCTTCTCAAGCTTGGAGCTTACAACCACAAAGAGATTGTTGAACCCCAGTTTTGTTAATCATGTTTTGATGATGACCAAATCGCACTATTAGTTTGGAAACAAGTGTGCAGAAAAATAGGTATGTTCATACGCAAATGATGGTCCAAACAAAACAACTAGAAGACTCCACAGATGTAAATGACTGTCCGGAAGATAGAGTTTCGGACGATGGTAATCGTCCGACACGAATTGAAGTAGTCTCGGACGAAGAACAACGTCCGATCATATTTCCAGAACACTTTGCTTCGATCGGACGCAGGTTCGGACGCTTTCTCGGACGTCCAAACGAATATCCTCAGAGAACGGATGCAACGTCGGACGCAGGGTTTAGCAGCGGCCGTCCAAACGGTCTAACGGCTAGTTCGTTCGGACGCATACTTGCTGCATCGGCCGCCCGAAAGGTCTAAAGGCTACTTTTCCAATAAGCAGAAAATAGCTACCTTGGAAAGTTGTTAGAAGCATATTTTGGACAACTATCCTCATTTGTGTACAAGTGGTTATTGTCTCTCCTACTTTGAAGAGACTTTTAGTGGCTAAACTTCAAGTTGAGAACTTGGTAGTTGCCTTGTCTTAAGCTCTTTGTGGTTGTAAGCTCCAAGCTTGAGAAGCTTGGGAGTTTGGTTTGATACTCTTAATCTCAATCTTCTAATTTGTTCTTTAATCTTAAATTGTTGAATATCCATTGCATTCATTTGTGCTTAAGTTTTTATTTGTTGCATAAAGTTTGCATTTCTTATTAAGCATTTCAAAAGGTTTGTTTTTGAAGTAACCTAATTCACCCCCCCTCTTAGGTTGCCCTTTGGGAACAACAAATGGTGTACACTTATGGAGCAAAATGGGGTATTGGAAAAAATTGTTGAAAAAAAATAATGATAACGGGAGTTAACTGATATTTACAGTTAGTGATTTATCATTGGTACCTGTATTTGCAGGTAATGCCCATCAGGAACACTAGTACCTGTGTGTTTATATATTGCGGGTAGTGCCTACCACACACACCTACTGTATTAATATAAAAAATAAAATAAATAATGACGTGACGTATATATGTTCGAAAGACTATTGGCTTCTTTGGCTAATTCGAGGAAAGGGAACTTATATGATTATTGGTTGTTCGGAATTTTTTATGGGTACTTGTTACTCAAGTGTGCGGTTGCAGATATATGATGTTTCGCAAGTGGAGAGAAATTTTGTTTTAATGTGTGGCCACCATTACTATAAAGCTCTTGTTTTTATTTGTTATATGCTTTCCCTTCTTTGGCTAACTAATATCCTAACCTACAGTTCGAGCTAAAAGTCCTGCCTAATTCAAATAGAATCAGTTGTCTAGATTAGTGGAGGGGTGTAAGAAGAGTGAGCTATGAGGTGTTTCAAAAAAATTTTGAGGGTCTTCATAATTTAATCTAAATATTTTCAATTCTAAATTTTTGAATGGCTATACACAAATACACAGTTGAATTTCATGTTTTGCATTTTATTAGCATTTGAGCTCTTTGGATTCTTAGACTACTCTAATGGTGGATTGATTATTGATTATATATGTAGATATGTGAGGGAATATGTTGGGTGTAATGTGATATGTATTAATTTTATGTTTGCTCGAGGATGATCAAGGGCTAAGTGTGGGGTAATTTGATAAGTTCATAATCGTGCTATATTTTATGTGTCAATTACCATATTTTTATACGTTGCAAGAAAGATTTGAGTTATTATTGAGCTTAATTTGGTTTTTTTTTTTTTTTTTGTAGGGTAAAGTGAAAAAGAGTTGAAAAAGATGGAAATTATGAAAGGAAATGCTAAGGGCAAAACATGCACGAGTATGATGCTATTCTGGATATTGTTTTGTATTTTAAGCGTTACTTTAGAGTCCTAACTTTGATTGAGGTGATTCAAGATACATTGGAAAGCCAAGAGAGAGGGCTACAACTTTCATGTTTTACACTTTCACAAATTCCAATTAACCATCATGGTCAAAATTGAAGCCGAATGTGAACTTCAATGTCAAGGCCCAGCACACATGCGCCCAAATCAGGCAGAGCATGTGCGCTAAGTCTAGAAGGGAAAGTTTCAGCACTACCTAGGGTGCACAAGCATGCAATCAGGCAGTGCATGTACACCAACAACAGCAGGGTTACGCAAATTTTGGATTTTTGGTATTTCTTCGCCTAGTTGGACTCTTTTTTCATACGATTTCACGTTCTTATCCTAAGACAATTATTGTAACCCTAGTACTCATTATAAATATCCCAAGTAGGGTGATTAAAAAGGAGTCGACACTTTATTTTTCTTGTTTTAACTAGGGTTTTCAGTAGAAAAAAATTCTTGTTTATTCTTTCATAACAGTTATTGCCTAAACTCTTTTCTTGGTCGAGGGAATTGAAGCCATGGTCAATTCTACTACGTTGTGAGATTTTTTATTCTTGAATTTATCCAATTATATATCAAGTATTGATTATGTTTTTGCAATGTGTTAATTTTAAGATTGTTTTTTTGAACTTCTTATTGTTGCAAAATATTAAGTTATTGGAATTAATCTACTACTAAATTGTTTTAACTGCGTGTGCTTAATTCACTCTGTGAAGCAACTAAGTTTGATAATTGCTCGATTAGTGTTATTGAATTTAGGAAAAATAATCAACTAATTGGCATAACCGCGTGTGTTTATGTTTAATTAGTCTAATTATTCTTGTTGATTTTAATGCTTCTATTAATTAATCTTTGGCGCGTGTCCAGATTAAATTATTGATTAGTGTTAATTAGATTGCGTGTTAAAAATTAACGAACTTTAGAAAGAAATAAGAATCAACATTGAATTGGAATTCGGGTTAATTCTTCAATTAGTGCTTGGTATAGAAATTGAATTATCTTTGGAGTCAATGATCGACTAGTAAAATTTTCACAGTGGATATGACCAAAGCCAAGATTCTTCTTAATTGAATTCTCTCCAATTTACTTTATTGTTTTATTTTTTAGTTTAAAAGCATTCAAAAATCCCCTTTTTCATTTAAGCACAAGAATAAACTATGTTTCCAGTGGGACGACCTGTACTCACCATTACTACATTATTATTGAGAGTTGTTAATATTGGGTGCCTACAACAGCATTTTACCATAATTCCTCAAGAGTGCCAGATGATTTGTTGGAGAAAAAAGTTAATTGAATTACCACCATGTTAGCATCCTGAACAAGCTAGGAGCGTTAATGATCCGTACTATTGCAAGTATCATCGCATTATTGGCCATCCAATAGAGAAATCTCTTGTCTTAAAAGATAAAATTCTACAATAGGCTCAAGATGGAAAATTAGTTCTGGATTTTGATGATGTTGCTGAGGCAAACTTGGCCTCAATTAAATCAACACAAAGTAATTTTCTCACTTCCACCAAAACTTGCCCTAAAAGCACATAGTTGGGAGGGGTGATAGGGTTATTCAATTTGGATCTTTTCAACCCATTATTGTTCCCCTAGATATTCCATGAACTAATGTGGATGTTTAAATTACTTTTGTGGATAAACAAGCAATGGATGATGACGATGATCGTTGGACATTGTCATAAGGAGAAAGTCCAAAAAGCAACGTACCATTCGTCCTTTGCACCCGCAACAAAAGAAATTGAGAAAGAATAGAACTTCAAACCGTCATTCAAAAAGAAACAACCTGTCAAAAATGACATCCAAAATGAACAAACTTAATGAAAAGGTTGTTTTACAAAATACTCGTTCATCTGTCACATTGAAAGAATTCTTTCAAAAGAATTACTTTTGCGAGGATAAACAAGATGACAAAAAATCATAGAATGACAGAGAAAATGAAGCTTGCCCTCTGCTATCTACAGTTGAAATGGCTCAAACATAATTAAAAGGTCTATCTTCTAAATTTGATTTGTTCCGTAGTGACTCAAATGTCAAAGGAATAATGAGTTGCTTTGATGCAAGTCTTGGAGGATCCCAACAAGTACTCAACTAAGTCAAAAGACTTAGACTTTTAAGTTCTAATCCTCATTCTACATGTTGTGTCAGCGTTACATTGTCTAATGAAGACTTATTGCTAGGTTTTAAACCACACAACCGCTCTCTTTCGTTTCGTAATTTATCAATGAACAAAAGATAAATCAAATACTTACTGATGGAGGGTTTGCTGTCAATATTATACCTAAGTCAACATTGAAAAAGTTAGGCATGTCAGTTGATGACCTAATTCAATGTCACCTCGTAATTCAAAGTTTAGCCAAGGAGCCAACGAGCTTTAGGGATGATTCATCTTGATCTGATCATAGATGAGTTGAAGGCAACCACATTGCTTCATGTGATTGGTGTGAAAATGTCATACAATTTCCTGCTAGAAACACCTTGGACACACGAAAATGGAGTTATACACTCAATGTATATCAATGCTTCAAATTCTACAAAAACATATTTATTATCAAAGCGGATGCAAATCTTAAGCCATTTACTAAAGCGGAGATATTTTTTTTGATGCAAAATTTTAGAGTAAGGATTTTGATCAGTTGAAAGAAAATGATGAATTGAATGAAAAGAAACAATCGACTCCTTAAGAACAAGTGAACACAAAAAAGAATAAACTCCTGAAAGTCTTATGTTCAAAAAGGGTGCTTTCAACTACAAGTGATGCTTCCAAAGTCTTTTGGTATGTTTCCAAGTCTCAAAGAAGAAATAGAGAAATAACATTTGTCGAACACACTGTCACAAAGAATGGGAACAAAGGAACATGAAAATGGAAAGAAGCAGATTTCAAAATTCTAAAAGAAAGCCATACATTGCCTCTAGTCAGAACAAGCCAGCAAGAAAGGATGAAACCTCCTATAAAAGTATTTGTAAAAGCAGTTGGAGATAGATTACCTAACAAGCAAACTAAAGAGGGATTCGATCTAAATGCATACAAACTGATGGTTACGTGTGATTATGATTTCTCCAAGGCAACAATAGAAAGTGGAGAAAGACGAGAAACAAGAATTGGTGAAAATCATGGCCTTATCTTATGTAACACAAAAGAAATTGTTTCAAAAAAGTTGCTATGTTCCCGTATCAAAGTTACTATGTTCCCGTACGCAAAAGAAACCTCCTCAGCTCGTGCATATTCCGATAAAAGGAAATAATCCAAGTGTAATTTGTCAATATATCACCATAGAGGAAATCAATGATGAGAAAACAATAGAAAAATCAGCACGTGGCTCGGTCTTTGATCGCTTAGGCATGCCAAATTTTCATACCTCTGTCTTCAACAAATTGGGTGCTAAGGGGTCGAAACAATCTCAAAAGATTTGGTTGATGTGTAAGTCCGTATTTAGTAGATTGAAAAAAGATTGTAGTTCAACTGATCATTTTTTGCAAAGTTTGGTCAATAACACAAAAGTGTGTGGCAAGGTTCCTTCACAAATGGAGAAACGACAAGAATGGAAAATCATTAAATAGGAACCTTTGACAATTAATCGATGCATTACCATACAAACATTGCAAAATGAGCTAGTTGATTTTGAAGATGTCTGTCTAAAGCACTGTTTCTTATCATATAACTTTTGAAGAAGATTTGTGTTGTGAATCTCATGATGAGGTACAAAAGACTCCTCAACAACTTGAGGATGGCGGACAGGCTGCTATGTGATGTTTCCCAAACCTTATTTTGATGATGACATAAACACTTAACTGTGTAAAACAAGCTTTTGCAGGAACAGATATTTCGGACGCACAGGATCGTCCGAACTCAGTCAAAAACTCTCGGACGCATTGTATCGTCCGAACAAACCGGCAGAAAAGAATGGAACTCTCTGCCTTTTCTACGGACGCTCAGGACCGTCCGAAACCTCTGTCGGACGAAGGACCGGACGCAGGCACGGACGTCCGAACGAAGCATCTCAACAAACTGAATGTAGATCGGACGCTTCCTCGGACGCATACAAACCTCCTCGGACGTCCGAACCCCCAACGGCTATTTTTTGTGCATTTATTACTTAGCCGTTAGGAAGTAGTTGAAAGCTCTATTAATTGCTATTATAAATAGATGCGTTTAAGAACTTGAATAAATTATCTAATACATTGAATACAAGTCCAAAAGAAAGTAATTTGAAGTGCAAATTGACTTTAGAGCCTTGTTGTATTAGTGTGAAATTGTGAGTGTAATTCAACATTGAGTGGAGTGATAATCTTGTACAAGAGTGTGGTTGAAAGTGAGATTCTTTGCTCAACTAAAAGAGTTTTAGTGTGAGCAAGAACTTCCCAGCTTTGTAAAGATTGTTGGCTCACCAAGTGTGTGAAGCATTCAAATTTGATATTTCAAGCTTGCTAGCTTGGAAGTAGTTCTTATTGTTCAATTTATTCTCTCTTTAAGAGACACATCTATTGATGTTATTATAACTGATTTCATCTTGAATTTTTAAATAGTTCTTAAAAATTTGTTGAGAGATCGTTGATATCCGTGCCCTGTCTCTTATACACAACAATTGGTATCGAGCTTGGTCTCATTTATTGCTTAAACTGCTGTTGAGAAAAGAACTATGGCAACCAACAATGCTCTGTTTTTGAAGGCCAATCTATTACTAGGCCTCCCATGTTTAATGGGACAAATTTTATTAGTTGGAGAGATAGAATGAAAATATTTCGCAATCTATTGACATTGAATTGTGGTATGTTGTCAAAACACTGTCTTTGATGCTTATATCATTGATGATCACACAAATAGAAGAAGAGAAAAGACGAGGATTGAGCTCACTCCACATGTCTCTTTAAGGCAAATTTGACGTTATAAGAGCAAAAGCCATGAATGTGCTATACAATGCCTTGGATGCAAATGAATCAACTCGCGTAAAGGGTTGCAATTCGCTAAGGATTGCAACCCTTTGGGATAAGTTGAAGGAAATTCTTGAAGGAAGCGATGATGTTCGTGAGCAAAAGAAATCTCTACTTGTTACCAAGTATGAGTCCTTCAAGATGGAACCACATGAGAACATAGACAAAATGTACTGCAGGTTCAATGACATTATTAAAGATCTTGAAGCCTTGAGTAAGGAGTACTCTTTGGGAAGAGGAAGATGAAAACAGCTCCATCAATCTAGAAGATGAAGATCTTGATGAAGGAGATCTTGCACTTATCACCAAAGGATTTCTCAAACATTACATCAACAAACGAAGAATGAGAAGAGGCGGAGCTGCAAACTCAAATAATTTCAAAGTCCTTTAGATTTGTTTCTAAACAATCATCTTATGACAAATGCTTTGAGTGCGGTCAACTCGGGCATTTTGCAAATGAATGTCCCTCCAAGAAAAAGAAGGAAGGAAGAAAACCAAGATTCAACAACTTTCAAGTCACTTGGGACGATTGCAACTAAATCCGAAGGAGAAGTTGAAGAAGAAATGGAGTCGGCACAAATGGCCTTTATGGCTATTGGAGACAATGAGGTAAATTCTAACTATGACTCCAATGATGAAAATGATGAAGATGATCTTGAAGCTTTCATTTTGAAATTGCATGATAGCTTAAAAGAATCATATGCTAGTATAAGGCAGTTAGTAAAAAAGTCAAATGCTTTATTGAATGCTAACTCTAAACTTGTGAATGAAAACAATAGGCTATCACAAGAAAATTGTGATTTGAAGAAAAGAATGCATGAGAGATCAAAGGTCAAGGAAGAACAAGCCTCCTTGAAGAAAAGAATGGATGATTTAAATACTCTCTTAGCTAGAAAGAAAGAAAATGTTGTTGATATGAAAAGAAATAGAAATGTAGCAATCAACAAAAATTTTGTCATATATAGAAGAGATGATTTATGTATTGTAAAACCAAAATCTTCTTTATATGGAAACAAAAGCATTGTTTGTAGATATTGCCAATCAACAACATGGACATACTAAGAATATGTGTTATGTCAAGAAAAATGAAAAACTTGGAATGAAAGTTGCATGGATAGTAAGCAATCTCACTAACACTCATGGACCCAAAGAACAAACAGTCCGAAGAGTTTCAATTGGTTTAATGTGTAGGTACTTAACATCGCCAACAATGCTAAGTGGTTCATAGATAGTGGATGTTCAAGGCACATGACGGGTGATGCCTCTCTCTTCACAAACCTTACATCCAAAAACAGTGGAAAAGTCACTTTTGGTGACAACAACAAAGCAAAATCAATCGGCATTGGTGATGTAGGTAAAAATGGTGAAACCTTGATTAAGAATGTACTTCGTTGATAATTTAAACTATAATCTATTAAGTGTTAGTCAACTTTGTGACAAAGATTTATATGTTTTCTTTACCAAGCATGAATGTCTTATACTTGACAAAAATCATGTTGTTTTGTTAAAAGGCACTAGGCACAATGACGTTTATGTGATTTATCTAAGATGATAAAATTAGCAATAGCAATGTAAAATGTCTTACCGCTTCTATAGATGATCCTTGGCTTTGGCATAGAAGACTTTGTCATTTTAATATGGATCAAGATTCTTATTAGCCAAGAAAGAACAAAATTGATTCGGAAAGTACACAGTAGAGAGTTTAATAGAAAAAATGTGATGCTTGTCAATTTGGTAAACAAGTCAAAGTTTCTTTTAAACCAAAGAATTTTGTGTCTACTCATAAACCTTTAGAATTGTTGCATTTAGACTTATTTGGACCTACACAATATGCTAGTCTAGGTGGTTGCAAATATGCATTTGTTATTGTAGATGACTATCCTGTCTTACTATACACATCTTTCTGTTCACAAAAAAACCTTTGTAAAAGTTCGGACGTACGATAATAGGTCTCTTATACACATCTAGAACCAAAATCATTCGTTTAAGGAGTGACAATGGTGCGAATTTAAATTTGGGGTTTCCCGACTTTTGTGATCACAACGGTATCTTTCATGAGTTTTCGGTTGTTAGAGTTCCTCAACAAAATGGTGTCGTTGAAAGGAAAAATAGGACTCTGTCAAGAAACGGCTAGAACCATGATTAGTGAATGTGACCTACCACAATACTTTTCCTCGTCTTATACACATCTAGTTGTGTATAATAGACAGGAATACCCCTGTCTAAGAAACAGCTCCGAGTTGCATTTTTTTTTGTAAAACCCGTTTTCAAATGCTTCATTTTTGTGAACGAGAAATAACACCCAAGTAAACCTAGAATAGTCATCTACAATAACAAATTAGCACAAAATCGGATGATGGAATTAGAATTGATTTCTAGTGACAAGAAAGCATACTAGAGTTTACAATAGACAGAACGCTTTTAATTGAAGGCATTATATCTGTCTCTTATACACATCTAGATGAATCTAATGAAGTTATCTCAATCCAATTTGTTTTGGACACGGTATTCTGTCTCTTATACACATCTAGATGTGTATAAGAGACAGGGAGCTTCTAGATTGATGGAGCTGTTTTCATGTGTCTCTTCCGAAATCTTGAAGATTCGTCTCTTATACATCCTCTAGATGTGTATAATAGGTGATCTGGATAGATCAGAATGTCACTACTCGCTCTCATAAACCTTTGAATAATAATTGTGCATTACTTTCTCACATTGAACCCAAACATATAGATGTTGCCTTGAGTGATGAATCATGGGTTATTGCTATGAAAGATGAACTTAGTCAATTTGAGAAAAATAATGTATGGACCTTAGTTGAAAGACCATCTTCTCATCCCGTTATTGGTACTAAATGGGTGTTTAGAAACAAATTAAATGACAAAGGTGAGATCATAAGAAACAAAGCTAGACTTGTTGCAAAAGGTTACGCTCAAGAAGAACATCTAGATGTGTATAAGAGATAAGAGACAGCCGTCGTAGAACCTGCAGGCATTGTCATGTTTCTTGCAAATGCATTGACTAAGGTTCATAATTTGCAATTATTTCAAATGGATGTCAAAAGTGCTTTTTTAAATGGTTTTATTGACCAAGAAGTTTATGTCGAACAACCTCCGGGATTTGAAAATAAGAATCTTCCAAATTATGTCTTCAAACTCTCCAAAGCTTTATATGGTTTGAAACAAGCTCCAAGAGCTTGGTACGAAAGATTAAGTGGTTTCTTGTTAGAAAATGGTTTCAAAAGAGGTATTGTTGACACTACACTTTTTATAAAAACAGATTTAAAAGGATTGTTAATTGTTCAAATTTATGTTGATGATATTATTTTTGGAGCAACTAATGAAAGTCTGTGCAAGGATTTTTCACTACTAATGCAAGAAGAATTTGAGATATAGACATGATGGGCAAGTTGCAATTTTTCCTGACTACAAATTCATCAAACCAAGGAAGGAACATTTATTACACAAATCAAGTACACAAAAGAGCTGCTCAAACGCTTTGGCATGGAAGATTGCAAACAAGTTGGTACACCATGGACATGAACCATGTGTACTTCAACCAAACTTGATAAAGACGAAGAAGGTAATAGTGTTGATGAAAAACACTATAGAGGTATGATCGGGAGTTTACTTTACTTAACTGCTAGTAGACCAGATATCATGTTTGCTGTTTGTCTATGTGCTAGATTTCAATCTTGTCCTAAAGAATCACATTTGATTGCAGTTAAAAGAATTTTTAGATATCTAAAAGGAACAACGGATTTTGGTCTGTGGTATCCAAAGTCCTCTACATTTGATCTAATTAGCTATTCTGATGCTGATTTTGCTGGATGTAAAATTGATAGAAAAAGTACCAAAACAACATGTTATTTTCAAGTAACAGTCATTCATTCTTGGTTTAGACAAAGTTCCTTTCTCTTTCTACACATGAAGCCGAATACATTGCTGCCGGAAATTGTTGTGCTCAACTTCTTTGGATGAAACATACTTTAAAGGATTTTGGTGTCATTTTTGATTGTGTTCCAATACTATGTGACAACACTAGAGATGCAATTAATCTCACAAAAAATCCTGTTTTGCACTCTAGAACTAAACACATTGATGTTAAGCATCATTTCATTAGAGATCTTGTTTGTAAAAAGGAAATTCGTGTTGATTATGTGCCTACTTTAGACCAATTGGCTGATATTTTTACAAAACCCTTAGCTCTAGATCGTTTTGAATCACTCAGAAAAGTGGGGATTTTAGCTTCATTGTCATTCCTCCCCAGTACGACGTTGCATGATATACTCAAAAGTGTCGTCAACATCTTCATTGTCTTCGCTTTCGGACATACCTCCCCCACCGAAAACCCTCTGGCGATTTTTTTCCCCCTTCCCTACCAAATCAAAATTAACACTCTCCTGATCCCCGTACCTCCTGTCTCTTATACCCATAATTTTAAACTCGGTAAATCACACTTCATTTTCCCTTTCTTTTCCAAATTCCTTCTAATTTTCTCACAAATCTTCATTTTTTTTTCTCTAATAGTCATTCTTCCAAAAAGCAATTAAAAGCACCTAGGGGTACATGGTGACGGGCTGTCTAAATGCACATCCACGGAGCGTCCGATTCTGAAGAAACTAAGGGCAACTCCTAGAACCATATACCACTCCTCCTTCTATCGGAATAGAATCGATGCCAAGGCATCGGAGCGGTGTATAAGAAACAGTAAATAGATTATAATCTAGCCACGGGTGCAAAGGTTTCATCGAAGTCGGAGGTTGTTCGACATATCCTGTCTCCGTTTGGGAAATTTCTATACAAAACTTTTGAATGACCTCAACGTTCCCTTTACAGGCAATAAATATATCAAGTCAAATTTTCTATCAACATTAATAAATCATACATTGAAAGAAAAGGTCTCCGGTTTTTTAATGATCAATGGCTAACTAAAGCAGCCTTTGATATTGCAAAATCCCAATCCCATGCTTCCACATCTGATTTTGCTATCCCTCCCTCTCCCACTCCTCAACCACCCCCATTCCCATCTGCACCGTCTACTTCTGCACCATCTTCTGAACCATCCCTTTCCCATATCTGTGGACTTCTCCAATCTCTGAGCACTCAGCTCAGTTCTTTTCAACGCCGCACAAATCGCAAGTTCAGACGACTTGAGACTCGCCAAACAATCATCCAAGAGGCCCTCAGTCTCGGCATGTCTGCGTCGGCTCAAGTCCAGTTGTTATTTGTTATAAGTGGCAGAACTAGAAATAATCTTCACTGTCAGAAGATGACTCCAGTGGATGTTGGGACTGAAGCTCAGCAACACCGCAGCGGTGATCAAGCAAATGCCGGCGATGATGATAGCGATGACGCGATGACGATGACGAAGACAATGAAGATGTTGACGACACTTTTGAGTATATCATGCAACGTCGTACTGGGGAGGAGAATGACAATGAAGCTACCGACGACGATGCTCCATCCAAACGTGTATAAGAGACAGGAAAAACGCTCAAAAAAGAAAAATCATTTGAGTGATGAAAGCCATTCGGTTTTGTTGTTTTTCAGCTTTTAAATCTGATTTTTGTAAAAAGTAGTATTTTCAGCAACTTATGTAGCTTGAATATATTCACTTCAATCCTTTAGCTTTCAATTCTATAAAAAACTACCTGCATTTTCTAAGGGGGAGTCTTTTTGATTGATGTCAAAAGGGGGAGTAGTTACTATGCTATGTCTGTGCTGTGACATCTCTGATATAATTTGATACACATGCAACATATTCTAAGGGAGACTAGCTTGTGCTGTGCATCTAGATATAATTTGTTCTATTATTTTGTTTTGATATAATGTGTTGACAAATTGATATCCAATATTGCAAATGGATTAGTCTTATCCAATTGAGGTTTGTCATCATCAAAAAGGGGGAGATTGATGTTTCCCAAACCTTATTTTGATGATGACATAAACACTTAACTGTAAAACAAGCTTATACACAACTAGATGTGTTCGGAGACAGGTTCGGACGATACAATGCGTCCGAGAGTTTTTGACTGAACAAACCGCGAAAAGAATGGAAGTGTTGTCACCTGTCTCTTATACACAGACCGTCCAAACCTCGTCGGACGAAGGACCGGACGCAGCACGACGTCCGAACGAAGCATCTCAACAAACCGAATGTAGATCGGACGCTTCCTCGGACGCATACAAACCTCCTCGGACGTCCGAACCCCCAACGGCTATTTTTTGTGCATTTATTACTTAGCCGTTAGGAAGTAGTTGAAAGCTCTATTAATTGCTATTATAAATAGATGCTTTAAGAACTTGAATAAATTATCTAATACATTGAATACAAGTCCAAAAGAAAGTAATTTGAAGTGCAAATTGACTTTAGAGCCTTGTTGTACTTAGTGTGAAATTGTGAGTGTAATTCAACATTGAGTGGAGTGATAATCTTGTACAAGAGTGTGGTTGAAAGTGAGACCTGTTCCTAAACTAGTTTTAGTGTGAGCAAGAACTTCCCAGCTTTGTAAAGATTGTTGGCTCACCAAGTGTGTGAAGCATTCAAATTTGATATTTCAAGCTTGCTAGCTTGGAAGTAGTTCTTATTGTTCAATTTATTCTCTGCTTTAATTTACTGTTCTATTGATATTATTATAACTGATTTCATCTTGAAAATATCAATATCTCTTAAAGTAATTTTTAAGAAACCTAATTCACCCCCCCCTCTTAGGTTGCTTTAGGACCAACACTATGGACGAGTTGAAGAAATCAATTTGGGAAGTTATGAAGAACCAAGACCAATATTCGTTACCGAAAACTTATGTCCTGCTGAACAAAGAAAGTATCTCCAACTCTTAAATAAGTATAAAGATATTTTTTATTGACATACAAGGAAATGCCTGAACTTGATCCAGAGGTAGCGGTCCATCACTTAGCTATCAAGCATAGGATGTGCCCAGTTAAGCAATCTCAACATTTGTTGTGACTGATCTCATTCCTAAGATGGAAATGGATATTAATAAACTTATCAAGGTAGGATTCGTTAGAGAAGTAAAATATCCAACATAGATTTTGAGTATTGTCCCTATGAAAAAGAATTAAAAAAACTCATTTGTGTCAATTTTCGTGACTTGAATAAGGCATGTCCAAAGAATGACTTTCTTTTACTGTTAACTGAAATAATGGTTCACGCTACTATTAGACATGAAATCCTGTCCTTTATGGATAGCTCATCTAGTTACAATGAAATTCATATGTCCCGAAAGAATGAGGAATGCATAGCATTTCATATGCTTAAAGGCATATATTGTTACAAACTAATTCCTTTTGTATTAAAGAATGCTAGTGCAACTTATGAATGTGCCCATGCAAAAGATTTTTATGATATGTTGCACAAGAGCATAGAATGTAATATGTTGATTATTTGGTCGTGAAATCAAAATTGAGAAAAGATCAAAATCTTCACATGGTCTTTGATCGATTTAGAAGATATCAATTGAGAATGAATCATCTCAAATATGCCTTCGGGGTTTTATCGGGAAAGTTCTGAAGTTTCATTGTAAGGCATTGTGGCAATAAAATAGATCAATCCAAGATAAATGCAATTCAAAAAATGCCACTACCTAGAAATTTACATCAGTTACGAAGTTTGCAAGGTAGTCTTGCATTTATTAGAAGATTTATTTCAAATCTTGCAAGGCAATGTCAACCATTCAATCGATTCATGAAAAAAGGAAACTTCTATTGAATGGGATCAATCTTTCCCAAATGCTTTTGATTGCATAAAAAAATTATCTTTCAAATCTACTAGTCTTGGGAGATCCTGTACCCGGCAAACCATTAATTCTTTACATAGCTACACCCAAAAAAAAAAAAAATCCATTGGTACACTACTTGCTCAAGAAAATGAGGAAGGTAGTTGAGAAATAGCTCTTTATTATCTAAGTAGAAGTGTCACACAAAATGAGTTGAAATATTCAACCATAGAGAAAATGTGTTTAGCACTCTTCTATATAGTAAAGAAAATGAGACATTATTTTGAATCATACACGGTGCATCTCATATTGCGTGCTGACCTGGTGAAATTTGTTATATCAAAACATGTTCTCACTAGAAGGTTAGCAAGATGGTCAATAATTTTCAATCAATATGAAATTATCTATATGCCACAGAAAGCTGTCAATGGACAAGCACTTGTAAACTTCTTAGTGGATCACCCAAATCCTACTGATTGGGAAATTTTTGATGATTTTCCTAATGAAGAAACATATTTTGTTGAAATACTTCCACCATGGATGATGTTCTTTGACGTTGCAGCAAGATGTGATGGAGCGAGGCCAAGGATTGTGTTTATCTATCTTGAAAGACAAATCCTACCATATTCAATTGTACTCAGTGAGTTAAGCTCTAATAGTGTTGCTGAGTAGATCAAGCTCTGATGATACAACTTGAGACGGCAATCAAAATGAGAATAACAAACTTAGAAATTTTTGGAGATTCTAAGTTGGTCATTAACCAACTTTTAAGGGAATATGGGGTTAAACACGAAGATCTCTAGCCGTATTTCCAATATGCCCGACAATTGTTGTCTAAGTTTGATAGTTTAATTTTTTAAGTCATGTCTCAAGAAAATCAAATCAAATGATTGATGCACTTTGCCAATCTACCAGTAACTTTAGTTCTGTTTGATGATTAAACAACTAAGGTTCCAAAGTGTTGCCACTGGGTAATACATTAGGTTCCAATGTGTTACCACTGGGTAATACCTTTTTTTTCAGATAATCAGATGGAGGATACAAATATCATATCAGTACCTGAAATTGAAAAGAAAATATGATTGATGTTATCTGTTAATTGATTAATTGGAATATGGAAAGCTATCTAAAGATCCTCAATGTAGAATTGAGGTGAAAATATGAGCCCCACACTTTGATTTTTCTACAAAGGCACATTTTATCACTGTTCTTTTGAAGGCATATTTTTCGTTGCTTAGCGAATGAAGAATCACTCAAGCGATGAAAGAAGCACATTCTGGAATGTGTGGAGCTCATCAATCTGGCCCAAAACTACATTTTCGCATCAAAAGAATGAGTGGCCAACCATTGTCAAAGATTGCATGGAATATGCAAAACGATTAAAATCATGCTAATTTCATGCAAACTTTATTTATTAGCCACCAGAACCATTACATCTGATGCTAGCATCATAGCCATTTGATGCATGGGACTAGATGAAATTGGTCCATTGCCTAAGTCATTTTAGGAGTATTTCTATATCCTTGCTGCCATAGATTACTTTTCAAAGTAGGCTGAGGCTATTCCATTAGTGAAAATGACGAAGGAAAATGTAGTGAACTTCATAAAACAAATATAATTCATAAATATGGAGTGCCCCGATACATTATTAATGACAAAGGAAAACCTTTTGACAATTTATTGATGTTGAATGATTTTTGTGATCTATTTGGTTTCAATAAGTATAAGTCTTCAACGTACAATGCCCCTATCAATGGACATGTTCAAGAATTTAACAAGACACTTTGCAACTTACACAAACAAGTAGTCTTTACGTCAAAAAGAAACTGGCTAAAAGAGTCGAAGAAGCTCTTTGGGTATATCAAATTACTTATACACCCACACAAGCAACTCCGTATTCCTTAGTTCATGGGCTAGGGCAGTTTTTCCCATTGAGAAGCAAATTCCTTCTATACTGATAGCAATCGAAGAATGTCTTTCAACTGAGAAAAATGCCCATATGCGTCTAGCAGAGTTGAAGACTTTGGATGAGAAAAGGCCTGAAACTCAATAACAGTTAGAATGTTATCAAGCACGTCTATCTAAAACTTTCAAAAAGAAAGTAAGATGCTGCTCATTTCAAATTGTAGATATTGTTCTTGCTATTCCCAGACCTGTCATAACTTCTCACAAAAATGAAGAACAAGTTCATATCATGAATTCAAAATAGAATGGACCTTATATTGTACAAGAAGTCAAAAAAAATGGTGCATATAAGATAGTTGCAGAAGGTGGACTTTAAATTGGCCCCATTAATGGAAAATTTCTAAAACGGTATTATCCGTAACCAGAAAATGAAACAGCTACCAATAGTGTAGTATATGGCTAAACTGCTAAAACACTCCACCAAGTCTATGATGATAAACAAATGGATGCTCTTGGTCAGCATGATGTAAAACTGTAGATGGCAACCACCAATAGTGTAGTATGTGGCTAAACTTCTGAAACACTCAACCAAATCTAAGGTGGTAAACAAATATGGATGCTCATGACTCGCATGAGCTAAAACTGTGGATAGTAGACACCCTGCATTTAAAACAAATTTGAACTATGTGATGACCTGATCCCTTTTCAAAGGGTACATAGGCAGCCTGGAACAAAATTCTATGTTCAATCAAGAGAAAAAGAAAAGAAAAAATTCCTAGCCTACAAGAGTATAAACTGCGAACAGCTACAAAAATAAAAATAAAAAATTCATTCCAATTTGAATCAAAGTTACTTGATGAATGACATAAATATCCAAAGAAATGTTAAATAGGAAACAAATGGTGGTCTTAACTCTAAACAAATTTGCACAAGAAAATAATACACCCTATACAAATCTATCAAGAAAAAACAAAGACTATGCTTCAATGTCCATCCAAGCAAAAGGATTAAGTGACTTTTGCAAGTTCAAGGCTTCTTTTAACTCTTCAAGCTTCTTTTCATCTTCAGCAGTCATGACTAGATTCATGCCTTCTTCATTAATAAGGTTTTCGGCCAACTTGACAATTACTGCTACTGCCTCAATTGCTTCAACTTTGCTCTCCAAATCCTTTCTTAACTCTGCTTATTTCATTGGAAAGACTGTATTTCTTCACGAACAGCAATCGAAACATTGGCACAACTACCATGTTCCTTTTTCAGGATGGCAAATTGGGATCTTGAATCCTCTAGTTGCTTTATTGCTCTACAGCAATGCTAACAACTCATTAATTCTCATATAAGTAGAAACTATGCTAACAAAAAGGTCAACAAATTATTTGAGAATGTTAGGATCACTGTCAAGTTTCTCAATGCTTTGAGAAAATGAAGCAGATTGTTGAAGCACATTTTGAAGCCGATAAAGGGGTACAAGTTTGAGATTTTTAAGAAGACTTTCCCCCATTGACTGAATAACATTTCATATGGTACTTGATGACGTTCTCCCAAGCCTATAAATAGAAGCTGATGCTGTAGGAATTTTCTTTGATTTAGGTTTTTCAACTTCTACATGATTGGGGTGAAGTCCTCTGGATTTCATATGTTGAGAATGCAGTAAAGCGAGATCCTTACCTTTCCCTTTTATAATTGTAGGAGGACTTTGTTTCATAAAGGATTCATCATCATTGCAAGTAATGTCTTTAGCTTGAACTGTCTTGTTCTTATCAGAAACTATCTCATTCTCCCCTAACTTTAAAATAAAAATAATTAAATAAAGGAAGTAACAAAGTGATGGGAATGATTTAAAAAAAAATGTGTTACCTGTTCTAAGACGCATTCCATAGGTTATGGAGAGTTAAGAATATCAACCAAAGTGTCATCTTCAAATGTTGAATTTATCTTTGATGTACTGAAAATCTACTATTATTTGAGTGAGTTTTTTCAAATTCACATTATTCATAGTTGTCTCGATCGACTTGTTTCCATGACCCATCTTTAAAGGAGTATGGGAAATAGAATTCACATGTTCAACACTTTGTGCATTGCCATTTGGTTTTGTGGCATCATAAGGATGTTATCTTCAGAACTACACTCAACTTCATCACAATCATGCCCCTTGAATGAGTTCACATTTACTTTCTGATTTCCAGGCATTGCTTCAATACTCTAAATCAAAACTTCAAGTCCATTTTTCAAATAATCTTCCTGAACTCGTGACCACCATTCTTTATAAGTTCTGGTGCTAAAGGCATTGAGTGTAGTGAGGAGTCCAGGAAGAAAAGCATTGGCATTTGAATTACACTTATGATAAGAGACATATTCACCAAAGTTGATAGGCTTTATGAGCAAGTCCCGATTAAGTGACCTTTTCAAGGTCTCCTGGTTTAGATTGGCAATATCCAAATTGCCTGCTAAATCTGCAGGGGCTGCAAGAGTCAATATAATGTGAGTTGTAGATGCACATGAGCAAGTAGCAAGAACGTATACTCATGAAATATTGAAGTGGCTTAATCTCGAAAGACCCAATGTCTACAACTTGTAAACGGAGAATTTTGAAATACATTGTTGCGTGCCACTTTGATTTCTTATTCATAACCAATTCATGAGCAATATGATCTGAAAATTGTTTGTCTCCGCCTACACCTGAGAAAATAGCCATCATGTGCCTTGGTATTTCAATTACATCAAAATGAGTATCAAAATATGCTGCTATCCAGGCAACAACAAAATGGATTGGATAGTGTGAATACTTTGGTTGAATTGGTTTTTGGGACCGACAAATTCTTGCCAAACAATGATAAATATTGGATACCTACACAGGTACTGCTAGGCTATATTGAGTACCTTGCACCATCCAAGTATCACCTCTAAAAGTTGTCAGGCGAATCAAATTATCTTCATCATTTGGTAAAGCAAAGGCACAAAGCCAACAAGAAAGAAAGGTAGCTAGATAAGTCTTATCCCACAAAGATGTATCAAGACCAAGGGCAACAAAACCTCCCTCTTCTATAGGTTTTCTTGCACGTGGTACTTCATATTGACCACTTGGATTATGTGTAGAATGAGGATGCCCAAGAGACCTGCTCAATGATTGTTTTTTAAGCTCATGATTAATTGCTCCTCTATACCAAAACTCAACCCATTGTGCAATAGAAACTTTTCCTGATTTTTTTTTTTTTATGTAGGATCCAGAAAGCCCTAAACAAATACTCACAACAAGGAGAAATAAATCTTCTATTATTTTTTTCATGCCAAGTAAGTGAGAGTATGAAGGAATTATTTCTTCATATATGACTTCCGTCACAGGAAGGCCACCAAGTATGTTGCTAATCCCTCAATGAAATAGAAATTTCTCCTTTGAAAATATGGAATGTATTGGTAGAATGACACCAAGTTTCACAAAAGGCTGTCATAACTGGTTTATTATAATCTCTATGTATACAATGATACATAAATTGCATTGAAAATACCAGCTTTAATTAAGGTGTCTTCATTACGACCATGAATTTCCATAGTATAGTCCGAATACTGACAGACTGGTGAAAACTTTCTTCCAAATTTTAATTTAGAGCCTTAATGTGTTATGTCAGATAAGATTTCATGGGCTAAGGTGGTAAATGAACTAGTGGATGTTGTGTCTGAATGAAGCGGGGATAATAGCTAATGTGGACTGAGTATATCACTTTATTTTGAATTAAGCTTCATAGTCCATTCTTTAATATAGTGAGGGTTTGCCAACGCACCCCATGAATTAGAAAAAGCCCCATATAAAGCAGTTGGATAGGAAGCATGGTTTCAACCCATTCTAATCATTTTGTATCACCAAGTAGCACATCTCTTACTTCTTCCTCATACACTCTCTAAAAGTTAAATCCTACTAAAAAAGGGATGAAACAATAATGATAAAAATATATATATATATCTTCCTTGCTAAGGATGTATATACATACATATATATATATATATATATATATACATACACACACATATACATATACATATATATATATATATAATATTTCCTTTCTAAGGTTGATCAAAAATAAAAGAAAAAAAATATTGATCTTCCTTTTCAAGGTTGATCCAAAAAAAAAAAAAAAATCATCCTTTCAAGGATTAATAAAAAAAATTCCTAATTGACATTTTAAGGTCGATTAGGTTGAAAAAAAATTAAGAGAAGAAAAAGATTTCCCTTTCTATGGTTGATTGAAATAAAATTGATAATTCACCTTTTAAGGTCAATTAGGTTAAAAAAATAATTTTTGATTAAACTTTTAAGATCTATTAGGTTAAAAGAAAATCTTCCGAAAGATGATCCAAAAAAAAATTTCCTAATTAACCTTTTAAGGTCAATGTAGGTTGAAAGAAAAAGAAGAAGATTTTCCCTTCCAAGGTTGATCCAAAAAAATATATATAGGGACAGATCTTTCTTTTTAGTGTTAATCCCAAAATTTTTCTAATTAACCTTTTGAGGTCAAATATAAATTTCCTAATAACCTTTTGTGGTCATAGGAGAAAATTTTTCCTTCACAGATTGAAAAAAAAAAAATCCAGAAATAGGATTTGCATGCCAAAAAAAAAAACGTTGGCAGAAACCATGAGTTCAAATAATTCTTATATTACTACGAAATCAATGAAAGTTAATAAAAGGTTAACTTACATGCATGGTGCAAAGGTGAAGGAATATGTAAGACCTGCAAAATCAATGCATTGATATTCGTGCTAAGTGTTTCAACTTTTAATTTTGTTTTTAAATCACGCATGAATGGTTTACATGCAAAACATGTCAATGGGCATTAAAAAGAACGGACAAAACAAATCCGTCCCTTACCTGGAAAAATTTGCTGAGTACTTTTGAAGCCACGTGAATTCTAATGCAAGCATTTGTCATGGGAAAAAAATTAATGTAGTCAATTTGAGTGGTAAGACCTATATTTATAGGGTTTAATGGCGTTCATCATGATCCGCTGACTCAAAAAAATTACTGAATCAGTTCATTCTGAACCGCAAAAATAGGATACCCGAACAGGTTAATAAAATCGAATCGGATATTTTCATTACCGGGTCGATAAATTGTGACCCGACTGGTACCCGGCTTGATCCATATACAAGGTTATTTATGTAATTTTTTATATTATGACCCTAGAGTAATAGATTTTTTTTCCTCCCTTCTTATTCATAAGGATATAAATGTAATTAATGGTTATTTTAAATGTTTTAAAAAATTGTTGCGCCTAGATACCCATAAGTGAAAATTTTAAATATTTAGGATTAGTTTTTCAGAAAGATAGTGGTATAAATCGAGATGTTACATATCGGATACAAGCGGTTAGACTAAATGGAGAATGGCATCGAGAATATTATGCGAACGCAAAATTCCAGATTACGACTTAAGGGTAAATTCTATAGAATGGTAATTAGGCCAGCAATACTTTATGGGTCTGAGTGTTAGGCAGTGAATTACACACATGAGCAAAAGATGACAGTAGCAGAAATGTGAATGTTAAGATGGATGTGTGAGTACACTAGGATGGACATGATAAGCAATGAGCATATTCGTGAGAAGATTGGAGTAGCATCTATTAATGAGAAGATGAGAGAAACACGCTTAAGGTGGTTAGGTCATGTGTTAAGACAACCAGTAGAAGTGCCTATCAGGAAAGTAGATTTTACAGAGAGTAGTTAACATAAGAGGGGTAGGGGAAGACCGAAAAAGATTTGGTAGGTAACATGCAAAAAAGATATAGACCATATAGGAATTGAGGAGGATATGGTCCATGACAGAGCACAATGATGTAGCATGATTCATACAGCTGACCCTACTTAGTAGTATTAAGATTTGGTTTGTTTGTTTCTTTAAAAATTGTTACGCTAAAAAATGTAATATTGGACCTTATACAGATCAGGTACCCGGTCACCCTACCCGTTTTGACTAACTAGGTAACCATGCATGTGGACTGGGTACTAAGTTGTTTTTTTCTTGACCTGATATAATCGGGTCGGGTAGTGTACCCGGTCCATAAACAGTCCTAATTGGCGATTACGAGAAATCCAAAATCCTTTTGGTATTCTACTAATCCATTCCATATAGTCAATGCTTTGTAGGATTACCTACTCCAAAAAGGATTAGTATTTTGGATATTTGATTGGCAAAATACTTCAAACTTCACCTCTTTGTATTACAATACAACTACCTAGGATTTGAAGTGGGAGTATTTGTAAACATTTGCATTTTACTAATAAAAAATATAACTTTTAATTCATATAATAGCCCACAAAATAGGTTATTTTATTAAGTGTAATTTATATTTACTTTTCTACTAAATAATTAGTAGCTAATTTTAAGAATTATTTAATTGACTGAAAATGGTCATGGATAATTATTACAAATAAATCTCACAGATTTGGATATTAGACTACAACTCTCAATAGCTGTTCTCATCTTTCAGACATGACAAAATTCCTATTGTCTAAAAAGAGTCACAATTCATGTAGAATTACAAAGACAAATCTCATGGGTAATTAAAGAATTATCATACAACTGAAGGGCATATATACGTGTTCTCTTCTCTTTCATGTTCAAATTCTCTCCCTATGTTTTCTTGCTTTTCATGTGAAACAGCTTGTTTGCTGTTGTGGTGTCAGCAAAACCCCAACTCATTTCCTTAATGAAAATATCTCTATTCAAGGACGGATGGTTGTTTTCTTTCGGCAGATGATGTCCAAAGGTTATCACTGCCTTTTTAGTTTGCACTCACTGGCAAATTCTCAAAAACCAACCTTAGATGGTGGCACTTCGTCATGAGTTCCATAAAATTGGGTTCCAATGAGGATTTAATCTAGGGTTTCTAGATTTTTGACATGTTCTTATTCTTTTCGCTTAGGAGGAAGATTTTCTTCATTGTTGGTGTAAAGGGTACAAGACTATTCTAGGATTCGGGATGAGATTCCTCAAATGGAAGCGAGATTTCATATCGTATATTGAATCGCATATTGTTCGGGTGTGCATTTCTCTACCTGATTGGCCTATGGTTTACTTTGATGAAGTTGCTCTTTTCTCAGTCACTCAACTAGTGGGTAATTCAACTAGTGGGTAATCCCCGAAAGAGCGATACTTCAATTGGAATAGTCAACAGGCTTAGCGTGGCTAGGGTTTGCATTGAATGTAACCTTACTGAATCAATGCCATCCAGGGTTTACGTGGGAATGAAGGATAAAGGTTTTTTGGTAATCTATCATTTATGATGATTTGCCTTCATATTGTCCTGCATGCAGCAAAGTAGGGCACTCATAGGAGAATTGTCGATTAAACAAACCACAAGTGCCTCAAGACATAACCATCTCAAATCAAAAAGTGACTCATAATGTTCCCTTGCCAAAGATGATTAAGCAAAATGAGAAGAATCTGGTTTGGCATTGCTGAAGTAATCAGGTGAAGATTAATCGAGATTATCAATGGCAGAAAAAACACTAGTTCCTTCAGCATTAGGAGTTTTGATTGATAAAGGAGTCTCGAGATAGGTACTACACCAACGGTGCAACTGGTAGCTAATTCAGAGGGTAAGGGTAATGCTAATATTCCATCTATGCAGCTAGAGGATACTCCATTAGCTGATAGGCCTCCCAATGATTACAAGGAAGATTCGATGATATTAAATGAACCAACTCAATTCCCAGCCAATAGATAGTCGATGCTTAGTCAGGAAAAAATTGAAATCAATGAAGATGGGGTTCAAATCCTTGGTTCTGTTCGAGATGATCATCATGCTAAATTCTATACTCGAAAGTAAAAAATACCAGATGAGGACGAAATAGTAGATTCTTTATCAGATTCGTCTAAGGTGGTATGCACTCCTAAAACATGAGAGTAGCATCAAAATCTTTATCAGCAATTCCTTGACTCTTTGAATAGTAAAGGGTTGGAATTCCATAGATTGTGTGGGATGAATCTAATGCTTCCCCATAACTCAGTGCTGTCTGAATTACTCGAGGTAAGAAGATGAAATATCCTATTACGAGAACAATTTTAACAAGGCATGCATGGCGTGTCTTCAAGGAGGTTTCTACTATTCGTAATGGTTAGTGGATTAATATGGAATATTTTTAGTATTGCAAAGAAATCATCCTTCCGGTGATTGAAAAAACTCATTAAATTGTATAGTCTATCTCTCATGGTGATTCTCAAGCCTATGGTAGACTACGCTAGACTTGAAGAATTCAAAGGTTGTTTGCATTTTGATTTTTGTTCTTTGAATTGGAGTAATAAAATTTGGGTCTTTAGGAAGAAGCCATTTCATTTTCACATCTTCCGGAATTCGGTACAATTTATTCATGATGGGTTGGAACATGATGATTGGGAGAATTCGATCACTGCTACCTTTGTTTACGCCAAATGTATAAGGGAAAAAAGGCATTTATTGTGGGAAGATATTGGCTAACTATCTCGGCTCTATCTCAGCTGGACGGGATGAAACCTAGGCAGTTGAGAGAGATTTCAAGATGATTGAGTCAATTTCTGAGTATGTCGATCGAGCAAGGCAAGATCGAGGGTCCATGGCGGATTTTAATGACATGATATCTACTTGTGGGTTTAAATCCTTGCTCTTTTTAGGGAGTAATTTAACATTGTCGGGGGTGAGGCAAGGACATCCAGTTTGAAAGCTTCTGGATTGCATTCTAGTTAATCAATCATGGCAAAATCTTTTTCCAAATTCGAGAATTACTCATCTAATTGGACATCATTAGATCATTCCCCTATTCTATGGACTTTACAAACGGCTGAAAATGAGGTACCCAAGTCATTTAAATTTTAGCAAATATGGAATCGTCACCATACCTTTCTTAAAATAGTGGAGCACAATTGGTCGCAACCAGTGGATAGTTCGGGTATGTTGGCCTTTAGCTTAAAGCTTAGAGACTGGAATAGGAAAGTTTTTGGTGAGTCATCTTCACATCCATTCGTGAGGCTGAGGAAGAATTCTCAGTTCGGGAAATTCAATTTGAGACAAAGGAATTAGAGAAAGCTTGTGAAAGTTTGCACTTCGCTCAAGCCAAATTGCTCTTGTTTACGGAATAAGGAACTTTTTCTTCAGCAGAAGGCCAGGATAAAATGGTTAGGCAAGGGTAATGCAAACTCCAAACTTTTTCATGCTTCTTTGGTTGATAAACGTGCAACACACTCAATTAAAAGGATCAAAGAAGATAATGGATGTTGGCTCTCGGATTTGGCAAACATTAAAAATGAAGGTATCATATTTTTCTAGCACCTACTCTCAAATGGAGGTGTCGAACGACAGGCATTGGAAGAGTTGATGGATTTCGTCCCCTCCTTAGTTCGGCCAGAGCTAAATGATCAGCTGCTTAGACCGGTCAATGTGGAAGAGGTTAAAGAAGTGGTTTTCCAACTTGATAAAGATAGTGCCGCAAGTCTTGATGGTTTCATACAACGTGTTTTTTACACTCATTGTTAGGATATCATTGTGGGGGATTTGCTTAAAACGGTTCAGGAGTTCTTAGAAGAATACCTCTACCTGGGGCAGTTACAAGTGCTCTTATTATGCTTATCCAAAGAAAGCTAATCCAGGCACCTTTGCTGACTTTAGACCTATTTCACTATGTAATTTTATCAATAAGTTGTTTAAAAAACTTTTAGCAAATCATCTGGCCATTATTCTCCCACAACTTATAGCTCCAGAACAATCAGGTTTTATGAAATGATGTACCATGGCGATTAATATCCTTCTAGCCTAGGAAATGATTGAGACACTGGATAAGAAAACTCGAGGAAACAATATTATTATCAAGTTGGATATGATAAAGGCGTTTGATCGAGTGGCTTGGATCTTTCTAGAACGTCTTCTTCATAAGATGGTTTGTCACTCTAGTTTCATTGGGTTGATCATGAATAATCTCCAATGTAGCTGGTTCTCTTATTAGTTAATGGGAAGAATGCTCTAGTTATTTCAAATCCACCCGAGGTATTAAGCAAAGTGATCCACCATCTTTTCTTTATTCATCATGTGTTCGGAAGTTCTTTCACAGGGATTAAATTTCCTAGTTTAGAATAACAAGATTGTTCCGTATGCTTTGCCTAGAAATTCTCCAATCATCACCCATCTTGTGTTTGTGGATGATGTGGTAATTTTCTGCGTAGGGATTCAAATTCAGTGAAAATTTTCAAGCAATTATTATCCGTCTACAAAAAGTGGTCCAACCAGAAAATTAACGCGTCTAAGAGTTCCTTATTTGTTTCGCGAAATGATGTAAACCTAACCTGGTGGCGTTAATTGAAAGGATATTGGGAATAAAATGTACTAAGTTCCCTTTGCTTTATCTTGGCTGCTACCTTTATACGGGTAAAAAGTTAAATCGACACTACCACTACTTAATGGAAAAAATTCAGCAACGTTTAGCAGGCTGGAAACAAAAGTTACGGTCAGCAAGTGGGAAGTTTCAATCAAAATACTCATAAAACATGTGCTCCCACCTATCCCATACATGTTTTGGCTGTATAAAATCCTCCAAAGGCTATACTTCAAGCTTTAGAATGCTTAATGTCGGATTTTTTTTGGAGAGATTCGGTCTTTGGTAGTAAACGTCATTGGAGGAGTTGGAGAGATCTTTGTTATCCAGTAAATGAAAATGGGCTGGGCGTTCACAATTTACAAGAAATAGTGCAGTCCTTTACGCTTAAGCTATGGTGGAATTACTACTCATCTACCTCCTTGTGGTCTAACCTCATGAGAACATGGTATAGTAGTGCATGGCTTCTCGGTTTGGAGACGTATGACATCGGGTAGGGATTTATTTCATTCACATACATAGGTTTTAAACCGAATTGGCCAATCTTCATTTTGGTTTGACAATTAGCTAGCTAATGGGCCAATTTTAGATGTTTTTGAATGTAAGTCGATTGATGATATTCAAATCGAGGAGATTTATTCTAATGATCATGGTTGGGAAATGTTCCAACTTTCTGGAGCACCATGTTCCACCCGAAACTCAAGAAAAGGTGAAGCAATCTAAATTGTTTTTAACTATTGAAAATGACAAGATGATATGGGTATTCTCCACCTCGGAAAATTTTTCAGTTAAGCAAGCATAAAAGCAGACTCATAAGAGAAGAGAGGTACTTCTGTCTCACAAGCAAACCTGGAGTTTGTGAATTCCAATTAAGGTTTCAATTTTTGTTTGGAAAAGTGTGGAACAGTTTTTCTCCTATTCCCGGATGTCCTTATATGGCTGGGTTTTAATCTTCCATCTAAATGTCCAGCTTTTGATAGTTTGAATAGGTTGGATCATTGGTTTTCCCACTGCTCTTACGCTTCTTCAGTTTGGAAGTATTTTGGAGCAAGATTGGGAGTTCACCTATTTTTGGGTAATACCTTGTCTAATACATTATACTCATGGTGGCTATTCTCAAGCTCTAAATTAGATAAGGATCTTTTTCGTCTTGTGCCAGCCTTCTTTTGTCTCTTTATAGATTTGCTAGAATTTATGGTTGGCTAGAAACAAATTCTTGGCGGATGGAATCTTACCAACTAGCTCGACTACAAGTCATTTGATCATGGGCGGGTTTGATGGATTCAAGTTTGCTCGAGGGATTCATGACCTTATCATCTTTTAATCTTCCTATTTGCACAATGTACCCTAGACATCCTTCCTTTAAGGCGATAACCTGACGAAAACTGACCTCAGGTATCGCCGCATAGAAATCCGAGACAAACAGGATGTGGAGGAATCTTCAGAGATGCTTGTGGACTAGTTGTGGCTTGATTTTACTACTCAAATAGCGAAGCTAAGAGCTTGGAAGCAGAAGCTTATGGTCTCCTTCGTGGCTTGAAATTAGCGATCAACCGTGGCTATCTTGCTATGGAAATCAAAATGGATTCTTTATCACTCTTCAACATGTTGCATGGTAATACAGGTATAGCTTAGAAGATTGATTGGATGATTTGGCAGATCAAGCAATACCTTAGTCATGATCTTGTGGCAGTTTTACTTATTACATAACTTTAGAGAGGCTAACAGTGCTGGAGATGCTTTGGCCAAACTGGGGAGCTGTTCGACAATTGTTGATGCTATTTGTTCACCCATTAACATCCCTAATGTCCTGATAGGTATTCTTAGATTGGATGAAATTGGCTTGGCTAATATTTGTAAAATGTAATTTTTTTCATGTACAAGAGGTATTGGCCTAGTCCTCTTTCATCGTACACAAAATTTTCATTATTAATGAATTTGGGAGTAGCCACCCCAACCATTGTTCCGGTGGTCAGATAATCAAAAACAAAGTATATCCTACAATTGAGTAGGTGTCTTTGTAGTTAAATCAAAACACAATAGTTATTGTCATCCTTGAAATATGGCAAAGTATTATTGGTTAAAAGGAATTTGAACTCATCTAAAAGGACCCATGATTTTCCCATAAAAAGAGGTATTCACCCATAAAAATTTCACACAAAAAAGTGAAAGCCATAGAGACCCTACATTAAATGCTCCCTAATCATTGTCCTAAAAATACATTGAATTGTGTTTTCCGTTCCTTTAAAAGATCAAAAAATCTTTTAATTGAAGAACATCCTTCCAAAATACATTAAATTGGGCTTTTCCTTCTTTTAAAAGATCAAAAATCTTTTAATTGAAGAACTAACTTTCAAGTCGTAAAGAAATTATTTTTCAATTTTCAAACCAACCAGAGGACTGAAAAATCGTGTTAATCCAAGATAAAAAATCTTTTGCCCTTGGATTAAATTCTTCAGGAAATACAATCAGAGGATAGGTTTCTTTTCCATTAAGAAACTATAAACAGTGATTGTACTCATTTTTCTTATTATCAAAAAAAATTTAATTTGTTGCTCAATCTTTTGTTGTCACTAAATTTACTCGAAATTTGTGTTGACAAAGTTATAATGTATAAATATTTTTATTAGACCTTATGTAACATATATTTATGTTAGATATATAAGTTACAGAAATATTAATATATGAATGTGTGATACATTGACATATAGATATATGAATAAGTATATACGATTATTTAATCCATGAGAACTAAAAGTAGATTTTCAATCCTTTAAACATTTATTGAAATAAATGTTTTGAATCAATCGATTGTAGACTTATATTGTTATAAGTACATAAATTGCAAATAATGTAAAGTGTTACATAAATAACTTGGAAATCATGAAATTTTTTTGAAGTATTAGGATCTAATATTATTATTAATTATAAGTCCAACTATTTATGACTGTAAATTTGTATAAGGTCTTGTAAATTTCTTTATATACACATTGTACATAAAAACATTAATATATATTACAACATATGACTAAAATCAAAAAAATGTCGACCGCTCTTCGATCGACGAAGTCGAATGACATTTCAGTCAGTAAATTAGTCAAACTAGTCAAGTAGTATATCAATATTCGATCATTATATTGACTTGGAGGTTGAAGTTAAAGTTGAATTGAAGATTTGATGACTTAATTAATCTTGAGCTATTTCAAAGTCGAATCGAAAGTCGAATAAATCAAGTCAAATTTTTTTTACTTGACTGAACTCTCTTGACTTGACTGACTTTTAAATACCACTTTTGTGTCAACCATGTAATTAGGAGATAGAGATCATGGGTACATACATTCTATTTATAGGATCTCTACTGCAGTTTGGGAAAAAGTTGAACAATTATGTCTCAATTATAGAGGAAAGGACAAATGTTAGAATGAAATAAAATTGGTATGCTGAGCACAGGCCATCTAACATTTTTGAAGGACAATTAAAGAAACTTGCTTCACTGCTACTGCTTATGATTTATGAAAGCAACAAAATACATTGTAAAAAATTAAGAATGCAGACACAAACTAATGTGAAGAATTTTCTTTGTATCTTGTATATGTGTATTGACCATTACAAAGCCTTTGTTTTGTATATACAATAAAGAACAGCTATATACCAAGTATATTATAGCAAGGATTCCTATGATTTCTCTTAGCCACAACTACCAGTTCCACATCAGGCCTATTATTGCTCCTATTCCCTGCCGTACACAAATCTCTTGATTGAAATACAAAACGATTTGCTTTCCTTTAATACTTCCCCTCAATTTGGAGCGTGAATGTCATGAACTCCCAACTTCCAGAGGTGAGATTGCAAAATAACTTGTCCTAGCAGCTTTGCGAATATATCAGCAATTTGTCTTCCCATTTGGACATAAGTCGTCTCTATCTCCCCATTTTGAATTCATTCATGAATCGTGTGACAATCTATCTCCATGTGCTTCATTTGTTCATGATATACTGGATTTGCAACAACGTGCATTGCTTCTTGATTGTCACAAAACAACTTGACAGGTTCATGATGCTCAATGTGCAAATGTCGTAAAAGGTATCTTAGCCAAGTGAGCTCACAAGTGACTACCGCCATAGACCTATATTTGGATTCTGCTGAGGATCTCAACACTGTGCCTTGCTTTTTACTATTCCAGGACACAAGAGCATTCCCAAGAAATATGCATAATTAATTCCCTGTCACAGAATGTCGTGCGATTGGACATCCGGCCCAATCCACGTCACAGTAGCTACATAATTTTAATTGCCCCTGTGAAAGAAAAAATAACCCTTGACCTAGTGCTTCTTTTAAATATCAAACAAAGACGATGCATCGCGTCAAGAGGGGTCTCCTTCGTAGTTGCACAAATTGACTAAGTGTAGATACTGCATAGGTGATTTCCGGTCTTGTTATAGTGAGATAAATCAATTTCCAACTATTCTGCAGTAAAGAATTGGATCCTTAAGGTGTTCACCTTCAGTTGAATTCAACATGAGATTTTGTTTCGTTGGGAATTTCATCGGTTTTTCTCCAAGGATTTACCACGAACCTTGGTGAATACAGAGTAATCAATCCGCGATTGTTTGAAGCTTGCATCTTGGATTGAGGATGAAAATTTATGGAACCAATTCCAGGATACTTATTTGAGACCATATAATGATTTATTGAGTCGACACGCGAGTTGCTCCCCCGATCAATAAGAAAACCAGGTAGAGGTTGCAAATAAACTTCTTCAGAAAGGCTCCCATGAAGGAAAGCATTTTGGACATCCATTTGATGAAGACTCCAATTAAAAACAACTGTTACAGCTGAATGACAATGTACCGTAGTAAGTTTGGCAACTGAGGTAAAGGTTTTGGTGTAACCCTTCTCCTTTTGTAAATCCCTTGGCAAAAAGTCGAGCCGTGTAATGTTCTACGATACCGTTCGTGTGATATTTAATTTTTAGGACCCTTTTACATCCGATGGGTTTGTGACCAAGAGAAAGCGAAACCATGGTCCATGTGTTGTTTTCTTCAAGAGCTTGAAGTTCTGCTTGCATTGGTTCAACCCATTTAGGATCTTGACTGTCCTGCTCATAAGTGTCTGGTTCAACCAAGTGAGAGATATTGTGCACAAATGTCTGATGAGCAGAAGAGATGTTCGAATAAGAAACATACCGATTAAGAGGATGTTTTGTACCAAACATGGAAGAAGAAAGTACTCCTGGGAACTCACTAGTAAGCAATATAGCATGGTTCACCTAGTAATCTTGAAGACGAGCTGGGACCCTTGTTGTCCTGTTAGAGCGATGGAACCATTTTTTATGACCATGGAACCATTTTTCAGCATTCTTTTAAATATTATCTCTTTTGAAAAAGACAAAAAAAAAATCAACAAAAAGAAAATTAGAAAAAAAGAGAGAATTCATGAAAATAAATGAAATGAAAAATAAAAAGGGAAAAAATCTTTAGTATGGAATGAAAAGAACAAAAGAAAAATTAGAATAAAAATCAGAATAAAGGTAAGAAAAAAAAAATGAATGCAATTAAGAAAATCAAAAATTGTTGGCCCAAGAGCAACCTAAGAGGGGGGTGAATTAGGTTGTGTCAAAAAACAAACCTTTTGAAGTGCTTAATGAAAATGTAAACCTTATGCAACAAATAAACAATGAATGTAATTAAGAAAATCAAAAACTGTTGGCCCAAGAGCAACTTAAGAGGGGGGTGAATTAGGTTGTGTCAAAAAATAAACCTTTTGAAGTGCTTAATGAAAATGTAAACCTTATGCAACAAATAAACATTTAAGCACAAATGATCAAAGCCAAATATTTAACAATTAAAGCTTAAAGAACAAATGTAAAGATTGAGATAGAGAATATCAAACCAAACTCCCAAACTTCTTAAGTTTGGAGTATATCCACTAGCAGTGCCTCTTCAAAGAAGGTGATGCAATAACCTTCTCGTACACAAAGTAGGCTCACCCTTGCACCAACTAAGTTCCTCTAGTTGAGACAAAGGGTTTTATACTACAACCTTTCTTATGAACATTTGTTATCCCTCCACTCATACACTTCAAAATCACTCACTAGTCTACTCTTGCTTACACTAATTCCCTCTAGTTGAGCCAAGAGAACTAAACTACCCAAACCAATACAACCCATAATATTTTTGTCTATTTCTTCCCAAATAGCTGTTACAAGTGTTTGTATTGAATGCAGTAGTTCTACTCTCTATCAATTGCATTTACAGACTAACTTGGGGGTATTTATAGATGACCAAAAACTACCTCCAACAATTCTCTAGCGACTATTTTCTATTTACTGAAAAACTAGCCATTAGGTCTTCCGGATGGCCAATGCGGTAAGGGTGCGTCCGAACGAACTAGCCGTTGGACTGTTCGAATGTCCGATGCATAGCTTCTGCGTCCGATGATGCGTCCGATAACTTTATGAATAGTGCTTCAGACAGTAGTATGCGTCCTACAGCTTTGACAGAAATTTCTTCATTTTGAGTTCTTTTCTTCAGTCGATCTTGTGCGTCCAACAGCTTCTGGTTCGGATGGTATGTGCATCTACCACTTCTGGTTCGGACAGTCATATACGTCCTATCCCACAACTTCTGGTTTGGACGGTCATATGCGTCCAACAGCTTCTGATCTTGTTTCAGACGCTCTCCTGTGTCTGAGATCCTTTCTTTCGGACGCTCTTCATCATCCATAAGGTGTTGTCCATCTTTTGGTTGTTTTTCTTGCTTGTGTTTCAAACAACTGATCTTACATCATTCTGAATCTCCCTATTTTTCTGCACACTTGTTTTGAAGCCGTTAGTATGATTTGGTCATCAACAAAATATGATTATCATAAATGGGGTCCAACAATTTCCCCCTTTTTGATGATGACAAATCAATTGGACAATTCTAAAGCAACCATAAAATATGAAGCATAAGATAAGAGATTTTGTCCAATATTTTCTCCCTCTTTTGACATCATCAAAACATAAGAAAAATTAGTACAATTTAAACTCCCCCTTTCTTTTGCAAATAGTGACTAATATAGACAAATTTGGGGGTATTCAAGAAATCATAATATCAAATGAAAGTATATTCTTGAAAAAATATTTTAAATGTTACCCATATCAATGTCAGCTTAGCTTATATGCTTTGAACACCCTCCATTGATGATCCATCTTGAATCCCTTCGTTCCCTCTAAGCTTACCTACATGCAAAGTTAAATAACAACTTTTGGTACCCAAACTTTCTTGGGTCCAATTGGGTTAGTAACATGCGTTAAGCACCCAAATAGAATTTATTCCCAACTTTTTATTTCTTTTGACATAACAATCCCATTTTATATGTCCATGTTGGCAACAATAATTGCATACAATATTTCTGTTGCCATAAAAAGAAGATTTAGATTTAATAAAGCACAAATCATCCTTTCTATAGGTGACAAATTTTTTGTTGATATGCATAATTCTAGTTCTTTTCTTTTCCAAAACATCTTCCTTTTTCTTTTGCAAATATACATCAAGAGACAACTAATCTCTTCTTCAATGAAACTTGTTCATCCTTGATCTTGATTTTTCCAACAAATTTTTTCTTCAAAGCATCATTTTCTTTTGACAAAAAATTATTTTCATGCACAAGCTTTGAGTTGGCACTCAATAAAGCATTAACTTTAATTTTTAACTCTTTGTTCCTAGCATATGATTCTTTCAAACATTCATGCATTTTTTTAAAAAAAATCATTCAACATCATCACAAGAATCATAACTAGATGATACCTCATTATTAACCACGAGCCATAAAAGCCATTTGATCCTCCTCATATTCTTCTTCAACTTCTCCATCCGAATTGCAATCATCCCATGTAATTTGGAAGTTGTTGAAGTGAGGCTTCCTTGACCCTTTCTTTTTCTTGGATGGACTTTCATTTGTAAAATTTCCCTCTTGGCCAAACTTGAATCGTCTATTATTTTGAGAAGCTTTTAATGCTATGTTGCTATTAGCCCTTGCATCCTGCTCATCTTGTACCTTGTATTTCAATTTCAATTCAAAGGAGGTTAGAGAATTGATCAATGAATCAATAGGCATAGAATTTAAATTTTTAGACTCTTCTCTGGCAATGGATTTAAGTTCCCATTCCTTAGGTAAAGCATTCAAAATCTTTCTATTCTTTTCACCCAAGGAAAATTCTTTACCGAAACCTTCCAAATCCTTTACAATATCATTGAAGCTATAATACATCTTGTCAATGTTCTCATGAGGTTCCATTTTGAAGGATTCATATTTTGTTGCCACAAGAAGTGAATTCTTTTGCTCTCCAATAACTTCATTTCCTTCATGGATCTCTTTCAATTTGTCCCATATCTCCTTGGCCGATTTGCAACCTTTCACTTTAGAAGACTCATCTGCATCCAAAGCATTATACATAATATTCATGGCTTTAGCATTTAAAGATAAATTTATTCTATCTTGTGCATTTAACTCATATCTAGTCTTAGGCCTTAATTTAAGAGTATTTTCATCAAGAGTATTGGCCTCAAAAGGACTTTCATCAACAATGTACCACAAATCAATATCAATGGATAGTAAACTTTCATTCTTTCCCTCCAAAAATGAAAATCAACGCCATTAAACATGGCGGGTCTAGAAATGCAATGCCCCTCTAAAATCAAAGCATTATTGGTTGCTATAATGATTTTTACTCAAAGGTGATTAAACCAAAACAAGAAGAGACCAAGCTTTGATACCAATTGTTGGCCCAAGAGCAACCTAAGAGGGGGTGAATTAGATTGTTTCTTAAGTTCGGAAAAAACAAACCTTTTGAAGTGCTTAATGAAAATGTAAACTTTATGTAACAAATAAACACTTAAGCACAAATGATCAAAGATAAATATTTAACAATTAAAGCTTAAAGAACAAATGTAAAGATTGTGATAGAGAATATCAAACCAAACTCTCAAACTTCTCAAGCTTGGAGTATATCCACTAGTAGTGGCTCTTCAAAGAAAGTGAGGCAATAACCTTCTTGTACACAATGTAGGCTCACCCTTGCACCAACTAAGTTCCTCTAGTTGAGCCAAAGGGTTTTACACTACAACCTCACTTTTTGTTCACTTGTGATCCCTCCACTCTTATACTTGAAGATCACTCACTAGTCTACTCTTCTCACACTGATTCCCTCTAGTTAAGCCAAGAGATTTACACTACCCAAACCAATACAACCCACAATGTTTTAGCATATTTCTTCCCAAATAGCTGTTACAAGTGTTAGTATTGAATGGAGTAGTTCAACTCTCTATCAATTGCATATATTATAGACTTGGGTGTATTTATAGATGCCCAAAAACTGCCTCCAACAATTCTCAAATGGCTATTTTCTGTTTACTGGAAAACTAGCCGTTAGATCTTACGGACGGCCGATGCAGTAACTGTGTGTCTGAAAGAACTAGTCGTTGGACCGTTCGGATGTCTGATGCATAGCTTCTGCGTCTGATGATGCGTCCGATAACTTATGAACAGTGCTTCGGACAATTGTATGTGTCCTACAACTTTGACAGAAACTTCTTCATTTTGAGTTCTTTTCTTCGGACGGTCTTGTGCGTCCTACAACTTCTGGTTCAGACGGTCATATGTGTCCTATCCCACAGCTTCTGGTTCGGACGGTCATGTGCAACCAACAGCTTTTGGTCATGTTTCGGACGCTCTCCTGCGTCTGAGATCCTTTCTTTTGAACACTCTTGATTGTCCACAAGGTGTTATCCATCTTTTGGTCGATTTTTTTGATTGTGTTCGAACGATCGTTTACGTCTGAATCTCCCTATTCAGCTTTCTGAACACTTGTTTTCAAGCCGTTTGTATGATTTGCGTATCATCAAAACATAATTATCATAAATGGGGTCCAACAAAAACATTATTATTTTTAGATGAAATGGTAAACCAAAAATATACTACCTCCATCCTGTTGAAATTGTCTTGTTTGACTTTTTTTTTATCAATGAATCAAATTTTCACGCCTGAACTATATTTAGATTTCTTTAACTTTTTGAAAATTTGAAATTTTCTTTTGTTAATACTTGACATAAATTTCACTTTTTTTGAAGAAATTTTATTAAAAGTCAAATAAATATACATGAATTCTTTCATTACAAACTTGCACTGTTTGACCAAAAAAGTCAAATTATGACAGACAAATTGGGACGAAGATTGTATATTTTGCAGATGGAATGAAAACAAAAAAAAATACAACAAAAATAATAAAAAAAAAACAAATTGTGGTAGACCTTGAGTTGTGGAGGTTGTGAGTGGCGGGGTGGCATAGTTGCGGTTAGGATGCTGGGGAGAGGCCGATCTGGGATGGGGTGATGGCGGGAAGTGGAGATGGGTAGTGGGTTTGGAAGGTTAGAGTGGCAAGAAAGGTGGCTGGTGGTGATGGGTGCGGGCCTAGAGTCTAGAGGTGGTGGGAAGGTGGCAATGGCATGTGGGAAAAAGAAGTAATATGCAATTATTACTTCCTAAACATGATTGAATATCAAGTAATATCAAAAAAAGTACTAAGAATAATAACACACTCTTATGATCGAAAGACATAGCAAGATTGAATCTTTATTCAAAACTAGTATTCGTGAATTATGTAGTTGGGCTATATCAATCCCTAACATAAAATTACACCACAAAAATTAAAGACATGAAAATAAGAACAAAAAAGAAAACATTAGAAGGCTTGAATAATTAAAGAAGAAGTCATTGCTTGTAGCCTCCCTTCAAATGAAGGACGGAACCCTCTTGAGAATTCACTAGGAATTATCTAGTATTGTGAAACCTAAATTAAGAGACTATTTACTCTGAAGTAAGCTAATCTACCGTACTCCTACACTTATATTACATGTTAAAAAAGGTCAACCTTACTCCTACACCAACAATACATGTTAAAAAAGGTCGTTAAAGCTCCTATTTGTAGATATAATATGACTTGGGATGTTGGTTATGGTTTTCGAACAAGTTAATTAGGTACATATGGGCCTAAAACCATATTGAAAAGTTATAAAAATCATGAATTCCGCCATTTGGTTTTAGCTGCGGCACGATGGCACTGGTTCCTTTGTGTTTTGGAATGGAATGGAGTTGATGTCATGCTTCTGATCCGCACACGATAGGCACGTGCCATTCGCCATATTCTCAAAATGAATCTCAAGAATAAAAGGCATAACCTGTAATCTAACCTTCATTGTGAAAGCGGAAAATAACTCACAAAATTTAATTACTTAAAGTGCAGAAATTCTAATCGATATCCAAATATAAAATAAACAATATCATAATAGTCTCATGAGCACGTAGGCTCAACTTATTTGGATTGCTATAAGATATGTATTATTTAAGGTAACATCGATAACCGTACCACTAACAATCTCCCTTGTCTTCCTTCTTCAACTTCATCTAAATTTTTTCCTCTATGATGACGTACTTGTACTCACTATCTGCATAAAAATATAAATAATAAGGGGTAAGCAACATTCATTGACTAGGTAGCGATTATCTCTTATTGGATCATGTTGTGACATATAAAATACTTTGATAACTTTTGCATACATGTCACAGGCATATATCACAAATCATTTACAAACATACACATACAAATAAGTGGCATTCATAACAAAATTCACACTGTTCATGATAACATACTTTCAAAGACTTTGAACTATTCATACTATTGGCTCTTAACTAAACCATACTAAGTTGGTTATTAAGTAATCAGTCTAGGATACTATACTAACCAACCTGTAGATACAGTTGAGTCATATCAAAAGACCATCACTCCACTGTATCTTATCAGTTAAGTTGTCTCGCCAATCCGTTGCTTAACTATGAATCAAGAACTATTTATAATTTAGCCATCTCACCAAACCGTAGCTCAACTGTCGATCTATCAATCTATCGATCCATTAATCATCTATTTAATCATCTATCAAACTATCAATCTATTGATCTGTGCATCTATAATTCTGTCATATGTCAAGCCGTTCACTAAACCATCACTTGATTCACATTTGGCACTATTACCCTTATTATGTAATACATGTAATTCAAAGCACTCATACACAGTAATGCATGTATAACGTACACTATCATTTCGAAAAAAATGCTACTCAATAATTTCACAATTAATGGAAACATTCTAAATAGCAATACATGATATGATTTTGCATAACAAATATAACCTTTAGTACAAATTGGTTTTTCGTAGCAAAACAATTTTTCAGAAAGCATAACTTTGTGAAACAAATTTAGAAAATCTTGAAGGTAAGAACCATCTATCTTAGAGTGCTAAAGAACCATGTTATTATTGTACCTGCCCTTCTTCGGTATTTCTATTTTGTTGATTTCTCATTTCCTCCTTTCTTCCCGATATTTCAACAATTTTTAGAATTATATCAAGCCTTAAATGCTAGTATTTATAGACTATTGTCTCCTATAATTTCTCCTCAAATATAGGTCTAATCTCCATAATTTACAACAATACTTATCCAACTTATCATCTTATTGGAAGCCTAATTTGTATATTTTTCTTATATCATTTCTCTATCTTAATATAATTTTTATTGCACAAAAATTTACAAGTATCACATTCTACCTCCTTATAAAACTTTTTGTCCTTGTAACTTGAACACTTCTAAAATATCTTATCATGTCAAATCTACTGATTTTGTTTGTAGTTGGATTCACCTTATACCTTTCACTTCCATTAATCGATCATTATAGTTTGATTGGAGACCGAACCCTTGTCCTGAACTAATACTCAATAACGGTTGTTTAGCCACACAAAGTTTGGTATGAAATGTATTCACAACTTCTTAGGAACAAAGCAATGCCTTGCACCAGAACAAAAAATCTCTGAATATAGATTTAAGCATGGAATTTACTAATAGCGTACTTTCACATTGTTATTCTTGTGTACCCTAGCATTAACTTTGGGTTTGCCTTCTATTAGTTTCACGGGATCCTCTCCATCATTACTTTTATATGGGCGTTATCTCTTGCGATGAACATCTGCCTGCAATTGAAATACCCTCCAATCGTCTTATGACATATAGCACCATGACACCCACGACAAAAGTCGCATACGATACATTCCCATTACTATTATTCCCAAGAAGAGATGAGGGTTCACGTTTCCTCTTAATCACTAGCAATAGTTTAGTACTCATGTTCATTCTTGGGACACCTATTTCCTTAGTGGGTCGAGGTCTCTTGCCCTTGTTCTCTTCATCGAGCCTCTTTATATCAAGTTCAGCTTTCACAAATGTATTAAATAGATCATCAAATCTTGAAGTACTAGCACTGGAAATCCTAGCTGCATTTAGCTTGTGAGTCCTCGAGTGAACTTTACCATTTTGATGATTGTATTAAGTTTCTCGTATTTAATGGTATCGGGTATGAATCGTCCTAACGTAGTAAACATACAGGTGTACTCTACAATTAACATTTTAGGGGTTTGCTTTAAGGACGCAAACTCTTCAATCCTTTGCAGTCGGATTACTGCGGGAGAGAAGTGTTTTAGGAAGGCCGCTTTAAATTTCTCCCAAGTGATCGGGGGTGGAGTGATGGTTTGGATAGTCCTCCACCACTTATCCACCTTTCCAACTAAAAATGGTTTGATAATTTTATGCTTAACTTCTTCTAGTACTCAAAGCAATAAGAAATTATTCCCTACTTCCCGAACCACTTTTCAGCCTTTTTTGCATTTGGATAGCCTTGAAAGGTAGGCACTTGCACTCTCTTCATGCACTCATAATAGGTGAGGGTACCTTAATGGCTTTGCATATTGTCTGGTGGTACTTGGGTTTGGCTTTGGTTTTGTCCTCAAACAGCTGGCGCTATAGTAGTTAAAGTAGAAATAATTTTAGCAGGGATAACTCTTACCAGAGCTGGGTTGTTCTCCATTCCTACATGGCGATTCACATGCCTGATACACCTCCCTCCTTGAGTGTTCCCCGTGTTGGTGACATTCTTGTTAGTTTTATTTGAGTTACTATTTCCTATTCTAGTTCGTGGTGTCATTTCCTATACCAATGATCAATGGTAAATTTCAACTCATAATTAGAGATACAAATTAATAAGAAGTAACAGATTAAATATTTTCAAGTCAAGAACTTCTATTAGTATGAATAGATAGTTTTATTAATAATTTTCCAAATAAGGTCATCCTATATCATTATAGAACACAAGGTGTTGGGCCCAATCTAAAAATTCACTAAAGGTTTAGCTACCTTTTTTTTTTTTAACTAAGGAAAACCAAAATACTCGTACTAAGTCAAGTAGTAATTATTATATTATTTGAGATTAACCATAACATTGTCTCCAATCTCATTTTTCCTTTCTCACATATTATTCGATCAATGCGCTAGTCAGTTCTACGCTTCAATCCAGTAATATAAATCTAATAGATTTGTCCTTTGATACTCCTGTATTTCTAGTTGCTCAACCTTAACTATTCAATCAATACTATAGTTCCAACTCTTCAATCCTTCAATTATAGATATCATCAGGTACCTTTTTATCCTCCTTAACTTAACTCGAAACCTATGGGTTATGCTTCAATTGTGCAAAAATTCACTTAATATTCCAAATTTGAGACTTCTTATTTATTTTTGTTATTTGTAAACTTCATAGTCTGGCATCTTAAGTTTCCAACCTTAAGATACGCAACAAAGATCATAACCTAAACTCTGATACTATTAGAAATGTCATGCTCCAGACCCGCACATGCCCATCTCAGGAATATAAGGCATAGCATTGAATTTAACCTTTATTGTGACAGCAGAAAGCAACTCACAAAAATTAATAACTTACAAGTGTGATAACACTAACTGATATCCGTATGTAAAATAGACAATGTCATAATAGTCTCCTTAGTGCGCAGGCTCAACTTAGTTAGGTGATGGGTTTGGATATATGTGTTATTTTAGATAACTCCAATAACCCTACAACTAACAATCTCTCTTGTCTTCCTTCTTCAAGTTCGTCTAAATTTCATCCTCTATGATGATGTACTCTTTCTCACCATCTGTAAAAAAATATAAATAACATGAGGTAAGAAACTTTCACTCAGTAGGTATCAATTACCTCCTATTGGATCATGTTGTCACATATATAATACTTTGACAACGTTTTCATATAGGTCACAGGCATATTTCACAAATCATTTACAAACATACATATACGTATAAGTGGCATTCATAACAAAATTCATATTTTTCATGATATCATGCTTTCAAAGACTTTCAATTATTCATAGTATGGACTCTTAACTAAACCATACTAAGTCGGTTATTAAGTAACCGTTTAGAGCACTATAATGCTAACCTATGGATACAGTTGAGTCATATCAAAAGACCATTACTCCACTGTACCTCATTAGTTAAGCTGTCTCACCAGTCCATTGGTTAGGAACTAACTAATCTATAATCAAGTCATCTCACCAGATCGTTGCTTAATTGACTACTATAGTTAAGCTATCTCACCAGGCTGTTGCTTAGCTGTCAATCTATCAATCTATTGATCTATTAATCATCAATTTAACTGTCAATCTATCAATCTATATGTTTTATTCCTGAAGTCCATAATCTATTCAACTTCAGTGAATTTAGGCTTTTAAGTCCTTTGTACTGTGGCAAATAAGGTTTTTTCCAAGCTCATGGCTAACAAGTTGAAGACCATCCTACCAACACTAATATCTGAAGAGCAAAGTAGATTTGTTTGTGGCAGAAATAATTCAGCTCAAGAATTGATGGAGCTCATTGATAAGAAAAATAGATAGGGGAACATGATTCCCAAGCTAGACATAGCTAAAGCATTTTATACAGGTTCTTGGAAATTCTTATATTCTGTGTTGAGTAGATTTGGTTTTGTTGAATCCTGCATCTCCTTATTGGCCAACTGTATGGAATTTCTAATTAGTGTGGTATCCATTCTGCTCAATGGTTGCCCTACTAGATTATTTAAATCTACTAGGAGAGTTAGGTAAGGGGATCCTATCTCCCCTTACCTTTTTATTTTGGCAGCTAAAGTGTTTAGTAGAGGAGTAAACAAGTTATCTGAGAAAGGGAAGATTGATTACTATGCAACCTAAAGAAACTATGTTCCAATGACTCATTTATCATATGGTGATGACATTATTGTGTTCCTTAATGGGGGAAAATCAGTGGAGAATCTTAGCAAATTCATTCAGAGGTATGAGGCTTGCTCAGGCCAGGTTGTGAATAAAGACAAGAGTAATTTGTTTATCTTCTCTAAACTCAGCAATTCTAGAGCCAAGCTCATTTTAAGATTGAAAGGGTTTGTAAAAAGGAGCTTCCTTTTATCTATCTTGGTTGTCCATCGAAAAAAAAGGAAGAAAGAGTCTTTTTCAACCAATGATTGGCAAGATAAATCATAAAGGTTACTATTTGGAAAGCAAAAATTTTTTCTCCAAAAGTTGAAGACTCTTACTAATAAAGCATGTATTGAGCTCCATTCTGATATATCTTCTGTTTGTACTTGTTTCCTCCCAAACTGTGATTAAAAGATTAAAAATATTTTCAGACTTCTTTTGGGGGGCTTTAGTCTGGGGTAACATATTGCATTGGAGAAGATGGTCAGTTTGGCTCATCTTATCCAAGAAAATGGATTAGGGTTTCAAAGCCTTTCTCAGGTCATCCACGGATGTCTATGAAACTATGATGGAATTTCAGGACTAGGGATTCACTTTGGAGCAAAATATTGGGGTCTAAATATACTACAAACTATAATCACCCTTATATGGTGGAGGTTTCTACATTGGTTTCACTAGTGTCGAAAAAAGATGTTAAAGTGAAGAATGATGTAGAACCTCTCATTTTTGTCAAAGTCTGGAGAGGAAAGGATTCCTTCTGGCTTTATTGTTGGGATGAAGAGGGTTTACCCCCTACTATTGAGACTCCTCTTCAGGATTTGCCTTTAAATCAGTCCTTGATCTTAATTTGCCAAGGAGATGGTTAGGATGTGAACCTAATTAAACATTGCCACCCATCCTTTCATATCTCATGGTTGAAAGGAGAAGAGGTGCACCTATCCAAGATTGATGATATTTGGATTTTAAAAGGCACTTCCACTGGCAAGTTTACAATTAGTTCAGTAGTGAAGGAGAAATTTGAAGCAGATTCTTGTTTGTTCTCTTGGAAGATGATTTGGGCTGCTAGGATCCTTAGAAAAATCTCAATATTTATGTGGTGACTTCTCAAATTTTTGCTTGTTGTGATTGACATTATGAAGAGAAGGGGCTTTAGTTTCCATCAAAATGGTTATTTTGTAAAGATGAAGAAACACTGGATCATCTTTCTCTTCATTGCATGTTGTCTACACATATGTGGAATTCCTTTGACATGAGATTTGAGACAAAGTTTAGTAGAAACAACTTGTTTTAGTACTTGAATGATTGGTGGTTGAACTTTAATCATAACTTCTATATCTAGACATCTTGTTTAAACAAATTGATCCCCTCCATTGTTTGTTACGAAATATGGAAGGACAGAAATAAGCAATTTTATGAAGGCATTTAGAGTACAGTTCTTGCTATATGTTCAGCTGTGGAAAGTCTTCTTCATTCACTATTGTTGAACACAGTTATGGTAATCATATTTTGATGATGACCAAATCATACTAACGGCCTGAAAACAAGTGTGCAGAAAAACAAGAAGGTTCGAAAGTAAATGATCGTCCGAACACAATCAAGAAAAATAAATAAAATATGAACACCTTATGGAGGATGAAGAGCATTCGAAAGAAAGGAGCTCGGATGCAAGGAGTCCAAAAAATGACCAAAAGTTTTAGGATGCACATGACCATCCGAACGAGAAGCTGTGGTATAGGACACATATGACCGTCCGAACCAGAAACTGTAGAATGCACATGACTATCTTAACTAGAAACTGTAGGATAGATGCATATGACAGTCCAAACCAGAAGGTGTAGGATGCACAAGACCGTCCACTATTAAGAAGAAAAGAGCTCCAAATGAAGAAGTTTTCGTCAAGCTGTAGGATGCATACGACCATCCAAAGCATTGTTCATAAAGCTGTAAGACGCATGATCAGACGTTCGAACCTCTGTCCAAACTCCAAACGGCTAGTTTTTAATAGCAAATTTTTTTACCGTTGGAGCTCAAATTTCACATCTTTCATCTATACGTAGCCCAGGACATTCAATTAATGAAAGGAACTACTACATTGAATACAAACACTTGCACGAGCTATTTGGGGAGAAATAGGCTAAAATATTGTGGGTTATTTGGTTTGGCTAGTATAGTTCTCTAGGCTCAACTAGAGAAAATTAGTGTGACCAAGGGTAGACTAGTGAGTCATCTTCAAGTGTAAGAGTGAAGGGATAACAGAAACCCTTTGGCTCAACTAGAGAAATTTAGTTGGTACAAAGGTGAGCCTACTTTGTGTACATGAAAATTATTGCCTCACCTTCTTTGAAGAGTGACTACTAGTGGATGTACTCCAGAACCTTGAGGAGCTTCAGAGTTTGGTTTGATATTTTTCATCTCAATCTTTCTATTTGTTCTTTTGGCTTCAATTATTAAATATTTATCTTTGATCATTTGTGCTTAAGTATTTATTTGTTGAACAAAGTTTGCATTTTCATTAAGCACATTAAAAGGTTTGTTTTTAGAGACAATCTAATTCACCCCCCTCTTAGGTTGTTTTTGGGCCAACAATTAGTATCAGAGGTTGTTCTCTTCTTATTTTGGTTTATTCACCTTAGAGTAAAGATCATTATGTCAACCAATAATGCTTTGTTTTTAGAGGGGCATTACATTACTAAGCCTCCTATATTTAATGGCATTAATTTTGTTATTTGGATACAATCTATTGTCGCAAATTATTTGTCATTCCTTAAAAAAGAAATTAAACAAAGGCTAATTTACCTATTTTACCCTTCATACAAATCCTTAAAAATAACATGAAAGTCATGCTAGAGCATTAATTATTTTCACAAACCATTTCAAATTTTGAAACTTCAACCCCTACTAACAAATTTTAAATTTGAATACAGGGACAATAATGGAAAAAGTGTGTTATTAGATGGTCAAATATCAACTTCTCTTGAACTGTGTGCTGGATTGACTATACCAAATAAAATGGGACGGAGAGAGTATATATAAAGGAATAAGGGAGGGTTTGGTGTCTGTCAGTTTTTGTTTTGCCATTTTTACGCTTATTCTTTAGTAACCAACCATAACTCTCTTGTACCCAAAACTTCCTTTTATCCTCCACTACCTCTGCTAATTGTTTGTATAATATTTTTTACCAGCAATTTCACCACCATTTAAAAAAAAAAAATTTAATAAATCTTTTTTTGATTAAATTACACACCCATAGTGTGTACCTTTCCCCACCATTATTAATAAAACTTGGGAGTAGCACCCCCATAAAGGTTTCGGTGGTAAACTAAAAAAAAGTTGACAAAGAACAATTTAATACTTTTCTAAATTTGTAAAGCAACAAACAATTTAACAAAAGACAGAACTATATTGTCTGAATATACAGATAATATGAAATGTATAGAGTATATACCAAGAAAAAAATTTTAAAAAAAATGAATAAATTACATAAAAATCCTAGTAACATATAAACTTAATTAAACAAAAAAAAAAAACATGAAAAGTGCCTCCCCAAGTCCCAACTCATGAAGGAGCAAGGAAGAAATGAAGTCTTTAAAAATTCAAAAAGAAAAATGCCGTTGACTAATTTATTTCCAGTTTGCAAGAGCCATTGACTAATCTGCAGTAATTAAATAACTGTCGAAGATCCCTGGACATAAACCAAGAGTCTATATGTATTATAGTACATAAAATATATTTTAAAACTTATAAAATGTGCAGACAATATCTAATGACAACATCTAAGAGTTTAGATCAACAACTGCAAATAATTTATACCATTTTGTTGAGGACACACAAGAACAGACACAACAGATTTGAAACAGTGAGCTCCATATTTTTATTATTCCAATTCCAAGAAACTGATAAAAAATTGGTATTCCAACTCTTTCGTTTCTTAATGTTATATTTCTAATTTGTGATGTTTATGTTGCCGTGATTAGGCTACATTATTTTAGTTAACATTGAAAATTTTATACCACAATCAAAATTAACAGTTGCATTTTTTATATAAACTGAATTAGTAGGATATATCGATCTGACAACATATTTTGTCCGTTTGTCTCCCTATCAAAAAAGCGGGAATATTGGTGATATGTTTTCGTTTTCCCCTTGTATTTGTCTTTAGTTTACTTTGTGTGAAATGTTTAACAATTTCTGCTTGTCATTACTTTATCATTCATTCTTCACCGGCCCTGAAAGTTAGAGTCGGTGAGTGTGTTCAAGTTTTCTGTGGAAACCAAGATTTCAATTTTCAAGTAGTACTCTGTCCATTTTAAAATATCTGTCATTTTTAATTAGTGTATACGAATTAAAAAAACTATTAAATTATATCAATTTTATAAAAAGATAATTGGTGTACACAAATTAAGAAATCTATGTTGATTAAATTATATCAATTTTGTTAAAAGATAATTTAAAGTGATTAAATTATCTTTTTGTATTAATATCCCAATAATATAATTCTCCCTTCATTAATATGGATGTTAAGGTAAAAGTTGAAAAAATATCATTTAATCAACACGAAGTTCGGACGAATATGAGCGTCCGGAAGATTTCCAGAGAGTTTAAGGAAAAATAGAATGTCGTTCGGACGAATATGAGCGTCCGAGAGGTAACATATTATTTCGGACGATCCAGAGCGTCCGAAAGATTAGTTGTTCGGACGAATGAGTGCGTCCGAACTATGAACCTACGCCAAATTTTTCTGTAAAATCCCCAAGTATTTTCTGAGCGATTCAAAACGATCTAGAGCTAAGGGTTTTGTAAAAATATCAGCCAATTGGTCTGAAGTAGGCACATAATCAACACGAATTTCCTTTTTACAAACGAGTCTCTATGAACTGATGCTTACACATAAAATGTGTTTGGTTCTAGAGTGCAAAACAGAGATTTTTTGTGAGATTGATTGCACTAGTGTTGTCACATAATATAGGAACACAATCAAAAATGACACCAAAATCTTTCAAAGTATGTTTCATCCAAAGAAGTTGAGCACAACAATTTCCGGCAGCAATGTATTCGGCTTCAGCCGTAGAAAGAGAAATGGAATTTTGTTTTTTACTGAACCAAGACACAAGACAATTTCCCGAGAAAATAACACATTCCACGGTACTTTTTCTATCAATTTTACAGCCAGCAAAATCAGCATCGAATAGCTAATTAGATCAAATGTAGAGGACTTTGGATACCACAGGACCAAAATCTTGCAATTATGCTGTGTTGAGAATCTGATTTTGATGGCACATCTAAGAATTGTATAACCAGACAAAAGGCTTTACATGGTAATACACAAATAATTTCACATGATATCCGGTCTCTGCGCTTAAGTAAAGGAGACTTCCGATCATACCTCTATAGTGTTTTTCATCAACACTATTACCTTCTTCGTCTTTATCTCAAGAACAAGTTTGGTTGAAGTACACATTGGTGTACCAACTTGTTTGCAATCTTCCATACCAAATCGTTTGAGCAGCTCCTTTGTGTACTTGATTTGTGTAATAAATGTTCCTTCCTTAGTTTGATGAATTTGTAGTCCGAGGAAAAATTGCAACTTGCCCATCATACTCATCTCAAACTCTTCTTGCATTAGTAGTGAAAAATCCTTGCACAAACTTTCATTAGTTGCTCCAAAAATAATATCATCAACATAAATTTGAACAATTAACAATCCTTTTAAATCTGTTTTTGTAAAAGTGTAGTGTCAACAATACCTGTTTTGAAACCATTTTCCAACAAGAATGAAACTTTGTCTTTCATACCAATAATCTTGGAGCTTGTTTCAAACCATATAATTATTTGGAAAGTTTGAAAACATGATTTGGAAGATTCTTGTTTTCAAAGCCAAATGTTTCTTCGATGAAAACTTCTTATACACATAAAATGTATTTAAAAACAAAGACTTTTGACATCCACGAATTTGAAATAATTTTAAATTATTGAAACAAGCAAATGCAAGAAACATGCGGATAGATTCTAATCTAGCCACGGGTGCAAAGGTTTCATCAAAGTCAATACCTTCTTCTTGAGCGTAACCTTTTGCAACAAGTCTAGCTTTGTTTCTTATGATCTCACCTTTGTCATTTAATTTGTTTCTAAACACCCATTTAGTACCAATAACGGGATGAGAAGATGGTCTTTCAACTAAAGTCCATACATTATTTTTCTCAAATTGACTAAGTTCATCTTGCATAGCATTAACCCATGATTCATCACTTAAGGCAACATCTATATGTTTGGGTTCAATGTGAGAAAGTAATGCACAATTATTGTTCAAAGGTTTATGAGAACGAGTAGTTACCCCATTGGATAGATCACCTATGATTAAATCTTGAGGATGATTAGAGACGAATCTCCAAGCTTTCGGAAGATCGTTTTGAGCATCCTCATTCTTTTCATCATCAACTTGATGGTTGTTTTGTGCATGATATCAACGCTTGATGTAACCTCTTGATGATCTTTATGAATATCGAGCTTTTCGAGCTCCTTTAAAATACCTGTGTCTTCATCTTCACATAAATTCTTTGAGATAACATCATTAGATTCATCAAATGTAACATGCACAACTTCTTCAATTAAAAGCGTTCTTCTATTGTAAACTCGGTATGCTTTCTTGTCACTAGAATATCCTAGAAAAATTCCTTCATCCGATTTTTTGTCAAATTTTCCAAGGTTCTCTTTGATTTTTAAAATAAAGCATTTGCAACCAAAAACTTGGAAATAGCGCACAACGGGTTTTCTACAAAAAATGAGTTCACAAGGAGTTTTATTTAAAGAAGATCTTAATAAAACTCGATTCATGACATAACAAGCCGTGTTAAGAGACAGGCCAATCTATTAGTAGTATTGAGGTAGGTCACACTCACTAATCATAGTTCTAGCCGTTTCTTGAAGAGTCCTATTTTTTCTTTCAACAACACCATTTTGTTGAGGAACTCCTAACAACCGAAAACTCATGAAAGATACCGTTGTGATCACAAAAGTCGGGAAAACCCCCAAATTTAAATTCGGTACCATTGTCACTTCTTAAACGAACAATTTTGTATCTAATAAATTTTGAATTTTGGAAAACAATTTTACAAATTTTTCAAATGCTTCGTTTTTGTGAACAAGAAATAATACCCAAGTAAACCTTGAATAGTCATCTTCGATAACAAATGCATATTTGCAACCACCTAGACTAGCATATTGAGTGGGTCCAAATAAGTCTAAATGCAACAATTCTAAAGGTTTATGAGTAGACACAAAATTCTTAGGTTTAAAAGAAACTTTGACTTGTTTACCAAATTGACAAGCATCACAAATTTTATTTTTCAGAAATTTCAGTTTTGGCAAGCCTCTTACCAAATCTTTCTTGGCTAATTTTTCAATCAAATCCATATTAAAATGACAAAGTCTTCTATGCCAAAGCCAAGGATCATTTATAGAAGCGGTAAGACATTTTACATTGCTATTACTAATTTTATCAAGATAAATCACATAAACGTCATTGTGCCTAGTGCCTTTGAACAAAACAACATGATTTTTTTCAAGTATAAGACATTCATGCTTGGTAAAGAAAACATATAAATTTTTGTCACAAAGTTGACTAACACTTAATAGATTATAGTTTAAATTATCAACAAGAAATACATTCTTAATCAAGGTTTTACCATTTTTACCTACATCACCAATGCCGATTGATTTTGCTTTGTTGTTGTCACCAAAAGTGACTTTTCCACTGTTTTTGGATGTAAGGTTTGTGAAGAGAGAGGCATCACCCGTCATGTGCCTTGAACATCCACTATCTATGAACCACTTAGCATTGTTGGCGATGTTAAGTACCTACACAATAAATCAATTGATAACTTTTGGTACCCATGTCTTTTTGGGTCCATGAATGTTAGTGAGATTGCTTACTATCCATGCAACTTTCATTCCAAGTTTTTCATTTTTCTTGACACTAGATAACACATATTCTTAGTATGTCCATTTTGTTGGCAATATCTACAAACAATGCTTTTGTTTCCATATTCAAGAAGATTTTGGTTTTACAATACATAAGTCATCTATTCTAAATATGACAAAATTTTTGTTGATTGCTACATTTCTATTTCTTTTCATATCAACAACATTTTCTTTCTTTCTAGCTAAGAGAGTATTTAAATCATCCATTCTTTTCTTCAAGGAGGCTTGTTCTTCCTTGACCTTTGATCTCTCATGCATTCTTTTCTTCAAGTCACAATTTTCTTGTGATAGCCTATTGTTTTCATTCACAAGTTTAGAGTTAGCATTCAATAAAGCATTTGACTTTTTTACTAACTCCTTATTTCTAGCATATGATTCTTTTAAGCTATCATGCAATTTCAAAATGAAAGCTTCAAGATCATCTTCATCATTTTCATCATTGGAGTCATAGTTAGAATTTACCTCATTGTCTCCAATAGCCATAAAGGCCATTTGTGCCGAATCAATAGGCTCCATTTCTTCTTCAACTTCTCCTTCGGAGTTGCAATCGTCCCATGTGATTTGAAAGTTGTTGAATCTTGGTTTTCTTCATTCCTTCTTTTTCTTGGAGGGACACTCATTTGCAAAATGCCCGAGTTGACCGCACTCAAAGCATTTATCATTTTGCTTCTTTAGTTCAAGTCTTGACTTCCCTTTAAAATTATTTGTGTTTGCAGCTCCGCCTCTTCTCATTCTTCGTTTGTTGATGTAATGTTTAAGAAATCCTTTGGTGATGAGTGCAAGATTTCCTTCATCAAGATCTTCATCTTCTAGATTGATGGAGGAGTTTTCATCTTCTTCTTGAGAGGTCTTTAGAGCAATGCCCCTTCTTGGCCTTGCTTCTTCATCATCCACAACCTTGGCCTTTAGCTTGAGTTCATAAGATGTAAGAGAATTGATTAGTGATTCAATAGGCATTAAATTCAAATTCTTAGCTTCCTCTATGGCAATTGTTTTGGCATCCCATTCTTTGATGGATAGCGCATTCAGAATTTTTCTATTTTTCTCACCCAAAGAGTACTCCTTACTCAAGGCTTCAAGATCCTTTATAATGTCATTGAACCTGCAGTACATTTTATCTATATTCTCATGTGGTTCCATCTTGAAGGACTCATACTTGGCAACAAGTAGAGATTTCTTTTGCTCACGAACATCATCGCTTCCTTCGTGAATTTCCTTCAACTTATCCCATATTTCTTTTGCAGAACTGCAACCCTTCACGCTAGTTGATTCATTTGCGTCCAAGGCATTATATAGCACATTCATGGCTTTTGCATTGAATGTCAAGTTTGCCTTGTCTTGTGGATTGAGCTCAATCCTTGTCTTTTCTCTTCTTCTATTTGTGTGATCATCAATGATAGATGCTTCAAATGGACCTTCATTGACAACATACCACAACTCAATGTCAATAGATTGTAGAAATATTTTCATTCTATCTCTCCAACTAATAAAATTAGCCCCATTAAACATGGGAGGCCTAGTAATAGATTGGCCTTCAAAAAACAGAGCATTGTTGGTTGCCATAGTTCTTTTCTCAATAGAAGTTTAAGCAATATGATGAGACCAAGCTCTGATACCAATTGTTGGTCCCAAAGCAACCTAAGAGGGGGGGTGAATTAGGTTTCTAAAAATTATGTTTTCACAAAGCAGTGAGTATTTTTAAATTTAAATGCAGAGATAATAAATTTAATAAAACAGTAAAGTAAAGAGAGAAAAATTGAACAAACAATACTTCCAAGCTAGCAAGCTTGAAGTATCAAATTTCTTGAATGCTTCACACACTTGGTGAGCCAATAATCTTTACAAAGTTGGGAAGTTCTTGGTCACACTAAAACTCTTTTAGTTGAGCCAAGAATCTTACTTACAACCACACTCTTGTACAGGATTATCACTCCACTCAAAGTTGAATTTGCACTCACAACTTCACACTAATACAACAAAGCACTATAGTCAATTTGCACTCAAATTACTCTTTTCTTAGGCTTGTATACAATGTATTAGATGAATTTTTTAGGTTCTTAAAGCACCTATTTATAATAGCGATAAATAGAGCTTTCAACTACTTCCTAACGGCTAAGTAATAAATGCACAAAAAATAGCCGTTGGGGGTTCGGACGTCCGAGGAGGTTGGAATGCGTCCGAGGAAGCGTCCGATCTTCTTTCAGTTTGTTGAGATGCTTCGTTCGGACGTCCGTGCATGCGTCCGGTCCTTCGTCCGACAGAGGTTTCGGACGGTCCTGAGCGTCCGAAGAAAAGGCAGTAGAATCCCATTCTTTCTGCCAGTTTGTTCGGACGTTGCAATGCGTCCGAGGTGCTTTTGACCTAGTTCGGACGGTCCTGTGCGTCCGAAAGAGCTGTTCCTGCAAAAGCTTGTTTTACAGAGTTAAGTGTTTATGTCATCATCAAAATAAGGTTTGGAATATGATTCAAGGTGTTAAACTTGAACAGATTTCAATATAAGATATTTGAATATGATTGAAAATAAAATTGATATAATATCATTCACCGTAGTAATTGATCATTAAAGATGATCATCGAATCGTAATCGGTACGTTGAGATTCATGTAGTTTGATTAGGCGTTTCCTCTCCCTCTCGAAGTCTGTACATTGATTATCAATAGAGTAAACCAACTGTAGCACCCTATATATATAGGATGTAGTATTATAGATGGGAGAGAGATCTAGCACAAATACTGTAATTAGACCTCCTATTAAGGCCACCCTAAATCCAATAGGATTTAGAAGATAAGCTTGCATATTATATATCACACAAAAGAAACAATTGAATCAGACATAGGCCCAAATATGTGGATCATAAGAATATGAGTTTTATTGGTCTTCATTTAACACATTTTTATAAAACAAAAATTAATTAGTGGTAGCCCAAATAAGAAAATAATTCTTACATTTTTCTACTTGGGTAACTCTAATTTATTTTAAGGCTTTTAATAAAAATATTTAAGAAAATGACTCTCAAGTTAAATACAACTTTAGTCTATATTGCCACCGTAAAAGTCCAAATACAGAATTCGATACAATGAAAATAACAATAACGAACTATAGATGTCAATATATTATTTATCAACGTAAGATCCCTATAATTACAAATACGAATGCATCATCGACATGAATTCTATAGTGTAATAAAGTGTAGTGTGGTTTGACTAATATAATCCACAAGCAAAAATAACAAGTCAAAACTACAATCAGTCATCAATCTTAAAAAGACCTTGAACAGGACTTTAGTCTACTATAGTGCTTCTAAGCTGAAGCCACTTCACAAAAGAAGATTTTATAGGACTTTCATCCACTTTATTACTTCTAAGTCGAAATCACTTCATAACAAATCAATTACTGTACAACCTACATTTTATTTCTGCATAAGCTCATATAAGCAATCCATGAAACCTCTAGATATGCGCAAAATATGAATAAATCATATCAATGACTACATAAATCAAGGAATGAAATTTCATTAACCATAGATAACGATCGAATGCATAGAGTATAAGAGTTAGAAATAACTCCCATTGATCAAGTACGTCAAATGTAATTGAACACCAAATGTTTAACATGCCTCTAAAACCTTTAAGGTTACAACTTGATCAATAAATCCATAAATATTTTACCATTGAAATGTGTTCACACAACACATTATACTTATGAACACATTCCCTTATTTCAAAACATAATAAACTTTAAATGTCAATTGAATTTCATGTCTCCTTTAGAGAATATTGCAACAGAAATATGTTACAACAAAATTCAATTGACCTAAAGATAAAATGAAATCTCTAACACTTGAAATAAATATTTCAAGTCATTAAGTTGAGCTTTCACTTTAAACAAATAAAAAGGTCATTAAATTGGGCTCTCAGTTTAAACAAATAAAAACATCTACAGTTTCTAGACAACTAAAATTTAGCAGCCTTTTAAGATTATTAGTACTTTATGTAACTAATACCTTCAAAATCCTAAACATGCCTGAAAATATGCACATAATGTTTAATGTTTCTTCCATTCCTCATTATGTCATTAACATTCACTCAATAATCAAAACCGATATTTTGCCAAATATTTTCCACACATGTAGTGCATAGGCAACATTAAGTAACCTACAATATATATATATATATATATATATATAGGACCATCCAACGTATACTGTATCAAATCTCACTCACGGGATTCTTTCAATCAAAACATTTTAGGATTCTACTCTTACTCTAATATTATCTCATTAGTAAAAACATTTGTATCTTTGCATTCTTAATGCTGAACCAAGCTAGCTATCCCAAAATCTTTAAAATATCAATTAATAATATTTAATAATTTAATCATATCCACCTAATAAGAAATATCAATATAGAGAATGAGCAAAACTCTCACATGCGTCGAGGATGCTCTCTACTTAAAATAGTTTTATATCCAATGTATTAAGATATTAGTAGTTAACCAATATTCAAAACTTTATGCATTTGTATATTGAAATAAAACATTGTAAAACTTTATAGATAAGCTCTTTAGCATGTAATTTAAAGCAAAATCATAAATGATATTGTTATCAAAATATCCTTTAAATAGAATTTTTACTTAACCTAAATAAATCCAAAAACCAAGTGTTTGAAACTAAATTTCTTTAAATCTAGATCTTGTAGGAATATTTTGAAATAACTCTACTTGATATTCTTTAATGTGTACATTATTTTTACACAATGTTCCAATCTCAAGAGATTGAGATTAATTTTCCATCAAATGTGTTCTTAAATTTATGAATTTCATCATAAGAGTGGCAAAAACTTTCACCACATAAAATAGTTGACAAATTCCAAAATATCAATATGCACTAAAACCGAAAAAAATATTTAACACTTCAAAGTTGACATTTTAAAACTTGTTTGGTATCCATTTCACTTAATACAAGGATAAAACATCGAAATTTTAAAATTAAGAATTATATCATTCTTTATCAAAGCATAAATAGATTTACCGAGCCAACTTTAACTCACAAATAGTATCGTGAAACTAAAAGTTAGTTTTCAATCAAGGAAACATTAAGAAGATGAAGTGTACTTTAGTGCAATTTCTCATGAATAAATAAGTCACCTTTTTTTATTTGACTTTCATTTGTTGATAAATTCCTTAATAAAAATAGTAACAAGGATAAGTGTTCTATCATTAATATTATCATACTGTTATTACCACATAAACATCAAATATTGTCCTTTCCTTAGTGTTAAGTTTATGACCTCATGAGTATGGAATATGACTGACGTGAAAATTTCGCTTTAATAGTGGTAAAAGTACACTTATAATTTTTTCCTTTGTTCAAATGCAACTAGATACAATATTTAAACTCCCATTTATATTGAATTTTCTTTCATCTCCTTTAGAAAACAAAGACCAATATATTTGTTTATACCTAGTGCTGGCAATTTTTGACACGACACGAATATGACACGAAATTAACAGGTTATGACACGATCCAAAATTTATCGAAACATTATTGGGTCAACCCATTTATGACAAGAGTTATCTAAGTAAATGGGTTGGGTTGAGTCAACCCATGGGTTGACACGATAACTCATTAAATTACTGTATGAACATATTTTGTTGAAATTTTTTCTTTATTATAATTTAATATAGTATACTTTAAGATTGTGAATAATAGATTTAATATTGGATTATTGAATAATACATAATAATTATTTTAAATATTATCCAAAAAATTTTAATAATTTTAATTATGTGTTTTAAATTACTATAATAACAAAGTTAGTATTAATTATTATTTAAGTTTTTAAATAATCAAAATTTGAGATTTTAACTCAAATGGATTGCAAGTTATGTAATTATCAAATAGGTTGATACTCTCTATCAATAGTAAATGGGTTAGACACGAACACAACACGATCTCGAATGCCTCAAATACGAACACGACAAGATAAAAAATGGGTACCACACAACACAAGACATTGATACCTTAACTTATACCCAAAATTTTCTTTTTAGGCAAGCCTTAGTATAAAGAGAAAGACGAAAGACCATTTTATTGCATATTAGACATGAAAATTAACAACAAAAGTACTTTAACATAGTCAAGGAGATGATATTTGATAACTATAGGAAATTAGAGTTATATATACGCTAAACTTGATGATTTTGCTCCTAGTTTCAAGTATTTTTAGAGTTTTCGTGTGTGTTTTTATCTATTTTCTTTTATGCATTAGAATGTTTTAGTATGTGTTTATTAAGTGTTTGAGTACTTATTTAGCTGATAATTAGCACATTTTATTAGGTTTTTCCATTTAGAGTTGTGTCATGTCTTTGACTTAACTTCATTGGGAGTTAAGTTTTCGTTCGTCTTTGTTTGTCCTTCGATTTTTGGCCTATATTGTGAGACTTTTATTTATATGTTTAGGTGTTATTTTAAGGTTTATTGTAGATAATAATGTTCTCCTATGTGTTATTTTAAGTGATTATTATAGAAAAAAAATAGTTCATTAATCGGACGTCGGATGAAGATTTTGGAAGCAAAACTGATTAAATGAAGTGCTGCATTTCAGAAGTTTTAGTCCAGACTGCGGTCACAAATTTGAGATCGCGGTCTGGAGGCGGCTGGAGCAAAAAATGACTTTGTTCGGGGCTGATTTTTGCTGCACAATTATCCCACTACCCTAGCACTATATATACCCCTTTTAAAGCTCATTTGAGGGGAGAACTTAGCTAGTAGAAGTAGGCTAGATTAGAAAGTAATTATCTTCTTTTTTCCTCCCCATTTGGGGAGGGTTTTCTTAGATTAGATTAGAGTAGGATTTCTCTTTCTTGTAATCACAATTTCCTAGCTAAAGATTGAAGCTTTTTAGTGGTAAGTTCCTTGTTTATGTTCAAACTCTTTTAGTTAAACTTTAATTTCATATTTCTTACTTTAATTAGTCTAATTACTTCCATATATTTTCTCTCTTTGCATGATTTCTTAGTGTGATTGTTAGATTAGTTAATGGGTTTCCTTCAATTATGCTTCCTTAGTGATAATTCATAGTTTAGATTGGTTAATGTTAGGATAAATTAGTTTATGGGCTTTTCATTTAATTGCTTTCTTTACTTGCTTTCTAAGTTTAATTGGTAGATTAGTTAATGGGTTTTCCTTAATTGTGCTTTCTTAGTGTTAATTTGTAGTTTAGCTTAGTTAGTTACTTTTTAAAAATACTTTCTTTTTACATGCTTTCTTAGAATATAGATTAAGGGCTTTCTCTAATTGTGCTTGCTTAGCGATAATGAATAGTTTAGATTAACTAGTTGCTTGCTTAATATGCTTTTCCTTTGAATTGTTCCCTTTATTTGCTTTCTAAAGATACTTAATTTTTAATTGCTTTCTTAGCGATTAATCTTTTCTTTAAATTGCTTTATTAGTTCCATTAGTTCTAGTTTTAGTTAAATCTCTTCACTTAATCATATCGCTTTTACTTGAAATCTAACCAAATAACCGATAATTATCGACCAATCCTTGTGGGAACGATCCCTACTTCCCTTTGCTACTAGTTGACAACCGTATACTTGCGGGATGCCATCTAGTTACTAGTAGGATTTTGGTGTTTCATTGATTTATAACTAGGTGTGTTAAAAGGCATCAAGTTTTTTGCGCCGTTAAATCTTATTGGTTTTCGGTAATATCGATATAATTTGGTTGGAAGACTATATTGAAGGCTTTTGTTTTCTTGTATAGTTGTTGCACCCATTTGAAAAACCAAAAAGATTTTCATTTTGTAGTTGTGTTATTATTTTGAAAAAATCCAAAAGATTTTCTTTGTGATGGATGGTTTAGACTAACTAGTAGTCTAAACTTTCCTAATTTTCTTGTTTGTGTTGTTTTAGATCGTTTTCTTATTTTTATTTGTGTTGTTGATTGATCAAGAACATGCAAGGACCTAATTGGAATGATTCATACCAAGGAGATTACCATTTTTATGGTAATGGAGGTATGCCCAATGAGCATTATTCTTGTTATAGTTACTCTCCTTACCCCTTAGATTATCAAGTGGGATGGTCTAGCCGTCAATACGCTTGGCTTCACTATGAGAGCCACCAAAATTATCAAATGGGATGGTCTAGCCATCCAAATCCTTATGAGAGCTATCAAGAAAATTCCTATTCTTTCCCTCCACCACATTAGCCTTCATATGATCAAATGGAGTCATATTTCCTTCACCAAACAACTCAAGAGAGTGAAGACATAAGAAGGATGGACAAGTGGATGCAAATTCAAGAATTTCGAGAACAAATAGCCCAACTTCTAGACGAAAGGGCTCAATTTTGAGAAATTGTGGCCAAAGAACGGGAAAAACTTGCTCAACTTCAAAAAGAAATAGATAGAATCCGTGAAGAGCAAGCCACATCCAATAATCGGTTACAAGACCAACTTGCCGAGATTCAAGGAATAGGAAATGGTGAAGAACAATGTATTCCAACACCTCCACCAATGGGTGAAGAACCGGTTCTAGATGAACAACTTGAAAATGTGTTGCAAGAAACCGGTTCTCAAGAGCCACATGAAGTTGAAGTTACAACAACCGAGACAAACCAACAGTTATGTAGAGGAATCACCAAATTTCCCTTTGCATAAGTGTGCGTTTGTCCCGGTTACAATAAAAGAGGTTCTATTTGAGGTGTTCATGGAGAAAGAGCCGGTTCTTGGAAGAGTAGAAGAAGAAGGATACATTCTAGAGGGGGCCAAGGAGGCACAACCTACATATGCCGAAGTTTATTTCCTTGGAGACTTCGGAGGAGCTAAGCAATGGTGCAAGTTCCCCAAGGATTACAATATCCTTGGGAAGCCTCCTTGGTGTTGAGGGAGTTTTTCTTTCCTTTTTATTTATTATGCTTTATTTTAGTTTTCTTGCTTTAGTTTAAGTACCCCGTTGGTAATAAAGGCTTGTAGCCTTGTGATTAGTTTAGCTTATGTTTTGTTGTTGGCAATTAAATTTGGATACACCTGGATGAATTTGGCCATTGATGAAAATGTTGATACAATGTATGACTTATTGTGATTTGTGAATGATATACATACTTTATGGAATGACTTTTAAAAGAGACTTGATTTTTACTTTTTACTTGTGGACATTCTAGTTGTTGTACATTTCAAGTGCGAAATAGTTGAGCTCATTTTGCAGAAATTATTTGAATGATTGATTAGGATTGAGAGTAGTCTTGGTGGTTGATTGTTTCTTTGAAATCGATTATGTGTGAAACTAAGTTTTGGGGGATGAGTTGGGCATTTAGATAACCCATTTGTTGTGTTAAACCTTGTTACCCTTACATGTGCTTTTCTGTTTCTTTAAATTGTTCGAACGCCGTGAAGCCCTTAGGACCCTTCCTCAGTATAACCATGATTGGTTGTTGAAGAAATATTAATTTTTAGGCTTCATGATTAATTGGAAATTGCATTTTTATGATCTACTTAAAATTTGCTCATTGCTTAGTCTTGATTTGTGTTGTGTTCAATGTTGGTGAAGGCCATAATTAAACGGTAGAACTCTTGTTGTTATGTTCAATTTGAGCTTACTTGATTGCATTCACATGCACTTGGTTAATAGCTATGTTGTTCATCTTCTAGTTTTGCTTTTTGATTGTCCAAGTGTAATTCAAAATCATTGCCTAGTCTTTTGTTTTCAAGCTTTCTGGTAGTATTATTATGCGTTTGATCTATTTTGGGTGAGCGGTAGGATGAGTTGTACTCATCACTTAAATAAAATGACAAGTTTGGAGGTGTTATTTACTTGCGTTGGAATGGTTTCTTTTCATGAATGTAAATATTTTTCTGGTGAATTTTGGATGGAAAATTGATTGATTACGTTACTCGATGATGACAAATGACTTGAAATATCACACGATTGAGTTATTTCAACTTGGCATTCCGCGAATTTTGGTGTGTTGAGTAGTTCTTTTGCGAAAAAAGAATTTCGAAAGCCATGTACTACTATGTTCAAAAAGTGAGGCATTCACATTTTTATAGTAGTTCATTTGAAACATTATTTTTGACCAAATCAATAGGATTGCTTTGTTGGTCAATTCATCTTTTGGAAAGAAATGAGTTAAACGGAAAGTAGAAGGAATTTTGGGACATTTTGTGTTTTTGCATAGGAAATGCTTTTCTAACTTGTGAATAATTGATATTTGAGACAAATTTTAAGTACGTTTCACTCATTTTCCTTGGTTTAGGACCGAAAAAAAATAAAAAAATAAAAAAAATAATAATAATTTTAGGAATAAGGCGAGTATGGGATTCCGACATGTACCCATGCTGTTTCTCCGAAATAAGCCATTAGAGTAGTAATAAGGCGAGTACGGGATTCCGACATGTACCCATGTTGTTTCTCCGAATTAAGCCATTAGGAATTGCGTTTTAATATACCAATAAGTTAAGGAGTAAATATTTGTAATACTTATCATTAATCTCATATTACTTATTCCTTGTTAGAGGTTTATTCCCGAAATGTGTGACACGTACATATTAAGTAGACTCCTAATGGTCTTCTATTTTCATGTAGCATTGTCAAATGGTTGAAAAATGTTGTAACCCTTTTGATTTGACAAAACTAATGTCTTATAAGAACTATTTAGATTAGATGAATGGTTCTTACAACATAAAAACCTTTTTGATGATGGTTAATACTTGGTTATTCAAAACATTTTGTTGGCATTTGAACTCGATTTATTTGGAAGAGTTAAAAAGCTTGGAATGACTAGTTAAAATAATTCAATTGTCATGTGTTATTTGAGGTCCCTTGAGAGGTATCCTAATTATTCAAAGTACATCCATTATTCACATTTTGTGTTGTTATCTTGGTGGTGTCATGTGTTTTGCGTTGTCCGTTTTTGTTGATCATTTTCTTGTCTTTTATTTTGCTCGAGACGAGCAAAAGCTTAAGTTTGAGGGGTGTGATAACTCTAGGAAACTAGAGTTATATATACCCTAAACTTGATGATTTTGCTCCTAGTTTCGAGTGTTTTTAGTTTTTCGTGTGTGTTTTTATTTATTTTTCTTTTATGTGTTAGAATGTGTTAGTATGTGTTTATTAAGTGTTTGAGTACTTATTTAGGTGATAATTAGCACATTTTATTAGCTCACATAGTTTTTCCATTTACATTTGTGTCATGTCTTTGACTTAACTTCGTTGGGAGTTAAGTTTTCGTACGTCTTTGTTTGTCCTTCGATTTTTGGCCTATATTGTGAGACTTTTATTTATGTGTTCAGGTGCTATTTTATGTGTTTATTATATATAATAATGTTCTCCTATGTGTTAGGGTCGCATGAAAAAAAATGGTGCACTAATCGGACGTCGGATGAATATTTTGGAAGCAAAACTGTGAAGTGCTGCATTTCAGAAGTTTTAGTCCAGACTGCGGTCACAAATTTGAGATCGCGGTCTGGAGGCGGCTGGAGCAAAAAATGACTTTGTTCGGGGCTGATTTTTGCTGCACAATTATCCCACTACCCTAGCACTATATATACCCCTTTTAAAGCTCATTTGAGGGGAGAACTTAGCTAGTAGAAGTAGGCTAGATTAGAGAGTAATTTTCTTCTTTTTTCCTCCCCATTTGGGGAGGGTTTTCTTAGATTAGATTAGAGTAGGATTTCTCTGGGTTCTTGTAATCACAATTTCCTAGCTAAAGATTGAAGCTTTTTAGTGGTAAGTTCCTTGTTTATGTTCAAACTCTTTTAGTTAAACTTTAATTTCATATTTTCTTAGTTTAATTAGTCTAATTACTTTATATATTTTCTCTCGTTGCATGATTTCTTAGTGTGATTGTTAGATTAGTTAATGGGTTTCCTTCAATTATGCTTCCTTAGTGGTAATTCATAGTTTAGATTGGTTAATTAGGATAAATTAGTTTATGGGCTTTTCATTTAATTACTTTCTTTACTTGCTTTCTTAGTTTAATTGGTAGATTAGTTAATGGGTTTTCCTTAATTGTGCTTTCTTAGTGTTAATTTGTAGTTTAGCTTAGTTAGTTACTTTTTAAAAATACTTTCTTTTTACATGCTTTCTTAGAATATAGATTAGGGGCTTTCTCTAATTGTGCTTGCTTAGCGATAATGAATAGTTTAGATTAACTAGTTGCTTGCTTAATATGCTTTTCCTTTGTTTAATTGTTCCCTTTATTTGCTTTCTAAAGATACTTCCTTTTTAATTGCTTTCTTAGGGATTAACTTTTCTTTAAATTGCTTTATTAGTTCCATTAGTTCTAGTTTTAGTTAAATCTCTTCACTTGATCAATCGCTTCAACTTGAAATCTAACCAAATAACCGGTAATTATCGACCAATCCATGTGGGAACGATCCCTACTTCCCTTTGCTACTAGTTGACAATCGTATACTTGCGGGATGGCATCTAGTTAGTAGCAGGATTTAGGTGTTTCATTGATTTATAAATAGGTGTGTTAAAAGGCATCAATATTAAACTTGCTTTATTTTTACAATAAATGCTCTAACTCTAATGACTCCAATAATTATCCATATTGGTTGATTTTCCATTAGAATTCTAAATATAGTAATTTCTTAAATTCCTGAAATTACTTTCTTTGGATTCCATAAAACAATCGACAATTATATGAGTTAACACAATACTTTCAAAACTTTATTAGGGGGAATCCGTAATACTGGAAAGTTAAATAAAGAAGTCCAATATGAATTTGACAAAAAAGGTTACACTCATACCTACATATTAGGTACTCTTTATTTCATTTCAAATAAATGTAAGACAACAACATTCATTTACCCATGAACCTACCATATCTTTTCCCTTCATGGGTACATCCTCGTACTGAAATCAAGCTTCCCCCAAGTCAAAGATAGATTTCTTTATAACTTTAACACACAACTTGTATTATTATCTCATTTTATAATTAGACTTTCTTTTATCAATCAGCACATAGTGGGTTTTAAACACATAAAATCAAGTACAGATATATCAAAGTGAAATAATTCAAGTGTTAACTCAAAATCACATTTACATCTCAAAACATTACTGCCACCAAATCCTTAATATAAGAGAGATTGTTTACAAAAATATTGCAAATTTTAAAACAATTATATAGAAAATATATAATTAAATAACAACATGCAATATAGTAAACAATCAATGGTAATAATCTCGTACAAGTTTAAGTTGTATAACTAAATATTCATCTTCGGGCAAAATAAATAGCATATAATATAAACCCCATACAAGTAACCAATAAGACAACTTTATAAGAATTTATCACCTTCACGCAGATAAAAAGGTCTAAGATTATAAAATAAACACTTACTGATCACTCAACCCTTTCAAAATAATTATAAATAATTACCACCTTCGAGCAGGTAACTATGTTATAGTAATTTCAAAAGAAAATCATCTCATATTCCTTGTCAAATAATTTTTTGAACTACTACAATGGCCACTTCAATGGTATCAATTGTAATAATCAATTCAATTATTTGATTGAGACAAAACAATTTTATGTCAACAATATGACAATAAATTTAAGCAAGGCGTTAACAAACTAACTTGTCTATGAAAACATCAAGTGCTAAACATTTTTCAATCTACTCAATTGTATCTTTATAATTTCAAAAGTATGAACATATTAGAGAAATACGATATCCTTTGATAACAAATAAGTCAACCAAAGCAAGTATAATTACAGTAAAAGTTCATATAACATGAAATATTCTTAACTTTAAATAAAACTTATAACATATATGTGTAACAAATATAAACATCTCAGGTCCGTATTAAAAAATTTTACAAAATTATAATAGCGTCACTTTAGCAACATCATTTATTACAACTTATAAATTATTTAATTGATATACAAATATATGCCCCTAGATCCATAACCTTATTTCCATTAGACAAGCATTCAATCACACTAAATCCTTTATGCTTAAGTTTATCTTAATTTTCTAACGCAAAATAAGTGATTTTGGGGTAATATTACGTTAATCTCTAAATCCGGATATAAGTTAATATCCAAGCAACGTAATAAAATGGTTGTATTTCTTCATGTGCATATGTGCTTCTATTACGCAAAACACAAAATGAATGCTTGTCACTAGTTATACACTTTCAATGATATATTAAAATTATCAATGGCAATGGACTACACACGGATTCTGTTACTTCAATGGGTAAATCTTTAATACTAGTATTATGGAGCATAATAAATGCAATGGAATAAAAAATAGCACAAAAATCTATGCACGTAGAGTAAAACCGAAAGAATTGCGTCGGTTAAATCAAATTTGTAGAGCAGGAAAGTTACCAATTCCGGTGGTATCGATTCACCACAAACGTGCATCTTTAATCAAACAACTGAACAGGAAAAGAATCATGATCGCTTCGTTTCTTTTCTTATAATTGTTGCTAGTTATTTGATCTCTTTCATTTAAAGTATTTTTTATGTAGTACCGCAAATTTTTTTGGCAAAATTAATAAATAGAAAAATAAATATTTGAGATATATTAAATAATACAGTTTTAGTAGGAAAATAATATTAGAGTAATTATCCTTGTAAATTTTAGAGATTAGTCTAACTATATTTTAGGAGAAATTTTAAGAATAAATTGCCTATAAATATTGGCTGTTAAGCCTGAAAAACTACGACATATTTTTCAGAAAATTCGTAGGTAGAGAGAAGAAAAATTTCCAACAAACAAGTAAGTTTTCTTTTTTTATTTTAATTTTCGTAATTAATTATTTATATTATTTTAGGCTTGAATATTATAGATTTATTAGAAATCTTTTATAGATTAATTATGTAGATTATTAGGAACTATGTATAAACTAATTTATGCCTATTTACGAATTTAATTGTCATTTATTTTGGAGTATTTTTGTATTTAAATAATTTAAAATTTAAGAAAATATTGTGGGTTAATAATTATTTTTATATGGGATGAATCTTGAATTTTGGATGTATTTTTCTAAAAAGAAACAAGAAGAGAAGATTGTTTTGTGTTTTTGAAAAAAAAATAATGAATAAAAGAAAAAAAAAAGAAGAAAAGAATAAGTAGTAGCAGTAGCGTTCCAGGAATCCGAGGAAGGAGATGATGCTTTCCTGAATTTGAAGTTTGGCCCCTGTAGTTATTTAGTATTTTGTAATGGTCCCTGATAGTTTTAAGTGCTGCAGATTGTAGGTCCTTAGTGACTTTTTAAATATTGCAGATTTACCCAGAATATTTTTAAATGAACCAAAAAGTCCAGAATTTTCTGAAATTACTTTTTGAACCCTTGAAGTTTCTGAAAAATTATACTATTGCCCGAAAGTTTTAAGAAATTATACTAAAGCCTAAAAAATATTTTACAAATTATAAGAAAGTCCTCAAATATTTTCTAAAGCTGTATAGAGCCACTTATTATTTTATATAGTTATATGAATGCCCAAAATTTTCTAAAAGTTTCAAAAAGCACCGTAGAGTTTCTAAAAACTTGTAATAGTAAACTAAAAGTTATTTTGTGATGGAAATTGATTTGACTAAACCTAGTAAGGACTCACTTGAGTTATCTTGACAATTTTTAAAGGTTATATTATTACATTTAAGTAAAGTAAAAGTACTTTCCACATTTTTACATCACTAATGAATCTTAAAATATTTAGAGTATTAAATCAATCATGGTCCCTAAGAATTTGTAATAGGGTTATAGTGAGTTGCATTAGGAGTTTATTAAGTGTTCATTAATAATAGAATATCATGATTTCTTATAGGAAAATATCAGCGTCCAGATTAAGTACAATTATTGAGCTCATTAGAGGTAGGTGGTGCTTACCTTCTGAATTTTCAAATTATTTTACGAACTTTGATATTTATTAAAATTGCTTTATAAACTCACATGAATTTCAAAGTCATTTACGAAAAGTGTGTTTTATGAAAGAATTATTTTTACTATGAAAATTTGGATTATGTATGGCTATTTGACTTGGTTGGTTTTAAAGTTATCTAAAAATGTGATACATGCATGATTTTGAATATGTATGATATGCGTGTGATGTATAGGTAAAATATTAATGAACAAGGACTCTAAACGAACATGAGATAGTCAGTAGGGATTATAGTCCTGAACTTTCCGATTAATTATGATTATGATTATGAAAATGATCATGATTATAATAATGATAACGATAATGACAATGATAATGATAATCATACAATGATTAGAGAAACCATCAGGTGGTTCCATGGAAACCTCTTGACAACCTTTTCTAGTGAGATCAAGCACTAGGCTGAGTACTCAGTAGCCAATGAATGAATGGTTAAGTTCGAGCCTCTTCTGATAAGTGAATGCATGATCGAACATGATTTTATGATTATGAAAATGAATATTTGATGTATGTATGATTATGAAATTTATCAAATGAAAAATGATTTACCTATGATTATAGTATATTTCTGAATATTTCAAAAGCGTTAGATAATGATTTTATAAATGGTTTTAAAAATATGATTTTCTTGAAAACATGAGCATGTGATAGTGTGACATGATTATGAAAGTATATATATGTAACTGCATTATCCAACAGGGAGCATGAACTATCTACTGGGCGACTTATCGCTCACCCCATTTCTTATATTTTTGTACAGACGACGAATACGAGTACGTCTCATAGAGGATGAAGCATAGACGCACTCGGACAAAGAGAATTGTTATTTAGTCCATAATAGGATTCTACTATTGTTATTTGACTTTGAATAGTCCATCCATTGGAATAAGTTGAGCCTGCGTGCTCGTGACATTATTTAGTAGTTTTGCACTTTAGAATTTATTAAATGGAATAAGTACCACACTCTTTAGGTTATTAGTTATAACTAGACGTTTCCGCTCTTATTATTGATATTTGAGGTTGATTGATATATGATTGATGTCTTGTATTCGTGGGAGTATGGTTTCACGGATACGGCGAATGGCACGTGCCTGGAAAGTGCGGGTCAGGGGCGTGACACTTTAGTTATTGATGTTGGTTGGCACATGAAATTATCAACTAAGATTCCACCTTTTACCTCTTTTCTTTCTCAATTAACCAACCTTTTCATACCCCTGAAAGTAATATAATTTATAAAATTGACTAACACACACAAGATCAAAATATAATTTAACTGTATGTGTAGAAGAATTTCAATTTATTTTGCCATCAATCTTTAGCCCATAGTCGAAGAGATGGATCTCAATTTGATCTGTATGTGATCGACTATTTGACTAATTATCATAAGGTGTAAAAGTCCCTCAATTTACCAAATATTCACTGCTTAAAATTATTAGTATCTTGACAATAGCTTAACGGAAGGATAATTGCAACAGCAATTTAAGATTTCCATTAGCCGTATCTTAATTCTTGAATCCATGAATGACATAAGGACATTGAAAAATTGGAAGGCCCAAAAATTTGTTCCTATTGATTAAGGTATCTTCCCTCTTCTTTTTTTTATTTTTTATTATAACTACAGCGACAAAAGCTATTTAATAAAAAATGAATCTATATCAACATGTCAAGGCAAACATCACAAATCATGTAACTTTAATTTTTAACGATTGAAACTCTGATATCAAGCTCTGATGTCACTTGTTAAATTTGAATGGATCTCAATATTAGATATTGATAACTCTAGGAAACTAGAGTTATATGTACCCTAAACTTGATGATTTTGCTCCTAGTTTCAAGTATTTTTAGTGCTTTTCGTGTATGTTTTTATCAATTTTTCTTTTATGTGTTAGAATGTGTTAGTATGTGTTTATTAAGTGCTTGAGTATTTATTTAGGTGATAATTAGCATATTTTATTAGGTTTTTCCATTTAGAGTTGTGTCGTGTCTTTGACTTAAACTTCATTTGGAGTTAAGTTTTCGTTCGTCTTTGTTTGTCCTTCATTTTTTGGCCTATTTTATGAGAATTTCATTTATATGTTGAAGTGTTATTTTAAGTGTTTATTATAGATAATAATATTCTCCTATGTGTTAGGGTCTCACGAAAAAAAAAGGGGCGCATTAATCGGACGTCGTATGAAGATTTTCGTAGCAAAACTGTGAAGTGCTGCATTTCAGAAGTTTCAGTCCATATCACGATCTCAAATTTTAGATCTCGCGATTTGGAGGCGGCTAGAGCAAAAAATGACTTTGTTCGGGGCTGATTTTTGCTGCACAATTATACCACTACCTTAGCACTCTATATACCTCGTTTAAACCTTCATTTGAGGGAAGAACTTAGCTAGTAGAAGTAGGCTAGATTAGAGAGTAATTTTCTTCCTTTTTCCTCCCCATTTGGGGAGCGTTTTCTTAGATTATAGTAGATTAGGACTTCCCTTTCTTGTAGATTTCAAATCCAAGTTAAAGATTGAATCTTTTTAGTTGTAAGTGCTTTGTTTATGTTAAAACTTTTTTAGTTAAGCTTTAATTTCATGTTCCTTTAGTTAATTAGTTTAATTGTTTTAATCTAATTGCTTCCTTTACTTGTTTTCTTAGAGTAATTGTTAGATTAGTTTATGGGCTTTCTTTAAAAGAGCTTTTTTTAGTGATAATTTGTAGTTCAGATTGGTTAATTAGGATAGATTAGTTTATGGGTTTTTCATTTAATTGCTTTCTTTACTTGCTTTCTTAGTTTAATTGTTAGATTAGTTAACGGGTTTTCCTTAATTGTGCTTTCTTAGTGTTAATTTGTAGTTTAGGTTAGTTAATTACTTTTTAAAAATACTACTTCTTTTTACATGCTTTCTTAGAATAGATTAGGGGCTTTCTCTAACTGTGCTTGCTTAGAGATAATGAATAGCTTAGATTAACTAATTGCTTACTTAATATGCTTTTTCTTTTAATTGTTCCCTTTATTTTCTTTCTAAAGATACTTCATTTTTAATTGCTTTCTTAGTGATTAATCTTTACTTTAAATTGATTTATTAGTTCCATTAGTTCTAGTTTTAGTTAAATATCTTAATCAATCGCTTCAACTTGAAATCTAACCAAATAAATGATAATTATCGACCAATTCTTGTGGGAACGATCCCTACTTCTCTTTACTACTAGTTGACAGCCGTATACTTGCGGGATGCCACCTCGTTAGTATTACGGATTAGATGTTTTATAAATCTATAACTAGGTGTGTAAGGTACCAGATATTTAAATACAAATGTAAATAAAATTGCGTACCATTTACCGCAACAATTGATCATTAAGGATGATCATTGAATCAGAATCGGCACGTTGTGTGTTCACCTAACTTGACTAGGTGTTCCCTATCCCTCTCCAAATCTTGTACGTTAGTTATCAATGTGGCAAACCAACCTTAGCACCTATGTAGCATTATAGATGGAAGAGAAGGATTTAGTCCAAATAGTGTAATTGGACCTTCTCTTAAAGTCACCCAAAATTCAATAGGATTTAGATGATAGGTCTACACCTTATATATCACACCAAAGAAATAACTGAGATAGACCAATACCCAAATAAGTAGATCATAAGAATATAGGATTTACCGGTCTTCATTTAACCTATTTTTGTGAAACAGAAATTAATTAATGCTAACTCAAACAAGAAAATAATTTTAACACAAGGTGTAGGAGAGATATGAGTTTAAAAAAACTGTTTCAAATTATTGGTTGTTTGAGAAGATTAAAGAAGTACTAATAATTTAGGAAAAATTATTACATGGACTGGTGCCATGGACCCCTTGGTCCATGTTGTTCCACATCACCCATTTAAGTGATGTGGGGCCTATCTGATGTGGAACAACATAGACCAAGGGGTCAACGGCGGGTCCATGCAAGAATTTCCCATAATTTAGATGGCGTTACTACTAGGGCAAGATGTATCCTGCTAGAGCAAATTTGCCAGGCTGGACAAAAATACTCTTTAGTTCTTTTCTCAATCAACAAATAGATGTTTGTGCAATTTCCAGCAACACCACGTGAGCTAGCAGAGATTTTATTCGACGATCTCTTCGACACAAAATTGAACTCTCTAAATCTTAACCAATAGACTCAAAAAATGATGGCTCAATTGTCAAGCAGTGTTTTTAAATTCTAACCAGATTGGTTGGTTCAGAGAGTTTAACCAAGAACCAGCAACGATACTAGTCTGAGTGAATATACAAGTCAAAAAAAATAAAAACTCGGTCAAGACTGTTCAAAACTTGGAAATTGGTAAAAATTGAAAGACAATGTAATATCTGGTTTTCGCTTTTAATTTCCTAGATATGAACAAATTTTAGGAGTTTTAAAAAATTTTAAATTCAATCACCATCAATTACACCAAATCAACCATGAATTTTGTCAACTTTGCCACAAATACCATCAAAACCATAGGTAATATGAAAATTTTGCAACAAATTTGATAAATTAGATCTGATTTCCAAACAAAAAAACCAAATCAATCAAAAGAAAAAGGGTAGAGAAGAAGAGTGGAGAGGGTAAGCCTTAGTGGGGGCTATATAGGGTAGTGGTGCAGGAGAAGAGAGAAAGAAGGAGGGGGGAGTTGATGGGGAGGAGGCAAGTGGAGAAGGGAGGGGAGAAAAAGAGGAATTAGGGACGATTGTGGAGAAAGGAGAGAAGGGCGAGACAACGTGAAGGAGTAGAAGGGAGATGGGCGACATTGAAAGAGAATAGAAGAGGAAGGGGTTGCGTTAGGTGTGGGAGGATGAATATTAGGTTATTGTATTATCTAATTATAATAACAATGGATGGAAAAATAATTGAAAGAAGAAGAAAAAATACAATACTACTTGATTGTAGTTGAGGAACCAAGGTCCTTTCGGTCAATATGAAATTTAAACAACGGATCTTTCTACTAAGCTACTAGATATAATTGTATACAATTTTATCATTTTTTAGATAAAAAATGGACCGACTAGACCTTATACCAATTGAACTGATTAAATTGACAATCGATAGCCTCACCAGTTTAGTCTCCAGTCTGAATTTAAAAACATTGTTGTCATGTTGTCAAGTAGTCAAGAAACTAAAAAATGGCACCACTCCTATAAACTATCAATCGTAAAACATCACTATCATTAAACCATTTGAGAAAGTGTCCCCACCACCTCTTTTCTCTGAAAAATGAAAACAGAACCTTCAATTTTATCTTTTTCGACTTCTCAACTTTATCAAGTTTTGTGCTTGACTAATTTACTTTACTTCATTTGTGCTTCTTTGTAGTTTTGTGTTAAAGTTCAGTTTTCACTCAATTGGAGATTTTTTAATTGAGATGTAGATGGGAAAGATGATGTTCCTGCTGCTTCGTTAGTAAAATGTGCAGGGTAAAAGACGAAGGGGATAGGTTGTGGCTAGGGCTTTAATGGACAATTGTCCTAATGCTGCCATTTTTCGAGGGATAGAGAGTTTGCGAGGTACACTATAGTAATATTTATTTCTGCTTTGTATTATATTAAGAATGGAGAGAGAAAGGAGAAAGAAAGGAGAAAGAAAGGAGAATTAAATTGTGTAGAGAAAAGAAAAAGGAATAAAAAGTTAGAGACGGGGGAAGCCAAAAATACTAGTGGACCCAATTGATTAATGTAGATGATGGGGGCATTTTTGCCCAACCAAGCAAACTTGCTCTGGCATGAAACAAATGCTCTAGCGACATCCAAAGCCTAACAATTTTTGTCCACATTTAACCTTTTCTTTTGTTATCTCCACTAAACCCAATAACTCTATGTATTAATTGATTTATTTTTATATCCTAAAATCTCTCATACACAATAGTGAGAGAAAATAAGTGTAGTTTACTAGTTCAGAGGACATCAGATTATACAAAGAGAGAAAAAATATTAATGGAGGGAGAGAAAAAATTAATATAATTATAAATTTTTAATTATTTCTTCGTAAAAGTGTATTTTAGTTAGATAAAACTATCTTTTCCTATAACTGAATCAATTTAATAATTTTCTTAGTTTTTGTGAATTACATTGCTTAAACGGGAGTAGATTAGAATAGAAATTTAGAAAATGATTTATTAACTTTCCTCCAAGTCATCTTGTTCAAAGAACTTATGTTATATATCAAATATATATGGGACACACAAAATTACGGCACATATGAACATCTGCACACTTTCATACTTTTACAATTTATTTTGGTACTATACAATTAACTCTAGACATTCTATTAACACAATTCATTAATAGAAATGCCCTGTACATCAATGTCCAAATAATTTTTTAAATATTGAAATCTACACAAAGTAATAGTAAATAAATATACATAAAAAAATATATAATAACGAATAAAAAATGTTAAACTAAGAGAAAAATATCAAACCTAGTTTAAATTAAAACATAATTAACATTAATGAAAATACGTGCACCACATAATATTTTCTTTCTTAATTAACATAATAATTATTAATGCTTTGACTAAAGAAAATCCTGTTTTAGTAAATTACCATTAACTCCCATGTGGTATGTCCTTTTGACTAATAGACCTCATATGTTTCGAAAGTATGGCTTAAATCCCAAATATAGTTTGTCCTAAAGGATAAGATGAATCTAAACTAATCAAAATTAATGGATTAGAGTAAAATTCCTGTCTACTCATAACCCATAACCCATTTTAAGCAAATTTCTTGAAACCCTAACTTAATAAAACTCTGAATATGATTGGGGTGGTAATGAAAGGGGAATAGAGCACCACGGGAAAGTGGAATGGGCTTTGCAAAAAGAAGTTGGGTGCTAGGAGAAGAAGGGTGGGAATGATGGTGCTAGTTGAAGATAGTGGTGGTAGTAATGGATAAAGGGAAAAATTGCAGGAAATAGAGGGAGTGGAAGGGCTAGCTTTTCCACGGAAAAGAGAAAGGGAAGGAGGTTTGGTTTTGTAGGAAAAAGATGAGGGATAAGGAAGGATAAGAGGAGAAAGGAGGGGTAGTGGTGGTGGTTAAAGTTGTTGGTAGGGAAATTGTTAGGGGAAGAGAGAAAGGAGAATTGGAAGATAGGATGAAAGAAAGGGAAAGGGAAGGGGAGGGGAAGGGAAATGGGGGCTAGAAGAGAAGGAAGAGCCTGGTGGTGGTAGTGGGAGGGGCAGGAGGAAGAGAGAGAGGCTGATAACAATAGTGGTGGAGGGTGGCAGTGGTTGAAAGTAGTGGTGGTGGTTTTTGTTAACTAGGAGAAATTCAAAGGCTTTCGGTCATAAAAGGAAACATTTTTAATGGAAAAAGGTTATTTTGTATTTATTGGCCCCAAAGCAACCTAAGAGGGGGGATGAATTAGGTTGTTTCAAAAAACAAACCTTTTGAAGTGCTTAATGAAAATACAAACTTTGTGCAACAAATGAATACTTAAGCACAAATGATCAAAGATAAATATTTAGCAATCAAAGCTTAAAGAACAAATAAAATATTGAGATAAAGAATATTAAACCAAACTCCCAACCTTCTCAAGCTTGGAGTACATCCACTAGTAGTGCCTCTTCAAAGAAGGTGAGGCAATAACCTTCTTGTACACAAAGTAGGCTCACCCTTGCACCAACTAAGTTCCTCTAGTTGAGCCAAAGGGTTTTACACTACAACCTCACTTTTGTACACTTGTTATCCCTCCACTCTTACACTTGAAGATCACTCACTAGTCTACTCTTGCTCACACTAATTCCCACTAGTTGAGCCAAGAGAACTATATTACTCAAACCAATACAACCCACAATATTTTACCCTATTTCTTCCCAAATAGCTCTTACAAGTGTTTGTATTGAATGCAGTAGTTCCTTACATCATTTGGAAGTCCTTGGGCTATTTATAGATGAAAGATGTGCTAAAATTTGAACTCTAACGGTCAAAAAACTAGCTGTTAAAAACTAGCCGTTAGGGGGTTCGGACGTCCGTTCATGCGTCCTACAGCTTGATGAACAGTGTCTCGGACGGTCATATGCGTCCTACAGCTTGATGAACAGTGTCTCGGACGGTCATATGCATCCTACATCTTGATGAACAGTGTCTCGGACGGTCATATGCATCCTACAGCTCTGACAGAAACTTACTTCATTTTGAGCTCCTTTTTTCGAATGCTCCCTTGCGTGCGATCTCCTTTCTTTCGGACGCTCTTCATCGTCCGAAAGGTGTTGTTCAACTTTTGGTTGTTTTTCTTGATTGTGTTTGGATGATCATTTTCATCCGATTCTTCCTGTTTTTCTGCGCACTTGTTTGCAAACCATTAGTATGATTTGGTCATCATCAAAACATGATTATCATAACTGGAGTTTAACAATCTCCCCCTTTTTGATGATGACAAATCATTTGGACAATTCTAAAAACAATCATAAAATATGAAGCATCAATCAAGAAGTTTTGTCCATTATTTTCTCCCCCTTTTGGACATCATCAAAACATAAAAAAGATAATGCAATTTAAGCTCCCCCTTAGTTTATTCCCTCCCTTGAAAGGTGAATATAATTCAATATGAGTACATGGAGAATAAGTCAAGTTATGCAAAATGTTTCTTCCCTTCAAGAATATGTATTCAAGTAGATATGAGGGAATTCATGCAAAGAATTAGGATCAAAACATTTTTTGCTCATTCCTTGCTAAAAAGCATCATAAAAAACAATAAAGCATATGTAAAGCAAAATAATCCATTTAAGTTTATTACCAAATGTATCTTTCTTTTGCAAGTAATGACTTTGTATAGATAACAATTAGTGGATACAATTTCCTATCATTCTAAACAAATTCAATCACATAGATGAGTAATATTCAAGAGAACATAGTTCAACTTGATAAATGAAAGCACACAAAATTTTAGATGTTACCCAATTCAATATCATCTTAGCCCATATGCCTTGAACACCCTTCATAGATAATCTATCTTGAATTCCTTGGTGCTATCTCCAAACATACCTACATACAAAGTTAAGCAATAACTTTTGGTACCCAAACTTTCTTGGGTCCAATTGGATTAGTAACATGCCTAATCACCCAAATAGAATTTATTCCCAAATTTTCATTTCTTTTAACATAACAATTCTTCTTTATATGGCCATGTTGATGACAATAATTACCAATAATATTCTTATTGCCATAAAAAGAAGATTTAGATTTAACAAAGCACAAATCATTTTTTCTAAAGGTGATAAAATTTTTGTTCAAAAACATATTTCTAGTTCTTTTCTTTTCAAAAATATTTTCTTTCTTCTTTTTCAAAATAACATCGAGATCATCTAATCTCTTCTTCAATGAAGCTTGTTCTTCCATGATCTTGGGTTTTCCAACAAATTTTTCTTTCAAAACATCATTTTCTTTTGTCAAAGAATTATTTTCATGCACAAGTTTTGAGTTGACACTCAATAAGGTATTAACTTTAATTTTTAACTCTTTGGTCTTAGCATGCAAATGATTCTTTCAAACATTCATGCATTTTAAAAATAAATGATTCAACATCATCATCATCATTATCACATGAATCATCACAAAAATGACAACTAGAGGATACCTCATTATTGCTAAGTGCCATAAAAGCCATTTGAGCCTCCTCATATTCTTCTTCAACCTCTCCATCCGAATTACAATCATCCCAAGTGATTCGGAAGTTGTTGAAGTGAGGCTTCTTTGAGTCTTTTCTCCTTTTTGATGAAGCTTTAAATGCTATGCTTCTTTTTCCCTTTGCCTTCTCATTTTGTACCTTGTATTTCAACTTCAATTCAAAGGAGGTTAGAGAATTGATCAATGAATCAATAGGCATAGAATTTAAATTTTTAGACTCTTCTATGGCAATGGATTTAGGTTCCCATTCCTTAGGTAAAGCATTCAAAAATTTCTATTCCTTTCACCCAAGGAATATTCTTTGCCCAAACCTTCCAAATCCTTTACCATATCATTGAACCTACAATACAATCTTGTCAATGTTCTCATTAGGTTCCATTTTGAAGGATTCATATTTAGCCACAAGAAGTGACTTCTTTTGCTCTCTTATATCTTCACTTCCTTCATGAATTTCTTTCAATTTGTCCCATATCTCCTTGGCTGATATGCAACCTTTTACTTTAGAAAACTCATCTGCATCCAAAGCATTATACAAAATATTAATGGCTTTAGCATTTAAAGATAAATTTATTTTATCTTGTGCATTTAACTCATATCTAGTCTTAGGCCTTAATCTATGAGTATTTTCATCAAGAATATTTGCCTCAAAAGGACCTTCATAAGTAATATACCACAATTCAATATTAATAGATTGAACAAAAATTTTCATTCTATCCCTCCAATAAACAAAATTAATGCCATTAAATATGGAAGGTCCAGTGATAGAATGCCCCTCTAAAAATAAAGCATTATTGGTTGCCATAATGATCTTTACTCAAAAGCAATTAAACTCAATATATGAGACCAAGCTTGTGATGCCAATTGTTGGCCCCAAATCAACCTAAGAGGAGGGGTGAATTAGGTTGTTTAAAAAAAAAAACCTTTTGAAGTGCTTAATGAAAATGCAAACTTTGTGCAACAAATGAATACTTAAGCACAAATGATCAAAGATAAATATTTAGCAATCAAAGCTTAAAGAACAAATAAAAGATTGAGATAAAGAATATTAAACCAAACTCCCAACCTTCTCAAGCTTGGAGTACATCCACTAGTAGTGCCTCTTCAAAGAAGGTGAGGCAATAACCTTCTTGTACACAAAGTAGGCTCACCCTTGCACCAACTAAGTTCCTCTAGTTGAGCCAAAGGGTTTTACACTACAACCTCACTTTTGTACACTTGTTATCCCTCCACTCTTACACTTGAGGATCACTCACTAGTCTACTCTTGCTCACACTAATTCCCACTAGTTGAGCCAAGAGAACTATATTACTCAAACCAATACAACCCACAATATTTTACCCTATTTCTTCCCAAATGGGAAGCTCTTACAAGTGTTTGTATTGAATGCAGTAGTTCCTTACATCATTTGGAAGTCCTTGGGCTATTTATAGATGAAAGATGTGCTAAAATTTGAACTCTAACGGTCAAAAAACTAGCTGTTAAAAACTAGCCGTTAGGGGTTCGGACGGTGGGTTCGGACGTCCGTTCATGCGTCCTACAGCTTCATGAACAGTGTTTCGGAAGGTCATATGCGTCCTACAGCTTGATGAACAGTGTCTCGGACGGTCATATGCGTCCTACAGCTCTGACAGAAACTTACTTCATTTTGAGCTCCTTTTTTCGGACGCTCCCTTGTGTCCGATCTCCTTTCTTTCGGACGCTCTTCATCATCCGAAAGGTGTTGTTCAACTTTTAGTTGTTTTTCTTGATTGTGTTTGGATGATCATTTTCATCCGATCCTTCCTGTTTTTCTGCACACTTGTTTGCAAACCATTAGTATGATTTGGTCATCATCAAAACATGATTATCATAATTGGAGTTCAACATGTATTAAACACTCACATTGATAGAGAGTGTATGTCAAACTTTATTAAATTGGATAGTTTCCATCCACTATATCATTCAAAACAATCTATAAGGAGGCTTAAGGTGTGTTTTTAAGACACATAAGGACTAAGTGTCATAAAGACATACGACATGAGAATTTACGTTAATTTACTTTTTTTTTTTTTTTGCTTTAAGAAACTTACCACCATGATAATTGTTTGGGAAGGAAAATTATTTTTTTAGTAGCGCTAAATATATGAAAGGAAGTTTGTAAAACTAAATTATTATTGTTGGGCTGTTTTTTTCATGAAAATTTAAGGGTTGAGTGCCAAAATGATTGACATTTAAAAAACAGGAAAAACTATGATAGATTTACCAAAAACATAAATGAAAAATTAAGGGAAAACAACCTTAAAACTCCTCCACATTTCACTTTTGTACTTTTTTAGTCATTCACATTCAAAATGATGCATTTTAGTCTTTCATTGCAAATTCAAAACGCACCATTTTGGTCCCTCAACACAATTACAGACATATTTAACCCGAAATACTCACATGCATATCAAATGTTACATTTTTCTTAGTCAAAATTGGCAACACATAAATTTAAAATGTTAAACAACACTTTTTAAAAGCTCCTCTACCACCACTCTGAAATTATCACCTACCATTACCACTTTTATTCCATTCTGTCGTTGCTTTTTCTCTGCCACTTGTATTACAACATCCCCAATCCTCTTCTATTTTGGGATAATTTATCATTCAAAATTATGTATTGTCAATTTTATATTTAAATACATTACATTTGATACGCATATAAGTTAAATATATAGTTCCTTTTGAATTTGTGAAAGACTAAAATGCATCATTTTAAATGTGAGAGATTGAAAAGTATAAATGTGAAACATAAAAGACTATTAAGATTATTTTCCAAAAATTAAAAACAAGGTTGATACTCAAATGTTTTTCAATTATTAACAAAACTGAATCTGTCTCTTAAAGGGCTCGTGAATGCAAGGATGCCCTCCTAATCATTATTATGTACTCTTTAGATTTAAATTTTTAGCTTTAAAAGTCATATTTGTCTGTCAATGTACGAACAGGAAAATCCAAATTGGTATAAGAGGAGTAATGTACCAAATTAAATGTAAATACACGCCGAGTTAAATGACAACAAAGTACAATTTAGATTGTGAATTTTTTTTTCTTATGATCTATTGGTCTCGTAGATTCGAGTCACTAAGTGGTAGAAAGAATGGAGGAATAAAAAAAAAAAAAGCGCAAGTAAATTTTGATAACAAATTAATAAAAAGATGTCTTAGGAGCATGATTTTCTTTTTCTTAATCAACTTTCCTTAAGAAATTAGAAATAATCACCCGTTTACTAAAAATGAACCATAAACAAGGTAATTTGATTAGATATTTCTTGTGTAGTAAGACAATAATTGAGGGGCACACGATGTTCCGTCTTATATTTTGTGGCATCTCTGTTATACCATCTAACGAAATAGTGTTAAGATTTTATAAATTAATTTTAGTTTAGTAATATTAACAATTAATTAGGTGATGTGATAAAGAATGTCACAAATATATGTAAATTAATTTTAATAAAATAATATTGACAATTTAATAAGTGATGTGATAAAAAATAATATAAAATATGATACACAGCGTCATTGAGGTGGACTGTGGATCACTTTCCTTTTCCTGGCCAGTCGCCTCCTCGCAGATCAAACTTCGAAATTGAGGCGTGCAGAATTGCAAAGAAACAGGCATCTTAAATTAGGGAGTTGGGCTTTCTTTTTGGACAAATTTCGGTTGCTCTCCTTTTCAAATAATAGGTATACTATATGGAAAAAAACTTACATAAATCAAGTTCTTGACCACACCTGTAGATCTTACGGTCAAAATTAAATATTATACAATCTCGCTTAAATCAACTTATATTATAGATTTCATAACATTTAATTTACATCACAAAGTTTATAAGTGAGACCAAAAACCAAATCTACCTAAATCTTTGCCTTATTATATGTACCCTTTGGCCGCCTTTTCCCAGACAAATATATGCATCTAAAATTGTCATGGGGTCCTTTTGTCATCAATTTGTACCCTACTACAAAGGAATGGGGATGATTAATCCAATCATAAAGTTGGCTTTTTGGAACTTGTTCATCAAGTGGGACCCTAAAAGACCTCCCCTATGAAATGGGTCCCAAGTCCTAACAATTCCAACTGTAGAATGACCTTTTGTTTCCAATCTTGACGGCATTCCATGCGTGCTCTCTCTGTTTAGCCAAGTGGATTTTTAATTTGCCGTCTATAATGTTTCTGTCTACTTGCTATATTCCTTATCATTTGAATCATATTTCAAGCGATAAAGTTACGAGTTAGAACTAGAAAAGTGTCGAGGAAACAATTCAAAAGGAAGCTTACAATTTTATCTTTAGTTGTCTAAGAACTCTAGTTGATGGTGCTAATTTTCCTTCTTCTAATTTCTTTTCAGTTCTTCTCATTGCTTGAAAAATCGGTAAAAGTTCATTTCAATCACGAAACCATATTCGGATATAAAAACAGAAAGGCAAAGAATGAAAATATTTCTAAGATAAGAGGTAGCAATTTCTTTGTCTTTTGCATTGGACTTTCCATGTCGGATGTTCATTTTTATCAAGATACCATATTCATTTTTAATGTTATAAAATTACACACAAATGAAGCACAAAAAGTCAAGAACGACAATATTAATTTATGAAACAAGACAATGTGTGATATATAGTAGTTTGTTCGGTTTCTTCGCTGTAATGAAGCATCCCAGACGTAAGATCAGAAAAAGGAATCAAACGAAGATTTTCGTGTTTTCCTTGTGAACAAGAAATTTAGTCAATCATGTTTCTGAAAGAATTTGTTAGTCGACTATGAATGAATTTTGAAGAAGAATTATATTGCTTGTCTAAATATAATAATACAAGAAATTCTCTTAAATAGACTATCCTATGAAACAAATAAAGAATATCTTGCTAATCAAGATCTATAATGCTTAAGCAATAAAATATATACTTAACAAATATATACAAATAAATATATTCCTAACATATATATTAAAAGGTAAATATGTTAAATATGTTAACATCCCCCCGCAAACTCAAGGCGGTTGAACACAAACCAACTGGAATTTGGAACAAAGACCATTAAAAAGCCAGGTGGATGAGCCTTAGTGAAGATATCAGCAGTCTGATTAGGGGAAGAGACAGATTGTAACTGAAGAGTACCATGAACAAGATGCTGACGAACAAAATAACAGTCATTTTCGATGTGTTTAGTGAGCTCATGAAAAATATCGTTGTGAGCAATTTGAATAGCACTCCGATTATCACAACGAAGAAAAGTAGCAGAAGAATGAGTAACACCCACAACTTAGAGTAACCAGCGAAGCCAAACAAGTTCTTGAATAGCATCAACCATAGCCCGATATTCAGCTTCAGTACTAGAATGAGAAGTGACAGTCTGCTTCTTGCTCCTCCAAGAGATGAGAGAAGTACCAAGGAAGAAGCAGAAACCAGTAATAGATCGTCTGTCTGTTGGATCGCCAGACCAATCAGCATCAGAGTATGCATGTAAACAAGTGGAGAGTGGGAAGAAAAATGAAAACCATGAAAGGGGTACCCTTGATATATCGCAAAATGCGTAGAACAGCAATATAATGAGTTCTCCGTGGAGTTGCCATAAACTGACTGAAGACATGAACATCATAAGCAATGTCAGGGCGAGTGACAGTAAGATAGACTAAACTACCCACGAGCTGACGATATAAAGTAGGATCAGAGAGAGGAGATCCATCAGTATGAGTAAAATGAGCATTAGCTTCAATAGGAGTTGAGGCAATGGTATGATCTATGAGGCCGGCACGAGCAAGAATATCATAAGCATACTTAACTTGAGTAAGTAAGTAACCATCAGAGTTGGACGAAACCTCAAGGCCAAGAAAATAACTCAAGAGACCCAAATCTTTCATCTCACATTGCTGATGAAGATGATTTTTGAGATCAGTGATGCCAGCAATATTTCATTGCCGGTTATAATCATGTCATCCACATACAATAATAAAAGAATAGTACCATGATCAGATACTCGAAAAAATAGAACTGAATCATAAGGACTGAAAATAAACCCAAGCTGACAAATGGTAGAACTAAAGTTAGAGAACCAAGCTCGATGAGCTTGTTTAAGACCATAGAGAGCTCGACGAAATTTACAGACTTTGTTCGGCAGATGAGAATAATCAGGACGTGGTTTCATGTAGATATCTTCAATAAGATCACCATTAGGAAAAGCATTCTTGACATCCAACTGGAAAATGGACCATCTGCGAGTAGCAGCAACAACAAGTAAACTACGAACGGAAGTAAGACGTGCAACAGGAGCAAAGGTTTCTTCATAATCGATGTCGTGTTCCTGATCAAATCCTTTTGCAACTAAACGAGTTTTGTATCACTCAATAGTTTCATCCGAATAAGTTTTAATTTTATAGACCCATTCACAACCAACAGCAGACTTTCCATGAGGTAGGTCGACTAGATCCCAAGTGTGTATTTTATCAAGTGCCTGCAACTCATCTAACATAGCTTGTTGCCAAATGGGATTAGAACTAGCTTCTCGGTAAGAAATGGGTTCATGTAAAGATAAGATAGTAGAAAAATAGTGAATGTCACAAAATCGAGAAGGAATACCTCTTACACGATTGGATCGACGAAAAGTAGGTGGAGGTGGAGATGAAGGAGACAATTCTGGAGACATAGCCGGGGCAAGATCACCGTCAAGAGCATGATCTTGAGAGCCATGGAAGTCATCAAGAGGAGATTCAGAGGTGGAGTCAACTGGAGAATCTACAGCATGCACATTAGGAAAAAGATCAAACGAGGGATTAGTAAAGAAAGGTTGAGAGAAAATAAGGGAACGATGAAACTTGGACATGAAAGAGAACATTTGATGCTCCCAAAAAACTACATGACGAGATATGCGAAGCCTGCTAGACTGAGGATCCCAACACCGATAGCTTTTATGTTCTAAAAAACAACAGAGGCGAGCACGAGATTCTAACTTGCTGTGCTCATAGGGTTGAAGAAGAACAAAACAAGCGCAACCAAAAATTTTGAGTGATGTATAATCAGGAAGGGGTTGTTAACGGCAGAGAAAGGAACCCTATTAATAGTGTAGATAGCAGTAAGTGGCGTTTCACCCCAAAACCTCTCAGGACAAGAAAATGAAATTAGTTGAGCACGAGTAGTGTCGAGGATGTGCTTATATTTACGTTTAGGGCGACCATTCTGTTGAGAGGTACCTGGACAAGATCTATGAATAACAGTACCATTTTTATGAAGAAAGTCTAAAAATGACTTTTCTTTATATTCCATGGCATTGTCTGTATGAAGAACTTTGATGATACTAGAAAATTGAGTTTGAATCATAGTGACAAAATCACGATAAATTTTATATAAGTCAGATTTATGATTCATAAGATAAATCCAAGTGTATCATGAATAGTCATTAACAAAAACAACAAAATATTTGGAACCACCCATAGTGTCTTGGTGTAGGGGAAGGTCCCCAAATTCAGAGTGGACAAGATCAAATGGTGCAGTAGCAACATAATCACTTTTATTAAAAGGTAAAGTATGATGTTTTGCAAGTTGACAAGAAACACATTCAAAATGTTCATTCTTAACAAAACCTAGACGGTCTTGAGAAACTAAAGTTTTTAAATGACCAATGGAAACGTGGCCAAGGCGAGAGTGCCATAAATCAATTGATGATGTTGAAACAGCAGAACAAGAGGTCGAAAATAAATGAGGCGGAAGCCGAAGGTGAATCAACTCAAATAGACGACCAACTTTACGGCCTATCCCAAGAATCTGTCCCGTCTGGGGATCCTGGCCAGAACATCCAAACGGTGTAAAGAATAAAAGCAAACCCAAATCACATAATTGACCAACAGAGACAAGATTAAGTTTGAGTTGGGGAATAAGAAAAGTATCAGGAATAGAAATATTTGATGTAGAGATATGGCCTATGTGACTAACATGCATAGTAGAACAATTAGCTGTATGGATAGGTGGTAAAGAAGAATTTGTTGACTGTGAAGAAAAAATATGAGAATCGGAGGTCATATGATTACTGCAAGTAGAATCAAAGTACCAAAAAGAAGTACCTGGAGTGACAAAAAGGGTAGTAGATGGAGCAGATTTAAGCAAAACCTGTTTAAATATTGATTTAACATCAGTGAGGGTAATAGCTAAAGAGGAAGATTCAGTAGGCATATCACCAACATCAGTGGTAGCAGCAGCACGATATGGACCAGACTTAGGTTGGACCTGTCCGGATTTTACTGAAGTGCGATTGGGATTCTTGGGACAGTTGGATGAAAAATGACGAGGACAGCTCCTGGAGATGCTGCAAAGTACTCCGCTCTTTGAGATGAACCTGAAGGAGCTGATGTGGCCAAAGCAGTTTCAGTGAAGTGATGTCCAGGATTAGAATTGACAGCCTTGAGAGAGTGAAGACGAGTTTCCTCAAAAATAACTTCTGAAAAAGTAGGTCTCAAGGGTAGGTAACGGAGACCAATGTAGTAACGATGCACGAATAGGCTCAAAGTCATCATGAAAACCCATTAGAATAGCATCAAGCGTTGATTATCTCGAAGAGCGGAGTACTTTGCAGCATCTCCAGGAGTATTCCATTTTGGATCCGAAAGCGCCAATTGATCCCAAAGACTACTAAGAGTAGCGATAAAAGAATGAACAGGTTGATGAGGCTCCTGTTTCATATGATATAAGGCAGTCAAAAGTTGATATTGACTCGCAAGACCTTTGACAGTGTATCGATGGAAAAGAAAATCCCATAATTCCTTGGCAGTATTAAAATGCCCAAATTGGTGACGTATGGAAGGAATAGTGGTGTTGCGGATCCAGGTAATAACTTGATGGTTCTTACTGTCCCAATCTTCAAAGCGATCATTAAATTTGATAATCGATTCACCGTCTAGTTGTGTTGGAACAACTGTAGATCCATCAACAATACGCCACAATTTTTGACCTTGGATGTGAGGAAACTTTGCATATCTTGAGCCCGTGAAACATAATTGGGTCCATCCAATGTAGTTGAAATAGGATGGGACACATCTGATTGAGCCATGGTAGGAAAATAACAATTGAAAGCCAAAAAATAAAAATAAAGTAACGGTATAAAGAAAGATTACTTTTTGAAAAGAATCACAGAAAACCAAGCACACGGTTGAACTCAGAAGACCGAAAAATGTAGGGAAGCTGACTAAATAAGGAGAAAATCGGTCAAAAATTGCCAGAACAGGATAAAAAATTGCTAACCAGTGAACCGAACCAAATCAACCCAAGGCTGAACCAGGGATTGTAAACCGCTGAAGTGGCAATGAAGTGGAAAATGACGAGACAAAATGGATGATGTGGCAGATGACGTGGCACTGTAGGGTTCATGTGGTAGATGACGTGTCTGGACTCGTAGCAGGTGACGTGGATGTGGGTTAGGGTCATATGAGTGACTTGTCGACACGTTGGCGCTGACATGGCTGGTGACTTGGAGACAAAAGACTTCCCAGCAAGAAGAAAACGTGTTTCACAAACACGCTTTAAGAGAAATTGAAGAAGGCGTATTCGTGAAACAAACTTTTACCTTCTTCTTCCTTCGCTGGACTGTTTTCCAGTACACTCCACTGACGGTCATGGAGCGCGTGGGAGCGCGTGAGTAGATTCTGGTGGCCAAAAAATTACTGGAACAAGGCCTAGGACTGGGGAGCTCATTTTGGATGATGGGTATTGATAAAACAACCAAAAATCGGGGCAACAGACTGAGAAAAAATTCCAAAAGGAGGAGAAAAGAAAAAAAAACTTCGATGATAATAATCCGAGAATGAACTAATCAGACCCCAAGATGTGGCTCTGATACCATGAATGAATTTTGAAGATTAATTATATTTCTTGTCTAAGTATAATAATACAAGAAATTCTCTTAAATAGACTATCCTTACGAAACAAATAAAGAATGTCTTGCTAATTAAGATCTATAATTAAGGAATATAATATACACTTAACATTATAATATATACAACTAAATATATTCCTAACATATATATTAAAAGGTAAATATGTTAAATATGTTAACAGTCTAAAAGAAGGTAAAGAATAAATTTCTAATTAATAAAAACAACAATAATTCTACTGATTGTAATTTCATTATTCTTTTGTTTGAATACATTTTTCAGTGGTAAAATACAACTATTGGTAGAGAAGGTATTCATTTTCCCATAAACATCACTTGCAATGTTTATCTTAATAATTTTAGAATTTTAATTAATGTTATGACTATTTTCCACTCGCAAGTGAAAGAGGCCAATCAAGTATTTTGAGATAAGTCAATATGGTTTGCACAACCATTGGATTATCAAGTACCGAAATTATATTTTGAATAGTTTATAGTATGATGAAACAAGAGTTTTTATATTTATTTGAAAAGCTTGAAATCTCATATGGCACACTTTGGCCATAGTTCGGAATGAGAGGATAAGAATTTCGAACCTTTGATTCTCTGTATCTGAACAATATTGTGAAAAGCTTGTACTTGAGTTTGGTTGAGAGATTAGGACTTCCGAATCTCTCTTTGTGTGAGTCCAAGCTATAGTCATAGGGCATAATTTAAGAACGGACGCATAAATAGGAAATTCGAACGTTTTTTAATTGAGTCCAAACTGTCCGGCAGATAACTTTTAAATTGAAGAATATAACTCTTCATGAAGAGTTGTGTTGGCCAAAAGGTAAGTCTTCTCTAAGCTAAGACACACTTATTAAGCCATATAAAAGACTATTCTTATCAAACATACAATACATTGGTCATTTGAGAGATTGTTGAAGTTGACGATTACTTTCATTGCGGAGACAAATTCTTATTAAAAGTGATTTGCCTCAAAACATATTATTATTGTATTAGACTAACATTATAACTTTTAGCACTATTGAAAGTTTGAACAAATGATTCATTCAAAAAGTAAAAATAAAGTAAAACTAAATCTAACTTGTAAAGAAAAGCAAATTAAACGTTAAATTTGAAAGATAATAAAAAGTATTAGGCTAGCAACTCACCTAGTTGATATGTAAATTTAATTTTCTCATTAATCTATGTTAAGTACTAGAATTGATGCTCTCGCACGATATTGACCTTTTCTGACCAATTAATTACTATCTCTATTCTCTTTTAAGTGTTACTTTAGTAAAAGAAAAAATATTTTATTTGAAGTATTATTTTAGAAATCTAATGAAGCATTAATTATTTTTTACCAATTTTTTTCTTATCTCTTTCCAATTCTATTAGATATTGAACTTGTGATTAATATTGAGACTTTTTTAATTTATTACTAGTTGAAAGGGCAATTTAATCATATATGATCAACTTTGCTTAAAATTTAAACTATTTAATAATAATTTTAATCTTTGTATTAAAATTGAAAGTGAAACTTAAAAAGAAACGTAGTAGTACCTAATATCTTATACAATTCATATAGATAATAAATATCGACTTAGGTCAATAGAATTCAATAAAAGACACTACAAATGATTGCAGTAATTACTCTTAAAAATTAGCATTAGGTCAATACAATTCAATAAAAGACCCTACAAATTGCAGTAATTACTCTTAAAAATTAGCACAATTCATGGTATTTATTACATAGTCTAAATCTATGAATTATTTCATCACAAACTATAAAGTTATAATGAGCAAAGAATCAATATACAGTAACTGCAGATAACTAGGATTTAAGAATTCATACTTTCTAAACTTGGTTTCTCAAAAACCTAAATTCAACAATTAACAGATAATTAAATATAAAATAACCATGAAACTTTGATTGAACAACGAAAAAAAGTTCAAAGAAATTTTTCCTCTTAGAAGAACATCCAAAACTTGAACCACGACCCAAATTCTTGAATATTCCGTTAAATTTTCAACAACCACATGTAAAATCAAGAGAGAGACCGCGAGCAATTACATACTAATATACACCCAAAGGTATGCTAAAAAGAGGTTTTTATTAATTGTCTAGTGTTCTTATATGTAGTAAACTAGCTAAACACCTCGTGTTATACATGAAAGACAAATATCCATATTTTTTATGAAAATAGTAAAATAATGATGATTGATAAAATCATTAGTAATTAAATAATATAAAGACGAACAAAGGTAAGTACGAATATCTATACATTTTACTAATTAGAAAAATAAAAAATTAGAAAACAATTAAAAATATAATTGTTAAATGTGCATTTAAAATGTTAATATTTATGTCATATAAAATGATTGAAGAGCAACTATCTAACTTAATATTTAGTTAAAAAATTAAATTAGATATTTATACTGTAGTAACGATATTATTATGATTTAGATATATAATTGTTTTGAAAACTTACGTTTATATTATATTTCATGCAGAAATAGAGGATTAAACTCATTTTGCTCAACATAAATGAACATAATTTTTAGTTATAAATGGTAAAAAAAAATAAAATAATTTAGAAGTACTTTTTTTTTTACATATGAATTAACTTGATTTGGTCAATACAAATTGTCTAAAATCAATAAAAATAACAACTAAGAAGTATTTGTCATACGCCTAATATTTGCTAAAAACACGTGGCAAGACTGTTGTTGGCGCCAGCATGACGCCATCGTCCATACTCGTAGATTCCTTGGGCTGTTGGCAATACGAGGTGCACAGCTAGTGTCACACAGCGCAAGCTTTGTAGCATCAGTTGCCACCTTCGCCCATCTATGTTTTTCGTCATTTATTCCCATTGTTTTCATTATGAATCACCTATATATGTACAGATGACAAAATTTTAATTAATAAGTATAAAATAAGTTTATAAGTATATAAAATAACACCTAGTAAACAAGTTACAAAGAAACATACAAAAAAATAAAATAAAAAAGACAACACTTAAACAGGCAAACCTCGAAATCCAGCAAAAAAAAAGAAAAAAAAAATAATTACATAGATTTGATTTTTGGCCTCACCTATAGATCTTACGGTCAAAATTAAATCTTATAAAAATTTTCTTACATCAGTTGATGTCATAGATTCTGATAACATTTAATTTACATTATAAAATCTACACGTTGAATTAAAAATTAGATTTACCTAAATATTTCTGAAAAAAAAAAAAATGCAATTCAGCGGTACTTTTCAGATTGTAAAAAGTAAAAACAATGTCTCATATTTCCATTACTACAATTCATGAAGACAATTGATTCGGAACTTAACTAGTTGATGTCAGTCATCCGCCATGGTAACATGTTGATGGAGTGTCAGAGAGACAATTTCTGAGACTGAAGTGTGTCTAGATATCCTTCACATTCTGTGTCGTGTTAAAAAATAGATCATCATTCATCATTTCTCTTAATAATTACTCACTTTGTCATATTATTTATATTAGTTAAATACTTTGTGATATGTATGGAAGGATGAATATCTAAATTTAATTTATACAAAAGAAGTAAATTAATAATTATGGCAAACCTTTAGTAATTAAGGTATTAAATCATAAAAATACAAACAAACTAAGTAATAATATCTATTAAGTTTATTAATGATGTTAGAAAATAAAAATAAAAAAACAATTAAAAATACTATTGTTATGTATGCATTTAAAACGTTCATATTTCTGCCTTATAAAAATGATCGAAAATCAACTATATAACCTAATAGTTAGTTAAAATTAAATTAGGAATGTATACTATAGTAGCGATATTACAATGACTTAGACGTATGGTTATTTGAAAACTTACATCTACTATGTTATGTACAAAAATAAAGGAAAAATTCATTTTGTTGAATGCGAATGCACATAAGCTTTCGATTATAATTGGTCAAACAGAAACAATAATTGAAGTATTTTTTTGTTTAGTATTAATTAACTTAATTTTGTTAATATCAACAAAAACAATAATTAAGAAATTTTGTCAAAGTTCTTAATTAAGTTGTATTTACTTTTCTAACAAAATATACTTGATCTATATTTATTTTCCCTAACCAATGATTATTTTAGTAGTTATAACGATAGAGTCCTTAGCTAATGTGTATTGATTTATTTTTCGAAGTGTGTAGTTAAGGATTGTTTGATAATATGAAGTTAAATAAAGTTTTTGAATATACAAAAGTTATGAGTTAATCCTTAAATAATGTGTATTGATCTATTTTTCCTAAATTTAGAGTTATCGAGTTAGTTATGTACTTTATTATAGTAACATTTTAGTTAGTGATAAATAGAAAGAACTAAATTTAGAGTAACATGTGACATAAATCATCATAACTCCTCATGAAAACTTGTATATGCTAGATTACATAGTATAATTTTTTTCAAGTTAATAAATATTTATTTTCCTAATAATTGTTGATAATTGATAGATATATGAGGATTCATAATACATTTTTCTTTTTAAATTAATTTGATATAATAAAACTACATCAATAAAGTAGACTATATATATGATAACTAACATTTTTTTTGGAAACGAGTTTAAAAAAGAAAAACCAATAAAAAAGTAGCCAAAATAGAATAATTTTAAAAATAATCAAGAAACTTATGAATCATCAAAAATTTTATCAAGTAGGTGTAGAAAAGAATAGAGAACAATAAAACTTATGAGAAAATAAAAAGAATAAAACAGTGGACAAAAGGAAAAAAGTAATATTTCTAGCAAAGAAAAGGATCAAGGACGACATTTCAATTAGTAGTTTTTATGGAGAGAAATACGGCTCTAGGATTTTGTAGAGATGATTTGGTGTAAGTCTATGATAATTTGAACAGATACAATAGTGAGAAGAAAGATATTTAAATAATAAGATGAAAAGTGTAGGTGATAACTAGTAATAATATATTACGTAAATGCATCCATCTAGGAAAGAGAAGTTGAAGGAAAAGTAATATTATTTTTAGAGAACGTGCCCTAATACCAGTTAAGAATGGTATCCGTCGATACTTAAATAGCAATTATAAATAAACATAAAGTTGGAAGAAGATATGAAGAATAAATTAATTTAGTAGTTATTATTATATTTTCGATATAGTAGTTATTAATTTTTTTTTTTAATAAAATCTATACCATATCTACAGGGATAAAACTACTTTTTGTGAGGAATTCTAAATAATCTATAGTATTTGTGATTAGGTTGCAAGAATAATATTAATAATACATAATTAAGTAAAATATCTTCCTATTTTTATGAAAGTTATTTGGATTAACACGTTAAATATTATATGTATAAGTTTTTTTTTCCAAAATAGTGCATATTATTTTTCTAACTTATTGTTAGTAATTGATATAATAAATACAGACACACACATATATGACGATTTATGTTACAATTTTAGTTTTACAATTCTTTTTGAAAAAATTCAGTTATAAAAAGTAGAAGTGTATGAAGTGAGAATTCAAAAAAAATAAATTAAAGATAATATTTAGGTAATTAATTTCAATTTTTGCTATTAGTTATGTAATTCATTGTTCATATAATCATTAGAACTATATAAGTTTACTATGTGTTTGACATGCCACATTTTAATTATTCATGAAAATTGATTTAGCTATAAATATGTATAGATATGATTGTGGATGTGTTTAATATTTCTTGTATTGATAAGTTCAAATCTTTTTATTCTTGAATAGTTTTCTAATTGGTTTACTTTTTCATGGGTTTTCCCCATTGAAATTTTGTTCTCATAGTCTAATTTAATTTTTTTCTTAAAAGCAATTTTGTAATATTTTAGAAATAATTTTATAAAATATTAATTTTGAAATTATATTAATATCTTGTGCATAGTACGTGTTTTGAGTTCTAGTAAAACTTTCTATGTGTGTCTGTGTGTGTATATATATCATACATATTTTAATAAATATATCTATCTCTTTTGAAATAAGTGGAGTGAATATTTACCAATAGTAACTTTTCATACATTTGTTTAACTATTGTTATAATTAACTTTTATTATGGTAAATATTAATATTGCTTAGGACAACAGTATTTACCAACAATAATTTCTCAGATTATTATAATAATCTGAATTTCAATAATTTGATTTCAAATGTGTTTGATTGTTTGTTATAACTAATTTTGTCATAGTAAATATATTATATATGTATATATATTATAAAATCAAAGCATAGTACTTATCTATCTCATATTCTCATTCTTATTTGCTACAATTTAATTAAAATGTATATCTCACTCACTCTCCAATGCACTCCCTATATTTTATCCCTCCCAACTCCTATCTTTTCTTATCACCAAACTCCGGGCCCTAAAATTCTCTATGTCCTAATTTATCTTCTTGTCTCATACCTCTACTCACTCCCCTGATTTTTTGTTCTCTCAATTCATTTTGAAACTCATTTTTTGTCAACTCTACCGACATTTTCTATCTCTATCATCCCTCTCATTCAAAACTCATCAATTTGATCTTAGTGTCATTAACTGCCTATATTTTTCCTCTAAATTCTATATCTTTTTTCATCACACAAATCCAAATCAAATTTCAAAAAAAAATAAAAAATAAACTGATCTTTTATCATCTAATCTCCCTTAAAAGCATTGCAATTATTAAATCACCACCCCAAAAAAAGAGTCCGGTGAAGAAGTCAGAAGGTAAGGCAAAAGGAGATAAAGGCGACTGTTGTGATAGGGTATTTTTTTTTCATGCTTTGGTATTCTCTTATAGTATAATATTTTTTTTCTAACTTTTTAGTGGGATTTTTTTTTCCATATTGCTCAAGTGGATCAAAATTGTGATGTGCTCCCCGTTCTTCTTCATTTAATTCACTTAAAGTATCTTTTTTTTTGTTTCTTTTTGGGTGGGTTTTTGTTGCCTTGCATGTAATGGCCGTGTTAATTACGTGAACTGTTCCAAAGATTTTGTAGGTTTGATGTATGTTATTTTTTGTCTAGTTTTTTAGTATGATTTCAACTGTTTTTTGTTCTACCACTTCGACTCCTCGTTACTAGAAACTTGGGGCCTTGATCATTTTTCTTTTCTTTGTACTATTGAAAAGATAATGGCCTCATCACAACCACGATACCATCGGTGGAATGCAACTGCAATTTTTTCCTCCTAGCACAATTTTTTGAATTGAAATTATGTACAATTCTGGTACGGAATCTGGATATTTTTTATTGTTTGTTCAGTTTATTGGATAGTAAGTAGCTCTTTTTTGTTTTCCCATTTGTTGCATATATTTATTTGATTTTGTGGATGTAATGGAGTAAAATTTGGAAAATCCGGGGCTGGATTGAAAATTCTGGGTCGGATTTGATATCAATTTAATAGAGAAATCATGTTCTTAGGAATGCACCTATTATGTTTGTATAAATTTTCATACCAAAAATATAATAAAAATAAAGAGAATGAGAGATTATGATTATGTTTGTGTTTAATTTTCTTCTGAAAAGTTTGGCAACCATGATTGTCGTCCCAAAAGTGAAGGAGAAGAGAAGGTTCAGTTATTATTCTTTTTCTTTTTTTTTTTGCCAAAAAGGTATCCCTATCTCCCTCAACTATTTATTTAATTTATTATTTCAGTCAACTGTTTTCTTCAAAATTAACTTTAGCATATTTACATACTGAATGATGATAAATTTAAATTCTGCTATAATTATAACTATGTTAGATAAAGAAGGAGACGGCTCTCCTTTTCCTTCTTTGTTTTCTCTCTAAGGTTCCCTAGGGTATGATATCTGCCATGGCTGCCCTTCAGTCATTGATTGGAGGGCGGCTGCCTTCTTATTCTTTTAAATCCTTTACGGACGTTCTGATCAGTGCAACTCCTTTGGTACCAATAAAAAAACTACTTTGCATCGTGGTGAATCGGTTCTTTTTTTCACAGACGAAGAAATTAAAGTTCTCTCAAAACCCCTAAGCATGCTTTGGTAGGTAAATTCCTAAAAGGAAAACCAAGCAAGGCCTCTTTGAGAAAAAGTTTTCTTGCTGTTGGTTTACGGGATCATTCACTTTAGGGCTTATTGATCATCGTCACATCCTTATTTGTTTTGATCGAGAGGAAGATTACCACCATTGTTAGCTACATAGATTTTGGGCCTTTGGTAGTTTTGGCATGCGTGTTCTTAAATGAAGCCCTAATTTCAGTGTTTGATATAGAGCCCTCCATTGAATGGTATTTCTGATTTGGGTTTTGTTAGTTCCGATTTAGGTTTCGTTAGAAAAAGTACTTTTTGAGGCACCCCAAAATGCCTCAACAGGGCTTCTGTTAAGGAACTTAGGCTATTAAGAACTCAGCTACTTTGCCAGGCAAAACTTATGTCATAAAAGCTTTTAAAGGCAGTCCGATATACCATAATTAGAGGGCATATTAGACAGATAGAAGTGCCATGATATTAGCTTATAGAGGTATTTGATAGTGCCATTTCATAAGCTTTCTGAGATACTTGGAAGTGCCTTGATACATACTTTTAAAGCACCATAGTCTGTCAAGATTTATGTTTTTTGAGGCACTAATCCTTGCTATCATATATTCAGATAATGTTGCTCGCAAGTGCCTTTACAATTGCTTATGGGCACTCTTGAATGCCTCTTAAGATGCTATTTATGGCATTAGAAATTGACAATATATTTACTTTTGGTAACATTTGTAAGTGCCTCAATAGATGTTCGATTTTTATTTCTTCTTTATAGATTTTCTATTTTTGTTTCTTTTAGTTGGATAGGAAGAAATAGTTTGCTATCACAATTTAATCTTCGAAGCATAAATATGTCCTCTTCCAATGACTTGAACCTACTTTTCTCTATTGAATACTAATTTATAGAGAAATCTCATAAAAATATATAGATAGTTGTATAAAAAACCATAAAATCTTTATAACAACAAAAAGATAACAATCCACTTAACATTGAATAAAAAAAGATACATTTAGAGTAGCGAAATAGCTATTATTTCTTAAGTTTTAGTAGCCTTGAACAAACTTATCATACCAAATCATTGGCAATATCAGCTTATTGAATAAAAGATTAGAAGTAGTTGCAATGCAATAAAACCAAGAAATCATTGACAATATCAACTTATTGAATAAAAGACTTGAAATAGTTGCAATGCAATAAAACCAAGAAACCATGGAGTCCTACACAACTACACTTTGTCCCATTTTTTAGTTTTACTATGTCAACCTTTATGAGATCTTTACCTATACAATAAATACATTACATAATAAAATCAATTGATGGATATTATACTGCACTAAATAAATGATGTATGTCATCAATAATGATTTTAAAGTAAACAAATATACCAATTTAGTTGGCCAGGAGATCGGTGCACCAAGTGATTCTCCAATATTTTAAAATTTCCATAAGGTCTAATTATCTACTTCTCACATTCAACTATGATTTGTACCAGCACCTCATACTAATGCAAACCTAATGGCTGGACCCCAAAATTTTTGGATGGATCAATTCCTTGGAGGAGTCCAATTGCCACATATTTTTTCGCTTCACATAAGCTAAAAAGTGAAACCCAATCCTTTTCCTAAAATGAAACACGAAAGTTATTGAATGAAAACTAATACAGTTTTTTTTTTTTTTTTAATTTTAAAATATCGATAGAGTCTCCCTATATTTTTGTCATTTTCCCAAATTTCACTCCAAGATACAATAAAATTGAATAAACAACTACTGGCTTCCAAGGCACTTTCTATGACAATCCAAATCCAGTAAAATATGTAATTCTCATACAAGAATTTAAATGTATCAGAATAAGTCCTTAAACAATTACTCAACAAGTTAAAGTGGAATGAAGTATTATTAATAATTTCTAAAAGCTGGGGAAGAAGAGGGTGTGGGGAATCAAAGCTCAAATATCATACATTGTTTTGAAAAAATTGAGAAATGATATTCAAATATTATCCAAAACAAAATAAGATTAAGCAAGTACATTAAAAAAATAAAAAATTTACAGCTAATTCTTCTGTAAGAAAAAATTTTTGGTTGGGTGATGTTGAATGAATTCTTGATTCACTCAATAAGCCATTAGCTTTTTATAGTAGTGATGTCTTACACACCTAGTTATAAAATTTATAACACGTCTAAATCCTACTACTAACTAGATGGTGTCTCGAAAGTATACGGTTATCAACTAGTATTATAGGGAAGTAGGGATCGTACTCACAAGAATTGGTCGATAATTATCGATTATTTGAAGTTAGATTACTAGTCGAAGTGATTGATTAAAATAAGATTTGATTAAGACTATAAATAAAGAACTAAGAAATCAATTTAAAGGCTATCCAATTCATTAAAGTAAAGATAACACTAAGAAAGTATGTTAAACAAAGCAATTAAAGGAAGCATATAAAAAGAAGTCAATTTTAGAAAAAAGTTAAAGAAATTAATTAAAAGGAAAAGCAAATTAAGGAAGAATTTAACTAATCTAGACTACTAATTATCACTAAAGAAGCATAATTAAAGAAAACCCATAGCTATTCTATGAAAGCATTGAAAAAACAAACAATTTTAGAAAGCAATTAATTAGTCTAAACTACAAATTAACCCTAAGAAAGCATAATTAAGGAAAGTTAATTAATTAATCTACCAATTACTACTAAGAAAGCAAGTAAAGAAAGCAATTAAAGGAAGGCAATTAAACTACGACTAATCTAAACTACAAATTATCACTAAGAAACCATTTTAAAAGAAAACCCATACACCAATTGACCAATTACACTAATAAATCAAGTAAAGAAAGCAATTAAATTAAAAACCTATAAACTAATCTAAGCTACTAATTACGACTAAGAAAGCAAAATTAATGAAAATCCACCAAGTAAGCTGTCAACTATACTAAAAAATCACTTAAGGGAGAAATTATATGAAAGCAATTAGACTAATTATACTAAAGAAATATGAACTTAAAGATTAACGAAAGGAGTTTTAACATAAACAATGAATTTACCACTAAAAAGGTTGAATCTTCAACGAGAAAATTAAAATTACAAGAAAGAGAAATCCTAATATACTCTAATCTAAGAAAAACCCTCCCCAAATGGGGAGGTAAAAGAAAGAGAAGTAACACCTAATCTAGCCTACTTCTATTAGGTCTCTAATGGGTTTTCTATGCTTCAAATGAGGCTTAAAAGAGGTATAAATAGTGCTAGGGTCGTGGAAAAATTGAGGGGCAAAAATCAGCTCCGAACAAAGTCTTTTTTACCTCCAGGCGCCTCGGCGTCCTGACATCAAAATTTTGATGTCTCGACATCAACTGTAACTTCTATAGCACTTCACTGTTTTGTTTCGAAAATCTTCATCCGACTTTCGATTATTGAGCTATTTTTTTTCATGCAATCCTAACACATAGGAGAACATTATTAGCTATAATAAACACTAAAAATAACATCTAAATATATAAATAAAATTCTCACAAAATAGGCCAAAAAAATGAAAGCCAAACAAGGACGAATGAAAACCTAACTTCCAATGAAGTTAGGTTAAAGACACGACACAACTCTAAACACAAGAACCTAATAAAATACGCTAATGAAGACTTGAATAAGTTCTAAAACACCTAGGAAACACATACTAACATATTTAACACACGAAAGCAAAATAGACAAAAAGACACACCAAAACAAGAAAAATTCTTCAAACTAGTAGCAAAACCATCAAGTTTAGGGTACATATAATTCTAATTTCCTAGAGTTATGAGACCCCCAAAGCTAAAACTTAAACTTTTGCTTGTCCTGAGCAAAATAATAGACAAGAAAAAGAACACAATTATTGCCCCAAAAGCAACCTAAGAGGGGGGGGTGAATTAGGTTGTCTCAAAAAACAATCATTTTAATGTGCTTAATGGAAATTCAAACTTTGTGCAACAAAAGAATATTTAAGCACAAATGATCTAAGATAAATATTTAACAATCAAAGCTTAAAGAAGAAATAAAAGATTGAGATAAAGAATATCAAACCAAACTCCCAAGCTTCTCAAGCTTGGAGTACATCCACTAGTAGTGCCTTTTCAAAGAAGGTGAGACAATAACCTTCTTGTACACAAAGTAGGCTCACCCTTACACCAACTAAGTTCCTCTAGTTGAGCCAAAGGGTTTTACACTAAAACCTCACTTTTGTACACTTGTTATCCCTCCACTCTTACACTTGAAGATCACTCACTAGTCTAATCTTGCTCACACTAATTTCCTCTAGTTGAGCCAAGAGAACTATACTACCCACAAGAACCAATACAACCGACAATATTTTAGCCTATTTCTCCCCAAATAGCTCTTACAAGTGTTTGTATTGAATGTAGTAGTTATCCTCATCATTTGAATAACCTTGGGCTATTTATAGGTGAAAGATGTGCTGAAATTTGAGCTCTAACGGTAAAAAAACTAGCTGTTAAAAACTAGCCGTTAGGGGTTCGAACGGTGGTTCGGACGTTCGTTCATGCGTCCTATAGCTTGATGAACAGTATCTCGGACGGTCATATACATCATACGGCTTGATGAACAGTGTCTCGGACGGTCATATGCGTCCTACAGCTTGATGAACGAGTGTCTCAGACAGTCACATGCGTCCTACAGCTCTGACATAAAAATTACTTCTTTCGAGCTCCTTTCTTCGGACGGTCTTGAACGTCCAATATTTTTTGGGCTTCGGACGGTCTTCAACATCCGATCATCATACTTTCGAATTCCTTTTCTCGGACGGTCTTCGACGTTCGATCATCATACTATTCCTTCAGATAGTGTATCTACATCCGAAAGATGTGTTCTTCCTCAGTGTTGGCTGGTCATGTTTCGGACTCTCCCTTGCGTCTGATCTCTTTTCTTTCGGATGCTCTTCATCATCCGAAAGGTGTTGTTCAACTTTTGATTAATTTTCTTTATTGTGTTCGGATGATCATTTTCATCCGATCCTTCCTGTTTTTCTGCACACTTGTTTGCAAACCATTAGTATGATTTGGTCATCATCAAAACATGATTATCATAACTAGGGTTCAACAACAATAACGAACAACATAAAACACAAGACATAACACGCTAGACACCACCAGGAAAACAGCACAAAAGTTGAATAATGGATGTATTTTGAATAATTAGAATTCCTCTCAAGGGACTTAAAATACCATATGACAATTAAAGCATGTTAACTAGTGATTCCAAGTTTTTCAACTTTCCCAAAGAAAACGAGTTTAAATGCCAACAAAACGTTTCAAATAACCAACAATTAACCATTATCAAAAATGTTTTTTGAAAAACAAATTCCATTCATCCAAAACATAATTTTTCTCAACTCAAAAAGATTACAACATTTTTCAACCATCTCGACAAGGCTATCTGGAAATAGAAGATTATTAGAAGTCTACATAATGTGCAAATGTCACACAACTAGGAATATTACTATATCAAGAAATGAGTAGCATGATATCAATGATGAGTATTAAAAATATTTCCTCCTCAACATATTGATATACTGAAACGTAATTCATAATGGCTTAATTCGGAGAAACAACATAGGTACATGCTGGAATCTCGTACTCGCCTTATTACTATTCCAATGGCTTATTTCGGAGAAACAACATGGGTGAATGCCAAAATCCCATACTTGCCTTATTCCTAAATGCAATGTTTGTTTGTTTTTTTTTTTATCCCATGATCCTAAACCAAAGAAGAGGAGTAAAATGTATCCAAGATCATATTCAAAAAAATTATTCACAGTTAGAAGAAAACTCCCTATTCAAATACACAAAATGACCTCTAAATCACTTATATTCTATTAAACCAATTTTTTTCAAAAGATGAATTGACCAACAAAGCAATATTATTGATCTGATCAAAAGAAATGTTTCAAATGAATTACTATAAAAATGTGAATCCCTCACTTTTTGAACATAGTAATGCATGGCTTTTGAATTTCTTTTGTTGCAAAAGAACTACTCAACACACAACAAAATCCATGGAATACCAAGTTTAAATAACTCAATCATATACTATTGCAAATCATTTGTCATCATCGAGTACAATAATCAATCAAATTTTCATCCAAAATTCACCAAACAAGTATTTGCAATCACGAAAAGAGACCATTCCAACACAAGTAAATAACACCTGCAAACTTGTCATTTTATTGAAATGATGAGTACAACTCATCCTATCGCTCACTCAAAATAGAACAAACACATAATAATACTACTAGAAAGCACAAAAACAAAATAATAGGCAATGATTTACACTTGGACAAACAAAATGCTAAAATAGGTGAGATATGCTTTTGGTATTATCTAATAGAATAGCCAAGTGAAAGAATTCAATTAAGCACAAGTTGAACTTAGAGACAAAAAGTTCTACCCAACATCATGAAATTTATTAACATTAAGAACAACACTAATCAAGGCTAAGCAATGAGTAATTTCAAGTCGATTGTGTTATTGTCATTTCCTATTAAGTACAAAACTCTCATAAGTTGATCTACCTTTTTCAATCAATCAAAGTTAAACTAAAAAGAGGTTATCAAGACTTCACGGGTGCCAAACAATTTAAAGAAGAAGAAAAACACAAATAAGTATATGCCCAACTCATCCCTCAAACCTAGTTTCACAAATAATTGGTCTAAAAAAGTATTCTACCACAAAGACTACACCCAAACCTCATCAAACATTCACATGAATTCCTTAAAATGAGATCAAACACTTAGCAAATAAAGTATGACAACAACTAAATATCCCACAAGTAAAAGGTCAAAACAAGTCCAAGTTCATTACAAAAAGCATATGTTATTCATATATAACTCAAATTCATATATTGCTATCAATATTATCATCACAATCACATTTGTCCAAGAAAGCCCAAAATCAATCACCAACATCAAAACATAAATTAAATCGACACAAGGCTACAAGCCTTTATTTCCCACTGGGTACTCAAATTAAAGCAAGTAGACTAAAAAAAAGTATAAAAAAATAAAAGGGAAAGAAGTACTCCCTCAACACCAAGGAGGTTTTTCACCAATATGATAGTTCTTGGTAAATTTGTTCCACCGTTGAGTGCATCTGAAGTCCTCAAGAAAGTGAGCTTTGGCATAAGTACATTGTGCTCCCTGGCCCTATCTAGAATGTATCCTTTTCTTCCACTCCTCCTAGAACCAACTATTCCTCTACGAACACCCCAAGTGGAACCTCTTTTATTGTAATCCGGACAAACTCACACTCATGCAAAGGGAAAGTTGGTGATTCCCCTACATAAGCATTGAGTGTCTTAGTTGCTGTAAATTCAACTTCATGAGGCTCATTGAGAAGTGGTTTCTCCCATGATATATCTGTTCATTTTTTCTTCTTGAACCGGTTCTTCACCCATTGGTGGAGGTGTTGGAGTCCATTGTTCTTCACTATTTACCATTTCTTAAATCTCAGCAAGCTGGTCTTGTAACTGATTGTTGGATGTGGCTAGCTCTTCTCATAGTCTATCTATTTTTTCTTGAAGCTGAGCAAGTTTTTCTCGATCTTTGGCCATAACTTCTTGAAATTGAGTCCTTTCGTCTCAAAATTGGGCCATTCCTTCTTGAAATTTTTGAATTTGCATCCACATGTCCATGCTTCTTGCCTCTTCACATTCTTGAGTTGTTTGCTGAAGGAAATATGACTCCATTGATCATATGAAGGCACTTGTGGTGGAGGGAAAGAGTAGGAATTTTCTTGATCTCTCTCCTAAAGATGTGGATGGCTAGACCTTCCCATTTGATAATCTTGGTAGCTCTCATAAACATATCGATGGCTAGACCATCCCACTTGATAAGTTTTTTTGACAGTTCTAAAGGGTAGGAGAGTAACCATAACGAGAATCATGCTCACTGGAGATACCCCCATTACCATAAAAATGATAATCTTCTTGGTATGAATCATTCCAATTACGTTACTGCATATTCTTGAACAACAAACAACACAAAGAAAAGAAAGAAAAAGAACTAAAACAATGTATTTCTTTCCCGTATTTCAAATACTTCGTACAGTACCTAATAAATTGTTGGGTGTTCTTTTAATGGTTTCAGTACCTGCGGGATTATTAACACAAACAAGAAAATTAGGAAAGTGTAGACTACTACCTAGTCCAAACCATCCATCACGAAGAAAATCTTTCGGTATTTTTCAAACAATTAGAAAAGGAAATTCTTTTTAGTTTTTCAAATATGTGAAACCAACTATACAAGAAAACAAAAGATTTCAATCTTGTCTTCCCACCGAATTATATCAATATTACTGAAAACAAATCCTTGACAATTGTGCCAAAAACTTGATGCCTTACACACGTAGTTATAAAACTTTATAACACAACTAAATTCTACTACTAACTAGGTGGCATTCCACAAGTATACGGTTGTCAACTAGTAGTAAAGGGAAGTAGAGATCGTACCCACAAGGATTGGTTGATAATTACCGAATATTTGGTCAGATTACTAGTTGAAATGATTGGTTAAAAAAGGATTTGTTTAAAACTAGAACCAAAGAACTAATACATCAATTTAAAGGCTAATTTGTTTAAAACTAGGACCAAAGAACTAATAAATCAATTTAAAGGCTATCTAATGGATTAAAGTAAAGATTAACCCTAAGAAAGCATGTTTAAGAAATAAATTAAAGGAAGCATATAAAAAGCAGTCATTTTTAGAAAGAAATTAAAGAAATCAATTAAAAGGAAAAGCAACCTAAGGTAGCAATTAACCAATCTAGACTACGAATTATCATTAAGGAAGCACAATTAAAGAAAATCCATTCACTATTCTACGAAAGCATTTAAAAAGAAAAGCAATTTTAGAAAGCAATTAGTTAGTCTAAACTACAAATTAACTCCAAGAAAGCATAATTAAGAAAAGCAATTAATTAATCTACAAATTACTACTTAGAAAGCAAGTAAAGAAAACAATTGGACGAAAGCAATTAAACTAGGATACTGTAATTGACTAATCTAATCTACAAATTATCACTAAAAAACCCTTTTTGAAGAAAGTCCATACACTAATTAACAATTACACTAATAAATAAAGTAAAGAAAGCAATTAAATTGAAAGCCTATAAACTAATCAACCCTAATTAACTAATCTAAACTACCAATTTCCACTAAAAAATCATCATTAATGAAAACCCACCCAGTAATCTATCAACTATACTAAAACATCATGAACGGGAGCAATTATATGAAAGAAATTAGACTAATTATACTAAGAAAATATGAAATTAAAGATTAACTAAAGGCGTTTTAACAAAAACAAGGAACTTACCACTAAAAAACTTGAATCTTCAGCTAAGAAATTAAAATTACAAGAAAGACATTTGAAATCCTCATATACTATAATCTAAGAAAAACCCTTCCCCAATGGGGAGGAAAAAGGAAGAGAAGTACCGCCTACTCTTGTCACGCCCCAAAAACGGGACCGTAACACGCCGCGCTAATGGTACACCGGCCCAAAGCGCAAGACACAAACGAACAGAGCAACAAACTTAACCGCAATGTAATAGAACCATCAAACCATTACTTAACTATAAAACCGAATATTTCATTTTACACAAAAAATACGAATTACAAAATTTCTTCTTAGTACAAAAGATGCTACAACAAAAACAAAGTTCATCAATACAAAACCTATCTAATACACTACCCCTCTCCAAACAAAAGAGAAGCTTGGAAGATTATCCGCAGAGTCCTACCAGTAATGTGGAATCTGGAGAAAATTTAAAAGCTGCTAACGCGGTGGAGAGTAAAAAACGAGCACCTAATCTGAAAAATTATAAATCACGTGGGGTGAGCATAACTAGCTCAGTGGATATCATAAAAGCTCTTCAGCCCAAAATGGGGCCAAGTATTTCGATAAAAAGAAAATATAAAGATAATAACATTTGCGAAAACCATAGTCATGAAGCAGTTTCTAAAATGTCTCATGCCATTTAAAAATCAACCCCAATCACTTCCCAACCTCCAAAACACTAAAAACAACCCATAACATACATAAATCAACACATATAAGGCTGCAAAGAGGGTTTTATTTTCAGGCATAAAGAATCCTACAAAACTTGAAATTAAAGCTTGGATCATAAAGCCCATAAGCCAAAAAGTGCTAAAATACAAAAATCTTACCTTCCAAGTGATTTCTACTTGAAATCCAAGAAAATTTTTGGGGAAAATGGAGGAAGAGGAGTTCGGCTGCTGCTATGAAGAAATGAAGAAGAAACAACAAGAAGAAGACTTAAAAGGATTTCAAGGTTGACCCAAATAGTTCCCCATTTGACCAAATAGTCTCCAAGTTGACTAATTAACCCAAAAACTAATTTTTTTGCTACTAAATTAACATTATAGTTAAATCAGCCATCAAACAACACTCACACACCACAATGCACTAATTACACTTAGTCCAACTTTTGACCCGTTTACCCGCCGGTATCGAAATTGCGTAAATCGAAAAATTTGCCGAATTGAAAAACGAATAAGTTGAAGTACTTTATGACTAAAAATAATATGAAAAACATTTTAAACCAGTTAAAATCAAAGAACAAGGCTATTAAAATATTGGGTTTCACAACTCTAGCCTACTCCTACGGGGTTTCTAATGGGTTTTCTATGCCTCAAATAAGGCTTAAATGGGATATAAGTAATCCTAGGGTCATGGGAAAATTGTGGAGCAAAAATCAGCCCCAAACAAAGTCATTTTTGCTCCATGCGCCTCGGTGTCGTGACATCAAATTTTGTTGTCGCGACATCAACTTCAACTTCTGCAGCACTTCACTATTGTGCTTCGAAAATTTTTGTCCGACATCTGATTGTTGCGCTGTTTTTTTTCATGCGACTCTAACACATAGGAGAACATTTTAGTTAACAATAAAAATAACATCTAAATATTTAAATAAAATTCTCACAAAATAGGCCAAAAAACAAGGACAAACAAGGACGAACAAAAACCTAACTCCCAACGAAGTTAGGTTAAAGACACGACACTACTCCAAACACAATAACCTAACACAATATGCTAATTAAGAGCTAAATAAGTACTAAAACATATAAGAAACACATACTAACATATTCTAACACATAAAAGAAAAATAGACAAAAGACACACGAAAACACTAAAAATGCTTGAAACTAACTCTAGTTTCCTAAAGTTATCACTCTCAAACGTAAGCTTTTGCTCGTTCCGAGCAAAATAATAGACAAGAAAAAGAATAACAACAATGAACGACACAAAACACAAGACATAACACACTAGAAACCACCACGAAGACAACACAAAAGTTGAATAATGGATGTATTTTGAATAATTAGAAGACCTCTCAAGGGACCTAAAATACTATATGATAATAGAATCTTGTTAACTTGTCAAAGGATTCCAAGTTTTTCAACTTTCCCTAAGAAAATGACTGCAAATGCCAAGAAAAGCTTTCAAATAATCAAGTGTTAACCATCATGAAAAAGGTTTTTGAAAAACAAATTCCATTCATCAAAAACATATTTTTTCTCAACTCAAAGGTTCCTTTTCACTTCTTACCATGCACTATAAAAGCCAAAGCAAGTAATTAGTTCAAGTACCAAGACAATTGAACAAGAAGAATTACTAACATAAATAAATAAACAATAATTAACAGCTAAATTAAACAAAAGTGTATAATCTATAGGACCCGTAAAGTGTTCAATATTAACGGTGCCAAAAACTTGTCAAGCCTTCTGGTAGAGGTCAAATCAAGCAAACAAGTAATAATAAAATCTCAGAAAATCACTGCACTCTACCTCTCTTCTGCAAGTATACGGAGTTGGTAGTAGCATAGGATGAATGCGTATCATTCCCACAGAGATTGTTGGCAAGCAATTATCGAGATTTACGGACCTTTGATTGCTATAGTTAGACTAATTAAATTGAGAAGAAAGATTCTAATCTAATCAAAGCCACAACGCAATTAAATAAGTAAAAACCAAAATTAAACTATATCTACACTAAAGCAAGTAATTGAAAATAGGTAAATACGAAAAAAAAAACTAATCAACATATTCTAATGAAAACAAGTAAATAAGAGCACTCGATTCGACTCTAATTGAATTAGACTTTGATTAAATGTAAAAAGCAATTGATTAACCTAACTAAAGAGAACACTAAGAGTGCTTGTAAAGCAAGAAGATATCATTTCTAGTCTAGAATTTGTAAAGAAATATTCTTGAAATCTAATATTTTTGGATTTTTTAGAATAATGAAGAAAGCCCACAAAAGATTAGCTAGAAATTAAAACAAGGATTTGAAAAGTTGAACTAAAAATAACAAAATTAACAAGAGCCCTAATTACTCTAAGAAAACTTGAAATGGAAGTTAAGAGATTTCTAAGAATTTAAACTAGAAAGAAAATACAAAATTATATCTACCTAAAGATAAAGATTAACCCGCTACTAATATGTAATCAAAATCTAAACTTGCGAGAAATTAAAAGATAGATCAAATTGAGAATTGAAGAGGATTTGTATTAAGAAAATGAAACTTGAGAGTCAAGTCTTTCTATTCTTTTATAATCTCACCGAAACTACTAACTTAACCCAAAAATATGTGTACACTATCACATGTCTCTAGTACCTTAAATAGAAGAGTAATACACAAGCCAAGATTAGGAATTGGTTGCTGAAAAATTACAAGATTGCCATTACTAGTATGCTGAAACCCATTTACATGTCGCGACATGGAAAACTTGATGTCGCGACATGGATGCTTAACTGTATATATTAATTTCCGCTTCCATATCACAACACGGAACAAATGATGTCGCGACATGGACCCTTTTTTTCAGCAAGTCTTCAATTCCTCTTCATTTGCAGTATGACCCTTGCACTTTGTTATTCTAGCTTCCAATCTCCAATAGTTATAACCTGCATAATATTAAACTAATTAAACTACTACTTTAACTAAAATTTGAATAAAAATTCATCAAATTTAATAGTAGTTTTGTAAACACGTAATATAAACTTTAATTGAAATATTCAACTAAAAACTAAAATTCGGAATTTAAACTTAACAAAATGCCACGTTTTAAAGTAAAATAACTCTAGTCATTAATTGAAATATTCAACTAAAAACTAAAATTCGGAATTTAAACTTAACAAAATGCCACGTTTTAAAGTAAAATAACTCTAGTTTACTAGAGTTATACACCCCTAAACATAGCGTTTTGCTAGTCCCGAGCAAAACAATAATTAAACAAAACTTCCCTTAACAAATAAACAAACTACACCACCAATATTAATGTAACAAGTAATGATCAGTGAATGTACGTAGAGCAATCAAGAAACCTCTCTTGGGATTTCTAATGCTGTATGATAATTGAAATATTTCAATAAGTCAATCCAAGTTTTTGAATTTTTTTTTTGCGAACATAAATATGCTCATTTACTACACAGGATCTCAAATTACTAAGCATTTGCTATTCTCAAAAAGATTACCAAAAAGTTGAGTTCTATTCATTCAAGACATCATTTCTTCTCAAATCACAAGTATCACAAAGTTAGTCAACTATCCAGACAAGTTCGTATGAAAATAAAAGTTCATTTGGAATCTACCTAAATGCATATGTCACTAAATTTGGGAACATTAATCTAATAAGGGTTAAGTAATATGATATCAATGAAAAGTATTACATACATTTCCTCCTTAACTTGTTGGTATCCTATAATGTAGCTCCTAATGGCTTAATTGGGATAAACAACATGGGTACATTCTAGAATTCCGTACTTGTCTTATTACTACTCTAATGGCTTATTTCAGAGAAACAACGGATAGTTCCTTCGGATGCACTTGGCCGTCTGAAAGCTCTAACGGCTAGTTTTTCAAAAAATATAAAATATCCTTTAGAGAATTGTTGGAGGTAATTTTTTTGGCATTGGATTCTATAAATCTCCCCAAGTTTGTAAATGCAAAAGATAGAGTGAGGAACTACCACATTCAATACAAACACTTGTACGAGCTATTTGGGGAGAAATAGGCTAAAATATTATGGGTTGTATTGGTTTGGGTAGTATAGTTCTCTTGGCCCAACTAGAGAGAATTAGTGTGAGAAAGAGTAGACTAGTGAGTGATCTTCAAGTGTAAGAGTGGAGGGATAACAAGTGTACAAAAGCGCGGTTGTAGTGTAAAACCCTTTGGCTCAACTAGAGGAACTTAGTTCGTGCAAGGGTGAGCCTACTTTGTGTACAAGAAGGTTATTGCCTCACCTTCTTTGAAGAGGCACTACTAGTGGATGTACTCCAAACTTGAGAAGTTTGGGAGTTTGATTTGATATTATTGATCTCAATCTTTTATTTGTTCTTTAAGCTTTGATTGTTAAATATTTATCTTTGATCATTTGTGCTTAAGTGTTCATTTGTTGCACAAAGTTCGCATTTTCATTATAATTTAGCATTTCAAAAGATTTGTTTTTTTAGGCAACCTAATTCACCCCCTTCTTAGGTTACTTTTGGGCCGACAATTGGTATCAGAGCCTGGTCTCTTCTTGTTTTGGTTTAATCACCTTTGAGTAAAGATCATTATGGCGACAAATAATGCTTTGTTTTTAGAGGGGCATTGCATTTCTAGACCTCCCATGTTTAATGGCGTTAATTTTGTTTTTTGGAGAGAAAGAATGAAAGTTTTCATACAATCCATTTATATTGATTTGTGGTACATTGTTGATGAAGGTCCTTTTGTGGCCAATATTCTTGATGAAAATACTCATAGATTAAGGCCTAAGACTAGATATGAGTTAAATGCACAAGATAGAACAAATTTATCTTTCAATGCTAAAGCTATGAATATTTTGTATAATGCTTTGGATGCAGATGAGTTTTCTAAAGTGAAAGGTTGTAAGTCAGCCAAGGAGATATGCGACAAATTGAAAGAAATCCATGAAGGAAATGAAGATATCTGTAGAGAGCTAAAGAAGTCACTTCTTGTGGCAAAGTATGAATCCTTCAAAATGGAACCTCATGAGAACATTGACAAGATGTATTGTAGGTTCAATGATATTGTAAAGGATTTGGAAGGTTTAGGTAAAGAATATTTCTTGGGTGAAAAGAATAGAAAGATTTTGAATGCTTTACGTAAGGAATGAGAACCTAAATCCATTGCCATTGAAGAGTCTAAAAATTTAAATTCTATGCCTGTTGTTTCATTGATCAATTCTCTAACCTCCTTTGAATTAGATTGAAATACAAGGTACAAGATGAGGAGGAAGCAATGGCCAATAGAAGCATAGCATTAAAAGCTTCTCAAAATAATAGATGCTTCAAGTTTGGCCAAGTGGGACATTTTGCAAATAAAAGTCCATCCAAGGAGAAGAAAGGGTCAAGGAAGCCTCACTTCAAGAACTTCCAAATTACATGGGATGATTGCAATTCGGATGAAGAAGTTGAAGAAGAATATGAGGAGAGGATCAAATGGCTTTTATGGCTCATGGAAATAATGAGGTATCCTCTAGTTATGATTCTTGTGATGATGATGATGATGATGTTGAATCATTTATTTTTAATATGCATAAATGTTTGAAAGAATCATATGCTAGGAAAAAAGAGTTAAAAATTAAAGTTAATGCTTTATTGAGTTCCAACTCAAAACTTGTGCATGAAAATAATTTGTTGACAAGAGAAAATGATTCTTTAAAAAAGGAATTTGATGTGAAAACAAAGATCAAGGAAGAACAAGTTTCATTAAAGCAGAGATTAGATGATCTTGATGTATTTTTGCAAAATAAAATGGAGAATGGTTTTGAAAAGAAAAGAACTAGAATTATGCACATCAACAAAAATTTTGTCACCTTTAAAAGGGTGGTTTATGCTTTGTTAAATCTAAAACTTCTTTTTATGGCAATAAGAATATTGTTTGCAATTACTGTCATCAACATGGCCATGTAAAGAAAACTTGTTGTGTTAAACAGAAGTGGAAAGTTGGGAATAAATTCTATTTGGGTGCTTAAGCATGTTACTAACCCAAGTGGACCCAAGTAAGTTTGGGTACCAAAAGTTGTTGCCTTGTATGTAGGTATGCTTGGAGAGCACCAAGGAATTCAAGATGGATCATCAATGGAGGGTGTTCAAAGCATATAGGTAAAATTGACATGAAAACAAAATCATGTGTATTGGGTAACATTTTTTTAAGTCTCCATTTGAAAAAGAAAGGGGGAGTTTAAATTGCATTAATTTTTCTTATGTTTTGATGATGCCAAAAGGGGGAGAAAAATAATGGACAAAATCTCTTGTCTTGTACTCCTTTTTTATGGTTGTTTTTATGATTGTCCAATTGATTTGTCATCACCAAAAAGGGGGAGATTGTTGCCCAGTTGGGATAATCTTGTTTTGATGATGACTAAATCATTCTAACGGTTTGAAAACAAGTCTGCAGATAAAAAGGAAGGTTTGGACGTAAATGATTGTCCGAACACTAGAGTCAAGAAAACAACTATAAGACAATTCGGACATTGATTACTATTCGAAAGGAAGACAGTTCGAACGATGTTAATCGTCCGACACAGAGAACCTAAAGCAGCCTCGGATGAAGAATAGCATCTGAACAATATTCCAGAAGACATTGACATCGACCGAACGCAAGTTCGGACACAGAACGGGACTTCCGAACGATGGAAGACAAACACCCTCTAGAGAATGGACACAACGTGGGATGCAGGGCTTAGCAGTGGCCGTCTGAAAGGTCCAACGGATAGTTCCTTCAGACACACTTGGCTGTCCGAAAGCTCTAACGGCTAGTTTTTCAGAAAATAGAAAATAGCAGTTAGAGAATTTTTGGAGGTAGTTTTTTGGGCATTTATAAATCTCCCCAAGTCTGTAAATGCAAAAGATAGAGTAAGGAACTACCACATTCAATACAAACACTTGTAAGAGCTATTCGGGGAGAAATAGGCTAAAATATTGTGGGTTGTATTGGTTTGGGTAGTACCCACTAGTTCTCTTGGCTCAACTAGAGGGAATTAGTGTGAGCAAGAGTACACTAGTGAGTGATTTTCAAGTGTAAGAGTGGAGGGATAACAAGTGTACTACTAGTGGATGTACTCCAAACTTGAGAAGTTTGGGAATTTGGTTTGATATTCTTTATCTCAATCTTTTATTTGTTCTTTAAGCTTTGAATGTTAAATATTTATCTTTGATCATTTGTGCTTAAGTATTCATTTATTGCACAAAGTTTGCATTTTCATTAAGCACTTCAAAAGGTTTGTTTTTTGAGACAACCTAATTCACCCCCACTCTTAGGTTGCTTTTGGGCCAACACTTCAATCACATATTATTGTAAACAAAATATCATCATCAAACACTCAATTGATTGCTTTTGCATCCACTATTTATCAAGTCACACCAATAATCATCAAATTACCACTCCCAAAACACAGAAACAAAATACCCCCCAAACTTGACTCTTTTATTCAAATTCATGAATAACTCATCCTCTGAACCACTTACCCAAAATATCAAAAAAATCATAGAAAATGTTATTGCGATAACTGGATTAAACTAAAGTACAACTCAAAACTGCTTTTATGACATAATGACCTAAGGAAATAAAGACTATTCCAACTATTTGATCAATATGCTCGTAAAAATCAACATTAATATCAAATCATTCAAAAAATTCTGCATGGCAACAGCTTAAACCCCTTAGCCATACTCACAACTTATTTATTAGATCAACTAAAAAAAAACATTGGCATCAACCAAGAATTTCATCAAAGAAGTCTCAAAATAATAACAAACATGAATCAATAAAAGGAGTATACTTGGCATCAGCTTAAGGCTATTAGCCAATCTAATCAAACCATCTAAAAACTAAAAGCCAAAACGTAAAAACAATATAACTAAAGTATAATACTTAAAAAAAAAACTGAACTAGCTAAATATGGTGGCAATGTCTGATGAATCTCAAAAAGTAAAAATGTTCTCCCATAGATCATTCTCAATCTTGTTTCTGGCATGATGTTTGGTCTTTGTTCTTCTTCTTCTTCTCCATATCCTTGCTGGCTTTTCTCAAATTCTTCATGTTGAGCTCCTCCGATCTCATCTCCATACTGTTGATGTCCTTGATGCACATACACAGATGGTATGTAATGCTGACCTCTAGACGGATCATAATGCCATGTAGGTGGGTGTGGTGGTTGACTCGATGTACTCAATGTTAGTGCTTCACAGATGAGTGTCATGTTTTTGTGTAACACTAACTAACTGAAGGTCCAGTACCCTTGAAGCTCATTTCTTTCCTCTTTAGTTATTGGTGCATTGCAAGCATATACTGGTGGCAGGGGGATCAAAGAGGGACTCAGGGCTGACATAAGGATATGACCCACTCCTGATGACGTCGGGCATGCTCTCTCACCATCTTATAAACATAATCTGTATTGATTTTACCTCAGGGATGGGTCATTGACTCTCCAGGATCTATACAAACACCTGCAATAGTGCAAAGATGAGTAATCAAGCTTTTTAAACTAGGAACATAAAAGATAGGTCGTCTGGTCTGCCAACTCTCTAAAAACCCATTTCTAATCAAACTTCTCATATTTAGGGGTATCCCTGTCATGGTTGCATACATCAGTAGAACCTTGTCCCTTTGAATGAAACTCATTGAGTTAGAGCCCCAAATTCTATAACTGATAAAATAAAACCATAATTTTTCTACAATTGATAATCCATGCCTAGGAAACTTGAATTCAACTGATTTTGTGGCATTAAGATTCCAAGCAACATCAACTTCACAAAGGAAATATTTAATCGCTTCCATGTCCTTATTCTTGTCATGCACAAATTCCATGTATTAGGTAGATGGAACAGGGGGTATTCCAAAGTAAGCATTAATCAAATACGAGCTAAAGTCAACTAATACACCCCTAACCCTTACTTTTTAATCCTCTAAGTCACACATGTTACAACGGAACTCTTTCACCATTTGCATCCCAGGATTAACTGTAGAATCAAATCCTTCCTAATGCCTATGCTGTGATGCGAGTTTCTATCTCCTTCCTAACTCCCTTATAATTCCCCCATTGCATGGATAAGTCAAATCCTCTCTCTCTTATGACCTCATGTTTTTCATTATTAGTAAATAGTGTTATAGCCATTATTAGTAAATTGTGTTTTAGCCCGCTCAGTTGAATGTTGGGGTTCTACCACTCGCTCATCACCCCCACTAGGCTCACCCATGTCAACATCTCGGCTAATTCCTTCCCTTGCCTTTCTTTTTCTCAAGGTTTGCCTTCTATCCCTTGCCCGAGCCCTCCTTCCACTACTGTTTACACTCCTTGTCATTTTTTTTTTATCTTCAACAAGTTTACTGGAACATGAGTTTGGAAATGGTCCCATAAAATCAATGCCCGAAGCGTCAAATACTTCCAACTTCACAATGCCATGGAGGGGCATTTCTTGTCTTCTTGAAATATTACCTACCCTTTGGCATTCGTCACATTTGAGCACAAACTCCCTACAACCCCTGAAAATAGTGGGGCTGGCCAATATAAGCCACATTGAAGAACTTTAAAAGCCGTTCGTTGAGCTCCATGGTGACCTCCAACTAGAGATGAATGACAATGTCTTAAAATGTCGGTCACTTCACTTTCTGGAACACATCTCCTTAGAACATGATCATTGTATCTTCGGAATAAATACGGTTCTTCCCAAAAGTAAAATTTGTGTTCTACAAAGAATTTCCTTTTCTCATTGATATTGAGCATCTTTGGTACTATACTCGCAACAAGATAGTTCATAATGTCTGCATACCACGGGATTGCTTTTTCCACCTCAAACAATTTCTTAATGGATGATTCTTCATTGATGGCTCTTTCTTCATGATTAACAAGTCTAGATGGCTCAATCCTTCATAAATGATCTGCTACCATGTTTTCAACACCCTTCTAGTCCACTACTTCTCAATCAAACTCCTTCGACGCAATCAAATATGATCTAAACATGTCAAATACAAAATTTATAGCAAGTAGTTCCTTTTCTGTACGTACTGAAATGTAGAATAATTAAGGTGTGCTTCACTCAAGGTCCTACTTGCATAGTAAATGACATGCAACATTTTATTCACCTTTTGACATGAAACAACACCTATTGTATAGTCATTAGCATCACACATAAGCTCAAACAGAATAGACTAATTTGGTGCCACAATGATAGGTGCAATTATAAGAGCATGTTTCAATTCATTAAATGCTTTCAAATAACAGTCATGAAAGTAGAAAGGACAATCTTTTTGAAGTAAGGAGCAAAAAGGTATAGATATATGTGAGAAATTCCTAATGAATCTTCTATAGAAACCCGCATGACCTAAGAAACTTCTCACCCTCTTAAGATTAATGAGAGGAGGAAAGTTTTCAATCACCTCAAATTTTGCCCAATCAACTTTTATTCCCCTTGATGAGACCTCGTGACCTTAACCAATTCCTTCTTATACCATAAAACGACATTTTTTCGAATTGAGCAACAAATTAGTTTCAGCAGACATTTTCAACACTTGGACAGTAAGAATTTACAAGAAAATCATCAAATGAGACACCAAATACACTAAAATCATCCATGAAGATCTCTATGCACTTTTCAAGAATATCAAGAAAAATAGCAAACATACAACATTGATATCTGCCGGAGCATTGTAAAGCCCTAAGGGCATTCTCCTATATGAAAAATTACCAAAGGGGTATGTAGAAGATGTTTTATCTTAATATTCCGGACAAATGACTATTTGAAAATAACAAGAATAACCATCCAGGAAACAATAATATGCAAAACCGGCCAATCTCTCAAGAATTTGACCAATGAAAGGAAAAGTGAAATGATCCTTATGGGTGACCTCATTCAATTTACAAAATCAATACACATACGCCAACCAATGACCAACCTAGAAGAGAGGTGTTCATTGGTTTCACTTATTATTATGGTAATAATACCACCCTTCTTTGGAACAACTTGAGTGGGACTAACCTATTCGCTATTGCTGATAGGGTAAATAGTACCGGCTTTTAGAAGCTATGATAACCTCCTTCCTTACAACCTCTTTCAGGTAGGATTCAATTTTTTTTCTTGGTTGTCTTACCAATTTGTTCCCTCCATTCAATATAATTTTATGCATCCAAATCGAAGGGCTAATTACCTTAATATCATCAATAAACCAAGCAATGACATCTTTATGCAATTTAAGCACCACAATCAATCTTTCAAGTTGCTCACCCATTAAAGATGCATTCATAATTATCGAGTATGTCTCATTTTCACCAAGGTATGTACACATTAAATGAGTAGGAAGAGGTTTAATCTTCATCCTGAGGGGTTCGTTTGTCAAAGACCCATTTTTACCTTTTTCTTTATTTTCCTCTTCTTTCTTTTTCAATAAAGCATCATTATCCAAGTGATTCACATTCTTCATTCTATCTTCATAATATTGAATTAGTGCATTTGAATCTAACATACAGTTCTCCAATGGAGAATTCTCCAATTCATTCCTAAAACATTAATCAATTAGATCATTCTCTACATGAATGTTATATTCATGACATCCTCATAAATTGAAGGAAGCTTTAATGAACGAAAAATATTAAATGTAACAATTTTATCATTTGTCCAAAATTCTATCTTTCCTTCTTGAACGTCAACGAGTGCACAACCGGTGGCAACAAAAGGCCTCTAGAGTATGATCTGCATCTCTTCATCCTCTTTCATGTCTAGAACAATAAAATCAGGTGAAAGGTAGAGTTTGTCAATTTTATGATCACATCTTCGATGATTCCCTTTAAAAACTTTATGCTACACTACACAGGTTTCAATGAGACACTTGAGGGCTTTAATTGTCCTCTATTTAATTTCTTGAACACCACATAAGGATGAGGTTCATTGAAACTCCTAAATCACACAAAGCTTTCCCAAATTGCAAACCTCCAATCTCAGAAGGAATGGTGAAGGACCCGAGGACCTTGAGCTTAGGTGGTAACCTCTTTGTGAGGAGTGCGTTACAATTCTCCATTAGACATAAGATTTCGTCCCCACATAATGCAATTTCTTTTCTGAGGTAAGTACTTATTTCATAAATTTAGCATAAGCTGGCATGTTCTCAAGTGCCACAATGAAAGGAATGTTAATTTCAAAATTTTGAATATTTTTAGAAACTTTTTGAACTTCTTCATCTTTTCTTCATCCTTCAATCTTTGAGGGAATGGAATGTTCATTTGCTTTGGCTCTTGATAAGTAGGACCCTTGCCTTGGTTTGCACATTGGGCATGGTGAGCTCATTCATCTTTTTGCCTTGTCCCATTGAAGACTCTCCTTTTTCCTCCTTTTCACTTCAATCTTTTCTTTTGTTCTTTTCCTTTCAATGAGTGTCCCCCAATTCTTTTTTTCTACCTCTTCACCACTTCTAAGGGTGATGCCTTGCATTGCTCCTTAGGAATTGGAATAGTATTACTTCGTAAGGCCTTTTGTTATTTAACCTTGCCAATTGAGCCAATTGAATTTCCCAATTTCTTGTTGAGGCTTTCAAATGCTCAATGTCTCTCCTAGAAGATTATTGTTCTTCCTTATACCTTCTTTCTCTTTCCAACTCCCACCTCAAATACTCCGCCTCTCTTTTCCTAACATCTTCACATACATTATCTCTTGGAGCAAATTGGTCATGGTACATAGATTGGGAAGAATTTGCATGTTGGAATGGAGGCCTTCGTTGTTGATTTTGAAATGGAAGGTTAGATGGAGATTGATAGGAGTTGGCTTGGAAGTTTCTTTGATATGGAGGTTTATAAGGTCTAGATGATATACTTGAAGCTTGGTTGTGGATGTTTTGAGATGGGTAATTTGCTTGATAGGGAGGGTTGGATTGATTGTTTGTATTGCTCCATGTAAAGTTGAGATGATTTCTCTAAGAGAGATTATATGTGTTCTCATAAACTCTGGGCAGGTTCTTTGGAAAAGATGATTGATTAAACACATAGTTGAGTTACTCATTGGAACCATAAGGCATTTCACATTGCCCATTTGCATGTCTGCACCCACAAAAATCACATACTATAGTTGCCAGGTTGGGTTGGAGAAGAGGACATTCCATTCACACTACTCGGTTTCCCCAAGTTCTGCAACATTTTTGCAACATTATTTGTCACATTCATAAAAAATGCTTTGTTGAGCAAATAGAGCATCTTGCATATTCAAATCCAATACTCTATTTTGCGCATTAGCTTGATTAGCTTGGTGTTGAGCTACTGGTGGAGTCATTGTTCTATGATAATAATGGTTGTAGGCCATCTTATTGAGCAATTCTTGACCTTCCTCTGGTGTCTTGTAGGATATGGAACCATCAACGAAGGCATCTATTATTAATTTCATCTCTTGTGCCAATCCATTGTAGAAGGTTTGAATTTGAAGCCATAATGGAATCACATGATGAGGACACTTCCTTAGCAAATCCTTAAACCACTCCCAAGCCTCTTCTAAGCTTTTACCAACATCTTACTTATAGGAGGTAATCTCATTCCGCAATTTGGAGGTCCTTGAAGTAGGGAAAGGTTTTGCCAAAAATTCTAGAACCTGTGCTAGGTGGTTTTATGTGGTAAATGTCTATTGGACATGAGATTGAAACCAATATTTTGCCCTATCCCTTAGAGAAAAAGGGAATACTCTCATTCTTACACAATAAACCATTCTGCAAAACATTGAATTTAAAAGTTTCTTTAACTTCCTCAAAGTTCATTAGGAAGATGTTTGGATCTTCATCAGGACCACCCCCAATCATTGCGTGAGCTTGTAGCATTTGTATCAAAGCGCACTTATTCTCAAAATTGTTGGCATGCATGCATATTTGTGCAATACTAGAATTTGCCCCAACAAACCTTGGTCTGGCATATTCTCCAAATGGTCTACCATTCATGTTCATACCATTCCCATTTCTATAACCACCCATTGCATGATTTCCAGCAACTTCTTCTTCATTGTTCCCATTGTTAAATTTCTTTGATTTTGAATGACATTCGCCATTTTAATGCTCTCTAACTCTTGTTGCAGTCTTTTATGCTTCAGGATTTCCCTCTACTCTGTTTTCTCTCTCTTCATCCAAGCAAATCAAAGGTCCCTTGTCTCTTGTTACCATGCACTATAAAAGCCAATGCAAGTAATTAGTTCAAGTGCCAAAGACAATTCAACAAGAAGAATTACCAACATAAATGAATAAACAAAAATTAACAACTAAATTAAACAAAAGTACCTAATCTACATGACCCATAAAGTGCTAAATATTTCCAAATACCAAGGACAATCCATGACGACGGTGCCAAAAACTTGTCAAGCTTTTTGGTAGAGGTCCAATCAAGCAAACAAGTAATAACAAAACCTCACAAAATCACTACACTCTACCTCACTTCAGCAAGCATGCGGAGTTGGAAGTAGTATAGGATGACTAGGTATCATCCTACAGAGATTGTTGGAAAGCAATCAACGAGATTTGCAGACCTTTGTATAGTTAGGCTAATCAAATTCAGAAGAAAGATCCAAATCTAATCAAAGCGATAATGCAAGTAAACAAGTTAAAACCGAAATTCTAAACTATAAACAAATATAAACTTTTCTTATCATTGCTAGAATATTATAAGACTTCCATCACTCGTGTGCTAAAACACCCCTCCATGTCACGACATGGAAAGTAGATTAGGAATTGGTTGCTGGAAAATTACAAGACTGCCATTACTAGTATGCTGAAATGCGCCTTCGTGTCGTGACATGGAAAAGTTGATACCACGACATTAACACATAACTATATATACTAATTTCCGCCTCCATGTCGTAACTTGGAGATATTTTTTCAGCAAGTCTTCAACTTTTCTTCCTTGGCACTTTGGCCCTTGAACTTTGGTCATTCCAGCTTCCAACCTCCAATTTATAACCTGCATAATATTAAACTAATTATATTACTACTTTAACTTAAATTCAAATAAAAACTCATCATAGTTAATAATAGTTAAAATGTTAACACGTAATATAAACATTAACCGAAATACTTAACTAACAACCAAAATTCAAAATTTAAACTTAACAAAATGCCACTGTTTTGAAGTAAAATAATTCTAGTTTACTAGAGTTATCATGTATCTTGTAAGCTTTCAGCTCGGTGAGTTCCCTTGATTGATCTTTAATTAGTTCATCTTGTTCATTCATCTCCACCATTTGATGATTATGCTCTAAAATCATATGGTGGGATGCACATCTACCAAGTAAATCACTCCATAGGTAACTTGGGGAAACACCGAAACCGTCCAGTTGAGCTTGTCCATGTTTATCTTTCTCAACTACTTCGGCAAATATATCATTAGGCCCAACACAATCTTCATTACTAGGAGGAAGTTTACTAACTTTTTCATTCATTTCATTCCAGCAAGTAAGACATGCAAATTTTCAATATCTTCAAATAAAAACATAAAACAGGTAACTACAACTTAAAATTTGCATCTAGTATCATACAAATAAAAACAATAAAGCATAATGTCTAAATCATTCAATAAGTTGCATATATTAACTGCCTTCTTAAATAAACAAATATAAACTTTTCTTTATCATTTTACTTGCTACAGCATTGTTGGATGGTTCTCCATTTTTCTTAGAGTAACAATGTTTAAACATTTCAACTTATGATGGATTATGGTCCAACCTTTTCTTCTATAAAAAGAAAAATCCTTCTTTGAGCGAATTGTACTAATATAATAAGAAATAAAGTTCACTGAAAAAGTTAGGATTATTCACCTCGCGAGCTCAAATTTGACCAAATGACTAATTCCCCGTGTTATGATTCGTAGTCTTCATTGCCCTGGCTTTCTTATTCCTTTCACTAACTTTCTGAATATCATAGAAAAACATTAAAAATGACTTCAATATAATTTGATAAATTGAAAAATGAGGACATGATTACTAAACATGTAATTCTATCTTCGTTTCATCCTTCTGCCAATGAGTCACAAGTCTTTCATACTGATCTTTCATCGCACATTGTTCGGTAGAATATTGATTAGGTTTTTTGAGAACAATGAACAAGTAATAATAATAAAAGAAACCTTAATTAATTCCTAATCAACTCCCACACACATGCAAGTATACAAGGTGAGTTTGTATATAGAATGAGTAAGGATCGTTCCCATGAGGTTCGCAAACCTATTTACTTGTTAGACAAATTAATCAGGAGTTTCTAACTAAACATAAACAGAATTTAATCACGAGAAATTAAAATAAAGATAAGAATATAAATTCGAACCCTACTGAAAGGAATTGAATATAATTAACTAAAACCCAAATTTAAATCAACCCTATGTATGAGAATTTAATCAAGAACAAGAATTTAAAATAGTCTACTTTATAAAAGCAATTAAAAATGATCGAATAAAACCCTAACTACTAAACTACAGAAGCAATTAAGAATTTTAAAAGCGATAAAATAGGAATGATAATTAAGGAAGGAGAAAGCAATAAGAACAAAACATAAATTGCAAATAAATAAGTCAAACTCAGTAATTGCAGCAAAAACGTATATTGATGATCGTCAAGCCTTGAATTCTTGACAAGAAAACATAAATCCTAGCTTGAATGCTTGTGAAAATCTAACCTATGGCTAAATAATCACTCTAAGTATCGAAAACCTAAGAAACTAATGATGGCTGATGATTATGACTGTTTCATCCCCTTCTCTTGGTGTATTTATAAATATTTTTAGGGTTTTTGGGGCTCTGGGATGATAAGTACATGATTTCTCACACAACCGGCCCACAGGAGGATGTTTCTCGCAAAATAAGTGAAGTTTGGTAGCCCACCCACTGGCAGCACTAGCTTCTATTTTTTCCCTCAATTTTGACCACGATAAAAACCGAATTTGGGAAAACTCAAAACATAAGAGTTGTAGTTCTATTTCTTAGCTTTCCAAAATATCTTGAATCAGCTCAATTGGATCTTGGACAAGAAAGTTATTTTCAATCTACCAAACTGTGTCAGATTACTCCTCGCCAGTGCACGTAACTTCTAATTTTTCAATTCTCCTCCAATTTCTTGATCAATTTTGACTCTTTCTTCACTCCAACCACTACAAAACCCAAAATGAACCATTTTAGCTCATAATTACTCAATTTTTCCTTATACATCATTAAAAATGAGGTAAACGACATATAAAATATGTGACATTTACGAGCATATCAACTACCCCAAACTTAGTTTTTGATCGTCCTCAAGCAAAACATAGAAATAAATTAGAAACACACTCAATACATCTCATCAATTATTCACATAAATAAGCAAGAACCATACCATCATAAGGAAAATAGTCAAATGTCAATAAACCCCCATACATGAATTCCAGAGTAGGTATGTGCATAGCCATACAAAAATAACTTTTAAGACACTCAGACAAATAATGCAAACCTTTCGAATTTTTCTAAACACTCCATATCTTACTCTTCTTACATTTTTCCACTAATGTAGACAACTGACTCGACTTAAATTAGGTAGGATGTCCTTTCATTGATTCCTCCTAAATTGCATTGATTTATCCTAAAGATTTCATTTCAATTGGAATTTGGTTATTCACAAGCATCTCCCATGGTTTAGTAAAAGGGAGGGGAGATTTTCTCTTCATTTGGGTGTTCATTTTATTCCATTATGAACTCAAAAGTGTATGGCAAAAAGGTTCCATGAATCATGGGTGGATCTTAATGGGCGACAGGGGAATTGGCTAGCTTACTATGGGGTAGGTACGAAGGACAGCGGTAAATTACTAGGAGCTCATGTAGCCCATGCTGGGTTAATCGTATTCTGGGCTGGAGCAATGAACCTATTTGAAGTAGCTTAACGTAAGGCTTTGGTCTTGGCCAACAAAGAAAGGGAAAAAAAGATAAACAAATAATAAAAAGAGCTTCATATTAATATGCGCCTCATTAAAATAAAACTTTTTTTTGAATGTTAAAACACCCTTCTTTCAAAGAAGTAACCCCACACTCAATTCTCCAAATACCCGAAAAAATTTTGTGCAACAAGCAAAATAAAATTGTACTTTTTCAATTTCAACCCCTCTCATCAACACTTTGACAAATATCTCCCTTTTTTTTTATCTCTTTTTCTTTTCTCCAAAACGGGTACCAGTGCTAGGCACTACCCGAAAAAAGAATACCTATGCACGTACCAGTGATAGGCACTACTTGCTAACACTCCAATGTTGGTGCCAGTGATGGGCACTACCTACAATGGTCAACAAATATTTTTTTGAAAACACCCCTATACCTTAAATTCTACACCATTCATTCTAACACTCTCATACAATTACCTTCCATCCTTATATCCCCTTAATAATTAATGTGGCATTAATGCTCTTAAGGGACATTTGGGATAACTGACAAATGTAAATAAAAAATTAGTTACAAAAAAAACAAACGGTGCTTCTATCCATTCAAAATAAATTAAGGCTCAAGTGGGGCTCTTGGGATAAATTTTATAGTAACGGTTGGCTTGAAAGCGTCAAACGTTGAAAGGAATACCCTCATCTTTAAATCAAATCAAATTATCTAAAAATTCACCTCGAAAATGTAATAAAGTGTCTGGAGTGCAATATAAGTGAATCATTTGTACACAATTATCTCTTAGTGCCAAAATGGTACAACATTGTAGGGCTATTACTGCTAAAAAATTAGAAATCATGCTAGGAAAATATTAACACCGATTACCCTACTCATGACAACTTAGCTCAAAGATTATCAAGTAGAAAATCAAAGAAACGTGCTAAGGAATTTGTGAACAAAATTTTCAAAAATTTGAAAAGCTTTCAAATCAAAAGCTAAGCTACAAATATGAAAGCAAAAATTGAACAAAATAAACAAACCAACCACCAAACAAAAAGAAATTAAGAAAATATCCCACCACACACTTAGAAAATAGCATTGTCCCCAATGAAAAATAAAGAGTAAAACGGGTAAAAGAGAAGTTTCTCTGTCAATGAAGAACGTTTGGTGCTGTTTATTTGGAACTAAATACACCGGAGTTGAGGTGGAAAACGTCAATCACTAAAACTAAAAACAAAACACAAAAACCATTAAGACATTAAGAAAAATAATAAAACCAAAAAACAAAACAAGTAACATAAGAAATAAAATTAAGAAAAAACATGGGCTGCCTCCCATGTAGCGCCCTTGTTTACTTCAAACCTATCAACGAATGAACCAAGGGAATAATTAGCACGTTTTTTCTCAAACATTGGAAAATTATTATCATAGTTAAAAACATAAATTCTAACATATTCATTATCAATTCGCAAAACCAACTTCCCTTTATTAACGTCTATTAAAGCATGTGCGGTTGATAAAAAAGGCCTCCCTAGAATCAACATAATTTCATTGTCCTCGCCTATATCTAACACAAAGAAATCCACAAGAAACACCAACTTTTCCACTTGAACAAACACATCCTCTAACAAGCCATATGGTTTTATCTCGGACAAATCTGCCAATTGGGGTGTAATGTTGGTTGGTTTTACATTGGTGATCCTTAGGTTATCATAGATCGCCTTCGGCATAATGATGACGCTCACCACTAAATCACAAAGTGAACGATGCAACGTTTGTCCTCCAATGTTCACCGGAATGTAAAGAAACTACCGGGATCCTTAAGCTTGGGAGGTAACCTCCATTGAACAATGGCAGTACACTTGGCATCAAGACAAACTGTCTTATCATCATCCCATCGTTGCTGTTTAGCCACTAGATTCTTCATAAACTGCGCATAATTGGGCATCTTGTTGAGAACACCAACCAAAGAAATGTTGACATTAATCTTGTTGAACATGTTGATGAATTGGTCAAATTGCTCATCTTTTTCCTCCTTTGTAGAATTATTGAGCCTTTGAGGGAGTGGAATCTTTACCGAAGGATGCAAATTCAAGGGCTCTACTACGTGCTCCTTTTTCAGCTCATAGTTTTCATCCACTTTTGTCATCTTGTCATCATCTCAACCAACTTCATTCTTCACTTCAATCACCTTGCATTTTTTCTTCTCTAATTTTTACCATCCTCTTGATTTTCATTTGACACACCCAACTCTTTTCCACTTCTTAAGGAGATAACATTGCATTGCTCTTCTGGGTTTAGGGATTGTATGCACAAACTAGTCTCTCATTGTTATGTTGGGCTATTTGTCCCAATTGTAGCTCAAGGTTCCTCGTGGTAGCTTGCAAATTTTCACACTTCTTTTGCAACTTCTCAAAATCCCGTATTAGATTATCGTCATTGGATGAATCATGATTCACATGTGCGGGATAATTTGGATTTTGAGAAAGCAATTAAAAGGAACAATTAAAATGATAAGAAATTAAAAAGAACAATTAAAATGAAACAATTAAAAGGAACAATTAAAATGATAAGAAATTAAAAAGAACAATTAAAATGAAACAATTAAAAGGAACAATTAAAATGAAAAGCATATTAAGCAACTAATTGGTAAATCTAAACTACTCATTATGCCTAAGCAAGCACAATTAGCAAAAGCCCATAACCTATTCCAAGAATGCTTATAACAAGAAAGCATATTTAGAAGGCAATTAAATAGCCTAAGCTACAAATTAACACTAGGAAAACACAATTAAGAAAAGGTAGCCCATTACCTAATCTACTAATCAAACTAAGAAAAGAAGTAAAGAAAGCAATTAAACAAAAAACCCATAAACTAATCTAACTTAATTAACCAATATAAATTAGAAATTAACAATAAGAAAGCACAAGTAGGAAAGTCCATTGGCTAATCTACTAATTAAACTAAGAAAAGAATTATAGAAAGCAATTAAACTAAAAGCCCATAAACTAATCTAACAATTACACTAAGAAATCATGTACATAGAAAAATTATATGAACACAAATAGACTAATTAAACTAAGAAAAGATGAAATTAATGATTAACAAATGAAGTTTAAGCATAAACAAAGTACTTACCGCTATAAAGGTTCAATTTTCAACTAGGAAATTAAGATTACTAGAAAGAGAAATCCTAATCTACTATTTTTTTAAGCAACCAACTAGTTGGTGGGGATATTCCATTTTATTAATAAGAAGAAAGGTACATGAAGGCTGACGTGAAGCTTAACCCTCCAGCAATGAGATTGAAATGAATTCAAAGATAAACGCTTTGAATTGTTACAAGTTGTGAAATGTACAAAATCTAACATTCTCTATTTCTTTTAATGTCCCCATCCAATTTAGAACTAATCATGGAGAAAGAGGTTTGGAGGACAGCCTGATTCGCATTGCTCTTGGCATATTGTATGTCCTATTACATCTTCCTTTCCTTTTAGGAGTGAGAATTGCCAATTCTTGAATTGAGTGTACTTCTTGGCCTTGAGAAGATTCATTTTCTAAAAAATAGCATGTTTGTTCCACCAACTCCTTATCATTAGGCATGACGGAATCATCCATCAAATTGAAGCTTTGAATGTTGAGAAGTAGGCAGATTTGACTTGAATTAATCTTTCTTTGAGTTGATTTCGTTTGTCCTATTTGTACTAATCGGTGAGGTTGAGTTGGACAGTTGAAGGACATTTGGAGCCAGTTCTAACGTTTGTAAGCTGTCTTCCTTTAAAGTTTGTGGGGGAGAAGGTTCCTTGCTGCTCCAAAAAATAATACAATTTTCTTACTATATTCTATGAAAACCCTTCCCAAATGGGGAAAAGAAAGGAAGGAAATTACTCGCTAATTTGGCGTACTTCTACTAGCTTAGTTCTGCCTCAAATGAGGTTTAAATAGGGTATATATAGTACCAGGGTAGTGGGAGTATTGTTCCACAAAAATCAGCCCTGAACAAAGTCATTTTTGCTCCAGCTTCCTCCATGTCGTGACATGGACTGAAACTTCTGTAATGCAGCACTTCACTATTTTGTTCCGAAAATCTTCATCCGACTTCCGATTGATGTGCCATTTTTTTATAAGATCCTGGCACATAGGAGAACATTATTAGCTATAATAAACACTTAAAATAGTTTCTAAACATATAAATGAAGTTCTCACAAAATAGGCCAAAAATCGAAAGACAAATAAAGATGAACGAAAACCTAACTCCCAACGACGTTAGGTTAATGGCATGACACAATCTATGCATAAGAACCTAATAAAATATGCCAATTAAGACCTAATTAAGTACTAAAAGACTTAATAAACACATACTAACACATTATAACACATAAAAGTAAAATAGACAAAAATACACACAAAAACACTAAAAATGCTCGAAACTAGTAGCAAAACCATCAAGTTTAGGGTAGATACAACTCTAGTTTCCTAAATTTATCACAAAATCAAGTTACATTGGATTGCATGGAAGAAATTTTGTTCACCTTATGAGGATAATAGATTAGGGTATAGACGATTGCATCAATAGGTGGTCTTTACTTGCTAGAGGATCACTATGGTAAGATTTTATGAAGTCCAAGTATCTAAGTAATAACCTTCATCCTCTTTGTTCAAAGCCTAAAATATTGACTTATTTGTTTGGAAGAGACTTTTAAAACTCAGACCTTTGTTCTTTCAATTTTTAGCTACGCTGGTAAGATAAGGGAAGGATGTTTCATTTTGGTGTGATGATTGGTCAGGATCTGGTCCTCTGGTAAATATGGAAGGGAACTTTCTAGTCTACATCATTTGTCGTTGGATATTTCATGGTTTGATTTAGATTGGAACCTGAATGTTATTTAAGGTATTTGTCCTCAGTTTGATATAAATATTCTGCAAAATTTATCATGCCGGTTATTCCAAGGGCCTGATGTCCTTTTTTTAAATCCTACTTCTGATGGATGGTTCTCTTTATCATTAGCCTGTGATTCAATTTGGACCTCACAAGCTCATTTTTAATATAGGAAGGTGATCTGGGATCAAATGTTGCCAAATAAAATTTTGAGTTTTGTGGAGGCTCCTTAACAATAATTTGCCTATTGATCTGGCTATTAGGGACAAAGGAATCAGTTTAGCATTGAAAAATGTTCCTTCTACTTTTGTGAGGAGAGTTTGTTAGCATCTATTTTTAGAATGCTCTTTAGAAAGGGAAGTGTGGCTCTCTATCATCAGGATTTTCAGTGTGTCATTTCAAATGATATCTTGGAACCAGTTTCTACCACAAGATGGTTTTCCTATGACAAGGAATTTTGTCCAAGGAAAACTTTACAAAGTCATTCCATCTTTGTTGTGGTAGTAGTTGTGGAAAGCTAGGAGTGCACAGAGATATGATAATGGTAGTTTACAATTTTAGCATGTAGTTTTATCAATTATGGCTCTGATTCATCAAATTATAATTGCTTTTCCAATGGCTACTAATAAAACTGGTGACATAGTTCTTTCAGCAAGGGTTGATTGGTATACTTTCCAGTTTAAAGCCTCTTAATATCATTCATTTTATTACCTTATGTAAAGCTGAATTCTGATGGAACCTCCAAGTATAATCCAGGTCTGGCTTAAGGAGATTGTGCTGTTTGAGACTATAATGGTCATTTGATTGTAGCATATTCAAATTATTTTGGAGTTTAGACTAGTGTTAGAGCAAAAGCTTTGTCATTGTTCGATGGATTGAAGCTTATCTTATAGCTGCATCTTACTTCAGTACAAATTGAAATGGACTCTCTACATCTAGTTTAGATTCTGATTGTATAGGAAAATGTAAACCTCCTTGAACCATAGCTCAACTAATCTCGGAGGTTCAAGAAGTTTTGAGGACCTTTTAATTTCAGATTGCTCAAGTATATAGGGAGTGTAACTCATTAGCTGATTGTTTAGCTAATGAGGCACTTGATTTGAAATGTAACGCCAAGTATGATTCTACAAATCGACCTAGAATAGCCAATGGATTAGCTAAACTTGACAGAATAAGTTGTGCCTATTTTTACATTTTGTGATTTTAAATCATAATTGTAATTTGATGGTTTTGGTTTGGTCCCCCTCTATTATTTTTGAAATAAACTATCCTTTATTAAAAACAAAAAGAAAATAGAAACGGGCAATGAAACTTGAAGAAAAGATACAAGGGTTTGAGAGTTAAACTTGTTATCAACAAATTGAGAAACCAAATGAGATTCGTCCAAAGTTGGGGAGACAGTAGAGTTGAGGAACTTATATACAGGGATGTTGTAGTAGAATAAGCAGAAAATTCTAAGGGCAAACTAAGAAAGAAGGCCAACAATTAGAGACAACAATGATCGATACTCCAAGTTAGCAGCAATGGTGTATCATGCAGTGAAAATCCAATTAAGTCACTTTCACCTAATCTAGTGTTTAATCTACCCTAAAAACTAGATGCAAAGGATATTGACTACTGCCATAAGATAATGTGAAGATGAGAATCTCAACCTTTGATGAAAGATCTAATCTAGATGAGACAAAGAAGTAGCTCGATGATATGCAAGAAACCTTGGCAATTGTAGCAGTTATTGAGGAACTAAAAGCCAGGAGAGTGAAGTCTAACCTAACCAGAGATGCAGTTCATCTGGTGGAATTCTTCATGCACTTACTTATGCTGGACCAGTTACTTGGGAATCCTTTAATTGAGCTTTCTTGGACCAATTTTACTTGTGCTACTTTGGAAAGGAAAGGGAAAAAGAGTTAGTGCAATATATGAGGACACTATTGGGAAAACCATGTATACCTTTATTCCAAGCCTGTACCAGTGTATGGACTTGTGACACCTTTAAGTTACAGTGTACAACTATAGATACTATTGAGGCCTCAAATCCATAGTTTCAAACCACTACCACCGTGAGACCCCGACTGCCCTAATCTCTTGCTAATCCTCTTGGTGTTATCACAAATAAAGGTCCTTACGTATTCCTATACTAGTTAAGAGACCACCTGGTGTTCCTCCTTGGAGTGTTCCATTGTAGTTTCTAAAGAAGACGAAGCGAGAACCTAGATAATCCATTAACTATGAAAAGCTATAGAGTCTCTTTCCAAGGATGGATGACATGTTTGATCAGTTCAAGGGTACAAAAATGTTCATTAAAATAGATATGAGATCTGGGTATCATCGACAAAAATAAAATTTGAAGACATTCTAAAAAATGTTATTTGGATCCGTTATGGTGAATATGAGTTCTAGATACAGCCATTTGGAAGATTCTCATTAGTATATTTGCAGTTGTTATGAACTTGATAGATAGTTGTTTTAAATGCACTATTTGGATAGATTTTCGATAGTATTTTGTAATGACACCAGGATAAATCAACCAATTGAGAAGGAACATAAAAGAGAATTTGCCAACGGTACTATGGATTCCGAGGTAACAGATTCTATGCCAAGTTCAGTAAATATGAATGTTGGTTGACAAACGTGGCACTCTAGAGCATATTATTTCATAGAGTGATATTTTAGGAGATCCCAAAAAGAAAAGGCAATTGTTGATGGACCTAAATCAATTGAGTGTGAAAGAATATCGTGACTTCTTAGGTTAGGCAGGCTGTTTCAGGAAATTTGTAGGAGGGTTCATCTTGCATATACTGCTATTGACTAGGCCTACTTAGAACAAGACTGAATTTAAATAGGATAAAACCATGAGGTCAGTTCCCGAGTTTTAAAGAATGGATTAGGGTGTGTACCAGTATCAACATAGCCATCTGGGACTGGGAAATTAGTTATCTACAATGATGCATTGAAGAGTGTTTTGAGTTATGTATGCTCCTTTGTGGAATAATAGGGTTATGGTTTAAGCCTCGAGATGGTTAATGCCTGCCAATAAATTACTCCACTTATAGTACTGGCTATTGTATCTATTTTGAAGAACCAAGTATACTAGCCATGGGGTGTCAAGCTTAGCTTATGAAAATTAAAATAAAGTCCAATGAGTTTGTATCAAGAGGATAAGCCAAGAACTAACCACCTCAAATTGAGGTTCGGGAATATAGACTGGTTATCAGCAGAATCACTGGTTTGTGTTAGGATTCAAGATGGTTCTGGGTTCAAATGGATAAGGAGTAAGATAATTTCTGATTCAGACAAATGGCTAGTCAAAAAGAGATTGTATGGGCCCTTCAGGAAAAGAGTTTTAATTCAGACGTCGCCCTTGAGGAAAAAAGTTTTAATTCAGACATCAGTGGGGTAGTTGTTTCATTTATTTCATGAGAAATCAACAGTAGTAGGGAAAGATATTTCGATCCCAGGAAGTTCTGCGGAAATAATGTGGGACAGGTTCATCTGTTGCCAAGTGTAAGGTTTTCAATTGCTTTGGTTGTGACTTAAAAACTTGAAAGGGTCACTTCTTGCTATAGTTAGGAATGCATTAAGTTACAAGGGCAAAACTTCTCTTAAAGAGGGAAGAGTGTATTATACACACATTTTCTGTCAATTTTATATTCCTAAAAATGATTTTATTCTCATGCTCAATGACTAATCTTCCTTCCTTTATTTTCACTGTTACACCTAGACCTTCATGATGATTCCATCTAAACTTTCTAATTACTCCACTAGGATATTTTTTTGATTATTTCATACTCATTTTTATAATTTAAAAAATCTATGAATATCGCTTTTTAATTAAAAAAAATCTAAGATATTTTTTGGCCATTTTGCCATTCTTAGTTTTTTTTTTTATTTCGGGGATAGCAAATAGAATAAGATTGATATTGAAGGAGTAATGTGTAATTTTCAAAAATTCAGCCCTAGAAACAAAGATGGTTTCTCAAACATTATTCATTCTCATTCTCTAATATCCTACAACTACTACAGCAAACTCTTTCATTTCATTCAACTTCTCTTTCCAGTTTTCTCCAATTTTAACTAAGAAACTAATTGATTAAAGTAAATTTGAGAGCTAGAAGTGTTTCTTGTTCAATCCTTAAGCTTATTAGAATCAGTTTTGCTAAATTGGTATTCATTTCTTCAAGCTAGGGTTTCAAGGTTGTTTCATGAATTATAAGTGACTAAATCATTTTTAATAATTGATTCTTGTCACCAAATTGTTCCCTACTTTGTCTAGTCCTAGGTTGTGGTTGAAAACAATTCTATAACATGATATTTGAGGATGCTTAAATTTAGGGGGTTTCTAATTGGACGAATTTCACATGTTCTTGGTGTTTAATCATAAGGTCTTGGTGTTTAATTGCGGTTTTACTTACCTAGGACTTCCATAGCTTGTTCATACATTTTTGTAGAACTCGTTTCTAAGGATTTGGAGTGATTTTTTATCATCAAAGTGGGATGCTTTGATGGGTGTTTGTTGGAGTGACCAGGTAGCTTGTTCATATTCACCAACTAGCTAGTTCATGTAAAATAGCTAGCTTGATCATCAAAAAATTTTCTCCTTGCTTTTTCTTCATTTTTTATCCTAAATTGTACCAAGATCTGCCCTAATGTGTGGTGTTTCCATCCCATGGTTTTAGGTCAAGGAAGTAAGGTTTCCGACAAAGAGAAGTTAGGAATCTGAATGAGAAAATAGAAAGGTGAGTAGTTCTTAAACTTTTTGTTGATTTTATTGTATATCACTAGTTTTGTAGTGATATTTATCATGAAATGAAGAAAACTAAGAATGGTTATGGTAGTATATATTGTGGTTATGCAATCATAATATATTTTGCTAAGTCTAGGGTTTAAGATTGTTCACCCTTACTTTATGTTTGTAACGATCCTCGGTGTGGTGTTACAGTTTGTATTGCATTGATAAGTGCCAAGGGAAAATCAAATATATTGTATACTGGATTGAGGATTAAATCTAGGCTACTCAATTGTGTAAGTTCTAGAAATTCAGGGTCGCATATTGTTATCCCTATTCATTCATAAATTGTGTCTGGAGCATCCCATTATCATTCATTGGTCAATTAAGTAGATTCGATTTTTCTTTGTATTTTTATATACCATAAAGAACCCTGCCTTGTACTATTCTACCCAGTCTATTAGGAAAATAGGAGATAGACACTTTGTGACGCCTAGTCTGTTTAGGCGATAGATAGATCTGGATCTAGTTGCCGAAAAAACTTATTTGAATCGTGAGATGAGTTGATGCAACTGAATAACATGAGTTTGATTGCATTGCATACTTTTTTGTCTGATTCCATTGCTTACTCTTGCACCTGAGCATGCTACAATAGTATATGCTTGTGTATTAATAATAGGTTTAAGTGCTATTTGCTAAGCATTATTTTTCTTATCCAATTTTTGCTCATGTGATTTTGCGTTTTGTGGATCCGAGAAGATTTTGTTAATCTGTTTGTGGACTTGTAAAACATGTAACTTGGAAGAGACTTTGGTAAGGACTCTAACTACTGAAGCTTGGACGTGCTAGTTGTATAGTGAGAGGCTTTAGCTATTTGTCTAGTTTGTTTTGTGCCAATATAGCTTGTTACGATTTTTATTGATATTGAACATCTTGTTCAATACTTTTAACATCTACTACCCTTAGTTGTACTGAAGAATGTTTATGTTTGTACAAGAAATGTTTCATCCTAGACTATGTATATATTATGGTTGATTTTTTAGTATTGAAAGTCCTTGTTAAGATTATGATGGTTAGATGTTCTTGATATCAAGGCTTGCACACTTGGTGTAAGCCCGAGATGCGGCAAGTCATGGTCATGGTTTTGGGGCATGACATGGAAACGGAAGTCCAATAAAGCCTATATGGACCAGATAACTATTCTTAGACCTATTAATCATTTGAACCCATTAATTAGAGGTATAGATACTAGAATGACAAGGTACAACATTCATTTTACTTCAAGCCCTAAATTCATATCTCTAAATTTCCTCATCTAAATACCTAATTTGAGTGTCAAAATCTCCTTGATAGACAAACTGTCACGCCCCAAAAACGGGACCGTAACACGCCGCGCTAATGGCACACCGGTCCAAAGCGCAAGGCACAAACGAACAGAGCAACAAACTAAACCGCAATGTAATAGAACCATCAAACCATTTCTTAACTATAAAACCGAATATTTCATTAAACACAAAAAATACGAATTACAAAATTCCTTCTTAGTACAAAAGATGCTACAACAAAAAACAAAGTTCATCAATACAAAACCTATCTAATACACTACCCCTTTCCAAACAAAAGAGAAGCTTGGAAGATTATCCGCAGAGTCCTACCAGTAATGTCGGGCTCTACACCAAGTGTGCAAGCTGCTAACTCTTATACAGAGTAAAAAATGTGTATAATCTGACAGGTGTGTATCTGATGTCTTGTGAGCATAACTAGCTCAGTGGATATCATAAAAGCTCCTCAAATGGGGCCAAGTTCATTTCGATAAAAAGAAAACATAAAGATAATAACATTTATGAAAACCATAGTCATGAAGCAGTTTCTAAAATGTCTCATGCCATTTAAACGTCAATAAACCATAATCATAAGTAGTTTCTAAAATGTCTCATGCCATTTAAACGTCAGGCATGTCCAAAACATAGTCAAAAAGATCCAATCATTTCAAAACTTAGTATGCTAAAACATAGCGTAGCCAAAAAGATCCAATCATTTCAAAACATAGTACGCTAAAGCATAGCGTAGCCAATGTGTATCCAATCATTTCAAAACATAGTATGCTAAAGCATAGCGAACAAATCCAAGTACAGTTTCAATCCAGAATATAATAAAATAACATGAGTATCTTTTAGGCTCGAAGGTATGACCTACAGTACTAGCCAGATCTAGTAATCTACCACACCTACTAGTCTGACCTGGAGGTCAAGTTATCCCAAAGACAAGACCCCGATCGAAATAGTTCATAACAGTCACAGCAGACACCATGGCTTATTATCTCTGTCCCATGGATGACTATAGAACCGGAGCTCCCCAAATCAAACATTTCCAAACACATCCAAAATTATATACCAAGGTCACCTATGAGCCAAAACAGTCATAAAATGCTTTCATATCAAAAGAGTTTGCAAAAATATCAATTGATTAACATAAAATAGCTTGGTCCCGATTTCATATGTAATAGTTCCAAAACTTGGTAAAAGTGCAGTTCCAAACATCATACACATTCTAAAATCCATCCAAACATATTTCGAAAGTCATTAAACAAAATACAAGTGGAAGAGGGTCTACGTTACCCACCTATCAAAGCAAAAACTGTACAAATGATCACAGAACGCGATCGCCGGCAGTAGGTGGCGTGGTACCTAAAACAAATATAAGAGGACTCTTAGAAGAGATGTAGAAGTTAAAGAATGACTAGGGAAGCGAAAACGAATCTGCGAAACGATTGAAAACGACACCAACAGCTCTTTGGTCAAAAATGACCTTTTCACAATTTCTGACCAACTGTTTCCCTAGGCTATAATTAGGCTATCCTCCCTGCCAATAAAATCCAATTCCAAGGTATTCAAGGGACCTTGGTTACAACCCAACTCAAAACAACATATTCAACCAACCAACAAAATCCATTTCCAAGGTATTCAAGGGACCTTGGTTACAACCCAACTCAAAACAACATATTCAACCAACCAACAAAATCCATAAACGGAAAGATTCACCGGAGCAATAGCCGGGACTATATCAATAGCATTCCACAACAATTCATACCCCATAACCACTACAATTAACTCTATTACAACATTAGAGCAACAACCTATGGTTGGTAGTCCTCTTACTACCAAACTGAAATTTTTACCGATTAGCCACACGCATGATTCAAACATGCTTCCTATCCAACCCACTTTATGATTTACCAAGGAAACACTTAAAACCATCAAAAGATCATTAAAGATCCTTCAAACATAACCAATTATCCAAATTATCCTAGTTGCGCCAAACTTCCGCTTACTTACAAAATGAAGGGAAATCAATTCCACTTGGTTTCAAGTCTCAATTCCTATCCAAACTAACCTTAAAACACTCCTAAAACATCATTATGTGCATAGACATAAGCATTCATAGCATAACACTCTAGGCCACATATGGAAGACAAAACCCTAACTCATAATCTTAAAATTTGTAATCTAACCATGGAAAGTTGTTAAAAATCAACCCCAATCACTTCCCAACCTCCAAAACACTAAAAACAACCCATAACATACATAAATCAACACATATAAGGCTGAAAAGAGGGTTTTCTCAGCCATAAAGAACCCTACAAAACTTGAAATTAAAGCTTGGATCGTAAAGCCCATAAGCCAAAAAGTGCTAAAATACAAAAATTTACCTTCCAAGTGATTCCTACTTGAAAGGGATCCAAGAAAATTTTTGGGGAAAAAGGAGGAAGAGGAATTCGGCCAGCAGCTGGAGAAAATGAGGAAGAAAAACAACAAGAAGAAGACTAAAAAGAAATTCCAAGGTTGACCCAAATAGTTCCCAATTGACCAAATAGTCTCCAAGTTGACTAATTAACCCAAAAACTAATTTTTTTGCTACTAAATTAACATTATAAATCAGCCATCTTACAACACTCACACACCACAATGCACTAATTACACTTAATGTGTTTTTTTTGACCCGTTTACCCGCCGGTACCGAAATCGCGTAAATCGAAAAATTTGCCGAATTGAAAAACGAATAAGTTGAAGTACTTTATGACTAAAAATAATATGAAAAATATTTTAAACCAATTAAAATCAAAGAACAAGGCTATTAAAATACTGGGTTTCACACAAACCACCCTCATTTTTCAGGTGTTCCAAATATAAGTATGACACGCCATTCTTTACCTAATCTTTGGAGGATTGCTATTTAGACTCCCTGTTTTACTGTACATAGACGTAGCACTTGGACAAAAATAGAATAATCATTTGGCATCGTCTGTTGGCAATGAACAAAAGCCATCATCAGACATCGCATCTACCTCGTGCGACACCTACAGGGACAACCAAGAAAAAGGAAAGGAACAACATGTCAACACCACTTCAACTGCTTAGCAGGAATGAGCGACCTACTATAGGGCAAGGAAGTGAGGACTCTTGTCCTTACAACAAGATTAGAATGTGTAAGTCTAAATTTTAAGCATCAAGTAGAAGGATACTTGTCCTTTGACAACTTGGGAAGCAAATTCAGGAGAAAAAAAAAAGAGATCACATGCATACTATCTTTAGAGTAAAATCCCTACTAATGCCCCCAAGGTTGAGCATCACTCTTGCCTTCAATGTTGAGCACTTCCACGGCCCTCCGGGGGAACGTCCTACTCTTACCCTCCCGAATAGAGCTCTTATTGGCCATGTCCTCGGGGATAGAGTCTTCACTTACTCTTACCCTTCATCTGAGATAGAGTTCTCGAATACTCTCACTCTCCAGTATCCTCAAAACCTTTTCACGAGGAATACACCTTGAAAGAGTTCAAGGAATGAAGGCAACCTAATGCCGGTCTGATCGAGAACTTGAGACATTTTATTTATAATATGTAATGAAGTGTTCATGTAATACCTTGATGGGCTAAACCCTCTAGGGTAATTAAGACTCGTGCACCTTATAATATTTTAATTTAAATTGTTGAAAATTCTGTCTTTCGTCTATTCCTCATTGTATACTTCTTTCATATGAAATTAGTTGAAATTTATGAATGTTTCTTGTTTTTGGCTAAAAAAAGTTGTGTCCCTCATGCTAATTACAAAACAGGTCATCTTCAAATTCATTGCTTCTAGCCTCCGGGGTTCGACCTACTCGACTTAGGACAATTGAGGGCTTCTGTGAAACCCAGTATTTTAATAGCCTTGTTCTTTGATTTTAACTGGTTTAAAATATTTTTCATATTATTTTTAGTCATAAAGTACTTCAACTTATTCATTTTTCAATTCGGCAAATTTTTCGATTTACGCGATTTCGGTCGGGTAAACGGGTCAAAAGTTGGACTACAGTGTAATTAGTGCATTGTGGTGTGTGAAAGTTGTTTGATGGCTGATTTAAAATGTTAATTTAGTAGCAAAAATTAGTTTTTGGGTTAAATAGTCAACTTGGAGACTATCTTGGTCAATGGGGAACTATTTGGGTCAATTTTGGAAGTTTTTTTAAGTCTTCTTCTTGTTGTTTCTTCCTCATTTCTTCCCAGCAGCAGCCGACTCCTCTTCCTCCATTTTTCCCCCAAAAATTTTCTTGGATTTCAAGTAGAAATCACTTGGAAGGTAAGATTTTATGTATTTTAGTATTTATGGCTTATGGGCTTTATATCCAAGCTTTAATTTCAAGTTTTGTAGGATTCTTTATGGCTGAAAATAAACCCTCTTTGCAGCCTTGTAAGTTATGATTTATGTATGTTATGGGTTGTTTTGATAGTGTTTTGGAGGTTGGGAAGTGATTGGGGTTGATTTTTAACAACTTTCCATGGTTAGATTACAAATTTTAAGATTATGAGTTAGGGTTTTGTCTTCCATATGTGGCCTAGAGTGTTATGCTATGAATGCTTATGTCTATGCACATAATGATGTTTTAGGAGTGTTTTAAGGTTAGTTTGGATAGGAATTGAGACTTGAAACCAAGTGGAATTGATTTCCCTTCATTTTGTAAGTAAGCGGAAGTTTGGCGCAACTAGGATAATTTGGATAATTGGTTATGTTTGAAGGATCTTTAATGATCTTTTGATGGTTTTAAGTGTTTCCTTGGTAGTGGGTTGGATAGGAAGCATGTTTGAATCATGCGTGTGGCTAATCGGTAAAAATTTTAGTTTGGTAGTAAAGAGGAATTCCAACCATAGGTTGTTTCTCTAATGTTGTAATAGAGTTAATTGTAGTGGTTATGGGGTATGGATTGTTGTGGAATGCTATTGATATATAGACCCGGCTAGATGTGTATCCGGTGAATCTTTCCGTTTATGGATTTTGTTGGTTGGTTGAATATGTTGTTTTGAGTTGGGTTGTAACCAAGGTCCCTTGAATACCTTGGAAATGGATTCCTCCCTGTTGAATATGTTGTTTTGAGTTGGGTTGTAAACAAGGTCCCTTGAATACCTTGGAATTGGATTTTATTGGCAGGGAGGATAGCCTAATTATAGCTTAGGGAGAGGCGAAGTTTTTCGGTTTTTCTGGAAAACTGAGCTTATTATCTCCTAATCTAGCTGTAATACGAATTTGAGGGGTTAACTAAGTGTTTTGACTGGGGTTTTAGCTTGTCGAAGTTGGTCAGAAATTGTGGAAAGGTCATTTTTGACCAAAGAGCTGTTGGTGTCGTTTTCTATCGTTTCGCGTCGTTTTCACTTCCTAGTCATTCTTTAACTTCTACATCTCTTCTAAGAGTCCTCTTATATCTGTTTTAGGTACCACGCCACCTACCGCCGGCGATCGCTAGTTCTGTGATCATTGTGCAGTTTTTGCTTTGATAGGTGGGTAACATAGACCCTCTTCCACTTGTATTTTGTTTAACGACTTTCGAAATATGTTTGGATGGATTTTAAAATGTGTATGATGTTTGGAACTGCACTTTTACCAAGTTTTGGAACTATTACATATGAAATCGGGACCAAGCTATTTTATGTTAATCAATTGATATGTTTGCAAACTCTTTTGATATGAAAGCATTTTATAACTGTTTTGGCTCATAGGTGACCTAGGTATATAATTTTGGATGTGTTTGGAAATGTTTGATTTGGGGGAACCGGGTCTATAGTCATCCCTGGGGCGCCATGGTGATGCTATGATCATTATGAACTATTTGATCGGGGTCTAAATGTGTATAAGAGATGTGCCATGTCACTAGTAGCTGTGGTAGATTACTATAATCTGACTAGTACTGTAGGTCATACCTTTGAGCCTAAAAGATACTCATGCTAAGCCGGCTAATAGATTTACAAACTGTACTTATATTTGTTCGCTATGCTTTAGCATACTATGTTTTGAAATGATTGGATCTTTTGGCTATGTTTTGGACATGCCTGACGTTTAAATGGCATGATACATTTTAGAAACTACTTATGATTATGGTTTGATGGTTCTATTACATTGCGGTTAAGTTTGTTGCTCTGTTCGTTTGTGCCTTGCACTTTGGGCCGGTGTACCATTAGCGCGGCGTGTTACGGTCCCGTTTTTGGGGCGTGACAGCTTCCCCAATAAACTACTCCAAACATATTAGGTTCATTCGATTTTGCATTTACATGAGTATTACCAGCAACATGGTTGTTCAAGCTAATATGTAATGCAGGAGCTTCTACAACTTGGCCATCTGAGGCACTAGCCACAAAATTATCCACTCTAGGTTTTATATGAACCCTTACTTCTTGAATCTAAGGCTTTGGCTGCCACACATTGTCTCCCATTTATGGAGGTATATCCTTTACAGGCTGATGGCTATTCAAACATATTTCTTATGGCCATGTTTTCTACAATCAATACAATAATAAGAAAGATCCTCATACATTGTCGATTGCCAAAACCTTGATTGATCATGAGCTATCCAAAATTGGATGGTAGATGCTTGAGAAGATCTATTTTCACACAAAATATTGCCACACTAGGCCTAGACAAAATTGGTGTGAAGCATCCAGCTTTAATGACTACCAATCATTTGTGTAGTTGAGAATAGTCTTTTCGTGTTATAGAAATGAATAGGAAGTTTTCTAGTGATTCCCAGACTGAGCAATTCGTGATTCACTATCCGCACGAAAATCAGGATTCCAATTTAGCACTCACATACCACTAGAAACCTCACTGTCAACATCTCAAGAAATCTTTCCCCAAATCAAATAAAAAATACATGTCCTAAGCTCATAAATATCATAATTTTTATGTATTATTTACCACATTTTTATGTGTTGTAAGCAATATTTGAGATAATCATGAGTTTAATTGATTTATTCTTTTTCTTATCTTATGTAGGTTTTAAGTGCAAAAGGAATTAAAATGATGAAATAAAGTGAAGAAAAATTGTGAGAACAAAGAGTGCACAAGTATTGAGCAATTTGAACTATGATGCCTTGTATTTTGAGCATAAATTTCTCTTGAGCTCCAATTAAGTTGATTCAATATGTGTTGGAAAGCTAAAAGAAAGGGCTACAAGTTTTGTGTTTTGCGTTTTTCCAAATTCTGTGAGTATTAGGTCAAAATCTGGGTTGAAGTTGAAGTAGCATGTAGAAGTAGTGCGCACGTGCGTGCTAATCCTGGCACGCGTGCGTTGTTACTAGAAAAGAAGAATCTAGAAGCCAAGTCATCACTTGTGCATTCGGTTACGGGAGCATGTGCACCCGTGCTTGTGACGTTCTGCAAAAATTATTATTTTTGATAGCTTTCTTCGTCCGATTGGACTCTTTTTCGAGAGTTTTTATGCGCTTCTTGTGGGATAGTGATATTTAACCATAGAATCCTTTATATAATAGTCTTCAGAGAATTGAGTTGAAGGGCACAAAGTTTTTTTTATTGTTCTTTAGTCGTAGTTTTAATAACTTTATTTTGTATGCTCTCCCATGGTCTTTTGTTCCTACAAACTTCATTCTTGGTCAAGGGAACTGAAGTCGTGGATTATTTAATATTGTGAGACTTATTGTGTTTAATGATTCAATTCTTTATTTCATGTATTGGTTACTTTTTTGCAATTAATTTATGATTTGTTTTCTTTTGATTTCTATGTATGCAGCGTAGTTAATTAATTGAATCAATTGATAACTAGATTAATATTGGCTGCGTTGTCTGATTTAATCTGTGAAGTGATTAGGTTTAATAATTGCTGGACTAGGTTTATTGAATCTAGGTAAAATAACTAGCTAATTGATATAACCACGTGTGTTTATGTTATATTAGTCTAATTGATCTTTCTAGCTCTCAATGCTTCCACTTGATTAATTTTTTGCGCATGTCTGGAATTAATTGATAGTTTGGGTTGTGATTGGATCGTGTGTTGAAGATTAACTAAATTTAAGGAAAGATACAAGAATAAGCAGTGAATTGGAATTTAGGATAAGTTCTTCAATTAGTACTTGATATAGGAATTGTGGTACTTTTTGCAACAATGATCGACTAGCAAATTTCCATGATGGATGTGGATCAACACCAAGAATACTTCTTTATCTTTATTTTCACCTATTCAATTCATTTGTTCTAATTATATCGCATTTTAATTCAATTCTTTTCACAACCCCCCATTGTTACAATTGGAACACAATCAGTTACACTCTTTGTGGAACGATCCTGTACTTCCACTACTATGTTAATATTTAGAAGCATAGGTTTTATTTTTTGGGTTTAGACAACAGCACAACCAACACGTATGAGCGAGTGAGAAGTCCAAAGTTAAAGGACCCTTAGACCATACTATAAAGAAATCCTTCCTTAGAGCAGTCATGCTAGGCTTGCACATGGAGAACTTTCCAACAAGATCATGCTTAGTGAAATGGTTTATATAATTCAGTAATCTCATATTTTGTAAAGAATAAGGCTGGTTCTCCCTAGTAAATGATAGAATTTTTAATGGGAATGGAAAAGTATGAACTAATGAATACATCAGTAAAGGATTTAGGAGAATGAGCAAGGGGTTGACCTGTAGTTTTAACTTATTGTACATTTATTAATTACTCACTCCATCCTATTCTTTTTGTCACTTGTTTTGGTTTTTGATCAAACTAAAATATTTTATTATCAACTATTTAATCCAATTTATTTAATTTTTCAAATATAGTTTAATAATATTAATGCTCTAACCAAGGACTACAATATAGATGCCTCAAATTTAAAAAAAATAAAAAATTATAAAAAGAAAAAGTGAAGCTCTAAAATTAGTAGAGTTGATAAAAACTAGAAAAGGTGACAAAAGAAGGCGATACATGATAGATACCCTTTAACTTACTGCTGAAGGGCAAAATACAAGATCATTTGCAGCTATAACACAAGGTCCTATTCTTTTCCAGTGACAGGAGATATTCACCATGAAGTGACTGATGGCAAGGTGAAACTGAAGCCTTTAGTCCAATACAAAGGGAAACCTACCACCTTTTTTACAGAAGAGGTGATTAAAGAATTATTAGAACAATTCAAATTTTCATTAGCTAGTCAATTCAAGCATGGGAGACCTACAATGGAAGTTATATGTAAAAGCATTCATACAATTGGTTTTAAGGGGGATTTCTCGTTGGGTTTGCTAGATTCAAGACATTTTCTTATTCATTTTTCAATTGAAGATGATTTTCTGAGGTGCTAGCTTAAAGGCATCTGGTTTGTTAATGGATTTCACATGAGGGTGTTCAAATGGATCCCTTAGTTCGAGTTAGATGTTGATCCATCTGTGGTTCCTATTTGGATTTATTTTAGAAAATTTGCTTGCATGCATGTTCAAGAAGGAGATTGTCTTTTCTATTGCACAAGCAGTAGGAAGGCCTCTCAAAATAGATGTTCCAACAGCCAAACTGTAGTCAATCGGCCAAGTGTGGCTAAGGTTTGTGTCAAGGTTAATTTACTTTTAGATCTGCCACAAAAGGTATGGTTGGGATATGGAATTGGAAAATGACAGAAGACTTCTTATGATGACATCCACAGTACTAATCTTATTGTCAAAAGATTGGTTACTTATTAAACGAGTGTCCAGTCCGTAGGAATGATGGAGGAGGCGGGGCCAAACAATCACAACCAATAAAGCAATCTTATTCCAAACAGTAGCACCAACAACCTTAGTACTAGCAAAAGCATCCGAATAAAAGGGAAACCCTAAAAGGCAAAGCAGTGGTACAACAACCAAAGGAGGTGGCTAGTGAAAGATGGATTCAAATTAAAAAAATGACACACAAGTAAGCCCACTCAATGCCCAACAAATCAGGAAGTAGATGTACTAGAAATTTGAATTCAAAAGTTGTTGGCGAGACACAACAAAAATCCACCTTTAGTGGAACCACAACCAACTATAGTTAAACAAATATCGTCTTCACACAGAAAAGAACCACAAAATATTCTCTTTGAGAGGGAGAAGCAAGTAGAGATGAATGAGGAGGTTCAAAATTTGGAATACCTTAACTCTCTTAATTCTCTAAGAAATGGTCTGGAATCTAGAAATCAAATTCAGCAAAGGGAGGACTTGGAGAATATGGAGGAGAAAAATCCAGCATCAAAGAAAGTGAAGCAACATATTGCTTGCATATGAAACGACCTAAGGTTAACCTTTCCAGAAGCTAATATTCTTAAAAAGATATCGCAATTGATTATCAGGCGAGGCTGGTTCAAACTAAGTATGCTCAATATCAAGAAGGGGATGATCTTGAGGTATCTGAATCATTATTGCATTCAGAAGAAAATCAAATAGCTAATTGGAACGATTTTACAAAGTCCCTTTCACACAAAAATATTCTTCTTGCAAACCCGTTTACTTTGGTTGTTAGAAGAAGACCAAGAAAGAAATTTGTTGCAAGCACTATTATGATAACTAAGAGTTCTACTTCTAAAACTATCACATTGCCTTCCCAAGAAACTAATTTTCAAGGAATGCGTTGATATGGAATATATGTGGGTTTAGGAATAAAACTTCCTCGAGAAAGGTTAAGAAATTGGTGAGGATGAATAATGTTCAAGTGTGAGCTCTTATTGAGCCTTGCTTGATATGAATAAAGTTACTTGGGTCAAAGAAAAGCTTGGGTTTTCGCATTCAATTTCGAATTCAATCAATACAATTTGGTTATTCTGAAATTCTTCAATTAATGTTCAAGTTCTAGTAGTTCAAAACCAGGTTATTCACGTATCCATGGATTGCATAGGATTGACTAAACCTATTTTTGGTTCAACTATGTATGCTAAGTGCACAGTGAAAGATAGAAGAGAGCTATAGGAATCTTTGACGACTTTTTTAGCTACTTGTCAAGATGCATGGTTTGCTGGAGGTGATTTCAATTAGATAAAGGAGGTAGCTGAATATCATGGGCATTCTAAAGTTGATATGACGGGGCAAAACTGAGTTGAACAGTGCTCTCAATCACTGTGGTCTTCTTGATATTCTAGTTTCAAGACACAAATTTACTTGGAATGGAAATAGACATGGCAAGTAGGTATGGAAAAGATTGGATAGGGTTATTTGTAACCAGCAGCTGATTAATTCTTTCTAGCAAGTTTGAGTCATGCATTTGAATATGACATTCAAATCATTCTCCACTTATTTTTTCCTTGAAGCAGTCTCAATACTCAAGTCTTGACCTATTTAGATTCTTTAATGTCTGGGTAAAGCATGAAACACTTTATCAGACAGTTAAGAAGAGTTGGAATCAATTTTGTCCAGGTTCAGCCTAGCAGAAATTTGTAGCTGATAACACTAAAAATTTAGGGATAATTTATTTATTAGGAACCCTAATTTGACGTTTTGTAACCCTAATTTTAGGTTTTTTGTGTGTGATTTAGGGTTATTAGATCAAAATTAGGTTTTGTGTGTTTTAATAATTTTTAGTGTTAAATTTGTGTTAATTAATTATGTTAGCAATGTTTGTTTGTGTTATGCAGGAAAGGGTAATTTTGGAAGTCTAAAAGTGGAGAGTTACATTCTAAACAAAGAAGAAGAAAAAAAAAAAAAGATATAGCTAGGCGCTTTTTTTTAGCACAGCCAAATTTTTGTCACAGAGAATCACATTGATATGCTGCAGCAAGGTTTATGGCAAGGAATCAACAAGCAAGAAGGCAACAAATAGTCCAATGTGGCTAGTCAGGTTGCAAAGAAAAAAAAAAGATTCCAACGTGACAAGGCACACGTGAGCCAACAAAAGGGAGTCAAATGCGTGTGGGCCACAAATAACTTATTAACAAAAAGCCCACATACTTCTATAAATAGTCATTTTCCTTCATAATGTTAGAATTAGAATTAGGTTTTAGGTTTTTTTGAGAGTGACCGCTCAGGTTCTCTCTGGACAATTTTATACTTCTTGCATTAATTTCATTAGCAATTTTAAATTTTAAATTTCAAGAATTTGTTCGTGGATTTATTACAATTCGTGATTTTGGATTCGTAGATTATCCGGAGAACCTGTGACAATTTTCGGAGGGTTCGAGTATGCTTCATTATTTATTAGTTAACTATTTTCACTTCAATTTTGGCATTTAATTATTTAATTGCTTTTTGTTTAGTTTAATTAATTTTAATTTGGGTTAATTCTTAGAAAGGACTTTAGCATTCTTGGGAAGAAAATATACAAAGGACTTTAGCATTCTTGGGAAGCCTCCTTGGCTTTACTAGGGGAGTTCTATATTTTTTTTTCTTTTTCTTTTATTTTTCTTCCTTTTTCATTCTTTTCCTTTTTGGTCATTTTATATGTAGTGCTATTTCTGTTAGTTTTTATCTCTTCTCCTACTTTTGTGGAAACATTGGGGACAATGTTTCACTCAAGTTAGGGGGAGAGGTCTATGGTATAGTGTGTGTTTTCGTTGTCTAGGTTGTTTTGGATTGTTTTAGGCATTTTGTGTTATGTGTTTGTTTTGTTAAAGTGTGTCTTACGAACGGAGAATTTCTAAACATAATTGGCTTTTTTCTGTTTCAGTAGTTTTTGGAAAAAAAATTTCTTGAATACACATATGTATAGGAATTTTTGTTCTTTAAACCCATTGATTTATTGAATGTGATCACCTTTATATGACAATGTGTGACAATGTCTGAGTATGTGTGGCAGTTTCGTAATTTTAAATGAGTGATATCCTTTACCACTTATTGCAACTTGGATTTAACTTGTGACATATTAGTTGGGGTCATTTCATATTTGCCAAGTATGAATGAAGTTTGGACTAAAGAGATGACTTAGGCAATTTCTTTGGACCATTTGAGCCAAAAAAACAAACTTTTTCATGATTATCCCTATTGTCCCTTTTTGAGCCTATAAGTCTATTCTTCATTGGTAACCACATTATTTAGCCGTTTTATCCTTTTGTTTTATTTTCTCATCTTTCTACCCATCACCTTAGTTAGTGTTGATGACATCAATACCATTAAATTGTTTTTGGTGAAGGTTGGGATATGTTGTTTATTGCGACTAAAAAACAAGAGAATATTTTGATTAATGAAGTCCCTGTTGATTATTGTGAATGTTAGTTGGTATTTTTATTATTGTTGTTTTATTATTAAAAAAAGAAAAAATGCAAAAAAAAAAAAGGAAAAAAGAAAGTTTGATTGAAAAAATGAAAAGAAAAAAAAATTGTTTGTTATTCAAGTTTAAGTATTGTTCTATTGTGTGAATAAAGAGGGCATGTTATAGCCTTCTATTTTGTTGGATAAAGTTATTGGTTAAATAATGATGTGGTTCGGACATGTATTAGGGGATGTTGGTTCGATGTCGGTGATGCAACTAAGATGATTTAAGCTCATTTACCTAAATTTATCCTATCCTTGTCCCCTACATTACAAGTTAAAAAGTCCTATTTGATCTTTGGTCTGAATTAATTCATATTAGTGATTATGGGATAGAAACATTCTTTTGAATGTCGGACTAGGTTGTCATTTGTTAAACTATAGTTAATATAACAGTCTTGTCAAGATGGGTTAGGGAGTGATTCTACTTTCCATACTTTTTCTTAGTGAGTGGATTGGTTGCATTGTCATGATGAATGTGGGATTATGGATTGAAAATTTCTTATGTGTGTGTGGCAATTGAATTTTTGGTTAAAAGTTTTTATTATTGATGCATGGGAAGAGTTAGTTTTGTGTGGATTTTCTTTTTGTTTGTGGTCATGTTATTGTGTTAGTCATTTTCTTTTCTTTTTCCTAGGATGCAAAATGTTAAGTTGGGGAGAGGTCTATGGTATAGTATGTGTTTTCGTCGTCTAGATTGTTTTGGGTTGTTTTAGGTGTTTTGTGTTATGTGTTTGTTTTGTTAAAGTGTGTCTTAGGAGAATTTCTAAATTTAATTGGCTCTTTATTGTATCAATAGTTTTTGGAAATAATTTTTTTCTGAAATCCACATATGTATAGGAATTTTTGTCATTTAACCCCATTGATTCATGGAATGTGACATCACCTTTATATGACGAGTCAATGTATGACAATGTGTGAGAATGTGTGGCAGTTTCATTAATTTTTAAATGAGTGATATCCTTGACCACTTATTGCAACTTGGATTTAACTTGTGACATATTAATTGGGGTCATTTTATATTTGTGAAATATGAATGAAGTTTGGACTAAAGAGATGATTTAGGTAATTTCTTTGGACCATTTGAGCCTAAAAAGCATTCTTTTTTATGATTATCCCTAGTGTCCCTTTTTGAACCTATAAGCCTATTATTCACTGGTAACCACATTATTTAGCCTTTTTATCCTTTGCTTTATTTTTCGATCTTTCTACCTATCACCTTAGTTAGCGTGATGATAGCAATACAATTAAATTATTTTTGGTGGAAGGTTGAAATATGTTGTTTATTGGGACTAAAAATTTTAAAGAATATTTAAATTAAAGAATTCCCTTTTTATTATTGTGAATGTTAGTTGGTATTGTTATTATTGTTGTTATTATAATTTTAAAAAAAAAGAAAAAAATGCAAACGCCCAAAAAAAAAAGAAAGAAAGTTTTATGGAAAAAAAGAAATGAAAAAAAAAATTGTTTGTTATTCAAGTTTAAGTATTGTTCTATTGTGTGAATAAAGAGGGCATGTTATAACCTTCTATTTTGTTGGATAAAGTTATTGGTTAAATAATGATGTAGTTCAAATACGTATTTGGGGATTTCAATTCGATGTCGGTGATATAATTAAGATGATTTAAGATACTTTATCTAAATTTATCCTATCCTTGTCCCATAGCCTACCTTACAAGCCGAAAAGTCCTATTTAATCTTTGGTCTGAATTAACTCATATTAGTGATTATGGGATGGAAACATTCTTTTGAATGTCTAACTAGGTTGTCACTTGTTAAACTGTGGTTAATATAAGTCTTGTCAAGGTGGGATATGGAGTGATTCTTCTTTCCATACTTTTCCTTTGCGAGTGGAGTGGTTGCATTGTCATGACGAATGTGGGATTGTGGATCGAAATTTTCTTATGTGTGTGTGGAACTTATATATTCAATTAAATTTTTGGTGAAATTTTTTTATTATTCATACATGGGAAGAGTTAATTTTGTGTGAATTTTCTTTTTGTGAGTGGTCTTGTTATTGTGTTAGTCATTTTCTTTTCTTTTTGTCTGAGACGTGAAAAACGTTAAGTTGGGGGGAGTTGATAACTCTAAAAATTTAGGTATAATTTATTTATTATGAACCCTAATTTGATGTTTTTTTTGTGATTTAGGGTTATTAGACTAAAATTAGGTTTTGTGTGTTTCAATGTGTTTTGGTAATTTTTAGTGTTAAATTTGTGTTAAAATTATGTTAGTAACGTTTGTTTGTTTGTGTTATGTAGGAAAGGGTAATTTTGGAAGTCTAAAAGTGAAAATTTACATTCTAAACAAAGAAGATAAAAAATAAAAAAGGATATAGCCATGCTCGTTTTTTGAGCCGGGCCAAATTTTTGTTACAGAGAAGTTCCTCTCTGTAGGAAGGATATTGATATGTTGTAGCAAGGTTTATGGCAAGTCAGGAATCAACAAGCAACAAGGCAGCAAATAGTCCAACGTGGCCAGTAAGGTCGCAAAGAAAAAAAAGATTCCAACGTGACAAGGCAGATGTGAGCCAGCAAAAGGGAGTCAAACACGTGTGGGCCACAAATTACTTATTAACAAAAAGCCCATATACTTCTATAAATAGTCCTTTTCCTTCATAAAGTTAGAATGAGAATCAGGTTTTAGGTTTTTTTAGAGTAGCCGCTAAGGTTCTCTCTAGACAATTTTATACTTGTATTAATTTCTTTAGCAATTTTTCAATTTTCGATTACAAGAATTTATTCGTGGATTTAATACAATTCCTGAATTCGGATTCGTGAATTCTCTAAGAACATGTGGTAATTTTCGGAGGGTTCAAGTACGATTCATTGTTTATTAGTTAATTATTTTCACTTGAATTTTGTCATTTAATTATTTAATTCTTTTTGTTTATTTTAATTAATTTTAATTAGGGTTAATTCTTAGTTTAATTTCGTTATTTATTTTAACCTAATTTTTCTTTTTCTTTCATTATATCTTTAATTAGTTTTAGTTTGGATTTCTATCAATTAATTATTTTGTAGTTAAATTAGTTATTTCGTCATTTAATTCACGCAAATTTATTTTCCATAATTTTTTAGGGTTAGTTTGTTATTTAAATTATTTTTATAAAAATAAATCTAGAAACAATTCCTTTCAATTTGTGATTGTCTAAATAGTAATCGATACTAAGTATTCAATAAATGACTGATTTGATCCTTGTGAGAATGATCCTTATTACCTATATACTACTACCGACCCGTACACTCACGGAGACGTGTGTTAGTAAGTAGTTAATTTGTAAATTTAGGGTTTGACATGTATCAGTAGCCAAGCTGAACAAACTCAAATATGATTTGAAATCTTGGAATAAGTCTCAGTTTGGAGATATTTGCCAAAAAATCAAGAAAGGAAAAGAGAAGGTTAGTCAAAAGGAAGAAGTATTCCACCAGGACCCTTCAACTCAGAATAATGTATTATTGGACATCTAATGAAAAAGCTTTATTGATTAAGGCTTTTGTAGAAGAGAAAGCTTCTCAGAAACAGAAAGCAAATATAAAATACCTCAAGGAGGGAGACCATAATTCCAATTTTTTCCATACTCAACTGTAAATAAAGAGAAATCAGCTTCGTATAATAAGGCTTGAAGGTTCTAATGGCAATTGGATAGATAACAGTGAAGCCTTGGGAGCTGAGGCAGTCAAATTTTTTGTGCATTTACTATCTGCAGAAGATGTTCCAAGGGATTTTGGCCTTCTTGATGTTATTCCTAATTTTCTCACTGATATAGACAATGAAAATTTAGTGTCTATTCCAGCTTTGAAAGAGGTTTAAACAGTGGTTTTTTCTATGGATCCAGATAGTGCTGCTGGGGTAGATGGGTTTAATGGTTATTTCTTCAAATCTTTTTTGGAAATAATCTCTCAAGATCTATTAGCTGCTGCTGTAGAGTTCTTTCAAGGTCATTCCCTTCCCAAAGCCACCACTAGTACACTGGTGATAATGTCTTATACCTAAGGTGGATAATCCTTATACTTTGAATGAATTTAGGCCTATTAGTTTTTGTACAGTGATTAGCAAAATTCTTTCGAAACTAATGGCTAATATTCTAAAGAAGTTACTTCCTACGTTGATTTCTACGGAGCAAAGTGGTTTTTCTTTCTGAGAGGAACATTTTAGATAATATCCTTTTGGCTCAAGATTTAGTTGAACACTTTGACAAGAAGGTGAGGGGTGGTAATAAGGTTCTTAAATTGGATATGGTTAATACTTTTAACAAGGTTTCTTGGGATTTCTTATATAAAGTCTTGAATAAGTTTGGATTTTCTGACAAGTACATTTTTTCTTAGAAAACAATTGGTTCTCCATCCTTTTCAATGGAGTGCCTTTTGGTTTCTTCCACTCTACAAGGAGAGTTAGGCAAGGACATCCTATTTCTCCTTGCCTTTTCATTCTTGCAGCTGAAATGTTGTGTAGGGGTTTGCATAAATGGTTTGTTGATGGGACAACAAAGATAGGTTATTATTCTATAGCTAGGAGATGTATCCCTGTTACAAACCTTTACATGCTCATGATATCGTTATTTTTCTAAATGGGGGCAGAATATCTATTCAGAGCCTTTGTTCTTTCATAAAGCAATATGAAGCTTGTTTTGGTCAACCTATTAAAGGGAGAAAGAGCAATTTCTATGTCTTCCCCAAATAGAATTTAGCTAAATGGACGGTAATATCAAGGATTATTGATTTTGGGAAGGAGTTAGCATTCACATACCTTGACTTCCCAATCAAGAAAGGCAGGAAGACTTACTCTTTGTTTCAACCAATAATTGACCAGATAACACTCAAACTAATAGGTTGGACAAGGAAAGCTTCTATCTGCAGGAGGAAGATTATTGCTCATTAAACATGTTCTCAGTTCTATTCCAATATATCTCTTGACAGACATGTCTTCCCCTAAGTCAGTGATTAAAGAGATTGAAATGAAGTTCTGTGAGTTTTTTTTGGAGAGATTCAGATATTGGGTAAAAAAATTGAATTAGAGATTATGAAGAAGGATGGCTCATCCAACTCACCAAAATGGTCTGGGATTCAAATAGTTGGATGTTATTGTAGATAGGATGTCTGTGAAACTACTGTGGAATTTAAGGGCTAAATATTCTCTATAGACACAATTTATCAGCTCTAATACTTAAATAGTCATCCTAGAGTGGTGGAATTAGCTAGAAGTGTCTCTCAAATATGGAAAAGAATGATGTCGGCTAATGACTTGGTGGAGAATATATCTTTGTGAAAGTTAGAAATAGAAGCTCATCTTTTTGGTTTGACAGTTGGGACAAATCAGGCTTACCTCCAACTGAAGATTGTCCAAACATTGATCTACAACTAAATAGGGTTGGAATGGTAGTTCCTGGAATTTGGATTTAACCAAGAATACTTGTCCTTCATTTGATGTGCAATAATTAAACCAAAAGATTGTGTTTTGCTGATGAACCTGATATTTTTGCATGGAAGGGCAATTCTTCTGGAGGTTTTTTCTATCAGCTTAGCAATTGATATTCTTGATTCTAGAGCTTCGACCATGTTTTCTAGAAAGATGATATGCAATGAAAGGATTCCTTTAAAGATAACTGTGTTCATTTGGAGACTTCTGAAGCTTTACTGCCAATGGACAGTGTTCTAAGAAATAAAGGTTTTCAATTCCTTTCAAAGTGTCAATATTGCAATGAGGATAAAACTTTGGATCATAGATTTTTTTGTCTTGTCAAGTTTCTAACGCTGTACGGAAAACATTATGAAAGGCTACTAGATATTTCCTTTCCATAAGTGAATCTAATGCAGTATTTAAATGATTGGTGGTTAGATCATGAGGCTGGTTCTTTCCTAGAAATTCAACACAAGTTGATTCGAAACTTGGTTTGGAGGGCGTTTTGATAGCAAGGAACAAGAGTTATTTTGAGGGAATTCATGTTTTTCATCATTTGATGTTAGGGTATCTATTGATACTTTTTTACACAACATTTCACGGGCTGTCCAACACTTTGAAGATCAAGTATAATATCGCTAAAACCTATTCTTCTTCCAGCTGGATTGAATGCAAATTTCATAACAATAGAAAAATGATTGTGGTTGTGATAGAATTTTAAGTTTTTAAGTACACTTAATAATGTTTTTTAATGTGTTTCTTTTAAGTTTGAAATCGATCGGGAGTCAACCTGGTGATTAGTAGGTGAAATGAGAAACATTAGTGAAACAATAGTGCACCAGCCCAGTGACTTGTGCCAGGAGCTCAAGAGTAGTGACAAGCCACAATTTTGTGGGAACATCTGTAACCACAAAGCCCTAAGCAACACCCATACTAGGCAGAAACGGGTTTCATGTTTGTTCCCACTTTTCAGGACTTTTCGGCCGAAGCACTTGTACAACCCCAAAACTTCTATCAATTGGGGATCTATGGTTATTTTAGGAGTAGTCTCTCATAGTTTTAGAGTACTATAACAATCAAGAAGCGATCAGTCACCCATGTTCTAAGATCAAGAACAGCTACACAAGATTGAAGATCAAGACTACCAATAAGACGTTTTGTTCTTGTTCCCCACCGTTCTTGTTCTTTGCTACAGTGATGGATGCAAACTCTTTCTTTCTTGTTTCTATAGTTTAATTGTGCAATTAATTGTTATCTATTATTCTAGTTTGATCTCAACATGTAGTTTGGTCAACTCTTTTCATATCCTTTGATTACGAATGAATGAGTTTTTTATTCAAGTCCACGACTAATGCTTTTAATTGATTAATCTCCAACTGAATTGATTTGTAAACCTTGTATTGAACGTGAAAAGGGGAATTTAGGATTAGACATGATTTCAATAGACTTTGCTTGATTTATTTATGTAGACAAATAAATTAATTCGTGTCTAGGATAGACATATACCTATATGCCTTAGGTAGTCGAGATTAGGGTTGTCTAAATACTTCAATCCTGATAGCAACTCATAGAAACACAGTGATTTGGTTTGGATTAACAGGTTTTCAAAACATAAAAATATTCTTGTTACTTATGACACAATAGAATCCTAGGTTAACAAAAACTAGTTATTAATTGACAGATAGTAGACATGAGATGCTCAAATAAAGCGTTGAGTGAAAGTTGAACCCTAGATTTCATTTATTTATTTTGCTTAATTACTTGTTAATTTCGTTTTACTCATTCCTCAAAATAAATCTTTTGTATTGAGTTGGGTGTGCTAAATTTAGTACATGGTAGGATTAAGACAAAGTCCCCATGAAACGATCTCTACTCACCATTTATTACTTGTAACAATATGTACATCTGTGTGTGTAAATCGTGCAACATAAAAGCAAACAAAAAATATAAAAAGTTCAACAGCATCTACTGAAGCCGTTAAACAAGTACTCGGAACCTAGAAAAAGATAGACGAAAGTGATTATCAATAACTCCATTTTCTAGAATTATCACACACGCAACCTAAACTTTTTTATGAGTTTTGAGCACAACCGAACAACAATTTGGCAATGGTCGTAACAATCAATGACCAAGTACTGGAGTTAAAATAATCATTCATGTATTTGAATAATTTGACCACCTATCTCATATTATCATGCAAATGCCAAAAATTATTTATACAAAAACAATTGATAAGTTAATCACACTTATTTGGATGAGACAACAATGACCATAAAGTTTATTAAATGACACAAAAATCAAAAATCAATGCTTCACTTCCCTTTCACTCATATAGACTAGCTATTTAGGGCTTTTTTTTAAAGTTTGTAATGCAACACTAACGTAACAAGTTAGGATAAATGTTTATATAAAAGAGACTTAAATAACCTTAGACATGTTAACCAATATCGAACGAAGATCCAATAGCGTAATATCCCATAAGCATAGTATTCAACAATGGCTCTTCTACTTTTTTTCACTTTCCCCATTTTTCCTTTTTCCTTTCCTATCTTTTTCATTTTCTTCTTCAAATTTTTTTCTCTTTTGAAAATAAGAACTTCACATTCTTACACTATTAAGTTGAAAACATTTACAAAGATTTGAACTCTAGAGGTGGATAAGAGTCTAACAATTTTCTGAATAAATAAAGCAATTATCTCTCATTTCCCTTGTACAACACTCCACCAAAATATTCTGTAATCATGGTATTCAAGAACTCAAAAAAGATCAATACAATGAGTAGAAAGAGAATGGTAAAACCAAAGGACTTGAGACTAAATAATGTGGTTCAAACAATAAAAATTAAAGGCTTATAAAAGCTCATACAGGGACACTTGGAAAAAAATTCCATGAAGGTTGGCCATTTGGCTTAAACAGTCAAAAGAAAGCATAAATCATTTCTAATAAAAAAAGGCGCAAGTCATTTCAAAATTCAAGTTTCATTTGTACTTCGCTAAATGAAGATCCTTAATACCCTAGCCAATGTCCCAAGTTGTAACTCAACTAATCCTTTGTTTAGGTGTTGATGTCTATAAAATTCTGACTGTTTTGATAGAAAGAGACTCAACAATCAATATAGATATTGCCAAATAAGTACTCAATCATTAGATCCACAAAAAATTTCCCAAAGCTACAACTAGTCAATAACTAAACATGGTCAATGCCCCAAGCATACTATACACCCTAGTTATTCTTAAATACAATATAAGGATACAGAAATTGAAACATATTTTAACCATTGGTAATATAAAACTCAATTAACAAAACTTTCACACAAGAAAAAAGCGACACTCATAGACAACTCACATTATGACCCAACACATAGGAGAATGAGTATTTAATTGTGTCAAATAAGTACTCAATCATTAGATCCACAAAAAATTTCCCAAAACAACTAGTCAATAACTAAACATGGTCAATGCCCCAAGCATACTATACACCCTAGTTATTCTTAAATAAAATATAAGGATACAGAAATTGAAACATATTTTAACCATTGGAAATATAAAACTCAATTAACAAAACTTTCACACAAGAAAAAAGCGACACTCGTAGACAACTCACATTATGACCCAACACATAGGAGAATGAGTATTTAATTGTGTATGTCTATATATATATACATATATATATATATAAATACTCATTCTCTTATATGTATATATATATATATAAAAGAGAGAGAGAGAGAGAGGGAGGGAGTGAGAGAGAGAGAAAGAGAGAGAGAGAGGGAGTATAGGAGAATTGGTATTTAATGAGAATGTCTAAATAATTGAATGTGGCAAGGTAAAAATATAAGAAATTACATAGTAAATAAAGGGGGTAAAAGATTAATGGTTAATATTCTCAAGGGACATTTGCTTTCAACTCTTACAAACAAAACCTAAGAGAATCTTGGCGGTCAAATGGGAATGCCCTCCTCCAGGATGTTTCAAACTAAATGTGGATGGCGCCTCAAAAGGTAATAAGGAATGGCAGCAGGTACCTTGTCATAAGGGATCACAAGGGCCATTGTATACGGGCATTTTCAAATGGTTACTTTCAGCAAACCAACTTGCAAGCCTGTAATGGCACTTGAAGAGGGGCTTTATCTGTGACAGGTTCAATTCACCCATTGGAGGTTGAGATTGAAATAAAGTATCATCCTTGTCAACACTTTAAAGATTGGTTCGTCGTCACCAATTTGGAGTATTGATGACCAACTCCATGTCATACAAGGCCTTTGTGTTGGAAAGCAGATTTCATTTAAACATATTTTTAGAGAGTCTAATCAAGTTGCTGATAGATTAGCTAATGAGGGTATTGCAAATCCAATGTATGTTGAGTACGAGCACAACACCATTCCTTGCTCTATAAAAGGTCTGGTTTGGCTAGATGCTAGGGCTGCCCTAACCTTCGATATTATAATAACTCATAAAATAAATAAAAGTTCTGCCCACCTTTTGGGCGTTTGATTAAAAAAAAAGATTAATGGTTAATATAACCGTAAAAATTCAAATTACTTATCTAAATATTATTTTAGCTACCATTATTTATCAAAATGGTTACATTCTGAACATTTACCTTATAATTATGAATATAAATGGCAAATCTAAAATGTTGTTCTTTAGCATAGGCTAAGAAAATAAATATTTCTTAATTTAAAGATCTCCAGATTTATAATCTGTAAAAGATTATTTCAAATAACTTTTATTAAATTAGAGGAGATTTAACCTAATTATGTTTGAGTAATATTATCCTAACAATTTTTTTATATCTTAGAAGGAATATTTTTATCAAAAACTTAATAATCTACAATGTTATAAATAAGATAACTAGTTTTAAAATAATTTATTCTTTACATTATTTCAACGCAATTTTCGAGAAATAATTTTATTATATTACATTTAAAAGTAACTTTAAAAGTAGTTACTCAATTGTTATAAGTATTTTCTTCCTTTTCTAATCTCGAAAACAACTCCAACTTTCTTTTCACTATAAAGAAATTACAAGAAATTACGAGTTTCTTTAATGAAAATATATAAGAAACTACATAGTAAATAAAGGAGTAAATGATTAATGATTCAAAAACCATGAAAATTCAAATTGCTTACCCAACTATTATTTTCTCTACTTTTATTTATTCAAAATGGTTACTTTGTGCACATTTACCAATTATAATTATGAATATAGTTAAATGACAAGTCTTAAATGATGTTCTTTATCATATGCTAAGAGAATAAGTATTTCTCAATTTAAAGATCTTAAGATTTATAATATGTAAGGGATATTCCATATAACTCTTATTAAATAGGATGAGAGATAAACAAATTATGTTTGAGTAATAGCATCCTTATAATCTGATTATATTTCAGAAGGAATATTTATCAAAAAATTAATGATCTACTCTATTACAAAAAATTAAAATAATTTAAAATAATTTCTTCTTTGTGTGCTTCAACACCATTTGCTTATTAATGATCTAATTATATTACATTTAAAGGTAAATTTAAAAGTATTCTTTCAATTGTTGTAAGTGTTTTATTCTTATTCTAATATAGAAAATAACTCCAAATTTCTTTTTAATACAACAAAATTACAAGAAATTACAAATTTGGAGTTACAAGAAATTACAAGTTAAAAATACATGTCATTACACAATAAATAAAGGAGGTAAAAGATTAATGGTAAAAATAAAACCATGCAAATAAATTACTTGTCTAAATATTATTTTAACTACTTTTATTTATTTCAAAATAGATACTTTGTGCACATTTACCTATTATAATTATGAATATTAAATGACATGTCTAAATTGATGTTCTTTATCATTAGTTAAGAAAATAAGCATTTCTTAATTTAAAGATCCATAGATGTATAATATGTAAGGATTATTCCAAATAACTTTTATATAAATAGGAGGAGATTTAACCTATTTATGTTTGAGTAATGCATACTTACAATTTGCTTACATCTCAGAAGGAATATTTTTATCAAATAATTAATAATTTAATCTATTACAAAAAAAAATCAAAATTTTAAAATTATTTCTTCTATCCAAACTATCAATGCCAGTTTCAGTAATGATTAATTTTATTACATTGAAAAGTTACTTCAAAAGTATTCTTTCGATTATTATAAGTTTTTTTCCTTTTCTAAACTAGAAAATAAGTCCAACTTTCTTTTTACTATAAAGAAATTACAACCTTTCTTTAAGGTAAAAATAGAAGAAATTACATAGTAAATAAAGAGGGAACAAGATTAATATTAAAATAGCCATGCAAATACAAATTACTTACTCAAATATTATTTTAACTATTTTTATTTATTCAAAAATTTTATTTTGTGCACATTTACCGATGATAATTATGAATATTAAATGACCATTCTAAAATGATGGTCTTTATCATAAGCTAAAAGAATAAATATTTCATAATTTAAAGAAGTTTAGATTAATAATATGTAAAGGATTGTTCCAAATAACTTTTATTAAATGTCAGGAGATTTAGTGTAATTATATTTGAATAATATCATCCTTACAATTTGGATACATCTTAGAAAGGAATATTTTTATCAAAAATTTAATAATCTACTCTATGACAAAAAGATAACAAAGTTTTAAAGTAATTTCCTCTTGCATGCTTTCAACACCATTATTGAGTAATAATTTAATTATATTACATTTAAATGTAACTTTAAAAGTATTCGCATTTGATTTTTATAAGTATTTTTTTAATTTTCTAATCTACCTCTGTGAGTTAACTCATGACTAAAGGTTCAATTTTTTTTTTGCTTAAGAGTGTGTATTGTTAATGTTGATGTTTTTCTCTATTCAATCAATGATTTGCTCTAAGATTCATGTTAAAAGTAATCTTATTGCACTGATCTGGTTGGATATTAAATTGAGTTGTTAATGAGACCGTGATAATACATAACATGGCTAATTTGTGGGTGGTTCAAGAGAATACTTCCAAATTAGATATGTAGTCCAATTAATTGGTTCGAGAGAATGATTAACTTGGCTGTCTTGAGAGGAGAAATTGAATTAATATGATTGGATTATCTTATAGTTATTCGTTAGGTGAAATCAATTTTCCTATAATTGCTTTATTTGAAATTATATTAGTTGTTTCATGGCTATTGTTCAATTTTTAGCTGTAGTTAGATAAACCATCCGTCTTGTTTATGTTTCTCAAATAACAGCACACGACTTGCAAATTAGATTTTCTTGATATTTGAAATAGTGTCGATAGATTCATATATCTAAACTCTGTAAGAATGATACTCTTACTCATACCACTTTATTACTTGAATGATTAATGGACTCGCTATAGTGAATTTGCACAGAACCAATATGTACAATTAGTTTCTTAAAAAATATATATTTTATCATTTGAGAAAGCAAATAATATTTGTAACACCACTAAAATCTTTTTATAGACATCCCTATTCTATTTTAATAACTAAAAGGCCCAAAAAAAACATTTATATACACCCTTACATGTTTTTATATTTAAATTATCTATTTTTGAAGACCCACCCAACCACCCATTAAGGGGAAAAGTGATTAAAAAATTAGTTCAGGATGCAAGTGTAAGTACTGATTAGTTTAAAAAAATATGAGTGAAAGTTTTCATAATCATACTATATTTTTTTTTTAAATGACTGCATTTTCATAATTGGATTATGTTCTTTCGTGTACCTGTTGATTGTCATGTGACTCATGTAAATTTATTTAACTTAATTCTTAGTGTACCTGTTGATTGTCATGTGACTCATTTTTTACTACATCTTTTGTATGGCAATTATGATTTTAATTTTTTTGTGAATGAAATATTGATAGTTGAGTTGTTGACACAATTTATTCAATTTGTAATAGTACTAAATAAATATGAATATTAAAGAGAGATATGAAAAATTAAGTATTGTGTTTGGTGAGCTATGAACTAAGGGTAAACAAGGTTTAGAAAAGTATAGTGGCATAGATGGAGTTTTTTAAGTTGACAAAGAAGGATAGCGTGTGGAAGGAGATTTTAAGGGGTATGCAAATCATTTGCCTTTGAGAAATTCAAAAGTTACATATTTTCAATTTTTCATTTCAGGTCCAATCATTTAGCACAATTAGCCCTTATTGGATGTGATCAACAATTAGTTGAAATTATTTTTGACATGCCAGGATAATTTTCCCTCACCTCAAATCTCCGGTGGTATGTGTTGCTCTGACATTGAAACTTCATTAGGATTTCTTTCATTAAAAAAAATTAATTTTAATTTTTTTTTTCAAAACCCACCTTTCCCCTACCTTCTAGTGACTCGAATTTATGACCAATAGGTCATAGGAGCAGTATCTTACCACCTAAACTACATTTTGTTGTCTCTCTTTGGAGGCGTAATTTGCTTATTCTAACAAACTTTAGAGACTAGTTTTCGTATTTGAATTTAAATTTTGTTTTGAATTTATTTTAAACTTGATGGCCTTGTGACACGGTATGGCCATTTTCCATTAAAATTATATTTTTTAGTCCATTGTCTTTACTTTATTGAATTTCGAAACATTGTACTAAATTTGTATTGTACGAAGTTTTGAGAACTAATTTATTAAATACCCTAAACTAGAGGGACCAAAATGCATTTCTCTCAACTGAATTACTAATATTGAATAATGTGATTCATGCATTAATAGTTAAATTAATACTAATGAAAAATTCTATTAATAGTTCACTAATAGTCTATTAAAATTGAATCCAAAGCAACTAACACTTTTTTTTCAGCTAGCGTTATTGCTAGAGCAATTTTGATTTAAATTCCAAAAATAACCTCCAAAATCAATCACAAAATTTTTATTATAATGTTTTAATGGGTCCCACCTTGAAAACACATATGTGATACGTGTCAAACCCTAATTCAATTATTAACTACGTACTAATACACGTCTCCACAAGTGCACGAACCACGTAGTAGTACATAGGTAACAGATATTGTTCTCGCGAGCATCAAATTTAAGTCAATTACCAAAAACCTACTATCAACTACTATTTAGATGACACAAATTAAAAAAAAAAAAATTATTTTTGGATTTTTGTGTTTTTAATAAAACTCAGTTAAATAACGAACAAACCCTAGCAAATTACGAAAGAATGAAATTGCACAAATTAAATGAACTGAACTTATTTGACTAAAAAGGAATTAATTGATTGAAATTATTAAAACTCTAACTAGAATTAATTGATAATTAAAGAAAGAAATATAACAAATAAATAATGAAATTCAACTATGAATTAACCCTAACTAAAAAATAATTTGAATAATTAGAAAGTAATTAAATAATTGAAGAACAAAATTGAAGTAAAAGTAATTAATCGATAAATAATGAAGTGCAAGAATCCTCTATGGATTGTTACAAGTTCTCCAAAAATTCCAAGAATCCAAAAGCACAAAGTAGAATAAATCCACTAGAAATTGAAGAACTAAAAATTGCTTAAGAATGAATTGCAACAAAAGTGTCTTGAATTGTGTAAAAAAATTCTAGTGAATTCTCTAGAATTATTCTAAAAACTAACTTCTAACTACTACTTAATTTCACGAGGAAGGATGGGCTATATATAGTAATAGTTTGGGCTTCATGGGAACTTGTTAGAAAAGCTCAACTTTCCTTTTCTTGCTGTTACCTGATTTCCTATTCATCCAGGGATTTGGTTTTGTTTTCTTCCAAGGACTTGGTTTCCTTTTTTGTAAACTTCTAAATAATTGTTACCAGCTAACATTCCTTGAACTTCAAATTACCCTTCCTACCTACAAAACAAACACCAAATACTACTAACTAATTTTAACAAAAAATTAACATTGTGAGATCGCGGTCTCAACTCTAAACTTCTGGAGGGCAGAAGCGTCATTTGGTCGAGACCGCGATCTATTGATCTTGCATTCGTTGATGAGTTGAATGGAATATTGATCTTGTATGAAACTTACTTGGTGAGATGCATGGCATGGTTGCCCTTAACATTTTTACTCAATTTTAATTCTAGGGTTAAAAGTAGGACATAGTTTAAGTAGTTTTCATTATTTTTGAGTTTTGTCGTGATGTTTAATTTTGGGTGAGTGGAAGGATGATTTATTCATGAACTTGAATAAAAGAGACAAGTTTGGGGGTGTTTATATTTTTGTGTTGGAAATGGAAATTTTATACATTTTGTTGCCACTTGATGATAAATGGATGGAAAGTTGATCAAAAACTTGATGCCATCTTTTTAACACATCTAGTTATAATTCGATCAATTAAACACCTAAATCCTACAACTAACTAGATGGCATCCCGCAAGTATACAGTTGTCAACTAATAGCTAGGGAAGTAGGGATCGTTCCCACAAGGATTGTCGGATGCAATTACCAAGGTTTAAAGGTATGTGTGTAGTTCAGCTAATTCAAATGGTAGATGATAGAACTATTCTAATGAAAACTACAATTTAAATTCTAACCTAATTTAATCTAATTAAGACTAAAACTTAGAACAAGTGAGTCAATCAATTAAAAAGACTAAAGAAGAAAGAAAAATTGAATACTAAAAGCATTCATTTCTAAAGTAAAAATTTGATAAAGATAAACTAGGGAATTAAATGTTTTTGGATTTTTCGATTAGAATTAAAGAAACCCACTAAGAATTGACCAGAAATTAAAGCTAGAAATTAAAAATGTTTAAGTAGAAAGCAAGAAATTGATAAGAGCCCTAATTTTACTAAAAACCCTAATTTGAAAGCAAAGAAATTTTTACTAACCAGATTAGATAAGAAAGCAATTAAAAATTATATCTACTTGAAGCTTACAAAAAACCCACTATGATTATCTAATAAAAATGTAAACTTGACAAGAAATTTAAAGAAGATCTAAGATGAAGATAAAGAGAAATTTCTATTTAGAAAAGGTAACTTGTAGTTTAAGCCATCCTAATCTATCTAGAATTATATAAAACTCTCTACTCTTATTCTACTTTCCCTTTTTTCAAAAACTAAGTCTACTTAGCTTAAATAGTGCAGCATTATACAAGGCAAAAATTACGGTTTTTGGGCTGGAAGTTTACAAAATTGCCCATACAACTTAGCATTTAGCGAGTCGAGATAGCGGTCTAGAAGTTTTGAGACCGCGATCTCGACTCTAAAATAGTAACACTAATTCCCGAGTCGAGATCGCGGTCTGGAATAGTTGAGACCGCGATCTCGACTCTCCTTCTACCAATCTTCATTTCCTTCTATTTTGCAATTTGGTCCCTTGAGCTTTGTTCTTTCCAGCTTCTAACCTTTAATTTTTAACCTGCATAATATTAACGCCATTAAGCACTTAATTAAACTAAAAATTTAGCACAAAATTATCATAATTAATTCAAAAATGAAAATACAAATACATATGAAAGAAATTAACTAAAATCTTTAATTACTTATCTAATTTCGGAATTTAAACTATCAAAATGCTATAATTTAGAGGAAAATAACTCTAGTTTACTAGAGTTATCACACTAAAAAATTTTGAAACACCTTAAAATGCACAAAACTTAATTTTAACCCAATAACCCTAAATCACACACAAAACACATATAATTAGGGTTACAAAACATCAAATTAGGTTTCATAATAGATATCAATTAGTCCAAATTTCTATAGTTAGCAACAACCCCGAGTTAACATTTTGCACGTCCCGGACAAAAATAAAGAAGAAGACTAACACAATAACACGAATACTAACAAAAGAAATATCCATACAAAACTAACTCTTTCCATGTATCAGATGATAAAGTTAATAGCTAAACGAAAAATTCAAGTGAATGCTACACACACAGTGGCAAATTTGACCCTTAATCCCACATTCATCATGGCAATACAACCACTCCACGTGCAAAGAAATAGTGTGGAAAGAAGAATCACTCCCTTACCCATATTGACAAAACTTATATTAACCACAATTTGACAAGTGATAATCTAGTCAGACATTCAAAAGAATGTTTCCATCCCATAATCACTAATACAAATTAATCCAGACCAAATATCAAATAGGACTTTCCTACTTGTGATGTAGGCTAAGGCAAGGGTCCAATAAATTTATCTAAAGTAGCTTAAATCACCTTAGTTACATAACCTTGTCGACATCGAACCGAAATACCAAATACATGTCTGAACTACACTATCATTTAACCAACGATGTTGAAGACTACAATATGCCTCTTTATTCACAAAAAGAAATACTTGAACTTGAATAACTTTTTTTAATTTTTTTCTTTTTTTTTTCAAATTCATTTCTTTCATTTTTTTCTGCACTTTTTTGTTCTTGTTTTTTTATTATACCAATACAAACTAACATTTAACCATTACTTTACAATAAACACAGACTTTAACTAATCAAAATATCCTCTTAAATTCCCAGTCCCAATAAACAACAACATATCTCAATCTTCCACAAAAAACAACTTAATAGTAATAATATCACATGTCATCAACACTAGAAAGGTGTTGGGTAGAAGGATGGGAAAACAAAACAAAAGGATAAAGTGGCTAAATAATGTAGTTACCAACTAAAAATAGGCTTATAGGCTCAAAAAGGGATGTAGGGATAATCATAACAAAAAGGTAGGCTTTTTAGGCTCAAACATCCAACGAAATTGCCTAAATCATCTCTTTGGTCCAAACTTTACTTATATGTCGCAAATATAAAACTACCCCAACAAGCATGTCACAAAGTCAAATCCAAGTCGCAATAAGTGGTGAAGGCTATCACTCATTTATGAAGTAACAAAGCTAACCCACATACTCACATGTTGAAAATCACATTATCGCCGTATAAGAGTGATGTCACATACATTGAATCAATGGGGTTAAAGAACAAAAATCCCTATACACATATAGATTCAACAACTCAAAATTTTTTGTCAAAATACTGATACAAAAAATAGTCAATTGAGTATAGAAATTCTCTTGAGACATGTTTTAACAAAACAAAGACATAGCATAATCAATTCAAACGACCTACACGATAAAAACACACAATTATTCCATAGACCTCTCCTTCTAACTTGAATGAAACATTATTTCCAATGTTTCCACAAAAGATGTAGAAGAGGCAAAAGCAAGCACAAATAACATGACAACACCATAGTACTGAAAAGGAAAATAAACAAAACAAGAAGAAGTAAAAAAGAAAAAGAGACTCAAAACTCTCTCTATGAATGTCCTGAATGACCAACCCCATCGTCATCCTCAGTGTCAGTATCCTCCTCATCATCCCCTCAGACTCGAAATAAATTCGTCATTAGGTCGTCCAAAATGCCATCAAGATGCAACAGACACCATCAACCAACTTGCCATGTTAAAAGAATGGACATGATTCAAGCGGTAAGCTAGAATGTCCAATTTTTGGTGAATTTCATAGAGACTCCGGCTATGATAAATAGCTAAAGAATGCAAACCAGCCTAAAAACGTGGCTGGTGTAAAACATAGTCTGGATTAGCTGGAGGTAGAGGCACCCAAGACCACTACTGGGCTTAAATTTGCAGTCTCCAGGCATCAGCTTGCTCCGCCCGCTCCCTACGTTGTTGTTTGGCAATCCAAACTTGTATAGACTTGTCATGTTTCTTTAAAGTGAGCTAGAGCCAAGGGCCAGTGACAGGCCTGTTAGTAGAAATTTTTGAACCAGTATGCAATGCATTATTACATAAACAAATAATCAAATTAGGAAAAAAAAAAAACTAAGCTAATCTTTGGCACCATTTCGAAGAATCTCCAACTGGATCTCCAAATTAATACCAATTCACCACCCCTTAACCAAAGCATAATATAGAAGTTCAGCCCCATCCTGAGTCACCTTGGTCAAATGAGTAATGGGAAGAATACAGGAAGTCAAAATATGATACCAAGCTAAGGCATAAGACGATAACCAAGTTTTCAAATATTGCCTATATTCCCCATTTGGATTAAATTCCTATGTAGCCATGCCCTTAGGTATACAGGGGTCACATAACTCCCGCAATATCAAAGTATAATAAATATTAGAATGTCTAAAAATAGCATACTCACTGTCATCAATAGCCAGAACCTAGTAATAAGTATTTATAATCTCACGACAAAAATTTACCGGTCTACTTCTAACCTAAACTACAATGCCAGTGAGTTTGTAAGTGTTAGCAATAAATTCCCTGACAAGTATGTCATTGCCCACGATAGACTCTTCCTCCATATATGCCCCCCCAATGATGATTAGAAATAGCCAAAATTATAGCACGACTTATGTCACCCGGTATACAGTAAGCATCAATTTTGTCCTCCTCCAAACCATCCAAATTAAACCCTTTTTTTACCTCTTTCCAAAGAAGGTGAAGTAATTAAAGTAAGTTGTTCACAAAACATTTGTGCCTCAACACTCCCAAATTGAGTTTTGTCAAAAACAAACGGAGGGGCATTAGACTCGAGATTAGTGGTCTCGAGAGTGAAAGGGCGTGGAAGTGCTGGATTTTCTTTTTTTCAGGCATTTTGCCACAAAATATATAAACAAAAAAACAAACAAACAAACAAACAAAAAAATACCACAAGAATCACTACAAGAAACACCACACACCTCAATAAAGTAAAGTGAATATTCAAAAAATTAAGGGCAAAAAATTTCATAATTAGAATTAATTAGCCACAATGTAAGCACTAGGCAATAAAGAAATATTAATAATGATAAGTTATTAGGCAAGAAAAAAATCTTAATAATAATTAACAAGGAGAATTTTTTAATTCTTACCCAATACATCAATTGCAAAGAAATTAAAACTAGAAAGATCTTACTTAAACCAATAGAAGAAAAAATTGGTGGTGGAAAGCTAGGTACCAATTGGTGAAGTACAAAAAAATCTTTCCCCAATTTGAATTGAAGCCTTTGACTTAATGGTGAAACATCCTTCCAAAGGATGGAGTTTTGTGGTAAAGAAGAAGAAAAGATTGTGGTGGTGGTGGGGTAAGAAAAAGATGAGGTCGAAAAAAGATAGGTAGTGGTGCGGGAGTAGAAATTTGAAGAAGAAGAAGAAGAAAAGAGGGAAAAGAAGAGGAAGAAAAAAGAAAAGAAAGAGAGAAAAGGGAAGCATCGGGTTTGCAAGGAGAAAAGAAAAAGAATTTTTTTTAATAAAATGTTCCATCCCAGTAGCATCCTTGTTGTAGTGAGGATGTCTAGCAAGCATCCTCATTGCCTTTTTTTTTTCCTTTTGCAATTGCACTTGCACTTCCAACCTGTAAAAACAAAATATACTTAATTACAATATTAATATGAAACTAAACTACGTAAGTACTAAACTAAAAAAATAAATAAACTTGGGTTGCCTCCTAAGAAATGCCATTTATAGAGTCTTAGCTAAACTTGTGAATGGGATGATTATGTGTTGAGGAAGTGGATGGTTTCCTATCCTTTGTCAATGGATCCACCATAATAAAGGTTGAGTCTATGACCATTGACTTTAAAATTTCCTTCACTTCCTTTAATTTCCACAACTCCATACAGAAACACCCTCAATAACTTCAAATGGTCTACTCCATCATTATTTGAACTTCTTGAGGAATGACTTAACCATTGAATAGTGAAAAAGTACCAAATCAATCTATGACCATTGACTTTAAAATTTTCTTCACTTCCTTAATTTCCACAAGTCCATCCGGAAACACCTCAATAACTTCAAATGGTCTACTTCATTGGGATTAGAGTTTCTTGGGGAATAACTTAACCCTTGAATTGTAAAGAAGTACTAAATCGCCAACTTTGAATTCCTTCCATAAGATGTACTTATTGTGCCAAGCCTTTGTTTTCTCCGTATAAATCTGAGCACTTTCATAAGCTTCTCTTTGAAAATCGTCCCAACTCATTTAAGCCTCGAAGTCTCTTTTCGGTTCCTTATTTTCCAATCAAAGTTTAACCTTTTCACTGCCTAATATGCCTTGTATTCCAAATCTATCAAAAGATGAAATGACTTACCAAAAACGATCTAAAATGGAGACATCACAATCGGAGTTTTGTATGCAGTTTGATAAGCCCACAAAGTATCACCAAGTTTTTTAGACCAATCCTTTATAGATTCACTAACTGTCTTTTTCAAAATTTGCTTGAGTTCGTGGTTAGAAACTTCCACTTGTCCCGAGGTTTGAGAATGATAAGCAAGTGAAACCCTATGTCTTACCCAGTAATTGGACATGAATGATTCAAACTTGGCATTTGTAAAGTGACTCCCACCATCACTAATGATAACCCTAGGAACTCCAAATTGCGAAAATATATTCTTCTTGACAAAGTTTACCACTACTCGAGCATTATTAGTTGTAAGGCCACAGCTTCAACCCATTTGAAAACATAGTCCACCTCGACAAGAATGAATTTATTGGAGAAAACGCTAGGAAACAGGCCCATAAAATCCAAACCCCATATATCAAACACTTCACAAACTAAGATGTTGGTCAATGGCATCTCATTCCTTCTTGATACGTTTAAGTCCTTCGGCATTCATTGCATGGTACCACACAAAATCTATTGCATCTTTAAATAAACTAGGCCAATAAAAATGACATTGGAGGACCTTGGCTGCTATCCTTTGCCCTCCATGATGACCACCTATCGAGAGGCATGACAATGGTGTAAAATATCAATTACCTCTTCTTCCGGAATGCATCGACGTATAACTTGATCACTACGCCGACAGTAAAGAAATGGATCCCAAAAATAATACTTGAGCTTAATAAAGAACTTTTTCCTTTTATTGATGTCCACAGAAGATGGTACCACCTTGACTACCAAACAATTTACTATATCCGCATACCAAAGATGTGTATCTCCCATGGCCATCAATTGCTCGATGGAAAATTGGTCATTATACGTTGAATATAACTGGCACCTCCTCTTGAGCTAAAAGTTTGGGTCCTTCTAGATCGGAGATATGGTCAACAACAATGTTTTCAATGCCCTTCTTGTCGATGACCTCCGAGTCAAATTCCTGCAATAAAAGTATCCATCGAATTAACCGACATTTTGCTTCATGTTTAAAAAGCAAATATTCAAGGATGAACGGTCGTACGCACAATCACTTCGCTTCTTATGAGATAGGATCTAAATTTATCAAACGCAAAAATTACAACTAATAACTCCTTTTCGGTGGTGGAATAGTTAACTTGTGCATCATTTAGTGTGCGATTGGCATAGTAGATAACATGCAAAACTTTATTACTCTTAGGCATAAAGTTGTGCACACCGCATAATCACTAGTATCACACATAAGTTCAAATGGTAAAGACCAATTTGGAACGATCATGACCGGAGCAGTGGTTAATGCCACTTTCAACAATTCACATGCATGTAAACATTTTCTTGTAAAAAATTAAACACAGTGACATCCTTTTGCAAAAATTCACACAAAGGCCTAGAAATTTATGAGAAATTTTTTATAAAACACCAAAGAAAACCAACATGTCCAAAAAAACTTTTGTTGGTCCTAAAGGGCAACCTAAGAGGGGGGTGAATTAGGTTGTATCTAAAACAAACCTTTTTATGTGCTTAATAGAAATTCAAACTTTATGCACCAAATAAAAACTTCAGCACAAATGAATACAATAGATATTCAACAATTTAAGCTTACAGAACAAATTAGAATATTGAGATTAAGAGTATCAAACCAAACTCCCAAACTTCTCAAGCTTGGAGCTTACAACCACAAAGAGTTTCTTACAAGGCAACTACCAAGTTCTCAACTTGAAGTTTAGCCACTAAAAGTCTCTTCAAAGTAGGTGAGACAATAACCTCTTGTACACAAATGAGGATCACTCTTGCTCACACTAATTTCCTTTAGTTGAGCCAAGAGTTTTACACTCTTAACCTCCCTTTGTTACAATTGTTATCTAGAACTTCACTCTTACACTGCTAAGCTCTCTTTTCACAAAACTACCTACACTATTACAACACTTGTACCCACTATTTCTCCCAAATAGCTCAAGTATTACTTGTAATCAATGTAGAAATCTCTTCTGTTTAATTCAGGCTAAGGGGTATTTATTGTTGTCCAAAATCTAACAAGAACGGACGCATGTTGGACAATAGGCTTGGAAAACTAGCCGTTGGACCTTTCGGACAGCCGATGCAGCAAGTATGCGTCCGAACGAACTAGCCGTTGGACCGTTCGGACGGCCGCTGCTAAACCCTGCATCCGACGTTGCGTCCGTTCTCTAACGGTATTCATTCATACGTCCGAGGAAGCATCCGAACCTGCGTCCGATCGAAGCAAAGTTTCTAGAAATATGATCGGACGCTGTTCTTCGTCCGAGACTTGCTTCAAATTCTTTGTGTCGGACGATGGCCATGTGTCCGAAGCTCTATCTTTCGGACAGTCATTTGCGTTAGTGGAGTCTTCTAGTTGTTTTGTTCGGATGATCATTTGCGTCCGTAACTCCCTGTTTTTCTGCGCACTTGTTTTCAAACTGTTAGTGTGATTTGTCATCATCAAAACATGATTATCGTAACTGGGGTTCAACAATCTCCCCCTTTTTGATGATGACAAAACAATTGGACAATTCAAAAAACAACCATAAAATATGAAGTACAACACATGAGAATTTGTCCATTATTTCTCCCCCTTTTGGCATTATCAAAACATAAGAAAAATAATGCAATTCAAGCTCCCCCTAAGTTTATTCTCTCCCTTGAAAGATGAATATAATGAGTACACGGAGAATGAGTCAAGTTATGCAAAACAATTCTTCCCTTCAAGAATATGTGTTCCATAAGAAATGAGAGAATTCATGCAAAGAATTAGGACCAAAACAATTTTCGTTCATTGCTTACCAAAAGCATCATCAAAACAATGAAGCATGTGCGATGCAATTTTTTTAAAAAAAAAATCCATTTAAAAGAGAGAATGCTCCCCAACTTTCTTTTGCAAGTAGAGACTTATTATAGATAAAAATTGGGGATACATATTTCCTAGCAGTCTAAACAAGTTCAAACATATAGATGAGTAATATTCAAGAGAACATAGTTCAACTTGATAAATGAAAGCACACAAAATTTTAGATGTTACCCATTTCAATATCATCTTAGCTCATATGCTTTGAACACCCTTCAAGGATAATCTATCTTGAATTCCTTAGTGCTTTCCAAGCAACCTACATGCAAAGTTAAGTAACAACTTTTGGTACCCAAACTTTCTTGGGTCCAATTGGATTAGTAGCATGCTTAATCACCCAAATAGAATTTATTCCTAATTTTTCATTTCTTCTAACATAACAATTTTTCTTTATATGACCATGTTGATGACAATAATTACAAATAATATTTTTATTGCCATAAAAAGAAGATTTAGATTTAACAAAGCACAAATCATTTTTTCTAACATTTTTTCTAAAGGTGATAAAATTTTTGTTCAAAGACATGACTAAATTCTATTTCTAGTTCTTTTCTTTCCAAAAACATTTTCTTTCTTCTTTTCCAAAATATCATCAAGATCATCTAATTTCTTCTTCAATGAAGCTTGTTCTTCCATGATCTTGGTTTTTCCAACAAATTTTTCTTTCAAAACATCATTTTCTTTTGTCAAAGAATTATTTTCATGCACAAGTTTTGAATTGGCACTCAATAAAGTATTAACTTTAATTTTTAACTCTTTGTTCTTAGCATATGATTCTTTCAAACATTCATGCACTTTAAAAATAAATGATTCAACATCATCATCATCATTATCATTATCACATGAATCATCACAAGAATCACAACTAGAGGATACCTCATTATTGCCAAGTGCCATAAAAGCCATTTGAGCCTCCTCATATTCTTCTTCAACCTCTCCATCCGAATTGCAATCATCCCAAGTGATTTGGAAGTTGTTGAGGTGAGGCTTCCTTGAGTCTATTCTCCTTTTTGATGAAGCTTTACAAGCTATGCTTCATTATGCTTTTCCTTTTTCCTCCTCATCTTGTACCTTGTATTTCATTTTCAATTCAAAGGAGGTTAGAGAATTAAACAAAGACTCGATAGGCATAGATTTAAATTATTAGACTCCTCTATGGCAATGGATTTAGGTACCCATTCCTTAGGTAAAGCATTCAAAATTTTTCTATTCTTCTCACCCAAGGAATATTCTTTACCCAACCCTTCCAAATCCTGGACCATATCATTGAACCTACAATACATCATGTCAATGTTCTCGTGAGGTTCCATTTTGAAGGATTCATATTTAGCCACAAGAAGTAACTTCTTTTGCTCTCTTATATCTTCACTTCCTTCATGGATTTCTTTCAATTTGTCCCATATCTCCTTGGCCAATTTGCATCCTTTTACTTTAGAAAACTCATCTGCATCCAAGGCATCATACAAAATATTAATGGCTTTAGCATTTAAAGATAAATTTGTTTTATCTTGTGCATTTAACTCAAATCTAGTTTTAGGCCTTAACCCTCTATGAGTATTTTCATAAAAAATATTAGCTTCTAAAGGTCCTTCACAAATAATATACCATAAATCAATATCATTAGATTGAACAAAAATTTTCATTCTATCCCTCCAAAAAACAAAATTAATGCCATTAAACATGGGAGGTCTAGTGATAGAATGCCCCTCTAAAAACAAAGCATTATTGGTTGCCATGATCTTTACTCTAATGCAATTTAAGCAAAATAAAGAGACCAATGCTCTGATACCAATTGTTGGTCACAAAGGGCAACCTAAGAGGAGGGGGTAAATTAAGTTGTATCTAAAACAAACCTTTTTATGTGCTTAATAGAAATTCAAACTTTATGCACCAAATAAAAACTTAAGCACAAATGAATACAATAGATATTCAACAATTTAAGCTTACAAAACAAATTAGAATATTGAGATTAAGAGTATCAAACCAAGCTCCCAACCTTCTCAAGCTTGGAGCTTACAACCACAAAGAGTTTCTTACAAGGCAACTACCAAGTTTGAATTCCTTAACTTGAAGTTTAGCCACTAAAAGTCTCTTCAAAGTAGGTGAGACAATAACCTCTTGTACACAAATGAGGATCACTCTTGCTCACACTAATTTCCTTTAGTTGAGCCAAGAGTTTTACACTTTCAACCTCCCTTTGTTACAATTGTTATCTCTCCACTCTTACATTGCTAAGCTCTTTTCACAAAACTACCTACACTATTACAACACTTGTACCCACTATTTCTCCCAAATAGCTCAAGTATTACTTGTAATCAATGTAGAAGTCTCTTCTGTTTAATTCAGGCTAAGAGGTATTTATAGTAGTCCAAAATCTGCTTCTAACAACTTTCCAACGGCTATTTCTGCTTACTGGATAACTAGCCTTTGGACCTTTCGGATGGCCGAGGCAGCAAGTATGCGTCCAAACAAACTAGCCGTTGGACAGTTCGAACAGCCGCTGCTAAACCTTCGTCCGACGTTGCGTCCGACGTTGCGTCCGTTCTCTGAGGGTATTCGTTCGGCACGTCCGAGAAAGCGTCCGAACCTGCGTCCGATCGAAGCAAAGTCTTCTAGAAATATGATCAGACGCTGTAAAGAGTCCGAGACTTAATTCGAACCTGTCAGGATAGTTATGGACTGTCTCTTATACACTGTCTCTTATTGGATCTAGATGCGTTCGTGGAGTCTTCTGGTTGTTGAATATCGGATGATCATTTGCATCTGAACCTACCTGTTTTTCTGCACACTTGTTTTCAAACCATTAGTGCGATTTGGTCATCATCAAAACATGATTATCATAATTGGGGTTCAACAACTTCTAATACTTTTGCATTACTAGGAGGAGGACACTTCTCAATTAACTCTACCTTGAACTTATCAACCTCTATTCCATTTTAGAAATTTTATGACCCAAAACAGTACCTTCCTAGACCATCAAGTGATATTTTTCCCAATTCAAGGATAGGATTGTTTCATCACAATGTTTCAAAACAAAGTCAAATTATGCAAGCACTTATCAAAATAATCACGAAAGAAACACTGCAATCATCCATAAAAATCTCCATGCAATGTTCAACTAGATCATCAAATATGGCAAACATTTACACTTGGAGCATTGCAAAGACTAAAGTGCATACATCAATACACAAAAGTACAATAAGAACATGTAAAAGTGATTTTCTCTTGGTCCTTTAGCACTATGACTATTTGAAAATAGCAGTACCCATCAAGGAAGTAATAAAATGTATGCCCTACAAGTCTCTATAACATTTGATCAATAAAGGGAAGGGGAAAATGATCCTTCCTAGTAGGCTTATTTAATTTTGTTATAATCAATGCACAAGTGACACCCGATTACAAGCCTAGATGGAATGAATTTGTTATTATCATTAACTACCATCGTGATCCCTCTCTTTTTAGGCATCACTTGAGTGGGAAAAACCTACTCACTTTCACTAATGGGATAGATAATACATGCATTAAATAATCTCAACACTTCCATCCTAACCACTTCCTTCAAAATAGGGTTCAATCTATGATTAGATTGAGGTTGACTACATAGTTTAAAATTTTCTTTGAAAAGAATTTTATGCATGCAAAGCATAGGACTTATGCCCATAATGTCCTCAAGGCCGAAAGCAATTACTCTATGGTGCAATCTGAAGACATCAAGCAATTTAGACAGTTGATCATGAGTAAGATAAGCACTGACAAAAATAGGGTGACTATTATCCTCATCTAAAAATGTATAACAGAGATTAGGTGGTAGAGGTTTGACTTCAAGTTTGGTGAGTTCGTTGGTCGGAGACCCCCCTTTACTTATGTCGTTCTCTTTTTTATCATCTCTCTCCATGATTGAACTTTCTTCTAACATCTCCAACCATCTTTGAACATTTTCATAGTGCTCATTTTTGTCACTACCCTCAATAATTATTGTCTTCAATGGAAGCCTACTCATATTTTCCCTACAAAATTCATTACAAATTTCATCAATTATGTCAATTTTCATTACATCATCATAATAATAAGGAAATTTCAGTGCATCAAAATATTAACATTAAAAGAAACAATATGTTCATCAATTCTAAATTGGAGTTTGCCAGCTTTGACATCAATTAAAGCTCTTCCAATCACAAGAAACAGTCTCCCAAGAATGATAGGCATATCCTTATTTTCCTCCATCTCCAATATAATGAAATCTGCTAGCAAGAACACTTTATCAACTTTAACTAACACATTTTCAACAATTATTAACTACGTACTAACACACGTTCAACAATGCCATATAGATATTTAATACTCTTGTCTACAAATGAAAGAGACACATTGGTAGGCTTTAATTCTCCTCCCTTCAACTTTTGGTAAATAGAAAAAGGCATTAAATTAATTGAGGCCCACAAATCACTCAAAGCTTTCTGAAAGAACAATTCTCTAATTTCATATGGAATGGAAAATGACCCCGGATCTTTCAATTTAGGAGGTAATTTCTTTTTATCAATGCACTACACTCCTGAGTTAAGCACAAGATCGCATCGTCTAGTAGTTTACTTTTCCCCAGAGTAAGCATTTGTTTCTTAATTTAGCATAACTTTACATGCACTCCAAGGCTTCAATGAAAGGAATATTTATCTCTAAACTTTTGAAGATTATCAAAATTCTCTTAAACTTCTTCTCATTTTCATTAGTTTTATGCCTTTGTTGAAATGGAATTTGAACTTGCTTTGATGGCTCAAAAGGTATAACTTTCTCTTCAGTTTTTCTACTTGTAGGGATTTGATATTTCGCCAGTGCTCCTTGTTTCTTAGGTTCCTCCTTTGATGATAATCCCACTTCCTCAGCTTGAATAGCCTTACTCTTCGCTTGCACCTTCTTTTCCATACCATTACCCCCATACTCATTTAGCTCATTGTCATTAAATGAAATTATAACTTTGGCATGCTCCTTTTGGTTACCATCCCATGGTTTTGGGATCGTATCACTTGGCATGCTACCTTGCTGATACGAGTATGGATAGGCTAAGGATGTACCAAGTTCAAGAGATGAAAATTACAGAAAGCTAACCCTGGACTCAAACTCGCCAAGATTAGAGCATGTTCGAGGTGTTATGATCAAGTTTGATTGAACTATCCTCAATTATTTAATACATAAATTCCAATTCTTCAAAGTAAAGCATAAGTGGCCAGATAATGTCCAACTCCAAGAAGATTCAAGTCCAAGAAGTCCAAGAATTGAAGAGCTTCACGAAGGGTTCAAAAACCCTAATTTTCACCAAGGCCCTATTCAGCCATCCATTTCTAATTAAATTATAATTTATTTTGGAGCATTTGTTTATAGGATTTTGTTTTATTTGGGGTGAAAATAAAAACCTATATCAATGTTAGTTTAGTTGATTTTACGTCTAGTATTCCAATCCTAAGCCTTTCATGATTTGGCAAAGTTGTTTCCCATTAGTACTTGGCCTATTTTGTAGGGTTTGTCTAGCCCCTTGTTACGTTAAAAATACCCCCAGCTAATTATTCATTGATCAATATTCAGAAAAATTTTGTGAGCCAACTTGTCATAAGTCGAAGACTTGCATATTTTGCAAGATTAATTCTTGTGACTACCGTTCCTGAACACTATCAGTTCTTGTCTCATTATAGACAACGGGTCGATATCTCATACTGTCAAGAACAGATATTTCAGATTCTTGATTTCTTAATCAACGGGTTTGAATCCCTCAAGTCGGATTTGTTTAAGTGTTCTTGGGTTCCGCATCGATTCCAGGTCTCATCAGTTTATCTGCGGGGTTCGTATCTGAGTGGTATCAGAGTTTTGGCTCCTAAACACATTTGTTTTCTTGTTTCATACATCTTTAAATTGTTTTCTTGCTATTTTATCAGTTTATTCAAAAAAAAAAATTGTTATTGTTCATCATTAATATTCATCATTACTAATCATTGTTACTGTTCATTCAAAAAAAAATCAATTTATTCATATCTTGTTTGTTCTTATTATGCTCTTTTGACCCAAAAAAAAAGTTCGATTTAGAAAAAAAATAACCCTACACCATTTTTTTAGGGCTTTGCTAGTTGATGCTTTGTTCTTGATTCTTCCTATTGATACTTTTACGCAAATTTTGCTGCAATTGGCCTTTGATTTTTTGCATATTTCTCTGTGAAAAAATCTTGTAAAAAATCCCAAAAAAAAAAATCCTTCTACCCTAACTGTTTCTCGGGTTTCCTTGTTTGAGATTTTGTTTTGTTTCAAATTTTGTGGTTCCTTCGTTCCAAGTTTTGGAGATATTTTGTTGCTGGAAATTCATGCTTTAGGCTATTAAAAAAATAGCCGAGAAAAAGAAAAGAAAAAGGAGAAAAGAAGTTGAATTCCAACCCTAGTCGAATTAAGGTCTCTAAGTCCTTGTTGCATTAGAAATTTTGTGCTAATTCCCTGTTCTATATTTTTGCATATTTTCAATCCTTGTCTTCGTTGGAATAAATCATTCACTTGAATCCTTGTTCAACTTCGATTACACTAATTCATATTTCCAACTAGGAGTAGTTCTAGTCCTTTGCAATTTTCCTAGTTTCCTAAGGCATAATAAGAGAACGACTGTCTTGACTGAAATTTGTTTATACTCTTTTTAATTTTTGTTTATATTTTTCTCTCTAGTTACATTAAAAAAATTAGTGAAATACCAAAAATATCCTTGTTTGCTCAGGTTAATTCTTTCTAGCCCGAAACCTTAGTTTGTTTGACATTCTAATTGTTTGTCTTTCTAAAGTGCATAGTGTGCATTCTTTGTTAAATCAATCCTCCATTAATTTGTTATTTCTTTGATTCATTAGTCTATAACTAGTGATTGTGTTCGAAGTGTTGATAATTTTTGTGTCATTATTGCTTTGTTCTTTCAACTCTACAAAAGACTTTGAGGAGAATTTAAATTAAAGAAAAAATGCTAGAGTAGTGACTTCATTAGAGAGTAAAAGCCTTGAATTTGAATGAAATACAAGTGAACTTGTGTGACATCTTCAAATTTGAGCGTAAACACTCAGGAAGTGCCATGAGGTCCTTCTTTATTTTACTAACCATAACTATCAAAAATCTTTTGTTTCTTCATTTGATTTTGTTCTTTTGTAGTTTTAAAATGTCCAAAGAAGGAGAAAGTTTAAGGTTTAATGTCTTAGAATCTCGTTTTGCTAAAATGGCAAGGTCTATTGAAAGTATTCAACGCTTTCTCGAGATTTAACTAAGTGATGGAATGAGCCTGGTTAGCAATCAGGCTGAGCTGAGCCTTATGCTCGCACAATGAGACAAGATCGTCGAGGTACGTGCCTTAATTTATTCCAATTTGTATGAGTTTGACAATGAGATATATGATGTAGGTATAAGGTCAAGGAATTTCCAACATTCTTGGAATGATGAGCAGGAAGTAGATTATTCTACGAAACCCATCTTGGTGATTTTGCTAGCACTTTATGCTCAACCTAACGATGACGAAAATGAGGTACAACGTTCTAATATTTTCACCAGTAAGTTTGCAGCTCAATATCCTGCATGTGGTTTGATCATTGATCATGGGAGTTGTGTGAACTTAGCTAGCCAACTCATGGTAGATAAATTGAATTTGCCAACCACTGAACATCCACATCCATATAGGTTAAAATGGCTAAATGAAGGTGGTGAATTAAAAGGCACTAAGCAAAACTTAATTTCTTTAAACCAAGGAAAATACAAGAATGAGGTTTATGTTGTTGAACCCCAGTTATGATAATCATGTTTTGATGATGACCAAATCGCACTAACAGTTTGAAAACAAGTGTGCTAAAAAATAGGGAGATACAGACGTTGATGTCCGAAAGGAAAACAATTCAGACGATGATAATCGTTCGACACAAAGAACCTGAAGCCGTCTCGAATGAAGAACAGCATCGGACCATATTTCCAGAAGACATTGCATCGATCAGACGCAGGTTCGGATACTTCCTCGGACGTCCGAACGAATACCCTCAGAGAACAGACGCAACATCGTACGCAGGGTTTTGCAGCGGCAGTCCAAACGATCCAATGGATAGTTCGTTCGGACACATACTTGCTGCATCAGCCGTCCAAAAGGAACAACGGCTAGTTTTCCAAGCAAAAAGTAAGCAGAAAATAGCCGTTGGAAAGTTGTTAGAAGTAGATTTTGACAACTATAAATACCCCTTAGCCTAAATTGAACACATAAAGACTTCTACATTGATTACAAATAATTCTTGAGCTATTTAGGAGAAATAGTGGGTACAAGTGTTGTAATAGTGTAGGTAGTTTTTGTGAAAAGACCTTAGAAGTGTAAGAATTCTTCAAGTGTAAGAGTGGAGAGATAACAATTGTAACAAAGGGAGGTTGTGAGTGTAAAACTCTTGGCTCAACTAAAGGAAATTAGTGTGAGCAAGAGTGATCCTCATTTGTGTACAAGAGGTTATTATCTCACCTACTTTGGATAGACTTTTAGTGGCTAAACTTCAAGTTGAGAACTTGGTAGTTGCCTTGTAAGAAGCTCTTTGTAGTTGTAAGCTCCAAGCTTGAGAAGCTTGGGAGTTTGGTTTGATTCTCTTAATCTCAATATTCTTATTTGTTCTTTAAGCTTAAATTGTTGAATTTTCCTATTGTATGTATTTGTGCTTAAGTCTTTATTTGGTGCATAAAGTTTGAATTTCTATTAAGCACATAAAAAGGTTTGTTTTAGATACAACCTAATTCACCCCCCTCTTAGGTTGCTCTTTGGGACCAACAATTGGTATCAGAGCTTGGTCTCATATATTTAGCTTAACCGCTTTTGAGTAAAAATCATTATGGCAACCAATAATGCTTTATTTTTAGAGGGGCATTCTATTACTAGACCTCCCATGTTTAATGGCATTAATTTTGTTTTTTGGAGGGATAGAATGAAAATTTTTGTTCAATCTATTGATATTGATTTATGGTATATTATTTGTGAAGGTCCTTTAGAAGCTAATATTCTTGATGAAAATACTCATAGATTAAGGCCTAAGACTAGATATGAGTTAAATACACAAGATAGAATAAATTTATCTTTAAATGCTAAAGCCATTAATATTTTGTATAATGCCTTGGATGCAGATGAGTTTTCTAAAGTAAAAGGTTACAAGATCGGCCAAGGAGATATATGGGACAAATTGAAAGAAATCCATGAAGGAAGTGAAGACATAAGAGAGCAAAAGAAGTCACTTCTTGTGGCTAAATATGAATCTTTCAAAATGGAACCTCATGAGAACATTGACAAGATGTATTGTAAGGTTCAATGATATGGTCAAGGATTTGGAAGGGTTGGGTAAAGAATATTCCTTGGGTGAGAAGAATATAAAAATTTTGAATGCTTTACCTAAGGAATGGGAACCTAAATCCATTGCCATAGAGGAGTCTAAAAATATAAATTCTATGCCTATCGAGTCTTTAATTAATTCTCTGACCTCCTTTGAATTAAAAATGAAATACAAGGTACAAGATAAGGAGGCAACGGGAAAAAGAAGCATAGCATTTAAAGCTTCATCAAAAAGGAGAAAAGACTCAAGGAAGCCTCACTTCAACAACTTCCAAATCACTTGGGATGATTGCAATTCGGATGGAGAGGTTGAAGAAGAATATGAGGAGGGCTCAAATGGCTTTTATGGCACTTGGCAATAATAAGGTATCCTCTAGTTGTGATTCTTGTGATGATTCATGTGATAATGATGATGACGATGTTGAATCATTTTTTTTTTAAAATGCATGTATGTTTGACAAGAATCATATGCTAAGAACAAAGAGTTAAAAATTAAAGTTAATACTTTATTGAGTGCCAACTCAAAACTTGTGCATGAAAATAATTCTTTGACAAAAGAAAATGATGTTTTGAAAGAAAATTTTGTTGGAAAAACCAAGATTATGGAAGAAAAAGCTTCATTGAAGAAGAGATTAGATGATCTTGATGATATTTTGAAAAAGAAGAAAGAAAATGTTTTTGACAAGAAAAGAACTAGAAATATGTTTTCAAACAAAAATTTTATCACCTTTAGAAAAAATGATTTGTGCTTTGTTAAATCTAAATCTTCTTTTTATGGCAATAAGAATATTATTTATAATTATTGTCATCAACATGGCCATATAAAGAAAAATTGTTACACATATGTTAAAAGAAATGAAAAATTGGGAATAAATTCTATGTCGGTGATTAAGCATGCTACTAATCCAATTAGACCCAAGAAAGTTTGGGTACCAAAAGTTGTTGCTTACCTTTGTATGTAGGTATGCTTGGAGAGCACCAAGGAATTCAAGATAGATTTTCTATGAACGGTGTTCAAGGCATATGAGCTAAGATGATATTGAAATAGGAAACATCTAAAATTTTGTGTGCTTTCATTTATCAAGTTGAACTATGTTCTCTTGAATATTACTCATCTATGTGTTTGAATTTGGTTAGAATGCTAGGAAATATGTATCCCCAATTTTTTTTGTCTATAATAAGTCACATCTTCTAAAAGAAAAGGGGAGCATTCAAATTTTTTTAATGGATTATTTTACAAAAAATTGCATCACACATGTTTCATTGTTCTGATGATGTTTTTTGGTGAGGAATGAGCAAAAATTGTTTTGATCCTAATTCTTTGCATGAATTTCCTCATATCTACTTAGGAATATATATTCTTGATGGGAAGAAACGTTTTGCATAAATTGACATATTCTCCATGTACTCATATTGAATTATATTCACCTTTCAAGGGGGAGAACAAACTAAGGGGGAGCTTAAATTGCATTATTTTTCTTATGCTTTGATGATGTCAAAAGGGGGAGAAAATATTGGACAAAACTTCTTAACTTATGCTTCGTATTTTTTGGTTGTTTTTAAAATTGTTCAATTGATTTGTCATCATCAAAAAAAGGGAGATTGTTGAACCCCAGTTATGTTAATCATGTTTTGAATTTTTGTCTATAATAAGTCACTACTTGCAAAAGAAAGAGGGAGCATTCTCTTTTTTAAATGGATTTTTTTTTTTCAAGAAATTGCATCACACATGCTTCATTATTTTGATGATGCTTTTTGGTAAGGAATGAGCGAAAATTGTTTTGATCATGATTCTTTGCAATTGATCATAATTCTTTGCGTGAATTCTCTCATTCTTATGGAACACATATTCTTGAAGGGAAGAAATGTAATTGTTTTGCATAAATTTACTCATTCTCCGTGTACTCATTATATTCATCTTTCAACGGGAAAAATAAACTTAAGGGGAGCTTGAATTGCATTATTTTTCTGATGTTTGATAATGCCAAAAGGGGGAGACATAATGGACAAATTCTCTTGTGTAGTACTTCGTATTTTATGGTTGTTTTTTGAATTGTCCAATTGATTTGTCATCATCAAAAAGGGGGAGATTGTTGAAACCCAGTTATGATAATCATGTTTTGATGATGACCAAATCGCACTAACAGTTTGAAAACAAGTGTGCAGAAAAATAGGGAGTTACGGACGTTGATAATTGTCCGAGAGGAAAACAATTCGGACGATGATAATCGTCCAACACAAAGAACCTAAAGCCGTCTCGGACGAAGAACAACGTCCGACCATATTTCCAGAAGACATTGCATAGACCGGACGCAGGTTCGGACGCTTTTTCGGACGTCCGAAAGAATACCCTTAGAGAACGGACACAACGTCGGACACAGCAAGGTTTAGCAGCGGCCGTCTGAACTGTCCAACGGCTAGTTAGTTCGGACGCATACTTGCTGCATCGGCCGTCCGAAAGGTACAACGGCTAGTTTTTCAGTAAGCAGAAAATAGCCGTTGGAAAGTTGTTAGAAGCAGATTTTGGACAACTATAAATACCCCTTAGCCTGAATTGAACATATAGAGACTTCTACATTGATTACAAATAATTCTTGAGCTATTTGGGAGAAATAGTGGGTACAAGTGTTGTAATAGTGTAGGTAGTTTTTGTGAAAAGAGCTTAGAAGTGTAAGAGTGGAGAGATAACAATTGTAACAAAGGGAGGTTGTGAGTATAAAATTCTTGGCTCAACTAAAGGAAATTAGTGTGAGCAAGAGTGATCCTCATTTGTGTACAAGAGGTTATTGTCTCACCTACTTTAAAGAGACTTTTAGTGGCTAAACTTCAAGTTGAGAACTTGGTAGTTGCCTTGTAAGAAGCTCTTTGTAGTTGTAAGCTCCAAGCTCTCCAAATGAGAAGCTTGGGAGTTTGGTTTGATTCTCTTAATCTCAATATTCTTATTTGTTCTTTAAGCTTAAATTGTTGAATATCTATTGTATTCATTTGTTCTTAAGTCTTTATTTGGTGCATAAAGTTTGAATTTCTATTAAGCGCATGAAAAGGTTTGTTTTAGATACAACCTAATTCACCCCTCCTCTTAGGTTGCTCTTTGGGACCAACATATGTGACATAGTGCCAATGCATGCTAGCCATATTTTGTTAGGTAGGCCATGGCAATATGGTTTGAAAGCTACATATGATGGATTTGCAAATAAATATAGTTTTGAGAAAGTTGGTAAAAAGATTACTCTTAAGCCATTACTTCCTGATCAAGTCCATAAAGAGAAACTTTACATTAAAAGATCATATAAAGAACATGCTAAATTGTTCGCTGAAAATCGGAAGAAAGTTAGGGAGAAAGCCTTCTCTAATCCTAAAGAAACGTCATTTTCAATAGAAATTCCAAAGGAAAAGAGGGGATGACATGTTCATCAATGAAAAAGTTTTTAAGAGCCTTTATCAATTATCGCCTAACGGTTTTCTTCCAAGTTCTCTTGTGCAACCATTCAAAGAAGCAAGTGGAGACAATGAAAATTTTGAATTTGCACCTTCCACGTGGAAAGCTCTAGATACTTCTGTACATCATTCAAACTTAAGTGCCAATGGTTTGGTGAAGGGATTACTTAGGAATTTTGAATTTTCAAATTCTTATAATTTTAGTTTTTTAAGTACTCATAGTGTGTCCCTTTTGTTACTTAATATTTCTATTTCTTCTTGTACATTTGTTTTTCTTAAGCTAATTTGTATGCATCGTGATCACCAGTCTTTTTGTGTTAAGTTCATTAACATTTTGGGTAACAATTGTGAGCTTCTACACGACAATGTGCTTATGTTCTTTTGTTCTTTCGATATGCATCAATTTTTAAAGTTGCATGACAATCTTTTTAAGCATGATTAGTTCAATCTTTCAAAATTATCTTCCAGTTCAAATCCCAAAATGTCCTTTTATTTGCTAGCTGAAGATAAATGCTCCATGATTTAGGGTTTGTGTACTCCATGATGTCTTTATTTCACTAGCCATTTTCCCAACATCCATTTTCAACATTGGTGTTTGATACTTTTGCGTTTGAGCCTCATGTATTGCATCTGTTCTTACTTTAGTGAGGTTATTTATTTCAATTTTTGTCTTCTTTGTTTAATGCTTGTCTTTTCCATCCAGGTTCGGATTCGAGGACAAATCTTTTTGAGGAGGAAGGAAATGATACAAGTATGGATAGGCTAAGGATGTACCAAGTTCAGGAGATGAAAACTTGAGAAAGCTTAGACTCAAGCTCCCCAAGATTAAAGCATGATCAAGGTGTTATGATCAAGTTTTAATTGGACTATCCTGAATTCTTTAATGCATAAAGTCCAATTCTTCAACGTAAAGCACAAGTGGCTAGATAACGTCCAACTTCAAGATGATTCAAGTCCAAGAAGTCCAAGAATTGAAGAGCTTCATGAAGGGGTTCAAAAATGCTAATTTGCACCAAGGCCCTATTCGGCCATCCATTTCTAATTAAATTAGGATTTATTTTGGAGCTTTTGTTTATAGGATTTTTGTTTTATTTGGGGTGAAAATACAACCTATATCAATGTATAAGAGACCAGTTTTATGTCTAGTATTCCAATCCTAAGCCTGCCAAGATTTGGCAAAGTTGTTTCCTATTAGTACTTGGCCTATTTCGTAGGATTTCCCAGTCCCTTGTTAGGTTAAAAACACCTTCCCAGCTGATTATTCATTGATCAATATTTAGGAAAGAACTTTGTGAGAAAATTCTCCAACTTGCCTTCTAAAGACTTGGGTATTTTGCAAGATTGATTGTTGTGACTACCTATCTTGAACACTATTGGTTCTTGTCTCGTTATAGACAATGGGTCGATATCTCGTACAGTCGAGAACTGATACTTCAGATTCTTGATTTCTTAATCAACAGGTTTGAATCCGTCAAGTCAAATTTGTTTAGGCGTTCTTCGGTTCCACATCGATTCCGGGTCTCGTCAGTTTATCTGCGCATGACCTGCAGTCTCTCAATCAATTGTCTAGCTATTTGTCTGATATGGTTCTCCAAGTTGATGCTTTACGATTCCTTATGAACTGAAAAAACATATCTTCTATACTTCGAGAAATTTGACCTTGGTTTAGTTGTAGGAGTTGTTATTGATTTTGATTTTGGTATTGATTTTTAGAGAGATTTTGAGGTGGCCGAAATGGCTAAATGGTTGATTTTGAGGATAAGGATTAGCTAGTAATCTAGGTTGTGAGATTTGGGCTTGTTGATGATTCGGTTGAAAAGAAAAGTTGTTTTGTTGATGGTTGGGTTGATTGTTGTTACGACTCTGAGAAAAATTGGGATGATTCTTCCATCCTAGATTGTAGATGTTGGAACATGGATTATTTTGAGTTTTTGGATTGAGCTGCTGATTGTTGACAAATTGGACTTCTTCTTGATAGAATGGCTCTTCAATTCCACACTGATGAGTCTCATGATTTCTTCCACACAATTCACAAACATAATGAGCTGAAGAGGTTGAAGCTACTGAATTGACATTCAAATTATCAAGAGTCTATGTCAGATTTGCCACCAAGGATTTCAAAATTTTGTTTTGAGCTAAAATGGTATCAGTTTGTTCAAGATTTAAGACTTCCTTCCTATCCTGTTGAACTAGTTGAACTGTTGTTGCTTGATAGAAAATAGAGGCCATCACAAGCAACAGTCTTTAGGCCTCCTCAAGCATTTTGAAGGATAAAGATCCTCTTCCAATAGTATCCACCATTGTTTTGGTTTCCAAATATAGCCCATTGTAGAAAGTTTATACTTGCATTCACAGTGGAATGCCATGATGTTGGCAATGTCTCAACATTTTCCTATACCTTTCCCAAGCTTCGCTAAGGTCTTTTCCAACATCCTGTTTGAATGATGTGTTTTCATACCTCAATTGTGCAATCTTTGAAGGAGGAAAGAATTTGGTTATGATAGATGTGAAAATAACTTTGAGAAAGTTCCTCTCAAATTGTGAATGTTCCCTCATCAGCTTTGCAATCACCATTTGGCTTTATCCCTTAGAGAGATGGGAAAAGCTATCATATGGACTGCATCCGGAGAGACCCCATTATATCTGAAGGTGCTAATGACTTCTTCAAAATTTCTAAATTGGGAATGTGGATTCTCAGTCGGTCCACCTCTAAACATAGCATGAGTTTGAAGCATCTGAATTAAAGTTGGCTTGATTGCAAAATTATTTGCATGGATAGCAAGCCTGGTAATACCAGAACTAGCCCCATCAAAGACGGGTCAAGTATAATCCCTCAACAAAAGTTGTCTATTACCGGTCTATTCCCATCCAAAGTTTTTCCACATCATCATTGTTGAGAATATTCTCATTCCTTGATGCATTCAAATTAGCCATGGCAAATTTTTCTTGCTCCTCTTATTGTCCTTTTTGTTTTGGTAACCCTCGCAAAGTTCTTTCCATTCCCAAGACAAGTGGAAATTGGTTGTTTTTTATCCCCAAGGGTCATAAACTAGAAAACATCATTACAACAAAAATTAAACGTACCAGAGCGGGAATTCAATGGACAAAGAATTCAATAAAATCATAGAAAGAGGATAAGAAGAAATAAAATAAAAAATAAAAATCTAAAATAGCAATAATACTAGGCGACTCGATATTGCTAAGAGATTTGGTGTTCAACAATGGCACCAAAAAACTTGATACAAGTCAAACCCTAATTCAATTATTAATTACGTACTAACACACTTTATCGCGAGTGCACGAGTCATGTAGTAGTTTTTGGGAAACAGACACCGTTCTTGCAAGGATCGAATTTAGGTCAATTATCGAAAATTTAGTATCAACTACTATTTAGAGATCACAAATTAAAAAGAGTTATTTTAGGATTTTTTTTATTACTAATAAAAAAATAAATTAAACAATGAACTAACCCTAGCAAATTATGAAAGAATGAAATTACACAAATTAAATGAACTAAACTAATTTGACAGTAAAAGAAATTAATTGATTGAAATCCTTAAAGCTCTAACTATAATTAATTGAGAAATAAAGAAAGAAAAACAAAACAAATAATGAAATTCAATTATGAATTAACCCTAACTTAAAATTAATTAAAATAAACAGAAAGTAATTAAATAATTGAAGAACAACGTAGAAGTAAAAGTAATTAACCAATAAATAATGAAGTTCAAGAATCCTCCGAAAATTGTCTCAAGTTCTTTGAAAATCTACGAATCTAAAAGCACAAATAGAATAAATCGACTACAAAATTGAAGAACTAAAAACTACATGAGAAATAATTGTAACAAAAATGTCTTGAATTTCCTAGAGATTCCTAGTGATTGCTCTGAAATTATTCTAAAAACTAACTACTAATTACTACTTAATTTGATGAGGAAGGAAGAGCTATATATAAATTAATTGCTTGGGCTTCATGGGAACTTGTTAGGCAAGCCCAACTTTCCTTTCCTTGCTAGTACCTAGTTTCCTATATATGTGATATTACGGAGTTTTTAACCACGGGTTTGGTTTTCTTTTCTTTCAAGGACTTGGTTTCTTATTTTGCAAGCTTCCAATAATTGTTCCCAACTTCATTGAACTTCTATAATTGCCCTTCCTACCTACATAAACAAAAACCAAATAATACTAACAAATTTTAACACAAAATTAAAACTAAAAATTACAAAAATACATTAAAATGCACAAAACTTAATTTTAACCTAGTAACTCTAAATCACACACAAAACACATAAATTAGGGTTGCAAAACATCAAATTAAGGTTCATAATTGATATCAATTAGTCCCAAATTTTTATAGTTATCAATAAGCTCCCTCTTCAAGTTTGAGGTCTCAAATACGGTAGGTCCCCAATTTCTGTGTTCAGTTTCCTCGCATACTCTACAGTGTTATTCATTATATCTTTCTCCCTAATCCAATTTCTTTATGTTCAATTTTGATCTTTGTCTCGTTTAATATCTTTTACATCAGTGTAGGCACCTTATCTCTATTGCCGTTTGGGGATTTTTGATTTATACTTTATAGGGTTGTAAAATCCACTCAGCACAAGGGAAAAAATACAAAGATTGGATTTAGAATTGTGATGCAAGTTTTTGCTTCCCTTAGACTAAAAAGTATCTTTATTTTAAGAAATTCATTGTTTGTTGGATTCTTGTTTCTTGCAAACTAAGGGAGGTCAATTGTTTAATGATTTAGACAGTAAAAGGTTCAAGAAAGAGTAAAATAAAAAAATTTCATAATTGTGTTCAGGCATTCTTTATGGACTCTTTGGAAGATAATAAGCCTTTATGTAACACTCCGAATCTGGGCTAGCCTAACAACTTTTGAACGAAAACTACGGGTTCAAAATGTTTAAGCCCAATTGTTAGTAGTCCATAACTCAAAGTGTTATAAATAATACATATCTGCTCTCACTTTTTATGTAGGACGGGACATCATATTAATCCCTACTTTAGGTTTTGAGTCCACGCAAAGCCCAAGTTGGGGTCCAATAACATATCACATTCAATATTTACACTACGTACCATAATCAAATACCACTAATTCAGTCTCACCTCGCACAGACACCACACGAGATTGGTTCTAATACTACTAAATGTCACTCCCCACTTCTAGGGTTGCAACACGCAGTGCCCTCACGTTCCTATGAGGACACCAAGTTCAAAATCTCAAATTCTTAATCACATGCCTTAAATAAAATATGAAAACCTGCAAATTAATGTTATGTAATAAGGTGAGCATACACTTGCCCAATAATCAGTTCATGACCTCTTTCACCGGATTGAGCATGTTACATAAATATAACTTTTCAAATCATATTTCACACATTAAACATGCGTATACATATATAGATACAATTTTATAAAAAAATCACAAGAGCATAACATTTACACATAGGTAAGTGACAAATAAAAGTGAAAATTTTATATCCCTAACATAGAGAAAAATCGAAGAAGAATAATACACATTTTTCGAACATACTTATATCGTTGGGCTGAAGGGTTTCTTAAGGTTTAATCCGTATAGATTAACACTTGGATATCCAGTGTTAACTATAATACCTGTTAGAGAAGGGCCAGACATAGGCCAGCTACCCTTGCAGGGTGGAGTCAAATATAGGCTAGATACCCTTCGTTGGCTGGAGAAATAGGGAACTAGTTCCCACCAACATCACCAAAGTTCTTCTAAAAGTCAAATCATTTATCATGTCAAAATAATAAATCACATATCACACAATCAGCATATTTAGTCAAAGTGTCACTTACTAAATTTATATTAAAAAATATTAAATTAACCATACTCAATTCAAACTTCATACATAACATAATATCTTGCAAAATATAATTTTCATAAAAAGACTTTTAAAACTTGAAAGAGGTTAGAATCACTTGCTCAAATCCAAATGTCGACGTTTAATAAAGTCACCCGATTCTATCAATAAATCCCCACCTAAACATATTTCCAATTAGGTTGAATTATATTTCCAAAATCCTCTAGAAATACCTTAAAACAACTCAATTACATCAAAAAAAAAAAAAAAATAAAAAGCCCATTAATTAACCGTCTTGGCCATAGAACTTGTAATATCATTACTGTATTCCTAACCAATCAAGTCTCTTATACCGATCCCAATAAAAAAAATACAGCCATCCTAACTCCAATTAAAAATTGAGGTCAATTAACATTTCTGCTTCTCTACATTCAATCCGTATGAGACCCTGATGACATACTCAAGATAATACTCAATTTCTTTACTTATGTTTTTGTTTCGTTCTTTACTTTTCTAATCACACAACATGAAGCCTATATCAATTTACATAGCTAACTGGTAGCACGTTTTTCCAACAAACTTTATTTGTTTTCTTTTTCATTTTTATTTTATATCAAGTTCTTATATACTACTATTCTTGCAAAGACTACAAACGAAATACAACAAGCAAGAGGATATTATGATTACCTCTAACATGGGTCGTTAAGATCAAATTATTTTCCTTCTTCCTCTTTTTTATTCTTTGAGTGGCAACGAACGCCAACCCCGTAATATCCAAATATATCGTACAGCTATGAATAGTTTAAGTATATATAGTAATTCTCAATTTTTAATATTTATCAATTAGTCCCTTCACATTATTTTTTCCCTAATTAACCTATTACCCGTTAAAGACCTAATGGGCTGAAAATACTCTTCATGGGCTAATGTAACAAAAGAGGGCCAAAAAGGCGGGTTTCACATTCTACCCTCATTACAAGAAGTTTCGTCCTCGAAACTTCACGTGCCAAGGTTTCGCTGCACTCTGATTATCAGTCACATATTCATCTTAACTCTATATATGACTCATAGTCTGGCATTCTAAACATTAAACTTAGGCACACACAGAGATCGTCACCTATTATTCTGATACCAATTATAACACCTTGAGACTGAGCTATCCCAATAGTTTTTGAACGAAAACAACGGGATCAAAATATTTAAACTAAGTTATTAGTAGTCCGTGTCCGAAGGTGTTATAAATAATACAATATCTCCTCTTACTTTCGATGTAGGATGGGGCATCACACTTAGGGATTTGGAGTGAAATAAGAGTATTGACAGAGTTTATTTAAGTATGAATCAGTCTTATATTGTTAAGCTTTTTATGGTTTTTAGTAAATAAGGACATTTTAGTAATTTAGCTATTATGCACGAATTTTTTAATTTTAGTATTTCATTAATTTTGTCATATAGTCTAGTATGGAATTGGTTTCCATTTGGATTTATCAATATAGTTGATTTAGGAATATTATTCCTATAGTGAATAAGAGCTAAATCCTAATCAAAGTGGGATTTGTCTTTGTCCTTTACAAATAATATACTTCTCCATAAAGAAAGATATAGATTTCAATTTAATAAAATTCCATAAACATATTTATTTTCTTTAAGGGTTGTGTGATGCAATCTAACCTTACGTGTGATTCTTAGTTTCTCTAATTCATTCTTCTCTTAGTTTTCATATTTTTAGCAACCTTCCTTTGATTTTCGATTAAAATTTTTTCTTTTTCCTGTTATTTTTTCGACGATAATATTGTGATTAGATTTAAAATATTAAAATTTACTATACAAATCTGTTGGCCTAACCCACAACCTGTGCTTCATCATTTAATGTATCTCTATTGAGTATAAAGAGAATTGGCGAAGATAATGATGAATTAAAAGTTTGAATTCGTTTTCGTAACTTTTGAAAAATTTCATTCTTTTCATCAGATCCTATGAAAAACACATTCATGTAGGTTTTTTCTAGTCAAATTTCTATCGGATGGCGTCTTAGATTAATTTCTTACTACTGTTGGTCCGCTGCTATTACTCGATATCTGCTGCAGTAGTGAAAGTGAATGAGAAAATTAGGGGTGGGACCCACAGAGCTTGGTGAGAATTTGTTGGTTGAATTGTGGAGGGTATTTTTGGAATTTAGATCAAAATTACTTAGGCATGAAAATTTCTGCTCCGGAAATAATGCCAGTCTTATTCATCTCTTGGCATTGATCCCGTGGAACTTACTAAGCATTATTTTTTATAGGGTTAATTTCACTTTACTCCCGGCCTAATGTTTAGGGTAGCTATCACTTTATTCCCTAACATTATTTTTTGGGCACTTAAATTATTCTATTAAATTTAACTCAACATTAATTATCCTTTTGACAAAAATATCCTTATTCGCTCTTCTTTTTTTTTTTTTCTTACTCTAACTTATTCATTTTTTTCTCTATCTCATTTTATTGACATGCTTTAATAATTTTTTTTTATCATTTATCACCATATCTTAAATTTTATTAAACTCTAATTATAGAAAAAATAAGATATTTTGTATTTCATAAAAAAAAAAAAATTTGTAAAAATGTCATTTTAGATTGAAAATTTAACATTGTTAGCTTTAACCGTTAGTTGAAGAAGTTAAATACTTAAAAACTAACGTTAGCCATTAAAGTGATAATGACTCTAAACGTTAAGACGATAAAGTGAAATTAACCCTTTTTTGAAAGCTTATTTATCCTTAACTACAAATAGTGAGAAGACGAGGTTATTTAATACTTTTTCCATTCTATTAAAAGACAGTTATGTCATACTTTTTATGTTGGGATAAAGTGTCACTACAAATATTTTAAAATATTTGTCATGTTAACAAAGTCAAAGAAATCTTCTATATTTTTTCCCAATAGTGTCCTCCTTTTTGGAGAACCAAATGGAATTTCATTAACGTAATAATTCAGACAAATAACATGATTTAATGATAGAAGGTGGCCCATTGAGGAGAAACTTTATTATAGGAAGATCCTACCAAGTGACATGTCAAGTACTATCCCAAAACTAATGACATTCCACTATTTAAAGTAATGGGTTTAAAAATAAAATGAATTGGTAAGCCACTATTAAAAATGTTAGAATCTCATTGATTTGGGGATACCACTTGATGTGCCACTTGATAGAACCTTTCTATAATAAAATTTTCCCCCATTGAGGCATACCAATCTTTTCCCAATATTGTCCTTTCTTTACTTTTTGGTAATACAAATCCAAAATTTGAATTTTGTGGGACAAATTGAGAAAGGAAAGCACTAACATCAGTCAATCAAATCACTATTTTTAATAAGTTGAATTCTCGAAATACAACAAAAAAATATGAGACGGAGAGAGTATAGTTCAAGCACTAATTTAAACATTGGAAACTAGCCCTCCACATATAAAAGTTCCATTGGTTTGGCAAAACTAAAAATAAAATAAAATAAAATAAAATCTGTTGACTTAAATTTATACTACTAGCTAATTAATAAGAAATATTTATATGGATCCAATTTACGGTAAGTGAAATAAATCATTTTATCCACATCATCCTGAAAATTTTATTTTTAATAAATTAAAGTGATATAGAGAATGTAAATTAAAAAATCTATTCCACATAATGTGAATTGGGTCCATATAAAAATTTTTCCCAACTAAGTGTTTCAATTTTGCTCAATATTTTGACCATGTGACTTCACCTAGTACCTCTTGGATCACAAGCCATTGGTTGAATAGTTACTCAAACTTCGTACGGATACTTTTTGCTAAAATGTACAAGGTTGTTTTTTCTTTTTTTGTTTTTTTTAGACGTTTCCTTTCCATTTTTTACAAGCTTGTTGTTTACAAAAATTGTATTGGTTTACTGTGAATCATTTGGAGTGATAAATTCTTATATGAATTCAATTTATTTATGATAACTAAGATAAATCTCTTAATTTATATTCGTTCATATTATTTTGAACAACTTTATTTTAATTGATATTAATTAATGTAAATCAAAAAATTAATTTTATTTATTATAAATTAGATCCATATAAATATTTTTTACCAGTTAGCATAATTAATGGATAGTAAGGTTCTTAATTGGTACTTACAGATTTCTCACCGTACCACCTAGCTTAAATATTCCCAACAACTTCATCTTCAGAATTATACCGACTTTCTTCTCTCCCTCTACCACACTCCTTTTTAATCGCCCCTTCAAAAACAACAAACACCACAGCAGAAGCTACACAGCCTATAACCCCAGACGACCCCATCTCTCTCTCTTTCTCTCTCGTCTTCCCTCAGCGCTATCTGTACGGAAACCCTAAAGTTGCTTCACCTATCTTTTCTCTTTCTCACTTTGGAGAAAAGTCTTGCTCTTTAATAGCTTTCAAGGTTCCTTTGTTTTGTTTTCTTCTAAGATGTTTTGGGGTCAGTAGAGTGCTCTTGAATGAGAAAACAACAAAACATATTGTTGCTTAGCTCTTCTAGATATTGATTCTTTTCAACTGACTTTGTGAACAGTAATCCTGATATTTCCATTGCTTTCAATTTGCTGCTTTTTGATTTTATCGCATCTGATTCCATAATACTCCCAACAAAATATTAAAATATACACTGTATCCCAGTATATCCCTTATCATCCATCCATACCATTCATTGTTTCTAGCCATTTCTTATACAGGAATCAATACCTAACCCTTCTAGAGATTTTTTGACTTAAACCATGCTAGGTTTCTAAATTTTTATTTTACATTGCATTTTTAAGTCTAATAAAATCGATCATTTTTTATTAGACTTAAAATGCTAGATCTAGACATTACCATAAGTCTTACGATCAGCTCATACCAGAAGGTGGTACTATTATATATTCAAGTAGTAAAAGCTCGATGAGTAGTGACAGCCATTGCACCAGTTTCAGCCGCCTTTCATTCGAGCTTCCTTCAAGCTCACCGGGGCAGCAGCTATCTCTAAAGCCCCACCGCTCCTCCGATTCTTCCTTCCAAGCCCTCCGCTCAGCTGCCTTCAGAAAGAAGCTGAGCTTCCGGGACTTCAGCCTAGTCCGCCAGGTTGGCAGCGGAGATATCAGCAGAGTCTATCTCTGCCGGCTTAGAGGTGGACCTGATGAGGGGCGGCTTTATGCCATGAAAGTCGTGGATAACGAGATTTTGGCATTGAAAAAGAAGACTGACAGAGCTGAAACCGAGAGAAAAATCATGAAAATGCTTGACCACCCATTTTTGCCTACTCTTTATGCGGAATTTGAAGCATCCCAATTTTCTTGTGTAGTTATGGAGTACTGTTCTGGCGGTGACTCTCTACATTCTCTTAGACACAAGCAGCCTCACAAACGCTTTTCCACCAGCTCTTCTAGGTACTTATCAGCTGTGGATCTTTCCTTTATTTATTTATTTATTTAATTTTTGCTACATTAGTTTTTGGGAATTTTAAGTTAGAAAAGCTGAAAGAGTTTTTTGGGAAGCTAAATGAACTTAGCCTGACACTAAAGTGAAGTTTTCTCCATGATATGATTCTCTCTGTATCCACTTTGTTTCTTTATGTTAAAAGGGACCGTTCGTATTAGCGTTTATCTAAAAATTGTCGCGTCTGTTTCACCTCTGCAGAAAAAGAAAGAAAATCCATTGCAATACCCAAAAAAAAAAAAAAACCCTCTAATTTCCCTAGTTTTTCCATTCAATTTTTGTGGTAAATTAGCTAATTTAGCCGCAAATTTCCATTAGGGAAAATTTTCCCATTTTGGGTTTCCTTGTTTTGATAACCCTTGAATTTTGAAATGGAATTTTACCAGATCAGGCCAATTCACCACTTATGGCATTATCTTCTGTAACAAGTTATCAGAACATATTTATCTTTTTTTCAAAAATTTCAACATTTTAATACAACGTGACAATATTATATTGTTTAATGCCACACATTTCATGGTAAAATTGTCTTCAATTTTCAGTTAGTCCATAGGAAGTTGAAAGTTAAAACAATAAATTTTTCCTGCTTGGTTTTTTTAGATTTTATGCAGCTGAGGTGTTAGTGGCATTAGAATACCTACACATGCTCGGAATAATCTACAGGGACTTGAAGCCGGAAAATGTGTTGGTGAGATCGGACGGTCACATCATGCTGACGGACTTTGATCTCTCACTTTGCTCAGATGCAATCCCAGTCGTTGAATCACCCGAGTTTATTTTTGGCCCGTCATCATCACTGGGAGTAGCTAACCGCCCACGTATGCCCACACCCTTTTCTTGCATATCCAACCGGCTGTTCCGGTCTAGGAAGATTCAGACGTTCTCGACAAACCGGTTATTCGTGCGCTAGGGCTGAGCCGGTTGCCGCCCGGTCCTGCTCTTTTGTTGGGACCCACGAGTACGTGGCACCTGAGGTGGCATCCGGTTGGTCCCATGGGAATGCTGTGGACTGGTGGGCCCTTGGAATTTTAATCTACGAAATGATCTACGGGCGCACCCCGTTTGCAGGTCTATCAAACGAAGCTACTCTGCGAAACATTGTCAAGAAGCCCCTGGCATTCCCTACTGACGCTCCCAATAATTCAATTGAGTTCCACGCGCGGAGCTTGATTTCCTGGTTGTTGCATAAGGATCCGAGTAGGAGGCTCGGATCCAAACGCGGGGCTGCTGACGTCAAGACTCACCCGTTTTTCAAGGGGCTGAACTTCGCTTTAATACGGTCGGTGAGGCCACCAGGGGTCCAAAAAATGAGCAAGAAGAATACGACGACGTCACGTCACGCAAGGAGGCAAGCTACGGCGCCGTTTGAATTCTTCTGAATGTTATCATGATGCTAATCGTTATGACTTGATGTTTAATTAAAATTTTCTATCCTGAGCCGCGGGATGTCTGCCACGTGGCAGATCGTTACTGGCAGAATTTGGTTAAATCTCGATACAGAAATTCCTACATAGGTTATGATATAGTAGTGGTAACTACGACTAGGAAAGAATTTGCATATATAGGGTGATGCTGTCCATGCGGTGAGGCTATATATATTGAATGACAATAATGACACAAGCTTCCACAATATATGCTATACCGTGAAGTATGCAGTTGGGCAAAATACTTGCATGTTTTTTTTTCCCGCAGGACAATTAACGGAAAATATTTAAATAATTTTTTATCTTATCTACAAATTTTGTAATTAAGATTTAATATTATAAAATTTTATTTATATTAGATAATGTTATATATTATATAAAATTTAATTCACATTACAAATTTTATAAATGTGTCAAAAAACAGATTTATCTAAGTATTTGCTAGAGTTAAGACTTACATAGTCATTTATATAGATGTGGTAGGATTGAATAATTCATTGTGACAATGTGTATAATGCACTTAGCCGTAAAAAACACAGTATGAGATGATTTTCATCTGTCGTTGATGTGAAAAATTTTATTATACCATCAGATATTAACGAATATCAAAAGTGTAAAAATGTATACGTCATCGCTGGTATAAGAAAGGTTAATTCAAAAAAGTACAACGGAAACAAATAAAAGTTGAGCAAAACTACCATAAGGTGTCATATTTTCTTTTACCATAAAGTATCATATAAAGCTTTATAAACTGGGTAATTTGTTTATCATGGGAAGGATAAATACTAGGAGTTGCTTGGTTAAAATACAACAATCACAATCACTATGGGTTTGATAAACTAATTATAATGAATTTTTAGTAATTCTAATATTAGTTTCAAATTTATTTTTTCTCTTTACGTTTTTTTTTCTTTTTCTTTCCTTTTATTTTCCAATCCTTTCTCCCCTACAACCAAAGAACCGACCACTAGACCACCACCATAAAGGAAAACACTAAATCAGCCAAATAGAAAAAAAATGTAAAATTACCACAACCACACCATACCACATCAGAATCTTTGCTCTCCAAAGATAGAGAATTATAATCAATTTTCAACCTTTATTAAAAAAAAAACACACAACCATCATCACGTTGGTGAATTTTTCCTTGAGGAGTGTCTGGAGCAATGCGGTGTCGTTTATATTTCTTTTAACAATTCCTAAACATAACTATGGTGAGTATCTAAACTACATCTACTCCTAAGAGTATGACTCACCTTTCCAGTAGTAAAAGTTAACTCTTCCTATTTGAGAACTACCTTAGCTAAGTACCTAAGCTAAGCACAAACTAAGCTCACTCTTAAGAATGAGACTTACCCTTCTATTGGCAAAGGTGAGGACTTCTCGACCTTTGTTCATTCTCAAGAGTAATACCTACCCATGATACAAAACCCATGGCAAAGCCACAAAGTCATTCAATCTATCTATACTTCCTTACAAGCTCCCACGTATTTGCTCACTATCAAAGCACCAACAAAGCAATACGTTCTCTAGTACTCTCAACCTTGGCAAGTCTAACTCGAGAGTTGGAGACAAGTGATAATGCCAAAATGTCAAGACTATTGCCATAAGTTTTTTTGACTAAATCCTTATCTTTCCCTACCTCATTTACTCTACTTCACCTCTCCACCTCTCCTTACCTCACACACTCTACCTCTCCACATCTCTCTACCTTTACCTTCCCAACCTCCCATCAAATTATCTTCCTCATGCAACCTTCCTTCATCAGTGTCCATGTGACCAATAATGTGGCATAAAGTCAACTCGATCTAGTTGATCAAAAGTCAGTAAGGCTTCCTAATGTGGTCAAATGAGAAACATACATGTAGCTATGTGCCCGATTTCACTAGGGACATTTTAATAATTTTACCATTACAACCAAACTAGGCCAAATGATATGTGTTAAGTTTTAATTAAGTTACCTGAAACTAATCACAAAATCTCATAAGTATACAGTATAAATGTAGTAGAGTGAATAATAATCGTTCCTAAACAAGAATTATGCAAACAAGTACCGAGAGTCTTTGATTACTTCTTTTTAGACCGTCCAAGTAGTGGATTATGTTGTTATGAAAGTAAATGACAATACACTTAGTTAATAAAGAACTAATGAACAATGAATTAAAGATTAGATCAAATCAAATAAAAAAGATAGGTTAGGTAATAGGCTAAAATTCCATTCGTTTATCCAATCGTACCATCGAGCAGTCCAATCACACTATTCTAGGATTCAAATCCCAACTATAAATCCAATGCCGATCCCCCACAATAACTGAGTTTTACTACTTCAATTGAATTATTCTTGGATCCCTTTTTATCCAATTGCATTTAATTAGCAATATATTAATGGATTTAATACGAATCAATTAACCAATTTGATTAGCCATGATCTCAAACTGAATCTAAAATGATAATGAACAGTAGTCTATGATAAAAATTAACTCTCGATCTATACTTAATCAACTCAAACAAATTAAGAATTAGTTGTATCCTTAGAATTCGTCTTGATATATCAATTATTACTCAAACATGATATCTTCTTGATTATGATTCATTTGAATTAATCCATGAGTAATTGCATCAATCACACCTAACCCAAGAGGATTAGTGCATCATTATATAATTAAAGACAAAACAATTATTAAAATAGAAAGAAATCATTGTTAAAACAAAACTAAGATTTAATGAACTTAGGTTGTAGGTAAAGTACAATTACTCAAAGATAAGCAATAACTACTAAAAGTTAAATGAAGTAATACTGCAAATGCAATCCGTAATACTAAAATTCTTGAATTGGAAACCTGAAATCCAAAGTGAACTACAATTGTAATCTTCTAAGCTGATGTCTTATCAAGATTTTAAAAACGAATATAAAGTTTAACTGCTAAGAATCGAAGTAAAAATAATTGTTTTTGAATCTCTAGGGTAGTAGCAAACCTAGGAATAGACTAGAAATAGTAAAGAATGGCTCCTTTATGTTTTGGAGAGCTCTTCCTGAAATAAATGACGACTAATGGGCCCATTTATAGATCAAAACCTATAACCCTAGCTTCTTGGCTCGACATAGATGCAACGTTGTGTCGCTCAAGTTTTCCTTGAACGTAGTGTCGTGGCATTATGCACATAATTGGAACCTTTCCTTCCGCCGCATCAAATGACAGGTTAGACCGTCCAGCACTGCACAAAACAACGGATACTAAGTAACTATATTTAGCACATTTAAACACCATAAAACTAACAATTAACAACTAACATTCATTCCCAACAAAAGCACTTATTATTACAACATAGATAGTAAAAATCAAGACTGAGCAACACTAAGTATGCTAAAAAGAATAACAAATAACTGTGTCAAAATAAAATTTTCAAACTCCCCCAACCTAGAGATATGCAAGAACTGAGCAAAATAAGCATAAAAACAAAAACCAAAAGAATGCAACACAAACTAAATGAACGGCAATATTGAGGTAAGCGGGAAAAATATGATAATCTCAAAAATCAGTATGAAGGTCGATAACCAACATCACATAAACCATGTATGGCTAAGTAACATACACCAAAATAACCACTAAAAGCTATGTCATAGAGGATTTACATACACCAAAATAACCACTAAAAGCTATGTCATAGAGGATTTATAAAAATACAACTTTTAGAAACGAAGGTCATCAATATGGACCATATTGAGCAAAGTAACATGACTTCCCATAACCTGTTTGAAAGACATCTTAAATCAAGTCTCTACAATCATTAATAAAAGAACGAAAGAGCCACCAATTCGTAGGACTCAAAATAAACAAATTAGCAACTGACAGGCAGGCAAAACATTGAGAACCAGTAAAACAATTTAATTCTCAACAGTAGATACAACCATTCAACTAATCCTTTATGGCTATCTATCCAGAAGGTGCACATACACACACATATATATATATATATATATATATATATATATATATATTGTAAAGTGTGTTACCATGCAAAGCAAGCTTTTATGCCTTTTCATTTATTCTTTTTCGTCATGCCTATGCATTACCACGTAAACTAAGCCATTATTTTAAAAATGAACTCATTGGAGCACACACCTACTAGTCACGTAAAGATGAACTGATGATAAAGAAAGAAGTAAAAGGCACAAGAAGTATCAAACACTTTTCTATGTAGTAGCACACACATGACCAAACGAAGGCCTACTTCATATAGAACACCGTCTCCATCAATGAATCATAAGAAATCAATTTCAAACGACTCCAAATTGGTGTTAGCAATCACATATAGTTCGTAAGATGCCTTGCAAATGTCACATAAGTTTCAAAAAAATTCTACTTAAAGAAATAACAAGTTGATATAGGAACTAACTTCCACACATTTGAAAAACATGTAACAAACAACTATGTAATTAACGAATGCAAGGTCAATTCAATCACGGATGATAATAATTACCTGAAAAATCAATATGACTCATCCAAAATAACAACTCCACAAACTCACATAACTACCAACAAGATGAGTCATACACACAAAACATAGCACATCTACGAACACTTACTCAATACAAAACTAACACAAAACAAGCAACTGCTTGGCCTTGGCTAAGAACAAAGTATGACTACTAATAGAAAACCAAAAACAAAACCCAACAATATGAATAAGTACATGGTACAGTCATTCATAAACAAAAACAAATAAAAAGAAACAATCTCCCCTCTCAAGAGTAGCAGTCATCACAAAAAAATCAGTCATGTCCTAGATGGAACAGCCGCATCCCTAGTATCATCATCAGAATCCTCTATTCCGAAAGGCCAATAAGGTATCTCTGCTTCATTTGGCTATCTACTCATGTCAAAAGGTTGCTCTAAATTTAGTCGCTATGAAAGGATATCTACCTTGCGATGCAAAACATGCAAGTTCTCGCTCTGGTACCGCATCATCTCCTTCTGATTAGCATGACTAATAGGTGCATAGAAAATGTTATCCGGATCATTTGCTCGAGGTGGTCATACAAAAGAATCTTACACTGCATGAACCCATACTCCTTCACCATCTTCATCATTGTCAGAAGATTTTGTTAAAGAATTCATACCAAGAACTGCACCTTGAATCCTATGCATGCACTTCTGGTGATGTCTAACAATGCACATTAAGGCATTATTATGAATATTTGTCTTCCGGGTAATCGACACTCTACCATCCAAAAACACATATACAAAAAACATGAAAATGTAATAGAACTAGGAAGTATATGTCCAACTTCCTCCCGATTGCCATTTCTTCGGATATCCATGCCCACATCAATGGTCCATTCCCTCATTACGGTGTACAACAACAATGTTCTCTCACGCATAACCTCACATGAATGTGAGATTGGCATAAAATGCATACAAATAAAGTGTAGCTGCACTCTTTCCTTTAAGCATAAAAATGCCTTTTGAACCATTTACATTCACCATTGCGATCTTTGACCCAAACACCTTTGCCATCTATAAGAGTACTAATCATTGCATCATAATCAACTCCACGTATAAGCTAAATACTCATCAAACTCACTATTAGGAACATTAGGGGTACCATAAACCAAATTAATCTTCGGTAGTGCAATACTCACAGGAATACTTCTTACCCAATTTAAACATATTACCAATGAACTTGCAAACAATGTCATGCTTACCCAAAGTTTCAGGAACATTTCAAAAATTCGTCCAACCCTTTTTCTCAATTGCATTAATAAAGTAAATATGAACCTCATTAGCCCTATGACAAGTAGTTACCACGTCATGACTCAAGTTAAAGCCACACTCATAACATGCACCCTTAAAACAAATCAACATCTGACAAACTCTTTGAGTGTCTTCATTAATAATTTCTTTTCATTCCAAAGATCTACATACATATCATTGTTTTTTCACTTGATACCATGGGTATTCAAATCAAATTTTCAAATATAAGAATATCTAAACACAATCTCCCAATTAAAAGCACCAAATCACCACAAAATATTCAACCCAACAACAAAATTCACAACTTTTCAACCATAATCAAGTAGTACCCTTTTAATATTTCTTCAAACTAAAGTTAGAAAAATCTTACTTGAACTCAATGAAGAAGCATGAAGAGATAATTGAATTCAACCCACCAATTTGTCGATTGATGTCCATGTTCCTCCTCTATTATGATGATGGAAATCTAATGTAAATAATTTAAGGAGAAAGTTTAGGTGAATAAATATATATTGTGGCTATGGTGAATAGGTTTGATGAAGATTTTTGAGTTTTAGGGAAGAATATTTTAAAAAGAAAAATAGAGGATTTAAGGAAGAAGAGAAATTTAGGAAAGTAATTGTTGGTTAGAAAGAAATAAGAAAGAAGAAAGTGTTTAACTCAAAACCCAAATGGGTTTAAGACTTTGGCCTATTTTAAAAACTCTTGTTTTGGCCCACTATAGCCCGTTTCGGGCCTATTGTAATAACGGCGTAACATTGATGTGCGAACACCTGGTTATATAGAATCACCTAAAACCTACTACTTACTAAATGGTATCCTGCAAATATACGGTGTCAACTACTAGCAAGTATAAGTCAAGATCAAACCCACAAGGATTGGTTGGTGGTTGCCAATTATTTGGTTAGAATACAACTTGAAGTGATTGATTTAGGAAGAGATTTAATTAAAACTAAAATGAAAGGCTGAGATTAGAAATTTATAGCATAACTAGGCTAACTAATGCATTAAAGTAAACATTAACACTAAAGAAAGTATTTTTATGAAAGCATTTGAAGAGAGCAAGTAAAAGGGAAAGCATATTAAAAAAAAATTAATTAAACTAAACAATAAATTACCACTAACAAAGCATATTTAAAGAATTCTCATAACCTAATCTAACAATTATACTAAGGAAGCATATAAAAAAAGCAATTAAAGAAAGCATTTAAAAAAACCATTTATAGAAAACAATTAACTAACATAAATTACAAATTACCACTAAAAAAGTATAATTAAAGAAAGTCCATTAACTAATCTACCAATTACTACAAAGAAAGCAAGTAAATAAAGTAATTAAAGAAAAGCAATTATGCTAAACTGCACTAATTTAACACTAAGCAAAAGAAATTATCATAAAATTAAAAGGGCATACACTAGGAGGTTTCAATCTTCAACTTGAAATTAAAATTACAAAAAAAAAAAAATTCTAATCTAAGAAAACCCTCCCAAATAGGGAGGAATAAGGACCCTCATACTCTACTAAGTTAATCTAACTTCTACCCTAAGCTATCTTGCAAATGAGGCTTAAGATTTAGTGCAAGGGTTGAGGGGAGTTGGTTGTATCACAAATAAGCCACAAAATGGACATATTTTGCCCCCAAGAGAAACTCGAACAGCAATATTAAATGTTGATACAACGGTATCAACTGCATTCTTCATATTGCAGAAAATAGGGAGATATTGTGGTATCAAAGAAGCATTAATTTAGTTAGAAGTGCTTGGTTCAACATTAATGATGGGTAATACACAACATGTCACACTAACTTATTAGTATTATTAAATTAAAAGCAAAGAGGCTCATTTCAAAGGTTTTCCTTCTACTTGCCTCATTTTAAAACAATCATAATGGCCACTTCAATGGCACGACATTTGTGATGCCAATTCTCTACTAGCCTTATTTTCTACTGTAAAGACCTATTTCGAAGGCATGACATTGGTGATACTGATTTCTCTACTCACCTTATTCCTAAAAGTAATTTTTTTTTTGAACACAACCAAAACCATGGAAGGGAAATGAAATGCATGCAAAATCATATGCAGATTCAAACACCCATAAGATAGACATAATACTTCTAAAATGCAATCATATAAATAGCCTAATTCATTTTCAAATATTTAAATATTTTTCCAAAGGAATAGTTCGACAACAAGTAGCACTTTTAAGCATTTAGCAATAAATGTTCTAAATAAATCGTGTTTGGAGCCAATTAGCACACTACTCTGTTTTCAAATTAGAAATAGTTGATTTTTGAAACAAGTACTTGCAACAATAACTATGCATTTACCTTCCAAGACTAAAATCAAAATGACCAATTCAATACTATAATTTATATACTACTATTAGGTCCATAATATCATTAAGCACCAAAATCACTTTTTTCTATCCATTTTCCAAAACTTTTATTCATATAAACAAAACCATTCCCAAAAACAACACAACACTTACACACACGCCATCAATTTTTCATTTTATTCAACTATACTACTAGAAAGTATAAAAGCACAAAACTAGGTAAACATCATACTAGGCAATGACTTTGAATTACACTTGGATAATAAAAAAGCTCATAAAGAAGATGGACAACATATTAACTAAGTGAATGAGAATGTAACCAATTAAATAGAATTTGAACATAAAAACCATGGTTTCACCTTTAATCATGGAATTCATCAACAATAAGCACAACACCAAATAAGGCCAAGCAATGAGCAATTTCAAGTAGATCATATAAATGCAGATCAATTAAGCTTATGAGTCTTAACCATTCCCAAAAACAACACAACACTTAAAAACATACATCAGCAATTTTTCATTTTATTCAATGATACTACTAGAAAGCATAAAAGCACAAAACTAGCTAAACATGATACTAGGCAATGACTTTGAATTACACTTGGACAAAAAAAATGCTCATAAAGAAGATGGACAACATATTAACTAAGTGAATGAGAACGCAGCCAATTAATTAGAAGTTGAACTTAAAAATCATGGTTTCAACTTTAATCGTGGAATTTATCAACAATAAGCACAATACCAAACAAGGCTAAGCAATGAGCAATTTCAAGTAGATCATACAAATGCTAATCAATTATGCTTATGAGTCTTAAGGATTAAATTTCCTTCTATAACCAATATAGCTAAACCAAGAAAGAGTCATTAAGACTTCATGGGGTCAAAACAATCAAAGAAAAAGGAAAAACACACATAAGGGTAATAGGGTTTTACACAACACAAGGAGTTACCTAAATGCCCAACTCATCCCCCCAAACTTAGCTTTACACATAATTGGTCTCAAAAGAGGCATTCAACAACAAAATTACTCTTAATCCATATCAAGCATTCACTTGATTGCTCAAATTAACCTCAAATACTTAGCAAATAAAGTGTATCATCAACTAGTATTTCCACAACCAAATGGTAAAAGTAAGTCTATGTTCAACTAATAATTGATATGTCAATCACAAATCATAATAAGTTCTACATTGACATCAACATTATCATTAACAATCAAAATTTTCCAATTAAACAAAAAATCATTTACCAATCAACAAAATACAAAGTAAACCAATCATTAGGCCATAAGCCTTTGTTATCCACTTGATTCTTAAACTAAAGAAAGTAAAGAAAAAATAAAGTATAAATAAAGAAAGGGAAAGAAATACTCCCCATAACAATACTAAGAAGGCTTTCCAAGGATATCATAGTCCTTAGTAATTTGTTCCATTGTTTGGCACATCATTCATTTACAAGTTGTGTTGGTGATACTTCTACATAAGTGTTGAGTGATTCGGTTTGTTGTAACTTGATTTCAACTTCAAAAGGTTCTTGTGAACTAGTTTCCTTCAATATGTGTTCTTTCTTTTCTTCTTCTTGGCCGGGTTCTTTATCCATTAGTGGGAGTTTTGGAGCCCTTGGTCTTCATCAAACATCATGCTTTGGAGTTCATCAAATTGGTATTGCAACCTCTTGATGGATTTGTCTTGTGATGAGAACCTCAAGGATAAAGCCACGAGACCCAACACTAATATTGTGTTTGTGGAACTCGGATCGCCCTTGGACACGAAAACACAAGATAATTCCGACTTGATGGATTTAGACCTTATGGTTAGCAACCTAGAACCTAAAGTACCTGTTCTCGACTATATGTGATACCCACCCATTGTCTATAAAAAGACAAGAACCGGTAGTATACTAGGTGGCAAAAGCAAGAGTCACACTTGCAAAAGACCACAAGTATTTGGAAGACAAAGCAAAGAAAATTCTCGTACAATATTCTCGTATAAATTTTATTAATCAATCATCAAAAGGTGTGTTCTCAAAATTATAATGTACTGACCTCTTTATAGGCTAAAGAAAACCTAAACAAATAACTAAAACAAAACTCTAACAAAACATGTAAAGGAAAACAAAAAGGAAACATCTTTTAAGATCTAGCGATCGATGTTGTGACATCAAGACAAGTCGATGCTGCGACATGTAATTTGGTGTTGCGACATCAAGACAAGCTCGATGTTGACTGCTTGTAGAAGTTTAGAGTTGATGTCACGACATGGAATTTGATGTCGTGACTTGGATATCAAAATAAAATTTTTGAACATTTTGAACTTCCAAAACATTATTAGTCTTCAACTCTTGAACCCTAATGACCTCTTGGCCCCAATTGTTGAACAATAAAGCTTGTTGTTCCACAATCTCTTTGATGAAACTCAACATTGTTCGTTATAACTTCTTAGACCTCGAATGCGTGATTGGTCTGATTGGCATTTAAATATTATGACCTCCTTGCTGCAACTTCACCTCATCCTTGGGCAAATGTGTCTGTATTTTCTCCCTCCCCTTTAGAGGATTTGTCCATGAATTGACGCCTACATCAAAATCAAAAAGAGAAATATCACTAATATGGAATGTTGCACGCATATTAAACTCATCAGGAAGATCGATATTGTGGGCGTTGCCATCAAACCATCTCCTTGAGGATCCAACTTCGACTTCCTTTTGGTTTGAAAACCTTTCCTTACAAAAGTGTACCTAGACCCAATATCTAGGTTGGAATACTACTTGTTTCTAACCTTATTTGTTTTTATGGCATTGTGTTGACTCTTCTTGAGCATATACTGCCTCACTGTTTCATGAATGGATTTGATGAACTTAGCCCTTTTCTGCCCGTCAAAGCTAGTTAGTTCTGGCACAGGTAAAGGAAATAAATCCAAAACAGTTAAAGGATTAAACCCATAAACAATCTCAGAGGGAGAAAAACCAGTGGAAGAATGTGCAGCACGATTATAAGCAAACTCTACAAATGGTAAACAATCTTCCCAAATTGTTTTCAAATTTTTCTTCAAGACAACATGTAATAAGGTTCCTAAAGTGCGATTGACAACTTCAGTTTGACAATCAGTTTGGGGACGACAAGCAGTAGAAAACAACAATATAGTGCCCAAGTTTCCCATAAGACACACCAAAAATGACTCAAAAATTTAACATCTCTATCACTAACAATCACCTTAGGAACTCCATGTAGACGAACAACATCTATAATGAACAAATCAGCCACATGCACAACATCGTCAATTTTATTACATGGAATGAAATGTGCCATTTTAGAAAATCTATCTAGCACTACAAAAATAGAATCATGACCCCTTGGAGTTCTTGGCAATCCTAAAACAAAATCCATAGACACATCAATCCAAGGTGACTCGGGATGGGCAAAGGCGTATAAAGACCATGTATGCAATCTTTGGATTTAGCTTTTCTGAAAGTACGACATCTAGAGCATACATGTTCCACATATTTGTGCATGCTTGGCCAAAAAAGGTGTTCCCTAAAGCATCTTAAAATGACCTATAAGACCTCTCCCATGTGCTTTCCTCACACGCAATTCACACGATGAATAATGAGGGATGCACAACTTATTCTCACAAAATAAGACATCTATCATGTAGATAAAATTTATCAAACCCAGTTGATTGACAAATTTCAAATACGTGAAAAAAAATCAAAATCATTAGCATACAAGTCTTTAATAAGTTCAAACCCAAGAAACTTGGTATTTAAAGTTGAAATTAAAGCATATCTTCTAGATAAAGCATTAGCAAAAACATTTTCCTTACCTTGCTTGTGTTGAACAACATATGGAAACATTTCAATAAACTCTAACCAACAAGCATGTTGCCAGTTTAACATACCTTGACCTTTCAAGAATTACAATGACACATGGCCCGTCTAAATTACAAATTCTTTAGACCACAGATAGTGTTGCCAAGTTCGTAAGTCCATTACCAAAGCGTAGAACTCCTTATCAGTTATAGAATCATTCAACATTGCTCCACTTAGCTTCTCACTAAAATATGAAAGGGGATGTTTGTCTTGCATCAATGCGGTACCTATACCAATACCAGAAGCATCACATTCTACTTCGAAAGTTTGAAAAAAAATCTAGTAAAAGTAAAACAGGAGCAGTAGATAGCTTAACTTTTAAAGTTCGGAAAGCATGTTCTTGAGCTTCATCCTATTTAAAACCCACATCTTTCTTCATGATCTCAATCAGAGGGAAAGCTATTGTGCTAAAGTCTTTCACAAACCTGTGATAAAAACTTGCTAAATCATGTCAACTTCGCACTTCATGAATGTTAGTAGGGGTTGGACACTCACAAATGGCTTTAATCTATCAAATTCAATTTCCCTAACACTAACAACAAAGCCAAGAAAAATGATTTCATTCATGCAAAATAAACACTTCTTAAAATTAGCATAAAGTTGCTCTTTTCTTAAGGTCTCAAGCACAAAGCGTACATGTACAAGACTTTCATCTAGGGATTTGCTATATATCAAAATATCATTCAAAATACACAACAACAAATTTCCCTATGAACTTTTGCAAAACATGATTCATCAATCTCATGAAAGTACTTGGTGCATTTGTTAGACAAAAAGGCATGACTAAACATTCATAAAGTCCATATTTGTTCTTAAATGCAGTTTTCCATTCATCTCCTTCTTTCATGCGAATTTGATGATATCCACTTTTCAAACCAATTTCAGTGAAAACCATAGCACCATACACCTTATCTAACATGTCATCTAGCCTAGGAATAGGATGGTGATACTTTATTGCATGACAATTGACAATCATATACCGTGTTCCATTAGGCTTGGCACTAGGATCACTAGCATAGCACATAGACTCATGCTTTCCCGCACGCGCCCTTCAGTCATTAGCTCATCTACTTGTCACTGAATTTCCTTCGTTTCCACTAGACTAGCCCTATAAGCAAGTCTATATGGAATTACCGCTCCCAGCACAAACTTAATTTGATGCTCAATTCCCCTAATAGGTGGAAAGAACCCAAGGGCAATTTTCTTAGGAAAAACATCCTTAAACTCCTGTAAAAGAGAAATAAAGATCTCAAGAAGGCCGGATCAAGGTCAGTCTGCACAAAATAATTTTCTTTCAAAATGAGTAAAAACAGAGGAAAGTTATTACTCATCGCTGCTTGGACCTCTTTAAACCCTACAAAGAAATTGTATTTCTTTTTCAACACTTTACCCTTAGATATTTCAGATTTAACCAATTCATTCTTAGGGTTTTCATTCATTAAGGGTTGATTAGACTTAGCCATTTCTTTTTCATTCTACAAATTAGGGTTATCTTTGTAAAATTCCACAAATGAGTTTTTGATATACAATTGTTCTTTACTCACTTGCTTAGGGGTAGCGGCTTGAGTACTATCTTTTAGCCATCATTAAAGAATGTATACTTGTTAGTATGGCCATCATTGTTAGTGTTCTATGAAATTGCCATGGTCTTCCTAGCAATAAGTGACTAGTATCACACAAAATCTCATATTGTATATTTTCCAATAGATAATGAAATCAAAGCTTGTTTAGTCACCATTACTACACCACATTCATTAAGCCACTGTAAATTATATGGACGTGGATGCTTTTGACAAGGAAAGCTTATTTTGTCAACCATCAACTTACTAACAACATTGAAACAACTATCACTGTCTACAATCAAACAACATGCACGTTTTGAACAACACATTTAGTGAAGAAAATATTGTCATGTTGTACCTTCTCTTGGTCTCCCTTTGGTTGTGAAAGCAACGCTCTCAGTATGACCAAGGTGAGAACATTGAAAACATCAACTTGCTCATCCTCATCACCACTAGGACCATCCAATTCTGGCATTGAATCGTCCTCTTCATCACTTTCTTCACTCATAACCTCGTTTGCTTGCATGAAGAGTGCTTGCTTGTTGGGACAATCCTTGGCATAATGACCTACACCTAAACAACGATAACATCTTATATCCCTAGTATGTGGTGAGGTTGTAGAAGAATGCTCTTTTAACTAAAAAATTCATAGGATCTCATAGATGATTTAATCATTTTATTTTTGGATTCATTAGTTTTTATTGCTAGTTGGTATAATTTGAAACTGATTAGACTTTGATGTAGCAGTAGACCAATTTCTCCTATCATTGAAACTAGACTCAACTTTAGAGTTACCAATATTCTTAAGTGTTCTTTCTATCTTTATAGTCTTTTCAACCATATCCTGCAACTCAATGTAATGATGCGATTCAACAACATTAGCAATTTGTCTAGTAAGATCCACAAAAATCTAGCCATAGTGGCTTCATGATCTTCAATGATATTTTCTCTCATTAGACACCTTTGGAATTCTTGATGATACTCCTATACATATTTACCACCTTGCTTTAACATTTGTAATTGTTGATGCACATCATGATGGTAAGTAGAAGGTACAAATCTTTCATGCAATACAAATTTTAAAGATGTCCAATCATTAATAGGTGGCACTCCACATCTATTCCTATGATGCTAGTTTTAAATTGATCCCACCATTCTAAAGTATAGTCACTAAAAGATGCAATTGCCATTTGAGTCTTTTTCCTATCAGAATAATTATGGCAATCTGAAATAATTGTACCTTCTTTTCCCCTTGGAGATAGACATTAGGATCAAAATTACCTTGAAATGTAGGGATAGTCAATTAAATGTTACCAGTATCGTTGTCAACCTTACCACCATCTTGCATATGTCGTCCAGTCCTTGACCTTACACCTGTATCATACAATTCATTATCAGATTCATAGTCATTAGAATCATAATTAAGATACGTATTTTGCAGATTTTGTGGGACTTTGAGCATGGGACTCATCTCGACCAGTTTCCTTGATGTGTCTCAAATCTCCCTTTAGTTAATGCCTCAAAAGAGCATTGAATACCCTTAAAAAATATTGACATTTCGGCCACATGGGATTCTCAGGAATTAACCCTTGAAGTTTTCCCTTCTTGGGACAATTTTACCTTCAAAGAAATTAAAGAAAACTTTACATGTAGCTTTGTGCCAAGAGAAACTTTTGGAAGATAGGGTTTGTTGAACCCCAGTTATGATAATCATGTTTTGATGATGGCCAAATCGCACTAACAGTTTGAAAATAAGTAAGCAGAAAAATAGGGAGATTCAGACGTAAATGACTGTCCGAACACAATCAAGAAAACAACCAGTAAAACTTTACGGACGTTGTTGATTGTCTGAAAGGAAGACAATTCAGATGATGATAATCGTCCGACACAAAGAACCTGAAGCCATCTCAGACGAAGAACAGCGTCCGACCACATTTCTAGAACACATTGCATCGATAGGACGCAGGTTCAGACGCTTTCTCGGACGTCAGAATGAATACCCTCAGAGAACGGACGCAACGTCGGACGCAGGGTTTACCAGCGACCGTCCGAACGGTCCAACGGCTATCTCGTTCAGACGCATACTTGCTGCATCGGCCGTCCAAAAGGTTCAACGGCTAGTTTTCCAGTAAACAGAAAATAGCCGTTGGAAAGTTGTTAGAAGCAGATTTTGGGCAACTATATAAATACCCCTTAGCCTGAATTAAACTAGGAGAAACTTCTACATTGATTACAAGTAATTCTTGAGCTATTTGGGAGAAATAGTGGGTACAAGTGTTGTAATAGTGTAGGTAGTTTTGTGAAAAGAGTTTAGAAGTGTAAGAGTTCTTCAAGTGTAAGAATGGAGAGATAACAACTGTAACGAAGGGAGGTTGTGAGTGTAAAACTCTTGGCTCAACTAAAGGAAATTACTATGAGCAAGAGTGATCCTTATTTCTGTATAAGAGGTTTCTGTCTCGCCTACTTTGAAGAGACTTTTAGTGGCTACACTTCATGTCGAGAACTTGGTAGTTGCCTTGTAAGAAGCTCTTTATGGTTGTAGGCTCCAAGCTTGAGAAGTTTGGGAGTTTGGTTAGATACTCTTAATCTCAATCTTCTTATTTGTTATTTAAGCTTAAATTGTTGAATATCTATTGCATTCATTTGTGCTTAAATCTTTATTTGGTGCATAAAGTTTGCATTTAAGCTTATTAAGCACATCAGAAGGTTTGTTTTAGAAACAACCTAATTCACCTCCCTCTTAGGTTGGTTTTTGGGCCAACAATTGGTATCAGAGCATTGGTCTCTCTATTTTGCTTAAATTGCATTAGAGTAAATATCATGGCAACCAATAATGCTTTGTTTTTAGAGGGGCATTCTATCACTACACCTCCCATTTTTAATGGCATTAATTTTAATTTTTTGAGGGATAGAATGAAAATTTTTGTTCAATCTATTGATATTAATTTATGGTATATTATTTGTGAAGGTTCTTTAAAAGCTAATATTCTTGATGAAAATACTCACAGATTACGGCCTAAGACTAGATATGAGTTAAATGCACAAGATAAAATAAATTTATCTTTAAATGCTAAAGCCATTAATACTTTGTATAATGCCTTGGATGCGGATGAGTTTTCTAAAGTAAAAGGTTGCAAATCGGCCAAGGAGATATGGGACAAATTGAAAGAAATCCATGAAGGAAGTGAATATAATCAAATAAGAGAGCAAAAGAAGTCACTTCTTGTGGCTAAACACGAATCCTTCAAAATGGAATCTCATGAGAACATTGACAAGATGTATTGTAGGTTCAATGATATGGTAAAGGATTTGGAAGGTTTGGGTAAAGAATATTCCTTGGGTGAAAAGAATAGAAATTTTTTGAATGCTTTACCTAAGGAATGGGAACCTAAATCCATTGCCATAGAGGAGTCTAAAAATTTAAATTCTATGCCTATCGAGTCTTTGATTAATTCTCTAACCTCCTTTGAATTGAAGATGAAATACAAGGTACAAAATGAGGAGGAAAAAGGAAAAAGAAGCATAGCATTTAAAGCTTTATCAAAAAGGAGAAAAGACTCAAGGAAGCCTCACTTCAACAACTTCCAAATCACTTGGGATGATTGCAATTCGGATGGAGAGGTTGAAGAAGAATATGAGGAGGCTCAAATGGCTTTTATGGCACCTAGCAATAATGAGGTATCCTTTAGTTGTGATTCTTAGTGATGATTCATGTGATAATGATGATGATGATGTTGAATCATTTATTTTTAAAATGCATGAATGTTTGAAAGAATCATATGCTAAGAACAAAGAGTTAAAAATTAAAGTTAATACTTTATTGAGTGCCAACTCAAAACTTGTGCATGAAAATAATTCTTTGACAAAAGAAAATGATGTTTTGAAAGAAAAATTTGTTGGAAAAACCAAGATCATGGAAGAACGAGCTTCATTGAAGAAGAGATTAGATGATCTTGAAGATATTTTGAAAAAGAAGAAAGAAAATGTTTTTGAAAAGAAAAGAACTAGAAATATGTTTTGGAACAAAAATTTTATCACCTTTAGAAAAAATGATTTGTGCTTTGTTAAATATAAATCTTCTTTTTATGGCAATAAGAATATTATTTGTAATTATTGTCATCAACATGGCCATATAAAGAAAAATTGTTATGTTAAAAGAAATGAAAAATTGGGAATAAATTCTATTTGGGTGATTAAGCATGTTTTACTAATCCAATTGGACCCAAGAAAGTTTGGGTACCAAAAGTTGTTGCTTAACTTTACTTGTAGATATGCTTGGAGAGCACCAAGGAATTCAAGATAGATTATCCATGAAGGGTGTTCAAGGAATATGAACTAAGATGATATTGAAATGGGTAACATCTAAAATTTTGTGTTCTTTCATTTATCAAGTTGAACTATGTTCTCTTGAATATTACACATCTATGTGTTTGAATTTGTTTAGAATGCTAGGAAATATGTATCCCCAATTTTTGTCCATAATAAGTCAGTACTTGCAAAAGAAAGGGGGAGCATTCTCTTTTTCAAATGGATTATTTTGCAAGAAATTGCATCACACATGCTTCATTGTTTTGATAATGCTTTTTGGTAAGGAATGAGCGAAAATTATTTTGATCCTAATTCTTTGAATGAATTCTCTCATTCTTATGGAACACATATTCTTGAAGGGAAGAATTGTTTTGCATAACTTGACTCATTCTCCGTGTATTGATAAATCATTATATTCATCTTTCAAGGGGGAAAATAAACTTAGGGGGAGCTTGAATTGCATTATTTTTTCTTATGTTTTGATAATGCCAAAAGGGGAGAAATAATGGACAAATTCTCTTGTGTTGTATTTCATATTTTATGGTTGTTTTTTGAATTGTCCAATTGATTTGTCATCATCATAAAGGGGGAGATTGTTGAACCCCAGTTATGATAATCATGTTTTGATGATGACCAAATCGTACTAACAGTTTGAAAACAAGCGTGCAGAAAAATAGGGAGTTTCGGACTTAAATGACTGTCCGAACACAATCAAGAAAACAACCAGTAAAACTCTACAAACGTTGATGATTTTCTAAAAGGAAGACAATTTGGACGATGATAATAGTCCAACACAAAGAACCTGAAGCCGTCTCGGACGAAGAACAACGTCCGACCATATTTCCAGAAGACATTGCATCGACCGGACGCAGGTTCGGACGCTTTCTCGGAAGTCTGAATGAATACCCTCAGAGAAATTCTGATGGACTCAACGTCGGACGCAGGGTTTACCAGCGGCCGTTCAAACGGTCCAACGGCTATTTCGTTTGGATGCATACTTGCTGCATCGGCCATCCGAGAGGTCCAACGACTAGTTTTCCAGTAAACAGAAAATAGCCGTTGGAAAGTTGTTAGAAGCAGATTTTGGGCAACTACAAATACCCTTAGCCTGAATTAAACTAGGAGAGACTTCTACATTGATTACAAGTAATTCTTGAGCTATTTGGGAGAAATAGTGGGTACAAGTGTTGTAATAGTGTAGGTAGTTTTGTAAAAAGAGCTTAGAAGTGTAAGAGTTCTTCAAGTGTAAGAGTGGAGAGATAACAATTGTAACAAAGGGAGGTTGTGAGTGTAAAACTCTTGGCTCAACTAAAGGAAATTACTGTGAGCAAGAGTGATCCTCATTTCTGTATAAGAGGTTATTGTCTCGCCTACTTTGAAGAGACTTTTAGTGGCCACACTTCATGTCGAGAACTTGGTAGTTGCCTTGTTTCCACAAGAAGCTCTTTGTGGTTGTAAGTTCCAAGCTTGAGAAGTTTGGGAGTTTGGTTAGATACTCTTAATCTCAATCTTCTTATTTGTTATTTAAGCTTAAATTGTTGAATATCTATTGTATTCATTTGTGCTTAAATCTTTATTTGGTGCATAAAGTTTGCATTTCTTATTAAGCACATCAAAAGGTTTGTTTTGGAAACAACCTAATTCACCCCCTCTTAGGTTGCTTTTTGGGCCAACAGGGTTAGTAAAAATAAGGAAGGTCCTCACTGCACTCTCTTAGTGTTTGCACTCAATTTTAGAGATGTCACGCAAGTTCACTTGTGTTTTACTCAAATTCGAGGCTTTTTTTCTCTAATGTGCTCGCTACTCTTGCCTTTTTCTTCTTTTGTAATTCTCCCCAAAGTCTTTAGTAGACTTGATAGTACAAAGCAAGAAGGAAGAAAATAATCACTACTATTGAATGCAATCATTATTTTATAGATAGTGGAATTAAAGAAAGCACAAAGTAATGGCGAGTCGATTTTAACAAAGAAAGAACAACACACTTTTATCATTCCAAAATATAAAAAGTTCAACAATTTAAGGGTCACAAAGTGTAAAAAGTTTGTCAGTGATAATGCAACACTTTAACAAAAATCCTTGCGTTAAAGGATTCAAGACGAATGTGACTGCAATACCATTGAAGAAATGGTTCAATATAGTTAAGTAATCTACCCAAGATAAAGGATTACTTGTGCAACTAGGTATCAGCAAGAAATATAAGCAATCTTTTGGTGCAAAAAGAAATTTTAAACCCATAGTTACTAGTAAAATTTTTTTTCACGATTTTATTTATCAAAATTTATGGCACCCTAATTAAACAAGAACATAAAGAAACTTATAGAAATCATGAAACTTAAAGAACAAGAAGAACTTATACGAAACCCTAATTAGCAAGGGTTTGCTTTTTTTTTAACACCACACAAACACTTAGGTCACAACAATATACATCACAAAATAACAAAAAATCTAATCTTGCAAACTAAACACGAGAAGGAAGAAGAACAAGAATAGAAGAGAAGCAAGAACAAACAAAACAAATAACGAGAGCAAAGAAAGGAACAAGAACCCAAACGTGTGTTTAGGGAACCTAAAATTCTTATACCATTCTGATGAAAACCCAAGGATAAAGCCACAAGACCCAACACCAATACTGTGTTTGTGAAACTTGGATCGCCCCTAGACATGAAAACACAAGGTAACTCCGATTTGACGAATTTAGACCCTATGTTTCACAAACCAAGAATCCAAAGTACCTGTTCTTGACTGTACAAGATACTGACCCATTGTCTATAAAGAGACAAGAACCGATAGTATTCTAGTTGGCAATTACAAGAGTCACACTTGCAAAAGACCACAAGTTTTTGGAAGACAAAGCGGAGAAAATTCTCTAGCAAATTGTGTTAATCAATCAACAAAATGTGTTCTCAAAATTACAATGTATTGACCTATTTATAGGCTTAAGAAAACCTCAAACAAATACCTAAACCAAAACCCTAACAAAACATGAAAAAGGAAAACAAAAAAGGAAACATCGTTAGAGATCTAGCGAGTCGATGTCGTGACAAGGAATATGGTGTCGTGACATCGAGACAAGTCGATGTCACGAGACAAGCTCGATGTTGACTATTTGCAGAAATTCAGAGTTGATGTCGTGACATGAAAATTGATGTCGTGACATGGACATCAAAATTAGATTTTTAAACATTTTGAACTTCCAAAACATTAATAGTCTTCAACCCTTCAACCCTAATAACCTCTTGGCCCCCATTATTGAAGAACAAAGCTTGTTGGTCCACAATCTCTTTGACGAAAGTCAACATGGCTTGTTGCAACTTCTTAGCCCTCGAACACGTAATTGTTCTGACTGGCATTTAAATGTTATGACCTCCTTGTGTAACTCCACACATCTTTGGAATGTGTCCGAATCATCTTGGCTCTCCAAGAGTTTAGCAAGATCTTTAAGGAGTTGAGCTTGGTTATTTAAGGAATTGAGCACAACAATATACATCATTAAAATTCATCAAAGTGTCATAAGACAACTTACCAAATTGCGGCTGTTCAGCCTCTCTTCCTGCTTGCTCATCCCCAATTCCGTCATACTCATAACATCAACAAAGTAAATTGAACTGTCCTCAGCTGGATACTTCATGGTTGCATAAATATTATGTTGAAATATTTTGCCATCAAATTCCATCGTCAAAATTCCTATATCCACATCTATTTTAGTTTTGGATGTTTTCAAAAATGGTCTTCTTAACAAAATGGGTGCAGACTCATCATTGTTTTCCATTCAAGTACATAAAAATCAGCTGCAAAAATTAATTCATTGACTTGGACTAAAACATCCTCAACTATATCCTTGGGATAAGCCATTCATCTATCTGCTAACTGGATAACAACACGAGTTTCAAGTAAAGGCCCTAGGTGCAAGGATTTGTAAATTGAATAAGGCATAACATTTATAGAAGCTCCTAAATAGCTCCAACATGGCCTCCTTAATTCCATTATTGTTTATTGTACACAGAATGGTACACATACCTGGATCTTTGCATTTCATTGGAAGATTCTGTTGTGTAAGCATGGCTGATACATTTTTACCCAACATGATCTTCTCACCCTTCTTTTTTTATTGCTTCTTTTTGAGTGTACATAATTCTTTCAAAATTTTAGCATAGCGAGGAATTTGTTTAATGTCATCTAACAATGGAATATTTACCTCACATTTGCGAAAAGTTTCATACAAGTCTCTATTGGGGTCCTCCTTCGCAAATTCCTTAAATGCATCAAGAAATGGTGGTTCACGTGTGTATTCTGGCCATTGATTTGACTTACCAATTTTTTCTTCTTCTTTTTGAACCAGATAACTTTCTTTCTCCACTTCACTTTCCCTCTCCTTAACCTTGTTCTATTCAGGATCTAATTTGGATGGCACTTCAACCTCCTTGCCACTTCTCAACATAATTGCACTTGCATTCTCCTTAGGGTTATTGATCACTATTTGATAAGGCAGCTTTCCAGAGCTCTACGCTTCCAACCGGCTAATTGCTGTAGCCATTTGTCCCATCTGCTGCTGCAACTACTGAATACTGGCTTTGGTGTCCTGCTTAAATTGAATAGTATTATCGGTTAAAATACTCAGCCGTTCCTCTATAGACTTACCAGATTGATTATTCAATTTTTCTTGTAGTCTCTGAGCGAACGGCGGCCTGTATGGTTGGAAGTTCTACCGATTTTGTTGAGGCAGATTTTGGGCTTGGTTCCCATATCGCAAGTTAGGATGATCCCTCCATCCAGGATTGTAAGTGCTCGAGTAAGGATCATAACTTTGTCATGGCTGCCCTAGGAATCCTCCGGCTACGTTTACTTGCTCTTGGTCTTTATCTTGTAAAGTGGGACACATATTTGTTAAGTGTCCCTCATTTGAGCAAATGCCACATGGTTGTGCAGGCAGTGCTAGACCTGAAAGCCAACTGTCTAACAAAAGAGGTTAAACTAGCCACTTTTTGTTCTAATGAAGAAACATTTACCTCATTTACACGCTTGATAGGTTGATCGCGTCGTGTCCCAAACTTTTGAGAGCGAGCGGCCATATTCGATATAAGTTCAAGCGCAGCGTCAAATTGTCTCACGCCCCTCCACTTGCAGCGTCGACCATGTTCCTTTCATTAGGCAACAACCCTTCATAAAAATATTAGATTAGTAAGGAGTCACTTATCTGATGGTGCGGACAGCTTGCACACAATTTCTTGAAGCGTTCCCAATACTCATACAAGGATTCATCATTGAATTACCTTATTCTACAAATTTCCTTGCGAATATTTGCAGTTCTAGAAGCTGGGAAGTACTTAGCCAAGAATTGTCTATTCATTTGCTCCCAAGTTGTGATACTACCCGAAGGCAAATCGAATAGCCAATCCTTCGCCTCATCCTTGAGTGAGAACGGAAATGCTTTTAACTTGATGTGCTCCTCTGACACCCCGGTGGGTCTCATACTGGTGCAAACAGTTTACATGGAACTCCTTAAGGTGCTTATTTGGATCTTCACCTGGTAATCCATGAAAAGAAGGTAATAAATGGATTAGTCCAGATTTCAATTCAAATGTAACATTAGCATCTAAATCTGGATAAGTAATGTTGGTTCAAAGTGAGCGCGGCTAATTCTCTCAAAGTGCGTTGCGCCATGTTTGGCTCTTCCTGTTGATCTTCTTGTTCCTATTCACCTGCAAAGATATAATTAAACAAATTTTCTTCCCCTAATTGTCGTTCTCGTATCTCTTTTCCCAATCTGCGTAAAGTTTTCTGTATTTAAGGATCAAATTGGAATTCAACTTGTCCAGCAGACCGGGGTACAGGCATACACAATTAGTGGTAGAATAATAATAAAAAGAAAGAAAAACAAAAACAAAAATAAATAGCACAAAAATAATTCAAACCGTTCCCTGGCAACGGCGCCAAAATTTTGGTGTACGAAAATTATGCTGTCGAGTTGCAATGCCGTCGTAAGCACCCAAAATAATCTTAACAACTCTAGTGTAGTAGTGGCGAGTCGAGTTCATCCCATAGAGAACAGGGGTTTATCTTCATGCTAAATTGGAACAAGGGGGGTTTGGAATGCTTTTCAACTAAAACTAAAACAGGAAAATATCTAAAGAAAATTCAATTAAGAAAGATCTTAGTTTTTGGTCATATCCACCATGGTAACTTCACTAGTCGATCATTGACACACAAGATAATTAAATTTATATCAAGCACTAATTGAAGAATTAACCCAAATGGATACCAATTCAAAGTTGATTCTTATTTCTTTCTAAAGTTGGTTAATTTTCAACACGCGATCCAATTAACCCTAACTATTAATTTAACCCAGACATGCGCCAAAGATTAATTAATAGAAGCATTAAAATCAACAAGAACAATTAGGCTAATTAAACATAAACACACGCGGTTATGCTAATTAGATGATTAATTTGGCTAAATTCAATAACACAATTCCAGTAATTATCAAACTTAGTTGCTTCATAGGATGATTGAATTAAGCAGACGCGGTTAAAACAATCTAGCGGTAGATTAATTCTAATAACTTAGTATTCTGCAGCAATAATAAGCTAAAAAGAACAATCATAAATTTAATTACAGAAAAATAATCACTACTTGAGATAAAAGTGAATAATTTAAGCACAAAGAAGTCTCACAAATTTGTATAATTGACCATGGCTTCAATTCCTTCTACTAAGAAAAGAGTTTAGGCACAAAGTGCCATGAAAGAATAAAGAGGAAAATTTTCTACTAAAACCCTAGCCAACAAGAAAACAAAAGTGTCGATCCCCTTTTCTCACTGTACTTGGGGTATTTATAATGAGTATTTAGGGTTACAAATAATGCCTACTGATAAGAACGTGAAATCGGGTGAAAAAGAGTCCAACCGGCCGAATAAATCCCTCAAAGACTCAAAAACACGTTTCTGCTACTGGCCTCTGCGCACATGCACAGGCTTCTTTGCTCGCATGTGCGTGCGAGGCAATAAGTTCCTTAGCCGGTTCTGTCCTCTACGCACATGCGCGGAGATCGTAGCATGCATGTGCACGCGAGCTATATTTGGCATTTAAGCTTCTGGACTCAGCGCACATGCGCAGCCCAGCTCCAGCGCATGTGCGCTGACTTCTTCAATTGTGCTCCATCTTCGGCTTCGATTTTCACCTTGATTCTTACATTATTTGGGAAAACTCAAAAAATGAAAGTTTCAGCTCTACGTCTTAGATTTCCAATTCTTTTTAAATCACCTCAATTGGAACTTTGAATTAAAAGTTATTCTTGAAATACAAAACAGTGTCTGGAATGACTTCGTATTCGTGCATGTTCCGTTCTTAGCATTTTGTTTCATCGTTTAGCATCTTTTTCAATTCTTTTCCACTGTAACCCTACAAAAACTGAGAATAACCAAATTAAGCTCAATAATAACTCAAATCTTGCTTCCAACACATAAAAACGTGGTAATTGACACATAAAATCTAGTACAATTATGAACTTATTCAATGCTCATTTGGCAAACCTACATGATAATTTCCTTAGCATGAATAATTCCAATCCGTTCCTTTCAAGTTCTTGAAGCAACAAACAACACATACAAAAAAACAAACAAAAGAAAGAAAAAGAACTAAAACAACACAAACAAGAAAACTAGGAAAGGTTAGGCTACTAGCTAGTCTAAACTATCCATCATAAGGAAAATCTTTTTTGTAGTTTTTCAAGATAAGAACAAAACTACACAATGAAAATCTTTGTGGTTTTTCAAATTTTTGAAACAACTATAAGAAAATAAAGCACTTCAATCTAGTTTTCTAACTAAAATATATTGATACTGCGAAAAATCAATCCCTAGCAACGATGCAAAAAACTTGATGGGCAAACACTTATTTATGACATTTATAAACATTTAAATCCTACTACTAACTAAATGGCGTCCCACAAGTATATGATGTTAACTGGTAGCAAGTGGAAGTAGGGATTAAACTCACAAAGATTGGTTAATAATTACCAATTATTTCATTTGATTACTATTTAAAGTGATTGATTTAGGAAGAGATTTAATTAAAACTAAAAAAAATACTAAGAAAGCATTTTAAAGCGCAACTTGGCTAACTAATGCGTTGAACTAAACACTACCACTGAAGAAAACATTTTTAAGAAAGCACTTAAAGAAAGAAAGTAGAAAGGAAAGCATCATAAGAAAGCAATTAACTAATATAAACTACAAATTACCACTAAGAAAGCATATTTAAAAAATACCTATAACCTTATCTAACAATTATACTAAGAAAATATGTAAAGGAAGCAAATAAAGAAAGCATGTAAAAACAAAGCATTTTTAGAAAGCAACTAAACTTAAACTACAAATTAACACTAAGAAAGCATAATTAAAGAAAGCCCATTAACTGATCTACCAATTCTTACTAAGAAAGAAAGTAAACAAAGCAATTAAAGGAAAGCAGTAAAGCTAAACTATAGTAATTTAACACTAAGCAAAAGATAGCATAAAATTAAAAGGGACTTACAGCACGAGACTTCAATCTTTAACTTGAAATTAAAATTGCAAGAAAATAAATCCTAATCTAAGAAAACCCTCCTGAAATAGGGAGGAAAAAGGACCATCAAAAAAACAAATCCTAATCTAAGAAAACCCTCCCAAAATGGGGAACAAAAGGATCCTCAAACTACCCTAAGCTAATTTAACTTCAACCGTAAGCTAACACCTTCAACTGAGACATAAAAGAGATATATATAGTGCTAGGGTTTAGGGAAGTTGGTTGAAGCACAAATCAGTCACCATATGGACATTTTTATCCCTACGAGAAACTCAAACCGCAGTATGTCTACAATCTAGTATGGACACAAAGTGCATCTGCAAGTACACAGATCGTACAAGCAATACCAAGTAAATAGAGAACATTTCCACCATGACAAAACTTGAAATAGTTGACAATTACCAGAATGGCACATGCAAAGTTCTATTGAAACAAAGCAATTGTAGCATTGTACTCAAAAAATGAAGATACTTAACAAAATGAATAGATATGAAATCGATGGGTATTAAACCTACGTTTATTCATCATTTACCAATCCAATTAATTGCTTTGATTCATCATTCATTCAATTGCATAGTTTGGTCACTAATCTAGGGCTCTTATTGTCATTTCAAGTTTCTGTCGAACTAATTGCAAATCTACTATTCCTAACCAGTCCACTACATCTTTATGGATTAAAGCCTTGATTTGTGCATAAATATAATCCTAATGGATTGCCTAAAGTAAATAGGTATACATTTATCCATACCTATGAAATCATTTAATCAATCATGAAAAGTTTCAAACAAAGGCTATTTGAACCCGTCCTAACCCTAAAATTCCCGTCTCCTATTAAGATTTACAATTCACTCTAGAAGGTGATCAGTCATCTAGAAGCATTAAGAACAATTCAAACAAGCAAACACACATGTGAAATTTGAAGGATCATGTAAAACTTCAACAATCAATTATCATGATAAAATCTAAATCAAAACTCTAGTAAAGAAATTAGAGCATAATCAGACATAATTTAATCAAAAAATTCTTTTACAACCATTAGATAGTATAGAATCACAAAGGAAAGAAAAAGGAAGAAAAACTATGGCTAGTTAGTCCTTTGCTCCTTCTTCTCGATGAATCATCGCTTGGAAGTTGATCTTTGACCTTCTGATATTTTTCCTATGACGGCTACAAATAGTTTTAGTCTAATCTAATAAACTCTAAGTTATGTTTCTAACAATCTAAGATGCTTATTTATAGTGCTCAAATAGGATTTTACAAGTTTGTAGGTCAAAAATGACCCTAAGAAACCCTAAACTTGTAAAACATGTTTTTTCTCACTCTGGCTGCAGTCTGGGCATGGTTGAGACTCCCTGGGTTCCATGCCTAGCACATAGTTGCAGGGCAGAACTGAGCCTCCCCAGGCCTAGTTGCACCGGGCTTCTGTGTGGTCTTGTCTTCTTGCTCCATTCGTGCTCTATTTACATCTCGTTTGACCACCGTAGTGCTCTTATACAAACACTTCAAACCTATAAAAGCACCATAAAACAAATAAATAAGTGTATTTAACACTAAAAGTACATAAACTAAATATTTTGGACAAAATTCCTAAAATAACCAAAACACCCCACTTATTAAACACTACTTTTCGTAAATCAATTAAAACTCAAGCTAAAGTGTATGTAAGTAATTATCTTTTAGAGAGTTAACACATCCCTCAACTTGAACTTTTACTCGATCTGAGTAAAAAAAGCACAACAAACAAATAAACACATTAAAGCACATTAACTTTCTGCAACATGGCAATTGTTTTAACGAAGAAAAACCATAACAAGAAAGAGGTACAGATTCAACATGTATATAAAAGAACATTTCTAATGAACACTGGATCATCATTATGAAAGTGTTAGCTCTCTACTCATGAAAACTGATATGACTTGCTAATCAATGAAAAACTCATTGAACAAAAGTTCAGCAAAGGACAAACATGGTGGAAGAAATTAGCACACACAATACAATCTTCTCTAATACAAATGAACTCAAACCGAGGATCATGTAGGTCTTTATAGTTTGTAACATGGGGTAAGGTTTAAAGGTAGAATATATTTAGGTAAAAGTAGCTCATATCACCTTAGATACTTTCAGTGAATCTTTTGAACCATATTCCACTAGAACATCCCCCACAATAGTAACATTTAACCATCAGGACTCCCGAAGGAAAAATGTACCTTCTTTATTACAACATAGAAGTAATTATCCTTCCTTATTACAACATAGAAGGAATTGTTCTTTTTTTTTCATAATACTTGACACAAACTTACTTAATACCAACTTTGAAGGAATTGTCTTTCTTTTCTTTTCTTTTCTTTTTCTTTTCTTTTCTTCTCCTTTTTTTCTTTTTTTCTTTTTTTCCTTTTCAACAGAACATTATATAACATAGAGGATCATTACAAATGTTATTAGTCAAAAACTTGACTTTTTCACCCAATAAACACAACCTATGTCCTTCCCAACCATCCATAACATCTGATTTTTGATGCCCACAGAATTGATGTTGTGAACCACCAAATCTTACTACTAAGGTGATGTATAGCTAGAAGGATAAAGTAAAAGAAGTCAGTCAACTAAATAACGTGGTTAAATAGAGAAATATGGATTATAAGGCTCAAAAGGGAACACTAAGAATAAAATATCAATTACGTAGGCTTTTTGGCACAAATGTTCCAAAGAACTCACCTAAATCATTTCCTTGTTCGAAAATTCACTTATACTTCGCAAGTAACAAATCATACACAATTGTAATGAATTTCACAAGCAAAACAAATATTTCAAGGCAATCATGATAACAATCATTGAAAATTACCTTACTTTCACACCCTCACTCAGGAAAATATATTTAAGTGTATAGTGATAACTCTTCACAATTCAAAGGGATCAAAAAGCAAAGAAAACTTATATATGCATTTTCAATCCAAACACTCTATCTTGACTAGTTCCGCCTTGAAATGTCTTTAAACTCTTGACACTGATCACAAAAGTGTTAATGAACATATAAACAAAACAACTAAAAACAAAAAATCTTTTTGGTTTAACCCTTTACAATATTTCAGGCAAAGAGAGCATAAAAGTTATGAAGGTTTCCATTTAGTATCCAAGAGCCTTTTATACAAGTCAGATCCTCAAGACTGATAAAACTATCAAAACTACTTAAAAATCAAAAATCTTTTTGTATTCAAAACCTTAAATTTTACAAATACACCACCAAAACTTAAACAAATATTAAAAAAAAACTCTAATAAGAACACCTACAAAAACAGATAAACATAATCACAATCACACTACCAAAAAACAAAACCCAAGAAAACATAATATAAACACCATCCCCAACTTAAAATGAAACATTGTCCCTAATGTTTCACACAACTAGACATGAAAATAATTAAATTAACAAAACAAACAACAAAAACAATACTGCCCCAGTTATAGTTGTAGCTCGTTCATTTCTTATCTTCTTCCTCATCACTCGTGGACTCTTCATCTGATTCATTACACTCACGTCATCCTCTGATTGGTCAATCTCCTCATAGTCAGGTGATAACTCTAGTATACTAGAGTTATTCTACTCTAAATTGTAGCATTTTGATAGTGTAAATCCCAAATTTTGAGTAATTAATTTTAGGTTTAAGTTAATTTCCTTTCATATGCAGATATATTTTTGTTCTTAAAAAAATATGTTAAGTTTTTATTAAAATTTAGCTTCATTAATTATTTAAATATTTTAATTTTGTGCAGGTCAAATTCATAAGTTAGAAGCTCGATTAAGCAAGCTCGAGGGACCAAAGTGGAATTATCAAAGAATAGAAGGATTGCTGGGCGGAGAGTCCAAACTGCGATTTGGACTTCTCCAAATTGCGACCTTGACTCGGGAAAATCACTAAAACTTTAGCTAGTCGAGATTGCGATCTCGATAATTCCAGATCGCGATCTTGACTCGCGGATGGTTAAGTAATAGGGGCAATTTTGTAATAGTCCAGGAACTAGTTTCTGATTTTGCCTTGTATAGCATTATTTAAGCTACTTTTGAAACAATTGTGGGAAGTAAGTAGGATTAGTAGTAGATAGTTAGCAGGTGTTAGGAAAGTTTAGGATATCTTGAACATTAAGCTTCTTCTTAAATAGAAATTTTCTTTAATTGTCTCTTAGATTCAGTTTTTATTTCGTAGCAAGTTTAAATTTTGATTAGATAATTCTAGTGGGCTTTTCATTAGCTTCAAGTAGATATAATTTTTACTTGCTTTCCAGTTTAATTTAGTAGAAATCTCTTTGCTTGAAATCTAGGTTTTTATAGAAAAATTTGGGTTCTTGCTTATTTCTTACTTTCTAGTTAAAAATCCTTAATTCCTTGCATTAATTTCTAGTTAATTTTTAGTGGGTTTTCTTTATGTTTACCAAAAATCAAAACATATTTTAATTTCAAGTTTAACTCTTTCTATTCCTAGTTTAGAATTGGTAATTTCTAGCTTTGCAATGTCTTTTTATGGTGATCTTGTTGGGTGGTTAATTTCATATCTGTTCACTTGCTCTTTAATTTTAGTCCTTTTCCAATTAGTTTAGATTAGAATTAATTGCTTTCTTAACTTGCTTTTACTAGAATAGATTGAGTAGTTTCTCAATTTCATAATTATTTAGTTCACTTGCTTTAGTAGATAATCTTGCTTAAAATTAGGTTTTAATTGCTTGCATTGAATGACCACCATCCATTGTTTGATCTTGCTTAATTACACAAAGACTCGTAAAAGTTGGTAATTGCCTTCCAACAATCCTTGTGGAACGATACCCACTCATTCTATACTACTACAAACTCTGTATACTTGCGGAAGTGAGGTAGAATGTTGTGGTTTTGTGAGGTTTCTTATTACTTGTTTGCTCTAAATTGATCTCTACCGAAGGAACTAGACATCTGGTATTGCCTGTAATGTTGGAGCTACAGTCATATTAATATGTGAGGCTTCACTAGTATATTGAACCAAATGTCTCATAGCCTTCATGTATTGATATTGATGCTCCATTTTTCTTTGCAAGTTTCACCAAACGGCTCTTCACACTTTGAATGCCGGTTGAAGGATTGCTTGAGCTTGATGCCTTTCCTTTTTGTGATTTCTTGGAATTTTGTTGCATCCTTATGACTGCCCGACTATCAATTAGGTTCTTGGTAGCAATCCACTTGTGAGTTCATTCCAACGAACTCCTACATCAAGGCACAATTGAGTGATTAAGCACGAAAACCTAAGTCCCTTACTTTTCATTCTAGCCGTATGTAAAATTTGTGCATGAATTACAAGGCCAATAGCAATGCTTTTCCCTTAAGCAAGTAATATAGCAACACAATTCTATCTCTAATCACATTTGTTGCATACAATCGTGAAAGTATTGAAGTGTTGATAATAGAGTACCATACCTTTGCAATTGGGGATGAAAATTTCATTCAAAAGATTTCTTAGTTTCCAAAGCATTTTTAGATATTTTCCAAGATTCATCAACACCATCACAAAGAAATTTAGACATTTTTACCACATATGGTAATTGGATCATATTGCTTTCGATACTTAGCATATCCTTCTCTATCAATGGATGAAACACCAAAATAATTATTTAAAGACTCTTCAGTACAAGGAACCTTCTTCTCTCTAACCAAAAAAACCCCTCTTTTTGTTCAAGCCTATTTGTATAGAATTCTCTAACTACTTGTTCAATAGCAAAGTTTGAATCCTCTTTCAAGAATGAACATTTTATTAATGGAATTAGCATCAAATCTTCGATAAGCTTTGTCGTATGGAAAATTATCTTTTTCATACTTTGCTTAGAACTACTAGCTTTCGATGTATTCTTCCCTTTAGATGCCATGATTCACCCAATTAGGTTGTTAAAACTCCTGCTTGAATTCTAAGAAGGATCCTTCAAGAGTTTAGCCTTCTTGATGTTCTTGGTGAAAATCCTCCTTTCTTAAATGCAGAAAATCAAACAAAAGATCAGTTCTTTGAGAAATTTATGTAGGATTACAAGTATAAACCAAATGGATTTTATGTTGGGAGATAAATTTTAGAAGAGTTTGGAAGAGATTGGGGGTGTTTTGAAGATAAGAGGAGCGTAAAAGGGTTTTAAGTACGCTGAAAATTGTAGCCCTTGCCCCGTATACTGAACATCCCAGTTGCGGTTGAGGAGTCATGGCTGCAGCTGTGCCTAGCCAATAGCGGTAGGGTGCAATTGAGCTCTTCATAGCGTAGCCGTGCTTGGTTTGCTCGGACTGTGCTTGAGTTTCAGTCGATTCGTTGACCGTTTATCATTCTTTTGCAACTTTTGAGGCTCAAATTACCTCCAAACTTTATTTTTGTACCTATAACACATAAAGAAACAAAAATTAGTCTAAAATGAATAATTGTCAAATATATGAACTAACGAGAAAATAAATAAGTGCAAGGTTGGAAACATAGGTTGGCTCCCAAGAAGCGCTTTGTTTAACATGTATAGCTAGACATAACTAATGGTTCATGTAATTGTACTTCCAGGAACTTCATTATGAGTGCCATTCTCTTGATTGGTTTTTCCTTATCAACTTTGAAACAAGTGAAGTACTCATGTAGATATCTTCTTGGTTGCACAATGCAAAATGATATTTTTTTATTATGATCCCTTGAAACTATCTTTCCTTGTTCCACATCAATTAACATTCAGGCCAAGGATAGAAATGGTCTACCTAATATCAACAAACTATCATTGGAGTTGTTTTCCTCTATGTCTATAATTATGAAAACAAAGTTTTCTATTCTAACCAGAACATTCTTTACCACTCCTTCTGCGTTTCTCATGCATCTATTTGCTAGCTAAATGACTTGCTGGTCTTGTGAATGATTGTTCGACTAGCTTTCCTACAAATAGATAAAGGCATTAGATTTATACTAGCTTCTAAATCACAGATAGCTTTATAATTAAAACTACACCTATTTTACAAGCCATATTAAAACTCCCTAGATCTTTCCTTTTGTGAGGTAGTTTTGCAAGAATCATTTCACTGTATTTTTTTATGAGATCTTCAATTTCTGCATTTCTTCCCAATCCTTACAAGGTTCCTTGAAACCTTTGTCTCCATCAACGGTCACCTTAATAGTTGCCTAAGAGTTCCTTTTCATTATCATGTGCTTAAGGCAATTGCGAAACTTGTTCGCTTTGTAATCTACACTTGAGATCACATCTTTGCATGCTTTCTTTGATTCAAGTTGCAATCTACATCTTTTTCATCCCTGCCACTACATTCAATACAAAGCATTCATTTTCTTGGTCAAACATTCTCATTGTAATAAAAAATTTAACTTTACCTCTTTATCTTTCTCTCTCATGGTATGTTCACCCTTCTACACATCAATAAGGGTTCTCCATATTGCTCATATTGGTCTACCAAGAATTATGGGGATATCTACATCCTCTTCAAAATAAAAAACAATAAAATCAGCGAGAAATACAAATTTATCTACTTCAATGACTTGCCTTGTATATGCTAATGAGCAATCTGCAAGCTGGAGGTTCACTGATGTTGGTTTGACTTCTCCCATGTTTTAATTTTCTTGAAACAGAAAGAGGCATTAGATTTATGCCAGCACCAATATCACATAGAGCCTTACCGTGTTCTAATTGTGTATGGTATAGTAAAGCTTTCAAGATCCTTTAGCTTAGATGGTAGCTTTAGCTCTATAAAATCGTGCTGCACTCTTCTATTAGGATAATGGTCTCGAAATCAGCTAACCTCGCTTTTCGAGGCAAAATATCCTTCATGAACTTCACATAAATAGGCATTTGTTCCAATGCCTCAACAAACGGGATATTTATGTAAAGTTTATTGAAAACATCCAAGAATATTTTGAACTGCCCATCTAATTTTTGCTTCTTCAACTTTTGATGATATGGCACCTTCGGAAGTTCCACTTCATTATTCAGATTATTTTCGTGTGCAACAGTTTCTCGAATGACATCATCTTTCCCAGTAGTTAGTTTGGCATCACATGATTTGATCTTCTCATCTTGAAGTCCAAATTTCTTGCCATTTTGCTGTGTTATTGCGCCTTGCATTGTTTCTTTCTTTATTTGTGAGGATTTTCCTCAGCGTCACTTAGGAGAGAACCTTGGGATCTATTGTTGATAGAATTTTCCAATTATCCCATTTGACTATCAAGATTCCGGATTGATACTGTGTGGCTTTGTAGTAAGGCATTCATACTCACTGTTTCATTCATGAAATAATTGAGCTTGTATGCTAAGCCGAGGGAGGTTATGAGTTCTTGCAAAAATAATTTGCCCATCATTTTGTTGATCTTTAAGGATGTTTTATTTTTCTATCTCTAACCTTGATCATTTTCTTCCTAGTGCTTTTAAGTCTCTCTTGCAGGAACTTGAGGATATATTTCCCGAAGAGACTCCACCTGGATTGCCTCCAATATGAGGGATAGAGGACTGAATCTACCTTGTTCCTAGCGCTGTGATTCCAAATAGACAAGCATATTGTGCTTGTCTGGGAGAAACAAAGAAGATTCAAAGACAAATTGAGGAGCTACAGCTCAAGGACACATAGCGTATAACGTGAAAGTGTTAGTCTGTGTACTCTACCGGTTTTGTTGGTATCCAAACATGATGGTTCATGGTGTATATGTGTGGATTGTCATGTAGTAAATCACATTACGGTAAACTATCGCCATCCCATTCCTAGATTAGATGACATGTTAGATGAACTTCATGATTCTAAGAATTTTGCTAAAATTGATTGAAACGTGGATATCATCAAATTAGAAGGAAAGAATGTGATGAATGGAAGAATGCTTTTAAAATCAAACATGAACTATATGAATGGATGGTAATGCCATTTGGTTTGACTAATGCACCTAGTACTTTCATCAGATTAATGAATTATGTTTTGCATGCTTTTATTGGTAAATTTGTTGTAGATTATTTTTATGACATTTTAATCTACAGTAAAATCTTTTGAAGATCATCTAGTGCATGTTCGTTTGGTACTTGTGGCTTTAAGGAAAGAATATTTTTATGCTCATCTTAAAAAGTGTTCATTTTTCTTGGATAGAGTCTTGTCTTTCTTGGTTTTGTAGTGACTTCAAGAGGAATCGAAGTGGATGAAGGAAAGTGAAAGACATCCAAGAGTGGCCAACTCCCACTTCCGTGTTTGATGTGCGAAGCTTTCATGATTTGGCAAGCTTCTATCGGATGTTTGTGAAAGACTATAGCACAATTGTTGCACCTTTGACTAAAGTAATCAAAAAAGAGGTTGGATTCAAATGGAGTCCTGAGCAAAAAAAAAGGCATTTGTGACCTTAGAAGATAAGACAAATTCTTCAGCTTTATTGTTTTTGCCTAATTTCGATAAACCTTTTAAGATTGAGAGTGACACTTCCAGTATTGGTTTAGGTGCCATTTTGATGCAAGATAAGCAGCCTATTGCTTACTTTTGTGAGAAATTAAGTGGTGCTGCTTTGAATTATTCTACCAATGACAAAGAATCACATGCTTCGGTTAGAGCTTTTGAGAATTGGCAACATTATTCAGGATCAAAAGAATTCATTATTCAAACTGATATGAGAATCTTCGAAACAATTAAAGGGCAAAAATAAACTAAATCGAAGGCATGCTAAGTAGGTAGAATTCACTACAAGAAAATTGTGCTTCAATGACAAGTACAAGTTGTCACAGAATGTTAAAAAGTCGTCATAAAAAGTCATCAGTGACGACTTTTTCTCTCGTCACTTAGTCTTTACAAATTTTATGCCACAAATAACCCCATGTGAGAACCTTAAAATGTCGCTACAAAAGCGCAACTAATAGTGACAACTTAATGTCGTCACAACTGAGTTTATGTATTTGTGAAAACTGTTGTCATCACGTTGTCATTTGCCATTTTATCACACTAGGTACCCAAATTGTAACTAAAGTGCTTTAGTGAGAACATCTTGTCACAATTATCAGTAATCAATTATGACAACTTTTCTTGTCACTATTGAGTTTCTGCCTTGTCATGAACACATCTCTACATTGTCAATAGTTCAGTTTTGCTTTACTTGGTAGTGACAAGTTCTTGTCACAATAGCTATATGTGGTTACAACTTCTAATAGCTGTTGGTTTATATTTATTGTCACTATACAGTACATATATTACCAAAAGCATCTAATTTAACAAAAGTAGGAATATTTAGGGTTAAATACATTAAACTCCCTTAAGGTTTGGGCTATTTTGCACTAATCCTCCTAACGTTACTTTACCCCTTCCTTCAGCAATTTGACTATTAAAAAATCAAAAAAGACATTTTACCCCTAGACAGTACAAGAATATATAAAATTAACCCCTTAAAGTTTATTGTATTTGTCATTTTAGTCCCTAATTCAAAATTTGCATCAATTAACCTACTTTAGTCATTAATCAATATAAAAATATTGTTAAAACAACTAGAAATATAATGATAGTGATTCTTTAAAAATACTTGTGACAAAAATTTAAATATAAAAATCTCCAAGCACTTTCGGTATTTTTTGGTCTTTTTATTATATTATATTTTCGTGTAAAAATAAATTTTAAAATTTACTAGACTTAGAAGCCATCTATTAAAATTATATCAGTCTATTTTCCTTTTGGTTTTCTTTATATTTATTTAAAATGATTTTCTTCTCACTTTTTTCCTTTGTTAATATAATTTAACTAATACCTAAATTATACGAAGGAACTTTATCTTATAAATAAAAACTGAAATTAAAATAATTTAGATGAAATACCTTTAATAATTCATCAAAAAATTTAAAATTAATTATTTCGTCGTATTTTTAAATTATATATATTAAAGAATGTTTAATTCAAGAATTAGAATAATAGTAATTAATTTGGAGCATATTTACATTTTTATCAATATTGATTTTTATTTTTATCCCAATGTACTAAATGCTACAAAACTTACCTGAGAGGGGAAAGTAAAATTTCGCTTAAAGCTTAAGGGGGTTTACCGCAATTGATCCTTAGGGAAAAATTTGTCTTTTTGAAAAAACTAATGGCGGAGTTACATTTGACTGTTAATCAAAGGGGCAAAGTGAGAAAAAAATAATGTTAGCGGGATTGCTTTAGTGCAAAATAGCCCAAACTTTAAGGGGGTTTAATGATTTTAACCCGAATATTTACATAAAGCACCAAAATGGAGCCACCAAGCAAAATGTCAAGTTTCAAACTATACATGTACAAACAATAGCATCTAATATCATTTAGAATAGAGTTCTTAATACACATTTACCCACAAAAATAACCTATCCTTATAGACAAGGCATAGCAAGATGTCCAAAATGCTTTGTTTCTTTGATGCTTTCACATGATGGTCAATGACTAAGACCTGTAGTGATACGAAAAAAAGGTTCCTGATAAGAATAACGATGAAGAAAGATTGTATAAAATCTTAGAGAATGTAGAAAAATGTGACCCATGTGCAATGACCTAATGTTTCCAACTATGATCTAAATTTGATATCCTCTTGCTGCAAAATTAGAACAATTCAAAATAAATTGTAAATTGTTCATTTTAGCTCTGAGAAATCTCAAATGTTTCCAAGTATCATATGAATATTGCTGCTCATGAGAAGTAATGACAAGAAAGCCAACAGAGAATGCAATCTCCTAATAGGCCTTTTATGTGAAGAGATAGAAAATAATAGGTAAATCAAACATCCATTAAGCCATACTAAAAGATATGGAATGATACTAAATCAAGTATCCAATATGCCACTCTAAAAGGCACCAATTGCAGAAAATAAAGAGCTAGAAAAGAATTACCATGAGAATACGCATCAGTCTCAAAGAGTACAGGGGCATCAACTATCATTTGGAATGATTAAGAGGATTAATAGGATAACAATCAGTTGAAGCAAAGCTAAATTACAATGTATTGCCATATCATATCCGACAATAGTTTGTTACACAACCATTAACAGGAATCAAATTGAATCCTTAACGACCATCGAAAGCCATCGACAACACACTATATGACAAGCATGGAAGAGTAATGTAGTCAGTCTAGTGTTAATTAAAAGATATGGAATGATACTAAATCAAGTATCCAATATGCCACTCTAAAAGGCACCATATTGCAGAAAATAAAGAGCTAGAAAAGAATTACCATGAGAATACGCATCAGTCTCAAAGAGTACAGGGGCATCAACTATCATTTGGAATGATTAAGAGGATTAATAGGATAACAATCAGTTGACCAAGCAAAGCTAAATTACAATGTATTGCCATATCATATCCGACAATAGTTTGTTACACAACCATTAACAGGAATCAAATTAAATCCTTAACGACCATGGAAAGCCATCGACAACACACTATATGACAAGCATAGAAGAGTAATGTAGTCAGTCTAGTGTTAATTAGGAAACGCTTACTGTGTTCACCCATTGCTAGATTAATTGAATGGCAAGTCATTTCAACCAATATTTCATACTCTATTCAAGTACACTACCATTCTGTTAACACTCTATTACATAACAAATATTAGGGAACTCAACTTGCACATAATGGCAAGCCCTACCGTAGGTGATATATATAAGCATTCCAGCCATTCATACAACCTATAATTTCTTAACCATCAATATCAGTTTTCTTCAAAATGGATCAAGCATCTAATAGACATACTATAGCCAAATGTAAAAACCAACCACACCTTTAAGCTAATATGAAAAGCAAACTAAATAAATAACAATATCCAGTAAACAATAAGCATTCTTTAATGAATTATGCAGCCAAACATTAACAGACACACCATGTATCATGCCTCCAGATGATCCACGAGATAAGAAACACATGGTAAAAAAATGAAAACCAGTGATACAGATTAGAATAACATAATAGAAACCAAATGCAACAATAGCACAAATAAGAGCAGTAATAAAACCTGCATTCTCCACATATCTTTAATATATCTAAGAATAAAGTCCAGAAATGTAGGAGTTCAGATAGAAAGGATGAGAAAAGGTAGGAGAGGACGTTGAAGCTAGAATACTCATTGACACTTACATTTCCACATCTGTAGCTTGGTTAATTCCTTCATTTTTTGAAGAAGCTGCTCATACAACTCTTTTGTTTCTCTTTTTTGTTGTTCATGTTAAATTCTTAATAATCTACTGTTGATAATTTAATTGCTCAGCAATTGCTGTAGTTTACAGTTCTACTACATCTACCCTTTTCATGTGCTTCTGAATTTCTGACCTGAAGAGTTGAAAGTTAGTAGCTTGGATCTTGCTAGGACGTGGTTGTCCAGGAACATATCCAACTTCTTTCTCACAAATTTCTTTAGTCGTTATCGATGTTGAAGCATGTAATTCTTTCATTTTTTCCTTAATAAGTGCAAGTTGTTAATATGTTGGGAACCATAGAATCAAACCAATAAAAGAAGAGTATAAATGTTTGGCATAATAATTTTGTTTACCTATGTCTCTTTGGCCTTGTCATTAACCAAACCTCCCTTATTCTTAAAATGATGACTAAATTCAAATAATTCTGTCTTTGAAAGTTCAATTCCGTCCTTTTCTGTTACAATTTTAAAATTTGGTGTGAATGAATTTAAATGCTCCAAATAGATATAAAACACACATATTAAGAGCCATCATACATGATTGTCCTCGACAACTCTTGCAAGAGATTTTGTTCCAACAGGAGTGTTTAGTATCATTCTCTAATCGATTTTTTTTTTTGTTTCCGTCACTAACTTCTTGTAATATGTAAAATAATTGGTGAATAAATAAGTACATTATAGCTGAAATTTCTGTATAAAATTTCACATTGCAATCAAACCTAAAATTGTGCGCTTGAGAATTAATTGCAAAGACATATCCAATCCTTTTGCGAAACACCTTCAGGTACATGCTCTATTGCTTCTTCCTTGGTACTATACCTCAAAAAGAATTTGTGAAGCCTACACTAGTGATTACTATATTGTGAATTCATCTGATTATTGACAACTACCTTTGAGAGTGGTCCTTTTTCATATTCAAAGTTATCCTACAATGGTAATGCAAATTTTATGTAAATATCTATCTTTTTCTATCTCAACAAATGTAAGAACTAAACATGGATTATCGATAAATAGCTAATGCACAATATCATGTAGTGATACAGTTCTTATTTTTCTTAGTTATAGTATGTAATAACTTAATGCTATGATTTGCAACCAATACACACCAAGAAAAATTTGCAAGAACAACTTGTACACATAAATAGAACAAAAAAGTTTTTCACCAAACACAAAATTGTTTCAGCTAATCTAGAAAAAAAATGGTTACAGCTAATTATTTCTATAAAAAATAGCTAATTAGAAAATTCATAATTGAACAACTAAAAGAGAGTTGAGGGAGAGAGATTCAGAGAGAGACGATGGGAGCATGTACTATATTATGAAAAATAGAGTAGGGGGAGAGAGATTCAGAGAGAAATAGCGGAGGGGAGCAACTACTCCATGAGAATTTAAAACAAAAACAAAAAGAGCAGGGGAAGAGAGATTTAGATTCAAAGATAGAGCGATAGATAAAAGGGAGAAAAACTTTCTCGTCTAAGAGAGAATGAGAGAGGAATTGTAGTATTTACCATAACTATTTTGTACTAGTCTTCTCGGTCTTTATCACTGTATTTTATTGGACCATTTTTAAACATTAAGCTATGCAAGCTTCCGTAGAACACTCTTACATTCAGCAATGAAATGTTGTGAATCCTTTCCCACTATATGTCGCCCATTATCATTAACGTCAATTGGCAAAACCTCTTTAGCATCCCTTTTCTTAGTCAATGACAAGTACCTTGTAAGGCCCCTTCTTCTGTTAAGGGTAGACCTATAAAGTATTTTAACTTTTGAACTAAAACATTAATCTAATAATGGACAATAAGAATAATAAGAATCAGGTTAACTACATACAACAAAAATATTTTAGCCAGAAAAGAAAACAAAAGAAAACCAAAGAAAAAGAGATAAATTTTAACAAGAACTTCATACCATTAGCATTGTGACCCTCAGTAGTTTGATTAGACTCAGTTTTTGCAAAAGAGGCATAAACAATTAAATGACATTTTAGCAACAAATGAAAGAAATTTTAAAGATAACTTCATACATTAGCATAGCGACGCTCTGAAGCAGTTTGATTAGTTCTCATTTTCTATAGTTGTTTGATTAGTCTCATTTTTTGTAGAAATTGGAGTAACCTTATGATGCCTAACATACCTAGTTATAGATTTATAAAACACCTAATTCCTACTACTAACTAGCTGGCATCCCGCAACTATACGGTTGTCAACTAGTAGCGAAGAGAAGTAGGGATCGTACCCAAAATGATTGGTCGATAATTACCGGTTATTTGGTAAGATTTCAAGTTGAAGCAATTGATTAAGAGAAGAGAATTAACTAAAACTAGAACCAATGGAACTAATAAAGAAATTTAAAGTAAAGATTAATCACTAAGAAAGCAATTAAAAAGGAAGTATCTTTAGAAATCAAATAAAGGGAACAATTACAAGGAAAAGCATATTAAGCAAGCAATTAGTAAATCTAAACTATTCCTTATCCCTAAGCAAGCACAATTAGAGAAAGCCCCTAATCTATTCTAAGAAATCATGTAAAAAGAAAGTATTTTTAAAAAGGAATTAACTAACCTAAAAGACTACAAATTAACACTAAGAAAACACAATTATGGAAAACCCATTAACTAATCTAACAATTAAACTAAGAAAGCAAGTAAAGAAAGGAATTAAATGAAAAACTCAAAAACTAATACATCCAAATTAACCAATCCAAACTACAAATTATCACTAAAAAAAGCTTTTTTAAAGAAAGCCCATAAACCAATCTAACAATTACTCTAAGAAAACAAGTAAAGGAAGCAATTAGATTAAAGCAATTAAACTAATTAACTAAAGGAACACGAAATTAAAGCTTAACTAAAGAAGTTTTAACATAAACAAAGCACTTACAACTAAAAAGCTTGAATCTTTAACTTGGATTTGAAATCTACAAGAAAGAGAAGTCCTAATCTACTCTAATCTAAGAAAACCCTCCCCAATGGGGAGGAAAAAGGAAGAAAATTACTCTATAATCTAGCCTACTTCTACAAGCCAAGTTCCTCCCTCAAATAAGATTTAAAAGGGGTATATACAGTGCTAGGGTCCATTAGTGGGATAATTGTGCAGCAAAAATCAGAATTATTTGAAACAAAGTTATTTTTTGCTCTAGCCGCCTCCAGATCGCGATCTCAAATTTGAAATCGCGATATGGACTAAAACTTCTGAAATGCAGCACTTCACAGTTTTGCTTCCAAAATCTTCATCCGACGTCCGATTAATGCCATTTTTCTTCATGCGACCCTAACACATAGAAGAATATTATTATCTATAACAAACACTTAAAATAAAACCTAAGCATATAAATAGAATTCTCGTAAAATAGACCAAAAAATGAAGGACAAACAAAGACGAGCGAAAACTTAACTCCAAATGAAGTTAAGTCAAAGACACGACACAACTCTAAATGGAAAAACCTACTAAAATATGCTAATTATCACCTAAATAAGTATTCAAGCACTTAATAAACATATACTAACACATTCTACCACATAAAAGAAAAATAGATAAAAACATACACGAAAACTCTAAAAATACTCGAAACTAGGAGCAAAATCATGACCAACAGTTTAGTTTAGGGTACGTATAACTTTAGTTTCCTAGAGTTACCACACCCCCAAACTTAAGCTTTTGCTCGTCCCAAGCAAAGTAAAAGACAAGAAAATGAACAACAAAAATGAACAACACAAAACACATGTCACAAATCACAAGACACAACATACTAGACACCCCCAAGATGACAACACAAAAGGTGAATAATGAATGTACTTTGAATACTTAGGAGACCTCTTAAGGGACCTCGAAGACCATATGAGAATTGAACTATTTTAACTAGTCATTCCAAACTTTTCAACTTTTCCAAAGAAAATGAGTTCAAATGCCAACAAAAGGTTTCAAATAACCAAGAGTTAACCACCATCAAAAAGGTTTTTGAAAAACAAGTTCCATTCATTTAAAATAGTATTGCTCAAATCAAATGGATTACAAGGTTTTTCAACCATCTCGACAATGATATATGGAAATAGAAGATCATTAGGAATCGACCTAATATGCACATGTCACACAATTGGGAGTATATTATTCTATCAAGGAGTGAGTTGAATGCTATCAATGATGGGCATTATAAACATTTCCTCCTCAACTTGTTGGTATTGTAAAACATAATTCCTAATGGCTTAATTTGGAGAAACAACACGGGTACATGTCAGAATCCCGTACTCGCCTTATTACTACTTTAATGGCTTATTTCGGAGAAACAACATGGGAACATGCCGGAATACCGTACTCGCCTTATCCAAGGAAATGAGTAAAACATACCCAACATCATATTCAAACCAATCACTCACTGGTTAGAAGAAAACTCCCTATGCAAACACATAAAATGGCCTAAATCACTTCTATTCCATTTAAACAATTTTTTTTTTTCAAACGATGAATTGACCAACAAAGCAATCCTATTGATTTGGTCAAAAACAAATGAACTACTATAAGAATGTGAATGCCTTACTTTTTGAACATAGTAATACATGGCTTTTGAAATTCTTTTGTCGCAAAAGAACTACTCAACACACCAAAATTCGCAGAATGCCAAGTTTAAATAACTCAATCATATGCTATTGCAAGTCATTTGTCATCATCGAGTACCATAATCAATCAATTTTCATCAAAAATTCGCGACACAAATATTTGCATTCATGAAAAGAAACCATTCCAATGCAAGTCAATAACACCCCCTAAACTTGTCATTTTATTTATGTGATGAGTACAACTCATCCTACCGCTCACCCAAAATAGAACAAACGCATAATAATACTACTTGAAAGTTTAAAAACAAAAGACTAGGCAATGATTTTGAATTACACTTGAACAATCAAAAAGCTAAAATAGAAGATAAACAACATACTAGCCAAGTGAATGTAAATGCAACCCATTAAGCACAAATTGAACTTAAAAACAAGAGTTCTACCATTTAATTTTGGACTTCACCAACATTGAGCACAACACAAATCAAGACTAAGCAATGAGAAATTTCAAGTAGATCATAAAAATGCAATTTCCAATTAATCTTGAATCCTAAAAATTGTTTTGATTTTTCTTCAACAACCAATCATGGTTATACTAAGAAAGGGCCCTCAGGGCTTCACAGGGTTCAAACAATATAAAGAAAAAGAGAAGCACATATAAGGGTAACAAGGTTTAACACAAAAAATGGGTTATCTAAATGCCCAACTCATCCCCCAAAACTTAGTTTCACACACAATTGGTTTCAAAGAAACAATCAACCACCAATACTACTCTCAATCCAAATCAATCATTCAAATAATTTCAACAAAATGAGCTCAACTATTTCGTACTTGAAATGTACAACAATTAGAATGTCCACAAGTAAAAAGTAAAAATCAAGTCAAAAGTCATTCCTTAAAGTATGTATATCATTCACAAATCACAATAAGTCATACATTGTCATAAACATTTTCATCAATTGACAAATTCATCCAAGTGTATCCAAATTCAATTGCCAACAACAAAACATAAGCTAAACTAATCACAAGGTTACAAGCCTTTATTACCAATAGGGTACTTAAACTATTAAGCAAGAAAACTAAAATAAAGAAAAATAAATAAAAAAGAAAGAAAAACTCTCTCAACCCCAAGGAGGCTTCCCAAGGATATTGTAATCCTTGGTGAACTTGCACCATTGCTTAACTCCTCTGAAATTTTCAAGGAAATAAACTTCGGCATATGTAGTTTGGGTCTACTTGGCCCCCTCTAGAATGTATCCTTCTTCTTCTACTCCTCCAAGAACCGGCTCTTTCTCCATGAACACCCCAAATAGAACCTCTTTTGTTATAACCGGGTCAAACGCACACTCATGCAAAGGAAAAGTTGGTGATTCCTCAACATAAGCGTTGAGTGTCTCGGTTGTTATAACTTAAACTTCATGAGGCTTTTGAGAACCGGTTTCTTGCAAGACATTTTCAATTTGTTCTTCTTGAACCGGTTCTTCACCCATTGGTGGAGGTGTTGGAATACATTGTTCTTCACCATTTGTTATTCCTTGAATCTCGGCAAGTTGGTCTTGTAACCGATTGTTGCTTACGGATGTGGCTTGCTCTTCACGGATTCTATCTATTTATTTTGAAGTTGAGCAAGTTTTTCCCGTTCTCTGGCCAGAATTTCTCGAAATTGAGCCCTTTCGTCTAGAAGTTGGGCTATTTCTTCTCGAAATTCTTGAATTTGCATCCACTTGTCCATCCTTCTTACATCTTCACTTTCTTGAGTTGTTTGGTGAAGGAAATATGACTACATTTGATCATATGAAGGCTCTTGTGGTGGAGGGAAAGAGTACGAATTTTCTTGATAGCTCTCATAAGGATATGGATGGCTAGACCATCCTATTTGACAAATTTGGTGGCTCTCATAAGCGTATTGATGGCTAGACCATCCCACTTGATAATCTATGGGGTAAGGAGAGTAACGATAACAAGAATCATGCTCATTAGGAAAACAAAAGACTTCAATCTAGTCTTCCAATCAAATTATTTCGATATTACCTAAAACCAATCCCCGGCAACGGAGCCAAAAACTTGCTGCCTAACACACCCAAGATCGTTATTGATTTATAAAGAACCTAATTCCTACTACTAACTAGGTGGCATCCTGCAAGTATACGGTTGTCAACTAGTAGCAAAGGGAAGTAGGGATCATACCCACAAGGATTGGTCGATAATTACCGGTTAGATTTCAAGTTGAAGTGATTGATTAAGTGAAGAGATTTAACTAAAACTAGAACTAATGGAACTAAAAAAGCAATTTAGAGTAAAGATTAATCACTAAGAAGAAATTAAAAAGGAAGTATCTTTAGAAAGCAAATAAAGGGAACAATTAAAAGGAAAAGCATATTAAGCAAGCAATTAGTTAATCTAAACTATTCATTATCCCTAAGCAAGCACAATTAGAGAAAGCCCCTAATCTATTCTAAGAAAGCATGTAATAAGAAAGTATTTTTAAAAAGCAATTAACTAACCAAAACTACAAATTAACACTAAGAAAACACAATTAAGGAATACCCATTAACTATTCTAACAATTAAACTAAGAAAGCAAGTAATTAGATGTTGTGTATATGAAAACAATTAAATGAAAAGCCCGTAAACTAATCTATCCTAATTAACCAATCTAAACTACAAATTATCAAGGAAAAAAGCATTTTTAAAGAAAGCACATAAACTAATCTAACAATTACTCTAAGAAAACAAGTAAAGGAAGCAATTAGATTAAAGCAATTAAACTAATTAGCTAAAGGAACATGAAATTAAAGCTTAACTAAAGAAGTTTTAACATAAACAAAGCACTTACAACTAAAAAGCTTCAATCTTTAACTTGGATTTGAAATCTACAAGAAAGAGAAGTCCTAATCTACTCTAATATAAGAAAACCCTCCCCAAATAGGGAGGATAAAGGAAGAAAATTACTGTCTAATCTAGCCTACTTCTACAAGCTAAGTTCTTCCCTCAAATAAGGTTTAATAGGGGTATATATAGTGCTAGGGTAGTGGGATAATTGTGCAGCAAAAATCAGCCCCGAACAAAGTTATTTTTTGCTCTAGCCGCCTCTAGATCGTGATCTCAATGAAATTTTAGATTGCGATATGGACTGAAGCTTCTGAAATGCAACACTTCATAGTTTTGCTTCCAAAATCTTCATCCGACGTCCAATTAATGAGCCGTTTTCTTTCGTGCGACCCTAACACATAGGAGAATATTATTATCTATAATAAACACTTAAAATAACACCTAAACATATAAATAAAATTCTCATAAAATAGGCCAAAAAATGAAGGACAAACAAAGACGAACGAAAACTTAACTCCAAATGAAGTTAAGTCAAAGACACGACACAACTCTAAATGGAAAAACCTAATAAAATATGATAATTATCACCTAAATAAGTACTCAAGCACTTAATAAACAAATACTAACACATTCTAACGCATAAAAGAAAACTAGATAAAAACATACACGAAAACACTAAAAGTACTCGAAACTATGAGCAAAATCATCAAGTTTGGGGTACATATAACTCTAGTTTCCTGGAGTTATCACCTCAATTTGCCCAGATGTGTGCGACTCAGATGTTTACATGAGGTTTCATGTCATTATCATTAATCACAAGACTTGAAGGCAAAGAAGCTGGAGTTTGGGTTTTATCTTGGTCTTGGCATTGTCTTTTCATTACATGTCCTCTCTTTCCAGGTCCAGACATCTGAAAAAGGAAATGAACAAGACAAGTAAGCAGTCAGAACCTGTTTATTAGTGATGAAAACAACAACACAAACATTCACCATAAAAAATAGATTAGACAAATTAACATAATGGAGGTAATAGTACAACATACATAACATTTTACAAATATGTAAACATTCACACACATTGAATCAACCCAAGCCTATGTTAGATTAATGTCATCTAGTCTAAATCACTGTTATCATAACTCCATAAACCTTCATTCTCATCTTTATCAATGCTATTATCTTCATCCATTTCATCATCATCACCATTATGAAGTCTTCATCTACTTCCTGTGTGGTACTTTTAGACAAGTCAACAAATAAAATGGATGAACCCATAGAATTTAGTGGTCCCATGTCTGTATCTCTTAAAAGTGATGGTGATTCATCATGATCCCTTACAATAATAACTTCCTCTAGTTCTTCATCTTAGTATACTTCCTCAACTTGTGCTTTGTCTAGTTGCTCCGAAATATCGTAGCAACTGCAAGCACTAAACCTTTCCACTACGTAACAATTCTTGCCTGGTTTTATATCTTCCACGAAAGACTTCCTGAACCTGATCGGGTAACACATAGGGCTAGTCTTGATACCATTTTTGTGATGAATTCACACTTGTGATACCCCAATCTTTACCTATTTGCATTCCCAAATTATCATCTACTTTCTACCAATCACGCATGAATTCTTGTTTTTTTACCTTCTTTCATGCGAAAGTTGACCAACTTCTTGATCGTGTAGAGTCTATCCCAAATTGATTGAGTATGAAACTCTTATAAAGTGGTATTCAAGATCTTATTTTTCAAAGACGTGCAATGGTTCGTCAGGAGCAAAGAGTTTTGTGATATGCAAGAAATACTTTCCTCATCTATGATAATCGAAATCAAGCAAGCCTTGATTAGACATTTCTCTTTGAAAAATACGAATCAGAGTTCAAAGAGGGGGATGGAGAAAGAACCCCCAAAAAGGGCTCACTTACCAGTAACAACAAAACTTTTTTCCGACCATGCCATTGTATGAAAATGTGAAAGTCATGGCTTTTCATTCCAGAAATATGAAATTCACCATTCTTTATACATTGAGACAGATTTGAAGCAAATCCATCAAGGTATTTGGTCAAAGCTAGAAAATCACATACTTTTCTTTTCTTATCCTTGCGTAGCTGGTAGCACTCTTGCAGCATGACAAAAGAATCGCCTTCTCGTGGAATCAAGTGCAAGTCTTCCAATTGTCTTTTCTTTTACCCTCAATATCCATAATTGTAACAATGTCACTCTCAAAGATATTTTTCACTACATGCATGAAATCAATACTGTGTCTGTGTTGCAAATCTTTCCAATATGGCAAATCAAAGAAAACACTTTTCTTAGTCCAATCCTGGAGATTCAGACCATTATCATCACATTTGCACTTTCTTGCTCGGACTAACTCGGGGGGCTTCCCAAATTCCACGTCTCCAATTGTGTGTAATACTACTAAATTTCTTTCCCCAATAAAGGTATAACAGGATCTCTAAAATCCACTTTTCCATTGAAGGCTTTTTTTTCTTTGTGCCAGTGATGGTCTTTGGGTAAGAAACAACGATGACCTGTGTAACATAACTTTTTCCAATTACACAAATGCACAGATGATGTTTTTGTCATGCAAGTAGGACATGCCTTTAGTACTCCATCCAGACAACATAGCATAGGCAGGAAAGTCATTTATAGTCCATAGTAAACCAGCATGTAGAGAAAACATTTCACCCGTATGTGCATCATATACTTCGATACCATGCGACAACTCATTTAACTTATTATTTAGGGGGGGCTCATGTAAACATCAACATTATTTCTCGAAGACTTTGGTCCACAAGTTAGCAACGACAAAAAAAGAAAGAATGGGTCTTTCATATACACTTCCAAGAAAGTATATTACAGGGGACAAGAAACACAAGCCAAATGCTACATGCATTACTCAAGTTGCCAAAAGGATTAAATCCATCAATTGTATGTCCTAACCTCATACTACGAGGATCTTGGGCAAAATTTTCATTCATCATGTCAAAATGTTTCCATGCTTCACTATCGGCTGGATGCCTCGTGATCTTATTGTCATCAACACATTTTTCTTTATGCTATCTCATATCACAAGCTATTTCCTTAGGTACATATAGTCTTTGCAGCCTTGGTTTCAAAGGAAAATTAGCACAGCATCTTCAATGGAACTTTGGTACCCATTGACTTGTACCAAGTTTCTTTGAAATTTTCATTTGTATGAGCCTCCAACTCCTCATATTCCTTGCGAAAATGGACATAGTCATTGACATATGCATGGATTTTTTTAGATTTCAAGCCCAAGTCTCTAATGATCGTTTTAGCATCATAGAAAGACTTAGGAATCGATGTTTCAGAGCCAAGTAAAGCATTCCTAAAAACTCCAAGCAACAAATCAAACGACTTTGTAGTCCAACCACTCATTGTTTTCAAATATTGTAAAGTAACAACAAATGATAACTTTGAGACAAATTGGCATCTAGGATACAAAACTATTTTGGAATCTTCCAACAATCTAAGGAATGCATCTGCTTCACTTTTTTTTCCATTTAGAACATCATCAATGGCTTCTTCTATGCTCCTCCAATTCTTGCCCCAGTTACCTGTACCAATTTCATTTATCGTAGTGTTTAAATCATCAACATCACTATCCTCTTCTTCCTTCTCAACCATAGAAGAATCATCATCAGTTTGATTTCAAAATCGTACACCATGATATGTCCATCTAACACAACTCTTTTGAATTCTACAAGTAATTAAATGATCCTTCACAACATTTTTTCTTTGGTTATGAAAGTTATTACAGAAAGTGCACGGACATGAGATCTCAACATGTTCATCTTTTTCTTTATATGCAAACTTAGATAAAATTTTTCAACCCAATTTTGTAAACCTCGTCCTTTGTATTTCGTAGATCCATCTAATTCTTGTCCATGGCCTAGATTTTATCAAGAAGATATTAAGAAGTAGGTGACACGGGTTATGCTAACAAAATTCTCAACCAATAGAAGATAATCGTAATGCAGCACATATGCAAAATATGGTAGTGAACAAAAACTAAAAAGTTCACTACCACACATAAAAATGCTCAATTAGAAGTAATGCGAAAAGTATTACATGAAATTTACATAATAAAAAACAATTACCTTCTTGTTTAGCTTTCTAACCAATATTAGAGTGATTCCATACAAATGAAACCTATCCAAAAATTACAATAAAAAAAAAAGAGTCACACTTCAAGAACAAGAAAAATTCTAGTAGACTGCTAGTAGTAAAAATAATCATAATTTTGACATTTGGCTAGATGACAATCATTTTCTCTTTCTAGAATATGTATGGCTCATTATCTTTATTGACCAGATTACATGAAATTTATTTATTATACGAATTGGAATTTATGGGATAAAGCATCCTCAAATCCTTTATAAAAAAATTGAGTTTGATTTGCATTCATTCACAACATTTCCAAAATCCAACGGTATGAGTATTTCAGGGTTGTTGTAGAATATTTTAATAAACATATATTTTCTATATTTAAAACAGACAAGCTAGTTTTTTAGTTCTATCCAACTCATTACTTATCTCCGGACGAAAGCACGCAGCCATTGATAACACAGAATTGGAAATCCATTCTCATTTAATACTATCTAATCCAGTGAACGAAACAACATAATTGTGTTTTCTCTTTGCACTCACAGGCCTAAGATTGTTATCTTTTGTTAACACAAAAGAGAACATTATATGCCAATTGCTGCTAACAGTTGTAGATTAAAATGAATGAAATATCTACTTGATCACCAAAATCAAATTCTCTCATCGTTTCCAAGAGGATTTGAAGAATCTAATGGGTCCTATCTTGAAAAAAATAATTTGAAACAACTTTAAAATGATTTGACTTCCATCTACTAAAATTTTTACCTACAAATTCTAATAGGTACAAACCATCCCTTGTTGTTTCATACTGGAACAATTTTTAGAACTCAAAAATAAATGCCATGTATCATGCTAAATATGCATTAACAAAATTAAATTAAGTTTCTTCAAGATGGTATTGAACCCAGCAGAAGCAGTCCTTAATCAAGAAGTTGCCTAATCTCATCTGATTTTTGAACTAGCTGATCTATGAGTCATTGCAAACTATCCGAACTTTCAAACAAATAATATTTTTGAATAGATTCAAACTGACTCACATCCACATGATGACACACCTCCTAAAATAAGTTAACTCCTATACTAATCAAGAAACCTCTTTTCCCTTAAAACAAGAGATGATTCACTCACAAAGCATTAGAATCAACAATACTTGTAGCACAACGCTTCTTCTCTCTTAGACAACGAATTAGTTATCCATATAAACCCACTCACTATAATGAGGCATGATTATACAGGATACCAAGTCAACAAAATGTTTCTTAAGTTGATCGAAATAACTAAGTGCATCGAGAAATACAAAAATCTATATGTGCATAGAAAATACCAAACATGGACTACGAGAAATTTGTAAAAAATGGAAAAAAAGATTGCTTGCACAAATTAAGAAATTAAACACTTAGGAAGTATATTTAGTTCCATAAAAAATTTAAACACTAGGGAAGATCAAAACTACTTACGCAATTTTGTGAGAAGAAGAAGAATATCGATTACCTCCGAGCCCTAATTTTGCTCCCCAAAACATGGATACCCTACATCAAGAAATCATCAAATTCTTAGCATTTTAGAAGATTGAGGGATGTTTGGAATCTTTTTTTAGGGTGAATTTTAGCAATTTTTGGTTGATTTCAATCGAATGAAAAATGGAATTTTGGTGAAGGTTTGTTAAGCTTGCAGAGAGTTGCAGGTAAAGTGTGAATGCAGTGGAAAAGTGTAGTAAAAGGTAGGACGATACACAAAACGAGCATCATTTATGAAAAGTTAAAAGACGTGCTAAATAATTTGGCATTTCCTGCTATTTGCATCCCATGCTTCCATTTTTTTGCCACTAACAAAATCACGCTTCCTTATGTGTCCCTAATCTCTTTTTTTCTTTTTCTTCATTGATGGTGTAATTTTTTTTTTTTAAAAAAATTAACTATATTTTGTTTCAAAATTTACGATTTTTTAATTTTTCTCCCAAATATATACTGCAATTTATTTTCTTTTATGAAAATAATTTGATGCAATCTATTTTTGTAATACTTAGTTTTATGGCACAATGTGTTCTATTAGATAGGAAAATATCAATAATCGTTAAAATATAAAAAATATATAAATAAAAAACAATGATAACTCGTATAAAAATTTTATTGGATAATTGCTAATATATAACAAACATATATAATTGTAAATGTTCCAAATATTATTTAGGAAATGTGCAACTATTTATGAATTTGAATGTACAATTTTATATTCCTCATAAAATATTGGCTCTATAAAAAGTTATAAATTTAAAATCTTAAAAGTAGTCACTAAATGTGCTGGATACGAGACACAAATACCCTTCAAGTTTATAAAAGTAGATCCATATAAGGATTAATCAAATTTTATTATCAAATCAAGATACAGGTATTAATATTTTTTTGTTACAATGAATTGTTTATATAGCAATTTATATTCTTATAGAATTTTTTGTGTAATTATAAAAAATATTTAGCTATATATATGCATACATACATACATATATATATATATATTAAAATTTTATTCAGATCTAGTCGGAACAACATAATCCAATTCTGATAAATTTATTACAATAGCTAAATGGATGCAAATTAGATTCGTATAATACGATATAAAAATAAGTTCAGAGCCAAATTAATGGCCTAGGAATGGATAGGCCTGTAAATAGGTCAGATCCGATTTCTAATCGAGTGGAACAACAAGATCTATATCCGATCCATTTATTATAACAACTACACGAGTCTAGATTGGATCCGAGTAATTAGGATTAGAATTTCTCATTTATATATGGACCTGAATAAACGAGTCTGAATCAGGTCGGATCTGGGTCTAGACCCGACCTATTTATAGTCCTTGGAATATGTCAGTTCAAGGTCTAAAACTAACCCATTGAAATATTTAAAAATCCTAAACCACTCAACCTAATATTAAACCTAGCCTATTGCACTAAGATTTTTTAAAAACACAAAATTAAGGAAACCTATTGCACTATTATTTCAAATATATGCATAATTAGTTACGTCGATAAACTTTGTATTTTAAAATTTATGTTAGATTTATTATTCTAAATAATCACATTCGGGAAATAAAATAGGTTAGCAAAAGAAAATATTATTTTGATGCAATAACAATAAATATTGTCCCTAAATCAGGATAGGAATTGTTACAACAATCCTTGGCACAAATATACTGACAGTGACAAAGATAAAGGTTGTCATACATATTAGGAGTTTTAGTGACAAGGTTGTCACTAATGAGCAATTCCTTCTAGATAGGATAATGGCTGACAATATGTTCTTTGACAATTAGAGTGTGGCAAAAACTTGGTTGTCACTGAAGGATGCACATTTGTGATGGCATTTTTTTCAATGACCTTTCTTATCACTAAAGTTTGTGACAACTAACCATCTCGTCATAGTAAGTGCAAAACAATGACAAGATTTTTTTTTATCACAACCACTGTTGTCACTGAAGGGGGATTTTCTTGTAGTGATTCATTGATATTTTCCAATATGTGGTTCAATATAAACATGGTAAAGTAAATATTGTGACTAATGCTTTGTTACATAGATATGCATTAATTTCTGCATTGCATGACGTTTTATTGGATTTGAGCCTATTTAAGATTTGTATGAAAGTGATCATGATTTTTCATCCGTTTTTGCTGCTTTCAAAAATGGAACTTTTGAAATTGTTAAAAGCCGAAGGTTATCTATTTTGAGAAAACAAATTGTGTGTTCCACAATGTTCTTTAAGTTAATTGCTTGTGAGGTAATCACATGGGGGAGGGTTTATCAGTGCACTTCAATGTTCTTAAAGCTCTAGAAATTTTGAAAGAACATTTCTTCTTGACACATATGCATAAATATGTTGAAAAGGTTAGTTCTAAATGTGTGATTTGTAAGGGAGATATATCTATAGTTCAACCGCATGGTCTTTATATGCCCTTACCCATAACAAAGAATCCTTGGGTTCAAATTTCTATAGATTTTGTGCTAGTTTACCAAGGTGTAGGTTTGGTAAAGATTGTATATTTGTTGTGATTCATAGGTTTACCAAGATGGCACATTTTATTCCTTTCACGAAAACTGATGATTCATCTCATATTGCAAATTTATTTTCAAGGATATTGTGCATCTTACAGTATCACTAAAACAATTATTAGTGATAGGGATATCAAATTTTTGAGCCACTTTTGGCATATTTCGTAGGAAAAACTTGGTACTGAACTTTTGTTTTCAACTACGTGTCACCCACAAACTAATGGTCAAATTGAAGTGGTCAATCGTAATTTGGGTTACATTGTTCCATGCTGTGATTAAATGGAATCTAAAGTTATAGGAAGAGTGCATTCCGTTCACTAAATTTGCATGTAATAGATATGTGCATTCTTCAACTAACTATTCTCCATTTTGGTTAGTTCATGTCATTAACCCTCTTACTCTTTCGGATTTGTTGCGTTTACTTGTTTCTGAGTTTGGAAATGTAGATGGTAAGAAAAAGATAGAATTTGTTCAACAAATCCATGAAAAAACAAGGCAACACATTCTAGATGCCAATGAGTGTGTGGCTAAAAGGACAAATAAAGGTCGCAAAGAGATTGTGTTCGAACTGGCGATTGGGTTTGGGTTCATTGGTGTAAGGAAAGGTTTCCCAAATTGAGAAATTCTAAGATAGCTTCTCGTGGAAATGGACCATTCCAAACTTTGGAGCACATCAATAACAATGCATATAAACTTGATCTTCCGGGTGAGTACAATGTTAGTGCTTCTTTTAATATTTCTAACCTTTCTCCATTTTCGAATCATTATTTCGATGAAGGTTTGGATTCGAGAGCGAATCATCTTGAGGAGGAAGGGAATGATATGAATCAAGGAGCATCTTCAAGATTGGACAAGCTAGCTAAGGTTCATGAGGAGTCATTACAAGTTCCAGGTGGATCAATTACAAGGGCACGTGCAAAGAAGATCCAACAAGCCATGCAAGGCTTAGTTCAAGGTGTTCTTGCTAAGGAAGCTATCCAACACAAGTTAAAGGTTCATCAAGATGCCAAGACTGTTTTGAACGTTGTTAAAGCCCACATCCATGATGGAGAGGCGGAATCTTAATGTTTTTAAGTCCAAGGGGCCGAGATTTTAGCATAAGTTTATTAGGCTTTTATTGTTTAAGTCCATTACTTTGTAAAGCCCAATTCTTGTTTAAGTGTTATTTAAATTGGGCTAGTTAAGTTTCTAATTTTTAGACTTAATTATTAGCTTTTAATAAGGCCAAATTTGGCAAAGTAGGCTTAATTTTCAACTTAATATGGCCGAGCCACTTAATAGCTAGAATAGGGTAACTTTTCCATCAAGTTATAACTTCTATAAGCGTTGGATTGCAAGGCAAGAAAGATGCCCCAGCCAACTTTTATCCTAGGTTTTATAGGATAATTGTTATGATTTTAAGCCTATAAATAGGCCTTTAATTCGCGTAAAAATATTTAGATTATTCCAATAAATTTTGTGACTTTTCTGTGAGGAAAAAAGTTCTCTCTTTTAGTTTTCGATTTAAAACTTTGCTGGGATCATTGCTTGAGCAGCAGTGATTGTTTTAACCAAGGATATTATTTCTTGCTTAATTCTTGTGTGTTCTTTTTGTTCTTATCTTTGTGCTTCTTGTTGTCCAAAATTTGTGACCAAAATTTGAAATTCGATCCTTGGGGTTTTGTTGCCATCTTGAATTTTTGGATTCATGGCATCAAGTTTGATTGCGCACGGGGCTCACATCATCATGAGTTTTCTTAAAATATTCTTTCTTAAGGGTAATTTGTAGTTAGATCTGTAGTTAATTAAGGTTGATTAGGTCATCCTTTAGTCTCTTACATAGTTTAATTGGTAGATTAGCTAATGAATTTTTCTTAATTATTCTTTCTGGGAGTTAATTTATAGTTTAGGCTAGTTAATTGCTTTCCAAAGATGCTTTCTTAGAATAGTTAATGGGCTTTCTTTCATTGTGCTTGCTTAGTGATAATTTGTAGTTATATTGGTTAATAGCTTTCTAAAATGCTTACTTTTTTCATACTATCTTTAATTGCTTTAAAAAAAATGTGTACTTTAGTGTTGATGTTTAATTTAAATTGCCTTTGTGGCCTTTAAATTGCCTTCTTAGTTCTTTAATTCTAGTGTAGTTTAATCTTCTTTTTTTCAAAAAAAGTCAACCATTTCAATTAATAATCCAACCAAATAATCAGTAATCGCCAACCAATCCTTGTGGGTTCAATGCATACTTGTGTTTACTACTAGTTGACAACCGTATACTTGCAGGATGATACCTTGCTAGTAGTTGGCTAATTTAGGTATTTTTATAAATGATATAACTAATTGCTTTTCAAAAGAGGAATCAAGTGTTTGGCGCCATTGTTGGGGAATAGTTTTGGTGATATTGATATAATTTGGTTGGGTTGCTAGATTGAAGTCTTTTGTTTTTCTTGTAGAGTTGTTTTATCTATTTGAAAAAATCAAAAAGATTTTCATTTTGTAGTTGTTTTCTTATTTTGAAAAATCGAAAAACATTTTCTTGTTGATGGATAGTTTAAGCTAGCTAGTAGTCTAAACTTGCCTAATTTTCTTGTTTGTGTATTTTAGTTCTTTTTCTTCTTTATATTTGTGTTGATTGTTTCTTTAAGATCATGCAAGGACCAAATTTGAATGATGCAAACCAAGGAAATTATCATTATGGATGCATGCCGAATGAGCATGATTCGTTGTATGGTTACTCTCCTTACCTCATAGATTACCAAATAGGTTGGTCTAGCCATTTACATCCTTATGAGAGTTACCACAAAAAATTCCCTTACCTATTCTTTCCCTCCACCTCAAGAACCATTTTTTGAACCAATGGAGTCCCAATTCTTTTACCCACCAAACCAAGATTTTGATGAGACAAGATCAATTGAAAGGATAATGACACTTGAAGAAATAGCCCAACCCCAAGAAGAAATGGCTTAATTTCAAGAAGTCATTGCTAAAGATCAAGAAAAATTTACTTAGCGTCAAGAAGAAATGGATAGACTCCAAGAAAAGCAAGCCACACCTACAATTGGTTACAAGACCAACTTGCCGAAGTTTAAGGAATGGTAAATAGTGAAGAACAATGGACTCTAACTTTGAAGAACTAATTCAAGAAGAAAATTTTGAAAATGTCTTGCAAGAATTTAGTTCCCAAGAGCCTCATGAATTTAAAGTCCTAGAAACTGGGTTACTCAACACTTCTGTATATGGGTGTGAGTTTGTCTCGATTACAACTAAGGAAGTGGTATCATTCAGGGTGTTCATGGACAATCCAATTATGCTGGAGTACATCCATGAATCCTTGGGGACTTCAAAGGAGCTCAACAATGGTACAAATTCACCAAGGATTGCAATATCCTTGGGAAGCCTCATTGGTGTTGAGGGAATATTTCTTTCCCTTTTTATTTATTATGCTTTCTTTAATTTACATGTGTTAATTTAAGTAGCCCAGTAGGCAATAAAGGTTGTAGCCTTGTGATTAATTTAGTTATATTTTCTTGTTAGGGAATGATTTTTGACTTTCTTGGTCAAATTTGGCTGTTGATGATAATGATTGATGGAAATATAATATTTCTTGTGATTATTTTTGTGACGATACACCTAAATCAATTTAATTGTATGCTAATTATCAAATGTTGTTTATAAAATTCACCTATATAATTACCTACAAGCTGGTCGGTTTTATTTAGCTACTAGCTAAACGTGTGGGGAGGAAAATGAGATTAGGAGAAACTTGGATTAGAAGGGGCTGTGTTGTAATTAACCTAGACTAAATAAAATAATGTCTAAATGTCTGCAGTAGCATGACAAGGACTAAGCAAGCAAGTGGTGGCACCAAATTAGCTCCCTAAAATTCGTCCATGTTGCAGCCCATATAACCCCAGCTTGTACTACATTTATATGCATAACTAAACACTTAGAATTACCCTAAGAAGTAGCACAAAAAAATTCTGGTGAGATTGAGAGAAAATAGCCAAAAGAAACCAAAGCAAGAAAGAACCAAAAAGAAAGGATAGAGAGCTGGGGCAAAATAGTGGAGAAGGAGGAGTAAGGCCTAAAAACACTTAAGGAGGTAACATTCCAACACCCTAATAGGCTAAAAACATATTGTTAAAAGTTCTGCCATGTTTAAACTTTGTAACAACTAGGTAATTGCTTGTGTTCATGCTAAAGAATAAACAACCAGCTGCATAATTTGTAAGAAATCATTGAAGTTCAGTTAACATTTAACACAAAAGACCACTTATTTTGGAAAGGAATAACTGAAAAATGTTAAAATCATGTGGAATTGGTCTTAAACAATTTTCATGTAGAGTAATTGCTGGAATTAACTTCCAGCCTAGTATAACTCTAATTACTTCATTTAGGGTGATATACACATCTAAGGTTTCCTATACAATCTGAAAAAAGTGAGATAATCAACTAAAAATACTTGTATAATACATTACCTCAGATTGTAGTTTAGACTTACCCATCTTATTTCTCAAGTTTTATGGGGAAAATAATCCAAACCCAGTGTGTTTGGTTAAATGAACAGGTTAGGAAATAAAGAAGTGAGGAAAAGAAAGCTTGAGTAATCTACCATCAATTGGTGAGTGTCTTTAGCTTTTAATTCTAATACGTATGCTTATAATGATTTCATGCCAAATCTGGAATTTTGATGACTTTATGTGCTTTTTGACAACTTGAACAGTACATATTTTAATTGTTGTACTTGTTCACTTTGAATGCTCAAATTTGCTTTACTTGTTAATGCAAAATTACTTGTGCATGATGTACCCCCGGTTGTGTACTTTATCGCACCGGAAGGGGAACTGGGCCCTTGTCATATGTAGGGTAGACACGTCGAGCCAGTAATGGACTTGGTCGAAACGGTCTACCTTCTATGGCTTTGCAACCCAAGCACCTTGGATGGGACGATAGTCTGTGTTTTGGGCATGTGATATTCCTTTGGTATTCTCGAGTTTACCTATCTTGTGTGGCCACTTGGTGTTGGGATTTGATGCTGGAGGTTTATTATTGGAGGATTTGCTCATTTCTGGAGCTCATTATTATCTTGGAGAATAAGAGATTTGGTCTCAAAACGAGGCCAACTGTATCCACCCTTATGTGATTAGTATTTTTTCATATGTCTTATATACTTTTCATTGCTTTATACATTTCATTTTTGAAAAGTTTGAATTGGTTTAGTTGGCAAGACCTCACTGGGCATAAGCTGATAATATTTTAAAATTTGTTTTCCTTACAGAGTTGGAGTTTCCATGAAAAGAATAAGCTGGATATTTTGAAGTTTTTGTTCTGTTCATATTTGTTTATACTAATGCTAATGAATAGCTTAATGTATATAAATCCTAGTTTTTTTTTTAATATAAGTTTGTAGTAGTTTGTATTAGCATAGAAGTTATACTCGAAGCTGAGTTCGGTCTTCCGTTATGTATTTAACACTAAGTTTATTTGAAGTTTATATGTACTACCTATGTTTGATGTTTTCTTTTAGTTCTTAAATTATGAGTTTGTGTAACACCTAGTCCTGGCGAGAGCGAGGCAGGTGCTCAAATAGGAACTAGGAGTTAGTGTTCTATTTGGGGCGTCACAGTTGGTATCTGAGCCTAGGTTCAATAATAGATGCTAGGATAGTTTTAGGTGTCCTTAGTAAGATTACTATGTTCAATAAATAAAACCCTTATTTGTTTGGAGTTATGTATTTATTATAATTTACTAATTTTATTTATGTTAGTGCATGTAGATCATGGCCAGCACGAGTAGACGACCCTTCGGCCGACGTAGTCAACCTTCAATTAAGTACCAAGCTGGGCCAAAGATTAATCAATATGAAAACTGTCTCTTAACCCCAAGAGGCCATGGGGCGATGTAGTTGCCTATACTAGAGAATCTACTCTTACCCAGATCGAGTCGTTTTAGCAGTTGTAAGAGAGAGAAACAGGCTTATGAAGGAGAATACCACCATCTGCCATATGATAGCTGACTCTCAAAATGAGCTAACTGAAGTGCGAGAACGAGTAAAAGAATTAGAGTCTGAGATAGAAATCAAGACCTCGAAGCTACGGAAAAAGGACTTTGAACTACGGGAGGCTAGACGACGCCTTGATTGCACTGTCAATGAAGCTAGAGAACATATGAGGGATCTTAAGGCTGGATGTCGAACCTTGTACAAGTTGGCAAATGATGGGGTCGAAGGAATTCAGTTGTCCAGTACTAGTTATGAAGAAGATCCATCTAAGGTGGAGACTAGCACTGGATCAGTCATCGGACCAAATAGGGCTCCTGGAATAACTATCTGAGGTCTTTGTATCATTAGAAATGGGAGGATAAAACTTTTGGGGTAGTGTAAAGTAAGGAGTATTTTGGGGTTAATATGTGTACATTGTTAGTTTTTTTTAAAACTAAAATTACTTGAGAGACCATTTTGATATTTTGGAGATCTCTCAAGTTAGGGATAGGTCTAGATAGGATATATTTTCTTTTGTAAGTTTTGACCTATTCCTGATTACAAAGCTATATGTAATGTACTAGGTAGAATGACTATAGGGTAGGAATTTGTGTACTTTTGTGATATATCAAATGTTTAAATATGTATTAAAAACTTGGTTTAAAATATGTGTTTCTTTGACAAATCTGTGTTTTATTTGTTAAATTATATTCTTATAAGATGTAATCTTCGTATAAAAACTTAATATTAGGTGATAGAATGGTGAGAGGAAAATATGGGAAAAGAGCATCCCGTCGTGCTAGGGAGGAGTCAATTCCAGAAACAGAACGAACTGTAGAACAACCAACACAACAGGAAGGAATTGGAAATAATGTTACAACCCAGGTGTTAATGGTTTTGAATCGGATGACCAGTATTGGTGCACCTGTCTCTTAGACACATCTAGAAGCTCGACAGGAACCGCCACCTAATCCTCATCCTGTAAACCCTCAACCGAAGGCTCAACCTGTTAATAATGATGCAGGGAAAGAAGTAGCTTTTCAACGATTTCAAAAATTTATACCACCAAAGTTTAATGGAAGTCCCGATGCAGAACAAGCGGAGAATTGGTTAGAAAATATTGAGAATATCTTTTCTGCTTTAAAATATTCTGAAGAAAGAAAAGTATCCTTCGCAGCTTTTCAATTCGAAGGGTCTGCACGATCTTGGTGGAATGTAATACAAAGGAAATGGGCCTCAGAAAACACTCTGTGGTCTTGGGTAAATTTCACTAAGGAGTTCAATGATAAATTCATACCGGGTATAGTACAAGAAAGACGGGAAGAAGAGTTTGTGAGTCTGCGTCAAGGGACCATGACCGTGGCTGAATATGAAGCACAATTTAGTAAACTCTCCAAGTTTGTGCCTGAATTGGTCGGGACGGATCAAAAATAGAAAAAGGAGATTTTTACAAGGACTTAACTTGGAGATTCAGCATGATTTAGCATCGGCAAGATTGGAAACCTATGACGAAGCACTAGAAAAAGCTTTACGTGTGGAAAGTAGCGCCATAAAACTCAAGGCTTTCCAAGCTCGTAAAAAGGCAGGTTCAAATCACTGGTTAAGAGCAAAGGAAAGTATCTATTCTCAAAAGCCAGTTGCTAATTCCAGGAACTTCAAGACAATGCCTTGGATGTCTACAAGGTCCGTAAATTCATCAAAATTTCAGCGTTCTGTACAACCACAACAGATTTGTGGATATTGTCGAAAACCTAACCATCATGAAAATGAATGTTGGAGGAAAGCGAAGAAATGTATTCGTTGTGGGAGTACTGAGCATCAAATTAGTAGCTGCCCTAGGATATGAGAGGAAGAAAATATAGCTCGCGGACAAGGTAGACCCAGTCAAAAGAAACAGGAGGAAGAGATCGATAAACCAAAAGTTTCCGCAAGAGTTCACTTACGCAATTGACAAGAAAGATGTGCCAGAAGTTTCCAATGTGGTTGACGGTATGATTGCTATATTTCATCGATTAGCTAAAATTTTAATAGATCCTGGATCCACACATTCTTTTGTGAGACCTGATTTTATGTATGATGTTGGTGTGCAAGTAGAAAAATTACCTTGTCAGATAGAAGTTAGTACACCAATGGGAGACCATGTGATAGTTACGGAATTGTTTTACAAGAACTGTGATGTTCAAGTAAGTGGAAGCAAATTTCCAGTGGACCTGATATCTTTGCCTATTCAAGGCTATGATGTTATATTAGGGATGGATTGGTTATCCAGGTACCATGGTCAGTTAGATTGCCGAACAAAAATTATCAAATTTTGCTTACCTGGGGAACCCATTTTAGAGTTTGACACACAAAAGATGATGGGAACTATTGCACATATTTCAGGTGCATGCGCTAGAAAATATTTATATAAGGGAACCAAAGGATTTCTAGCTTATCTGATCAATAAACCCATGAATAGGGTTAAGATAGAGGAAATACCCATTGTGAAGGACTATCAGGATGTTTTTCCCGAGGAATTAATTTTTTACCCCCGGAAAGAGAAATTGAGTTTGCAATTGAATTGGTACCCGGATCAGCTCTGATTTTGAAAGCACGATATCGTATGGCCCCAGTAGAGCTAAAGGAGTTAAAAACATAGTTACAAGATTTGGTGGAATGGGGATATATTCAACCTAGTGTGTCACCATGGGGTGCACCTGTATTGTTTGTGAAAAAAAAGATGGAACTTTGAGATTATGTATAGATTTTCGAGGGTTGAATAACATTACCATAAAGAATAAGTACCCCTTACCCCTTATTGATGAGTTGTTTGACCAATTGCAAGCGGCTAAAGTGTTCTCTAAATTTGATCTCAAACAAGGTTATTACCAATTGCGCATTAAGAAGGAGGATGTGGCTAAGACTGCTTTTAATACTAGATATGGACATTATGAATTTGTGGTTATGCCATTTGGGTATAACTAATGCCCCGGCAGCTTTTATAGATTTAATGCATAGAATCTTTCGTCCTTATCTGGATCACTCTGTGGTGATATTTATAGATGATATTTTGGTATATTCTAAGTCACAAAAGGAGCATGAAGAGCATCTACTGGTAGTATTGCAGACGCTGAGAGAGCACAAGCTCTATGCCAAATTTAGTAAGTGCGAATTTTGGTTGGATAAGGTATCATTCTTGGGGCATATTATATCTGAAGAAGGCGTTGTTGTAGACCCATCAAAAGTTGAGGCAATAGTGACATGGAAGCAGCCAGAAAATGTAACAGAGGTACGGAGTTTCTTGGGACTAGCAGGATATTACCTGAGATTTGTGAAAGATTTTTCAAAGATTGCTGGTCCCTTAACCAAATTAACCCAGAAGCAAGTTAAGTTCATTTGGGATGATAAAAGTGAAACTAGCTTTCAGCAGTTGAAGAAACGTTTAACCACTTCTCTAGTTTTAACATTACCTAATCAGAATGGGAGTTTTCGTAGTATACACAGATTCTTCTAAGGAAGGTTTAGGTTGTGTATTAATGCAAGATGGAAGGGTGGTGGCATATGCCTCCCGAAAACTAAAACCTTATGAACAAAATTACCCCACTCATGATCTGGAATTGGCATCCGTTGTATTTGCCTTAAAGAAGTGGAGACATTACCTCTATGGGTTAACTTTTGAGGTGTACACTGATCATAAAAGCCTTGAGTACTTATTCTCTCAGAAAGAATTAAATTTGTGACAACGCCGATGGATGGAGTTCTTAGAAGACTATGATTGTAGTATTCAGTACTATCCAGGAAAGGCAAATGTTGTTGCTGATGCTTTGAGTAGGAGAGCACAAGTATCTAGGCTTATGGTAAAACAATGGAAATTACTTGAAGACATTGGTGAATGGCATCCGAGTGATTTTTGGAAATATTACTGCTCAATCCTCTTTGTTAGTACAGATTAAGGAAGCTCAGGAAGGGGATTCCACGTTACAACGACGTCGAGTACAGAGCAGATTGTGCACAGTAAGGATAATTACCAGGTTATAGTATTGGACGTGAAGGAGTATTGAGATTTCAAGGTTGAATTTATATACCACGAGAGCCAGAGTTGAAAAAGAAAATCCTTGAGGAGGCACATAAATCTAGGTATACTATCCATCCGGGAAGCAATAAAATGTATCATGATCAAAAGCAAGTTTACTGTTGGGATAACGTGAAGAAGGATGTTGCACACTATATTGCTACTGGTTTAACTTGTCAAAAAGTTAAAGCAGAGCATCAAAGGCCATCAGGATTACTTCAGCCTTTAGAAATACCTGAATGGAAATGGGAACACATTACCACGGATTTTGTGTCTGGACTGCCAAGAACCCAACGAGCTCATGATGCGATTTGGGTTATTGTAGATAGGCTTACTAAATCTGCACATTTCCTAGATGTTAATGTGCGGTATTCCTCGAGAAATTGGCCCAAATATATCACGATCAAATCATAAGATTACATGGGGTACCAGTAAGCATCGTTGCTCGGATAGGGACCCTCGATTTGTTTCACGATTTTGGAACCAGATGCAGCAAGCAATGGGTACTAAACTCAACCTCAGTACTGCGGCACATCCGCAAACCGATGGACAGTCTGAAAGGACTATTCAAACACTCGAGGACATGCTTAGAGTTTGTACCCTTGATTTTGGAGGTAGCTGGGATCAACATCTTCCTTTGGTGGAATTTACCTACAACAATAGTTACCACTCCACCATTGGAATGGCACCTTATGAAGCTTTATATGGGAGGAAGTGTCGCTCACCAATATATTGGGATGAAGTTGGCGAGCAAAAAATTATTAATGCAGCTAATGTAACATGGGTTGAAGAAGCTTATGAAAAAGTTAAGCTCATCCAGCAACGAATGCATGCCGCTCAAAGTCGCCAAAAGAGTTATGCAGACAATAGGAGAAAAGACTTAGAGTTTGAAGTCGGGGATCAGGTATTTCTTAAAATTTCACCCGAGAAGGGCATAATCAAGCACAAGAAGGTAGTGGAAAGCTGAGCCCTAGGTATGTGGGACCATTTACCATATCACAACAAGTCGGGAAATTAGCCTATCAACTGAACCTACCACCAAACTTGTCAAGAACGCATAATGTTTTCCATGTATCGTTGTTGAAGAAATATCATCCAGATCCTCAACATATTTTACCACACGAAGAATTGGAGCTACAAGATGACCTCTCATTTGAAGAAAAGCCTATACTGATAACAGATCGTAAAATAAAAGTACTGAGGACCAAAGAGATTCCTTTGGTAAAGGTTCTGCGGAAATACCACGGAATAGACGAGACGACTTGGGAACTTGAGGATGAAATGCATGGCAAATATCCAAAACTTTTTACCCCTCAAGGTGAGAATTTCGAGGATGAAATTGTTTTAAGGGGGAAAGACTGTGACGATACACCTAAATCTATTTAATTGTATGCTAATTATCAAATGTAGTTTATAAAATTCACCTTTATAATTACCTACAAGCTGGTCGGTTTTATTTTCTAGCTACTAACTAAACATGTGGGGAGGAAAATGAGATTAGGAGAAACCTGGATTAGAAGGGGCTGTGTTGTAATTAACCTAGAATAAATAAAATAATGTCCAAATGGCTGCAAGCATGACAAGGACTAAGCAAGCATAACAAGGACTAAGCAAGCAAGTGGTGGCACCAAATCAGATCCCTAAAGTTCGTCCATGCTGCAGCCCATATAACCCCAGCTTGTACTACATTTATATGCATAACTAAACCCTTAGAATTACCCTAAGAAGTAGCACAAAAAAATTCTGGTGAGATTGAGAGAAAATAGCCAAAAGAAACCAAAGCAAGAAAGAACCAAAAAGAAAGGATAGAGAGCTGGGGCAAAACAGTGGAGAAGAAGAAGGAGTAAGGCCTAAAAATACTTAAGGAGGTAACATTCCAACACCCTAATAGGCTGAAAGCAGATTGTTAAAAGTTCTGCCATGTTCAAACTTTGTAACAACTAGGTAATTGCTTGTGTTCGTGCTAAAGTAATAAGCAACCAGCTGCATAATTTGTAAGAAATCCTTGAAGTTCAGTTTGTATTTAACACAAAAGACCACTTATTTTGGAAAGGAATAACTGAAAAATGTTAAAATCATGTGGAATTGGAGTTTAATTTTCGTAGAGTAATTGCTGGAATTAACTTCCAGCCTAGTATAACTCTAATTACTTCATTTAGGGTGATTAGAATTAAGGTTTCCTATACAATCTGAAAAAAGTGAGATAACCAACTAAAAATACTTATGTATAATACATTACCTCAGATTGTAGTTTAGACTTACCCATCTTATTTCTTAAGCTTTATGGGGAAAATAATATAAACCTAGTGTATTTGGTTAAATGAACAGGATAGGAAATAAAGAAGTGAGGAAAAGAAAGCTTGAGTAATCTACCATCAATTGGTGAGTGTCTTTAGCTTTTAATTCTAACACGTATGCTTATAATGATTTAATGCCAAATCTGGAATTTTAATGACTTTATGTGCTTTTTGTATCAGACAACTTGAACAGTACATATTTTAATTGTTCTACTTGTTCACGTTGAATGCTCAAATTTGCTTTTACTTGTTAATACAAAATTACTTGGGCATGATGTACCCCCGGTTGTGTACTTTATCGCACCAGAAGGGGAACTGGGCCCTTGTCATATGTAGGGTAGACACGTCGAGCCGGTAATGGACTTGGTCGAAACGATCTAACTTCTATGGCTTTGCAACCCAAGCACCTTGGACGGGACAATCGTCGGTGTTTTGGTCGTGTGATACTCCTTTGGTATTCTCGAGTTTACCTATCTTGTGTGGCCACTTGGTGTTGGGATTTGTTGCTGGAGGTTTATTATTGGAGGATTTGCTCATTTCTGGAGCTCATTATTATCTTGGAGAATAAGAGATTTGGTCTCAAAACGAGGCCAACTGTATCCACCCTCATGTGATTACTACTTGTTTCATATGTCTTATATACTTTTCATTGCTTTATACATTTCATTTTTGAAAAGTATGAATTTGGTTTAGTTGGCGAGACCTCACTGGGCATAAGCTCATAATATTTTAAAATTTGTTTTCCTTACAGAATTGGAGTTTCCATGAAAAGAATAAGCTGGATATTTTGAAGTTTTTGTTCTTTTCATATTTGTTTATACTAATGTAATGAATAGCTTAATGTATATAAATCCTAGTCTTTTTTTTTAACATAAGTTTGTAGTAGTTTGTATTAGCATAGAAGTTATACTCGAAGCTGAGTCCGTTATGTATTAAACACTAAGTTTGTTTGAAGTTTATATGTACTACCTATGTTTGATATTTTTTTTTAGTTCTTAAATTATAAGTTTATGTCACACCTAGTCCTGGCAAGAGCTAGGCAGGCGCTCAAATAGGAATTAGGAGTTAGTATTCTACTTGGGGCGTCACAATTGTAATAATTGTTGGATGAACTTAAACTTGGTTTGCTACTTGGTTATGGAAAGTCTACTTGTTGAGACATTAGACATGCTGAGTTTTGAGTTAATTATACCTAATCTTTGACCAAATGAGATGAATCCTTGACAGAAAATTGAGAATAGTTTTGGCTGTTGAAAGACTTTTTAAGGCTAATTATGTGTGATCCTATGTTTGGGGGAGGAATTGGACAACTTGATAACCCATTTGTTGTGTTAAATCTTGTTACCCCTAGTTTTGTTTTTCTAATTTTTTTAATTGTTTGAACACTGTGATGCCCCAAGAACTCTTCCTTTGTGTAGCCATGATTGGTTGTGAAGTAAATTCAATATCTAGGACTCATGTTTAATTGGTCATAGCGTTTAATGGTCTACTTGAAATTGCTCATTGCTTAGCCTTGATTAGTGTTGTGCTTAGTGCTGGTGAATTCCATTATTAAGGGTGGAACTCTTATTTGTAAGTTTTATTTATGCTTAATTGGTCGCATTCGCATTTACTTAGGTATTACATTGTTTATAATCCACATGAACATTTTGATGTCCAAGTGCAGTCAAAAGTCATTGCATAGTTTTATGTTTAGCCAATCTAGATATGTGTTTTTATATTTTCTTGTGATATGAGTAAGTGGTATGATGAGTTGTACCTATCATTGAAATAATGTAAAAAGTGTGGAGGTGTCTATTCGCTTGATTGTGGGGAATGATTTTGTATTTGTTGTTTGTGAAAGTTAAAATTGGATATTGAACAAAGGCTACATTTCATATGAAAAATGGGATTTAAAATAGAATGATGCGAACCCCGTGCGCAACCGACTTGATGCCAGAAAACTCAACAATTCAAGATGGCACCAAAACCCCAAGGATCAACTACAAAGTTGGTCACAAGAATTTGGAAACAAAACACACACAAACAAGAACGAAAAAAGAACACACAAGAATCAAGCAAGAATGCAACCTATTGTTTATAGCAAGACAAGAACCAAACTCTTAACAAGATTTAAAGTGAGAACTGGCCTATATGAATTAGGCAAGAACCAAATCTATACGTCAGTTAGAACAATCACGGTTGCCCAAACGATGATCCCAACAAAGTCTTAATCCAAACACTAAATGAAAGAACTTTTCCTAATGAAAAAGACAAATTATTTTGATAAAATATGCTGTAATTCATCCATATGGTGATGCCTATTTATAGGCTTAATAAAGTCCTAAAAACAAGCTTAAAAACTCCTTAAAAGGTAGTGCTAGGGTTCAGCCATAAGTAGCTCCAAAGTTTTGGGCTAAATGGGCCTTATTAAGGTTAATTAATGAGCTTAAAAACTAAGAATTAAACCAATATTTAAACCCAACTTAACCAGCCCAATTTATACAATACTTAAACTACTATTGGGCTTTACATAATAGTAGACTTAAACACATAAAAATCCAGGTAACAATATAAAGAATCATCATTTGTGCTTCACTTTGAAGAATTGGAATCTACGTATTAATGAATTGAAAATGGTCCAATCTAGCTTTATCAAAACACCACGAATGTGCCTGAATCTTGGCATGCTCGAGTCCATACTTGCTCTTGCTTTCATCTCCTCATCTTGCAGAACACATCTTTAGACTATTCAAATCCATATCATTGAAACTCAATAATGTTTTCAACTATTTCATAAAATGTTTTTTTAACTAGTTTTAACCTGAAACTTTACTTTTTCTGTAGAGTTTTTCTAATGCCAAGTTCAATAGATGGTTGATAGGGTTAAATATTTCAAGATTTTTGAGAATTGATTTTGAATGTAGATAGAAATGACTTTGGCCATAGTTTGATCATGTTGTATGAACTTGGATTTTGGGATATTTTGAGGATTTTGTTAAAATTTGAATTGGTGCATTGATTGGGGTCGTCTAAATCCACTATTTTAGCCAAGTTATACGGATTGAAAATGATCTAGGCATTTTCTTGGACCATTTGAGTCAAAAAGCCTACCTTACATAGAAATTTTCCCTATTGTCTTCTTTGAGCCTTACAGCCTAATGTTCACTTGGGTAAAGTAAAATCAACTAAAGACCCACATAGGTAATAAAATCTCACTTCGTACTAAATCGTACCCATCATAGACGCATTTTTGCAAGTAGAGTAAAATCAATTAAACACTCAAACAAGTAATGAAACCTCACTTTCCAATAAATCCTACTCGCACCTCGCAAGTATTCGAGGAAGGCAATAGATAGCAATAAGAGGGTATCGTTTCCACGAGGATCGTTTGATTGGCAACTAGGATTTAATGGCGCAAATACTAAACCTAATTAAATCCATGAATTAAACAACAAGTAACTCAAAATTAAAAATTAATTTATCTACTAAAGCAAGTAAAGGAAACAATTGAACTACTAGTTTAAAGATTAACTAATCTAATCTAATAGAAGCAACTAGATGAAAGCAAATAAAATTATTTCTAAATTAATTAAACTAACTAAACTAGACGGGAATTAAAAGGCAATTAGTCCTATACTGACCAAGAGAAAAAATAAGTAAGCATGAAACCAAACTTAATTCCATTTTCTCTAATTGAACTATTTGAATTTACCAAAAAAATGAGACTAAAACTAAATATTTTTAGCTATTTTTGGTTTAACAAAAGAAATTCCACTAAAAATTACTCGGAATTAAAATAACAAAATGAAGATTTTTTAACCAGATCACTAAATTACCAAGAATCCTTAGAAAACTTGAAATAGAAGTAACTAGATTTTAAAGAAATTTAACTAGAAAGCAAATAAATTATATCTACTAAAAGGTAATGATTAACCCACTAAAATTATCTAATCAAAATTGAAACTTTCAAGGAATTAAAGAAAAGATCTAAAGGAAATTGAATGAGAACTTTGTATTAAATTAGAAACTTAGAGTTTCAGCTAACAGTAATCTATTCTACTACTCTAATTAGCAAACTATACTATCACTATGTTACTATCAGTAACTATTGCCTATTATATACACTGGAGTGTTTTACAAGTCAAGGATTAAAATCTGCAAGCTAAAAGTTACAAAAAGGCCTTGAAAACTAAGACTTCCGCATCTCGATGTCGCAACATGGATATTCAGTGTCACGACATCGAGTTGAAAATCTTACTAAATGAATCTTTGCCTCGATGTCGCGACATCAAGAATGTTTCAACTCTTCATCAATTTCACTTTGGCCCTGGAACTTTTGTGATTTTGACTTCCATCTTTCAATTCTTAACATGTAAAATACTTAATTAAGTAAATAAGTAAATTAACTAAAATAAAATAAAAATTCATGATATTTACAAGAAATTCAAATGTGACTACATAATGCAAATAATTAACTAAAACACTTGATTAGATACCAAAAGTCAAGATTAAACTAACAAAATGCTATAATTTATACGTTAAATAACTCTAGTTTACTAGAGTTATCACACCCCCAAACTTAACATTTTGTTAATCCCGAGCAACATAAGAAATAAAAGGACCTACTAAATTACCAAGCAGACACACCACTAAATTGACAACACAAAGATGATGTACTTCAGGAAAATAAGGAAATCTCTCAAGGGAATACCATATGACAATTGCACTATTTCAGTTAGTCACTTCAAGTTTTCTAATGTTTCCGAAAAGTCATAAGTTCAATTACTACACAAAATTCTAATGACTAAGCATTAACCATTCTCAAAAAAGTTCCCAAAAAGTGAGTTCTATTCATTCAAAACATCATCTTTTCTCAAATCACCGGTATTATAAAGGTGTTCAACTATCCAAACGAGGTCGCATGAAAATAGAAGTTCATTAGGAATCTACCTATATGCACATATCACACGAGTCGGGAACATTAATCTATCAAGGAATGAGTAGTATGACATCAAGGAATGACTATTACAAACATTACCCCTTTACTGGTTGGTGTTCTAAAACATATTTATTAATGGCTTAATTTGGAGAAACAACGTGAGTACATGCTGGAATCCCATACTCATCTTATTGCTATTCTAATGGCTTATTTTGGAAAAACAACATTGGTACATGCTGGAATCCCATACTTGCCTTATTCCTAAAAGCAAAATATTTTTTTTATGGCCCTAAACCAAGGAAAATGAGTAAAATGTACCTAACTTAGATTAATATCTAATACCAATCATTCACAATTAGAATAACATTGTCTATGCAAACACACAAAATGTCCTAAATTCCTTCTATTCCATTTAAACTAATTTTTTCAAAAGATAAATCGACCAATAAAGTAATATTTATGATTTGATCAAAAAAAATATTTCAAATGAATTTTGCCCAAAATATTAGTCCATCTTTTTGAAAATGGTAAAACCTAGTTTTTGAAATTCTTGAGTTGCAAAAGAAACACTTACACACACTTAAGTTCATGAAATGTCCAATTCAAATAGTTCAATCATATAATATTGCAAGTCAAATATCATCATCAAGGACCAAATTGATTTATTTTTCATCCAAGTGTCATTAAATAAAAACATGCAAAGCTAAAAAAACCATCATCAGCGCAAAAAAGAACACCCTCAAACTTGACACTTTTATTCATTTGATGAGTAAAACTCATCCATCCACTCACCCAAAATTCAAACATCATAACACATAAAAACCACACAAAAAAAATTAATGAGAACAAACTAGACTATAACAAAATCTTAACAAAACACACTCCATTAAATTACATCACTAAGAACACATCAAGCCATGCCATGTAATCATTCAAATAAACTCACAATTGTCAATTCCAGCATTCAAACCTCAACAAGAATCAATGTGGCATCAGCTGAAAGCTCTTAGCCACTATCACAACTCAAGTAAGTAAATCAACCAAGAATACAACAAGCTAAAACCAAGCGTTCTTCCATGAAGCTCAAAAAGGATCGATTTCAGGTCAAGCACCACTAAGAAAAATCACTTGGCATCAGCTCAACACTCAAGACCTTTAGCCAATCTACTACCGAAAGAAAATAGCCAAATTCTAAATGTCTAAAAACCATAAAATAAACATGATAAATTATAAAAATGATAAAGTACTAAAGTAATGAAATAGAATAAAGGTCTTCAAATCGAGCACAGTTGTAGAGTGATATCCTCTCTAAGTGTCACCAAAATCTGTCACTCTTTATTTTAGTTTGAGTGAGCTTCCCATTTCTATCCTGGTTCATCTCATCATGATTATCCTCTACTTCGTTGTGCTGACTTTTCTCTAACTCCTCATCTTGCGCTCCACGGATACCATCAACTTGTTATGAATCACCTTCATGCACTGGTAACTTTGGTGATGTGTAGTAGAACTATCCACGACTGGACCATAATGCCAAAGTGGAGGCAGTGGAAGTCATACCTATGTATTGAGTGGGTGGTCCTAAGAGCTTCTTCTTTCAGCCCCAAGTTATTATGCATGACCAGATGTTTTACGTCAACTACCTTGCAATTCATTACGCTCTTCATCTGTGATTGGGGCATTATAAACATAACTCAGTAGCCTGGAGATCGGCAATGTTCGAGGAGGACATGGTGGAGGCATATGGGCTTCTCCGGGATATTGATGCCTCTCGACCACCCGAACCATCTTGTATATATAATCATTGTTAATTCTGCCTCTGGGATGAGTTTGTGGTTCGTCAATGCCAAAGGGACATCCTGCATTTTAATAATACATAAATGAGTGATTAAATTAGGTGCATAAAAAATAGGTCTTTCGGTCCTCCCACTATCAAGGAACCTTTCTCTAATCAAACTACTAACATCCAATGGCATCCCCTTAAGATAGCATAAACAAGGCATGCTTTATCTCACTGAATATAATTTACTAAGTTTGAGCCCCAAATTCTACAACTAATGAAATAGAACCATAATTTGGCCAATAATGATAGATCACTACGAGGAAAATTAAGTTCTCTTGTCCCAGTTGTATTCATCACCCAATCAACATTAGTTATAAATAGAGCATTTTTTAACAACCACTGTCTCTTTATTTGTTTCATTTAAGAACTCCCAATACACCAAACTCTCAATAGAGAGTGTGTTAAAGTACTCATTAATCATTTTAGAACTAAAACCAATCAAAATACCTCTAACAAATTACAATGAAATTCTTTAACTAATAGTGTGTATTCTGGATCACATTCTCTATCAAATCATTCCCATTTCGTTAGCTGACGATCTATAAGCTATATTTTAATTTCCTTTCTCATATCCTCATAATCCCCCAATGCGCAGAGAAAACAAAACCCCTCTCATTAATGGCCTCATGTTTTTCATTAGCCTTAAACAAAGCATGAGCACACTCACTCAAAAATTGGGATTCTATAATTGGTTCATTTTGCTCATTTTGTTCAGCCTTGCTCCTTCTATACTTGTTCCTTTCCCTGCCTTTCTTTTCCGTGGATTCAATCCTCTACCTCTACCCCAAGCTCTTCTACCACTACCATAAACTTTCCTTTTTATTTTTTCAAACAATTTCAACAAAGGCAATTAAATTTTTCTCAAAATACACTCCAATTACACAGCTACAAACAAAGACAAACAACCATCACGAATTAATTCACCAATTCCACCAAAAATTCGCCAATTCACAAATTACCAACCAATTAATGGACAATCCACCACAAAAATTAAACCCAAATAATTCACAATCAAATTGGTACAAAAAAATCCACAAAAATATTCACACAAAATAAATCACCAAAATTAACCCACAATTTCTTGATAATTTCACACAATCAATGGCCCCAAATTAACGAAAAATACAACCAAAATAACCCACAATAATTACTTACGAGCTTAAGCAAAAATAAATCGGAGCATTTTTCCTGTATGGTTGATGAAGAAAAACACCCTTGGTTGGTTGAAGAATACTCCCTTGAAGATTGAAAATCTCCTTGAAAAACACAAATTGAGAGTTGATTGTTGATGATAATAGTTTTTAGGGTTGAATTAAGGTGGGTTTTTGAAAGATTTTTGGGGCTAGAATGAGATTTTGTGAAGGCGGTAGAAGAGAAGATGGTTTAGGGTTCGAGTGAATTAGGAATAGAATGAAGAAGAAAAAAAGTTGTTTTAGCTTTGAATCTGTCTAACGTTGATGTTGCGACATCAAAATCCATGTGCTCCTCGTGCACGCTTCGGTGTCGCAATATCAGGTTTTGATATCACGACATCAACTGAAAAATGCGTTAGCTTGCCCCACACGTGATCGATGTCGCTACATCAAAACTCATGTTACGACAACAAAATGAGGTCTCGACTTTTTGAGTTCTAGAAGTTCACACTTGATGTCTTGATATCGCAACATGAACCAAAAGACAAAAATACCCTTAAGAAGTTTACACTTTACGTAGTGACACCAAATCTGATGTCGGAACATTGACCCTATTTCAGCCAAAACCAATTTTCAACACTCGGAAACTTTTTTTTCTTCTTATTCACTTCTTCTCTCTTCAAGTCCATTCACCACCAACAAACGATAAAAACACCAGTTTATAATGTTGGTCCAAAGCAACCCAAAAGGGGAATGAATTAGGTTGTTTAAAAACACTTTGCAAATGAAGCACAAATAAATTTTTTCACACTCACAAGTAATTTGATACAAATATAATCAATTAAGCCAAAATGAGCAGAACAAATAAATAGAGAGAGTGAGATTATTCAAACAACACTCCCAAGCTAGCAAGCTTGGAGGGGTAGTCTCTGCACTAAGGTGTTATTTCAAATTTGGTGAGTCAATAATCCAAGTTGTACACAAAGTAGGATAATCTTTGCTCACACTAATTCTCTTTAGTTGAGCCAAGGATTTTACACTCAACCTCACTTTTGTATAATGATTGTCACTCCACTCAATGCTTTTGAGTAGAACTCTCAAATACACACTTTTTTCCACTAATACAACACTTCTAAAGAGTTAATTTTCACTCAATTTGCTTTTTACTTACTTGTATTCAATGTGGAAGTTAAGTTACATAAATTCAGGTTGGTTGGTATTTGTAGATGTGGTAAATGAGATTCCAACTACCTTCCAATGACTGAGTAATTAATGTTAAAAAACTAGCCGTTATAGGTTTTGGACGTCCGAGACCTCTTTATTGTGTCCGACGCAGCATCCGAACATCTAAAACACAAAAGTTGAAATCTTTGTTCGTATAGCCAAAGTTGCATCCATTCCTTCATCCAAAGCTGATTGTTTGTCAAGTTGGATCCTTGGATACTGCAGTGCATCCGAAAGGATTAATGCCTTGCAATGATTTATCTTCCTTCGAACGAACAGGTGTGTTCGATAAAATTTCTTTTAGATAATGTTAAGCATACGTTGTCAACTGCCTCAGATTCATTGCTCTTTATCTAACCATTTGTACGATGCAATACGTCCAAGATAATTAGTTTAGACGAATTCCTATGTCTAACAGAATATGACTCTTTTGGACACTCTTCTTCGTTCGAAACTCCGTTGTTTCAGAGGATACACAACGTCCAAAAATCCTGTTAATTCAAGTTCTGCAAAACACCTGCATAGCTTAATTGCAAACTGTTAGATTGGATTTTTCATCATCAAAACCAAGATTGTAGGCCAACAATCTCCTCATTTTCGATGATGACAAATCATAGAGAAACACAAGAAAGATGCCTCAATCAAACAACCACAAGCTCAATCAAATAACCATATTTCTCCCCCTTTGGCCATCATCAAAACAAAACAGGAGAAAACACCCCCTGAGATGATGCTCCACCTTAATCAAACACCCAAGAAACAATTTCACCCAATAAAGTATGTAATCAAGTTGAACACCAATATCAAAACAATTTTAATGAAGCAAAATAACTATTTGTCAAAGGAATTCTCACAACAATTCTTGAAAAAAACTAATTGTCACAAAATAACTAATGAAGCAAAACTCCCCATTAAATAAATGTCACAACAATACGAAGAAGTCAATCTAAGAACTAGAGTCTAAATCGTTCTTTTTTTTTATCGTTGCTCGCATTTCCAATTTTTTGTTGGCAAATCCTTAGCTGCGACGTCACTATCTTGTTCACTGACTTCTTGTTCCCTAACTTCTTGAGAATCACGGCACTGCATGACATAGTTGAATGTGTCGTCAACATCTTCACGATTATCAGCTTCAGCTGTTGAGCAGCAGTGTCTTAGGATTTGGCACACTAGCTGGATCTTCTTGGGGTTCTTGCTCGAGGTGTGAATTCTCTCCATCTTCATTTTCACAATTTTGATCGTCACTGATAGAGGAGGATTCAAAGTTGTACTATGACTGAATGTTGGTGGACTGCACTTGGGCAGAAGCAGCTGAAGGATTGTTTGTTTGGTTTCTAACTTCTTTAATTTCCTTACAGTTTGTTTGGTTTAGCATTCAAAGTCAAATTGGTTTTATCTTGTGGGGCTAGTTAATCACTTGTTTTTTCTCTTCTTCTATTAGTGTGGTCATTAATATTGGTGGCTTCAAAAGAACCTTCATTAACAACATACCATAAATCAATATCAATATATTGCGAAAAGATTTCCATTCTTTCCTTCCTAATAAAATTCTTCCCATTAAACATAGGTGGTCTAATGACACATTGACCTTCAAGAAACAAAGCATTACTGGTTGCGATAGTAATATTTACTCAAATGCAATTTAAGCAAAAGAAATAGACCAAACTGAGATACCAATTGTTAGCCACAACCTAAGAGGGGAGTGAATTAGATTGTTTAAAAATAATCTGCAAATGAAGCACAGATAAATTTAAATTTTTTCACACTGACAAGTAATTTGATACCAATATAATCAACTAAGCACAAAATGAGTAGAATAAATAAATAGAGAGAGAGAGATTATATGAACAACACTCCCAAGCTAGCGAGCTTGGAGTAGTAGTCCACTAAGGTGCTTCTTCAAATTTGGTGAGCAATAATCCATGTTTTACACAAAGTAGGATAATCCTTGCTCACATTAATTCTCTTTAGTTGATCCAAGAATTTTACACTCAACCTTACTTTTGTACAATAACTATTACTGCACTCAATGCTTTTGAATAACACTCTCAAATACACACTTTTTTCCACTAATACAACACTTCTAAAGAGCTAATTTTCACTCAATTTTCTTTTTACTTGCTTGAATTCAATGTGGAAGTTGCAAAAATTCAGGTTGGTTGGTATTTATAGATGTAATAAATGAGTTTCCAACCACCTTCCAACATCTAAATAATTAATACTAAAAAACTAGACCTTATAGGTTTTGGACGTCCGTTATAACTCTTTATTGCATTCGATGCTGCGTTCGAACATCTGAAATACAGAAGTTGAGATCTTCGTTCGGATAGCCGAGGTTGCAACTGTTCCATCGTCTGAAGCTAATTGTTTGTCAAGTTGGTTCCTCTGGCAGTGCAGTGCGTCCAGAAGGACTAATGCCTTACAATGGTTGATCTTCCTTCAGACGAACAGGTGTGTCCGATGAAATTCTTTCGAATGATGTTGAGCATCTATTATCAGCTGTCTCATATTCCTTGCACTTTGTCAAACCATTCGGACGGTGCTCTACATCTGAGATAATTTGTTCAGACGAATTCAAATGTCTGAGAGAAAAGGTCTAGTTCAAACACTCTTCATGGTCTGAAACTCCTCCATTTCAGATAGTACAAAGCATCTAAACCCTATTAAATCAAGTTCTGCAAAACTCCTACATAGCTTAATTGCAAACTATTATATTGGAATTGTCATCATCAAAACCAAGATTGTAGGCTAACATAGAAGACCATTTCCTACTCATTCCCTAGCATAATTTATTCAAATTAAAAGCAGAATATTCTAACCAAAACTAAACTAAAAACGAACCAAATAATACAAAATCAAAATTAAACAAGAAATGATATTAAATAAAAAGAAAAATAAAAATTTTAAAGGTCGGGCAGCCTCCATTGAAGCACTCTTTTATAGTCACAAACTTGACTATGGCATGATTTGATCATTCTTGAACAAATTGGACGACTTCACGCCCATCTTCAATGACTCCTCCAAAATAATGTTTGAGCCGATACCCATTGACCTTCAAATTGGATTCCCTTCTTCAAGCTCCACTACTTCGTAGGGAAAAGCATGAACTACCTTGAATGGTCAATTCCATCTTGAATTAAGCTTCCCCAAAAAAAGTCTGAACCTTAAAATGTTTTTAATTGACTCCTTAACTTCAAGAAACTTTTCAATTGATGCATCTTCTACAATGGCTTTGTCATCCAGACTCACGAGCCTAGATTCTTCAATTCTTGAGGTCAAAAAGATAATCCGATACAACATTTTCCACCTCTTTTTTGTCCACAAACTCCAAATCAAACTCCTACAAAAGAAGTATCCATCTTAGTAAGCATGATTTTGCATCTTGTTTAGAAAATAATTACTTCAATGTGGAGTGATCCGTGTGTAGAATAGTCTTGGAACCATTCAAGTAAGATCTAAACTTGTCAAATGCAAAAACTATAGCAAGTAATTCCTTTTCTGTGGTGGAATAATTGATTTGTGCTTCATTGAAAATCCTACTTGCATAGTAAATGACATGCAATATTTTATCAATTTTTTGACACAAAACGGCACCTATTACACAGTCACTCACATCACTTAAAAGTTCAAATGGAATAGACTAATTAGATGGCACAATAATTGGAGCATTAACAAGTGTATGTTTCAACTCATTAAAGGCATTCAAGCAAAAATAATCAAAGTTGAAAACACAATCTTTTTGAAACAAGGAACATAAAGGTCTAGCAATTTGTGAAAAGTTTCTTAATAAATCTCCTATAAAACCCGGGTGTCCAAGAAAACTTCTTACCCCTCTAGCATTAACAAGTGGAGGCAATTTCTCAATTTACTCTACCTTAGCCCTATCATCTTTATGCCCTTAGATGAGACTCTATGTCCCAAAATAATAACTTCTTGCACCATAAAATGACATTTTTCCCAATTGAGAGCCAAATTGGTTTCCACACATCTTTTCAATACATGAGACAAGGTCAACAAACAATCATTAAAAGAGTCACCAAAAATACTAAAATCATCCCTGAAGATCTCTATACATTTTTCCACCATATCATAAAAATGACAAACATGCAATGTTGAAATGTGCTAGGAGCATTACAAAGCTAAAAGGGCATTCTCCTATATGCAAAAGTTCTATATGGGCATGTAAAATCTATTTTTTGTTGATTCTGCAGGCAAATAACAATTTGAAGGTAACTAGAATATCCATCCAAGAAACAATAATATGCAAAGCCAGCCAACCTTTCAAGCTATAGGATTTGATCAATAAAGGGAAGCAGAAAATGGTCTTTACGGGTAGCTTCATTCAATTTATGAAAATCAATGCATATCTACCATCTCATGATCAATCTAGAGGAGAGGAACTCATTGGTATTAGTAAGTATAACTGTGATACCACCCATTTTAGGAACAATTTAATGGGACAAACTCACTCACTATCACTAATATGGTAGATTATACCGACGTCCAATACATTCATTACCTCCTTCCTCACAACCTCTTTTAAAGTAGGATTCAACCTCCTTTGAGGTTGCCTTACCTATTTATTCCCTTCATTCAACAAAATCTTATGCATGCACATAGAAGGGCTAATTCGTTTAGTGTCATAAATAGACCAAGCAATAGCATTTCTATACAAATTGAGCACCACAACAAGCTTATCTAATTGTTCACTAGTCAAAGAAGTATTAACAATCACCGGGTAAATCTAACTATCACCAAGATAAACATACACCAAATGAGTAAGAAGATGTTTAGCATAACTAGTTCTACCTTAGGGGATTCGTTGTTCGGAGACCCCTTTATACCTTACCATTATTTCCCTCCTCACTCTCTTGCATTGAAACATTTTTCTCCAATTGGTGCAAACATTCTACTACTTCTTCATCATCTTTGATAATATCACTTGGATACAATAAAACTCTTTCCAATGGAGAAATTTCCAATTTGTACCTACAATAGTCATCAACAAAATTTATGTTCATAACATCTTCATAAATAGAAGGAAGTTTTAATGAATCAAAGACATTAAAAATAACAATTTTATCATTAATTTGAAATGCCAACTTCCGTTCTTGTACATCTATGAGTGCACACTCGATTACAAGGAACGGCCTTCCAAGGATAATGAACATCTCGTTATCTTCCTCCATGTCAAAAAATTATGATATCTGCCGGGAGATAAAGCTTGCCATCTTTATGATTACATCTTCACCAATTCCCCTTGGATATTTAATACTCTAGTCTGCAAGTTGCAAGGAAATACTTGTGAGGCTTCAAATCTCCTCCACTAAGCCTCTTGTAGACCGAAAAATGCATGAAATTTATGGAGGTCCCCAAATCACACAAGGACTTTTCAAATTGAACCCCGCCATTTTGCAAGGAATGGAAAAAGAACCGGGATCTTGAAGCCTTCGTTTTAAAATAGCACGATAGGTTAAAGGAACCATATGCTAGAAATAAGGAGTTAGTAAAAAAAATCAAATGCTTTATTGAATGCTAACTCTAAACTTATGAATGAAAACAATAGGCTATTACAAGAAAGTACTGAGTTGAAGAAAAGAATGCATGTGAAAACAAGGATCAAGGAAGAACAAGCCTCCTTGAAGAAGTGGTTGAATTGCTTCTCTTTGTCCTCCTTTCTTGGATGAATGAGCCTTTGAGGGAATGACACTTTTATCTATGAATCAATCTTCAAAGGTTCTTCCACGTGCTTCTTCCTGGATACCTTGATCTCATCCTTTTGTTCCTTCTTTTTTTCATCACCAACAACTCATGGAGCTGAAGTTCCTTTCATTGTCAATTACCTTAGACATTTGTTCCTTCTTTCTTCCACCTTTTTCTTCTCATTATGCTCCACCAACTCTTTTCCACTCCTTAGGGTTATGGCACGGCATTGTTCCTTTGGATTTGGAATAGTATCACTCGGAAGTACCCCAATAGATTTTTCATTATTCAACCTTGCCAATTGCCCTAATTGAATTTCCAAATTTCTTGTTTATTCTTTCAAATTTTCAAAACTTGTCCTATGTTCTTTCTTTTCCCATTCCCACTCTTTTCTCAAATACTCCGCTTCTCTTTTCCAACCATTTTCACATACATTTTCTCTTGGAGCAAATTGGTCATTATACATAGGTTGGGAAGAATTTGCATATTGGAAGGGAGGTCTTGCTTGTTGGTTTTGAAATGGAGGGGTAGGGGAAGATTGATATGAATTGGTTTGGAAATTTCTTTGATGTAGTGGTTGATAGGATCTAGATGAGGAACTTGAAACTTTATTGGTGTTGGAACCATTTTGAGGTGGAGGATTTTGATAAGGAGGATTGGATTGATTGTTGGTATTGCTCCATGAAAAGTTGAGATGATTCCTCCAAGAAGGATTATATATGTTGCCATAAATTTTGGATGGGTTCCTTGGAAAAGATAATTGATTACACACATAGTTGAGTTACTTATTGGACCCATAAGGCATATCACATTATCCATTTGCATGACCACCTCCACAAAAATCACATATCATGGATGGTTGGGTTGGAGAAGAAGACATTGCATTCACACTACTCGATTTCCCTAAGTTTTCCAACACTTTTGCAACATTGTTCATCACATTCATGAACATACTTTGTTGTGCCAAAAGAGCATCTTGCATATTCAAATTCAACACTCCAATTTGTGCATTAGCTTGATTGGCTTGGTGTTGAGCTACCAGTGGAGTCATTGGTCCATGATAATTATGATTGTAGGTCATCCTATTGAGCAATTGTTGTCCTTCCTCCGGGGTCTAATTTCATGACCATTTAACCATCTTTCAACTTTTCCCTCCAACTATCAATGCCTAACCATTCACCATTCACCATTCACCATTCTTGTCTATATTATAACACTTCCCAACCGATTTCAACCCATTTAGCAATGAATTTTCACCAAAAAAGCATCGCTAAACAATTTAATGATAGATTTTCCCGTAGAATCCATCCATTGGAAAATGGATCTTCAGTAAAACACAGTAATAGTTCAACTGTCAGAATTTTTGTCATGGATTTTTTCGTCAGTAAATCGGCTATTAAATTTGGTTTTGATATATTGTGGAAATCTTAAATTAGTGATAAAATTTTTTTACTAAATTTAGCGACCGAAAATTCTATATGAAGATTAATGCTTGCGATGAAAAAATTCGTTATTAATTATTGTTTTATAAAATTTAAAAAAGATTAATGATGGTAAAATCCATCTCTAATTTAAAAATATTATAAAAGAGGTTGCTTAGTAAAAATTTTAACTAATGTCTTAAACATTTAATAAGAATGCTGTTTATTCAACATTTACAACTAAATATTGAACTTTCATTTACTACACCAAATTAAGCAAATCTTACAAAGATTAACCTCAATAAATCAGTTTCATTATTGTATAAAAGTGAATTATTATTATTGTATTATACCTCAAAGACTAGTCACAAATTAAATTGTTATTTTATTTTATTAATCAATTATTATTGTGTTATTTATTATCATTTCTTTGGATATAACTTTTTCAACACCAAATTAAATAGGTTGAAATTGGTTGGGAGGCGATATGATCCAGTTAGATTAAACAATCATATGTATAGGAAGTGTTATAATATAGACAAGAATGGTGAATAGTTATGCATTGATGTTAGTGGTGGTTAATGATGTTTGGAGTAACTTTTAATGGAAGAGAATGGAAGAATTTGAGGGGTTAGGGAGGGGTTTATCGGTTGGAAAAAGAAAAAGTTGGAAAAATTGAGAGAAGAAGAAGAAGAAGAGTTGTTTAAATTTTCGATTCTTCCTCACCTAGGTCGAGATTGTAATTTGGGTTTTCTAGATTATGATCTAGCCTGATCTCGAGATCGCGATCTCGATTCTGAAATCGTGATTTGGCTGCTATCCAGATTGCGATTTTGAATCCCAGATCGCGATCTCAAGTCAGATGAAATTTTTGCCTTTGTAGAAGTTTGAGTTTGATGTCGTGATCTGGATTTTGAGATCATGATTTCATCCAAATGACCAAAATACCCTCAAAAAATTTGAGTTCCAAATTGCGATTTGGAATTCCATATTGCGATTTGGAATTCCAGATTGCAATTTGGAGCTGAACTTCTACAAAGTGTATTTTTAATACTTTAGCCAAAATTTCTCCACTCTTCATCACTTTTCTCCAATTCTATGCACAACTTACAAATACAAAATTAACAAGTTAAGATGACAGTTTCTCTCATTCTTTAGCAGAATTTGTTCAATTCAAAAATATATTGTTAGACTAAAATTTTAACCTAATTCAAACCAAATCACTCAAAATCAAACTAATTAAAAACACACTGAAAGAAAACAATAATAACTAAATTAAAGACTTGGGTTGCCTCCCAAGAAGCGCTCTTTTGTAGTCACTAGCTTGACTATGGCATGAGTGTTCATTCCAAGTACTTGAGATAGTCGACCATTCTTTTCTTTTTGGTCTCCATGGAAAAAAACTTGATGCCCTTTTTCTTCATGGATAAAGCTTGATTCTCAGTTCTACCATTCACAAGTCCTTTCTTCCAAGCCTTAGCCATCGCTAATGCAAATGGATACAAAGTGTCTTGGGAAGTTCGTCAGGGTTTTAGGTTGAGTTATATCCATATGAGCCTAAAATCAGAATTAAATGTTGTAAAAAAAGCAAAGTCTGCTATCCATATAATCTCTGCAATGTTGCGGCGCTATGTTTGTCCTTCAATAGAATGCCACAGAATTATGGTCCTAGATCCCTAAGTTTTGAATGAATGTCATAGCACTGATATGATTTATGCTTATTTTAGAATGCTGCGCCGTTGAACTTGCCGAACCACTTGTCAAAATTTAGCTTTGCTTCGTGTCTTCTTTTGCACTTTAGCTCCAAACCATCAACCAACCTACGAAACATATCAATAACACATAAATACTACAAAACACATATGGACACCAAACCACAAAAAGTATGAAAACATGCATAAAAATCCTAAAAAGCACACGAATCATAAAAAAAAATCTAGAAATGAATAGAAAATAACTCTATTTTGTAGAATTAGCACAAAACATTTGTATAACCAAAAAGGGAGTAAAAAGAATACAAAAGGAAAGTCTGAGTGCAAACATAGAAAGAAACGATAATCTTTTACTGCATCAAATCCCATTTATTTCCTTTTTTCATCATCAAACTAATATGAAAAGGTAGTATAAAAAGGTAGTTCACACTCCATCATTTAAAGCACGTATGTCAAAATGAGATTCATGCATAAATTGGTGTATGGGTTAAATTGTGATAAAAAAATAAAAACACATAAATAGTGTGGAAATATATATATTTACAAGAAAATAAAAATACATGAAGGGATAACAAAACATTTGCTAAAACAAAGAATAGGAGTGAAAAAAATTAGAAATGAAGCACCCATTGTTGCATCGCATTCATTCATACTTTGAATAGCTTGATAAATGTTGATTGGATCATCTTCAACTAATCCAGTATTATACTCATATTCTAGGAGAAATATGATATAATCATCAAGAACCACACTTTTCCTTTCTCTAGTGGATTTCCTTTACGGCATTTGTTCTTGAAATTGTTGAGTTTGTTCTTCAATAATAACCTATATTTCTTGATGGGAAATATCTTCAACATTGCCTTGTGGTTCTGGTATTCCGTCCTGAACAATGTCAGAAATAGGAGTCTTATCATTGTCAATAACAACCAAAAGAAGAGATACAAATTTCTTTAAAAAAAAAAAAACAAAGTCTCTAACCTTATCTCTACTCCAAACTCAATATCCTCAAAGAAACGGGCATTTCGCCCTTCAAAAAAGGATCTGGATTGTGGGATCATAAAATTTGTACCCTTGAGACCATTTAGAGTACCCAACAAATTAGGTGCCGACCATTTTTTGAGTTTAGTTTCTTTTCATTTGGCCTATAAAAGCCTTACTTTAGTTAGACAATCCCAAATAGGTAAATGCTTTATACTGGGCTTTTTGCCTGTTCATAGTTCATAAGGGTTCTGATTACTGTCTTAGATGGGACTTTATTAGGGATATAAGCTAAAATCTTTAATGCCTATCCTCAGAGTGAATTCGATAAGGTTGTAGACTAATCATACTCCTCACCAGGTCCTTTAATGTGCTATTTCGTCTCTCAATAACACTGTTCATGCTAGAAGATCCCGATGATTCTACACTCCTAATTTTTACCTTGTAAAAATTGTTAGAAAGTTAGTGTTGTCTTTTTCTGTTGGTCAGATTAGTCAATTATTTAGTGTATAACCAAAACTATTAAAAAGGGCCAAATGCCTTATTTTTTAAACTTGGAAGGGAAAAATAAATTAATTAAATCAAACCCTCAGGGGACAAAGTAGAAATTACCATACTTTAATTTGTCATTGCAGAAATATTTAGAACCAAATTTAAAAGTTTAGGGACTTGATACACACTTTTAGAAGTTAAGGGACCATTAGTGTCATTTATCCTTGATAACTCTAGTATACTAGAGTTATTTACTCTAAATTATATCATATTGATAGTTTAAATCCTGAACTTTGGTTAATTAATTGAAGATTTTAGTTAATTTCTTTATTATGTGCTTATATTTTTGTTATTGTTAAATATGATAAGTTTTTATTAGAATTTTAGTTAAAATAATTACTTAATTGGGTTAATATTATGCAGGTCTAAATTAGAGGTTGTAATCTGGAATGAACAAAGTGCAAGGACCAAATAAAAATTACAGAGGAAGTGAAGATTTTCATAAAGAAGAGTCCAAATCGTGATTTGGACACGAAACTTTGTAAATGTAATTTGGGGTCCATATCGCGATCTCAAAATCCAGATCATTGCGACATGGACTCAATTCCAACACAAGTAGCAATGGCAATTCTGTAATATTCTTGCAGCCAATTTCTAATTTTGCCTTGTGTAATACTCTACTATTGTAGATACTTTAAAGATGTAATAGAGAAATAAGTAGGTAATAGAGGAAAGTAGTGTAGTTAGTAATTTTAGTTAGTTTAGGGTAGAATATAATAGCTTAACTCTCAAGTTATATTTGAATACAAGTTCTCTTTAATTATCCTTTAGATCTAGTTTTAAATTCCTTGCAAGTTTAAATTTTGATTACATAGTGGGTTAATCATTAGCTTCAAGTAGATGTAATTTTTACTTGCTTTCTAGTTCAAATTGGTGAAAATCTCTTTGTTTTCATTTCAAGCTATCGTATAGAAATTAGGGTTCTTGTTGATTTGGTACTTTCTAGTTAAGAATTTTCAATTCATTGCCTTAATTTCTAGTTAATTTTTAGTGGACTTTCTTTATTATTGTCGAAAATCCAAAAATATATCATTAGATTTCAAGTTTAGCTCTTTACAAATTATGATTTAGAAATGGTAGTTTATAGCTTTATAACCTCTTTTATAGTCTTTTAAGTTGGGTTAATTACTTGCTCTTTAATTCTAGTGCTATTTTAGTAAATTAAGAGTAGAATTAAGTGCTTTTGTTTACTTACTTTTATCAGAATTGATTAAGTATTTTCTCAATTTCATAGTTGCTTAGTTCCATTTACTTGCTTTAGTAGATAATTTAGATTTCAATTATTGAAGTTTAATTATAGTTTTAATTAGTTTAGTTTCATCTCTTCTTATTTGAATTTACTTAACTATACAAAGATTCGTAAATCTCGGTACTTGCTTGCCAAACAATCTTCGTGAGAACGATACCCACTCATCTTATACTACTACCAACTCCGTGTACTTACAAAAGTGAGGTAGAGTGTAATGATTTTGTTAGGTCTATTATTACTTGCTTGCTTTAATTTGACCTTTACCTAAGGGCTTGACAAGTTTTTGGTAAGTGCCGTTGTCGGGGATTGTCCTTGGTATTTGGCAATATTGAGCACTTTACGGGTCGTGTAGATTAAGCACTTTTATTTAATTTAGTTGTTAATTTTTGTTTATTTGGTTATTTTGGTTGTTTGTCTTGTTGAATGGTCTAGCACTTGAATTGACTACTTGCTTTGGCTTTTGTAGTGCATGGTAAGAAGAGATAAATGGCTATTTGTTTGCTTTCTTGAAGAAAGAGAAAATGAGTTAAAGGAAATCTGGAAGTTTAGAGGAGTACAACAAGAGCAAGAGAGAATTGAAATGGCAAATGCTAATCAAAATCAAAGGAATTTGAACATTGAGAATGATGAAGAAGAGGTTGGCAGAAATAATGGAATGGGTGGTTATGGAAATGGGAATGGCATGAATACGAATGGAAGACCGTTAAGAGAATATGCCATACCAAGCTTTGATGGGGCAAATTCTAGCATTGCACGGATGCCCATGCAAGCAAACAATTTTGAAATTAAACCCATCTTTGATACAAATGCTGCAAGCTTATGCAATATTTGAGGGTGGTCCTAATGAATATCCTCCTACTCACCTAATGAACTTTGAGGAGGTTTTGGACACGTTTAAATTCATTGTTATGCACCCGAATTGTGTAAGAATGAGAGTATTTCCTTTCTCTTTAGGGGATAGGGCAAATCTTGGCTTCAATCTCTTGCCCAACAGACGTTTACCACTTGGAATCAATTTGCTCAAGAATTCTAGGCAAAACATTTTTCACCTTCAAGGACCACCAAATTGAGGAATGAAATTACCTCCTTTAAGCAAGATGTTGGTGAGAGCTTAGGAGAGGCTTGGGAGCGGTTTAAAGCTTTGCTAAGGAAATGTCCTCATCATGCGATTCCATTATGGCTTCAAATTCAAACCTTCTACTATGGGTTGACTCAATGGACAAAATCCATAGTAGATACCTCACTTTTGTACAAGATTATCACTCCACTCAATATTTTGAATAGCACTATTAATTATACACACTAATACAATGTCACTAAAGAGCTAATTTGCACTCAAATTTCCTTTCTTTTTGCTTGTATTCGATATGTAAGATTGTTTTACATAAAATAGAGGGGTTGGTATTTATAGGTGCAATAAATCAGTTCCCAACCACCACCTAACGGATAGATAATAAATGCTGAAAAAACTAGCCTTTATGGGTTTCGGACGTCCGAGGTTATTTTTGAGTGTCCGATCACTCATCCGATCTGAAATATCAGGGAATTGAGGATGCCGTTCAGACAACCGAGCTTGCGTCCGTTCCTTTGTCTGAACCATGTATGTTGAAGAGTTCAGACATCGGACGGTGTAGTGTGTCTGAATGGATTGGTGCTTAACTAGGGATGCTTTTCTTTCAGACAGTTAGCCTCGTCCGATAAATCTTCTTCGAAAAGGTAGATGCATCCATTGCAGGTGCCTCAAAATCTTGCCAGTGCCTTGACTTTTCGGATGGTGAAATGCGTCCGAGATAAATCTTGTGTGTACTCCGTTGTAGGTGCTCCAAAATCTTGCTTTCTGCCTGATTGTTTAGACGGTGCATTGCGTTTAGGGTAATCTCGTTCGGATGAGCTTGTGCATCCGAGAGTCGTAGTGCTGTTCAGACGGTGTATTTCGTCCGGAAACTCTGCTAAGAGCAAATATACTAGCAATCCAGTATAGCTCAAGTTAAGATAGTTAAATCACATTTTTTATCATCAAAATCAAGGTTGTAGGTTATCAATCTCCCGCTTTTTGATGATGACAAATCACGAGTCAAATTAATTTATGACAACCATGATCACACAATCAGTTCAGTTCATAACACAATCAGTTCAAATAGCCATCTAACAACCATGATCACATAACCAATTCAAATAGCCAAAATAGCCATCTTCCTCCCCCTTTTGGCATCATCAAAGCAAAATAAGCTCCCCTAAGAGGATGCTCCCCCTTACGCTAGCAACAACAAAAAGCAGTCATAAAACAAAAACCAGAATAGTGAATAATCATAACCAAGTGACATAAGTACAACGAGGGCAGTCAACTGCAACAAAAGTCTAAGTACATTAATCACAAGGTATTAAAGAGAAACTAAGGTGTGGAAGTTGAGTCATTATCACTTACTTTCTTGTGTAGGTAATGAATATCACCAAGAATGCCAAATGGTTCATAGGTAGTGGATGCTCAAGGCATATGACGGGTGATGCATCTCTTTTCACAAAACTCATATCCAAAAATAGTGAAAAAATAACTTTTGGGGATAACATGAAGGCAAAATCAATCGGCATTGGTGATGTAGGTAAAAATGGTGAGACTTTATTTAAAAATTTGCTCCTAGTTGATAATTTAAATTACAATCTCTTAAGTGTGTGCCAACTTTGTGATAAACATCTATATATATTCTTTACCAAAAAATATATGAATATGGATTATGTTGAGATATTTTATAGTTTATTTTTCTTTATTTTTTAACAGTTGTCACACCACTATCAAAAAGTGAAATACATGACAAATTAAAATGTAGTACACAAACTAAGGACATTTTGGTCATTTAACTAAATTTTTCTAGATGGTGTAAAGTTGTTAGTAGATAAATAGTGTCGATGGAGGAAAAAGAGTTTATTCTTTTAGTTTAAATAGAAAAAGTGTAATTACCACCAAGTTTTTGGGTCAAAGTGCTGTTAACGCTATATTTAATAGGTTTGTAGCAACTGAACACCTAAAAAGGTGGATTAACCAATAATTTACAGAACAAAAATTTAATGAAATTCTATAATCCCCTTAGGCATCATAGCATTGTACTTTGAATATTTTTACTGTATAATACTACATATTTTTGGTTTTTATACAATAGAAGCATTAAAGCACAACGATATGCTATCCAAACGGGACCGTAGAATCTCCCTAAAGTTTAATGTAGTATTTGAAAATTATAATACTAGTTAATTAACCAAAATTTAATAATAAAACAATGGGTTAGATATAAAATAAGCCCTGAACTTTCATCTCAGTTGCAGTTTATCTCTCTCAACTTAGGTTTAATAGTCACTTAAACCCATACATTATGCATTGGGCCAAAATTAATTTTGTATTTCCTTTTACAAACTTTACTAAGTTTAAATTTTCTCTCTAAAAAAAATTTATATACATTTAACCCCTATAAGTAGCGGTCAAAGTCAATGGCACAAAATTTACTAAATTGCCATCATGGGTATATTTGAATGAGTTTGTTGTGGAATTATTGATAACAATTGGGTGATTTTTGGGGCAAGAATTTGGTGTGAATATTTTAGCAAAATTGTGATATTGAATTGATTAATTCTCTGAATTGTTGGACTGTGGTTTGAATTGATTGAATTATTATTGAGAACAATTGTGAACTTTTGTTGAGAATTTGGTGAAATTTTTTTCTTGACTGTGAATTTAGAACTCTTTGGTGCTTATCTGAATAATTGGTTGATAATTGCTGTGAAAATGACAAGGGGTGTATATGGGAGTGTGGAAGGGTAGAGGAACGGGGTCAAAAAGAAGAAAAGTCGATGAGGGGACGAGTAGAGAAGGGGGTATAGACCAACCTTTTGGGAGTGGTGAGCACATAGAACCTCAATTCTCCAGTGATAGAGTGTAGCAAATATACAAAAATAATGAGAAACATAAGGTGATTAGGGAGAGAAATTTTGACATATCTATGCATTGGGGAGCCTATGAAGATGCTAGGAAGGAAATAGAAGAACATATTAGGTCAAGGCATTGGTAAGGGTTCAATACTCCAATTGACTTTGGGACTTCTCAGTTAGTAAAGGAATTCCATTGCAATTTGTGTGAGTTGGAGGATAGAAAAGTAAGATTGTGGGGGGTATTGGTTGATTTTAGTTTGGAAGTGATTAATGCCTATTTTAACATACCCCCTGTATCTGCTGATCGATATTTCGCATTTTTGAATGATAAATATAAAGATATTAATTCGATTAAAAATGCCTTTTGTGTTGTTAATGTTGATTGGATTCGGAGCACTTCAAGTAATACTGAGTTGAGATTTGCTCGTGCAAGCATGGCCACTCACTAGTGGTGAAAATATGGTTTTATTTCGTTAGCTGCCGAATTTTGGGATCAAATTCTTTAAGTTTTATTTAGAGGGACAAAGTGCTCTTGGTCTATGCTTTTATGATAGGGATACCAGTAAATATTTGTAGCCTTATTAGACAGGGGTTTTTGGATAGTGGAAGGTCTGGGCGACCTATTTTTTATGCACCCAATTTAATTCATCATTTCTACACTTTGGCAGGTTGTCCCATTGATCCTGCGGAGCCCATGACATATCCTAGATGTAGGATTAATTGGGAATATGTCTATAGAATGGTGAGAGAACTTGAAAATCATCATCAAGAAAAAAAACCTATCCCGCTACCACCACCTCCGCCTCAGAGTGCATCTTATATTCATATGCCCCCTGGATTTGTATTGAATGCCCCGGTCAATGAAGAAGAAAGAAATGAATTGCAAGGGTATTAGACTTGCAATCAACTGGTAATGCACAATAATCTGATAGTGATAAAAGACCTTAGCCCTTAAAACTACCACATAGGGTACATGGGTTTGTTCGCCACTACCTCCGGTTTGGCATTTTGGTCTACCTCGTGGACAATATTATACACCAGCTATAACTTCGGTACATCAAGTGGAAGCCCACCAAGCAAGTGAGACGGAAGGAGCTTAAGATGACGATCATGAAGAAGCACAACCTAGTGATCTCGAGGATGGTCGAGAGGAGAGGGAACAAGAAGATTGATGCAACTAGCTGCAATGGACTTTGATGATTTAGAACCCGGGCATTTGAAGCAATTTGATGAAGATGAATAATTTTCTTTATTTTTCATTATTTAGCACCTTTGTTTTTAATTTCTCTTATCTTTAGTATTTTGTTTTGGGATATTTTAGTTTTTGAGTAGATTGGCTAATGGCCTTAAACTGATGCCAAGTAGATATCTATTTAGTTCTTCATGGATTAAATCATTTTGAGAATTGCTTTGTTGAATACTTGTTGTAGTTTTAGGTCATTTTCATGCATGACTAATGATAGTAGAGTTGCTAAGGGCCTTAAGCTGATGCCATGTTTGCAATTGTTGATAACTTGACTTCGATATTGATTTTTAGAGAGCTTTATTGATTAGATACATGGCTTAGTTAAGCACCCTTAGTACTTTCACTTAGTATTAATTGCTAGATTAAAATTTTGTCATAGTTTATGTAGTTCTTGTTTAATTGCTGTGATGTCTATATGTTAGGTTTTTGGGTGAGTGGAATGATGATTTATTCATCAATTTGAGTAAAAGAGACAAGTTTAAGGGTGTGTATTTCTTGTGTTGGGAATGGTTATTTTGTGTATGTTGATATGACTTGATGTCTAGTGGATGAAAAAGTGATCAAATGAGTACACGATGATGATGAGATTTGATGTACAATATTATATGATTGAAGTATTTGATTGGGTCATTTCATAAACTTAAGTGTGAGTGAGTAGTTCTTTTACAACATGAAGATTTCAAAAACTTGGCATTACTATTTTTCAGTAAAAAGAAATACTAAATTTTTTGATAAATTGATTAGAAATATTGTTTTTGATCAAATTACTTATATTATTTTGTAAGTCGATTTATCTTTTGCACAAAGTGGATTAAATGAAATAGAAGGAATTTTGGCACATTTTGTATGTTTACATAGGGAATGTTGTTATAATCTGTGATAATTGGTATTTGAGATTAATTTTAAGTATATTTTACTCATTTTTGTTGGTTTAGGGCCGTTTTAGAAAGAAAAAAAAATTGCTGCTAGTAATAAGGCAAGTATGAGATTCCGACATATACACAGGTTGTTTTTCCGAAATAAGCCATTAGAGTAGTAATAAGGGGAGTATGAGATTTCGACATGTACCTATGTTGTTTCTCCAAATTAAGCCATTAGGAATTACGTTTTAGTATACCAATGGGTTAAGGAGTAAATGTTTGTAATACTTATCATTGATCTCGTATTACTTATTCCTTTTTACAGGTCTATTCTCAAATTGTGTGACAATTGCATAGTTCAGTAGATTTCTAAATGAACTTCTATTTTCATGCAACCTAGTTGGGATAATTAACTAACTCTATAATATTTGTGATTTGAGAAAAAATGATGTTTCAAATGAATAGAACTAAAACGTTTACTAATTCTTTTTTGAGAATAGTAATTCTTGGTGATTTGTAATCTTGTGTAGGAAATGAACTTGTGTTTGATTTTAGAAAATTTACAAACTTGGATTGACTCCTTTAAATACTTTACTCATCATATAGTATTAAAAGTTCCTTGAGAGATTTCTTAATTGTTCCAAGTACATCCATAACTCATCAAGTGTTTTGCCAATTTTGGAGGAGTTTTTGTGTTTAATTGTTAGTAGGTTCTTTTTATTTTTTGTTTTGCTCGGGTAGAATAGAGTAGCTTAACTCTCAAGTTATATTTGAATACAAGTTATTTTTAATTATCCTTTAGATCTAGTTTTAAATTCCTTGCAAGTTTAAATTTTGATTACATAGTTGTAGTGGGTTAACCTATCATTAGCTTCAAGCAGATATAATTTTTATTTGCTTTCTAGTTTAAATTACTAAAAATCTCTTTGTTTTCATTTCAAGCTTTCATATTGAAATTATGGTTCTTGTTGATTTAGTGCTTTCTAGTTAAGGATTTTCAAATCCTTGCATTATTTGCTAGTTAATTTTTAGTGGGCGTTCTTTATTGTTGTCGAAAATCCAAAAATATTTCGATTTCTAGCTTAGTTCTTTACAAATTCTAGTTTAGAAATAGTAGTTTCTAACTTTATAACCTCTTTTATAGTCTTTTTAATTGGGTTCATTACTTTCTCTTTAATTCTAGTCCTATTTTAGTTAATTTAGAGTAGAATTAAGTGCTCTTATTTACTTGCTTTTATTACAATAGACTAAGTAGTTTCTCAATTTCATAGTTGCTTAGTTCCATTTACTTACTTTAGTAGATAATTTAGTTTAATTAGATTTCAATTGCTTAATTAATTACGGTTTTAATTACAATTTTAATTACAGGGTGCAATTTCATCTCTTCTTATTTGAATTTGCTTAACTATACAAAGATTCGTAAATTTCGGTACTTGTTTGCCAAACAATTTTCGTGGAAACAATAGCCACTCATCGTACACTACTACCAACTCCGTGTACTTGCGGAAGTGAGGTAAAGCGTAATGATTTTGTGAGGTTTCTTATTATTTGTTTGCTTTAATTTGACCTCTACCTATGGGTTTGACAATCCTATTCTTTTATTTTTATAGTTTATTTATTTATTAAGTATAGTGTTGGTAATTGATTAAAAATTCTATATTTTACTTTAATACATGGTGCTAGTATTGTAAAGCACATATAAAGTAAAATTAAATCATTCATACACATATAAAAACTTATATCTTGTAGTTAATCAAATTTTTAAAGTATGTGTAATTGTTTAGTATCGGGGAGAAATGGGAAACAAATAAAAAGGAAAACACTATAGAATACAAATAAAAGTGAAAAAATATAAAATAAAAACAAAATACTCAATAAATAGAAGGGATAGTTTTCTCAGAAAATATAAGTAAAAAGGGTCAACTGCTTATAAATAAGTTGAGAGAGGCCATATGCAATTGGAGTGAAAGTTTATAGGTGTTTTCTGCATTTAACCCTAAAATAATATGTAACTACTATTCCTTTGGTCCGATTTCTATTGTTACACTTTCTATATTAGGATATCCTAATAAAAATGTCCCAACCTAACATGGATGATTTGTCTTATTCAAATTTCAAATTTACCCTTCAAAATGTTGAAAATATTCCTAACCCCCAATAAATTCAAAATATCTTTTCTATCCTCACTTCTCCTAATAAAGTTCTTTAATTGCAAATATTTATTTTTTGGTTTTATGAATTAAATTTAATTTAATAAGGGCATATATGAATACTTGGTAGAAATTATATAATTGACTAAATATTTGTGCAAATGTGTAATATAATAATTATATTGGGCTGAAAATATTTAGATAGATTCGGTTTTAGATCCCACTAATAATTTATTTTGTGATTACTATTAAATTTTATAGAATTTTACTTATATCAACTATTGTCATTATTTTATATAATTTAATTCACACAATAGAATTTATAAATAGAGTCAAATAACGAGTTTATCTATAACCCAAAAATGTAGAACGAAAAAGTTGATTTTACTATAATGATATTAATTTTGACATTATATCAACTCTCCAACTTTATATATGACTAGTTGAGAAAGTCATACACTATTGGTGTGCAATTGAAAAAAAATTACACAATTTTTTTTTTTTAAAAATGTAGTAGAAATTCTAGCAAAAAATCTATATATATATTATAGAAAAACCTCTTTTGGTGAGGGGCACAACAAGCTAACATGTGGCACATTAGATAAAAAAAATTTACTCAGTAAATATTAGGGATAAAAGATAAACTAATTAAATAGTTACCTAATCTTATATTTAACTACCCTTATTTTTTTAAAATCTCAATTTATGCACACCTCTTATAATTAATTTTTTCCCCAAAAATGTCTAATAAAATTAAACGTGCATTATAAATCACAATATAAGTATCAATTATTAATTATAAGTTAAGAAAATAAATATTTATTAATTATGCAAAATTTGAATCTATATATCATTGTTAGTAAATCAATTTACATAACTTGATTACATTTAATCAGTATTTATCAAAAAGAACAATAATTTATTATATCACAAAAAGATTAAACAAAAAGGTCTTTAGATCAATTTCATTGTTGTATCTTCTTGAAACTTTATATTTATTAGTAATTAATTATTCAATGTTAAATATCTGACATGACTCGATTATATCGGGTTAAGAAAAAAATGTCCCAGTACTTAGTTAATATGCATATGTTTCTTGGTCAAAGAGGGTTGGATGATCAAGTACACGACTCGGTCTAATATTATGTCTTTTAATATCAAAATTTTGAAAAAATATATAAAATGACTATTAATTGCATGTATACCATTATAGAAAGAGAAAAGACAAAATTCATTAATATTAGGCCTATATAATACGCAAAATTACATAGTTGACCCTGCATATGAACTAGGTTGGGCACCTGCCAGGTAGTACATTTTTTGACCCACTACCAGACTCAGTAAGAGTAATACCCAATCCAGTTTTATTAACCAGTTTACATATCCTATTTTTACGATTCAAAATGGATCGTTTCATCAAGTTTTTTGGGTTGACGGGTCAAGATGAACATTCCTATTATTAAAATTATATATATACATATATATATGTTTAAATAATCACTTTCATAAAAGTAGGAAGATATTTACCCTAACTATGTCTAAATGATATCATTCTTATAACCTTATTACATTCAATTAATACTTATAAAAAAGAACAATAATTTATTATATCATAAAAAGATAAAAAGGTTGTAAAGACCATTTTTTTTATATCTTCTTGCAACTTTATATTTATTGACAATTAATTATTCAATATCAATGGAGATCATTCTTAAGCGATTATATAATCGTAATACATTAAAAATTAGTTTTAATGTTTTGTGTCTTATTATTGGTGTCACCATGGACTGTATTACTTTTTGTTGGTTGACTTAAAGATATTACTAATATACTCGAAGGAAAAATAGTAAAAACTAATGTGAATTTTATCGTGTGAGATCAATATTTTTTTTCCAAAAATGTTATAAAATTAAACATGTATTATAAATCATCATATAACTATGAATTATTAACTATATGTTAAGAAAATAAATATTTATTAATTATGCCAAACTTTTATCTATATATAATTGTTAATAAATTAAATTTTTAAATAATAATTTTCATAAAAGTAGGACGATATTTAGCCTAGCTATGTCTGAATGATATCATTCTTACAATCTAATTATATTCAATTCATTTTTATCAACAAGAACAATAATTTTTTATATCACAAAAAGATAAAAAGGTGGTAAGATCGAATTCTTCTTTTCACCTTCCTGCAACTTCTTATTTATTTGTAATTAATTTTTCAATGTCAATAAACATTATTCTTAAGTGATTATGGTAAGATACTCATAAAACATTATAAAAATAGTTTTAATAGTATGTCTTATTATTGGCATCACTATTGGTTGTTTTACTTTTTATTCGTTGATTTGGAGATATAACTAACATACTGGAAGGAAAAAAAATAAAAATTAGTGTGACTATTATCATGTAGGATCAATATCTTCATTGCATTTTCTTGCAACTTTAAATTTATTGGTAATTAACTATTCAATATCAATAGACATTATTCGTAGGTAATTATGTAATCACAACACATTAAAAAATAATTTTAATAGTATGTCTTTTTATTGGCGCCACCATTAATTGATTGTATTACTTTTTGTCTATTTATTTAGAGATATCACTGCTAGACTGGAAGGGAAAAAAAAAGAATAAAAGTTAGTGTGCTTTTATAATAGTAGTTTACAAGAAGGCCAAATGATTATAATTGATTTTTTTCTAAGAGAGTTGCAAAACAAATAGTATGTTATGGTGTATTGCATAAATATTGATTATTAACTATATGCATGTTAAATATAAAATTATATTGGTTAGAATAAGTTAGGAAAATAAATATTTATTTATTTGAAACAAATTAAGTAGACCACTTAAAAGGATTATGCCTAATAAATTGAAAGAGTTGTAACCTAGCTATCAATGAGTAATATCATCCTTGAAGTCTAACTAGATCGATGTAATACTTTTATCAAAAAATTAATAAAGGATAATTGCAAATTTAGTCCAAAAACTATTTTTAAAGTTTCAAATTTACAACATCAAGTTACATATATTTGATATGTTTTTTCTGTTTATCTTCTCCAATCAAAACTATGTCGTCTAAACAAATACATATCACGAGAATTTATCTGGTAGGACAAACTATCACCAAAATCATCTGTGATTACAAGTCAATAATGCATCCATTCAAGAAAATAGAGCTACCAATTCACAACATACATCTTATAATCAGTGCCATCCAATGTGTATTGTTTATATCTATGTTGCAAAATATTAATTCACTATTATTTGGTTTATAAATTTAATCACAAACAATTTTTTCTATGACAATAACAACTTAGAAATCCTTTTATTTTTATATAAGTTGTACTACTCTAAAAGAGGGAAATTATGTTTTAAAATTAAATACAATCTTGATTAAATGACAAGCAAACGTAAGGCTAGATTATACTATGATATGTGTAAAAAGTTTGTTGTACTTATTTATATACTTAATTTTATAACTCCTACTTTTGAATTTTGCTTTCTTAATTTTATATTTTACTAGCCCAAATCCCTGTGTTATGTACGAGATAAAAGTATTATTGTTACTTTCTTTTGTTTATGATCATTGTTTTAATTATTAAAATATTTATACCATCAATGTATATTATTTGATCTTTAAATTTCATATTACTTCTATTCCCGTACATAGCACGGGTTTCTATGCTAGTATATATTATAGCAAAACCCCTTTTGGAAAAAGTTATAAGGAGTTGACATGTGGCATATTAGGTAAAAATATTTACTTGGTCATGTCAATAAAAATAGAGGTAAAAAATCAGCAACTTAATTAGCTAAATTTTACCTTTACCTAAGTTTATATTTTTTGAATCCTTATTTTGTCATACCTCTTATATTTAATTTTTTTCCAAACAGAGCTACAAAATTAAAATCGTATTGTAAATCATCATATAAGTATCATTATTAATTATAATTAAGAAAATAAATATTTATTAATATAAAAAACTTTTATCTATATGTTATCATTAAGAAATTAATTTTAGATATGCATTTAAGTAATAATTTTCATAAAAGTAGGAAGATATTTAGACTAATTATATCTAAATAATATCATTTTTACAACCTAATTACATCCTCTTAATATTTATTAAAAAGAACTATAATTTATTATATCAAAAAAAGAAAGATAAAAAGGTTGTAAGATCATTTTTTTTACATCTTCTTGCAACTTTATATTTATTGTTAATTAATAATTCAATGTCAATACACATCATTCTTAAGTGATCATGTAATTGTAATAAGTTATATAAAAAAATAGTTTTAAGAATATGTCTTATTTTTTTTCTCACCTTAGTTGTATTATTTTTTTTCCTGTTGACTTAGAGATACATACAATAGACTAGAAGGAAAATAGTAAAAATTAGTGTGACTTTTATCATAGTAGTTTATAAGATTTAAATGCCAAATTATTAATGATTAATCGTCATATTGTACACTACTAAAAATTCTTAAACACAAGTATTTTTTTTTTTTTTTTAAGTTTTTAAGAGCTTGAGAAACGATGGGTCACAAGCCTTTTGTTTAATATCTCATTTGCTAGCTAATAATCATATTATGTCAATCATCCTTAATTAGTCATCATGTCAACCATCCAACTTATTCTCATTGCCTACTTTTCTTTGCTCAATTACTTTTTATCTGATAAAAATAGAGATACGTAACTTTTCACTTTTCATACATAGATATATATATATATTTTAAAGTTTTTGTCTTATGTCTACCATTTACTCTACCTTTATATACAATCACCAAAGCTTTTTACAAATTTTTTTTGTTAATTTAAGTTTAACTCCTACACACATATCATGATTTGTTTCATATGGGTATATACGTTCTTGTGCATCTCGACATTCTCAAGTCCAATCAAGCCAATCATCACCTCTGATTCATCATTGTGGTAAAATATGATTTTCTCTATTTGGAGATTCAATTTAGTTGTATAGTTATTTCATTTGTTTTTTTTACTTTAGGTACATAAATTTCAAATAATACACTAATGCATATCTTTTTATGTTTTTTTTTAATATACAAACTTGAGTAATAGCTAGTACAAAAATAATACTACAAATAAGTTTTTCTCTTCTATTTTCTCTTAATCCAGTCAGAAGTAACTTTTCTATGTCAATATCAATTTGCATATATATATAGAAAATCATACTACTCTAGAAAATTGGAATTACGTTTCAAGACATAATCTTGACCAATGCACATGTATTCATAATGCTTGATTGCATGGTATGTATAAAATGACAATGCCAAATGTATATGTACATGGTTATTTAACTACACAAATTCCATTTCTTCTTAATTGTAGTTTGTATTGACAATTTATATCAACAAAATTAAGTTAATTTATACTAAACAAAACAATACTTTTAAATTATTGTGTTTATTTGATCATTAAAAATAAAAATATGTTCATTAACATTCAACAAAATGAGTTTTATTCTTTATTTTCGCATAGAAATTAGAAGTAGGTTATCAACACAATCATATATCCAATTGACAGTAATATAGTTACTATAGTATACATATCTAATTTAATTCCAACTAATATTTAAGTTATATATTTACTTTTTAATTATTTTTATATGATAGATATATAAACATTTTATATGCATACTTAAGATTTAGTATATGTTTAGTTGTTCCACAAACTAAAATCTATTTTTAATTTATATTTTCTAATTGGTAAAATTTTTAGATATTATTACTTAATTTTGTTTGTATTTATATAGTTTCATTACTAAAGGTTATATATCTGGTTAATATTATTTTGCTAATATTATTTTGTTGTAGTAATTGAATGCAGATATTTATCCTTCCGTGCATAATATGGGATATTTCGCTAGTTTATATAAAAAAATAAAATAATAATATATGTGGTGGTGGAGAGTGAAATGTATTATGGATGGAAGAAAGGTATGATTGGTTAGATTGGATAAAAAATGGCGAAACAAAAAATTGCAGGCACTAAATCTATCCCTCTCATTTTATATATAATATGGATTTGATAATTAGATTTGTAATTTCAAAATACAATAATCACCGAAGGGAGAAACCGTTTCACGCTCTATAGCAAATTCATTTTCAGTAACGAACAAATGTTTGTTAAATTGACGCGTATAACACGCGCTGGGACAGAGATTGACAGAGTAAATTTAGAAATGCAGTGACTCATGTTTGACAACACATGGGGTGTCCATGTGACCACCTGCTAACCAGGCAGCCTTACCAGCGAACTTTAAAGCACTGGCCCCTTCCTGTCCTCAAAATTCTAACCCCAAAAACAGCTACCACATAGCTGGCCCACTAAACATAATAACATGTTCCAACGTGGCATTGAAACAACTGGCCACGTTTAACATTTTCTGCAATTATGCCGTGGGAAGAAACGAAACAGTGAAGTTTTCTCAAGATTTGTTGATAATTTTTTTGTGTATCAAAGGTGTATAATTTATTAAAAAATAAAAATTGTAAGCCTAACATAGTCTCACTGTGGGAACTACTATGGAAAGCACAAATTTTATTCGTTGATGTACTATATATTTTAGTGCAAGAAAGAATTTGTTAAATTTCCCTTTGATTGTGCGATGAGATTCGGAGAAAATAGAATAGAGAAGGAACACATACCCAATAAGTGATTCTGTATTATGGTAATGTAAGGCAGATGAGTAAAAAATTTGACATTGATTGATAACTAAGAAATAGCCTAACTTATAAGGCAGGTGTGGTCACCCTTCCCATCCGAGGTACTTTTTTTATGACAAAATCTTTAGTGTGAATTCCGATCAAAGTGGATAATACATCACATGAGCGCATGACAAATTTTATCATCAATATAATAGCGCCGTCTGTGTGAATCTCAGATCATACACAAGACTCTTCCTTTGAGTAAAGGGCTTGTCATGATGTAAGACGGAGGAGCTAAAGATCCCATATTAATTGATAATTAAGAAAGAGTCTACATTATAAGGCAAGGGGTCATCCCTCTCATGTGAGAAAGTTTTTTAAAGGCAAAATTGTGAGTTTCAAAGCGAATAATAACTCACATGAGCGCATGACAAATTCTAACATCAATAGATTCATAATTGTTCAATGACTTTATAGTTGTTTTTCTTAGTATTTAGTGGTTGAATAAATATTTGGAAGTATTACATATTAAAGTTAGGAGAATTCTACAATAATATTGAAAAATCATCTATTGGTTTTAAAAATTTGTATAATATAACTTTTTAAAAACCATAAAATTGTTTTTCTTAGTATAGTGGATTCATAAATTAATTTGTCCAGTTCATGATTATACTGTACGATGCTTTAAAACAAAATAGGATAATTTTAATACAAGATTATAGAATTTTCCATTAATGTTATTAGTTTCAAAACTCCATAATCGGCCACAATTTTGGACCTTTATACATTTTGTATAAGTTATTATCTAGCAAGATTGAATTTTTGAGCTGATTAACATTTTTCCTTCTTGATGAATAGTATATCACGTTAGTAAAATATCCTCGTTACAATAAGTGTTGATAATATTGAAAATTTAAATCCAAATTAATTTAATCAAGTCAATAGGCATTAATCAAGTATGTGTAAATTAGTAACTAACCGTTATACTAGTCGTATAAGTAGCAGTTATACTAACTGTTATAACTAACCTTTTATAATCGTTAGAATTATGCGTATATATAGGTAACCAGTTGTAAATTATTTATTCCATGAAATTAATTCTTTCTCTCTTTCAAATCTGTTAAATTGTGAAATTTTCTTTATTGTTCATTGTTGTTTGCTTAGAAATTAAACCAAAGTACATAATATTAATATGGAATTAGAGTACTATTAAGTGCTTTGAGTGTTTATTAACCGCCATAAGGTAGTTCTTCCCTTAGTTGTTTCAACATTCTAAAAGTTTTCTTAGCTGATTTTGGTCATGGCATCAAGCGATATGAGTTCAAACTCACCAAGGATAGTATTTTCAAAATTAATATCGACAACGGTATTGGCAATCAAACTTACAACATTCTCACTCAATGGAAAAAAATTTTCATTATGAATCAATGCTGAAAGAAGAGGTTTAATAGCTCAAAGGGTCTTTGGCTACGTAAATGGCGACATTTGGCCTCTAAAGGAGGGAACCAAGGAGTATAATGAGTAGCTCTACGCGGACAAAATGGTGTTCACATAAATTACAAACTCAATTAATTCCTCCCATGTTGGTGCATTTTGAAGCTCAAAGGATGCCAAAATTCCTCCCATGATTTTTGGAACTATTCTAACAAGATGAAGGAGACATGGTCTTTGGAAACAAAATGACTCAATTGCTCAATCAACTACAATCAAGGAAAAAAAAGGCACCACCAAAGTACTGTCCAGTCTACTAAGGTAGAGATCAATTTAAACGAACAAGTAACAAGAAACCTCACAAAACCTATACACTCTACCTCATTTTCGCAAATATACGGAGTTAGTAGTAGTATAGGATGAGTGGGTATCGTCCCACAAGAACTGTAGGAAGGCACGCTCCAATATTACCATGTTTTACGAGTCTTTGTGTAGTTAAGCAAGATCAATCAATGCATGGTGAGATTACTCTACTCAAATCATAATTCAATGCAAGCAATTAAAACCTAATTTTAAACTAGATTATCTATTAAAGCAAGTAAGTGAACTAAATATTTATGAAATTGAGAAACTACTTAATCTATTCTAGTAAAAGAAAATAAAGAAAGCAATTAATTCTAATCTAAACTAATTGAATAGGACTAAAATTAAAGAGCAAGTAAATTAACTAAATAAAATCACCATAAAAAAAATTGCAAAGCTAGAAATTAACAATTTTAAACTAGAAATTGAAAGAGTTAACTTGAAATCAAAATATTTTTGGTTTTTTTGGTAAAAATAAAGAAAGCCCACTAAAAATTAACTAGAAATTAAAGCAAGAAATGGAAGATTCTTAATTAAAAAGCGAAAACTTAACTAAAACCCTAATTTTTCTGAGAACCCTAATTTGCAAGCAAAGAAATTTCTACTTAAATTAATTTAAACTAGAAAGCATGTAAAAATTATATCTACGCAAAACTTACGATTAACCCACTACGAATATCTAATCAAAATTCGAACTTGCTAAGAAATGAAAAGTAAATCTAAGAGACAGTTAAAGAGAAAATTCTATTTAAAAAGAAACTTGATATTCAAGAAATCCTGTTCTATCCTAAAATCTATTTTTCTAACTACTATTACTACTCCTACTTACTTAATTTCATCCTCTAAAAGTAACTTAAATAGTACAAGTAAAAACCAAAAAGTAGTCCCTGATCAATTACAAATTTGCCCTCCATACTTAAGCATTCGCGAGTCGAGATCGTGATCTCGACTCAGTTATATTTAAGTGACTTCCCCGAGTCCAGATCGTGATCTGGAGAATCTAGATCACAATCTGGACTTTCTTCCAGAAGCCCCTCTTTTCTTTGATTATTGCATTTTGTTCCCTTGAGCTTCGTTTAGTCCAGCTTCCAACTTCAAATTTTTACCTGCACCAAATTAAACATAATGAAGCCATTAATTAAGCAAAATTTTTAACAAAAACTGAACATCTTTAACAAGAACAAAAATATAAACACATATGTAAGAAATTAATTAAAATTATCAATTACTACCCAAATTTCAGGTTGTACACTGTCAAAATGCCATAATTTAAAGGGAAATAACTCTAGTTTACTAGAGTTATCACTCCCCAAACTTAGCCTTTTGCTAGTCCTGAGCAAAACAACACAAAAAATTAAAAAGAAATTTACTAACACTTAAACACCACCAAAATTAGCACAACACTTGATGAATTATGGATGTACTTAGAACAATTAAGACACCTCTCAAGCGAATTTCAATACTATATAATAGTTGAAGTATTTAAATGAATCAATTCAAGATTGCAATTTCCTATAAAGAAACACACGTTCAATCACTACACAAGATTTCACATCACCAAGCCTTACCATTTTCAAAAGGAGTTACCAAAAGTTTTAGTTCAATCCATTTAAAACATCCTTGTATCTTTTCAAATCACAAATATTCTAAAGTTAGTCAACTATCTCGACTAGAAATCATGAAAATAGAAGTTCAATTAGGAATCAACTTAAATGCAAATGTTATACATTTCGGGAATAGACCTCTAACAAGGAATAAGTAATTTGAGATTAATGATAAGTATTACAAACATTTACTCCTTAACTTATTGGTATATTAAAACGCAATTCCTAATGACTTAATTAGGAGAAACAACATGGGTACATGTCGGAATCCTGTACTCGCCTTATTCCTAAATTTGTTTTTTGGTCCTAAACCAAGGAAAAGGAGTGAAATGTACCTAAAATTAATCTCGAATATCAATTATTCACAAGTTAGAAGAACATTCCCTATGCAAACACACGAAATGTCCCAAAATTCCTTCTATTTCATTTAACTCATTTCTTTCCAAAAGATAGTTTGTAAGCCAAATAATATAAATGATTTGATCAGAAACAACATTTCAAATAAATTTTCCTAAAATTTCAGTTCACTTCTTTTTGAAAAATAGTGATGCCAAGTTTATGAAATCTATATGTTGCAAACAAACTACTCACTCACAAAAATATTCTTGAAATGAATCAATCATATACTTCAATCATAGAGCATTGAATATCAAAATTTATCATCATTGAGTACCTAATTGACCAATTTTTCATCCATTAAACATCAAGTGGCAACAATATGCACAAAATAACCATTCCCAACACAAAGAAATAAACACACCCAAACTTGTCTCTTTCATTCCAATTGATGAATAAATCATCCTTCGACTCACCCAAAATTAAACATAAAGACATACCCCAAAATAACAAAAACTGCTCAACCCATGATATAATTTTAACTAAGAAATGAAATTGAGTAGAAATGCTAAGAGCATCATTCTACGCCATGCATCTCATCATTCAAGTTTCAAAAAAAATCAACATTCAATTCATTAATAAATGCAAAGATGGCATCAGCTTAGGGCCCTTAGCCATTCTACTCTTATTAATGAACACAGCGATGACTAAAACTACGTCAAGTGTCAAACATAAAATTCCCAAAGAGATTCAATCCATGAAAGATCAACATATATATAACTTGGCGTCAGCTTAAGGCCATTAGCCACATTACTTAAGCTAAAAGAAAACTCAAATACTTCAAATGCAAAAACTGAAAATAAAGCAAAACAAAAGTAACTAAAAGTAATCAACATTCATGGTGTTCAATCAATAAATCAAGAGAATTGTCATCATTCTTCAAATCAATCCAGTGGCCAGGGTTGGTATTCATCCATACTCAAGCAAATAGTGGCATTCATCTTCTCATTTCATCTTGTTGGCCCCAAAAGCAACCTAAGAGGGGGGGTGAATTAGGTTGTCTCTAAAAACAATCCTTTTTATGTGCTTAATAGAAATTCAAACTTTATGCACCAAATGAAATCTTAAGCACAAATGAATACAATAGATATTCAACAATTTAAGCTTAAAGTACAAATAAGAATATTGAGATTAAGAGAATCAGGGGAACCAACCACTCCCAAGCTTCTCAAGCTTGGAGCTTTCAACAACAAAGAGCTTCTTACTAGGCAACTACCAAGTTCACAACTTGAAGTTCAGCCCCTAAAAGTCTCTTCAAAGTAGGTGAGACAATAACCTCTTGTACACAAATGAGGATCACTCTTGCTCACACTAATTTCCTTTAGTTGAGCCAAGAGTTTTACACTCACAACCTCCCTTTGTTACAATTGTTATCTCTCCACTCTTACACTTGAAGAACTTTTACACTTCTAAGCTCTTTTCACACTACCTACACTATTACAACACTTGTACCCACTATTTCTCTCAAATAGCTCAAGAATTGTTTGTAATCAATGTAGAAGTCTGTTTTTCATTAAATCAGACCTAGGGGTATTTATAGTTGCTGAATATCTGCTTCCAACAACTTCACAACGGCTATTTTCTGTTTACTGGAAAACTAGCCGTTGGATCTTTCGGACGGCCGATGCAGCAGGAGTGCGTCCGACACTGCGTCAAACGGCTATTTGACATTTTCTGCACACTTGTTATCTAACTATTAGTATGATTTGGTTATCATCAAAACATGATTAACATAACTGGGGTTCTTCAATCTCCCCCTTTTTGATGATGACAAATCAATTGGACAATTCAAAAAACAACCATAAAATATGAAGTACTACACAAGAGAATTTGTCCATTATTTCTCCCCCTTTGGCATTATCAAAAACACAAGAAGAATAATGCAGTTAAAACTCCCCCTAAGTTTATTTTCCCCCTTGAATTTGGATGCAAAGAATTTATGATCAAATGCACTTATGATCAAAACAATTTTCGCTCAGGTTTCCTTACTAAAAGGTATCATCAAAACAATGAAGCATGTGTGATGCAAATTTTTGTAAAAACAACTTCATTTAAAAAAAATGCTCCCCCTTTCTTTTGCAAGTAGTGATTTATTATAGACAAAAATTGGGGAAACAAATATCCTAGCATTCTAAACAAATTTGAGCATATAGATGAGTAATATTCAAGAGAACATAGTTCAACTTGATAAATGAAAGCACACAAAACTTTAGATGTTACCCATTACTATATGATCTTAGCTCATATGTCTTGAGCACCCCTCATAGATAATCAATCTTGAATTCCTTGGTGCTTTCCAAGCAAACCTACAAACAAGGTTTAAGCAACAACTTTTGGTACCCAAACTTTCTTGGGTCCAATTGGATTAGCAACATGCTTAATCACCCATATAGGATTTAATCCTAATTTTTCATTTCTTTTAACATAACAATTTTTCTTTATATGACCGTGTTGATGACAATAATTACAAATAATGTTCTTATTGCCATAAAGAGAAGATTTAGATTTAATAAAGCACAAATCATTTTTTCTAAAGGTGATAAAATTTTTGTTCAAGACCATATTTCTAGTTCTTTTCTTTTCAAAAATATTTTCTTTCTTTGTTTTCAAAGTAACATCAAGATCATCTAATATTTTCTTCAATGAAGCTTGTTCTTCCATGATCTTGGTTTTTCCAACAAATTTTTCTTTCAAAACATCATTTTCTTTTGTCAAAGAATTATTTTTATGCACAAGTTTTGAATTGGCACTCAATAAAGTATTAACTTTAATTTTTAACTCTTTGTTCTTAGCATATGATTTTTTCAAACATTCATGCATTTTAAAAATAAATGATTCAACATCATCATCATCATTATTGCATGAATCATCACAAGAATCACAACTAGAGGATACCTCATTATCGCCAAGTGCCATAAAAGCCATTTGAGCCTCCTCATATTCTTCTTCAACTTCTCTATCCGAATTGCAATCATCCCAAGTGATAATCAGAAGTTGTTTGAAGTGAGGCTTCCTTGAGTCTTTTCTCTTTTTTGATGAAGCTTTAAATGCTAAGCTTCTTTTTCCGTTTGCCTCCTCATCTTGTAGCTTGTATTTCAACTTCAATTCAAATGAGGTTAGAGAATTGATCAATGAATCAATAGGCAAAGAATTTAAATTTTTAGACTCTTCTATGGCAATGGATTTAGGTTCCTATTCCTTAGGTAAAGCATTCAAAATTTTTCTATTCTTTTCACCCAAGGAATATTCTTTACCCAAACCTTCCAAATCCTTTACCATATCATTGAACCTACAATACATCTTGTCAATGTTCTCATGAGGTTCCATTTTGAAGGATTCATATTTATCCACAAGAAGTGACTTCTTTTGCTCTCTAATATCTTCACTTCCTTCATGGATTTCTTTCAATTTGTCCCATATCTCCTTGGCCGATATGCAACCTTTTACTTTAGAGAACTCATCTGCATCCAAAGCATTATACAAAATATTAAGAATGGCTTTAGCATTTAAAGATAAATTTATTTTATCTTGTGCATTTAACTCAAATCTGGTTTTAGGCCTTAATCTATGAGTATTTTCATCAAAAATATTTGCCTCAATAGGACCTTCATAAATAATATACCATAATTCAATATTAATAGATTGAACAAAAATTTTCATTCTATCCCTCCAAAAAACAAAATTAATGCCATTAAACATGGGAGGTCTAGTGATAGAATGCCCCTCTAAAAACAAAGTATTATTGGTTGCCATGATCTTTACTCTAATGCAATTTAAGCAAAAATAAAGAGACCAATGCTCTGATACCAATTGTTGGCCCCAAAAGCAACCTAAGAGGGGGGGTGAATTAGGTTGTCTCTAAAAACAATCCTTTCTATGTGCTTAATAGAAATTCAAACTTTATGCACCAAATGAAAACTTAAGCACAAATGAATACAATAGATATTCAACAATTTAAGCTTAAAGTACAAATAAGAATATTGAGATTAAGAGAATCTTCTGGCAGAAACCAAACTCCCAAGCTTCTCAAGCTTGGAGCTTTCAACAACAAAGAGCTTCTTACTAGGCAACTACCAAGTTCACAACTTGAAGTTCAGCCCCTAAAAGTCTCTTCAAAGTAGGTGAGACAATAACCTCTTGTACACAAATGAGGATCACTCTTGCTCACACTAATTTCCTTTAGTTGAGCCAAGAGTTTTACACTCACAACCTCCCTTTGTTACAATTGTTATCTCTCCACTCTTACACTTGAAGAACTTTTACACTTCTAAGCTCTTTTCACACTACCTACACTATTACAACACTTGTACCCACTATTTCTCTCAAATAGCTCAAGAATTGTTTGTAATCAATGTAGAAGTCTGTTTTTCATTAAATCAGACCTAGGGGTATTTATAGTTGCTGAATATCTGCTTCCAACAACTTCACAACGGCTATTTTCTGTTCTCTGTAGACTATTGCTTCGGATCCTGTCTCGAGGATGCGTCCGAACATGCGTCCGATCGAAGCAAAGTCTACTGGAATATGATCGGACGCTGTTCTTCGTCCGAGGCTTGCTTCAAATTCTTTGTGTCGGACGATTATCATCGTCTGAAACATGTCATGGTTGTTTTGTTCGGACGAACATTTGCGTCCGAACCTGCCTGTTTTTCTGCACACTTGTTATCAAACTATTAGTATGATTTGGTTATCATCAAAACTTGATTAACATAACTGGGGTTCTTCACATCTCTTCTTGACCCTCCTCAGCGTCACTAGGTTGAGCTTCTTCATGATCGTCCTTCATGTTCCCTCCAGTCGCACCCGTGTGGCTAGATCCCTCTTGATGTGCAGCAGTAGGTGGTCTGTAGTACTATCAACGAGGTGGACCAAAGTGCCATATCAGAGGTGCTGGTGGCATAATCCATGTTCCCAATGATGTGGTCTTCATAGCTTCTCCAATGACGGTCAAATTGTGCTCATTATGTGCATCACCATTTGACTATACGACCAGTACCCTTGTAGATCATTCCTCTCTTCTTCATTTATTGGAGCGTTGAATACAAAGCCTGGGGGCATCGGGATCACTGAAGCACTCTGATGTGGTAGTGGCTAGGTAGGGTGGTCCTTTGGGTGGTGCTTCTCATACTCTCTCACCATCCCGTAGACATATTCTCGGTTGATCCTTCCTCGTGGATGTGTCATTTGTTCTTTAGGATTAATCGGGCAACCTGCTATAGTACAAAGATGGTGAATTAGACTAGGTGTATAAAATATAGGTCTCCCGGACCTACCACTCTCCAAGAATCCCTGCCTAATAAGGTGATCGATGTTCACCGGCACCCCCGTCATGATGGCAGAAACTAAGAGTACTTTGTCCCTCTAGATAAAGCTCACAACATTGGACCCCCAAATGCGGCTACTGATAAAATAAAACCACAACTTAGCCACCAATGAAAGTTCTTGATGAGCAAATTTCAACTCGATGGTGGACTTAGGATCTGCCATTGAAGTACTCTTAATCCAATCAACCCTCGTATCACAAATGGCATCTTTAATTGCATTCATGTCATTTTCTTTATTATTCAAGAATGCAAGTATTGATTAGAGGGTACCGGGGGGGGGTATGTTGAAATATGCATTAATCAAATCTGCACTAAAATCCACTAACACCCCCTGTATTCGTACCTTGCCATCTTCTAGTTCACACAAGTTTCAATGAAACTCCTTTACTAATTGGGAAGCCCTAGGGTCAACTGCAGTGTTAAAACCCTCCCAATACCTTGACCTAATTTGTGCCTCAATAGCTCTTCTAGCATCTTCATAATTACCCCAATGCATTGAAAGATCAAAGTTCCGCTCTCTAATTACCTAATGTTTCTCATTATTTCTGTACAACTGTTCAACCCTATCGCTCGAGAATTGAGGTTCAATCTGCTCACCTCCCTCAAACGGTTGTTCTGAACCCCCTTTTCCACTAGTGCCCTCTCCCACTTTCCTTTTTCTTACACCTGCTCTTTCTCCCTCTCATTCTCACCCTATGTTCAGCACTACCGTAAACCCCACGAGTCGTTATAACAGTGTAATTCAATCAACAACTCAAAAATTGACACTTAATTGAAAATTCACATCCAACAAAATCAAAATCACCAATGTCCAACCAACTTCAAAATAATTCAATTCAATTCAAACCAATTCAGCAATTCAAACAATTGAACAATTCAATATCAAAATTCCCTTAAAAAAATTTGCCCCAATAGTTGTCCAAAATTCAACAATTGTATACCACCAATTTCACCACAAAATTAATCCACAAAACCCAACAATTATCTTCACCAAATTGATAATTGAAACTAAAAACCAAAGCAAAGATGTTACCCATTTTTGGGATTGAAATTTCCCAAAACTTCTTGTATCTCAATTCTCCTTGAAATCCAAATTTCTCCAAGAATCCTCCCACAAAATGCTAGCTTTGATGTTCCTAGAGGAAAATCGAATGATGTTGGTGATGGGTGTGGAGAGTTCGAAGTGATTTTTAGTGAAGATGATGGAAGAATTTTGAAGGCTTCGGGGTTAGGATTTTCGGTTGAGAGAAGAGGGATAGAAGAAATTTATGAAGAAAGAAGAAGAAGAAGCGAGATTTTAAAACAAATTTGTCCTTCGAGATCGCAATCTGGCCTGATCTTGAGATCGCGATCTCGATTCTGGTATCGCGATCTCGATTGAGTTGAGATCGCGATCTCAACTCGGTAGGAAAAATGCCTTTGTAGAGGTTTGGAGTTGAGACTGCGATCTCAGAAATGAGATCGTGATCTCGACCAAATGACCATTCTACCTTCCAGAATTTTGAATTTGAGATCGCTATCTTAGATTTGAGATCACGATCTTGACTCAATTTCTGCAAAGTGTAATTTTTACACTTAGTCAAGATTGCTCAATTCTTCTTCATTTTTCTCCATTTGTAAGGACAACCTACAAACATAAAATTCACTAGTTAGGATGAAAATTTTCACTAGCCCCATTTATTCTCAACTAAATAAAACTTAGATTTTTAACTAAAATTCTAACCTAATAGAAGCCAATTTTGCTCAAAATTAATCTACTCAAAAAATCACACTAAAAAAAGCAAAAACAACTAAATGAAAAACTTGAGTTGCCTCCCAAGAAGTGCTCTTTTATAGTCACTAGCTTGACTATGGCATGACCCTCATTCTTGTGTTAATCGGACAATTTCTCGTCCGCCTTCAATGATTCCTCCAAGGTAGGGTTTAAGTCGATGCCCATTGACTTTGAAAGCTCCATCTTTCCCTTTATTTCCACCGCTCCGCGAGAAAAAGTTTGGACCACTTGAAAGGGACCACTCCATCTTGACTTAAGCTTTCCCGAAAATAACTTCAGCCTTGAATTATAAAGGAGCACCAAATCACCTACTTTAAATTTCTTCCTTAGGATGAGCTTGTTTTGCCATGCCTTTGTCTTCTCCTTATAAATTAAAGAATTTTCAAATGCCTCCCTCCGAAATTCATCCAACTCACCTTCAAATCAAACATTCTCTTTTCATATGTTTCATTCAACTCAAGTTCTTTATGGCCCAATATGCCCTTTGTTCAAGTTCCACCGGCAAGTGGCATGCTTTTCCATACACAATATGGTACAGAGACGTGTCTATGGGAGTCTTAAATGCTGTACGATAGCCCACAAAGTGTCATCCAACTTCAATTCCCAATCTTTCCTAGCATTATGCACCGTCTTCTCTAGAATTCTCTTCAATTCTCAGTTTGACACCTCCACTTGACCTGATGTTTGTGGGTGATAAGCTACAGCAACCTTGTGTTTCACCGCATTTTTTGTCATCAATGCCTCAAATTGGGAATTCTTCAAATGAGATCCCCTTTCACTAATGATAGTCTGAGGAACTCCAAACCGAGAGAAGATGTTCTTGTGAAGGAATTTAGTGACCACCTTGGCCTCATTGGTTGGGGTGGCAATTGCTTCAACCCACTTCGACACATAGTCCACCGCGACCAAAATGTACTTATGCCATTGGAGTATGATACCAGAAAAGGTCCCAGAAAATCAATCCCCCATGCATCAAATATCTCCAACTCAATAATGCCATGAAGGGGCATTTCATGTTTCCTTGAAATATTACCCACCCTTTGACATTCATCACATTTGAGCACAAAGTCCTGGGAATCCTTGAACATGGTTTGCCAATACAAATCACTTTGGAGAGCCTTGAAAGCCGTCCGTTGAGTTCCATGGTGTCCCCCAACATGAAATGAATGACAATGTTTTAATACATCGGATACTTCACATTCTGGAATACATCTCCTTAGAACTTGATCATTGCACCTTCGGAAGAAATACGGCTCTTCCCAAAAATAATGTTTAAGTTCCACAAAGAATTTCCTCATATCATTGACATTTAGCATCTTTGGTACTACCATTGCCACAAGATAATTCATAATATCTGCATACCATGGACTCACTTCCTTTACCTCAAATAATTTCTCAATGGATGATTCTTCAATGATGGCTCCTTCGGCTTCATGATTGACAAGTCGAGATGCTTCAATCCTTGACAAATGGTCGGCTACCATGTTTTCCACACACTTGTTGTCGACCACCTCCCAATCAAACTCCTTTGATCCAATCAAATATGATCTAAACTTAACAAATGCAAAGACTATAGCAAGTAGTTCCTTCTCTATTGTAGAATAATTAAATTGTGCATCATTTAAGGTCCTACTTACATAGTAGATGACATGTAACATCTTATTCACCTTTTGACGTAAAACAACACCTATCGCATAGTCACTAGCGTCACACATAAGCTCAAACGGAAAAGACCAATTTGGTGCTACAATGACCGGTGCAATCACAAGAGCATGTTTTAACTCATTGAATGCTTCCAAACAAGTGTCATCAAAATGAAAAGGACAATCTTTTTGAAGTAATAAGCACAAAGGTCAATCAATATGTGAAAAATTCCTAATGAATCTTCTATAAAAGCATGTATGACCTCAAAAACTTCTTACCCCCTTAACACTTAATTGGAGGAGGCAATTTTTCAATTACCTCCCCCTTTACCCTATCAAATTCTATCCCCTTTGATGAAACTTTGTGACCCAAAACAATTCCTTCGGTCACCATGAAATGACACTTTTCCCAATTGAGAACCAAATTAGTTTCCACACACCATTTCAAAACTTTGGACAAATTTGCAAAACAATCATCAAATGAGACACACAATACACTAAAATCATCCATGAAGAACTCTATGCTCTTTTCAACCATGTCATGAAAAATGGAAAACATGCAACGTTGAAATATGCTTAGTGCATTGCAAAACCCAAATGACATTCTCCAATATGCAAAGGTACCAAATGGGCATGTAAAAGTTGTTTTATCTTGATCCTCCGGACAAATGACAATTTGGAGATAATCGGAATAACCATCAAAGAAACAATAATATGCAAAACCGGCCAGCCTCTCAAGCATTTAATCAATAAAAGGTAAAGGAAAATGATCCTTTCGGGTGGCTTCATTCGAACTTTTGAAAATCAATGCACATTCGCCAACCCGTAACCAATCTAGAAAAGAGGAGCTCATTGGTTTCACTTATGATTACGGTAATACCGTCCTTCTTTGGAATGACTTGAGTGGGACTAACCCACTCACTATCGATAATAGGGTAAACAATACCAGCTTTCAAAAGTTTGAGAACCTCCTTCCTTATAACCTCTTTTAAAGTAGGATTCAATTTCCTTTGAGGTTGCCTTACCAGTTTGTTTCTGATATTTTCCAAACCTTATTTTGATGATGACATAAACACTTAACTTGTAAAAGAAGCTTTTGCAGGAACATAATCTTTCAGACGCACAGGACCGTCCGAACTAGGACAAAACTCCTCGGACGCATTGCATCGTCCGAACAAACTGGCAGAAAGAATGGGATCCTGGGTCCCTTTCTTTCGGACGCTCAGGACCGTCCGAAACCTCTGTCGGACGAAGGATCGGACGCATGCTCGAACGTCCGAACGAAGCCTCTCAACAACACATGAAAGAAGATCGGACGCTTCCTCGGACGCATTCAATCCCTCTCGGACGTCCGAAACCCCAACGGCTATTTTTTGTGCATTTATTACTTAGCCGTTAGGAAGCAGTTGAAACCACTATTTATTGCTCTTAAAAATAGGGGCTTTAATAACCTGAAGAAAGTATCTAATACATTGAATACAAGCCTAAGAAAAGAGTAATTTGAGTGCAAATTGACTATAGTGGTTTGTTGTATTAGTGTGAAGTTGTGAGTGCAATTCAACTTTGAGTGGAGTGATAAGCTTGTATGAAAGTGTGGTTGTAAGTAAGATTCTTGGCTCAACTAAAAGAGTTTTAGTGTGAGCAAGAACTTCCCAACTTTGTAAAGATTATTGACTCACCAAGTGTGTGAAGCATTCAAGAAATTTGATACTTCAAGCTTGCTAGCTTGGAAGTATTGTTTGTTCAATTTTTCTCTCTTTACTTTACTGTTCTAGTAAATTTATTATATCTGCAGTTAAATTATATTCTAAGCTCACTATTTTCTGAAAGCATAATTTTTAGAAACCTAATTCACCCCCCCTCTTAGGTTGCTTTGGGGCCAACAATTGGTATCAGAGCTTGGTCTCATTATATTTCTTAAACTGCTATTGAGTAAAGAATTATGGCAACCAACAATGCTCTATTTTTTGAAGGCCAATCCGTTACTAGGCCCCCCATGTTTAATGGGACAAATTTTATTAGTTGGAGAGATAGAATGAAAATATTTCTGCAATCTATTGACATTGAGTTGTGGTATGTTGTCAATGAAGGTCCATTTGAAGCTTCTATCATTGATGATCACACAAATAGAAGAAGAGAAAAGACAAGGAATGAGCTCACTCCACAAGACAAGGCAAACTTGACGTTGAATGCAAAAGCCATGAATGTGTTATATAATGCCTTGGATGCAAATGAATCAACTCGCGTGAAGGGTTGCGTTCGCTAAAGAAATATGGGATAAGTTGAAGGAAATTCATGAAGGGAGCGATGATGTTCTAATAAAATTTTCCCATAAACATGGGGGGCCAAGTATGAGTCCTTCAAGATGGAACCACATGAGAACATAGACAAAATGTACTGCAGGTTCAATGACATTATAAAGGATCTTGAAGCCTTGAGTAAGGAGTACTCTTTGGGTGAAAAAATAGAAAAATCCTGAATGCTCTATCCAAAGAATGGGATGCCAAAATAATTGCCATAGAGGAAGCTAAGAATTTAAATTTAATGCCTATTGAATCACTAATCAATTCTCTTACATCTTATGAACTCAAGCTAAAGGCCAAGGTTGTGGATGATGAAGAAGCAATGCCAAGAAGGAGCATTGCTCTAAAGACCTCTCAAGAGGAAGATGAAAATAGCTCCATCAATCTAGAAGATGAAGATCTTGATGAAGGAGATCTTGCACTCATCACCAAAGGATTTCTTAAACATTACATCAACAAACGAAGAATGAGAAGAGGCGGAGCTACAAACACAAATAATTTCAAAGGGAAGTCAATGACTTGAAATAAAGAAGAAAAATGATAAATGCTTTGAATGCGGTCAACTCGGGCATTTTCCAAATGAGTGTCCTTCCAAGAAAAAGAAGGAAGGAAGAAAATCAAGATTCAACAACTTTCAAATCACATGGGACAATTGCAACTCCGAAGGAGAAGTTGAAGAAGAAATGGAGTCGGCACAAATGGCCTTTATGGCTATTGGAGATAATGAGGTAAAATCTAACTATGACTCTAATGATGAAAATGATGAAGATGATCTTGAAGCTTTCATTTTAAAATTGCATGATAGCTTAAAAGAATCATATGCTAGAAATAAGGAGTTAGTAAAAAAGTCAAATGCTTTATTGAATGCTAACTCTAAACTTGTGAATGAAAACAATAGGCTATCACAAGAAAATCGTGATTTGAAGAAAAGAATGCATGTGAGATCAAAGGTCAAGGAAGAACAAGCCTCCTTGAAGAAAAGAATGGATGATTTGAATGCTCTCTTAGCTAGAAAGAGGATTAAGAAAATGTTGTTGATATGAAAAGAAATAGAAATGTAGCAATCAACAAAAATTTTGTCATGTTTAGAAGGGATGACTTATGTATTGTAAAACCAAAATCTTCTTTATATGGTAATAAAAGCATTATTTGTAAATATTGCCAACAACATGGACATACTAAGAATATGTGTTATGTCAAGAGGAATGAAAAACTTGGAATGAAAGTTGCATGGATAGTAAGAAAATTCACTAACACAAATGGACCCAACAAGATTTGGGTACCAAAAGTTATCAATTGATTTATTGTGTAGGTACTTAACATCGCCAACAATGCTAAGTGGTTCATAGATAGTGGATGTTCAAGGCACATGACGGGTGATGCCTTTCTCTTCACAAATCTTACATCCAAAAACAGTGGAAAAGTCACTTTTGGAGACAATAACAAAGCAAAATCAATCGGCATTGGTGATGTAGGTAAAAATGGTGAAACCTTGATTAAGAATGTACTTCTTGTTGATAATATTCATATTGAACTATAATTTATTAAGTGTTAGTCAACTTTGTGACAAAAATTTATATGTTTTCTTTACCAAGCATGAATGTCTTATCCTTGATAAAAATCATGTTGTTTTATTCAAGGGCACTAGGCACAATGATGTTTATGTGATTCATCTTGATAAAATTAGCAATAGCAATGTAAAATGTCTTACCGCTTCCATAGATGATCCTTGGCTTTGGCATAGAAGACTTTGTCATTTTAATATGGATTTGATTGAAAAATTAGCCAAGAAAGATTTGGTAAGAGGCTTACCAAAACTGAAATTTCTGAAAAATAAAATTTGTGATGCTTGTCAATTTGGTAAACAAGTCAAAGTTTCTTTTAAACCTAAGAATTTTGTGTCTACTCATAAACCTTTAGAATTGTTGCATTTAGACTTATTTGGACCTACTCAATATGCTAGTCTAGGTGGTTGCAAATATGCATTTGTTATCGTAGATGACTATTCTAGGTTTACTTGGGTATTATTTTCTTGTTCACAAAAATGAAGCATTTGAAAAATTTGTAAAATTTTTTTCCAAAATTCAAAATTTATTGGATACAAAAATTGTTCGTTTAAGGAGTGACAATGGTGCCGAATTTAAATTTGGGGGTTTTCCCGACTTTTGTGATCACAACGGTATCTTTCACGAATTTTCGGTTGTTAGAGCCTCTCAACAAAATGGTGTTGTTGAAAGGAAAAATAGGACTCTTCAAGAAACGGCTAGAACTATGATTAGTGAGTGTGACCTACCACAATACTTTTGGGCCGAAGCGGTTAACACGGCTTGTTATGTCATGAATCGAGTTTTATTAAGATCTTCTTTAAATAAAACTCCTTATGAACTCATTTTTTGTAGAAAACCCGTTGTGAGCTATTTCAAAGTTTTTGGTTGCAAATTCTTTATTTTAAAAATCAAAGAGAACTTTGGAAAATTTGACAAAAAATCGGATGAAGGAATTTTTCTAGGTTATTCTAGTGACAAGAAAGCATTAGACACCGAGTGTACAATAGAAGAACGCTTTTAATTGAAGAAGTTGTGCATGTTACATTTGATGAAACTAATGATGTTATCTCAAAGAATTTATGTGAGGATGAAGATGCAGGTATTTTAAAGGAGCTCGAAAAGCTCGTTATTCATAAAGATCATCAAGAGATTACATCAAGCGTTGATATCAACAACCATCAAATTGATGATGAAAAGAATGAGGATGCTCAAAACGATTTTCCAAAAGCTTGGAGATTCGTCTCTAGTCATCCTCAAGATTTAATCATAGGTGATCTATCCGATGGGGTAACTACTCGTTCTCATAGACCATTGAATAATAATTGTGCATTACTTTCTCACATTGAACCCAAACACATAGATGTTGCTTTGAGTGATGAATCTTGGGTTAATGCTATGCAAGATGAACTTAGTCAATTTGAGAAAAATAATGTATGGACCTCAGTTGAAAGACCTTCTTCTCATCCCGTTATTGGTACTAAATGGGTTTTTAGTCTCTGAAACAAATTAAATGACAAAGGTGAGATCATAAGAAACAAAGCTAGACTTGTTGCAAAAGGTTACGCTCAAGAAGAAGGTATTGACTTTGATGAAACATTTGCACCCGTGGCTAGATTAGAATCCATCTGCATGTTTCTTGCATTTGCATGTTTCAATAATTTAAAATTATTTCAAATGGATGTCAAAAGTGCTTTTTTAAATGGTTTTATCGACCAAGAAGTTTTCGTCGAACAACCTCCGGGCTTTGAAAATAAGAATCTTCCAAATTATGTTTTCAAACTTTCCAAAGCTTTATTGGTTTGAAACAAGCTCCAAGAGCTTGGTATGAAAGATTAAGTGGCTTCTTGATAGAAAATGGTTTCAAAAGAGGTATAGTTGACACCACACTTTTCACAAAAACTGATTTAAAAGGATTGTTAATTGTTCAAATTTATGTTGATGATATTATTTTTGGAGCAACTAATGAAAGTTTGTGCAAGGATTTTTCACAATTAATGCATTAATTCAACAGAAGAGTTTGAGATGAGTATGATGGGCAAGTTGCAATTATTTCCTCGGACTACAAGTTCATCAAACTAAGGAAGGAACATTTATTACACAAATCAAGTACACAAAGGAGCTGCTCAAACGATTTGGTATGGAAGATTGCAAACAAGTTTGTACGCCAATGTGTACTTCAACCAAACTTGATAAAGACGAAGAAGGTAATAGTGTTGATGAAAAACACTATAGAGGTATGATCGGAAGTCTACTTTACTTAACTGCCAGTAGACCAGATATCATGTTTGCTGTTTGTTTATGTGCTAGATTTCAATCTTGTCCTAAAGAATCACATTTGATGGCAATTAAAAAAGAATTTTTAGATATCTAAAAGGAACAACGGATTTTGGTCTGTGGTAGCTAAAGTCCTCTACATTTGATCTGATTAGCTATTCTGATGCTGACTTTGCTGGGTGTAAAATTGATAGAAAAAGCACCAGTGGTATGTGTTATTTTCTGGGAAATTGTCTTGTAGTCTTGGTTTAGTAAAAAACAAAATTCCATTTCTCTTTCTACGGCTGAAGCCGAATACATTGCTGTCGGAAATTGTTGTACTCAACTTCTTTGGATGAAACATACTCTGAAAGATTTTGGTGTAATTTTTGATTGTGTTCCTATATTGTGTGACAACACTAGTGCAATTAATCTCACAAAAAATCCTGTTATGCACTCTGGAACCAAACACATTGATGTTAAGCATCATTTCATTAGAGACCTCGTTTGTCAAAAGGAAATTCGTGTTGATTATGTGCCTACTTCAGATCAATTGGCTGATATTTTTACAAAACCCTTAGCTCTAGATCGCTTTGAATCGCTCAGAAAATGCTTAGGAATTTTAAAGATAAATTTGGCATAGGTTCATAGTTCGGACACACTCCTTCGTCCGAACAACTTTCCTTTCGGACGCTCTGGATCGTCCGAAAGCATCTGTTACTTCTCGGACGCTCATATTCGTCCGAACGATATTCCTTTTTTCCTTAAACTCATTTCTGGAAATCTTCCAGACGCGCAGAGTCGTCCGAAAGAACTTCGGACGCACTAGCTCATCCTTCGGCCGTCCGTTCTTCAGCTTTCGGACGCTGTGTATAAGAGACACTGTAGTGTAAAAGAGACAGAAAGGTACCCCTGTTTCATTAAAACCGTCCAAATTCCCCTTTCCGGACTTACCCTCTCCCTCGAAACCCTTAGGCGATTTTTCTTCCTCTCCACTACCCCCTCCAAATTCCCACTCTCTCTTCCAAAATTGATTGGAAAATCATCCTACCCATAGCCCTCATCACCTAAATCACATCTCATTTTCCCCATTCACCATCTCATTTCCTCAAAATCTCAACAATCTTCAACTCCTTCAACGAACCTCTTGCATCCATTACAATTGTAAATGGAAAAATTCTTTTCAAATTTTTCAAATTCTGATGGTTTTTGAATCAGAATTTGATGTAATTACGAGGAGAATCGTCAGCCAATCCTCAAGTCTCCACCACTCCAACTTTATCAAAATTCATCGATATATCAATGCCAAGGCATCTGAACGGTATACTTCGCTTCTAAGAAAATCTATAATCGTTCAACGTCCCGTTTCTAATAGTCTATTTGATGAATTTAATCTTCCAATTATCAAATCCTATTTTGAAAAACAAAATTGGGGTCATCTTGTGCACTTTGATTTACCGGTTTATCATGACATGGTGCTTCAGTTCACGGCCAATCTTCGGAAAGGTCCTACTGTTCGCACCCTCACTTCTCGTGTGAACAACACTGATCTTGAGATTTCATCAAACATAATTAACACCATTTTTGAATGCGAAATCTCAAACCCCACTGATTTTTCCTATTTCTTTTCGTTAGACAAATGGCCTGATGATACTCAGTTTGATATTGATGAAGTTAGAGCCATTTTTAACATCCATTTTAAACAGGCCTCGGAAGCCAAAACTACTTTGCTTTCTCCTGAACTTAATATTCTGTACACCCTTGTCACAAATCTGTTATTACCAACTGACGGGCATCGATCGAGCCGGAAAGTTTGAAGAAACATTCCTTTTGGAAAATTTCTTTGCAAAGTGTAGGATTTCCTCAACGTTCCATTCAGCTGAAACAAACAATATCCTCCCTATTTTAACAAATCCTACATTGAACGCAAAGGCCTCTATTTTTTCAACGATCAATGGCTAACTAAGGCAACCTTTGATATTGCACAATCACAATCCCATGCCTGAAGGTCTGTCTCTTATACACATCTAGATGTGTATAAGAGACAGGCTCAGAACCATCTATTTGTTTCATCTCTTTCACATATCTGTCTCTTATACACATCTAGATGTGTACAAGTCAGACATTTCAATCTAGTTCCACAAAGAGAAAGCTAAAACGACTTACAAACTCGTCAAATGATACTCCTAGATGTGTAACTCAGTATTGGCATGTCAGTCTGCTCAAGTTCAATTTGCTAATCTTCAGTCCCAATATCCACTTGAGTCATCTTCCGACAGTGATGAACCTGAAGATGAACATACACGTGAAGACAATGCAGAAGCTGCTCAAGGAGCTGCCGATGACGATGACGACGAGGATGAAGATATTGACGACACGTTTAACTTTATCATGCAACGTCGTACCGGGGAGGAGGATGATAGTGAAGCCACAGCTGAAGATGTTCCATCCAAACGTCAAAGGACTGAAAAGCGCTCCAAAAAGCGAAATGACTCCCTTTAGTTCTTTTTCCTATTTTGTACTTTGTTTTCAGCGATTCTCTGCTTTTTAGAACATTTCAGCATTTCCTTTGGTGTTCAGCAATTATGTGGCTTGGATATGTATTTACTTAAACTTTTCAGTTGAATGTATTAAACTTATTTCATTTCTATCAAAACTGCCTGCATGGTCTAAGGGGGAGTCTTTTTGATTGATGTCAAAAGGGGGAGTAGTTATACTATTGTGTCCTGTGATATGATTACATTATTGTGCTTTGATATGATTAATTTGTTGATAATTGATATCCAATTATGATATATTGCAAATTGATTAGTCATATTCAATTGAGGTTTGTCATCATCAAAAAGGGAGAGATTGATGTTTTCCAAACCTTATTTTGATGATGACATAAACACTTAACTCTGTAAAACAAGCTTTTGCAGGAACAGATCTTTCAGACGCACAGGACTGTCCGAACTAGGACAAAACTCCTCGGACGCATTGCATCGTCCGAACAAACTGGCAGAAAGAATGGGATCCTACTGCCTTTCTTTCGGACGCTCAGGACCGTCCGAAACCTCTGTCGGACGAAGGACCGGACGCATGCTCGAACGTCCGAACGAAGCCTCTCAACAACACTGAAAGAAGATCGGACGCTTCCTCGGACTATATGGCAATGATATCTCTCATGCAAACGACCATGGGCTATTTTTTGTGCATTTAGTACTTAGCAGGATTTTTTGAATGAGTTGAAACCACTATTTCTTGCTCTTAAAAATAGGGGCTTTAATAACCTGAAGAAAGTATCTAATCTAGATGTGTATAAGAGACCTAAGAAAAGAGTAATTTGAGTGCAAATTGACTATAGTGGTTCACACTTGTACACAAGTGTGAAGTTGTGAGTGCAATTCAACTTTGAGTGGAGTGATAAGCTTGTATGAAAGTGTGGTTGTAAGTAAGATTCTTGGCTCAACTAAAAGAGTTTTAGTGTGAGCAAGAACTTCCCAACTTTGTAAAGATTATTGACTCACCAAGTGTGTGAAGCATTCAAGAAATTTGATACTTCAAACTTGCTAGCTTGGAAGTATTGTTTGTTCAATTTTTCTCTCTTTACTTTACTGTTCTAGTAAATTTATTATATCTGCAGTTAAATTATAAAGCTCACTATTTTCTGAAAGCATAATTTTTAGAAACCTAATTCACCCCCCCTCTTAGGTTGCTTTGGGGCCAACAGTTTCCATCATTCAACAAGATTTTATGCATGCATATGGAAGGGCTAGAATCTACTTGATTCCCTTAATATCATCAATGGACCAAGCAATGGCCTCTTATGCATTTTAAGAACCACAATCAATCTTTCAAGTTGCTCACTTGTTAAAGATGCATTCACAATCACCGGATATGTCTCATTTTCACCACGATATGCATGCATTAGGTGAGTTGGCAAGAGGTTTAAGTTCCAACTTGGGGGGTTCGTTGGTCAGAGACCCATTTTTACCTTTTTCTTAATTCTTCTCATCTTCCTTTTGCAGTAAGGTCTCATCCTCCAAATGATTCACATGCCTCATCCCTTCATCATCATCTTGATTTAACGCATTTGACTCCAAGACCTCTTCTTCCATTGAAAAATTATCCATTGCATTCCTACAATAATCATCAAATAAATCATCTACCACATTAATATTCATAACATCTTCAAAAATTGAAGGAAACTTTAATGATCTAAAAACATTAAATGTAACAATTTCATAATTTATTCTGCATTCCAACTTCCCTTCTTGAACATCAATAAGTGGGTAAGACCGGTTGCAAGGAAAGGTCTTCCAGGAATGATTGACATCTCTTCATCCTCTTCCATTTCAAGCACAATGAAATCGGCTGGAAGGTAGAGTTTATCAATTTTCACAATCACATCTTCAATGATCCCTGTTGGAAACTTTATGCTTCAGTCCACAAGTTCCAATGAGATACTTGTTGGCTTCAATTGTCCTCTATTTAAGTTATTGAACACCAAAAAAGGCATGAGATTTATCGAGATCCCAAGTCACACTCTCCCAAATTGTAAACCCCTAATTTCACATGGTATAGAAAATGATCCGGGGTCCTTGAGCTTTGGTGGCAACCTTTTTGTAAGGAGTGCACTACAATTCTCCGCTAAGCATAAAATTTCATCTCCATGCAACTTTCTTTTCGAAGTAAGGACTTGTTTCATGAATTTGGCATAGGTAGGCATGTTCTCAAGTGCGTCCATGAAGGGAATGTTGATTTCAAGCTTTTTGAAATTCTCAAGAAACTTTTTGATAACTTACTTCTTGCTTTTTCTTTATCCTTTAGCCTTTGAGGGAATGACACATTAACATGTTTCGGCTCATCATGCTTTGGATCTTTGCCTTCATTGCGTCGTGATTTGGGCTTAATAGACTCATTCATCATTTTACCTTGCCCATTTGATGACTTCTATATTTCTTTCTCTTCATCGCCAACTTCGTCCTTTTCTCCATTTTTCAACAAATTTTTCCCAACTCTTTCTTCCAACTCTTTACCACTCCTAAGAGTGATAACCTTGCATTGCTTCTTAGGGTTTGGAATGGTATCACTCGGAAGCACCCCTAAAGTTCTCTCGTTATTCATCCTTGCCAATTGGCCTAATTGAATTTCTAAATTCCTTGTAGATGCCTTCAAGTTCTCATAATCCCTGTTGTGTTCATCATTTTTCCTATCCAACTCTCTTCTCAAGTACTCGGCCTCTCTTTTCCAACCTTCTTCACCCAAATTCTCTCTTGGAGCATATTGATCATGATACATGTGGTTGGGAAGAATTTGCATAATGGAAAGAAAGTCTTTGTTGTTGGTTTTGAATGAAGGGTTGGGGAAAGGTTGATATGAGTTAGGTAGGAAATTTCTTGGATGTGGTGGTTGATAAGGTCTAGATGAGGAATTCGGGGCTTGAGTGTGTTGGGCATTTTGAGGTGGGGAATTTGGTTGGTAAGAAGGGTTGGATTGGTTATTGGTTTTACTGCATGAGAAATTTGGGTGATTTCTCCGAGAAGGATTGTATGTGTTCCCATAATTTCTGGATTGGTTCCTTGGAAATGATGGTTGATTAGCCACATAATTGATTTGCTCATTAGATCCAAATGGCATCTCACATTGTCCATTGGCATGGCCGCCTCCACAAAAATCACATGTCATGCTTGGTTGAGTTGGAGAAGAAGACATAGCATTTACACTACTAGGTTTCCCTAGATTCTCCAACACCTTTGCCATGTTGTTCATCATACTCATGAACATGCTTTGTTGTGCCAAATGTAGGGAGGGAATCTTGCATGTTTAAATTCAACGCTCCATTATTTGCATTGGATTGATTAGCTTGGTATTGAACCACCGGTGGAGTCATCGATCCATGATAGTAGTGGTTGTATGCCATCCTATTTAACAACTTTTGAGCTTTTTCCAAAGTCTCATATGAGATAGAACCATTGGCGGAGGCATCCACGATGGATTTTGTCTCTTGAAGAAAACCATTATAAAAGGTTTTGATTTGAAGCCACAAAGGAATGGCGTGATGTGGACATTTTCTTAGCAACTCCTTGAATCTTTCCCAAGCTTCTCCTAGGTTTTCACCAACATCTTGTTTGAATGATGTAATTTCATTCCTCAATTTGGTGGTTTTTGCGGTTGGAAATTATTTCGCCAAGAACTCTTGAGCAAGTTGATTCCAAGTGGTGAATGTTCCTTGGGCGTGGTATTGCAACCATGACTTTGCCCTATCACGAAGAGAAAAAGGAAATACCCTTAACCGCACACAATCCGGGTGTACTCCTTTAAACTTCAATGTGACTAAGACTTCTTCAAAATTCATGAGGTGTGTGTTTTAGTCTTCATTAGGTCCTTCCCCAAACATAGCATGGGCTTGGAGCATTTGGATTAGGGCAGGCTTAATTTCAAAATTGTTGGCTTTTTATGTTATGCATCCGTGCAATGCTTGAATTCGCCCCATCAAAATTAGGTAAAGCATACTTCCTCAATGGCCATCCATTCCCATTTATGCCATTTCCATTCCCGTATCCACCAATCCCATTATTTCCAACAACCTCATCTTCATCATTTTCCATGTTCAAATTCCTTTGATGAACATTAGCATTTTTCCTTGCAATTCTTTCTTGTTCTTGTTGTACCCTTCTCAGTCTTCTAATTTCTCTTAGCTCTTTCTCCCTTTCCTTTTCTAAGCAAATGAATGGCCCTTGATTACATCGTACCATGCACAAAAACACAACCAAGGCAAATAGTCAATTGAAATTCCAAGTCAATTCCACAAGACAGTCCAACAACATAAAAATACACAAAATTAACAACTAAACTAAACTAAACTAAAGTGCTTAATCTACACGACCGTATAGCGCTTGATATTGCCAAAAATTGAAGACAATCCCCGGCAACGGCGCCAAAAACTTGTCTAGTCTACTAAGGTAGAGATCAATTTAAAGCAACAAGCAATAAGAAACCTCACAAAACCTATACATTATACCTCATTTTTGCAAGTATACGGAATTAGTAGTAGTATAGGATGAGTGGGTATCATCCTACAAGGACTGTTGGAAGGCAGTTACCAAATTTTACGAGTCTATGTAGTTAAGCAAGATCAATCAATGGATGGTGATATTACTCTACTCAAAATCATAATTCAATGCAAGCAATTAAAACCTAATTTTAAACTAGCTTATCACTAAAGAAAGTAAGTGAACTAAATAATTACAAAATTGAGAAACTACTTAATCTATTCTAGTTAAAGCAAATAAAGAAAGCAATTAATTCTAATCAAAGCCAATTGAAATAGCACTAAAATTAAAGAGCAAATAAATTAACTCAATAGAATCACCATAAAAAGACATTGCAAAGGTAGAAATTAACAAATTTAAACTAGAAATTGAAAGAGTTAAACTTGAAATCAAAATATTTTTGGTTTTTTTTGGTAAAAATAAAGAAAGTCCACAAAAAATTAACCAGAAATTAAAGCAAGAAACGGAAGATTCTTACTTAAAAAGTAAGAAATTAACTAAGACCCTAATTTTTCTAAGAACCCTAATTTGCAAGCAAAGAAATTTCTACTAATTTAAACTAGATAACATGTAAAAATTATATCTACGCGAAACTTGCGATTAACCCAGTACAAATATCTAATCAAAATTCAAACTTGCTAAGAAATGAAAAGTAAATCTAAGAGACAATTAAAGAGAAAATTCTATTTAAGAAGAAACTTAATGTTCAAGAAATCCTAATCTATCCTAAAATCTATTTTTCTAACTACTATTACTACTCCTACTTACTTAAAGTTCACCCAGTTGAGAAATTTCATCCTCTAAAAGTAGCTTAAATAGTACAAGTAAAAACTAGAAAGTAGTCCCTAATCTATTACAAATTTGCCCTCCATACTTAAGCATTCGCAAGTCGAGATCACGATCTAGACTCGGTAATATTTTAAGTGACTTTACCGATCCGGATCGCGATCTGGACAATCCAAATTGTGATCTGGACTCTCTTCCAGCAGCCCCTTTTTTTTTTGGTTATTGCATTTTGGTCCCTCGAGCTTTGTTTAGTCCAGCTTCCAACTTCTAATTTTTACCTGCACAAAATTAACATAATTAAGTCATTGATTAAGCAAAATTTTTAACAAAAACTTATCATCTTTAACAAGAACAAAAATATAAACACATATGTAAGAAATTAATTAAAATTATCAATTACTACCCAATTTTGGGTTGTACACTATCAAAATGCCATAATTTAGAGGAAAATAACTCTAGTTTACTAGAGTTATCAAGTACTGAAAATGTTACAAAATTGGTGATCTTGATGTTCAAATGGTGTAGAAGTTGTGAACATTGTGTCAGGCAAGGGCATCCAAGAGAAAAATGTTGGGAATTGCACCCTCACCTCAAGCCTAAGAATCTGCCAAGTAAGCCAAATGCTCAAGAAGTTAACCAACCAATGAGAGTAATCCTAACTCATACCTTTTGTAGGAATTAGCTAATCTTCACAACTCTCGCAAAGCAAGCTTGTCTCACAGCCAAGGTATAAAATCTAACTCGAATGCTCGTTTTGAATCATGGATTATTGATTCGGATGCTAGAAATTACATGTTAAAGGATAAGAGAAATACATCCAGTATTGAATCATTCTATGATGAAAAACAAGTTACAATTGCTATAGAGTCGAAATACCTATAGGAATAGAAAAATTGAACATTTTAGCACACCAAACTGAAGGATATACTTACCTAGGTTAATAACCAAATAACAAAAAGAGAGACATAAAATTTGGTTAGAACTCGCCAAAGTGCCTTAAGAGGTTCTCAAATACCGAAATAAAAAAAAGAGAAATATACAGATTTTGTTGGAACCAAAGTGCCTTAAAAAGGTTCCCAAAAACCAAATATCTCGAAAATTAAATATAGATAAAGGATTTCACCTGCGCTCGTTTGGGAAGGTCGAGATAATAAATATTTGAGTTGGCCCAAGTATCAACCAAAGCAAATGACCAAAGAGTATTACATCATGAAATGAAGGTCAGTTCATTCCTTTTGAATTAATAAGGCCTAGCATGCATAAAAGAAGTCAGACTGCATTAGACGGCTCCCTTCTAGGAATACATATAACAAAAATTCTAAATATTTCATTAGAAGCCGATCAATTTTAAGAGATAACAGCGCTTTCGTTGCGCATGGCAGCTTTGTTCTAGACAACCTCGCTCCTTCTTTCGTTCCTGGTTGAACTGGACCCTAAGGGAATAAATTATCCTTGAACTTTTAGCGATTGAATGTGGATTCTGTCTCTCGGTCTGTCCTCCTATTCGAGCAAGCCTAAGGCTTGTCTCTTTTGTATCAGCATTGGCTTTTTGCTTTAGCCAGTGTACCAGCTTTCCCGCCTTTAGTCCTTCTTTTACATTCTTCTTTTATTTTTATTGAAAGCATTCTTAGTGTGTTAAGGGTCAATGGCTTTTGAGAATGTCTACCTCCTTACCCCAAGCAAATAAGGATTTTTCTTTCTTACCTCACTCGGCTCAGTGATTGAAGTTGCTCGCCTAGAGGTTAGGGCTATATTATATTCCTAAGAAAGAAAGTTAACTGTACCCGGGGCTTGTTTGAAGGGATATTAAGGCTAGTACAACAAAATCAACCAAATGGTTTCAAATACATTCAAGTAAGCAAAGGTTGAACCTAAAAGAGCTCGTCTTGAAAATGAGGGGACCTTCCAGTAGGCAATGGTTCGCTCTAAAAGGTCAGCTACGGATGGCCTGAAAAAGGAAATAAAGAAGTAGAAAGAAGTCCAAAGGCCAGGGTGCCAAGGACAGAGGAAGATGTGAAGAGATGAACAAGAATCATCTAAATAAAAAAGAGAAAAAGAAAAATGGTGATTGGCGAGAAGACCCACTCACTACCATGTCAAACATGAGATTAGGGAATAGACTATATAAGCGAAATCTCCCCCCATACATCACCATGTTTGTGGTGCCTACAGATCAGGAAGGGAGCTCTCGAGCTTAAAAACCATGGGCCAAGCTTCAGTGCCTGAAGGATTGCTACCTCTTTTTGAGGTACTCTACCCTTTGTTGGAATCAAACATCCAAGAAGGCCGTCATATTTGGAAACAAACATCCAAACTAAGGCCCCACGACTTAGGGAAAAAAATTATATTCTTGTTTCCAACAAAGAAAGCATTGTTATGTTGTGAGAATCAAGGTTACAATTGCTACCAAAAGAGAAAGCTATGGGAATCTTGAGGCTTTTAAACAAAAATAAGGGCTCTTTATAGCCAAAAGAAAATTAATATGATGCTGATGTGAAGTGACGAGTCACAGAAAAATTAAACATCCCACTATTGGAAAAATGTTTTGTTTGCTGGCATTAATGATGTTATGAGTATTTTATCGCAAATCACATATAAGTATGCATATTCCAAAGGATACACCTAGAGAAACAGAAAGTTGTTTGACAATAAAGCACCAGCCAAAAGGTCTCCTCAGTCACACTCGGCCACAAGTTTGAGTCAAAATAACATCATGCAATCAGAAATCATTTATGCATGGGCTCTGGTTTGCCTTGGATGGACATTAAGAGGTTAGGAAAAAGGACATTAAATGATAGCAATCTCTCAAGAATAGTATTTGCTCCATAAATATTTATCCTATCAAGTTTGAGGTGTTCAGAAATAGATTCTCCGAAAGGAGGTACAAAAATAATTATTGCAAGAAGCGTGGTATAATCCCTATTGTTGTATTATTCATAATAAAAATATAATAAAGAAACATGGATGAAAGTAATAGAATGTAATATTATGTTGAGGTGGTTATTATAGAGAATCCCTAAGTAACGTTGGCACCTGATGCTGATCGTCCTTAACGTTGGTCCTGATTCTGATCAGCTCGAAGTCGATCAGCATTAGGAAGAGGAACGCTGAACAAAATTAGCATCCCGATCAAAGCTTGGTCATGAAAATCAAAAAGTTTATCCATATCAAAGGATTCTATAGAACAAAGGAAGTTAGAAATTTGAACTACCTCAGAGGCTTGCCTGTGCTGAATAATAGGGGACTTGATAGCTTCCACCGTGTCGTTGGGTAGCACACTCTGAAGAATGTTTTGCTTAGTTCAAGCTACTATTAATAGGTCCCCTAAGGCTTCTACAGAAGACTTAGTAACCGAAAGATCATACAAATTGAAGCTGAAAAAATCCATAGGATTATCAGGAAACTGTCCATTGGCAAAATCCATAGCATCCCTGAACCCAAGCTTGTGTACGTCCTTGTAGAGGCTCTTCAAGTTATTGGCCAGACCAGTAGAAGAGAGAAAATCATTTACACCCTTGAGAGGCCACATGCCCTCTAAGTCAACCTTCTTAGCTATAAGTGACTTTGAAGTTCAGTTTTTAGTCTCTCAATTTTAGACCACGAAGACTTGAGCTCAACATGAGAGCTTCTATATCCTTGGACGCTTGAATAAAGGCTTGTTTCAGCTTTTTTACCTGGGTAGAGAGGCGATTTTTCCAACTTGTTGGTCCCAAAGAGCAACCTAAGAGGGGGGGGGTGAATTAGGTTGTATCTAAAACAAACCTTTTTATGTGCTTAATAAAAATGTAAACTTTATGCACCAAATAAAAACTTAAGCACAAATGAATACAATAGATATTCAACAATTTAAGCTTAAAGAACAAATAAGAATATTGAGATTAAGAGAACCAAACCAAACTCCCAAGCTTCTTCCAAGGCAACTACCAAGTTCACAACTTGAAGTTTAGCCACTAAAAGTCTCTTCAAAATAGGTGAGACAATAACCTCTTGTACACAAATGAGGATCACTCTTGCTCACACTAATTTCCTTTAGTTGAGCCAAGAGTTTTACACTCACAACCTTCCTTTGTTACAATTAGGTTATCTCTCCACTCTTACACTTGAAAAACTCTTGCACTTTTAAGCTCTTTTCACAAAACTACCTACACTATTACAACACTTGTACCTACTATTTCTCCCAAATAGCTCAAGAATTATTTGTAATCAACGTAGAAGTCTCTCCTAATTTCATTCAGGCTTAGGGGTATTTATAGTTGACCAAAATCTACTTCCAACAACTTTCCAACGGCTATTTTCTGTTTACTGGAAAACTAGCAGTTGGATCTTTCGGACGGCCGATGTAGCAAGTGTATGTCCGAATGAACTAGCTGTTGGACTGTTTGGACGGCCGCAACTAAACCCTACGTCCGACGTTGTGTCCATTCTCTGAGGATATTTGTTCGGACATCCGAGGATACGTCCAAACCTGCATCCGATCGAAGCAATGTCTTCTGAAAATATGATCGAACGCTGTTCTTCGTCCGAGACTACTTCAGGTTCTTTGTGTCGGATGATTACAATCATCCGAAACTCTGTCTTTCGGAATAGTCATTTGTGTCAATGGAGTCTTCTGGTTGTTTTATTCGGACGATCATTTGCGTCCGAACTTACCTGTTTTTCTGCACACTTGTTTTCAAACCATTAGTGTAATTTGGTCATCATCAAAACATGATTAACATAACTGGGGTTCAACAATCTCCCTCTTTTTGATGATGACAAATCAATTGAACAATTTTAAAAACAACCAAAAAATATGAATCATAAGTTAAGAAGTTTTGTCCAATATTTTCTCCCCCTTTTGACATCATCAAAGCATAACAAAGAGAATGCAATTTAAGCTCCCCCTTAGTTTGTTCTCCCCCTTGAAAGGTGAATATAATTCAATATGAGTAATGAAGAATATGTCAATTTATGCAAAACGTTTATTCCCATCAAGAATATATATTCAAGTAGATATGAGGAAATTCATGCAAAGATTAGGATCAAAACAATTTTTGCTCATTCCTCACCAAAAAACATCATCAGAACAATGAAACATGTGTGATGCAATTTTTCGTAATGTAAAATAATCCATTAAAAAAATTTGAATGCTCCCCTTTTCTTTTAGAAGATGTGACTTATTATAGACAAAAAAAAATTGGGGATACATATTTCCTAGCATTCTAAACAAATTCAAACACATAGATGAGTAATATTCAAGAGAACATAGTTCAACTTGATAAATGAAAGCACACAAAATTTTAGATATTACCCATTTCAATATCATCTTAGCTCATATGCCTTGAACACCCTCCATTGATAATATATCTTGAATTCTTTGGTGTTCTTCCAAGCATACCTACATGCAAAGTTAAGCAACAACTTTTGGTACCCAAACTTTCTTGGGTCCAATTGGGCTAGTAACATACTTAATCACCCAAATAGAATTTATTCCTAATATTTCATTTCTTTTAACATAACAATTTTTCTTTATATGTCCATGTTGATTACAATAATTACAAATAATATACTTATTGCCATAAAAAGAAGATTTAGACTTTACAAAGCATAAATCATCCTTTTTGATTATACCTGTCTCTTAAAGGTGATAAAATTTTTGTTCAAAAACATATTTCTAGTTCTTTTCTTTTCAAAAACATTTTCTTTCTTCTTTTTCAAAATATCAAATCTTCTCATTTAATTTCTTCTTCAATGAAGCTTGTTCTTCCATGATCTTGGTTTTTTCAACAAATTTTTTCTTCAAAACATCATTCTCTTTTGTCAAAGAATTATTTTCATGCACAAGTTTTGAGTTGGCACTCAATAAAGCATTAACTTTAATTTTTAACTCTTTGTTCTTAGCATATGATTCTTTCAAACATTCATGCATTTCAAAAATAAATGATTCAACATCATCATCATGATTATCACATGAATCATCACAAGAATCACAACTAGAGGTTACCTCATTATTGCCAAGTGCCATAAAAGCCATTTGAGCCTCGTCATATTCTTCTTCAACCTCTCCATCCGAATTGCAATCATCCAAAGTGATTTGGAAGTTGTTGAAGTGAGACTTCCTTGAGTCTTTTCTCCTTTTTTATGATTCGAGGAGTTTTAAATGCTATGCTTCTTTTTCCCTTTGCCTCGTCATCTTGTACCTTGTATTTCAACTTCAATTCAAAAGAGGTTAGAGAATTGATCAACGAATCAATAGACATAGAATTTAAATTTTTTAGACTCTTCTATGGCAATGGATTTAGGTTCCCATTCCTTAGGTAAAGCATTCAAAAATTTTCTATTCTTTTCACCCAAGGAATATTCTTTACCCAAACCTTCCAAATCCTTTACCATATCATTGAACCTACAATACATCTTGTCAATGTTCTGATGAGGTTCCATTTTGAAGGATTCATATTTAGCCACAAGAAGTGACTTCTTTCGCTCTCTTATATCTTCACTTCCTTCATGGATTTCTTTCAATTTGTCCCATATCTCCTTGGCTGATATGCAACCTTTTGCTTTAGAAAACTATCTGCATCCAAAGCATTATACAAAATATTAATGGCTTTAGCATTTAAAGATAAATTTATTTTATCTTGTGCATTTAACTCACCGATTTGTATATCTAGTCTTAGGCTTTAATCTATGAGTATTTTCATCAAGAATATTTGCCTCAAAAGGACCTTCATAAATAAATACCACAATTCAATATTAATAGATTGAACAAAAATTTTCATTCTATCCTTCCAATAAACAAAATTAATTCCATTAAACATGGGAGGTCTAGAAATAGAATGCCCCTCTAAAAACAAGGCATTATTGGTTGTCATGATCTTTACTCTAATGCAATTTAAGCAAAAATAAAGAGACCAATGCTCTGATACCAATTGTTGGTCCCAAAGAGCAACATAAAAAGGGGGGTGAATTAGGTTGTATCTAAAACAAACATTTTTATGTGCTTAATAAAAATGCAAATTTTATGCACCAAAGAAAAACTTAAACACAAATGAATACAACAGATATTCAACAATTTAAGCTTAAAGAACAAATAAGAATATTGAGATTAAGAGAACCAAACCACACTCCCAAGCATCTCAAGCTTGGAGCTTAAAACTACAAAGAGTTTACACTTACAAGGCAACTACCAAGTTCACAACTTGAAGTTTAGCCACTAAAAGTCTCTTTAAAGTAGGTGAGACAATAACCTCTTGTACACAAATGAGGATCACTCTTGCTCACACTAATTTCCTTTAGTTGAGCCAAGAGTTTTACACTCACAACCTTCCTTTGTTACAATTGTTATCTCTCCACTCTTACACTTGAAGAACTCTTACACTTCTAAGCTCTTTTCACAAAACTACCTACACTATTACAACACTTGTACCCACTATTTGTCCCAAATAGCTCAAGAATTATTTGTAATCAATGTAGAAGTCTCTCCTAATTTAATTCAGGCTTAGAGGTATTTATAGTTGCCCAAAATCTGCTTCCAACAACTTTCCAACGGCTATTTTCTGTTTACTATAAAACTAGCCGTTGGACCTTTCGGACGGCCGATGCAGCAAGTGTGCGTCCGAACGAACTAGCCGTTGGACTGTTCGGAAGGCTGCTGCTAAACCCTGCGTCCGACTAGCATTGTGTCCGTTCTCTGAGGATATTCGTTCGGACGTCCAAGGATGCGTCCGAACCTGCGTCCGATCAAAGCAATGTCTTCTGAAAATATGATCGGACGCTGTTCTTCGTCAGAGACTACTTCAGGTTCTTTGTGTCAGACGATAACCATCGTCCGAAACTCTGTCTTTCAAACAGTCATTTGTGTCCATGGAGTCTTCTGGCTGTTTTGTTCAGACGATCATTTGCGTCCGGACCTACCTATTTTTCTGCACACTTGTTTTCAAACCATTAGTGTGATTTGGTCATCATCAAAACATGATTAACATAACTGGGGTTCAACACAACTCCTCCTTAAGGGTGTTTAGAGTGGATTTGCTTTCCCTTTTCATTTTTTCTTCAAAAGTGGCCAAAAATTTGGTATCTCTTTTTGAAGTTTCTCTATCATTTTAGTTATACCGTCTAAACATTGGTTCAAGAAAGGTATGGCTGAAATGGCAGTAGTATTGCCTAAAGTTGAATAGGCACACAGATAATACGTCTTCAGAATAATCTTCAAATACTTTACCTCCTTAGGAGAAAAGGCATGTTGGAGGAAGTTGTGGATTGTTTTAGAATTATCTAGACTACTATGGGTGCTTATCGCCCAATTTGAAATATACTTCACATGAACTGAGTCCTCAGCAGATAGATAGCAAATTTTCTTGGATGGGTTGACTGGATCAATTTGTCAACTTATTGGCTTGTCTCCGCAACTTGGTCTAAAGGCACACTGGTAGAGGCTTCTATCAAAAAAGGGTCAATGGATTTCCTGGAGTCCAAAAGGACAATGGCAGGGGAACATTTTCTCTTCTAAGGCAAAATTGTCGCAACCTGAGATGAAGTAGGTTATAGTAAAGCTTCAATAGAAGCAGGCAACTTAGAAGAAATTGCTGCAATAGAGGGCTGTTTAGCAGAAACAGCCACACTTTTTCAAATCTGATTAAGAGGCATAGGAGTTATGGAAGGCGTTGCAGTTCTAGATATGCTTGTTTTTCTTCTGGATCAATGTAAATACTGAGACCTAGAGAACTTCTTGGGAACAAGACTTTCAGAAGTACCTTTTTTAGAATTCCTTTCTGGATTAGATGTTATGGAGTTGGAAAAAAGAAGAAAGATTTCTTATAAAAATTCTTCCATTTTGGGGGAGAGAAGCCTGTAATTGACACAAAAAGTAGACCCTATGATAAATACCCAATCAAAATAATTAGAACTATATAGGATGATAATTGACTATGTACGGGTTAAATCTGGCATAGGTGGGAGTGTTAAAGCACAAATTAAAGGCAATGTGCCTTAAGGCACGCTCTAGCGAGACATTAAAGTTGAGGTAATGGGAGGTCAAATGGGAAAACAATTCCCTTCTTCAGACTTGAGCGAGTCAATTATCAACCTCCGTTAGCAGGGACATAAGAGATATTTTTTGGACAAAAAAGCAATCGCCTGTAACAGAAACTTCACAACAATCGAACTACTCAGTTAAAGATAGGACAAAGCGTGGCTTTCGGCTGAACCTGACCATAGTCAATAGATTCAACCGAGGGGACTCTTCAAAATACATAAAGGGTTCTCCCAATAGAATAACGACATGTGTCTTGGAGACCCACTAAGTGCAGTCTTGTAAAATAGCCTGCAAGTAGATATGTACGTATATACATAGGTGATTGAATATGTTCGGTCAGCTAATTGCCTTAGTCTGAACTAATAAGAGGTCAGAGGTTTTGACATAAGCCTAGGAGCCTTAGTCTAAAATACCTATCAATGGCATGTAAATACAATAACGGCCACAAGAATGATCTCCATATTAAGCAATGCAAGCCTAAAGGCCAATCGTACGCATAATTCTTTCATTTTATCACTCTAATGCATTCTGAATTTCATCAATAGTAGTTTGTTGTCATAGTATTCAATAGCTTTTGAGCCTCCTCCAAGGTCTTGAATGATAGAGAACCTCTTGCCGAACGCATTAACTATCCTTTTAGCTTCTTGTAAAGCCCATTATAGAAGGTTTGCACTTGAAACCACAATGGAATTGCATGATGGGAACAATTTGATTGAAAAGTAGTTAGGGCGTGTAGAATACTTTGGCTATCGATTCCATTGATTTATGATTATCATTTTTCTTTGTTGAGTGTTGTGCGTGTGAGTTGTGACTGTCCTGTGAGTAGTAATTTATCTTTTTCCGAGTGTTGAGTATTTGTATTGCATACACTTATGATTTCTTACCCTTTTTATCTATCCCTAGTGTCCATTTTGAACCTAATTGGCCTATTTTCTTTGTTAGCCAGTTAATTTAGTCAATTTTCCATTTTCTTTATCTTCTCTTCTACCCGGCCCATTACATTATCTAGTGTTGATCTCTTTGATTTCGTCATTGTCATGTTCTTTATTTATGATGGATAATTGAGTGTGTTGACTTATTTATTGGGGAAGAAGTCCAAACCTCATGATATCAACGTCCTTAATAAGTCTCATTGCTCTTAAAAAAAAAGGGCAAAAGAGAGGAAGAAAAAAGAAAGGAAGAAGAAAATTGTTGATTTATCAATTTTTTTTTTTGTACAAGTGTGTTATTAAATAAAGAAGGTTGTTCTTCCCTTCTAGTTTTAGTATAATAAAGAAAGTGCATTTTACCTTCTACTGTGTATTGGCCGAAAATCTGTGTTGTGGGACAATTTTATTGAGATCATGGTGTTCCCTGGAGAATAAAAATCTCAAATCAACAAGTAAAAAAAATCACGCTAACTCCTAGCTTCTACTCTCGTGCCTGCATGTATACCATGCTAGATAGTAGTGTAGGTGAGCGTGATCGTTCTCATGAAAATTGTCGCTTTGCAAGTACCAAGATTCACGTGTCTTTGTATAGTTAGATGAATCAAATAAGAGAGAAGTAATTTCTGCTACTCATAACCATGATTAAATATGCAATTAAAATCTAACTTATATTAATCTATCGAGTAAAACAAGTAATGAAAGCAAGGAAACAACTAGATTCAAAGACTAATTGACCTAACCTAATGAAAGCAAGTAAAATTACTTCTAAATTAACTAGACGTTAACTAAGACAATACTAGAATTGAATGACAAGTAGTTCTAAATTAGATAAAGGAAGCAATTAAAAAGCATCAGAAACAAATAACTTCATTGTCTACTAATTTAGACCTAATGAAATTTGCAAGAAAAAACAAAATTTAAACTAAAAATTTTAGATTTTTGGATTGACAAAAGAAAGCCCCAAAAGAAATTAACTAGAAATTAAAGCAAAGAAATGGAAATTTTAACTAGGAAACTCTAAATTATCAAGAACCCTAATTTGCTCTAAGGAAACTTGAAATGAAAGCAACTAAGATTTGAAGAAATTTAACTAGAAAGCAAGTAAAAATCATATTTACTAGTAGCTAAAGATTAACCCACTAAAACTATCTAATCAAAATTTAAACTTTCAATGAATTCAAAACAAGAGCTAAAAAGAAATTAAAGGAGAACTTGTATTAAACTAAAAATTTGAAAGTCAAGTTAATCTAATCTACTCTAAGCTAAAATTACACACTATATTAGGATGTATCTCATTATGTTTCCTTTTACTACCATAGCCTACTATATATGTTAAGTGATTTATAAGGCAAGAAATAAAAATTTAGAAGGCAAAAATTACAAAAATGCCATCCAGCATTAGCCAAACGCGCCTTGATGACGTGACATTGAAATTTGATGTCGCGATATCGAGCTAATAATTAATAAGTGAATTTTTGCCTCGATGTCGCAACATCAAAATCTATGTCGTGACATCGAGCATATTTCACCTTAAGTCTTAAATTCATCATTAATTTCACTTTGACCCTCAAAGCTTTATAATCTTGACTTTCATCTTTTTGATTCCTAACTTGGAAACACACATACCTAAATAAGTAACAAAATTAACTAATTTTAATTAAAAATTTATGATATTTACAAGAAATGCAAATACAAATACGAAATGCAACTAATTAAATTATAAAACTTAATTTGACACCAAAAATTAGGATTAAACAATCAAAATACCATAATTTAGAAGTAAAATAACTCTGCAGTTTACTGGAGTTATTACATTGTCCAATGTGTTGATCTTTTGTCAAAGGTGATTATAGCTTGTTTTTACAGACACACACACACATATATCCTACCTATATTTACCTTAGCCTTATACTACAAGTTTGAAAAGTCCTAATTGATCATTGATTTGAGCAAGATTATATTAATGAAGATGGTGGTGAAGCATTGCATTCGATCTTGATGTCCTTTCCAAGCCTTTAATAAAACAGTCTTGCCTAGATATGTTTCTTGATGGAGGATTTGTTGTGAGCTTTTGTTGTTGTTTTATTCTTTATTGATTGAGTTCACTGTTGGTATTTTATATTGATGTGGGATATTTGTTCAAATTGTTCTTAGATTTGAACAATTCATTTCCTCCTTTACTTTGTCATTGATTTTTACTATTATTATGACGTATATAAAGTCTTGTATGTGTTATTTGTTTCTTTGTTTGTGTATACGTTGTCTTTTTTTTCTTAGGACTAACAAAAGTTTAAGTACTTGGGGGTCGTGATAAGTCTACAGTATGGAGTCATCTTCCGTTCATTTTGTTCTAAATTCTTGCTATGATTGAATTATTTTTGGTGTTGTTATGCATTGTTTTTTGTACTTTTGTGGTTTAATGTTCCTGTGTTTTTTTAAGTGTTGATGTGTTGTTTGTCTATTTTGTAGGTTGGACGATAGATATGAGCTAAAGTGTACAAAGAAAACGCGAAGCAGAGCTCAAATCATAGAGACAATTTACTATGTTAGAGCTGCAGCCTCTAAATTAGGCTATATTTCAGCGTCCGCGACATGCATACAGAATTCTGAGGTTCTGGGAGTACAATGATGCAGCATTGTGGCGAAGGCCAAACCCATCATCACGACATTGTGGATATATCTTGGAGTGCGGACTTCGCAATTTTTGTCACTTTTGAATATTATTTTGGGCCCATATAGACATCACTCAATCTAAAACCCTAACAAAAATCCAAAGAAATCTTGTATCTATAAATAGGAACCTTAAGGTATTTAACTAGACTACCTATTTCAACTGTATTGTAGGAGTAGGAGTAGGATAGATTACCTTAGAGTAATTCTGTATCTTAGTTTAGGCTTTACAATTCTATAAGATCTTGGAGTTTTACCAAGAGAACTATGTTCTTCATCTAGTTGGAGACTCCAAGCAATATTTTTTTATCCAACTCACATGACTTCTAGCATTTGCTTTCTTTTGCTTGTTTTTAGGTATTATTTTTGTGTTAGGGGTGAAGAACCCCAGTTATGTTAATCATGTTTTGATGATGACCAAATCATGCTAATGGTTTAAAGACAAGTGTGCAGAAAAACAGGGAGGTTCGGACGCAAATGATCGTCCGAACAAAACAACCACACAGAGCTTACTCTAAGGTAATCTATCCTACTCCTACTCCTGTCTCTTATACACATCTAGATGTGTATAAGAGACAGGCTTCTATCGGACGCATGTTCGGACGCATACTCGGACGTCCGAACGAACACCCTCTGACAACGGACGCAGTGTCGGACGCAGGGTTCAGTAGCTGTCTCTTATGAACCGAAAGGTCCAACGGCTAGTCTGTTCGGACGCATTCTTGCTGGCATCGGCCGTCCGAAAGGTCCAACGGCTAGTTTTCCAGTAAATTTCTCAGAAAATAGCCGTTGGGAAGTTGTTGAAAGCAGATATTTGGCAACTATAAATACCCCAAGGTCTGAATTAAGTAAAGTAAGGACTACATTCAATACAAACACTTGTAAGAGCTATTTGAGGAGAAATAGGCTAAAATATTGTGGGTTGTATTGGTTTGTGTAGTATAGCTTTCTTGGCTCAACTAGTGGGAATTAGTGTGAGCAAGAATAGACTAGTGAGTGATCTTCAAGTGTAAGAGTGGAGGGATAACAAGTGTACAAAAGTGAGGTTGTAGTGTAAAACCCTTTGGCTCAACTAGAGGAACTTAGTTGGTGCAAGGGTGAGCCTACTTTGTGTACAAGAAGGTTATTGCCTCACCTTCTTTGAAGAGGCACTACTAGTATTCCTTAGGTAAAGCATTTAAATGTACTCCAAGCTTGAGAAGCTTGGGAGTTTGGTTTGATATTCTTTATCTCATTCTTATTTGTTCTTTAAGCTTAAATGTCAAATATCTATTATATTCATTTGTGCTTAAGTATTCATTTGTTGCATAAAGTTTTGAATTTCTATTAAGCACTTAAAAAGGTTTGTCTTTAGAGATAACCTAATTCACCCCCCCTCTTAGGTTGCTTTTGGGGCCAACAATTGGTATCAGAGCATTGGTCTCTTTAAAATGGAACCTCATGAGAACATTGACAAGATGTATTGTAGGTTCCATGATATGGTAAAGGATTTGGAAGATTTGGGTAAAGAATATTCCTTGGGTGAAAAGAATAGAAAAATTTTGAATGCTTTACCTAAGGAATGGGAACCTAAATCCATTGCCATAGAAGAGTCTAAAAATTTAAATTCTATGCCTATTGATTCTTTGATCAATTCTCTAACCTCATTTGAATTGAAGTTGAAATACAAGCTACAAGATGAGGATGCAGGCAAAGGGAAAAAGAAGCATAGCATTTAAAGCTTCATCAAAAGGGAGAAAAGACTCAAGGAAGCCTCACTTCAACAACTTCCAAATCACTTGGGATGATTGCAATTCGGATGGAGAAGTTGAAGAAGAATATGAGGAGGCTCAAATGGCTTTTATGGCACTTGGCGATAATGAGGTAACCTCCAGTTGTGATTCTTGTGATGATTCATGTGATGATGATAATGATGATGTTGAATCATTTATTTTAAAAATGCATGAATGTTTGAAAGAATCATATGCTAAGAACAAAGAGTTAAAAATTAAAGTTAACACTTTATTGAGTGCCAACTCAAAACTTGTGCATAAAAATAATTCTTTGACAAAAGAAAATGATGTTTTGAAAGAAAAATTCGTTGGAAAAACCAAGATCATGGAAGAACAAGCTTCATTGAAAAAGAGATTAGATGATCTTGATGTTACTTTAAAAACAAAGAAAGAAAATGTTTTTGAAAAGAAAAGAGACTAGAAATATGTTTTTGAACAAAAATTTTATCACCTTTAGAAAAAATGATTTATGCTTTGTTAAATCTAAATCTTCTTTTTATGGCAATAAGTACATTACTTGTAATCATTGTCATCAACACGGCCATATAAAGAAAAATTGTTATGTTAAAAGAAATGAAAAATTAGGAATAAATTCTATTTGGGTGATTAAGCATGTTACTAATCCAATTGGACCCAAGAAAGTTTGGGTACCAAAAGTTGTTGCTTAACTTTGTATGTAGGTATGCTTGGAGTGCACCAAGGAATTCAAAATAAATTATCTATGAAGGGTGCTCAAGGCATATGAGCTAAGATCATATTGAAATGGGTAACATCTAAAGTTTTGTGTGCTTTCATTTATCAAGTTGAACTATGTTCTCTTGAATATTACCCATCTATGTGTTCAAATTTGTTTAGAATGCTAGGATATTTGTATCCCCAAATTTTGACTATAATAAGTCACTACTTGCAAAAGAAAGGGGGAGCATTCGTGTTTTTATGGATGTGTTTCTACAAGAATTGCATCACACATGCTTCACTGTTCAAGGGGGAGAATAAACTTAGGGGGAGCTTTAACTGCATTATTCTTTTTTATGTTTTGATAATGCCAAAGGGGGAGAAATAATGGACTAATGGACAAATTCTCTTGTGTAGTTTTTTGAATTGTCCAATTCTTGTCATCATCAAAAAGGGGGAGATTGAAGAACCCCAGTTATGTTAATCATGTTTTGATGATGACCAAAGCATGCTAATGGTTTAAAGACAAGTGTGCAGTTTTGCACATCGGACTTATTATAGTCGACGAACAAAACAACCACTAGCCGTTGGACCTTTCGGACGGCCGACAGTAAGAATTTGAAGCAAGCCTCAGACGAAGAACAGCGTCCGATAAATTTCCAGAAGACTTCGCTTCTATCGGACGCATGTTCGGACGCATACTCGGACGTCCGAACGAACACCCTCTGAGAACGGACGCAGTGACCTCGGACGCAGGGTTCAGCAGCGGCCGTCCGAAAGGTCCAACGGCTAGTCTGTTCGGACGCATTCTTGCTGGCATCGGCCGTCCGAAAGGTCCAACGGCTAGTTTTCCAGTAGACAGAAAATAGCCGTTGGGAAGTTGTTGAAAGTAGATATTTGGCAACTATAAATACCCCAAGGTCTGAATTAAGTAAAGTAAGGACTACATTCAATACAAACACTTGTAAGAGCTATTTGAGGAGAAATAGGCTAAAATATTGTGGGTTGTATTGGTTTGTGTAGTATAGCTTTCTTGGCTCAACTAGTGGGAATTAGTGTGAGCAAGAATAGACTAGTGAGTGATCTTCAAGTGTAAGAGTGGAGGGATAACAAGTGTACAAAAGTGAGGTTGTAGTGTAAAACCCTTTGGCTCAACTAGAGGAACTTAGTTGGTGCAAGGGTAAGCCTACTTTGTGTACAAGAAGGTTATTGCCTCACCTTCTTTGAAGAAGCACTACTAGTGGATGTCGACTCCAAGCTTGAGAAGCTTGGGAGTTTGGTTTGATATTCTTTATCTCATTCTTATTTGTTCTTTAAGCTTAAACTGTTGAATATCTATTATATTCATTTGTGCTTAAGTATTCATTTGTTGCATAAAGTTTTGAATTTCTATTAAGCACTTAAAAAGGTTTGTCTTTAGAGATAACCTAATTCACCCCCCCTCTTAGGTTGCTTTTGGGGCCAACAAGGGGTTGATGTAGCCTAGCTACACAATTCGTGAGTTCTTATTTTGAATAAAGGTTCAATCATCATGCCATTTGTTCACAAGAGTATGTGTTGTTAATTTTAGTGCTTTTATATGTGTGAATCAATACTCAATTATGTCTAGAAATTGATATTTGAATTTTAGTCGAAGATAATGTATACCATGATTTGTTTATGCTCATAACGGAAGTTTGATTATGAAATAATTGTCTGGTCCGTTTTGTATCCTGGAAAGAGCACTAATACCCTTGGGTTCCAAAAATCCTGATATTTCAAATCTAATATGATTTTTTTTTTTGCCCAGATTAATTCTAAAAGCTGTTAGCAAGACTAAGCATCACAAATTGTCCGAGACTTGCAAGATATTTGTGGAGATCTTTGTCCATGCAATGATCCTTTGGATTCATAGTTCTATTATAGACCTCATATGTCAGGGTTTGCCCTGGGGGCCCTATGGATTGATTGAGTAGAACGATTCTCCCTAATCTTATCCAGGTCATTGTAGGATGGCCCTAACACCTGGGCCAAACTTCTCCACCTAATGGTGCATCTCCTAATTTATATCTGATCTCGGTAACCCTATCCATCTATTCTCGATCGTATTGATATCTTTCTCACTGTTATTGGTAGTGAGGTGGTTAGGATGAGACGGTTTATCTACTTTCTACTTCCCTTTGTTAGCATTTGGAATCCTATCAAATGCTTCAAGGTGTTGATAATTGTTCATAAAAACTTTAGCCTTTTGCCTTGTATATGCTACTATATTAGTTGTACCCGAAACCTAGGTTTTCACCATATTATCACATATTTGCACCATAATTTTAGAAAAAGGTATCCTTCGGAAACAAGTATATAATCATTTTTTTCCATAGATGGCACTAGTTGATAATCCAAGAATTCATATCGCAACCTACTAGGCCTTCAAAATAGAATCAAAGGATTCCGGGGAATTACCCCATGGGATCACTCTGATGCTTACGTTAGATTCTAAATTTGAGGATTAAATATAAAGGATTTATGTGTTCTCAATAGCAAAAAACATGCACGGCTTATTTATGGTTGTGTTGTATTTATGGGTATAATGCCCATTGATTATTGGAGTTCTACATTATTTAAGGTGTTCGATCTCTTAGAACTTCTATTTGGCAACGATTCCATATATGTTTTCTTCTTTTGGCATTATCATGTTTTGGTAGTGATCCTTAGTCACAATCCTACTAGATTCATGGTAGGATTGGAGTATATAGAAATATTCCTCCTTTAGTTTCATTTCTATCCCAATAGAAATTGTTGGACTAACACTTCTAGCCTCAAGGAATACTTTATTATCTATCTTACTATTTGGATTAGTACTCTTATTTATATCATGATGTGTCATATGACTCATGGTAATTGCCATACTCTTATGGTGTAAAATTATGGTTTATCAATGTACAACAATATTGGTACAATATTTTGGCCTCACGAACACATATTCCATTAAATTTGGTGGATGTGTTAAAAATAGGAATGAAATGGGATAGATATGAAACTTGTGGGTGCAAAATGTCTAAAATTAAAATAAGGGGTACAAAGTGGGAATTAGGTATAAATCAAGGGTGCAGAATGGAATTAGTCCTTCAAAGAAATAAGACTATTCAGCTCTGTTGTAACTTCACTATCTGCTGTCCTCTCAGTTCTATTTTCTATAAAAGTCTACACGTGATGTCCACTTTGATAAACAGGAAAAAAGAAAATAACATCATTTATTTCAACATTCCTAGCATTCAACATATCTATCATTAGATCTTCCAACACATTATTCTCCCATAGAACACAAAATTACCAAGTGATGCGTGCTAAATACAGTAGCAAGTGCAATAGTCAACAAATAATAAATTGATTTTATAAGTAAGAGTATCGTCTCCATGGAGAAGAGTGAAGGATTCACAAATATTTACAACTCAACTACAAGCATTATATGACTAAGTGATTAAGGATATTAACTAACTTAAACTAAATTAACAACTAAAGAAATTAAATAAACAAAATGTGATGTGAACCCCGCCGTTGAACTGATGAGACTAGAATTTGAATTTCGGAACCAAGATCACCTTGATACACGACACCCACAAAATTCACAAAAATAATATCTTAGGAAACCCTATGAGGGGATTCGGCCAAGATGAACACACAAAGAACATGAAATTTGCAACAAAGAAATGAAAATTTCAACTTGACGGATTTAAACCTTTTGATTAAAAAATCAACAAATTAAAGATAACTGTTCTCGATTGTATGAGATATTGATGCATTATCTATAACGAGATAGGACGGCGAATAGTATTCTTGGTTGGTAATCAGAAGAATCACTCTTGCAAATACCACAAGTCTTTGGAAGACAAGTTGGGTGAATTTCTGTCAAAATTTTATTGTGTGAGCTGAATTAAAGTTCGGCCAGCTTTTGGGGTTGTATTTAATGTGAATATCATTCCCAAAAATGTGGACAACAGCCCCAAAAACCTAATGTGAAAAAACAGCTACAATTCGTAAAATCTAGGATATTAACATGCCAAATCCAAACAAGACTTGGATTGGCACACAAAGAACACGAAATTTGCAACGAAGAAACAAAAATTCCAACTTGACGGATTTAAACCTTTGATTAAGAAATCAAGAATTTAAAGATAATTGTTCTCAATTGTAAGAGATATTGATACGTTGTCTATTATAAGATAGGAACCAAAGTATTCTTGGTCAGTAATCAGAAGAATCACTCTCACAAATACCACGAGTCTTTGGAAGACAAGTTGGGAGAATTTCTCTCAAAATTTTGTTGTGTGAGTTGAATTAATTTTCGGCCAGCTTTTGGGTTTGTATTTAATGTGAACATCATTCCCAAAAATGTGGACAACAGCACCAAAAACCTAATGTGACAAAACAGCTACAATTCCTAAAAACTAGGATATTAACTAGCCAAATCCAAACAAGACTTGGATTGGCACAAAAGACTAAAAATTAGCTATAAAACTAATGTGTACTAACACTCATCCAAGTAATGAAAACGCATAAAATGATAGCTCCTAAGAACAAGTCTTGAAGGTAAATACAAGGTCAAATAGGATTAACTTGGCCGATTCTGTAGAATGGTCCAAACTAGGGTTTCCTTGACCCTTTCATGGTGGCTCAAATTTGTCTTCAAGTCTTGGGCCTTTGGAATTCACTAACATGAACCCTTCACTTGCTTGGACTTTAAACATGATTTTATTGACTTTTTGATCTCCACCATTGACAAGCTTGATGTCTTGAAGGACTTCAACATCTCTTCTTGTATTATTCCTTTCCTCCTTGAAAGGATTCGTCCTCGAACCCGAACCCGGATGGAAAGGACAAGCATTAAATAGAGTAGACAAAAATTTATACAAATGATCTCGTCAAAGCAATAAAAGATACAATATATGCAGCGCAAACACAAAAGTATCCAACACCAATATTGAAAACGGATGTTGGGAAATTGGCTTGTGAAATAAAGACATCATGGAACACACGAACCCTAAAGCACAGAGCATATTGGTTAGGTTAGCCAATAAAAAAAACCATTAAATATTTTTGAAAGAATGAACCAATCACACTCAAAATGATTATCATGCCACATCAAAAATTGATGCATATCAAATGAATAAAAAAACCTATTCACACTGTCGTATAGAAGCATTCAACTATTATCCAAAACGTTATTCAACTTAACACAAAATAAATGCAAATCTTGAGCTTACAAATTAGCTCAAGAAAAACAAATGTACAAGGAGAATTAGAAACATTAGCAGGAAGGAAAGGGATGAATATAACACTATGAGTACTTAATAAACTAAAATTATAAGAATTTGACAAGTTATAATTTCTAAGTACTCCCTTCACCAAACCATTGGCACTTAAGTTTGAATTATGTACAGAAGTCGCTAGAGCTTTGCACGTGGAAGATGCAAATTCAAAATTTTCATTGTCTCCACATGTTTCTTTGAATGGATGCACAAAAGAACTTGGAAGAAATCGTTAGGCAATAAAAGATAAAGACTTAAAAAAAATTTCCTTAACAAACAAGTTCTCTTCCTTTGGAATTATCATTAAAGCTGATTTTTTCTTAGTATTATAGGGGACTTTCTCCTTACCTTTCTTTTGATTTTCAGCCAACAATTTAGCATGATCTTTATATGATCTTCTAATATAAAGTTGCTCTTTATGGACTTGATCCGGAAGTAATGGCTTAAGAGTAGGATTAATCTTTTATACACCGTCAGTTTAGAAAATTTTCTACACCATTGGGTATAGATGCACGCCAAGTGTGCATTGTTTTAAATTTCAAATGTCATTTTGCACATGTGGCATACATCCACACCCGATGGTGTAAAAAATTTTCCACACTGACACTGTATGTAAACCATTAAGAGTAAACTTTTTACCATCTTTCTCAAAACTATACTTATTTTCAAATCCATCATGTGTAGTTTTCAAACCATTTTGCCATGGTCTACCTAACAAAATATGGCTAGCATGCATAGGTACTACGTCACATAAAACCTCATCTTATATTTTGCAAGGGTTAAAGAAATTAAGGCTTGCTTAGTGACTTTTAATTCACCACCTTCATTTAACATCTTGCTTAGTGCATAGATGTGGTTGTTTAGTGGTTGGAAAAGTCAATTGATATACCATGAGTTGGCTAGCTAAATTCACGCAACAACCACGATTAATAATCAAACCACATGCACGATTTTGAACCACACACTTAGTGAAGAAAATATTAGAACGTTCTACCCCATTTTGGTCGTCCTTAGGTTAAGTATGAGTACCCTCGATAAAAATCACTAAGGTGGGTTTCTCAAAAAAATCTACTTCTTACTCATCATTCTAAGCATGTCGGTGATTCCTTGACCTTGCATCTACATCATACAATTCGTCATGAGGTTCATAGTCTTTGGGATTGCAATTAAGATACATACCTCAATGAACATGTCTCATTGTGCGACCATAAGGCCCAGTTCAACCAGATTGCTGACTTGGCTCATCCGTGTCTCATTTAATGTCCCGAGAGAGCGATGAATACTTTCACGAGACCTTGCCATTTTGGCGAAATGAAATTCTAAGGAATTAAACCTTGAACTCCCTCCTTCTCGGGACATTTTAAACCTGCAAAAAGAACTCGAAAAGACTAGGAATTTCAAAATTAGGGTTAGTAAAAATAAAGAAGGACCTCATAACACTCCTTGAGTGTTTAGGCTTCAACTTGAAGATGCAGAGAATTTCACTCATTTTTCACTCAAAATCAAGGCTTTTACCTCTAATGAGCTCACTATTCTTGTCCTTTTTCCTCTCGTATAAATTCTCCTTCAAAGTCTTTTGCAAGCTTCACAAGTACACAATAAGAATAACACAAATATTTACTAACACTTTAGAACACAATTGGTAGTTATAGACTAAAGGAACAAAGAAATAACAAAGCAATAGCGGATCGATTTATCAAAGAACTCACACAAAGAACTTTAGAAAGCCAAACAATAAGATGGTCAAAGAAAACTAGGGTTTCGGGCTAGAAAGATTAACCGAAGGAAACTAGGGGTAGTTTTGGAATTTCACATTTTTTAACCCGAGAGGAAAATATAGAAAGAAAATGAAAAAAATAAAGAACTTTCAGTCAAGAATGATGCCTTAGGAAAGTGGGAAAATTGTAGCAATTTAATTCAAATCCTAATAGGAAAAGGATTATAACTACTTCTAATTGGAAATAGGTATCAGTGTAATCCAAATGCGGTAAGAATTCAAGTTAATGATGTATTCAAACAAAGAAAAGGATTTAAATTGTGCGAAAGTGTGAAAGAATAAGGAATAGCAGCAAATTTGGAATGCACAATAACCATGGAAACCCTAATTCCTAGGGTTTTAGGAAAATCGATTTTTCACCTCTCCCTCTCTATTTTTTTCCGCAGCCTACTACACGAATTTCCAGTAACAAAATATTACAAAAACTTGGCACAAAATAGTCACAAAAAATTCAAAGCACAAGAAAAAACAAGAATCCTAAGCGGCTAGGGTTTTATATCTCTATTTTTTTTCTTTCTTTTCTTGTTCTTCCTCATTTTTTTTTTCTTTGTAATGAAAAAAGAATACACTGTGGCAATAGCGTTGATGAATAGTATGATGAACAGTGCCAATGAATAGTATGATAAACAGTGGTCATGAACAGTATTGATGATTAGTACCGATTTGTTTTTTTAATCAATAAGAACAATGAATTAACACTTGAATATTAGCAAACATTATAGTAATATTCAGTTGAAAAGAGAGCAAGAACAAAGCTACAAATTTTCTAGGAACTTACAAGAACGAACAAAAACAAGAATGAACAAGATTACAAGGAAGCAAAATCTTTTTTATCTACAATTTGTACAAGTACAATTTTAAAAAAACAATTAGGATAAAATCTCAGATGATTTATGAGACACAAGAAAACAAACGTGTTTAGGGAACCCAAAGCTCTGATGCTTACTCTGACGCAAACCTCGTTGTTGAACTCACGAGACTGGATTTTGAATTGCAGAAACAATATTGCCCTGATACACAACACCCACAAAATTCACGAAAATAACTTCTTGGGAAACCCTAGGAGCAACAAAGAAACAAAAATTTTGACTTGTCGGATTTAAACCCTTTGATTAAGAAATAAAGAATTTAAAGATATTTCTTCTCGACTGTAAGAGATATCAGTCAGTTGTCAATACCGGACAAGAACCAATAGTATTCTTGGCTGGTAATCACAAGAGTCACTCTTGCATGTACCACAAGTCTTTGGGAGACAAGTTGGGAGAATTTCCTCTCAAAATTTTATCTTTTATGAGTTGAATTCATGTTCGACTAGCTTTTGGGGGTGTATTTAATGTGAATATCAACCCCAAAAATGTGGACAACAATGCCAAAAACATAACATGACAAAACAACTACAATTCCTAAAAACTAGGACATTAACTAGCCAAATCCAAACGTGACTTGGATTGGCACTAAAGGCAAAAATTGGCTATAAGACTAATGTGGACTAACACTTTTCAAAGTTAAGAAACCATATAAAATAATATCTCCTAAGAGTAGGTCTTGAAGCTAAATTCTAGGTCAAATAGGATTAAAGTGGCCTATTCTAGAGTATGGCCTAAACTAGGGTTTTCTTGACCTCTTCACGATGGATCAAATTCGTCTTGAAGTCCTGGGCCTTTGGCCTTCACTAACTCAAAACCTTGACTTGCTTGGGCTTCAAACTTACTTTTATCGACTTGTTGAGCTCCACCTTCACAAGCTTGATGTCTTGAATGACTTGAACATCTCTTCTTGTATCAAAAGGACTGTGATTGAAAGTAGAAAACAAGAACTAAATTATTAGGGAATTCACTTCGCCTAACTAACATAACTATGATATTCAATCAAACAAAAATTTAAGTGAGATGCACATAAAATGACCAGAAGGACATGCCACTACATGGAGCCCGAATACAAAGCTAAAACAAATAATCTTGAGGCAGGAACATTACTTTTTGAGAAGCAACCGTCAAGAGTAGTTAAGAAAGAAGGAGCAAACTAATGGAAGATAGAGGGCATTCAATACAAAACAAATGAAAAAATAGAAAATATTTTAGAACTCTGAAATACTCCCAATTTGGGACAATTTATAACTCCTCACATTCGATCATGTATCAGTAGTTTAGGATTTCTAATTATTTTCTAGTTTATTTATCGATTTGTTACTGAATTCATCAAACTTATTCAGATGTCAAATTTATTTATGTTAGTTTGTGGATGCTCTTTCATCATAATAGAAAATTTTAATTTGTGTTGTTAATATGTTCTAGTCAAATCTGAACGTTCATCTTTTAATGATAATGGAAATGTTCATTCCCTCACTCATTGCTGTGTTTTAGTAGTAGCTTTTGCAAATTCACCAGTTAGCTGTAGTTGCATTCAACAATTTTAACTCCTTAAGCCAAATCAACAACAATCTTTCAGAAGTTAGGAATAGTTAATGCTCATTAATCAATTTTTTTAAGAATTCATAAACATAAAAAGTCACGCTCAACATTTAGAAGAACCTTGTTTTCTCTGCCGAATTTGTTTTCAGTATTTGGTCTGCTAACCAAAAATTGCACAAACAAAGTTTGGCACCCCTAGTAAGACGGTGTTGAAATTGCAAGCTTTGGGAAAATGGTGAAAGACAAGCAGACAGTTAAAGACGAAATCCTCAAATTGAAGAAAGGATGTCAAAGTAGGAAAAAGAAATTGGTCAGTTGTCTTCTGATGGCCAAACAGCTCTAAGAAAGAATCTTGGATGAAACTTCTTCTTGATAAGATGCATGGTACCATGGATTATAGCTCTTATGCTGATGAGCAAAGTCGAATAGAATGAATTCGGGGAAGAGAATAGTGATGTCGAGGAGTTAACTGGAATAACTTCAGTTTTGGACCAAACCACTAGAGCTGTCAATAGCCTCGACCAAACTGTGGATGAGATGGGCCATAGGTGTGATAATTATTTTATTAATCATAGTAACTTTTATAAGGATATAATAATGACTTCAAAGGACCTTTTTATTACAAGAAAACTATATGACATTATAGTATTATGTTTGTGAATATTAGGACAATTATAGATGTATAGAAAGGTTGAATTTTAATTAATTATTTTCATTTTTAATTTTAGGAAAATTGGACGCTTAATTATTTTAAATATTAGTTTTTCACTTTATTATATTATTTGTTTAGGAAGTTAGTTCAATTAATGTAAAAGTTACTATTACTAGTTAATTTATAAAATTATTTTCTTGTGATTAAAATTGGATTTATGTATAGGAAAATTATATTTTTCTGGAATTATATTATTAACTTTATTATTGCTGGATTTTTTTCTTATAAAAAAAAAAGAGTGATTTAATCGGAGAGAAAAGAGATCAGAGAGTAGAATTGAAGGGAGAAGAAGAAACATTAGAAAGAGGAGACTAGAAATAAAAAGTAAAAAAAAAGAAACAAAAAATTTGTTGCAGGCATGGTGAATGACGGGAGAAAGAAGATAAAATTTGACAAAAGTTTTCAAAACTGCATCTTAACGTCACAAAAATTTTATACAACTTTTACAAAGGCCCAAAATACTTTTATTGTGAGAAATTGAGTCCTTTTGAGTTTCTGAAATTATAAATAAGCCCAGATGATTTTCCAAAGGACTCCATAAGTCCATAGAAAGCCTTCTAAAATTACCAAAAGTCCCTTACAATTTGTCAAAATTTTACATAAGTCCCTGAAAGTTTTTATAAATGACAAATTGACCCCCTAAAAGTTTAAATGATGTTAATATTTAACCCTAAAAGGTTCTATGGAATATATAGAGACCCCTAATGACTCTTATTGTGAAATAACCAAAATACCCTCAAGTATTTTAAAAGTTACATAAAAGCCCAAATTAATTTTTTAAAGTTACGAAAAGACCCCGAATGGATTTCTATGTTTGTAAACTATTCTAAAATGTTTTATTTAGCTCAAATAGAGTCCAAAAAGTTTTTCAAATATTATAAATGAGTTTTATTAATCATAGTAACTTTTATAAGGTTATAATAATGACTTCAAAGTAGCTTTTTATTACAAGAAAACTATATGACATTATAGTATTATGTTTGTGAATATTAGGACAATTATAGATGTATAGAAAGGTTGAGTATTTAGGAATTAATATGAATCCATTTGATTATATGAAGGCTCTTGTGGTGGAGGAAAAGAGTAGGAATTTTCTTGATAACTCTCATAAGAATATGAATGGTTAGAACATCCCATTTGATGATCTTGGTAGCTCTCATAAGCGTGTTGATGGCTAAGACCATACCACTTGGTAATCTAAGAGGTAAGATGAGTATATCCATAACAAGAATCATGCTCATTGGGCATTCCTCTATTACCATAAAAATGATAATCTCCTTGGTATGATTCATTTCAATTTGGTCTTTGCATGTTCTTGAACAACCAGCAACACAAACTAGAAAATTACAAAAGTTTAGATTACTAGTTAGTCTAAACCATACATCACAAAAAAAATCTTTTTGGATTTTTGAGAATAAGAACACAACTACAAAATGAAAAATCTTTTAGGTTTTTCAAATGGTTGAAACAACAATACATGAAAATAAAAGATTTCAATCTAGTCTTCCAACCAAATTATATCAATATTACCAAAAACGAATCCCAGACAATGGCATCAAAAACATGATGTGCAAATACCTAGTTATAAATTTATAAACACATCTAAATCCTGTTACTAACTAGGTGGCATCCTGCAAACAAATGGTTTGAAATCTACTAGAAAGAGAAGTCCTAATCTAAGAAACCCTCCCCAAGTGGGGAGGAAAAAGGAAGAGAACTAATAAAACTTCTACTCTAGCCTACTCCTGCTAGGTTTCTAATGGGTCATCTATGCCTCAAATGTGGCTTAAAAGGGGTATTAATAATGCCAGGGTCATTGGGTAATGGTGTAGCAAAAATCAGTCTCGAACAAAGTCATTTTTCCTCTAACTGCCTCTATGTTGCGACATGGACTAAAACTTCTGAAATGCAGCACTTAACAGTTTTGCTTCAAAAATCTTTATTCGACGTCCGATTAATGAGTCGTCTTTTTTCATGCAACCCTAACACATAGGAGAACATTATTAGCTATAGTAAACAGTCAAAATAAATCCTAAACATATAAATGAAATTCTCACAAAATAGGCCCAAAAAAAAAAAAACAAGCAAATAAGATTGAAAACCTAACTCCCAACGAAGTTTGGCTAAAAGCACGACACAACTCTAAACAGAAGAAACTAATAAAATATGCTAATTAAGACCTAAATAAGTACTAAAACACCTAAGAAACACATACTAATACATTCTAACAGTTGCATAAAAGTAAAATAGACAAAAACACACACGAAAACAATAAAAATGTCGAAACTAGTAGCAAAACCATCACGTTTAGGATAGGTATAACTATAGTTTCCTTGAGTTATCAGGTCTATGAAGTCTTGGACGCATAGAGACCGATAGTCTAGTTGCATTGCCTATCTTCCCATGTAAGGTCAATACCAGCTTCGGTTTGCTGATTTTGTAAGGATTAAGAACATACCTAATTAGGATCGACCTACTAGGTTGATGTATGTTCATCCATTAATAAGGACTATAGAAGGATCCCATTGGGGACTAAATGATTTTTGTATGGATAAGACAAAAGGCTACGGTGATCATGATGAGGAGATAGAGGAACATCCACCTAGGAATAGAAGAAATCATCAAAATAATAGGAGGATTCAAACAGGTCAAGGCTTACACATGACAGAACCACCAAAGCCTTTTTATGACATAAATTTGGATCAGAGAATTCGAGAGATAGTACACAGGGTTATGTATGAGATATGAACAATCCAAGAGGAAGATTGGGGTATTGCAAAGCATATCCTTTGTGGATCAATAGGTCTTATGAATTCCCATGGGATTTTTGATTTCTTGAGTTGGCTAAGTTTTTGGGGGAATGATCATCAATCAACTATTGAACACATTTCGGTCGATTCACCATTCAATGTAGTAAGATAGGTCATCATGATTTTCTTAAGATGAAACTATTGCTATATTCTTTAACAAGGACAGCTTTCAAGTGGTATATGAGATTGCCACCGAATTTGATAAAGGAATGGGATAGGATGGAGAGTTCTTTCTATCACCAATTTTATCATTATCAGTCGAAGTCAATTTCACTAATCTATAACAAGTCTTCCAAAGTACGAGTAAAATGGCCAATCAGTACGTCGAAAGATTCCAAACTACAGGGATGCAGTGTAATGCCCGAATTCTTGAAGAAGAATTCATTGCTACTGTCTTGGTAGGTATACAGGATTTCAAATGAGGTAAACAATTCATGTGAACGGCAAAGTGTTTCAAAATTTGTTTGAGCTAACTAGAAGGGTGAGTAATTTTGAAAAGATTCAGCAAAGAGAAGTTGAGGTCATAGTGAATCAAAGAAGGAATTTATTGACATGGATCACGAGGTTTCCTTTGTCCATGGGGGACAAAGCGATGCAACACAGGTTAAAAAAATTGATCAGGATGAAATTGTTGGCAAAAAAGGTCATTTATGTGTAAATCTTTGATTCAACCTAAGTTACAATAGTTTATGGTTGCTTTGAAAAATAAGCCTATCAAAGGAGATGAGAGGTATAGTTTTGATATTTCTCAACTTGATGCTAGTTTTGAGTATTTGAAAGGTTATGGCAGGGTAAAGTTCCTAAAGAATTATAATAACCCAATGGCCCAAGAGTTTGCCACAAAATATTTATACAAGCATCATTGCAACTAGTTACATTCCACTAATAATCGTGTGGTATTCAGAAATTATATGCAAAATGCTATTGAAGAGGGAATTTCTTTGAGTTTTCAAAAGAAGTGAAGGAATCAATTAAGGTAGAAAATAATTTATTTCAACATATGATGGATACTAATATAGTAAACATGGGATTGGCCAAAAGTAATCGAGAAGATGGCAGCCAGCACAAGAAAGGAATTTGAGGCCGATCGACACTCAAGGTATGCATGTTCTGATAACCGTAAATGTGATAAGTGCCTCATTGAGTTGAAGTAGGTACTTCATTCTCTTTCTCAAGTTACACATTGTAACATTGATGTGAATGTTCCAAGAACCACCGTAGCTGAAGATACCAAATCTGTCACCTGGTAATGATGGGAAACCACTGATGTAGATTAGAAAGAAACAATTGAGAGAGCAGCCTCACGAAAAAGAAGGTGAACTAAGTTAGAGATATTTAGATTCAGCTGAATCCAAGGCGTTAGAGGAGATTGTACACCAATTAATGCAACTGTTAAAGAATGATGTGTCAGAACATCCTAGTGTTCATAAGAGAATGACAGCCAATCTCAACAAGGTTAGTCGAGTATTCTCAGAGTAAGAGGTAAATATCCCTCATTGGTGGTATGACCATCGAAGTTGTCAAACAAAGACATGGGATAGATGAATCTATGAAAGTGTGGAAGATACACCGAAAGTAGGAGGATCAAGATGGGAGAGATAAGCCAATTATTATCAGATGTGCAATTAAGAGACAAAAAGAATGAAAGTCATAGGTACCATAAATCTCGAATGATCAAACTTATCCATCCCAATAGAGATAGGTGGTCAGTGGCTCAACATCCCAAATTCATAATAGAATTTGTTCCGAGAAACATGACCCTGATGTAGAAGCATTGGCAAAGATTGAAGCAATAAAGTAAAAGCGTTGAGAGCAATGCAAGAGACTTGTGATACAAATGAGTATAGCAAAGTAAGGATAAAAAATTAGCAGAGCATGCAGGAGGAAAATCGGAGGATAAAACAAAAACAAAAAAATGACAGAGAAGTCGATGAAATATTGGCCACGTCAGTCAAGATTATTGATTGCCCGGAATGCATCATGATAAACATGATTGTAGCTCTCCCAAGTAGTTTCATGTTGAAAGATCGACAACCTTGTTATGTAATTGAGCAAAAAGATACAAACCAGTCAAAAGTGGCAGAAATCTTGTTGATAAATGATGAGTAGTAGATCAAGCTTATCGAGATATCAGAAAGTTCTAGCTTGGAAGGTTAGAATATGGCTAATAAGGTAATCTAACCAAGCTAGGTTTAGAATGTCTTGCCAGTTGAAAGCACTATTTGTACATGGGCATATCAACGATATACCAGTACCCAAGATCATGATGGATAGCGATGTGATTATGATTGTATTACCAGCCATTATGATGCAAAGATTGGGTAAGTCGGCCAATAATTTAATGGTTAGCGATATGTAATAGTGAGCAGCTTTACAGGAAGGGCACGAGACACATGGAGTATTCCACAAGTGAACGTGGTTGCTGACTCTCAAGTAACTCCGGCACTTTCTTTGGAGTTTAAACATTATACGTCCCCTTCCTATAGTGCTTTGTTATGAAGAGATTGGATTCATGCAGTCGGGTTTATACCATCGTCGTTACACCAAATGTTGTACTATTGGAATAGTGATGAAGCAGAGATTGTTAGGGTTGATCCAAAGCCTTTCATAGCATGTGATGTGCAAACAACAAGCTCTAAATTTACAAACACCTAATCCTTCTACTAACGAGATGACATCCCACAAGTATATGCTGTCAACGAGTAGCAAGTGGAAGTAGAGATTGAATCCACGAGTATTAGTTGGTAATTATCACTTGTTTTATTTGATTATTGTTTGACAAATGATTTAAAAGAATTAATTAAAATTGGAATTAGAAAGACTAAGAAAGCAAAGATTAAAGAAAGCGATTAAAAACGGGTTAACTAGTGCATAAAAGTAAACATTAACACTAAGGAAAACTTTTTTAAGAAAGCATATAATAGGAAAGAATTTTTAAATAGAAATTAGATAACCTAAACTCCAAATTAACACTAAAGAAAGTATAATTAAAGCAAGCCCATAAACTAATCTTCCAATTACCACCGACAAAGCAAGTAAAGAAAGTATTTAATGGGTAGAAACTAAATTAATTAAACTAAGGAGACAAGAAATAAAATATTAATTAAAGAATTTTGAACATAAATTGAATACTTAAGTAAAGGTTGCATCTTCAATAATAAATTAAAATTACAATTAGTGGAAGACTCGAAAAAAAATGAAAACCTAAGAAAAAAAGTTCCACCCCAAGTTGGGAGAAGAAAACTCTAAATTATACATTCTAACACACCATGAACTATCAGAAAAATAGTCCTCAGAAAATTCAAAAAGTGGTGTCAATTTTTCTCTTAAAAAATTGATACTTCAGTTTCAACTGGCTCACTTGCAACACTTTTCTATTTTGCGCTGATAATCTTCATTCGATGTTTGATTGTTGCACAGTCTTTCTTCATGCGACCATAACAAATAAGAGCACATTAATAAATAGCATGAAAACTTAAAATAATTAAACCTAAACACTTAAAAAAAAAACTTCCAAAAGAGAGAAAAATGAAAGACGAACAAAGACGAATGAAAATCCTAACTCCCAATGGATTTAGGTAAAAGACAAGACACAAATTATAAACATGGGAACATGATAAAATAAGGTAATTAATGCCTAAATAAGTACTAAAATACTTCATAAAAAATATTAACACATTCTAACACATAATAGTAAAAATAAACGAAAACACACTCCAAAACACTAAGAATGCTCAAAACTAGCAGCAAAACCTTTAATCTTAGGGTACATATAACTACAGTTTCTTAGATTAATCACACCTCCAAACAAAAACTTTTTCTAATCCCGAGCAAAATAAAAATAGAAAAAGAACAACGAAAACCACTAACACAAGAATAAACCCAAAACACAAGACATAGCACACTTGACTGCACCAATTTCACAAACTATAAGTCATGGAATCCGGACATACTTTAGATCATTTGGCAACCATGCAAAAACCACAAATTTGGTGTTCAGATAAGCTCGAAGAATTAAAATGGTCATTCCAATGATCCACTTTCTCAAAAACTAGTTCAGTAGCCAATAGAAGTTTCAAAATACCAACTATTTTCCTCAACCAAAAAGGTTTTCACAAAAGTATAAGTTTATGAAAAGTATGTTTTACTCCACTCAAAAGAACCAAAACCAAAAATTAATCAGTCTTTTCCACATAAACCACTTGGAAATGGAAGGCTCGTTAGGACTCTGCTTAAATTGTAAGGTCACAGAAGGAAGTATTAATCTAGTTAGAGGTGTTTGCTTCTATATTAATGATGGATAGCACACAACATCTCGCCACTAACTTGTTGGCATACCAAGACAAAAGGACTCATTTCAATGACTTTGCATCTACTTGCCTTATTTTAAAAACATCCAAACGGCCGCTTCAAGGAGGCAACATTTGTGATGTTGATTCACCTACTAACCTTATTTTTTACTCTAAGGGCATACTTTAGCACCACAATATTTATGATGAAAGATCCAATTCCTCTACTGCTTTATTCTTAAAAGCAAAATATTTTTGTTTTAAATGAGACCGATACGAAGGAAGGGAAATGAAATGCATCCAAAAAAACATCTAAAATCAAACACCCATAAGATAGATATAATACATCTAAAATGCATTCATAGAAATGGACTAACTCATTTCCAATCATTTAAAATAGTTTTCCAACAGAATAGCTCAACAACAAGTAGAACTTTTGATCATTGAACAAAAGGTATTCTAAATAAACAGTTTTCAAAACCAATTAGCACATTAATTTGCTTTTGAAATTGGGAATAGTTGATCTTTGAAATAATATTAGCAATAAGTACTATCCATTTTACAACTAAAATTAAAATGACCGACTCAATACTACAAGTTATATGCTACTATTAAGTCCATAATATCATTAAGCACCGAAATTACCTTTTTCTATACATAAAGTAAAACTCGGATTCACATAAACAAAACCATTCACAAAAACTTATAAGACTCAAAAAGCACACCGGCACACTTTTTATATTATTCAATGACGAGTACAATTCATCCTACCACTCACCCATATCACAATAAACAAACATATTACTAGAAAATGTAAAAGCACAAAACTAGTTAAATATAATACTAGGAAACTTTGAATGTGAATGCAACCAATTAAGCTCAAATTGAACTTAGAAGCAAGAGTTTTACATTTTATCATGGACTTCATGAATAATAAGCACAATATCAGAAAAGGCTGAACAATGAACAATTTCAAGTAGACCATCTAAATGCAATTTCTATTTAATCTCACAAATCCCATAAGTTGTCTAACCTTCTTCAACCAACATAGTTACACTAAGAAGGGGTCATTGGGATTTCATAGGTACCGACCAAGAAAAATAAAAACACATATAAGTATATGCTCAACTCATCCCCAAACTTAGTTTCACATATAATTGGCCTAAAAAAGACATTCAAAAAAAAAAAAATAAATATCAAGCATTCACACGATTTACACAAAAATATCCCAAGGCTTAACAAGTAAAGTGTATCAACAACTATCATTTCCACAATATAATAGTATAAATCAATTCCAAGTACATACCATCAAACATATAACAACCAAAATTCACTCAAAGTCCTATATGTCATTAACAACCAAAAGTATATTAAAATCATTTACCAACTACAAAACATAAACTAAACTAAACACAAGGCTGCAAGTCTTTACTACCCACTGGGTTCTTGAATTAAATCATGTAAATTAAAATAAAGCACAAATAAATAAAATGAAAAGAAATAATCCCTCAATAACACCAAGGAGGATTTCCATGGATACCACAATCCTAGGTGAACTTGTACCATTGCTTAGCTCCTCCTAAGCCCCCAAAGATTTGTTGAAATTTGGCACATAAGTTTCTCGTACCTTCCCAGCTCCCTCTAGGAATTATGCTTCTTCTTACAATCCATGAGATACATCTTTCTCTGCAAACATCCCAAATGGAGCTTTTTTTTTGTAATAATTGGGGTGTTGGCCCCAAAGCAACCTAAGAGGGGGGTGAATTAGGTCTCTTAAAAAGTTGCTTTGCAAAATATGCACTTGTAAAATCTTTTGTATTAACAAGTAATTTGATAGAAATAAAATCAATTAAGCTTAAGAAGTATAGAATAAATAAAGAGAGAGAGAGATTAAACAAACAACACTTCCAAGCTAGCAAGCTTGAAGTAGTAATCCATTAAGATGCTCCTTCAAATTTGGTGAGACAATAATCCCAAATGTACACAAAGTAGGATAATCCTTGCTCACACTAATTCTCTTTAGTTGAGCCAAGGATTTTACTCTAAACCTCACTTTTGTACAAGAGTATCACTCCACTCAATATTTTTGAATAGCACTCTTAAGTACACACTAATACAATATTGCTCAAGAGCTAATTTGTACTCAAATTGCTTTTCTACCTGCTTGTATTCAATGTGTAAGATTGTCTTTCATTATACAAAGGAGTTGGTATTTATAGGTGCAACGAATTGTCCACATAAGAGGGTTCTAACCACCTCCTAATGCCTCAATAATAAATGCTGAAAAACTAGCTGTTATAGGTTTCGGACGTCCGATATGATTGTTATGTGTGAAACCCAGTATTTTAATAGCCTTGTTCTTTGATTTTAATTGGTTTAAAATGTTTTTCATATTATTTTGAGTCATAAAGTACTTCAACTTATTCGTTTTTCAATTCGGCAAATTTTTCGATTTACGCGATTTCGGTTCCGGCGGGTAAACGGGTCAAAAAAAAAAAAAATTGGACTAAGTGTAATTAGTGCATTGTGGTGTGTGAGTGTTGTTTGATGGCTGATTTATAATGTTATTTAGTAGCAAATTAAGAAAAAAATTAGTTTTTGGGTCAAATAGTCAACTTGGAGACTATTAGGTCAAATGGGTACTATTTGGGTCAACTTTGGAATTTGTTTTAATTCTTCTTCTTGCTTGTTTCTTCCTCATTTTTCTCCAGCAGCTGGCCGAAATTTCTTCTCCATTTTCCCCCAAAAATTTTCTTGGGATTCTTTTCAGAAATCACTCGGATATTAAGATTTTATGTATTTTAGCATTTATGGCTTATGGGCTTTATGATCCAAGCTTTAATTTCAAGTTTTGTAGGATTCTTTATGGCTGAAAATAAACCCTCTTTGCAGCCTTGTAAGTTATGATTTATGTATGTTATGGGTTGTTTTTAGTGTTTTGGAGGTTGTGAAGTGATTGGGGTTGATTTTTAACAACTTTCCATGGTTAGATTACAAATTTTAAGATTATGAGTTAGGGTTTTATCTTCCATATGTGACCTAGAGTGTTATGCTATGAATGCTTATGTCTATGCACATAATGATGTTTTAAGAGTGTTTTAAGGTTAGTTTGGATAGGAATTGAGACTTGAAACCAAGTGGAATTGATTTCCCTTCATTTTGTAAGTAAGCGGAAGTTTGGCGCAACTAGGATAATTTGGATAATTGGTTATGTTTGAAGGATCTTTAATGATCTTTTGATGGTTTTAGGTGTTTTCCCAATTGTTGTGGAATGCTATTGTTATAGTCCCTGTAGCCACGACAGTAACTTAGAAGGGGTTCATACTCCAGCCAACGTTGAATTGGCCAATGCAACGCATATGACTTTAAGCTCGTCAGGGATCCTGGAATTGGATTTTGTTGGCAGGAGGATAGCCTACTTATAGTCTAGGGAGGCGAAGTTTTTCGGTTTTTCTGGAAAACCGAGCTTATTATCTCCTAATCTAGGCATGTCTGAATTTGAGGGGTTAACTAAGTGTTTTGACTGGGTTTTAGCTTGTCGAAGTTGGCATTCCACAACAATGGAAAACACCTAACACCATCAAAAGATCATTAAAGATCCTTCAAACATAACCAACTGTCTCTTATACACATCAGATGTTTAACTAAGAGACAGGATCAATGGTCCTACCAAGGCTGCCTATTACTTGAAAAGTCCACCTACCGCCGGCGATCGCGTCGTATCATGCCATTTAAACGTCAGGCATGTCCAAAACATAGCCAAAAAGATCCACATCATTTCAAAACCTGTCTCTTATATGTTTGGATGGATTTTAAAATGTGTATGATGTTTGGAACTGCACTTTTACCAAGTTTTGGAACTATTACATATGAAATCGGGACCAAGCTATTTTATGTTAATCAAATGATATGTTTGCAAACTCTTTTGATATGAAAGCATTTTATGACTGTTTTGGCTCATAGGTGACCTAGGTATATAATTTTTGATGTGTTTGGAAATGTTTGATTTGTGGAGAACCGGTTCTATAGTCATCCATGGGACGCCGTGGTGACTTCTGTGAATGTTATGAACTATTTGATACGGGGTCTTGTGATGGGATAACTTGACCTCCCGGTCAGACTAGTAAGTGTGGTAGATTACTAGATCTGGCTGGTACTGAAAGTCATACCTTCGAGCCTAAAAGATACTCATGCTATTCCAATATATTCCGGATTGAAACCGTGATTTGGATTTGTTCGATATGCTTTAGCATACTATGTTTTGAAATGATTGGATCTTTTTGGCTACGCTATGCTTTAGCATACTATGTTTTGAAATGATTGGATCTTTTTGGCTATGTTTTGGACATGCCTGACGTTTAAATGGCATGATACACTTTAGAAACTACTTATGATTATGGTTTATTGACGTTTAAATGGCATGGGACATTTTAGAAACTGCTTCATGACTATGGTTTTCACAAATGATATTATCTTTATGTTTTCTTTTTATCGAAATGCTTGGACCCATTTGAAGGGCTTTTATGGTATCCACTGAGCTAGTTATGCTCACCCCACGTGACTTATAATTTTTCAGATTAGGTGCTCGTTTTGACTCTCCATCGCGTTAGCAGCTTTTAGATTTTCTCCAGATTCCATATTACTGGTAGGACTCTGCGGATAATCTTCCAAGCTTCTCTTTTGTTTGGAGAGGGGTAGTGTATTAGATAAGTTTTGTATTGATGAACTTTATTTTTGTTGTAGCATCTTTTGTACTAAGGAGGAATTTTGTAATTCGTATCTCACACATAACAATCATATCGGACCCGAAACCTGGGGCGTGACATTTAGTGGTATCAGAGCATAGGTTTGAATCCTAAGTCCAGTAATAGGTATTCGATGAGTCTTTCGAGGTTTAAATCGATTTGCTCGAGCTTAGAATTATATAAGATTCTATTTTGTTCGCGGCATTACAGGATCTGTGGAATTCTTTGACCTGGAGTTATTGATTGACTTGTTTTAGGGGGTTTTGAGAGGTCCTTGCTTATGTAATCTTTGTACCTCTTTTGTTGAATCTTGAAGAGTTATTCTTTGCTCATGATTCCGTCTTTGACTCTTATCAGCTAGATGTTTTCTTAGATGTCTGTCCGTCCGATAAACCTAGATTGTTAGAGGATCCTTACAGAGTGGGCACCCCCACCGGACGGGAAGGTTTTGGAGTCTAGGTTTGTTTTGGAAGGTTGTCGGTTAGAGTTTTGTGATAGGAAGTTTGAGGCTGACCTTATTCAGTTACCGATAACCGACTTTGATTTGATTTTGGGTTTGGATTTGTTGGCGGCTATTGGTGCGACGATTAATTGTAAAGAGAGGTATGTGATGTTTCAGATGCCTGGTTTAGATACGGTGATTTTTCGTGAGAATGAAAAGAAGCCCAAGAGTAGGATTCTGATTATATCAGTGATGGCGTTTAAGGCCTTAGATAGGGGTTGTGAGAGCTATTTGGCTTATGTGATAGACTCTGATAAAGTAGAGCCAGGCATCTGAGGATATTCTAGTGGTTAGGGAGAGGATCTTGGATCGACAAGATAACACATCTGAGGAATAAAGTTATCCCCTACGTGAAGGTTTTATGGTCTAATCATTCTGAGCGAGAAGCTAAATGGGAGTTTGAGAGCCTCATGAGATCGAAGTATCCAGCTTTGTTTGCATTCGTGATTTCGTAAGTTTCGAGGACGAAACTTTGTTCAAGGGGGGTAGAATGTGAAACCCAGTATTTTAATAGCCTTGTTCTTCGATTTTAATTGGTTTAAAATGTTTTTCATATTATTTTTAGTCATAAAATACTTCAACTTATTCGTACTCTTGGGCTTCTTTTCGATTCTCACGAAAAATCAGAACCGGGTAAACGGGTCAAAAAAAAAAAAAAATTGGACTAAGTGTAATTAGTGCATTGTGGTGTACACAGTGTTGTTTAATGGCTGATTTATAATGTTATTTAGTAGCAAATTAAGAAAAAAATTAGTTTTTGGGTCAAATAGTCAACTTGGAGACTATTAGGTCAAATGGGTACTATTTGGGTCAACTTTGGAATTTGTTTTAAGTCTTCTTCTTGCTTGTTTCTTCCTCATTTTTCTCCAGCAGCTGGCCGAAATTTCTTCTCCATTTTCCCCCAAAAATTTTCTTGGATTTCAAGTAGAAATCACTCGGAAGGTAAGACATCTTTTATGTATTTTAGCATTTATGGCTTATGGGCTTTATGATCCAAGCTTTAATTTCAAGTTTTGTAGGATTCTTTATGGCTGAAAATAAACCCTCTTTGCAGCCTTGTAAGTTATGATTTATGTATGTTATGGGTTGTTTTTAGTGTTTTGGAGGTTGTGAAGTGATTGGGGTTGATTTTTAACAACTTTCCATGGTTAGATTACAAATTTTAAGATTATGAGTTAGGGTTTTATCTTCCATATGTGACCTAGAGTGTTATGCTATGAATGCTTATGTCTATGCACATAATGATGTTTTAAGAGTGTTTTAAGGTTAGTTTGGATAGGAATTGAGACTTGAAACCAAGTGGAATTGATTTCCCTTCATTTTGTAAGTAAGCGGAAGTTTGGCGCAACTAGGATAATTTGGATAATTGGTTATGTTTGAAGGATCTTTAATGATCTTTTGATGGTTTTAGGTGTTTTCCATTGTTGTGGAATGCTATTGTTATAGTCCCGGAGCTATTGCTCCGGTGAATCTTTCCGTTTATGGATTTTGTTGGTTGAATATGTTGTTTTGAGTTGGGTTGTAACCAAGGTCCCTTGAATACCTTGGAATTGGATTTTGTTCGATCCAATGTGGCATCAGACAACCACTAGTATATCGTCAATGCCTAGAGTAGTATACTTTAAGAGCTTATTATCTCCTAATCTAGGCATGTAATACGAATTTGAGGGGTTAACTAAGTGTTTTGACGTAGGGTTTTAGCTTGTCGAAGTTGGTCAGAAAAACCGGAAAGGTCATTTTTGACCAAAGAGCTTTTGGTGGCGTTTCCTATCGTTTCCCGTCGTTTTCGCTTCTCGAGTCATTCTTTAACTTCTACATCTCTTCTAAGAGTCCTCTTATATCTGTTTTAGAAGACCACGCCACCTACCGCGGCGATCGGGAGGTCAAGTTATCCCATCACAAGACCTGTCTCTTATACACATCTAGATGTGTCTTCCACTTGTATTTTGTTTAATGACTTTCGAAATATGTTTGGATGGATTTTAAAATGTGTATGATGTTTGGAACTGCACTTTTACCAAGTTTTGGAACTATTACATATGAAATCGGGACCAAGCTATTTTATGTTAATCAAATGATATGTTTGCAAACTCTTTTGATATGAAAGCATTTTATGACTGTTTTGGCTCATAGGTGACCTAGGTATATAATTTTTGATGTGTTTGGAAATGTTTGATTTGTGGAGAACCGGTTCTATAGTCATCCATGGGACGCCGTGGTGACTTCTGTGAATGTTATGAACTATTTGATACGGGGTCTTGTGATGGGATAACTTGACCTCCCGGTCAGACTAGTAACTGTGGTCTTATACACATCTGGCTGAAAAGTCATACCTTCGAGCCTAAAAGATACTCATGCTATTTTATTATATTCCGAATTGAAACTGCACTTGGATTTGTTCCTATGCTTTAGCATACTATGTTTTGAAATGATTCTTTCTTTTTGGCTACGCTATGTCTTACTGCATACTATGTTATGAAATTAGGATCAGCCATCAGCCAACACTCAGTCACCAAAATGCTTTCATATCTAGATGTGTATAATTCAACAACATAGATCAATGATTAGACATAATCAAGGACCTGTCTCTTATACACATCTAGATGTGTAGAAACTGCTTCATGACTATGGTTTTCACAAATGATATTATCTTTATGTTTTCTTTTTATCGAAATGCTTGGACCCATTTGAGGGGCTTTTATGGTATCCACTGAGCTAGTTATGCTCACCCCACGTGACTTATAATTTTTCAGATTAGGTGCTCGTTTTTGACTCTCCACCGCGTTAGCAGCTTTTAGATTTTCTCCAGATTCCATATTACTGGTAGGACTCTGCGGATAATCTTCCAAGCTTCTCTTTTGTTTGGAGAGGGGTAGTGTATTAGATAAGTTTTGTATTGATGAACTTTATTTTTGTTGTAGCATCTTTTGTACTAAGGAGGAATTTTGTAATTCGTATTTTTGTGTAAAATGAAATATTCGGTATTTTATAGTTAAGAAATGGTTTGACGGTTATAATTACATTGCGGTTAAGTTTGTTGCTCTGTTCGTTTGTGCCTTATACTTTGGACCGGTGTGCCATTAGCGCGGCGTGTTACTATCTCCTTAGTACAAATCCGTGACAACAAAATAGAATCAGAGCATAATACAAATCTAGAGTGTATAAGAGTAATAGGTATTCGATGATGTGTATAAGAGTTTAAATCACAAGACCCGGGCTTAGTTATCTAATATTCTATTTTGTTCGCCATTACAGGGATCTGGGAATTCTTTGACTGGAGTTATTGATTGACTTGTTTTAAGAGACAGTAGCCAAACAGATCATGTCAATCACTGCTGATACTGTCTCTTATACACATCTAGTGTGTAGACGAGACATGATTGAGCTTAGAACTCTTATGCTAGATGTTTTCTTAGATGTCTGTACCGTCCGATAAACATAGATGGTTAGAGCATGTATACAGAGTGGGCACCCCGGACGGGATCATTTTGGAGTCGGACTGTCTCTTATACACATACTTATGTGCATCGTGAGAATGAAAAGAAGCCCAAGAGTAGGATTCTGATTATATCAGCAGTGATGGCGTTTAAGGCCTTAGATAGGGGTTGTGAGAGCTATTTGGCTTATGTGATAGACTCTGATAAAGTAGAGCCAGGCATTGAGGATATTCTAGTGGTTAGGGAGAGGATCTTGGATCGACAAGATAAGACATTGAGGAATAAAGTTATCCCCTACGTGAAGGTTTTATGGTCTAATCATTCTGAGCGAGAAGCTAAATGGGAGTTTGAGAGCCTCATGAGATCGAAGTATCCAGCTTTGTTTGCTTCGTGATTTCGTAAGTTTCGAGGACGAAACTTTGTTCAAGGGGGGTAGAATGTGAAACCCAGTATTTTAATAGCCTTGTTCTTCGATTTTAATTGGTTTAAAATGTTTTTCATATTATTTTTAGTCATAAAGTACTTCAACTTATTCGTTTTTCAATTCGGCAAATTTTTCGATTTACGCGATTTCAGTTCCGGCGGGTAAACGGGTCAAAAAAAAAAATTGGACTAAGTGTAATTAGTGCATTGTGGTGTGTGAGTGTTGTTTGATGGCTGATTTATAATGTTATCTAGTAGCAAATTAAGAAAAAAATTAGTTTTTGGGTCAAATAGTCAACTTGGAGACTATTAGGTCAAATGGGTACTATTTGGGTCAACTTTGGAATTTGTTTTAAGTCTTCTTCTTGCTTGTTTAAGAGACAGGTCTCTTAAACAGAACTAGATGTGTATAAGAGACAGTTCTACCCCCCTTCCGGAATCTTTCTCTTATACACATCTACGATGTGTATAAGAGACAGGTAAGACATGTATTTTAGCATTTATGGCTTATGGGCTTTATGATCCAAGCTTTAATTTCAAGTTTTGTAGGATTCTTTATGGCTGAAAATAAACCCTCTTTGCAGCCTTGTAAGTTATGATTTATGTATGTTATGGGTTGCATTTTTAGTGTTTTGGAGGTTGTGAAGTGATTGGGGTTGATTTTTAACAACTTTCCATGGTTAGATTACAAATTTTAAGATTATGAGTTAGGGTTTTATCTTCCATATGTGACCTAGAGTGTTATGCTATGAATGCTTATGTCTATGCACATAATGATGTTTTAAGAGTGTTTTAAGGTTAGTTTGGATAGGAATTGAGACTTGAAACCAAGTGGAATTGATTTCCCTTCATTTTGTAAGTAAGCGGAAGTTTGGCGCAACTAGGATAATTTGGATAATTGGTTATGTTTGAAGGATCTTTAATGATCTTTTGATGGTTTTAGGTGTTTTCCATTGTTGTGGAATGCTATTGTTATAGTCCCGGCTATTGCTCCGGTGAATCTTTCTATTCCGTTTATGGATTTTGTTAGTTGAATATGTTGTTTTGAGTTGGGTTGTAACCAAGGTCCCTTGAATACCTTGGAATTGGATTTTGGTTACAGGGAGGATAGCCAACTTATAGTCTAGGGAGGCGAAGTTTTTCGGTTTTTCGGAAAACGAGCTTATTATCTCCTAATCTAGCTGTAATACTGAATTTGAGGGGTTAACTAAGTGTTTTGACTGGGGTTTTAGCTTGTCGAAGTTGGTCAGACAATTGTGGAAAACAACATTTTCAACCAACAAAAGCCATAAACGGAAAGTTTTCAATCGAGCAATAGCCGTTTTCGCTAACAATAGTCATTCCACAACTTCTACATCTCTTCTAACACATCTTAGATCTGTATTAGAGACAGAAGTCCACTTACCGCGGCGATCGCGTTACGTGATAATTGTGCAGTCTTTGCTTTGATAGGTGGGTAACATAGACCCTCTTCCACTTGTATTTTGTTTAATGACTTTCGAAATATTTCCAGAAGACATTACAAGTTATCCCCTGTCTCTTATACACATCTAGAAGTGTATAAGAGACAGATATAAGAGGCTCTTAGAAGTCATACTGTTCGAGCCTAAAAGATACTCATGCTATTTTATTATATTCCGGATTGAAACTGAACTTGGATTTGTTCGATATGCTTTAGCATACTATGTTTTGAAATGATTGGATCTTTTTGGCTACGCTATGCTTTAGCATACTATGTTTTGAAATGATTGTCAATCAGATCTTTTTGGCTATGTTTTGGACATGCCTGACGTTTAAATGGCATGATACACTTTAGAAACTACTTATGATTATGGTTTATTGACGTTTAAATGGCATGGGACATTTTAGAAACTGCTTCATGACTATGGTTTTCACAAATGATATTATCTTTATGTTTTCTTTTTATCGAAATGCTTGGACCCATTTGAGGGGCTTTTATGGTATCCACTGAGCTAGTTATGCTCACCCCACGTGACTTATAATTTTTCGATTAGGTGCTCGCTTTTGACTCTCCACCGCGTTAGCCTTTTAGATTTTCTCCATTCCATATTCTTGGTAGGACTCTGCGGATAATCTTCCAAGCTTCTCTTTTGTTTGGAGAGGGGTAGTGTATTAGATAAGTTTTGTATTGATGAACTTTATTTTTGTTGTAGCATCTTTTGTACTAAGGAGGAATTTTGTAATTCGTATTTTTGTGTAAAATGAAATATTCGGTTTTATAGTTAAGAAATGGTTTGATGAAGGTTATTGATTGACTTGTTTTAGGGGGTTTTGAGAGGTCCTTGCTTATGTAATCTTTGTACCTCTTTTGTTGAATCTTGAAGAGTTATTCTTTGCTCATGATTCCGTCTTTGACTCTTATCAGCTAGATGTTTTCTTAGATGTCTGTCCGTCCGATAAACCTAGATTGTTAGAGGATCCTTACAGAGTGGGCACCCCGGACGGGAAGGTTTTGGAGTCTAGGTTTGTTTTGGAAGGTTGTCGGTATAGAGTTTTGTGATAGGACAAAAGAGGTACCTTATTCAGTTACCGATCTCTTATACACATTAGATTTGGGTTTGGATTTGTTGGCGGCTATTGGTGTGACGATTAATTGTAAAGAGAGGTATGTGATGTTTCAGATGCCTGGTTTAGATACGGTGATTTTTCGTGAGAATGAAAAGAAGCCCAAGAGTAGGATTCTGATTATATCAGCAGTGATGGCGTTTAAGGCCTTAGATAGGGGTTGTGAGAGCTATTTGGCTTATGTGATAGACTCTGATAAAGTAGAGCCAGGCATTGAGGATATTCTAGTGGTTAGGGAGAGGATCTTGGATCGACAAGATAAGACATTGAGGAATAAAGTTATCCCCTACGTGAAGGTTTTATGGTCTAATCATTCTGAGCGAGAAGCTAAATGGGAGTTTGAGAGCCTCATGAGATCGAAGTATCCAGCTTTGTTTGCTTCGTGATTTCGTAAGTTTCGAGGACGAAACTTTGTTCAAGGGGGGTAGATGTAATGTGAAACCCAGTATTTTAATAGCCTTGTTCTTCGATTTTAATTGGTTTAAAATGTTTTTCATATTATTTTTAGTCATAAAATACTTCAACTTATTCGTTTTTCAATTCGGCAAATTTTTCGATTTACGCGATTTCGGTTCCGGCGGGTAAACGGGTCAAAAAAAAAAAAAAATTGGACTAAGTGTAATTAGTGCATTGTGGTGTGTGAGTGTTGTTTGATGGCTGATTTATAATGTTATTTAGTAGCAAATTAATAAAAAATTAGTTTTTGGGTCAAATAGTCAACTTGGAGACTATTAGGTCAAATGGGTACTATTTGGGTCAACTTTGGAATTTGTTTTAAGTCTTCTTCTTGCTTGTTTCTTCCTCATTTTTCTCCAGCAGCTGGCCGAAATTTCTTCTCCATTTTCCCCCAAAAATTTTCTTGGATTTCAAGTAGAAATCACTCGGAAGGTAAGATTTTATGTATTTTAGCATTTATGGCTTATGGGCTTTATGATCCAAGCTTTAGAACAATTTCAAGTTTTGTAGGATTCTTTATGGCTGAAAATAAACCCTCTTTGCAGCCTTGTAAGTTATGATCTTATGTATGTTATGGGTTGTTTTTAGTGTTTTGGAGGTTGTGAAGTGATTGGGGTTGATTTTTAACAACTTTCCATGGTTAGATTACAAATTTTAAGATTATGAGTTAGGGTTTTATCTTCCATATGTGACCTAGAGTGTTATGCTATGAATGCTTATGTCTATGCACATAATGATGTTTTAAGAGTGTTTTAAGGTTAGTTTGGATAGGAATTGAGACTTGAAACCAAGTGGAATTGATTTCCCTTCATTTTGTAAGTAAGCGGAAGTTTGGCGCAACTAGGATAATTTGGATAATTGGTTATGTTTGAAGGATCTTTAATGATCTTTTGATGGTTTTAGGTGTTTTCCATTGTTGTGGAATGCTATTGTTATAGTCCCGGCTATTGCTCCGGTGAATCTTTCCGTTTATGGATTTTGTTGGTTGAATATGCATAGATTGTTTTGAGTTGGGTTGTAACCAAGGTCCCTTGAATACCTTGGAATTGGATTTTGTTGGCAGGGAGGATAGCCTACTTATAGTCTAGGGAGAGGCGAAGTTTTTCGGTTTTTCTGGAAAACTGAGCTTATTATCTCCTAATCTAGCTGTAATACGAATTTGAGGGTTAACTAAGTGTTTTGACTGGGGTTTTAGACTTGTCGACAACAATCCGAAAAACTTCGCCCCATCCCTAGACCATAAGTAGGCTATCCTCCCTGCCAACAAAATCCAATTCCAAGGTATTCAAATCTAGTCATTCTATAACTTCTACATCTCTTCTAAGAGTCCTCTTATAGATGTTTTAGGTACCACGCCACCTACCGCCGGCGATCGCGTTCTGTGATAATTGTGCAGTCTTTGCTTTGATAGGTGGGTAACATAGACCCTCTTCCACTTGTATTTTGTTTAATGACTTTCGAAATATGTTTGGATGGATTTTAAAATGTGTATGATGTTTGGAACTGCATTATATATCCAGAAAAGTCATACCTTCGAGCCTAAAAGATACTCATGCTATTTTATTATATTCCGGATTGAAACTGAACTTGGATTTGTTCGATATGCTTTAGCATACTATGTTTTGAAATGATTGGATCTTTTTGGCTACGCTATGCTTTAGCATACTATGTTTTGAAATGATTGGATCTTTTTGGCTATGTTTTGGACATCACAGCCTGACGTTTAAATGGCATGATACACTTTAGAAACTACTTATGATTATGGTTTATTGACGTTTAAATGGCATGGGACATTTTAGAAACTGCTTCATGACTATGGTTTTCACAAATGATATTATCTTTATGTTTTCTTTTTATCGAAATGCTTGGACCCATTTGAAGGGCTTTTATGGTATCCACTGAGCTAGTTATGCTCAACCCACGTGACTTATAATTTTTCAGATTAGGTGCTCGTTTTTGACTCTCCACCGCGTTAGCAGCTTTTAGATTTTCTCCAGATTCCATATTACTGGTAGGACTCTGCGGATAATCTTCCAAGCTTCTCTTTTGTTTGGAGAGGGGTAGTGTATTAGATAAGTTTTGTACTGATGAACTTTATTTTTGTTGTAGCATCTTTTGTACTAAGGAGGAATTTTGTAATTCGTATTTTTGTGTAAAATGAAATATTCGGTTTTATAGTTAAGAAATGGTTTGATGGTTCTATTACATTGCGGTTAAGCTTTGTTGCTCTGTTCGTTTGTGCCTTGCGCTTTGGACCGGTGTGCCATTAGCGCGGCGTGTTACGGTCCCTTTTTTGGGGCGTGACATTATGCGTCCGATCCATCGTCCGTTCTCAAATATCAGGAAGTAGAGGATATCGTTCGAACGGCCGAGCTTGCGTCCGTTTGATCGTCTAGACCAGGTATGTTTGAGAAGTTCACACATCGGATGGTGTAATGTGTTCGATAGGTTTAATGCTCAACTGGGAATGTTTTCCTTTCAGACAGTTAACTTCGTCCGGTGTAAGCTTCTTTCGGATGGTCAAATGCGTCCGTTGCAAGTGGCTTAAAACTCTTGATTCTGTCCTACTCTTTCGGATGGAAAAATACATCCGAGGGAAATTCCTTCGAACGAGCTTGTGCATCTGTTGTAGATGCTCCAAAAACTTGCTCTCTGCCTGATCGTTTGGATAGTGAATTGCATCCGTGGTAATCCAGTTAGGACGATCTTGTCCATCTGAGATATATAGTGTTGTCTGTTTGGACAGTGTAATTCGTCTGAAAGCTCTGCTTCCAGCAAATATAATGGCAGCCCTGCATAGCTCAGGTTAAGTGGTTAAATCACATTTGTCATCATCGAAATAAGGTTTGTAGATTATCAATCTCTCATTTTTTTATGATGACAAACTATGAAGAAAAATAACTTCCTATACCCAAAATACAAATAGCCATAATCAATTCAAATAGCACACCCATGATTACCCAAAATACAAACAGCCACAATCAATTCAAATACCCATGATTACTCCCCCTTTTGGCATCATCAAAGTTAGATAAGCTCCCCCTAGGAGGATGCTCCCCCTTATGGAAAGACTAATAAACAAACATGGATAGAAATGCAACTATAATAGGCAATATCAACAAAAGTTTAAGACAACATTCAAGGGAAAAATAACATAAATGTCAATAAAATGTTGAAGTACATGAGAAATCTAAAGAGTAGCTAAGGTGAGGAGATGGAATCATTCTTCTTCTTGGAGTGTTTCTCCGTATAAGACGTTTGCATTTTTTTGCTGGTGCATTATCATCCTCTGTGGCATCACTATCTTGTCTGCTTAAATCTTGAGGATCACGACTTTGCATGATGTAGATGAACGTGCTATCAACGTCTTCGTCGTCATCATCATCAGCACCAGGAGTAGTAGATATGTCAGGATTAGCGGTACCAACGGGATTCTCACGTGCTTCAGTCTCAGGATTAGAATGATCACCATCGGTGTTTGCATTGGCATCACTGTCAGAGGAAGTCTCAAGAGTATATTGTGACTGGATATTGGCAAATTGAACTTGAGCTGAGGCAGACATTCCTAAACTAAGTGCTTCTTGAAGAGTGATTTGTCTCGTCTCAAGCATTCTAAGCTTTCGAATGGTGCGGCGTTGAAAAGAGTTCATTTGGTTGCTCAATGAAGTAACAAGGGTGCACAGATGAGAGAGGGAGGGTTCGAAAGACGAAATATAGGGGCCATGCAAAAGTGCATATGGAAGACAAGGGTTGAGGAGGGGATGTCATAAGGAGGTGCAAGGCCAGAGGTAGAAGCATGAGATTTAGACTTTTCAAGTTAATAGGCAGCCTTGGTAAACCATTGATCATTAAAAAACCGCAATCCCTTACGATCAATCTAGGATTTCTTAAAATAAGGAGGATATTTTTTTTTTCCAGAAAAGGGGATTTCAAGGTGATCAAAAACTTTAGTTAGGAATTTCCCAAAAGGAATGTTCCTTCGGGTACCGGTTAGGAAAAGCTCCCATAGAGAGCAAAAGAGATAGCCAAAGTCAAGTGGGATACCTTTAAAAACACAGTAAAATAAGTACAACTGCATTTTTTCGGGCTCAGTACGATGCCCATCAGTTGGAAGCAGTAAATTAGTGACTAATGTATATAAGATGTTGAGTTCAGGTGCAAGCAGTGTGGTTTTGCCTTTCGAATCCTGTTTAAAATTGACGTTAAAAATTTGTCGGACCTGTTCAATGTCAAAACGAGTATCTACAGCAGGCCATTTATCCAAAGGGAAAAAATAGGAAATATGTCATTAGGAGAGGCAACTTCACATTCAAAAATAGAATTAATGACAGTGGAGGAAATCTCAAGATTTTTGTTTTGTTATTGACATGAGAAATCAACGTACGAATAGTAGGACCCTTGCTACGATTGGCAGTAAATTATAGCACTATGTCATGATAGACAGGCAAATCCAAATCAACTAAATGACCCCAGTTTTATTTTTCAAAGCATGATTTAATAAGAGGTAAGTTTAACTCATTAAAAAGAGTTTGTGAAGCGAGCCTTTGAACAATAATAGATTTGCTAAGAAGAGAAGTGTACCGATCAGATGCCTTGGCATCAATGAATTTAGGGAGAGAGGGATCGAAAGTGGATTGAGGGTTTGTGGATGATTGTCCCTGCACCAGAGCCTTTTCCTTGGATTTTAGTCCTCTGGTAGCCGTTGAAGATGCACCACGTGACCGTACCATTGTAAATTTGAAGAGGGAAAAGTGAGATTGAAGGAATATGTGGGAAAGTGCAAGGACAATGAAATGGTAGAATGGTGAAATGAAGTTCAATTGAGATGGGTGAGGAGTTTGGAATGGAAATTTCTTAACCAATTTTAGAGGGGAACGGAGAAATTGAGAGAATTTTGGGAAGGTTCTTGGGTGCCAGAGCTAGGGTTCGCTAGGAGGGTATTGTCCGAAAAGAAGAAAATGAAGGGATTTAAGCGAGTAGAACAATCGTTCGGACGTCCGAACGAATCGTATGCATTCGATTGTGCTTCCGAACACAGATGAACGGATGGCCGGAGGTCTAAGCTGTGCGTCCAAAGGAGTATCGGACGGTGATAAGCGTCTGTTAGAAATTCTGGAGAGTTAGAGGAATGAGAAGGAGAGTTCAGACGATTATAAGCATCCAAGACAAGAGAGGGTAGTTCGGACTTTCATTTGTGTCCGAATGCAGAATTCATACAAATTTGAAATGAATGATGCCCAAATGAGTTTTGAGAGATTCAAAGCGATCTAAAGCCAAGGGTTTAGTAAAAATATCAGACAAGTTGATCTTTTTAACACACAAATTCAACACAAATTTCCTTTTTGTACACAAGATCTCTAATAAAGTGGTGCTTTACATCAATGTGTTTGGTTCTAGAATGCATGATAGGATTTTTTGTGAGATTAACAGCACTATTGTTATCACATCTTATAGGCACACAAACAGAAATAACACCAAAGTCTTTTAATGTATGTTTCATCCACAGAAGTTGAGCACAACAGTTTCTAGCAGCAATATATTCGACTTCTGGCGTAGAAAGGGAAATAGAATTTTGCTTTTTGCTAAACCAGGACAACAGAAAATTACACAAGAAATGACAAATACCACTAGTACTTTTCCTATCAATTTTACAACCAGCAAAGTCAGCATCCGAATAACTAATCAAATCAAAATTAGTGGATTTAGGATACCAAAGACTAAAGTTTAATGTCGCTTTCAAGTATCTAAAAATTCTTTTTACAGCAATTAAATGTGATTCCTTAGGACTAGATTGAAATCTAGCACATGGAAATCAGAAAAATAACAAACATAATATCCGGTCTGCTAATTGTTAAGTAAAGTAGGCTTCCGATCATACCTCCATAGTGTTTTTCATCAACACTATTACCTTCTTAATCTTTGTCAAGTTTGGTTGAAGTACACATTGGTGTTCTGACTTGTTTGCAATCTTCCATTCAAAATCGCTTGAGTAGTCCTTTCTATACTTGATTTGCGTAATGAACATTCCTTCTTTTGTATGGTGAACTTGGAGTCCAAGAAAGAATTGCAATTCTCCCATCATACTCATTTCAAATTCTTTTTGCATTAGATAAGAAAAATACTTGCACAAACTTTCATTAGTTGCTCCAAAAATAATATCATCGACGTAAATTTGAACCACTAACAAATCGTTAAAATTAATTTTGGTGAAAAGAGTAGTATCAACAACTCCCCTTTTAAAACCACTTTTAATCAAAAAACCACTTAATCTTTCATACCAAGTTCTAGGAACTTGTTTCAACCCAGATAAAGCTTTTGACAGATTAATTTAAAAACATGATTTGGTAAACTTTTATTTTCAAAACCCGGGAGTTGTTCAACAAAAACTTCTTGGTCAATGAAGCCATTTAAAAAGGCGCTTTTGACATCCATTTGAAATAATTTGAAATTGTTAAAACATGCATATGCAAGAAACATACGAATAGATTCCAAACAAGCAACGGGTGCAAAGGTTTCATCAAAGCCAATACCTTCTTCTTGAGCATATCCTTTTACAACAAGTCTAGTTTTGTTTCTAATAATCTCACCTTTATCATTTAATTTATTTCTAAAAACCCATTTTGTTCCTATCACGGGATGAATCTTTCAACCAAAGTCCATACATTATTTTTCTCAAATTGGTTAAGTTTCTCTTGCATAGCAAAAACCCAAGATTCATCATTCAATGCATCATTCACACGTTTAGGTTCAATATGAGAAAGTAAGGCACAATTATTATTCAAAAGTTTATGAGATCGAGTTTTTACCTCATCGGATGGATCACTGCTAAATGATCAAATCTTGAGGGTGACTTGAGATAAATCTCCATGCTCTTGGGAGATCTTTTGGAGTATCGCCGTTCTTCTCTCATTCTTCATCCAAGTGATGAGTGTTCACCTCATTGCTTGTCAGCATCTCTTGATGTTCTTCATGTATAGTGAGCTTCTCAAATTCCTTTTGTATACCTACATCTTCATCTTTATACACATTCTTTGAAATAATATCATTAGCCTCATCAAACGTAACATGCACAACTTCTTCAATTAAAATAGTTCTACTATTGTATACTCAGTATGCTTTCTTGTCACTAGAATATCCTAGGAAAATTCCTTCATCCGATTTCTTTTCAAATTTTCCAAGATTTTCTTTGATTTTCAAAATAAAACATTTACAACCAAAAATTTTGAAATAGCTCACAACGGGTTTTTGCAAAACAAGAGTTCATAAGGAGTTTTATTTAAAATAGGCCTTAAAAGAACTCGATTCATATCATAACAAGCCGTGTTAATTTCTCGACAGCTTCTTTCCAAAAATATTTTGGTAAATCACATTCACAAATCATGGTTCTAGCTACCTCTTGGAGTGTTCTATTTTTTCTCTCAACAACACCATTTTGTTGAGCCACTCTAACTACAAAAAAATTATGCGAAATACCATTGTGATCACAAAATTCGGGAAAACCTCCAAATTTAATTCAGTCCCATTAACACTTCTCAAATGAATGATTTTCAAGTTTAACAATTTTGTATTTTGGAAAAAAAATTTACAAAATATTCAATGGTTTCATTTTTGTGAACAAGAAATAGTACCCAAGTATACCTAGAATAGTCATCAACAATCACAAACGCATATTTACTACCACCGAGAGTAGCATGTTCAGATGGACCAAATAAGTCCAAATGTAATAATTTTAAGGGTTTAGAAGTAGACACACAATTATTTGGTTTAAAAGACATTTTAACTTGTTTACCAAATTGGCATGCATCACAAATTTTGTTTTTCACAAACTTCAACTTTGGAAGCTTTCTAACCTCTTACTAATTCTTTCTTAGCAAGATTTTCAATTAAATTCTTGTTGAAATGACAAAGTCTTCCATGCCAAAGGCAAGGATCATCTATAGAAGCGGTTAAATATTTTACAATGCCATTACCAATATTGTCAAGATAAATCACATAAACATCATTGTGCCCAGTACCTTTAAATAAAACAACAAAATTTCTATCAAGAAATAAACATTCATGCTTGATAAAGAACACATATAGATTTTTTTTCACATAGTTGGCTCACACTTAAGATATTGTAATTCAAATTATCAACAAGAAGCACATTTTTAATCAAGATCTCACCATTTTTACCTACATCACCAAGGCCAATTGATTTTGCTTTCATGTTTTCCCCAAAAGTCACATTTTCACTGTTTTTCGACTTGAGATTGGTGAAAAAAGATGCATCACCGGTCACATGTCTTGAGCACCCACTATCTATGAAGCATTTTGCATTGTTGGTGATGTTTATTTCCTGCACAAGAAGCTTTAGGTGATAATTTTTGGTACCCACATCTTCTTGTGTCCATAAGAGTTAGTAAATTAGCTACAAATCCATACGAAATTTATTCCAAGTTTTTCATTACTCTTGACATAACAATTATTTTTCACATGTCCATATTGTTGGCAATAATTACAAATAATATTCTTATTTCCATATAAAGAAGATTTTGATTTTACAAAACATAAATCAATCCTTCTAAAAGTGACAAAGTTCTTGTTGATCACATATTTCTATTCTTTTTTATATTAACAATATTTTCCCTTTTCTTATGCAAAAGAACATCAAAATCATCCATTCTTTTCTTCAAGGAGGCTTGTTTTTCCTTGGTATTTGTTTTCACATTCTTTTCTTCAAATTAACATTTTCTTGTGATAAACTATTGTTTACATTCACAAGTTTGGAGTTAGTATTCAATAAAGAATTTGATTTTCTAACGAACTCCATATTTCTAGCATATGATTCTTTCAAGCTATCATGTAATGTTAGCTGTCAAAAAATGAAAAATTCAAGGTCATCATCATTTTCATCATTAGAATCATAGGTAGTTGTTAACTCATTATCACCAATGGCCATAAAGGCCATTTGTGCCGATTCCATTTCTTCTTCAACTTTTCCTTCGGAGTTGCAATCATCCCATGTGATTTGAAAATTGTTGACGCGAGGCTTTCTTCCTTCCTTTTTCTTCTTGGAAGGACACTCATTTGCAAAGTGTCCGGTTGACCACATGTTAAGCACTTTTCATTTTGTTTTTTCATTTCTAGCTTGGTCTTCCCTTTGAAATTATTTGAGTTGATAGCTCCATCTCTTCTCATTCTCCGTTTATTGATGTAGTGTTTGAGAAATCCTTCGGTGATGAGTGCAAGATGGATAACTCTAGGAAACAAGAGTCATATATACCCTAAACTTGATGATTTTGCTCCTAGTTTCAAGTATTTTTAGTATTTTCGTGTGTGTTTGTATCTATTTTTCTTTTATGTGTTAGAATGTGTTAGTGATATCACAATAATATGTGTTTATTAAGTGTTTGAGTACTTATTTAGATGATAATTAGCATATTTATTTAGGTTTTTCCATTTAGAGTTGTGTCGTGACTTTGACATAACTTCGTTGGGAGTTAACTCGTCCTTCTTTGTCCTTCATTTTTGGCCTGTTTTGTGAGAATTTGATTTACATGTTTAGTTATTATAGATAATAATGTTCTCCTGTGTGTTAGGGTCACATGAAAAAAAATGACGCATTAATCGGACGTCGGATGAAGATTTTGGAAGCAAAACTGTAAAGTGCGGCTAGAGCAAAAAATGACTTTGTTCGGGGCTGCTTTTTGCAGAACAATTGTCCCACTACCCTAGCATTATATATACCCCTTTTAAACCTCATTTGAAGGGAGAACTTAGCTAGTAGAACTAGGCTAGATTAGAGAGTAATTTTCTTCCTTTTTCCTCCCCATTTGGGGAGGGTTTTCTTAGATTAGAGTAGATTAGGACTTCTCTTTCTTGTAGATTTCAAATCCAATAAAAGTTAAAGATTGAATCTTTTTAGTTTAAGTTCTTTGTTTATGTTAAAACTTCTTTAGTTAAGCTTTAATTTCATGTTCCTTTAGTTAATTAGTTTAATGGCATTAATCTAATTGTTTCCTTTACTTGTTTTCTTAGAGTAATTGTTAGATTAGTTTTTGGGCTTTCTTTAAAAATGCTTTTTTTTTGTGATAATTTGTAGTTTAGATTGGTTAATTAGGATATATTAGTTTATGGGCTTTTCATTTAATTGCTTTCTTAGTTTAATTGTTCGATTAGTTAATGGGTTTTCCTTAATTGTGATTTCTTAGTCTGAATTTGATAGTTTAGGTTAGTTAATTACTTTTTAACTTTCTTTTTACATGCTTTCTTAGAATAGATTAGGGACTTTCTCTAATTGTGTTTGCCTAGGGATAATGAATAGTTTAGATTAACTAATTGCTTGCTTAATATGCTTTTCGTTTTAATTGTTCCCTTTATTTGATTTCTAAAGATACTTCATTACTTTAATTTCTTTCTTAGTGATTAATCTTTACTTTAAATTGCTTTATTAGTTCCATTAGTTCTAGTTTTAGTTAAATCTCTTCACTTAATCTATCATTTCAAATTGAAATCTAACCAAATAATCAGAAATTATCGACCAATCCTTGTGGGAACGATCCCTACTTCGTTTTACTGCTAGTTGACAACCGTATACTTGCGGGATACCGCGTAGTTAGTAGTAGGATTTAGTTGTTTTATAAATTTATAACTAGGTGTGTAAGGCATCAAGTTTTTGGCGCTGTTGCTGGGGATTGGTTTTTGGTAATATCGATATAATTTGGTTGGAAGACTAGATTGAAGTCTTTTCTTTTCTTGTATAGTTGTTTCACCTATTTGAAAAACCAAAAGATTTTCTTGGTGATGGATGGTGTGGACTAGGTAGTAGTCTAAGCTTTCATAATTTTCTTGTTTGTGTTCTTTTAGTTCTTTTTCTTGCTTTCATTTGTGTTTTTTGTTGTTCACGAACATGCAAGGACCTAATTGGAATGATTCATACCAAGGAGATTATCATTTTTATGGTAATAGAGGTATGCCCAATGAGCATGATTCTTGTTATGGTTACTCTCCTTACCCCTTAGATTATCAAGTGCGATAGTCTAGCCATCAATACGCTTATGTGAGCCACCAAAATTATCAAATGAGATGGTCTAGCCATCCATATCCTTATGAGAGCTATCAAAAAACTTCCTACTACTTCCCTCCACAACAAGAGCCTTCATATGATTAAATAGAGTCATATTTCCTTCACCAAACAACTCTAGAAAGTGAAGAAGTAAGAAGGATGGACAAGTGGATGAAAATTCAAGAATTTTGAGAAGAAATAGCCCAACTTCTAGACGAAAGGGCTCAATACGAGAATTATGGCCAAAGAACAGGAAAAACTTGCTCAACTTCAAAATGAAATAGATAGAATCCGTGAAGAGCAAGCCACATCCAACACTCGGTTACAAGACCAACTTGCCGAGACGCTAGTTCAAGGAATAAAAAATGGTGAAAAATAATGTATTCTAACACCTACACCAACGGGTGAAGAACCGGTTCAAGAAGAACAAATTGAAAATGTCTTGCAAGAAACCGGTTCTCAAGAGCCTCATGAAGTTGAAGTTACAACAACCGAGACACTCAACGCTTATGTAGAGGAATCACCAACTTTTCCTTTGCATGAGTGTGCGTTTGTCCCTGTTATAACAAAAGAGGTTCTATTTGGGGTGAGACACAACCCACATATGTGAAAGTTCATTTCCTTGGAGACTTCGGAGGAGCTAAGCAATGGTGCAAGTTCACCAAGGATTACAATATCCTTGGGAAGCCTCCTTGGTGTTGAGGGAGTTTTTCTTTCCTTTTTATTTATTATGCTTTATTTTAGTTTTCTTGCTTTAGTTTAAGTACCCCATTGATAATAAAGGCTTGTAGCCTTGTGATTAGTTTAGATTATGTTTTGTTGGTTGCAATTGAATTTGGATACACTTGGATCATCTAGAATTTGGTCATTGATGAAAATGTTGATGACAATGAATGACTTATTGTGATTTGGGAATGATATACATACTTTATGGAATGACTTTTGACTTGATTTTTACTTTTTACTTGTGGACATTCTAGTTGTTGTACATTTCAAGTGCGAAATAGTTGAGCTCATTTTGCGGAAATTATTTGAATGACTGATTTGGATTGAGAGTAGTCTTGGTGGTTGATTGTTTCTTTGAAACCGATTATATCTGAAACTAAGTTTTGGGGGATGAGTTGGGCATTTAGATAACCCATTTGTTGTGTTAAACCTTGTTACCCTTAGATGTGCTTTTCCTTTTCTTTAAATTGTTTGAACCCCGTGAAGCCCTGAGGACCCTTCCTTAATATAACCATGATTGGTTGTCGAAGAAAAATCAATTTTTAAGATTCGTGATTAATTGCATTTTTATGATCTACTTGAAATTTTCTCATTGATTAGTCTTGATTTGTGTTGTGCTCAATGTTGGTGAAGATACTCCATAATTAAATGGTAGAACTCTTGTTTTTAAGTTCAATTTGTGCTTAATGGGTTGCATTTACATTCACTTGGCTAGTATGTTGTTCATCTTCTATTTGAGCTTTTTGATTGTTCAAGTGTAATTCAAAATCATTGCCTAGTCATTTGTTTTTAAACTTTCTAGTAGTATTATTATGCGTTTGTTCTATTTTGGGTGAGCGGTAGGATGAGTTGTACTCATCATTTAAATAAAATGACTAGTTTGGGGGTGTTATTTACTTGCGTTGGAATGGTTTCTTTTCATGAATGTAAATATTTGTGTGGTGAATTTTGGATGGAAATTGATTGATTTCGGTACTCGATGATGACAAATGACTTGCAACATCAAATGATTGAGTTATTTAAACTTGCCATTCTGCGAATTTTGATGTGTTGAGTAGTTCTTTTGCGACAAAAGAATTTCAAAAGCCATGTATTACTATGTTCAAAAAGTGAGGCATTCACATTTTTATAGTAATTATGGTCATTTGAAACAATGTTTTTGACCAAATCAATAGGATTGCTTTTTTGGTCAATTCATCTTTTGAAAAAAAAAATTGTTTAAATAGAATCGAAGTGATTGAGGTCATTTTATGCGTATGCATAGGGAGTTTTCTTCTAACCTGTGAGTGATTGGTTTGAATATGATCTTGGGTACGTTATGAATATGGAGTAATTATCACCTAAAAAAACAAAATAAAAAAAAAACTTTGCATTTAGGAATAAGGCGAGTATTGGATTCCTGCATGTACTCATGTTGTTTCTCTGGAATAAGCCATTAGAGTGGCAATAAGGCGAGTACGAGATTCCGACATGTACCCATGTTGTTACTTCGAATTAAGCCATTAGGAATTATGTTTTACAATACCAACAAGTTGAGCAGGAAATGTTTATAATATCCATCATTGATATCATGCTACTTACTCCTTGGTAGAGTAATACTCCCAATTGTGTGACACGTGCATATTAAGTAGACTCCTAATGATCTTCTATTTCTACCTGTGTAGCCTTTTCAAGTGGTTGAAAAATGTTGTAATCCTTTTGATTTGAGCAAAACTATGTTTTAGATGAATGGAACTTGTTTTTCAAAATCCTTTTTGATAATGGTTAATACTTGGTCATTTAAAATCTTTTGTTGGCATTTGAACTCGATTTATTTGGAAGAGTTAAAAAGCTTGGAATGACTAGTTAAAATAGTTCAATTGTCATATGGTATTTGAGGTCCCTTGAGAGGTATCCTAATTATTCAAAGTACATCCATTATTCCTGTCATCTTGGTGGTGTCTAGTGTGTTGTGTCTTGTGTTTTGTGTCGTGTGTTTTGCGTTGTCCATTTTTGTTGTTCATTTTCTTGTCTTTTATTTTGTTCAGGATGAGCAAAAGCTTAAGTTTCGGGCAGTGATAACTCTAGGAAACAAGAGTTATATGTACCCTAAAGTTGATGATTTTGCTCCTAGTTTCGAGTATTTTTAGTGTTTTCGTGTGAGATTGTATATATTTTTCTTTCTATATGTGTTAGAATGTGTTTATTAAGTGTTTGAGTACTTATTTAGGTGATAATTAGCATATTTTATTTGGTTTTTCCATTTATAGTTGTGTCGTGTCTTTGACTTAACTTCGTTCGAAGTTAAGTTTTCGTACGTCTTTGTTTGTCCTTCATTTTTTAGACTATTTTGTGAGAATTTTATTTATATATTTAGGTGTTAATTTAAGTATTTATTATAGATAATAATGTTCTCCTATGTGTTAGGGTCGCATGAAAAAAAATGACGCATTAATCGGACGTTGGATGAAGATTTTGGAAGCAAAACTATGAAGTGCTGCATTTCAGAAGTTTCAATCCATATCGCGATCTCAAATTTGAGATCGCGAACTAGACACGGCTAGACAAAAAATGACTTTGTTCGGGGCTGATTTTTGCTGTACAATTATGCTACTACCCTAGAACTATATATACCCCTTTTAAACCTCATTTGAGGGAAGAACTCAGCTAGTAGAAGTAGGCTAGATGAGAGAGTCCAATTTTTCTTCCTTTTTCCTCCCCATTTGGGGAGGGTTTTCTTAGATTAGAGTAGATTAGGACTTCTCTTTCTTGTAGATTTCAAATCCAAGTTAAAGATAGAAACTTTTTAGTTGTAAGTGCTTTGTTTATGTTAAAACTTATTTAGTTAAGCTTTAATTTCATTTTCCTTTAGTTAATTAGTTTAATCGATTTAATCTAATTGCTTCCTTTACTTGTTTTCTTAGAGTAATTGTTAGATTAATTTATGGGCTTTCTTTAAAAATACTTTTTTTGGTGATAATTTGTAGTTTAGATTGGTTAATTAGGATAGATTTGTTTATGGGCTTTTCATCTAATTGCTTTCTTAGTTTAATTGTTAGATTAGTTCATGGGTTTTCCTTCATAGTGCTTTCTTAGTGTTAATTTGTAGTTTATGTTAGTTAATTGCTTTTTAAAAATACTTTCTGTTTACATGCTTTCTTAGAATAGATTAGCGGCGTTCTCTAATTGTGCTTGCTTAACGGGATGAATAGTTTAGATTAACTAATTGCTTGCTTAATATGTTTTTCCTTTTAATTGTTCCATTTATTTTCTTTCTAAAGGTACTTCCTTTTTAATTTCTTTCTTAGTGATTAATATTTACTTTAAATTACTTCGTTAGTTCCATTAGTTCTAGTTTTAGTTAAATCTCTTCACTTAATCAATCGCTTCAACTTGAAATCTGACCAAATAACCGGTAATTATCGACCAATTCTTGTGGGAACGATCCCTACTTCCGTTTTCTACTAGTTGACAACCGTATACTTGCGGGATGCCACCTAGTTAGTAGTAGGATTTAGGTGTTTTATAAATTTATAACTACGTGTATAAGGCTTCAAAGATCTCCTTCATCAAGATCTTCATCTACTAGATTTATGGAGCCATTTTCATCTTTTTTCTTGAGAAGTCTTTAATGCAATGCTACTTTTTGGTCTTACTTCCTCATCATCCACCACTTTAGCCTTAAGCTTCAATTCATAAGACGTATGTCAGAGAGAGTTAATCAATGACTCAGTAGGCTTGGAGTTTAAATTCTTTGCTTCCTCTATAGCGATCGTTTTGGCTTCCCATTCTTTGGATAGAGCATTCAAGATTTTTCTATTCTTTTCTCCCAAAGAATACTCCTTACCCAATACTTCAAGATCTTTAATGATATCATTGAACCTATCATGTGGTTCCATCTTGAAGGACTCATACTTGGCAACAATTAAGGATTTCTTTTGCTCTCGAACATCATCGTTCCCTTCATGAATTTCTTTCAATTTGTCCCAAATTTCCTTAGCCGAAACGCATCCTTTGACATGAGTAGATTCGTTTGCATCCAAAGCATTGTATAGCACATTCATGGCTTTAGCATTTAAAATCAAGTTTGCTTTGTCTTGCGGAGTGAGCTCATCCCTTGTTTTTTCTCTTCTTCTATTTGTGTGACCATCAATAATGGTGGTTTCAAATGGACCTTCATTGACAACATATCATAAATCACTATCAATAGATTGTCCATCAATAAGATTTTCATTCCATCTTTCCAACTAACTAAGTTCATCCCATTAAACATAGGGGCTCTAGTGATAGATTGACCTTCAAAAAATAAAGCATTATTGGTTGCCATAATAGATCTTTACTCAAAAGCAATTTAATTAAATAAAAGAGACCAATGCTTTGACACCAATTGTTGGCTCCAAAGCTACCTAAGTTGGGAGTGAATTAGGTTTCTTAAAAAATTGCCTTGCAAAAGATGCACTTATAAAATCTTTTGTACGAACAAGTAATTTGATAGAAATAAAATTAATTAAGCTTAAGAAGTATAGAATAAATAAAGAGCGAGAGAGATTAAACAAACAACACTTTCAAGCTAGCAAGCTTGAAGTAGTAATCCACTAAGATACTCCTTCTAATTTGGTGAGACAATAATACCAAATGTACACAAAGTAGGATAATCCTTGCTCACACTAATTCTCTTTAGTTGAGCCAAGGATTTTACTCTAGACCTCATTTTTGTACAGGCTCTAGATTATCACTCCACTCAATATTTTTGAATAGCACTCTTAAGTACACAGTAATACAATATTGCTCAAGAGCTAATTTGTACTCAAATTGCTTTTCTCCTTGCTTGTATTCAATGTGTAAGATTGTCTTTCACTATACAAAGGAGTAGATATTCATAGGTGCAGTAAATTGGGTTCTAACCACCTCCTAACGACTCAATAATAAATGCTCAAAAATTAGCCGTTATAGGTTTCGGACATCCGATAAGATTTTATGCGTCCGATCCATCATCCGTTCTCAAATATCAAGAAGTAGAGGATATCGTTCGGACGGCCGAGCTTGCGTCCGTTCCATCGTCTGAACTAGGTATGTTTGAGAAGTTCATACATCGGATGGTGTAATGTGTCCGGAAGGTTTAATGCTAAACTGGGATTGTTTTTCTTTCGAACAGTTAGCTTTGTCCTGTGTAAGCGTCTTTCGGACGTTTAGATGCGTCCGTTGCAAGTGGCTTAAAACTCTTGAGTAATCGTAATTCTGCCTTACTCTTTCGGACGGAAAAATATGTTCGAGGGAAATTTCTTCGGACGAGCTTGTGCGTTCGTTGTAGATGCTCCAAAAACTTGCTCTCTGACTTCTCGTTCGGATAGTGAATTTCATCCGTGGTAATCCATTTCGGACGATCTTGTGCGTTCGAGATATATAGTGCTATTCGGATGGTTTAATTCGTCCGAAAGCTCTGCTTCCAGCAAATATAATAGCCGCCCTGCACAGCTCATGTTAAGTGGTTAAATCACATGTGTCATCATCAAAATACGGTTTGTAGATCATCATGGGACAAACTCAGACTCATTCATAAGTTGTGTCAATGATACTTTTACATAAGTATTGAGTGAGCCGATGTGATGACTTCAAGTTCAAGAGGCTTTTGGTGACCGGTTTCCTGCAATATGTATCCCTCATTTTCGTCTTATTGACCCAATTCTTTATTCTTTGGTAGAAGTGTTGGAGTTCCTTAGCCTTCACCATCTATCATGGTTTGGACATATTGGAAAATTTGTCTTGTAACATCTTAGTAGATTTGTCTTGGCTTTCAAAGAGTCTATCTTTATTTTCTCACAATTTGGTTTGTTCTTCTCAGAGTTGGATTAGTTCTTCTTGGAGTTTGGTTTTTGTTTTTGGAGTTGGTGAAGTATAATCCACATTTTCATTGATCTTTTCACATCAACTTCTTGAATTGGTTGGTAAACGAATTGGGGCTCCATTGATTCATATGAAGTCTCTTGAAGTGGAGAGAATGAATAGTGGTTTTGTTCTTAGCTCTCATAAGGATATGGATGGGTAGACCATCCTATTTGATAATCTAAGGGGTACAGAGAATAATTATAGCAAGAATCATGCTCATTGGGTATATCTCCAATACTATAACAATGATACTATCCTTTGTAGGAATCATTCGAATCAAGTCGTTGCATGTTCTTGGAGCAAAAAACATAACAAAAATGAAACAAATATAAAAATAAAATTAAAAATAACTACAGCACGCAAACATCCAGATAAAATTAGGAAAGTTTAAACTACTAGCTACTCTAAACTATCCATCATAACAAAACTGCTTTTATAGTTTTCAAAATAAGAACACAAATACACAATCAAAATCTTTTTGGTTTTCCAAATAGGAGAAACAACTATACAAGAAAATTGATCCATGTTGGAAAAGTTTTAATTATCTTACCACACTTTTCCACTAATATTTGCATGTGCACGGTTATTAGTATAGTAGGGTGAATAAGGCTCGATCCCATGGGGACTGATAAACAAGTACCGAGAATCTAGACCAATTTATATTTAGACAACTGGTCTGTAAAGCATGTGAATTTTTAGATTTAAAATACTTAAATAATTAAATGACTGAATTTAAAGAACAACTAAATGAAATTAAAGTTGTAACTGTAGTCAATAAAAGTGGTGATGTTTTCCAAACCTTCTTTTGATGATGACATAAGCACTAAACTCTAGAAACAAGCTTTGCAGTGCTTACCTGTCTCTATCAAATGAGATCTAGTAGTGTATAAGAGACATGACAGTCCGAACTATGTCAAGTTTCTTCGACGCATTTCACCGTCCAAACTAACAGGCAGAAAGCAAGGTTCTTAATCTTCTCACGGACACACACAACTATCCGAACAAAGTCTCTTTCAGACGAACATGACTATCTGAAGCTCTGTTCAGACGATGAAACGGACGCATGCACGGCCGTCCGAACGATGTCCTTCACCAACTGCATGGAGATCGGACGCTGTGTCGGACGCATCATATTTATCTCGGACGTCCGAAACCTCAACGGCTACTTTTTGTACATTTATTATTTAGCCGTTAGGAAGTAGTTGCAACCACCATTTATTGCTCCTATAAATACCTGCTGTATTATTCTGTAAAAATCATCTAATACATTGAATACAAGCCTTAGAAAAGAGCAATTTTAGTACAAATTGGCTATAGTGCTATATTGAATTAGTGTGCAGCTTAGAGTGCAATTCAATTTTGAGTGGAGTGATAATCTTGTACGACTAACAAGTGAGGTTGTGAGTAAAATTCTTGGCTCAACTAAAAGAGTTTTAGTGTGAGAAAGAATTTCCCTACTTTGTAAAGATTTTTGGCTCACCAAGTGTCTGAAGCATTCTAATGAATTAATACTTCAAGCTTGTTAGCTTGGAAATATTGGTTGTTTATTTTCCTATCTTTCTTACTTCACATTTTCATTGATTCTATTACATTAATCGTTAATTGAAAATTCTCATTAAGTTCAATCTTTCTAAAAGTTTTTTTTTGAAACCTAATTCACCCCACTCTTAGGTTGCTTTGGGACCAACAAGTGGGTCGAGTAGTAGATTAGCAATTTAACTCGGATTTATCAAATCGCAAGTCAATCAATCAACTTCAATTACATTTAATGGAGATTCTATTCCCAAATTTCAACCCAACCCCAAAGCCTTAAGTAATTGAATCTTATAAAATTAATTAACTAGGGTTCAAGACCTTTTCTTTCCTAACTAATTATATTAAGTCGTATCTATATTTTTGGAATTTGAGTTTCTGGCCAGGAATACTTTGCAAATCAACTAATCAATTCTGGTACCATGGTCTGGAATAATCAGCCTAATAAATTAATGCTGGCCTATGACGGAGGTTCAAAAAACCTTATCTTGTCAGCTAACCTAACCGAAACTAAAATTAGCTACTCTTTAGATTTGTCTATTCGCATTAATTATTAACCCGTGAATATATTTTAGCGATCAACCAATAATTAGATTAATCCATGAACAATTGCATCACCCCCACCCGAACCCTAATTAGTTTAGCAATTCATGGTGTGCGGAAGAGAAAACAAGTTAATTGCTTTGCTAATAGTCATTATAAGTGGATAAACAAAAATTATGTGTTAAATTGTAAAGAAATAAATTAAAGACAAGTTACCGAAATTGAAATTGTTGCAAAAAAGCTCAAATTGAATTACTTGAATGATCCAAAAGTTGAACATCAAACTAAGAATTTAAAGAATAATTTAATTCAAAAGTATGGAAAAAGTCAGTTCTTCTAAAACCCTAGACAAAAAGATGAAAAGAAATTCTGAATGTTGCCTCCTTAAATCGTTACCTTAGCACCCTATTTATAAAGTATGGTAACAGGCCCAGGCCCACAGACTGCGGGTGCTTTAGGCTTATTCATTGATAAGCCGCAGACTACAAGTGACTTTGCCCATTCAGCCGCAATTTGTATGTGGTATATTCTGTTTAAGCCGTAGTCCGCAGCTGTTTCACTACTATCCTGCTACAGTTTGTGGCTGGTCTTCATCAGCAACCTCAATTTCCTTACTCCTTTACTTTAGCCTCCACATTCTCATTGCCAACTGACTATTTTGCCTCTCACTTCACCTGCACAAGACATGAAATGAAATGAATAGACAAATATACTAACAAAACAAACATTTAACCACAACAACCAAACTTTCCTTACTCCTTTGCCTCCATGTCCTCATTGCCAACTGACCATTTTGCCTCTCACTTCACTTGCAAAAAACACAAATAAAATGAATAGAGCAAATTTACTAATAAAACATACATTTAACCACAAAATCAACTCTAGACATCACAATCAGCTATAAACATCCTAAACATGAATTTACTCTCCCAAAACATAACAAATGAGACTAAAAACATCTAAACACTTAAGAAAAGCGGTAAAAAAATAACTCCAGATATGGAGTCATAATTTAGTGTGCAAATACTTAGTTATAAATTTATAAACACCTAAATCCTTCTACTAGATAGATAACATCCTGCAAGTATACGGTTTAAACTAGTATCAAGTGGAAGTAGAGATCGAACTCACAAGGTTTGGTCGATAATTATGAATTATTTGGTTAAATTACTATTTGAAGAAAATGATTTAGATTACTATTTGAAGAAATTATTTTAAAAAATTAAAACTAGAATTAAAAACACCAAGGAAGCAAAGATTAAAGAAAGAAATTTTAAATGGGTTAATTAGTGCATAAAGGCAAACATTAACACTAAAGAAAGCATTTTTAAAGAAAGCAATCATAAAGAAAGCATGTAAAAGAAAACCATTTTTAGAAAGAAAATAAATAACCTCAACTACAAATTAACACTAAGAAAGTATAATTAAAGCTATCCCATAAACTAATCTACCGATTACTACTAAGAAACTAAGTAAAGAAAGTATTTAATGGGAAACAATTAAACTAATTAAACTATGAAAACATGAAATAAAAAATTAACTAAAGTAGTTTGAACACAAATTAAACACTTATTAAAGCTTGCATCTTGAACAAGAAATCAAAATTACAACTAGTGGAAGGCTCTAAAAAAATGTAAACCTAAGCTAAAAAGTGCATTCCCAAGTGGGAAGGAGAGAAATCTAAACTACACCTACTAGCACACCACTGACTTTGAGAGAAGCAAGCCTACCTACATTATTTATAGTGATAGGATTGAAGAAGAAGTTTAGCCACTTTTTTGCTCAATTTTGGCCATTTTCGCCCAAGAAAATGTAGACTACAGTATAACATTTTCTTTTACAAAATATATTGATATCGTGGTATCAACTGGCTCACTTGCACCACTTGATGTTTTGAGCTGAAAATCTTCGTCTGGCATTAGATTGATGCACCGTTTTTATTCATGAAACCCTAACACATAAGAGCATAGTAATAACTATAATAAACATTTAAAATAAAACCTAAACACCTTAAAAAAATACTCACAAAGGTGACCAAAAATGAAAAATAAACAATAATGAATGAAAATCCTAACACCAAACGGAATTAGGTTAAAGACAATACACAAATTCTAAACACAAGAATATAATAAAATAAGATAATTAACATCTAAATAAGTACTAAAGCACTTAACAAGCACATATCAACACAGTCTAACACATTCTAACACATAAAAGTTAAAATAGACAAAAACACGACCCAAAACGCTAAGAATACTTGAAACAAATAACAAAACTTTTAAGTTTGGATACATATAAGTCTAGTTTCCTAGAGCTATCAGTACGGTAAATGAAACTTAGGTTGTGTATTATATCACTATATACTGATGTTGGTTCATTGGGTTAGTAAGAAAAGCAAAACAGCAAGCCAGAAATGGGTAAAATGATGGCACCAATAGCCGTTGTCGAGTGGGAATTCGAGAATAAAGAAATTTTTTAGGAAGCCAGTGTTGGCCAGAGAGTAGAGGAGATAACTGATACTTTACTTAATGAATAGGTTAACAAAAAAAGGAAGAAATAACAACACCGACATAGGTTTAAAATTGAATTTGATGTGTAGCTGCTAGACTGAAGGATGCTTTAGCTCTCTTGGCAAATAAAAAGCAGAAAGAAATAGAGACTCCTACTGTAAATTGTGCGATGTGGTGTATGAAGTGGATGAAGAGGATAGCATATCATTAAGCTTAGAAAATTGGCAGCATAATCGATCAAGTTAGGAGGGCTCAATATAAAGATGCTATGATGAAACCTAGGTGATGATAGTAAAAATTGGCCAACGTCAACAATGACAAACTTGGCATTGATTGAAAGAAATGGTTGGTACAATTGCAAGTTGAAAGAAATCAGTGACTATTTTGTATGGGATTACACCGAGATACATGGTTTGGATAGAAAAATGGTGGAGTACAAAATTCCATTGAAACTATGATACAAATCATACAAATAGCCACTTATACAATTTTTCAGATGATGTAATAGTGAAGCTTGCAGAAAAAATGGAGAGGTTATTGATTGATAATTTCATCCAAGTAGCCTTAATTTGGAATGGCTTTTGAATGCAGTTCCAGTAATAAAATGAATGGAAAGACTCGTATGTGTGCTGATTTCTAGAATTTGAATTTGGCTTTACCTAAGGATGAATATCTAGTGCCAATTGCTGACGTGCTTGTGGATGCATCGACTATCGGCAAGTTCATGAAATTTGCAGATAGAAATACAGGGTATGATCCGATTTTTATTGTTGAGGAAGATGTACACAAAACTGCATTCAGGTGCCCGAGTGCGTGGGTCATTTATCAATGGAAAGTGATACTATTTGGGTTGAAAAATAAACGTGCTCACTGAACTTATAAAAGGGCTATGAATTATGTACTCCATGACTGTATTGGAGATTTTTTGCAGGTGTACATTGATGATGTAGTAATGAAGTCATCCAGCTTTGAACAACATTTGGAGCAATTGCAATAAGCATTTCATAGGATGCTCCGGCATACGCCTAAATTGAAACCTTTGAAATAAATTTTTGGGATTCCTTGTACATCAATACTTTAAGCTTGGCCACCCGAAAACAAGGAGTTGAAACAATTCACTGGGAAAGTAATGTTCTTTCGACATTTCATATCAAACTTAGCAGGCCGAGTTAAATCATTCTCACCGCTACTCAAAGTTAAAGCAGTGGAGTAGTTTATCTAGGAAGATGAGCACCAATTCACCTTCGAGGAATTAACAAAGTATTTCATGAAAACATCTGTAATGATGCCTCCTGATCGAATAAAGCCACTGAAATTGTACTTATGTGCATCTGAGGATACAATTGGCTATTTCTTTGTATAGAATGACGAGGCGAAAAAAGATGAGCAATTTATTATTTTAGTAGAGTAATAACTCCAATAGTAAGAAGGTATAAACTGATTGAAAATTGTGTTTATCCTTGAACTTTGCAGCCCATAGGCTTCAGCCATATAGGCTGATGGAAGTCGTATGTGTAATTTCAAGAATTGAACTCATATATACATGCTTTATCGACCAACACTCACTACAAGAAAATTGCAAATTTCATGCGGATTTTGCTGCGGATTTTTTCCCCAGGAATTATATACGGATTTTACTGCAAATTTTAGTTTTCTAGGTTTGGGATTAAAATTTTGCTACGGATTAAAAAATCCGCATCAAAATCCGCAGATAACATTCCCTTCATAAAGCGGGAACGTATTATTTACAAAAATTACGCAACAAAAATCGAAAAAAAAATTAAGGACAATGCAAATTTGCTGCGGAAAAATAAATCCGCAGCAATTTTGCTGCGGAATTTAAAGTTAATTTCCGCAGCAATTTTGCTGCGGAAATTCCTGCGGTAAATTCTGGCTTCTAGGAATCCAAGAAATGAGGATTAATGATGATATTACCTGCTTGGAAATAGTAGATGGTTGTCTCTTATACACATCTAGATGAAGCCGCGTGAACTTGGTGTTCATCTTGGATTGTATAAGAGACAGATATATAACATTTAGTTATCTAGGAGTAAAAATGGTTGAAATACACAGATCTAGATATCACAAGAGAAGGTGCCTAGGTGGCCATCTGTGATACACATTGTGCAATGCTCAAAGTAAGTTTTTATATAACAATATGAAACATATAATTTTATTTTTTTTCGCAGCTATTTGTTGTCAATAAATTGTGTAGGATTTTGCTATGTTATTTTCATTTTTTTATCCCTAATTTCGTAGGATTTTGCTATAATTTTTGCGTTTTATTTTTATTTTATTTTTATTTTTATTTTTATTTTGTTTGTTATCGTATAGATTTTTGCTATGTTATTTTGATTTTTTTATCCCTAATTTCGTAGGATTTTTGCTATAATTTTTGCAGTTTTATTTTTATTTTCCTTTTACACATTTAGATATTTTGTTTGTTATCGTATAGATTTTTGTTATGTTATTTACATTTTTTTTTCAACTGTTTGTTATCCATAATTTGTCGAGGATTTTTGCTATGTAATTTTCAATTTATTTCCATATAATGACAATATTTAACACCTATACTAAACTTGTTTGTTTAGGGATTTCCGTGTTCCTACAAGCTTCGCACTTTAATTAACATTATCATAAATATATCGTCAACCTTAATATAACAACCAACTTTATTATTTGAAAATTAAAATAATAACAAAAGAGACTTCTATAGTTTTTCTAATTTTAAATTCTCGGAATCTTTACAATATCTGATCTTTCCTTTATTATAGTTTATTTGTCTTTCGTTTAAGTAAGTAATTTTTCGTTTTGTGTTTACGAAATAACTCCTACATTGAGTTGGTGGATACGGATTAAAAAAACATGTAAATTAGTTCAATTTTACTAAAATATAGGTTAAAAAGTGACCAAATTACACTTATTTTTCCTAATGACATAATTCGCTCCATGAGCTGTTTAATAGATATACAAACACTACATTTTTCTTAAAACAATTCCATTTCATGAGATATTCAAGTTTTTTACTAGGATTATACAATTTGGGTTGAACAAGTTCATAATGCATATTATATGCAAAATACTAAACCATGAATAATGTTTCTAAATGAAATGTTATATAAATGTATGTATTGGAATGATACTTAGTAGACTTTAATTATGAGATAATAGGGAAAAGGTGATTAAAATAGTTGATTATATTAATTTTTATGCAAATGCATGGTAAAATTTAAAAAAAAATTATTTACTGTTTTTTTAATTTTTGATAACAACAAATAATTTAATATAGGATATATTGTAAAAATGATAATTATTTTAAAACAGGATTGTAAAAGTGAAGGGAACAACATTTGGTATCTATCATTTTTTTTTATTTGTCAATTATACCCTCTCCGCTCCCTTTGTTGTCTCTTAATTGCATACTCATAACTTTCCGTAACTACGTAATAAAAATATATTTATACTTCACCAACTATTAGGTTAACTTACTATCATATACTAAATATTTACTATAATAAGCAAGTGAAAAATTTTCATGAAATTATATTCTTATATTTGTCTGGAAATTAATTGTTTAACAGGAGACTAAGTAAGTCATTAGTTTGGTTAGGCACAATGGATGTTCCGGAGCATCAAAGGTGGATGTACAATAGGCTTCTTCCAAATCGTTGGGGATATGTCGAAGAATTTTTGGAGGGTTTGGCTGGGTTTATAAATTTTGCTTGTCAACAACCAAAATATTTAACTGAGGGAGTTATTAGATGTCCCTGTGTGAAGTGCAAAAATGAGCGACACCATGTCCCTGATATGGCGAATGTTCATATTCTGAGGAAAGGTTTTAAACTAGGTTTTGGCCTCACAAACCAGCTTGGATGGGGGATAGTGCATGGGCAGACCTGAATAAATATTGGCAGTCCCAAGAGTTTAAACAAAAATCTGACCAAAATAAGAAGAACCGGGATTCCAATGCACTGGTGCATCACTGGATACAGGCGGTTCTATACCACACAGAGTGCATTTCAAGAAAATGGTAATACTAATTAATTTCTTGTACTTTTAATACTTCATTATATTACAATGCCTTTGTTATTGATGACTTGAAAATATTTATTTCTTTTAATTACAGAAGGCTGTGAGGGGTGAAAACCCACCATTCTCTGATTTCTATTTCCGTACCCACAAGAAGAAGGAGGGAGATTGGGTTCATCCTCGGGCCCAAGCTACTTATGTAAGTCATTAAGGCTTTATTACAATCTTTTATGATTTGTCCTTTAATATTCTTATTTCCATAAAGTTGATCTTTGTTATATGACTTTTGCAGGAGAACTTTGAGAAGAAAAAGACTGAAATATCTTCTCAAAGTACTGTTGAGAATGATAATATGTCTTCTGATGGTTCTCAACACTCACAACATCTGCCATCTGATTTGGATATTTGGTATGACGCCGTGGGAGGAAAAAGAAAGGCAGAGTTTCGGGCTTGGTTCTTTAGGTAGAACCATGAAGGGTCGTCAGCACCTTCACACCCATACGACCTACCCGAGGATGTTGATGAGAGGATTAGGAGCACACCACTCCCTTAGTGCCGAACTCAAATATAATATAATTCGATATTTGAAATGGAAGAAATGAAGAAAGAGCAAGCTTCACTACAAGCCCAACTATCTGAAACAAGAAACCAGTTGCATACTTTGATGGAGCGATTAGGCGTTCTTCCTGGATCCTCTCGCCACCAGCGTTCCCCACCCCTTGATGCAGATGATGAGGATGATGCAGATGGTAGCTCGGATGATTAGACTGTATTTGATTGTTTACTTAGATAACTAAATGTTATATATGTATTGTATTTGAATTTGTTTCGTATTATATTTCTTTCAATGCGAATTGTTTTTTGAGATGAAATTGCTCGAATGTGACATGATGATCAATGCGAATTGTTTTTTGTGATGAAATTGCTGGAATGTGGCATGATAGGTATACAATAGGTACAGGGGGAAGAAAAAACCAAACAATACTAACAAAAATTTTTGTGAAAATTATTTGGGGATTTTGATGCGGAAAATATATATAAGATTTTGCTGCGAAAATTCATGGGGAATTTCCTGGGGATATTTGCTACTGGATTTTGCTCTTATACACATCTGGGGATTTTGCTATGAATATTATATGGGGAATTTGCTGGGGATATTTGCTAGGGATTTTGCTGCGGAAATTTACACAGGGATAATTTCCGCAGCAAAATCCCCATCAAAAATCCTTGTAAACATGTTTTTATGATGAAAATTTTGATGCGGAATTACTAGCGCAAAAAATCCGCATGACCATATTTTTTCGAAAATTATCATCAACAAAAGCTTTTGATTTTATACACATCGCAGCAAATTATTATCCACGGCCTTTTTACATGCGGATTATTTTTGGCGCCCAAATCCGCAGAAAGTCTTGTTTGCTGCAGATTTTTCATTATAATCCGCAGCAAAATATGCAGGAGTAATTAACAGTTTTTTAGTAGTGACTTAGTGGTCGACTTGGCAAATGGACTTTATGCTTCATGGATATCAATACATGAATTTAACACAAATTACTGTTAAAGGCAAGCATTGGCTAATTTCTTAGCTGAACACACTCCAAATGTCTTTCACATCCAGCTAGAACAACAATAAGTAATCCCTTTTAAATGAAATGGCAGTTCCAAAAAATGTGTACTTCTACATCAAAAAAGCGTATTCGTAAAAATATTTGGAAAAGGAATTAATTAAATTGGTAGAACAACGTTGGCAATGGAGTTTGATAGGTTGAGTGTTGAGTCTATTAGTCGTGAGAGCATTGTGAACCTACAATAAAGGTGTTGAAAGAAGTTACTCATTCAAATAAATGTTTGAATGGTCAAATAACCAAGATGAATATAAGGCTTTGATAATCGGCTTAGAACTACTAACTGAATGCAAGCACGAGAAACGAAGATGAGTGGAGATTCATAGTTGGTAATAAATTAAATAGCTAATACATGTCAATGCCAACATCCCATTCTGCTGAAATATTTGATGATAGTGTGAAACTTGATAGAAAATTTGATGTGACAACTTTTGAGCACGTCAAGAAAAGATTATGCAAGCCAATGAATTGGTACAAACGGCATCAAGATTGGCTATGACCGAGTGGCAATCAGTTGCTAATCTCAATATAGTTAGAAAGATAATGTTGTCATATCAAATCGGTAAGAAAAATATGAGATTAATGCCATAGAAGCTGATATCGAAAGAGATTGGAGAGAACCCTCAAGTACTTACAAAGTACCAAGGAGAAAGCACCTGGTAATATACAAAAATAGGCCATTCATTATATTATACTGGGTAGAATCTTATACAGGCATGGAAAAGATGAACTATTCTTGAAATGCTTTAGCAAGCCAGAGGCTTATAGACCCAAGCTAGAAATGCAGGAAGGAATTTGTGGCTCTCACCAAGGTGGGTAGAAAGATGATGTGGAAGCTAAGGAAGGCATGGTTTCTACTCATCATCAATGATTGGAGACTGTATTAAATTCTCTAAAGGGTGTATGAAATGTCTAGTTCACATGTCGACTCAAATGGCCCCAGCAGGGAAGATAGAAATAATAGTCAAACCACGACCTCTTCAGTTTTGGGAATATACATAATCCGTATGATATTACTCGCTTCGTCTGAACAATACAGTGATATAATTAGTGCTATTTATTATTTTACAAAATGACTAGAACAACACAGATAAAAGAACCATATCAAAGAACAGTGATTGGGTTTGTCTGTGAATATATAGTTCACCGTTTTGGTCTGCCTAAAACTATAATCATCAATCATGCTTTGTATTTCACTGGGACAGATACCAAGGAATTTCCCAAAGATCACGGGTTCAAAATAATGCATTCTACTCCTTATTTTGCACAAATAAATGGACAGAGTAAATCCACTTCAAATAGTGGAAAATATGATTGTGGACAATCCCAGGAAGTGGCTAAGTTCTGTTATCCCAATGTTTGTGGGCTTACGGAGTATCATACCAAACCAGCACAGGTATGTCACGTACATGTTATTATGTGGTCAAATGCTATTTAAACTGCTAAATTTGCATTGGGAACACTATAATTTGTCTATCAGTATGGGTTACTCATCGATGCATATAGCTAGTCGATGTTAGATGAGTTATCAACACTCGATGAAGAGAGGTTGGCTGCCTTGGATTACTTACCGGCCAACAAAAGAAGGGTGGCTGAGATATATAACAACAAGGTGCAAATGAAATATTTTAGCAAGGTGACCAAGTATTAGTGAAGAAGGATCCAAGCCAAGTGGAGCCCAAATTGGGAATGATTTCAAAAGACGTCCTACTGGGTATGGCATAATTGTTGGCCAATTTAGATGGAAATACACATAAGAAACCGGTAAAATGGAATCTACTTGACGGAGTTCAATACTTGTGCATGGGAGAGATTAATAAACAATGAACGTTGAGTCGTATGTGACAAAACGACAGTGATAGAATACCCCAAGGAGGAGTAATATGCAGCAACAAAAAGACATCGATCACAAAAAGAAATGTTCATATAAAATCGCATTGAGAAATATAAACAGGAAATTATTTGGCAAAAGAAACACCGAAGCAAATTCAAACTAAAATTTCAAGTGCGAACAGATAGTAAAGTGTAGCTATAAATTAAATATATTCTCGATATTGTAGCCGTTACAAAATAAGAGCAAAACATCAGAACAATCCATTTTACATTGAAAGAGTATAAAAGAAGTAACGTTGTCGAGCCCACAACATCAAAAGCTTGTGTTACATGAGCCTTAGGGGATCAGTCTGAAGGATGGAGGGTTTGACATCATTTTCCGAACATGTACCAGCGTCATCAGCTTGGCTCTCAGCTTGTGAAGTAGGGAGTTGTGGTGGATCATCAGGTTTGAGCATGGTAAGGACTGTTAACTCTCTAAAAGATAGTTATTTACAAGCATTTTTGCCTGGGTCCATATAATTGGTTTTTGATGGTTTGTGTTTAATAAGTTGGGGTATTTTTGTCATTTTAGGTTTTGTCCAAAGTATTAATTTATATATTCTTAATATTTAAATCTATTTATTTACATGTTCAAATGCTTTTAAGGGATTGGAATTAATTAGAGGTCAAACGGGTCGAAAATAGAGTAATACAGAGCGAAGTCGTGGCACTGCTAGTAAAGAGTATGGCCCAAGCACACCTAGCAGGTTTGAGTCATGCCCAGGGGTTAGAGGCTTGGCACAAATGCACCCATAAACTCTGAGCAGCTCCCAGCAACGCCCAAAAAGTGGGAATTTGCTGAGCTTAAGTTGTTCTAGGGATATTTTCTGCCCGTGATTTTACGAAACCATACAAAACACTATAAATACATGTTTAGGGTAATTCTTAATAAAGAAGGATGTAGCTTAGGCTGTAAAAATGTCAGGCAACACTTATCAACCTTCCGAAGACAGATCATCAAGGCAAGGAGTCATGATCCATGATTTATCCCATTCCCGTTTCTAAAACCAATAATTCCATGATTTCCAGCAACTTCTTCTGGTTCATCATTCCCATTGTTCAAATTCTTTTGAATTTCGTTATTGTTCTCCATTTTAACTCTTTCCAACTCTTGTTGAACTCTTCTATGCTTCTGAATTTCTCTAAGTTCCTTCTTTTTTCCAAAGTCCAAGCAAATCATAGATTCTTCGTCCGTTCTTAGCACGCATTACAAAGATGAAAATCCAAGTAACTAGTCACAAGTGCCAAATCAATCCACAAGACAAGATCACTAACATTAACAACTACTAATGAAAGATCAAAATTAACAAGTAAAGAAATAAAAGTGCATAATCTATACGACTTGTAAAGCGCTCAATATTGCCAATATACCAAGAACAGTCTCTGACAACATCATCAAAAACTCGATGCACGTTTACCTTAGGTAGAGATAACACAAAATTGCACAAATAATAAAAACTCACAAATCATTATATTCTACTACACACGCCTATGCACCACAAGTATACGGTGCGAATAGTAGGATAGGATGAGTGGGTATCATCCAACGAAGATTGCTTGGAGGACAATTACCGAGTTTCACGAACTCTTGCATAGTTTGGTGGTTTAAACAATGGTAATGGATCTAAACTATTCAAAAACTTGATGAAAATGCATATTATAATTCTAAGATTAAAATATCCTATCTAACAAAGCAAGTAATGGAAACAATTATCCACTAAATTAAACTACTAATTAATCTATGCCATGGAAAGCAATTAAACGAATGCAAGTAAAACTAACTCTAATTCACTAGAAAGACTAACTATATACTAGAATTGAAAAGCAAGTAATCCTAATCTAAACTAAAGAAAACAATTAAAGAGCATGAAAATAATGCAACATCCATTTTTTACAACTTGAAAACTACTGATTTTGAAAGAAAACTAAGTTCTAAACTAAATATTTTTGGATTTTTGTTTTGAAATAAGAAACCCCACTAAAAGTTAACTAGATATTTAAAGCAAGGACACTAGAAATTTAGGCTAAGAAGAACCAATTTAACAAGAACTCTATTTACTCTAAGAAAACTTGAAAAAGAAGTAAAGAGATTTTCAAGAATTTAAAGTAGAAACCAAGTAAAATTTATGTCTACTTAAAGCTAATGATTAACCCACTAAAATTATCTAATCAAAATTAAAACTAGTTAAAAGAAAATCTGAGGAAAATTAAAAGATAACTTTGATTAAACTAAAACTTGAGAGCCAAGCTAATCTGCTCCACTCTATTGTAAAACTACTCACTACACTATCTGCTGTGTGTAAAGTTACTACCTACACTACCAATTGGGTGTACTAACATACACTATTGCTTAATATATGGTTGGAGTATTCCACAAGCAAAATAGGAGTTGGTTGCTAAAATATTACAAAAATACCATTAAAATATTTCTGAAACGCGCTTCTATGCTACGACATGAAAAATTCGAGGTTGTGACATGGAATTACAATGCGTTAACCATCTTCCTGCCTCCATATCACGACATGAAAAAATCGATGTCACGACATGGACCTTGTTTCCAACGAGTCTTCAATTCTTCTTAATTTGCACTTTGGCCCTCGTACTTTGTTCATTCTAACTTCCAACCTCCAATCTATAACCTGCATAATATTTAACTAATTAAGTAACTAATTCAACTAAAATTCTAATAAAAGCTCATCATATTAACTAATAGTTAAAATGTAAACACATAATATGAAAATTAACTAAAACACTCAATTAACAACCAAAATTCAGAATTTAGACTAACAAAATGGCATGATTTAGAGTAAACTAACTCTAATTCACTAGAGTTACCAGACCTCATGATCCAATTCTTTATATAAAAAATTCTTTCTCAATGTGGCTTTTACCTCAACTTCTTATTGTTCAATTTTCTCAAAATTGCTAACCCTACTGGCCAACAAGAGCAAATCCCTGAATATTTTGCCTTTGAAGTGTTTCACCAACTAATCTTTTGTTTACCTACCTTACGGAAGTGGCTACGAACTCCTCCTCAGGGATCCAAGCATTATACCTCAACTGGGCAGTTTTAAATTTCTCCACGTATTGGCTAGTTTCGCGCCGCATTTTGACAAAAAATTAAGTATGATAATAAAGAAATTAAATAAAGGAAATAAAAGAGAAAGAGGCATAAAATGGGGTTGAGAAACAAAAGAAACAATATTTCCAATTAAATAAATCTAGGAAAAAGGGTTTTCTAAAAATAGGAGTTGTTACTCGATATTGGATTTTTGGTATACCAAGCACCAAGATTGGATCATTCTCATACACTTAAACCTTTACCTAGATGACTCCTAGTCTTTCACAAAACTAGAGATTTGGGTTTGGGAGTCCTATTGAGTAAAGGGAAGGCTAGACTATCCTATAGGTAAACTAGGCACCCTTTCACCCTAGGTGAAACTAGTTACTAGTTTAATTTAATCTTTTAATGTTAAGGCCCAAAAGTGAGTTAATTTATTCTTAACAATTACAGTGTCTCTTAATAAATGAGAAAGAAATGACCAAAAATAAATTACATAATCCTATGTCCCAATAATAGGTTCTTATGAATTCTAAAAAAGTAAAGAAAACAATCAAATAAAGAAAAAGATAAAATACGTTAGTCAAAATTAAAATAAATTTAATTTTTTTACAAATTTATGAATTCATGTGCAAACATATTTGTAAGAGAATTTTGATTAAGCCAAAGATCACATGAAGTCGCGTAAATGAACAATGATTTGTTCTCGTATAATAAACATTTTACAAAAATAAGTAAGGACTTACAAAAGTTTTGACAAATTTAGATAGTAGGAATACCATGATCGGGACTGTGATTATGATGATTATGGAGGCTCCATCTTTTCCTTCTTACTAAAATTGTGGATTATTCTTCTAACAGAATTTCACTAGCCTATGAGTTGTGTATGTTGTGAGGGAGTGAGAACAATATAAAGACTGAGTATGTCAATGGTTAATCAAATGGAGAGGAGTAGTGGGGTATTGCATTTATATGGGTTTTGGGAACTAGAGATAGTGTTAGAATATGATGGGGATATAAATGAAGATGGGGATGAAGACGAATTATAGAGATCGAGATAGGAATGGCTAACGATAGGCAAAAAAAAAACCAGCATAAATCTTTGTATTTTCTTCAAAAAATATTATTTGCTAATTATCCTTAAAATGGATAAATAGAAAAATATTTTTTAAAAAAGGTGTCAATACTTTGCCCTTCTTTGTCGGGAGCGCGAAGTGGTTCTAAACAAAGAAATAGACACTGACAAACACATTCGCAACTTGGAGAGTGTTGGAAAGAGAATGAAATGTCACCATGTCTAGAGGATCTTGCCACTACCACTGCCATTGTGTTCGCATTTTTCTTTTCCTATCTATTACATCAAGATAAAGAAAAATTTCAAGAGCAACTTATGCTACATTTCTAGTCTGCGAAGCTTGACTAGATTTGCTTAAAATGTCATGAAGTCTTTTGCTTGGCCTAGGATGTATTTTGTTGACATCAATAGGAACATCTTCCTTTGACCTTTGCTTGATTCTTTGACATTAATTTATCTCATGTTGCTTGAAAAACACAAATTAGCCCCATTTTCTTGTAGAACACACATTAGTACAAGTAAATGAACATAATATGCATTGAAATCTAAAAACATTAAACCATATAAATTGACAAAGTTAGTAGCTTTAAATGAACAATGAACCCCACCATTAGCAACTCAACTTAAACAATGAGCGACTCAACAGTGAACCACTTAATCATGGCTCGACTCAAAATGAACCCCTTAATTGTGGTTTGATTCAAATATAAACCCATTAATTAAGGTTCAAATCAATGATGAACTCCTTAATCAAAAACTCAAAATAAAGAAAGTGATCTGGGATACTATCCTCCCAAGGATGGGGAATACAGTCCTCCCAATGGACAAATGACTTCATCTTGAGCACCTTAATTGGTAACTTGCCTAAACAAATGACCTCTTAATCATTGTTCAACGCATAACAATAAACCCTTAGTTGTGGTTATACTCAACCATGTGCTACTAAATTGGAAACCCCAAATAAAAAAAATAATCTAGGATACAGTCCTCCCACTCGATAAAGGATACAGTCCTCCTAATGGACTAATGACTTCATCTTGAGCACCTTAATCAATAACTTAACCGAACATATGAACCCCTTAATCACGGTTCGACTTAATAATGAATCCCTTAATTGTGGTTCGACTCAACCATGAGCTCCAAAATCGAAAACTCCAAATAAAGAAAATGATCTAGGATACTCTCTTCCCGAGGGTACTATCCACTCGATGGACAAATGACTTCCTATTGAGCGCCTTAATCGGTAACTTAAATAAACAAATGATTCTTTTAATCGTAGTTTGACTTAACAATGAACCTCTTAATCATGGTTTGACTCAACCATGAGCGCCTTATTTAGAAACTCCAAATAAAGAAAATGATCTGGGATACTGTCCTTCCAATGGACGAGGGATATTGTAGTATCTCCCAATGGACAAATGACTTCGTATTGAGTACCTTAATCGGTAACTCGACTAAACAAACTTTTGAAAAATAAATGATACTAGTCCATCTTATATTTAAAGAACTTGTTTGATGTTGATTGAAAATGAACAATGTGCCAAAGATCTTCTTCATGAACCTGGCATGAATAAAATTCATGCAACATGCTCTTCATGGAAAATGTGATGCACATGCACCTTTTTTTTTTTTTTTCATCCAATCCTCTTTGATCAAGAGATACTTTGAATTGATAGAAAATGATGGCCTTGGACTTTTGAATGAGTGTTTAGAAAATTGTTCCTCCAACTTGATTGACTCGGACTTGCCCTATTTGCATTTTACTCTTCTTTTTTTTTAAAAAAAAAAATCTACTTTGAGCTATGCAACATTTACTTCAAATGTCATTGCCCTTCTACGTGTTATTCTATGAATATCTCAATCAACTGTATCAACAATGTATCTATATTAAGAAAAAGCATGTTTTTATTTCAAGGAAAAGTAAACTCATTGTTGAGAATATCTTCAATCTCGTAAGTACACCCATAAAATTAGGATTTTCCCCAGTTCAGGATTTGAATTCTTACAAGTCAATTATTTCGTTTGTCCAATCAGAATAGACTGTGGGTTGTAACGTGGCTAGGGTTTCAGGGAAATGAAAGAAAGGATATAAAGGCAAAATTTGTCAAGTGTGGTAAAAAATCGTTTGATCACTTTCTTGGAAAGATATACACTTGGAAAAATACACAGAAACTTTCTTTTCTTTTCTTTTTTTGTTTCTTTTAAAATTTTCTCTTTTTTCTTTTTTTGGGCAAATTTTTTCTTTCCTTTTTTTTTTTTTTTCTTTTTTCTCCTTTTTTTGTCCCCCTAAAAGACATGCCCAAGTTTGATGTTAGGTTGACTTACAACTTGACTAAAAAACAATTGTATTTAAAATCTTTTTTTTAGCAATGAATTTCAAACTTTTTTCAAACTAAGTCCAAATGATATCAAGGGATATTTGTCCCAGTACGTGTAACGTATAAAATAAACTGCATAATCTTCCAATTTGGGCCACTATACTAAAAGTTATTCAACGTCTAAAATTTTCCGCAATGTGGAGCATAGAAACTTTGCCTCCATGTAGGTTAAATGACCAAAAATGACATAAAACAATTTGGCCCAATATAGGGTTCAAAATTCTTTCAAGATTTTCCTAGCGTGGAGGTGATCATCAGGATAGGTTTAAGAAACGAAAAATCCTTTTAAAGGCTCAAGGGGGTTAACAAAAGATAAATAGTGTTTGGATAGCAGCAATGATGTCTAGTCATCATATATCATCCTTTAGAAATAATTAACTCTTGAGAACTTTTATCCCATTATTGTATTTGATGCATTCATGAAATAAACACTTATGATTTTACACTTCCTAGAAATAAAATAAGATTTCTTAAAATTAACATAACTATTTATTAAAATAGCAATCACAAATAGTTATTGAAAACCTTTACAAAGGAATCAAGTTCATCTAGAAGGATAACACTTGAGGCAAATTTCCTCTTACAAAGAATACTATCATGGCCATCTCTCAACTAATTTCCCCTTGTATTATTCTGGCCAAGATTAGTAAGAGGATTGTTGCTAACATCAGGTTGGTCGGCTCCCATAAACACCAACTAATTGGTATCTAGCATATCTTGAGTCTTGTATTTCAACTGCTAACATTTCAATGGAATGCCAATTCCTCTACAATGATAAGCATAGGTTTCATTGGCATTATAATTTCTCTGATCCGTTTCTGCAAGTGCAGGAATAGGAGATATCTTTTTTGATCCAACATAGCTTGATAAATCTTTGACCGTGACACTGGTAGATGAGTGAAGTTTCTTAGGGATCTTCTATGAGCTTGTTGTTGAGTAGAAAAAAACTATTATGAGGGAAAATTTTGAGAATAAAGTCGGAAGAGGCTTGAATCTGGTTGACATGACAAGGTGGCAATACTGCATTATAGGGTTGTGGGAAAGATAGGTTGTCTGGAAAAGCAGATGACATGTTTGGAATAAAAGCAGAGAGCTTAAGTCTTATGATAGGTAAGGAGTTAGATTTCAAAAAGTGAATTGAGCATTCTGAGGAATGAATTGAATATTTACCACATTATTCTCGCCTTCTTTTTTATTTGAGAAGATTCCTTTTTTTTCCATGCAAAGAGTTTGCTCATTATGAATCCACAATAATTTGTCCAGATCAGATTCCTTCTTCAATCAAAATACCAGTACTAATCACTTCAGCAAATGGATGCCCTTGCATTGTTACAATCTTGTTGTAATATGGGTGTTATAGAGTATGGATAAAGAGTTTCACTATTTCATGTTCTTTCACAGGAGGGTGAACCTGAGCAGCCATGTCTCTCCATCTCTGTGCATAAACTTTGAAGGATTCACATGGTTTCTTGAAAACGGACCGCAATTGAAGTCTATCTGGAGCATTATCTATGTTGTGCCACTATTGACTCATGAAACAAGTAGCTATGTCATCCCAAGAACGAAGTTTTGAAGGATCCAACTTCATATACCACTCTAGAGCACTGCTAGGAATATTCCCAGACAAACTTTTCTAAAATAATTTCATTCTCAACTGCTGATCTCAACCATAAGCCTCTAAGTTATTAGTATTGATTTTCAAATGCAAATAGTAGTTGCCGGTACCATCATATTTTGTGAATTCTGGCATTTTGAACTTTTCATGGTATTGCAAACTAGGGAAGAAGATCAAGTCTGAAAAATGAGACTTTCCATATGAATTAAAACCTTTCATGGAGGAACAGATTCCTCCAATGATTGCAATTTCAAACTCAAGTCTTTGGCTTCTTTCAAATGGTTTAAATTAGTCTCACCTACTGTTGCATTTTCTGTTGTGACTGCGAGAACAAGTGTAGTATTGATAACAAAAGGAATTTGATTGTTAGTGGGTTGGTATTTGGGCAATTGGCATGACAAGAGTGGAGTTCAAAATTTGGCCATTAAGATTCATGTCTTGACCGGGTGGAACATTAGTAGAAGTCATAAGAGTAGCAGTTAGAGGGGGATTTTGGGCAATGGAGGGTTCAGGACTTGCAGCTTGAGGGCTCATTGAAAGGTATAGACCCATCATGTTCATGAAATTCTCTATTTTTATGGCCATGTTATCGACTTTCTGTTGCATCAAAGCAGACTCAGCTCTAGAAACTGCCTCTTGGGCCGTAGGATTCGGGTGTTTGACAAGTAGGGAAACTTTAGTTGGTTGGTTTAGTGGTAATTGTTTGCTTAGCTCTTAATCAAGTAAGGATGGGATCTCAGTTTGGAAAAACTTTCTCACAATGAGCTATCTGGAGTATAGGAAACTTTTAGAAAAAAAAAATAGAAAATAGAAGATATCAAATTTATTGAAAGAAACGATATGATCATACAAATGTGATGCAATGCATGCAAAGTAAAAAAAATAATAAATAAATAAAAATGAGTTAATAATAAATCAATAAAATCAAATATATGTCCTACTAGAGAAGGTTTTATTATTTTATACAACTAAAAAAGAAATGTCATAGAATCATTATTTTTACAGGGGATTCTAAGAAAATCATAATTCATAAACAATATATACTCAAATATAAGAGGTACAACATGTTTTTTTAAAAACAAATCATGAAAAAAATTATTTCACAAACGTATTTACAAAACAAAACAAAAAAATTATTTTTTAAATTTTTTTTTAAGCAACATGCATAAATTTTTTTTATGAGAAAAAAAGGAAATTAAAGTAACACCATTTTGACTTTTATTATTTTTTTTATAAAAAAAAGTAATTTTTTTATTTATTTTTACACAAAAAAAATAAAATAAATAAAAAGAAAAGAAAAAATAAAATAAGGTCATTCAACTTCGCTCATATGTAACGTGCATAAAAGTAAGCTACATGGACAATGAGGTTAGGTTCACTAATGAATCAATTCTAAATTCAGTTGGTTTCAATTCTGCAACCTTCAAACTGAGGGACCCAAAAAGCAGCTTTTGTGTCAATTTCAAGGGTCCTAGGTTGGTGATTCGAGTTGGACCCATTCAACACCGATACAGGAGTGTTGCAACCTTTACCTGAGGGTGCCTACGTGAGGCCAAATCCAAAAAAGGAATGGGACGATGCTCATTGGGTTATGCAGATAGGTGATGCATGATGTGCTTCCCTTGAAATAAAGGAATTAAAACTACTCAAACGAGATATTTACAAATAAAAATTAACAAAACCAACAAAAGGAAAAAAATTAGCTAAAAAAATAAAAATCCCAAAGCACAAAAAAACAACTCAAAAGGCTTTAACATTAAAAGAATAAATATAAACATCGCTGAAACTCTCTAACGTCCCCAGTGAAATCGCCAAGCTATCGTACCCCATTTCTAACAAAAGGTTAATATAATAATAAAGAAATTAAATAAAGGAAATAAAAGAGAAAGGAAACTAAAATAGGGTTGAGAAAAAAATACGACAATGGGCCCAATTAAATATATCTAGGCAAAAAAGTTTCCTAAAAATAGAAGTCGCCTCTCAGTATTGAATTTTGGTTTACCGAGTCACCAAGATTGGATCATTCTCATATACTTAAACCCACTCTTACCTAGATGACTCATGGTCTTTTGAAACACTAGAGATTTTGGTTTGGGAGTCCTAGTGAGGAAAGGGAAAGCTAGACTTCCCTATAAGTAAACTAGGCACCTTTTCACCGCAGTGAAACCAGTTGCTAGTTTAATTTAATCTTTTAATTTTAAGGTCAAAAAGTGAGTTAATTTATGCTTGAAAATTACAAATAAAAAAGAAATAAAAAGATGACAAAAAATAAATTACATAATCCTATGTCCGAACAATGTGCTCACATGAATTCTAAAAAAGAAACGAAAAAAATCAAATAAATAAAAGGATAAAATACATTAGTCAAAATTAAATTAAATATTTTTTTTTTTTTTTTGCAAATTTATGAACTCACATGCAAACATATAAAGAACATATTTGTAAGAGAATTTAGAATACGCCAAGGATCATATGAAGTCGCATAAAAAAACAATGATTCCTTCTCATATGATAAACATTTTACAAAAATAAATAAGGACTTACAAAAATTTTGAGGTCATGAATTTAGACGGTGGGAATGGCAAGATCCAGACTCTGATTATGATGGCTCCTTTTCCTCCTTATGAAAATTGTGGTTAATTCTTCTAACTGAATTTCACTAGTCTATGAATTGTGTGATTGTGAGGGAATGAGAATGATATGAAGAATCAGTATGTCAATGGTAAATCAAATGGAGAGCAGTAGTGGGGCATTTATAGGAGTTTTGAGAACTAGAGATAGAGTTAGAATAGGATGGGATAGAGATAAAGTTAGAGATAAAGACGATTCTAGAGATCGAGATAGAAATGGCTAAAGATAGGCCTAAAAAGAACTAGCACAAATATTCGTATTTTTTTCAAAAATATTATTTCCTAATTATCTTGAAAATGGATAAATAGAAAAAATAATATTTTAAAAAATAGTTGTCTAAGCAGCCGTTTCTCCTGCTCTCTTCGCAATATGTGCCAAATCAGTGGATCTGACTTCCAGTTGGTAGTGGTAAAATTGCATATGAAAAGCATCAGTCTTCCATTCTATCCCACTCTTCAATCAAATTAGGTAGCAACCTCATGCACTACTTGAAAGTAGTTCCTGTCAACGAATAATGGAACAATCGCATTTTAAGAAATTCATGATGGCTTACCTCACAGCAATGAACAGTGAATTAGACAATGTGTTTGACACTTGATTGAAGATCATCCCTTGAGAACTGGGTAAAGTCAAGAAAAGGGAACCTTCTAGGAAATTCATAGGTCTGATCAATGTACTGAAGGTAAGGCTTTCGATGCACCATGCACTCGCTAGTATTATTAGCCTCGCCGATTGCTCTGTGAACTATATCTCGAACTTTTCGGCCAAGATAGGCATCATTTAACGACTCCCGTGGTCTACGATTCACGTTTGCCATATAGTCATCCCTGGTATTTCTCCTATGACCAGGTGGTCGATCCTATTACTCTTCGTCATTTTTTGCATAACTACTTGTTTCGTCAATATTTCTGTCATTTTACCACCCAATGAGGACCTTTCCCGTCTATTATATCTCATCAAAGGTGGAACATACACTAGCCAGATTGGCCGATTCGGATTTGGAATTTTTGAAGGTTATGAATCCTCACGATATCAGCAAATTTCATTCGTATTGGTCCCTTAAAGGTGGAAAAGTAGCAAATCCAGACTACCGATCTCTTGTCACCCACGCCTTCGGTACTCTAGACTCGATCTGCCCTTGAGACCTAATAGTACTATAGGATCGATTTTCTAGTCCACAATTAGAGTTATGTTAAACTCCTTCTCTCTCTAGGGTTTGATCAAGCCCTGTGTTTCCTATCATCACAGCTTTTCCCAAAGCCATGTTACCCAGCCCCTAGTTACTCAGCTTACCATGGGATAAACCCATTGTTGGTACATATCGTCCAGCATAGCCGATAACTAATATAGTTACTGATATCGACGAATTCATGTTGATATCTATTGTATTTTTATCAATTCAGTTTGTACTAGTTGTGCTGATCGTGTATTATTGACAAATAAGCAAGGTAACTTCGACAAATTGATATATGTATGCGGATACCAGCAGTGCCGATTAGGTATTATTATTAAATCGGCAATAAGGGCTGATCCAAGGGTTGGTAGAAGTAGTGGCAAGGAACATTGGTCAACTACCATGACAAGTGGCACAACTAAAATCTACATGGAGGCAAATCAACCTACAAATAAGAACGTGGAAAATTATGGCCAAGTGGGTAGAAAAAGAGAGAAAAGTTCAAATTTGAGTTGTAAATAGCAATTTTTAAAGGTTGAAAATGCTTATAAAAGCCACAAAAACATTCAATGAAGAGACAACAATAAAACTACAACAAAAATCAATCAAATCAAATGGCTTTACCTCTTAAAATCTCTTGTTTTAGGTAGTTCATTTCGTTTTAGCAAGTTTGTACTCATTTCAGGAAGCTTTTTCAACATTTCAGCAAGCAGTTTATCTATTTCAGTAAGCAATTTTACATTTTAGCAAGAAATTCGATATATGTTTAGCAATAATTTTACGTATTTCCAAACAAGCATTTCCCTTTCTAGATTGTGAATTTCCCTTCAAACATAAATTTTCTTGCCGATCATTCCAAATTCAAGTCTTTACATAGTAGTTTTAAATCCTTGAAGCTTCAAGGCAAACAAACAGCAGTAAGTTTAGAGGTTAGATTTACATTTAAGCACACTTTACTTTCACATTTAACACTTTCACATACGTAATGGCACGCTCAACAACATTCAAAATTGCTTGTTCTTCATTTTGGCCTAGTGGTATTGAAAAATGTGCGAACTAAATTAGCACGCCTGGTGGGACGTTGTCGAGGATTTTGAATTTCAATAGAATGGTGAAGGACAAGGATGGAACTGTACCTTTGAAGATAGTATTTGGTATCAAGCTTCTAAAGAACAATTTAAAGAGGCCATTGATGCATTGAATAAAAGGATTCAAGAGTTTACCTTTGAAGACAATATCTAGCAGAAAAAAGAATGAAGCAGATAGACGATATCAGGTTTCCAAAGAACGACTTCTAAAGAGTCCATTGACGCAATGAACAAAATGTATGGTAGTCATGACGATCTCCTTGATATTAGCTTCAAGAAGATAAATTTATTAGTGGATTTACAAATAGAACAAATTGGCACACAATTTATAACTTTATACATGGATCCGATGCCAACAGAATGAAATTGATTTGCTGGGAGGGCAAACACTTCTTATAGAGAAATTAAATTGCAAAGCTATATTTTCAAATACAATTGCTGATTTGGTGACACATGTGGCCAGTAATGAAATTATAGATTCTGCTGATGATGTTGATAGTTTCTCTAGTGAAGATTTTTTCAATATTTCTCATCCCTGGGATAATCAACAAAAAGATGTCGAGAGAAGTATCTTCAATGACATTGATTCTTATCATAAATCTACAGGAGATGAAGTGTCTTCAATGATAAATGTGGATATCAGCCTTCATCAGCATACTGATATTAACATGGAGTTGTTGATACATTGAATTCATAATAATAATGGATGTCGTTTCATATTTTGCACCAACCTAAGTTATATCTACCATTTGATGTCGGCGTCATGCTCCGAAGTTCGCCTAACAAGGTACAATTTTATTTTTAAAGTTTTATTATTTTAAGCAATTTGAACTCCAAAAGCCAATTGATGCAAGCATCATACACAGACGACAACCTAACAAAGATGGATTTTGAACAATGGAGTATCATTATGCCAATCAGCACAAACTCCATCAAATCTTTAATGTGGGTGTCATATATAGACGACCACCTAATATAGAATATTCAACATATCATAGGTTGAGGGCCAACAATCAAAATGAATTTCCACACTGTGATATTATCGGCAAGTAGTTCATACCGAAATCAATAGAGGCATGTGCTATGGTAAAAATTTTTGTAGATTGAAATAAGTTGGCCAAAATACTTGTCCAAAATTGATGGTGCATAATGTTCTATTAGAAATTCGATTACGAAGATCGATCCGCGAAATGTTGATTGCAGTTTGTTAACTTATATAGTTATTCATCAAACTTTATATTAGTTCATAAAACAAGCATTTCATCAAAGCTTTGCATGTAATTGATATTGGATAGGGAATATGTTGGTACCTATAGGCTAGCATAGCCAATAACAAATATAGTTGCTAATATCGACAAATTCATGCTGATATTAGTTATGTCTACATCAATTGTGCTGACACTAGTTGTACTAATTGAGTATTATTGTCAAATAAGTTGATGTTTTCCAAACCTTATTTTGATGATGACATAAACACTTAACTATGTAAAACAAGCTTTTGCAGGAACAGATCTTTCGGACGCACAGGACAGTCCGAACCAGGACAAAACTTCTCGAACGCAGTGCATCGTCCGAACAAAGTGACAGAAAGAATGGGATCCTACTGCCTTTCTTTGAGATGTGTATACCGTCCGAAACCTCTGTCGGACGAAGGACCGGACGCATGCTCGGACGTCCAAACGTAGTCTTTCAACAACACTGAAAGAAGATCAGACGCTTCCTCGGACGCATATCAATCCCTCTCGGACGTCCGAAACCCTAACGACTATTTTTTGTGCATTTATTACTTAGACGTTAGGAAGTGGTTGAAACCACTATTTATTGCTCTTATAAATAGGGGCTTTAATAACCTGAATAAATCATCTAATACATTAAATACAAGCCTTAGAAAAGAGTAATTTGAGTGCAAATTGACTTTAGAGCTTTGTTGTATTAGTGTGAAGTTGTGAGTGCAATTCAACATTGAGTGGAGTGATAATCTTGTATAAAAGTGTGGTTGTAAGTGAGATTCTTGGCTCAACTAAAAGAGTTTTAGTGTGAGCAAGAACTTCCCAGCTTTGTAAAGATTATTGGCTCACCAAGTGTGTGAAGCATTCAAGAAATTTGATACTTCAAGCTTGCTAGCTTGGAAGTAGTTATTGTTGAAATTTATTCTCTCTTTAATTTACTGTTCTATTGATTTTGTTATAACTGATTTTACTTTGAAAATCTCAATATTTCTTAAAGTATTTTTAGACTAGAGAAACCTAATTCACCCTCCCCTCTTGGGTTGCTTTGGGACCAACAATTGGTATCAGAGCTTGGTCTCATTATATTGCTTAAACTGCTAGTGAGAAAAGAACTATGGCAACCAACAATGCTCTGTTTTTTGAAGGCCAATCAGTTACTAGGCCTCCCATGTTTAATGGGGCAAATTTTATTAGTTGGAGAGATAGAATGAAAATATTTCTGCAATCTATTGACATTGAGTTGTGGTATGTTGTCAATGAAGGTCCATTTGAAGCTTCTATCATTGATGATCACACAAATAGAAGAAGAGAAAAGACAAGGAATGAGCTCACTCCATAAGACAAGGCAAACTTGACGTTGAATGCAAAAGCCATGAATGTGCTATATAATGCCTTGGATGCAAATGAATCAACTCGCGTGAAGGGTTGCAATTCTGCTAAAGAAATATGGGATAAGTTGAAGGAAATCCATGAAGGGAGCGATGATGTTCGTGAGCAAAAGAAATCTCTACTTGTTGTTGCCAAGTATGAGTCCTTCAAGATGGAACCATATGAGAACATAGACAAAATGTACTGCAGGTTCAATGACATTATAAAAGATCTTGAAGCCTTGAGTAAGGAGTACTCTTTGGGTGAGAAAAATAGAAAAATCCTGAATGCTCTATCCAAAGAATGGGATGCCAAAACAATTGCCATAGAGGAAGCTAAGAATTTAAATTTAATGCCTATTGAATCACTAATCAATTCTCTTACATCTTATGAACTCAAGCTAAAGGCAAAGGTTGTGGATGATGAAGAAGCAAGGCCAAGAAGGGGCATTGCTCTAAAGACCTCTCAAGAGGAAGATGAAAACAGCTCCATCAATCTAGAAGATGAAGATCTTGATGAAGGAGATCTTGCACTCATCACCAAAGGATTTCTTAAACATTACATCAACAAACGAAGAATGAGAAGAGGCGGAGCTGCAAACACAAATAATTTCAAAGGGAAGTCAAGACTTGAAATAAAGAAGCAAAATGCTAGATTAAATAAGTGCTTTGAATGCGGTCAACTCGGGCATTTTGCAAATGAGTGTCCTTCCAAGAAAAAGAAGGAAGGAAGAAAACCAAGATTCAACAACTTTCAAATCACTTGGGACGATTGCAACTCCGAAGGAGAAGTTGAAGAAGAAATGGAGTCGGCACAAATGGCCTTTATGGCTATTGGAGATGATGAGGTAAATTCTAACTATGACTCTAATGATGAAAATGATGAAGATGATCTTGAAGCTTTCATTTTAAAATTGCATGATAGCTTAAAAGAATCATATGCTAGAAATAAGGAGTTAGTAAAAAAGTCAAATGCCTTATTGAATGCTAACTCTAAACTTGTGAATGAAAACAATAGGCTATCACAAGAAAATCGTGATTTGAAGAAAAGAATGCATGTGAGATCAAAAGTCAAGGAAGAACAAGCCTCCTTGAAGAAAAGAATGGATGATTTGAATGGTCACTTAGCTAGAAAGAAAGAAAATATTGTTGATATGAAAATTGAAATAGAAATGTAGCAATCAACAAAAATTTTGTCATGTTTGTTTTATGACTTATGCATTGTAAAACCAAAATCTTCTTTATATGGTAATAAAAGCATTATGTGTAATTATTGCCAACAACATGGACATACTAAGAATTTGTGTTATGTCAAGAAGAATGAAAAACTTGGAATGAAAGTTGCATGGATAGTAAGCAATTGCACTAACGCAAATGGAGCCAACAAGAAATGGGTACCAAAAGTTATCAATTGATTTAATGTGTAGGTACTTAACACCACCAACAATGCTAAGTGGTTCATAGATAGTGGATGTTCAAGGCACATGACGGGTGATGCCTCTCTCTTCACAAACCTTACATCTAAAAACAGTGGAAAAGTCACTTTTGGAGACAACAACAAAGCAAAATCAATCGGCATTGGTGATGTAGGTAAAAATGGTGAAACCTTGATTAAGAATGTACTTCTTGTTGATAATTTGAACTATAATTTATTAAGTGTTATTGTTGTCAAGTCAACTTTGTGACAAAAATTTATATGTTTTCTTTACCAAGCATGAATGTCTTATCCTTGATAAAAATCATGTTGTTTTGTTCAAAGGCACTAGGCACAATGATGTTTATGTGATTTATCTTGATAAAATTAGCAATAGCAATGTAAAATGTCTTACCGCTTCCATAGATGATCCTTGGCTTTGGCATAGAAGACTTTGTCATTTTAATATGGATTTGATTGAAAAATTAGCCAAGAAAGATTTGGTAAGAGGCTTGCCAAAACTAAAATTCTTAAAAATAAAATTTGTGATGCTTGTCAATTTGGTAAACAAGTCAAAGTTTCTTTTAAACCTAAGAATTTTGTGTCTACTCATAAACCTTTGGAATTATTGCATTTAGACTTATTTGGACCTACTCAATATGCTAGTCTAGGTGGTTTCAAATATGCATTTGTTATCGTAGATGACTATTCTAGGTTTACTTGGGTATTATTTCTTGTTCACAAAAATGAAGCATTTGATCATAATACAAAAAAATTTGTAAAATTGTTTTCCAAAATTCAAAATTTATTGGATACAAAAATTGTTCGTTTAAGGAGTGACAATGGTGCCGAATTTAAATTTGGGGGTTTTCCCGACTTTTGTGATCACAACGGTATCTTTCATGAGTTTTCGGTTGTTAGAGTTCCTCAACAAAATGGTGTTGTTGAAAGGAAAAATAGGACTCTTCAAGAAACGGCTAGAACTATGATTAGTGAGTGTGACCTACCACAATATTTTTGGGCCGAAGCGGTTAACACGGCTTGTTATGTCATGAATCGAGTTTTATTAAGATCTTCTTTAAATAAAACTCCTTATGAACTCATTTTTTGTAGAAAACCCGTTGTGAGCTATTTCAAAGTTTTTGGTTGCAAATGCTTTATTTTAAAAATCAAAGAGAACCTTGGAAAATTTGACAAAAATCGGATGAAGGAATTTTTCTAGGATATTCTAGTGACAAGAAAGCTTACCGAGTTTACAATAGAAGAACGCTTCGTTAATTGAAGAAGTTGTGCATGTTACATTTGATGAAACTAATGATGTTATCTCAAAGAATTTATGTGAAGATGAAGATACAGGTATTTTAAAGGAGCTCGAAAAGCTCGTTATTCATAAGGATCATCAAGAGGTTACATCAAGCATTGATATCAATAACCATCAAATTGATGATGAAAAGAATGAGGATGCTCAAAACGATCTTCCGAAAGCTTGGAGATTCGTCTCTAATCATCCTCAAGATTTAATCATAGGTGATCTTTCCGATGGGGTAACTACTCGTTCTCATAAACCTTTGAATAATAATTGTGCATTACTTTCTCACATTGAACCCAAACATATAGATATTGCCTTGAGTGATGAATTTTGGGTTAATGCTATGCAAGATGAACTTAGTCAATTTGAGAAAAATAATGTATGGACCTTAGTTGAAAGACCTTCTTCTCATCCTGTTATTGGTACTAAATGGGTGTTTAGAAACAAATTAAATGACAAAGGTGATTAGATCATTAGAAACAAAGCTAGACTTGTTGCAAAAGGTTATGCTCAAGAAGAAGGTATTGACTTTGATGAAATCTTTGCACCCGTGGCTAGATTAGAATCCATCTGCATGTTCCTTGCATTTGCATGTTTCAATAATTTGAAATTATTTCAAATGGATGTCAAAAGTGCTTTTTTAAATGGTTTTATCGATCAAGAAGTTTTTGTCGAACAACCCCCGGGCTTTGAAAATAAGAATCTTCCAAATTATGTTTTCAAACTTTCCAAAGCTTTATATGGTTTGAAACAAGCTCCAAGAGCTTGGTATGAAAGATTAAGTGGCTTCTTGATAGAAAATGGTTTCAAAAGAGGTGTAGTTGACACCACACTTTTCACAAAAACTGATTTGAAAGGATTGTTAATTGTTCAAATTTATGTTGATGATATTATTTTTGGAGCAACTAATGAAAGTTTGTGCAAGGATTTTTCACAACTAATGCAAGAAGAGTTTGAGATGAGTATGATGCAACAATACAGGCAAGTTGCAATTTTTCCTCGGACTACAAATTCATCAAACTAAGGAAGGAACATTTATTACACAAATCAAGTATACAAAGGAGCTGCTCAAACTATTTGGTATGGAAGATTGCAAACAAGTTGGTACACCAATGTGTACTTCAACCAAACTTGATAAAGACGAAGAAGGTAATAGTGTTGATGAAAAACACTATAGAGGTATGATCGGAAGTCTCCTTTACTTAACTGCCAGTAGACCAGATATCATGTTTGCTATTTGTTTATGTGCTAGATTTCAATCTTGTCCTAAAGAATCACATTTGATGGCAGTCAAAAGAATTTTTAGATATCTAAAAGGAACAACAGATTTTGGTCTGTGGTATCCAAAGTCTTCTACTTTTGATCTAATTAGCTATTCTGATGCTGACTTTGCTGGGTGTAAAATTGATAGAAAAAGTACCAGTGGAATGTGTTATTTTCTGGGAAATTGTCTTGTGTCTTGGTTCAGTAAAAAACAAAATTGCTGTCTCTTATACACATCTAGATGTGTATAAGAGAAAGGATTGATTGTAGGTATAAAATCAACATGACAACACTTTTACAATTAATCTCAACACAAAATCTTGTTTTGCACTCTAGAACCAAACACATAGATGTTAAGCATCATTTCATTAGAGACCTTGTTTGTAAAAAGGAAATTCATGTTGATTATATACCTACTTCAGATCAATTGGCTGATATTTTTACAAAACCCTTAGCTCTAGATCGATTTGAATCACTCAGAAAATGTTTAGGGATTTTACAGAAAAATTTGGCATAGGTTCATAGTTCGGAAGCACTCCTTCGTCCGAACAACTGATCCTTCGGACGCTCTAGATCGTCCGAAAGGATCTGTTAGGTCTCGGACGCTCATATTCGTCCGAACAATGTTCTGTTTTTTCTAAAACTCTCTGGAAATCTTCCGGACGCACAGTGAATCGTCCGAGAAAACTTCGGACGCACTGGCTCCTCTTTCGGCCGTCCGTTCTTCAGCTTTCGGACTCTTTGTCAGACGCACACCAAACGTTCGGCCATCCGAACGGTACCCCTGTTTGATTAAAACCGTCCAAATTCCCCCTTTCGGACTCACTCTTACACCCGAAAACCCTTAGGCAGCCAATAAAATCTCCCCTCTACCCAATCCAAATTTCCACTGTCTCTTCCAAAATTGATTGAAAAATCATACTACCCATAACCCCTATCACCTAAACCACATCTCATTTCCCCCATTCACCATCTCATTTCCTCAAAATCTCACCAATCTTCAATTTTTTTAAATTTTTTTTGTTTTCTCTTCTTCCACTACAATGGTGAAATCTCGTGGCGGTTCATCTACGGCAGTTCGGGGTCGTAAAACTAAAGGGAAGGCTCTGTACGAGGAGAATCATCGGCAACTCCTCAAGTTTGATGAACTCCAACTTTATCCAAATTTAAGAATGCCAAGATCGGAATGGATTTTGAGGAAATGAGATTCTGAATGGGGTTGCTGAGATCTTATGGACATCTAGATGTGTATGCTTCTAGTAGTCTTTTTGATGAATATAATCTTCCAATCATCAAATCCTGTTTTGAAAAACAAAATTGGGGTCATTTAGTGCATCTAGATTTACCTGTTTATCATGATATGGTGCTTCAATTCACGGCCAATCTTCGGAAAGGTCCTACTATGCGCACCCTCATTTCTCGTGTTAACAACACTGATCTTGAGATTTCATCGAACATAATCAACATGTCTATGAATGTGACAGCTAAATAGGTTTTTCAAAACTCATCACTAGATAAATGGCCCGCTGAGGATACTCAGTTTGATATAGATGAAGTTCGAGCCATTTTTAACATCCATTTTAAACAGGATTCGGAAGCCAAAACTACTTTGCTCGCCCCTGAACTTAATATTCTGTATACCCTTGTCACAAATCTCTTATTGCCAACTGACGGGCATCGTACTGAGCCCGGAAAAATGCAACTATGACTTACTTATGTGTCTTCAAGGGTATCCCACTTGACTTTGGATATCTGTTTTGTTCCCTATGGGAACTCTTTCTCACTGATACTCGCAGAAACATTCCTTTTGGAAAATTTCTCACCAAGGTTTTTGATGTCCTCAACGTTCCCTTTGTGTAAACAAACAATATCCTCCGTATTTTAATAAATCCTACATTGAACGAAAAGGTCTCCGGTTTTTTAATGATCAATGGCTCACTAAGGCAGCCTTTGATATTGCTCAGTCCCAATCCCATGCCTCCACATCTGATTTTGCTATCCCTCCTTCTCCAACTCCTCAATCACCTCCATTCACATCTACACCATCTACTTCTGAGCCATCTTCTGAACCATCCCTTTCACACATCTGTGGACTTCTCCAATCTCTGAGCACTCAAGTCAGTTCTTTTCAACGTCGCACAAATCGCAAGTTAAGACGACTTGAGACTCGCCAAACAATTATCCAAGAGGCCCTCAGTCTCGGCATGTCTGCTTCGGCGTCAAGTCCAGTTTGCTGATCTTCAGTCCCAACATCCACTTGAGACATCTTCTATGTAGAAGCCTCAAGGACTTAAAATTGACACGTGGCGACAATGCAATTGCTCAAGAAGAGACTGAAGTCGTCTGGACTTGCGATTTGCGAAGATATTGACGACACATTTGAGTTTATCATGCAACGTCGTACCGGGGAGGAGCATGACAGTGAAGCCACCGACGAAGATGTTCCATCCAAACGTCAAAAGACAGAAAAACGCTCAAAAAAGAGAAATGACTCCCATTAGTTTCTTTCTGTTTTGTTTTTGTTGTTTTCAGCAGTTCTCTGCTTATTGGAACTTTTTAGCATTTCCAACAAAATTATGTGGCTTGGATATGTATTCACTTAAACCCTTCAGTTGAATGTACTACACTTCTTTCAATTCTATAAAAACTGCCTGCATATTCTAAGGGGGAGTCTTTTTGATTGATGTCAAAAGGGGGAGTAGTTATTGTGCTATGATATGATTGTGCTGTGATTATAATCCATTATGTTTTGATATAATTTGTTATATTATTATGTTTTGATATAATTTGTTGATAAATTGATATCCAATATTGCAAATGGATTATTCATATCCAATTGAGGTTTGTCATCATCAAAAAGGGGGAGATTGATGTTTTCTAAACCTTATTTTGATGATGACATAAACACTTAACTATGTAAAACAAGCTTTTGCAGGAACAGATCTTTCGGACGCACAGGACCGTCCAAACCAGGATAAAACTTCTCGGACGCAGTGCATCGTCCGAACAAAGTGACAGAAAGAATGGGATCGTACTGCCTTTCTTTCGGACGCTCAGGACCGTCCGAAGCCTCTGTTGGACGAAGGACCGGACGCATGCTCGGACGTCCGAATGTAGTCTCTCAACAACACTGAAAGAAGATCGGACGCTTCCTCGGACGCATTCAATCCCTCTCGGACGTCCGAAACCCCAACGGCTATTTTTTATGCATTTATTACTTAGCCGTTAGGAAGTGGTTGAAACCACTATTTATTGCTCTTATAAATAGGGGCTGTAATAACCTGAATAAATCATCTAATACATTAAATACAAGCCTTAGAAAAGAGTAATTTGAGTGCAAATTGACTTTAGAGCTTTGTTGTATTAGTGTGAAGTTGTGAGTGCAATTCAACATTGAGTGGAGTGATAATCTTGTATAAAAGTGTGGTTGTAAGTGAGATTCTTGGCTCAACTAAAAGAGTTTTAGTGTTAGCAAGAACTTATGTTGTGTCCCAAAGCAAGCTCAGATGTGGGATGAATTTTTCTTAAGAAACTTTGAAATATCAAGCTTGCTAGCTTGGAAGTAGTTATTGTTCAAATTTATTCTCTCTTTAATTTACTGTTCTATTGATTTTGTTATAACTGATTTTGTTATAACTGATTTTACTTTGAAAATCTCAATATTTCTTAAAGTATTTTTAAGAAACCTAATTCACCCCCCCTCTTAGGTTGCTTTGGGACCAACATAAGTAAGGTAACATATCAGTCCAGGAATATGATGCTGATACCAGTCGTACCGATTAGGTGTTATTATCGAATCTGTCCTAAGATTTGACCAAAAGTTGGTTGAAGCAGTGCAAGGAAAATGGATCAGTCACCATGACGATTGACATAAGTTGGCAAAAATACCTGACCAAAATCGATAGTGCATAATGATCTACTAGAAATTCGATTACTAATATCTGTCCAAGAAACGTTGATCACTATCGGTTCACATTCATCAAACTTTATAATAGTCCTTGAGAATACAAGCACTCTATCAAAACTTTACATGTGCATTGATAGAGTGCTTTCGGGTGTATCTATTGGTACATAATGACCAGTATAGCCAATAACCTATATAGTTACTGATATCGACAAATTCATACTGATATCAGTTGTATCTATATCAATTGTACTAACACTTGTTGTGCTGATTTAGTTATTGTGAAATCAGGACGGTTATAAATCAGTGCAAGTATGCCGATACCAATAGTGTTGATCCAAAAGTTAGTATAGTAGTGGCATTGCGTCAGCATGGGTCAACCACTGTGACAAGTAAAAATTTTTGTAGACTAAAATAAGTTGGCCAAAATCTTGTCCAAAATAGTTGTTGCATAATGTTCTATTAGAAATTCGATTACTAATATCGATCCAAGAAATGTTTAGCGCTATCGATTAATATTCATCAAACTTTATATCAGTTCTTGAGAATACAAGCACTCCTTCCAACCTTTACATATTCATTGATAGAGTGCTTGGGAGGGTATCTGCTGGTACATATCGGCCAACATAGCCGATAACCAATATAGTTGCTAATATTGACAAATTCATGCTAATATTAGTTGTACCCATATCAATTGTACTGGTACTAGTTGTGCATATAGAGTATTCAACAAAGTAATAAATTAGTGCAGGTATGCTGATACTAGTAGTGCCAATTAGGTGTTATTATCGAATCAGCTGTAATGGTTGTTCCAAGAGCTGGTGATGTAGTGGCAAGGAACATGGGTCAACAACCATGACAAGTGACAAACTTCCTAAAATCTGTGTGGAGGCAAATTAGCCTACAAATAGGAACATGAGTAGTTATAGCCAAGTAGGTAGAAAATGAGAGAAAATTTCAAATTTGAATGTTGCAATTGATGGTAGGAGTTTTTAATTGCTGGAAAATGCCAATAAAAGCCACAAAAACGATCAAGAAGGGACAACAATCAAACTCCAACAAAAATCAGTCAAATCACACGGCTTAACATCTCAAGGTCTCTAGTTTTAGGTACTTTTAGGCTATTTATCACTAGTTTTAGGCAGTTTAATTTGTTTTAGCAAGTTTGTATTCATTTTTGCAAGCGTTTCCCTTTATAGTTTGTAAAATTTCCCTTCAAACTTACATTTTCTTGCCGATCATTCCAAATTCAATTCTTTACAACAATTTTAAGTCCTTGAGGCTTCTACATAGACAAACAGTTGTTGTTTAGATGTCAGATTCACATTTTGGCTCAACTTTACATTCATTTTAACACTTTTGCATATGCAATGGAAAGGCTCAGCAACATTCAAAGTGGGTTGTTTGCTGTTTTTGGCCTAGTGGTAATGAAAAATGCACAAATACCCACAATCTTGCCATATGATTGTTCCTCAGTTACCGTAGGTGATATCACTTGAGTCGCCACCTTGAGAGCCTTTCTCTTTTCCATAGTGGCTGTGGGTACCAAAGTTGACAGCACATTAACCATCGAATTCGAGGCGGAACCTAGCATTTTCGTGCCAATGTCTAGATGATCAGCATGGCAGTCATACATTCTGCTCATATCGTCCATAGCCTGGCCGAGATTGTAAATAGCCCTGGTATTTTCATTCATCTTGGAGTTCATCTTAGACCATTCCTTCGTGTACAAGCCTTTTTTTGCTTGTGCCTTTCCACTGATCTTATCCATCATCAACTTGAATTCTGTCTCTCTCCTAACAGCCTGATTAACCGTGTCCTCTCTCATCATGGACAAGTTGCTCTGAACTGCACTGAACATCTCCCACATCTTTTCCATAAAAGACTTAAAAAGACTAGGTAGCACCTTGTTAGCAGGGATTGCCCGGCTACCCGTAGATGCCTGCTCTTTAGCCTTACTTTCCTTCGTGATACTCTCTTCAAAATCAAGGATCCTACCCTTTATCGAATCTGTATACTTCGCCATTTGTACGAATTTAGCAATTTTAACACTGTCCAATCGGGCATGCCAAAATTTTGTTCGCGCAAATTTTCAGCTATATGAACTGAAAGTGACAAACAAGCCAACTTTCCTATTTTTAAATGTTATTGAGTGTGGCATTTGCAGTTTATAAGTTTTATTATGTGCCTTCTGAATCTAATTTGTCAAGGACTACTCTCTGTCTGCCACAACAAAAGTCGAGAACTTAAAATTAGTGCTTGAAACTTAAAAGTACGAAGAATCAATAGGCTTGGAATTGGAGCTTGAAGCATAACCTACATGTACAAGAGAATTTTTATAAACTTATAAGAGCATTCCTACCTATTTGATGACCAAATTTAACACACTTATTGACTTCCAAACACAGCTACGGTCGTGATCAACAAGGATTCCACGACCAATTACTGAACTTATTCCTAATCAAAATTGATGAGTGTAGAATCCTAAAAAACCTAAGTTCTAAAATTGAGTGCTTTTTCTTGGATTTTTTTTTTCCAGGGTCCTTTTTCCTCTATTTCTTCTTTCACTGTAACAGCTTCAAGTAGTTTTACTTTTGAATTTCTTTATAACTATTCCCTCTGACTTCTCTCTTTCTTTGAAGCACGTTGTCCACATCGTGATTTTTAAGTATGTTTGCGTCTATTTTGGTGCAAGAGCGACCCATGATCTACAAATTTTGCTTGGGTCTGAATCGTCTACCAAATCTCGGTCCTATCCCTTTTTCGACCCCCTTTCTTTACTTCGGTTAAAGGTTGTTATCGGCTCTCGATTGCCGATTTGTACCAACTCTGTGGTACATATTATTGCCCACAGCTTGACGGGCTTTGTACGACATATTGGTATTGCGGCCAAAATCTGATTTTTTTTCGTAGCAGCAAAATTTCACATACATCATCGTGATCCATTTAGTTCCAATAACTTTGATGAATTTCTCATAATCAGTAGATTTAATCCGTATTGATTCGAACATAAGCCTCTTCTTACGTCTGATTTCTCCAGGCACATTACGAATGCCATCATCTGAATCTAAGTGCACTTTGTTAGGGATATGGTCTGAATAAAGGGCATGAATATGGTTGAATATGGTATTCGGACAGAGGTCATATGTATCACGAGTTGTAGGCACGAGCTCTTGCTATTTTGTGTTTGTTTGGCTCGCTGACCAAGTAAATCGTAGCCTGAGAAACCTATATCATGCACATGATGTTAGAATTATTGTCTAAAAAATTCTCTATGATTAATTCTTTGATCGGTATGGAATGGAGTTTGCATGTGAAGTGCTAGAGTTTAACTCTAAACCGACTGGTGTTTTCAATTGCTTGTAGAATAGTACTACCGTGTTTAGTTGCCTGTAATATCACAAATTTTTCTGCCACTTTAGTGTTCACACTGATGTTCACACTATTGTTTCAGTTCACTTGAGCTTGGAGACTACTTTTTCTTATCTTTTCTCCGAAGACAGTATCCTTATCTTCAAACTCTAGGCAATTTAGTGCCTATAAATACCACCATTCAAATCCTCCTTTGACGCACAAAAAATCTCTTCTCACATGTATAGTTTCTCTCATCTTCCAGGACTGCTATTGAATACTAGAGAATGACTATCCGGTGACCCTCCGGTTACCCGTTTGCACCAGTTTAGGGAGGGAAGAGGCAAAATCGGAGGGTCACCCGTTTGCACCAGTTTAGGGAGGGAAGAGGCAAAATCTTTTTCAAGGACAGTAATTACACCTCAACTTTGTTCTTATTTTTATATTTATTATCATAGTGATTCGGATCATTGATTGATAATATCGTAGTGATTCGGATCATTTATTGATTTTTGGTTGCAATATCGATAAGTTTTCTTTTCTCACTTTAATTTATTGGAGCTCTAGACATTTCGAATGTGTGCAACAATGTTGAAAGTGATTTCAATTTATGCTCTAATTTTATTATTAGGGCTAGTTATGGCATGTGCGTTACCTTCCATGCGAATATGAGATTACAAAGTACGTACTTAAATACTGGAACCTTTAAATTTTTCATGTGTAAATTAAATCTTGAATGGATATTTAACATGGCTCATGTGATATATTTGTTTTTTTGAATTCTAACTACATTGTCCATCTCGATTTTTTCGGCGAATGAATTTTGTTCAGTCCCATGTGTTTAAAATAAAGATTTTGACTTAAACACAAAGATATGGATATGACTAGCTTAAAATAAAATTTATTGGAACATATAACTGCAGTGAATTGAAGCACATTCTTTTTTTTCTTTTTTTTTTTGTCAAGAATGGTAGGAATTTATCTTATGATTATGTGGAGAAGTCATCCAGGTTGAGATTTGGATACTAGTCAAATTTAATTATTGAGTATTTGAACTTAAACATGCATCTTGAATCAGAATATATATACTGTGAATTAAATTGAGATTGCTAAAATAGTTTGGTAATTGTATTCATGAATGCAATAATCGAATTGCAGTAGTATATGGAACTTCACATCAAAATCAGTATTTTGATGATTGCTGGTGGAAAAACTATACTTTGCCAATGAAGCTCATGTACATACCTAAATTATTATATTCTAGTTACATTGAAATTTTTACTATTTCCTTGGATTTGGAAATTTTTTAAAGAATTTTACTAGTGGAAGTGGAACATCTATTTGCTTATAATTTGTTTAATATTTTATTAAATTGTTCGAATTTTAGCATACTAGATTTTGAGACAGTGACTCAGTAAGTATTATATGAGAAGGATCAAAGATGGACAGAGGTGGTTCGTCAATAATAAATTCAATCACCATACAATTTTCCTTCTTTGCATGACTAGAGTCCGAAGCTGTCAGTAAGTACTTATACTATTAAATTTGTTTATTGAGAATAATCTAATAAATGTTATTTATTATGAATGTGAGAATTTTTGCACTATAACAGTTATTGTAATTCATGATATATATAAACCGTGGATTAGGTAAAATTTTTGACTTGAAAATCAATAATTTTATATCAAATAATTTGACATTTTAGATGCAAATAATTTGTAATCATGTATTGTGCAAACAAAGACACATGATATAGTTGGTGTTAAATCAATTTGGTTAGTAATAGTGAACTCAAATTTATTTACAAAACTTGGATAGTTAACCCTAACAAGATGGTCCTATAAATAGTTCTATTAATGGATTATAGTTTTGAAAATATGTCAAATGGCACATATATGATATTATTTGCACCAAATCATATTTTTCATTTCATATCAACCATTTGTTATTTAAGGAATAATATTAATTTATTCAACTATTATTGACTTCAAGTCAAACTAAGATGACTTATTATTTTACATGTTAATTTCAAGATTTGATTGTTTTTGGACTCAGAACTTTATGGTTTTGGAAATTCAAGTTGTTGTTTTCAAATTTTGAATAATACTAATTATTGCATTATTTCGATATTTGATGATTAATTTATTTAAAGATTGGATAAATTGAATTAACTCTGATCATGTGAGTCTTGGTTCGAGTTGAATCATCCATGTATAATGTTGTTTGTTATACATTGTACAACAAAAAACCATAAAGTGGGTTATTGTGAATAGTCCTACAAGACTAAACTATTTATAAGATTATCCTTGTTGAAAATAAAGATTATACATTATTAGTTAAAGGTTATAAATAAAACAATCACTTATTAAAAATTACATGTGACATGTATAGTTGATTAATTCTAGGACATTATTATTACTTATGTCCTTGCGTGGTTTATGAATCTTAGTACAAGTTCGATTGAATATTGTACGATAATAGCTGGATAAAGGAAATTAATTAATATGTGAAAAATATAGACTTATATATGTTTGCTCATGTCAGTTTTGTCTATATGGTTTAACCATTATAATGAGATTAAAACTAGCATTGGTGGATTAATCATATCTATTCTTTTGAGTAAGGATTTAGTACTTATCAATATTGTTGGAAAAAATTAAATAAATAAATGAAGGGAAGTTATTTGCCTTATAGACATGAATTCGGTAAAGGTGACATTGCTTGATAGGCTTTCTATCCAAAGACTATGAATAAGTTTTACATCTATATTTTATTGGTCATAATTGAGATATAAACTGAATTTTGTAGTAGATTAGAATGCATATAGACTTAGGAGTTAATTGATTATTATGAAAAATAGAGTTTTCAAGCACATATTCACTGACGAATCTATTCTGATTGAGAATGTTAAAATTGTTCAAACATCACCAAATTTTAAGGGATAAAGAAAATAGTTAATCCTTATGAATTTCAGTTTTCTTAAACTATTGCAAGTAAATAGTATGGTTATAATAGTCTATGAGATTGTTACCTTGGTAAATTGACTACAAATCTTTGACTTGTTGAATTTTGGTCTAATAAAATCTTCAGAACAAGTGTTATGATCGTGATTCATGAATCTTGAAAATATAAATTATTTTTGTATTATATTTTTAGAACCCGGGTTTCAATTATTTGATACATATATTTGTTGATATCAATAAATTATGGATATATTTTCCTTGAAGATATACTTATTTGATGGGTTCTAAGACCTGAGCAAGTTGATTATATTCATTTACATGTAATGAATAAATTTTATTCCTAACTCTCAAAATGTGGGGGCATGGACGCTTGATGAAATTTATTTCTATAGATAACATACCCAAAATGCCCCGGTTGATTATTATATAAATTTGCATGTTAGTGATAATTAGATTTGTAGAGATATAAATTACAAAATTGAGGATTCAGTGTGTTAACTCATGGAGTAAACAAATTAAACAAATTATAGAATATGAAATGAATTTTTAATGGAAGCAATCCTATGTGAATTTTAAACTATATCATTGAGATGATACCTCAAATTGTATTATTAAATGCTGATCTATTTGGTGATTTGATGTTAAAGATTTCACTATATGAATACTACTTGCTCGAAATTGCATTTGTAGTTTGTGTACATCAATTGTGGGGATTAAGATTTTTATCTAAGCATAAAAGTTAAAATTACAAATGCATATTTGAGAGCAGTAGTAAATCCATACTAACTATGTCATGTAAATTTAATATTATGTGTAAATCTTCTCCAATGACTTTGCCACATTAAGAATAATTATTATTTTTATGATTTATGAGTGACAAGATGATCTAAAGTGCGATACACTTAATTGCATTCATCCAAACAAAAAGGTTTGATGTCAGTAGGTCTTGTAAAATTGAGTGTTACATCACATATATAATGCTTATATATGCTTGGAGTATTATTACTTTTTTACCTTTTTTGGTAATTTTTCTAAGCAGCATTGCTATGTACTGGGAGATGAGATCAACAACGTGTTTGATTATGATTCACACTCTTAGATGGAGTTGTATCCTTATATTATAATCATCTAAACAAGTTTATAATGACAAATATTTTATGGGATATGAGTTTTCTGCATCAAATTGACATACTCAAGAGTTAAATTGCTCACAGATCCATTACTGGAGAAACCTGTGATTGTTTCTTGTGTTGGAATCTATAAAGAGTGATTGCTAAGATAGAAAGCAATGATTAAACAGAAAGGTCGGCATGCGCATGTGAAACACAATATTATGAAGTTGCTCATGAGCAATATGGTGATAACTAAGGGCAATGTAAAGTTCCTATAGAGTTTATTGAATCCCTTTAAAATACTGAATTGAGATATAATCCTAAATACATTCAGGGAGATGCGACTTAGACCCCTTGATAGGAATTGAAAGTGATAGAAACCCAACCTACATTAGTTGATATCCCATGAATTAGGTTCAAGAGGTAATAATAAGTCACAAAGATATTCCATTTGCACTATCATATGTGTTCTCTCCCTTTGGTGTAGATAGTACTTACTGTCTATAAATCATAAGAAAATGATTGAGTCGATGACTTTTCATGAGCTTATATCCTTTATCGGTGGTGTGTGATGGTACTCACTTGATAAGTTTATATGAGTGTGAAAGTGAGGGCCGCTTTCTATGAGACTAATGTTTATAGGTTTCTAGACTCGTGAACATCCAAGTAGGGTGCACGGCCTAAAAGGCACCAAACCAAGAGCTTACAATGGATTGAAGTCTAACATGTGCTCAACTATAGATGTGTGCATTAAGGAGGAAGGTTCAAGATTTTGGTCATCTATCTTCTGTATACTTTTCTTTTGAATTCAGTAAGTACGATTCAAGTCCACAAGACATCATCACTTATGTGTTAGATTTCTTTATTGAGTACCACTTCTATATTATGAGTCAGCATTACAATTATTGCCTCAAAAATTCTCTATGATTAATTCTTTGATCGGTATGGTATGGAGTGTGCATGTGAAGTGCTAGAGTTTAACTCTAAATTGACTTGTGATTTGGGTTGCTTGTAGAATAGTATTATCTACAGTGTTTAGTTGCTGGTAGAACTCTGCCAATTTAGTATTCACATTGATGTTCACACTGTTATTTTGATTCACTTGAGTTAGGAGACTGGTTTGTTACTATCTTTTCCCCCAAGACACTCTCGTTACTTCAAACTCTGGGCAATTTATTGCCTATAAATACCACCATTTGGATCCTCCTTTGACGCACAAAATATTTTTTTCCACATGTATAGTTTCTCTCATATTCTTGGTATTAATTAGTCCTATAGTAGTTCAAAACCTTGCTTGCGAGTACATGTGATCGAGACTACCGTCAAATACTGGAGAGTGATTGTTCAGTGACCTGTTTGCACTGATGTGGGAAGGAGGAAGCGAAATCACTTTTAAGGACAATAATTACATGCCTCGACTTTGTTCTTATTTTTATGTTTATTCTCACTGTAATTCAGATGGTTCGTAGATTTTTGGTTGTAATATTAATAAGTTCTCCTTCTTGCTTTAATTCATTGGAGCATTTTAAATAGTATGTACGACAAATGTCAATCAAAAAGAGCTGTTTTGAGGTTTGAAATCTGTGTCCAAGGTCTAAAATTAATGTCTTCCCTTGCACTCACGACGACTCAGAACTTCATTATTATTACCCCCACGAAGCCAAGGAAGAGTTGATTGTCTGCTGAGCCTGCTAAGGTGTTCCCATGACTAAGATATTTTGCCTGCTTCAGGTTCTCCATAAAAAGCCAGTAAACCTCCACTCCTTGTGTTGGTCACGAACAGAAACAAGAATAAAACTTGAACCAAAACCACGCAAAGAGATAGCAACGTCCATTCTCCACAATGAAAAATGCACTAATTTCGTTTTGCTCCTTTAAACTTATACTTAATTTTTACTTTATATCATAAATTTTAGTTTTGGACACTTTGTACCTCAATTCTTAAATTTTTCCTACTTTAGTCCCTTTTTGTTAACACCCTCAAATATTTTAATGGAATCTTTGGTTTTGCGCCCAAAAATATTATTGTACATCCTCTGCTGCATTTGTCGTACACATGAAATACTCCGTTAATTTTTTCGACAGTCATAAAAAAAGAACTGAAATGGGACAAATTTGAGAGTTAAGGTACAAAATGTGTCGAACTAAGTTTGGGGTACAAAGTGATAATTGGGTATAAGTTGCGGGGTACAGATTGTATTTAATCCATGAATAAAAGACTTAACAGTTTATGTACAAATTGCTTTCTTTTTCTAATAAAATAGCAATTTTTTTCTAAACATTTTGAAATTGAAACTGTAATAAAAAATAGCATAGAGTGAAAAAAAGATAAACAATGACTTTACAATTGATTTTAAGAATAACAGATTATGTAATTCTATTCCGACAAATGTCTAGTTGACTTTTCTGTGACTCTCAAGTCTCACCGTTCGTTATTGCTCCAGTTCTATTAATTTTCTTTCGTGATTAAGTTTGAACAATAGAAATCAAATTCCACCAATTTTATTTTTTAGCCACTGTTAGACATTTAAGGAGTCGAATTTGTATTATTCAGTGAAACTTATAATTCAGATCACTTTGATATAGTACCCAATCTCTGGGAACCAAAACTGCAATTCTTCTAATCTCGAACTTGTTTTGTTAGGGAAAGGTTTATCAATAAAATAACAACTTAACGAGTTTTTTGATTTCCATGCAAAAATGTCCATCGAAGATCCAAATCTTATTTTCAAGAGTTAATGGTAAAGTTAAACATGGATAAACATAGAATTATAAAGTAATAATGGGTAAATAACTACAATCATTTAACTTGCAAGTTGCAGTTGTATTCATATGATTTTCATGCACATATACTCTTGTAGCTCTTCTTTTATCACTCTCTGTTTTTTTTTTTTTTTTTAAATCTTCTACAGTGAATTTCCACCTCTTATTTGGAAACACGAACTTGAAATTGTGAATCACAGGGGAGTCTTTTACCGTACAAGTAGCGTTTCATTCACATATTATAATAAATCCTTTGAATCATGTTTTTTAGCTAAATTTTGTATATAAGTCATTCATGTCTCTTTTGATAATTTCAATTGAAAAATGGCCCCTATCATGTGTTTCTGGAAAAATACCTATTTTGAGGTGAAAGAAAATAGTTTTTGCTAATACAAAAATTTAAACTGGGGTTAACCCGTGTGCAGTATCGTTTAAAGCAAAAGTTGAGCACTGGGCATTGTGCTTATTTCCAGATCATCTGACAATAAAAAGGGTGGGGTTTTGTCCTCCGGGATAGGTTCCAATGCTCAAGTTAGTATTTAGATCAGAGAGTAAAATTCAATAAAAATTTAGAACTTATGAAATTAGGAAAGTAATTAATTAACTTGACATGCTATTTCGATATTTATACCTCCAGCTATTAGACCAGATCGATTTGAGGGTAGAACATTTATTATTTGACTCGTTTAGGCCCATTTGGATCATGAAGATAAAATTACAAAAATGCCGCTAATGGACATGGGCCCTGAACTTGATAACTCTAGTAAATTAGAATTATTTTACTCTAAATCATGGCCTTTGTTAGATTGTGAATTTTGAATTTTAGTTAACTAATTATATATTTTAGTTAATTTCCCTGTTATGTATTTATATTTTAGTTATTGTTAAAAATGATAAGTTTTCATTAGAATTTTAGTTAAATTGATTATTTAATTGGTTTAATATTATGCAAGTATAAATTAGAGGTTGGAAGTTAGAATGAGCAAAGTGTTAGGACCAAAAGACAATTTTAGAACTGAAGAAAGGGTTCATGTCGCGATCTCACTTATTCCAAATCGTGACATGGACACGGAAATAGGCTAATGTAATTTTTAGTCTATGTCGCGATATCACTTATTCCAAATCACAACATGGATTCGGTTCTAGCAATAGTGCTAATGCCAGTCTTGTAATTTTTCAATAGTCAATTCTTAATCTTGGCGGTATAGTGCTCAACTAATTAAGGTACTCTACATGTGTGCTAGTACACATAGTTTAAGGTGTAGTTAGTAGTTTAGGCTAGATTAGAATAAAGGAGCAAGACTTGACTGTCAAGTTTCATATCCTTAGTACAAAATCCTGTTTAATTCTCCTTTAGATCTAGATTTTAATTTCTTACAAGTTTAGATTTTTGTTCCATATTAGTAATGGTTTAATTTTTAGTTTTAAGTAGATATAATTTTCGTTTGTTTTCTAGTTTGACTCTTTATAAATCTCTTTACTTTTATTTCAAGTCTTCTTAGAGCAATTAGGGTTCTTGTTAATTTAGTACTTTTTAATTCTAGATTTCAATTCATTGCTTTAATTTCTAGTTAATTTTAGTGGGCTTTCATAATTCAATAGAAAAATTCAAAAATATTTAGTTCATAACTTAGTTTTCCCTCAAGAATCAATAGTTTTAATTGGAAGATAATGGTTGTAACTCTGTTCTTATGCTCTCTAATTGCTTTCTTTAGTTAAATTAGAACTTTGTGCTTCCAATTTTAGTATAAAGTTAGTTCTTTTATTTTAGTGAATTAAGGTTAGTTTTATTTGCATTCATGTAATTGCTTTCCAGGCCTTCTAGAATGGATTAGTTAGTAGATTAATTTAGTAGATAATTGTCATTATTACTTGCTTTGCTAGGAAAGTTAATTTAATTATTGAACCTGAATATACAATTTCATTGAGATTTTGAGTTGTTTAGATCTTTACTTCGCTATGTGGACCACTTAACTACACAAAGACTTGTAAATCTTGGTAAATGTCTACCACAATCCTCATGGGAACGATCCCGCTCATTCTATACTACTATCTAGCACTGTATACTTGTAGGCACGAGGGTAGAAGTTAAATATTGGTGTGATTTTATTACTTGCCATATTTGGGTTGTTTTTATTCTACCCACGAATCAGAACCACGTGTACTATCATCATTGGGTGTATTATTTTGGTATCATCATTTATGCCTTGATCTCAAATCAAATTTTTCAAATTGAGAGTGTCGAGTACTTGGTGCCGTATTTGCACTCCGGCTGATGTCGTATTTGCACCATGGCTAAAGCCGTAATATTGACTAGAGCCAATACTTTAATGGTTCAAAAATTATTTTCCTATGGGAAAATATTTTTTAACTCCACCAAGTCGTATACAAAATTTTTATCCACTGGAGCCTATAAATATAAATAAAATTAATGATACTGGAGTATACCTGAGTCAAGACATGGATTGTTGTTTAGAATTTTTCTTGGAGTAAAATATTCTTGGAATTGAACTCCTTGACCACACCAGTAATCAAACTCCTTTACCATTTAGTACTAGTACTGTTGTGGAGTTCTCTACTACTATGGAATTCCCTACTATTGTTGTACTACTACTACACAACTTATTCCACCTCAGTAATTCAAGTACTACTACTATTACCTTGGAGGAAAAAAATACTTCTTATTGCAAAGGATTCTAGACTGAAAATTTTCAGATTGAAAGTTTGAAGTAAATGTCAACAAGCTAGTCAACCTGAGTGACTATGACCGGAAAGCAGCTGTGACCCTTAGGGACGTAGAAATAATATTTTGGCAAGTAGTGAGTGATGATCCATCCAAGTGTTGACCTCTGCAGGTTTGAGCCTTGCTCCTCTTGACCATCTTAGTCCCATTCATTGGAAAATTTTTCTTTCATTACTTGCATTCTTTCTTGCTTATTTCGAAAAATAACTTATATTTTATTTATTGTGTGCAGTGGCTACCAGATCTAATGATGTTCGGCAATAAGCATTGACCTAATAAAGGGCATGGATCTTGATATCTTTGACCTCATGAATGAACCTCGCGACGCAGGAAAGAAAAAGAAGAGATTTGGCCTACCACCTCTACCTGTACCTACTGGAGAAAAAAAATCAGGTTGCATCCATCCTCTGTTCTGCTTAAGTCTCCTGCTGAGAAACCTATTGAGTCGACCCTACTATGGAACCACGTACTAAAGTGTCTATGACATTGGCACTAGCCGTACAGGAAGTAATTCAGGATTGTGCTTCTCTTTTGATCGGTTCTTTTTCCTTCTTCCTGTAGTAGGCTGAGGACTTACATCTCACCTGAATTTCTAAACTCCTTCAGGACAAACTCAACTGAAAAAGCAAAATGTACGAGGAGGAAACTAAGAAGCACAACGAGGCAAACTGGAAATTCAAACCTGTCTCAAAGAAAATTGACAAAATAATGAAGATAAAAAATTAAGCAATCTCTTCTTTAAAAGAGGTTACTGCTCGTTTTTGACTTTCTTACTATGGAATTGTCCTAATTGAGGGCTAAGGAAAAAAATATGGTAGATGCCCATAAGGAGCTAGCAATTGTGGAGAAAAGGAGCAAACAACGGGCAGTACTTGAATTCCTGGGTTCCAAAGATTACCAGAATTGCTTGTAGAAATACTTGAAAGATTACTGTGCTAGTAAAGAATTCGATGAACTAGTGGTTGATCAAAAGCTTTAACTACTATAATGAGGAGTACTTTGATGCATTGCAGGTCGTGAAGAAACTCATCCCCACCTGGACCTTAAAGATTTTTTCCGTGGTAACGCTTTGACTATCCCTACACATCCTAGTATATCCAATGCTTCTTGGACTAGACAGAGGATGCAGGTGCTCCAAGTGACGGAGCCAAAGACAGCTTCAAAAACCACTAAAGAATATGTCTAAATTATGTAGTCATTTCAATTGCTTCAATGGTTTAGACTACCACATAGTTTCCGAGTTGTTTCTTTTTGTGGCCTTAGAGCTCAGGGCCTTCCTTTTGTATGACCTCTCAAATTTTTTTATGCATTTTTCTTTCACTTGTTATCTTTTTCCAATAATTTCCATTGCTATGCCTGGCTGTGCTTTGAGTTGGGGTCTCTCCATGTACCAACTGTTCAGATGTCATATTTTATATCTTTCTATGCTAGTATTTATTTTGTTTTAGTACTTGTCCTCAGTATATTAGGTTTAGAGCTGTATAGTCATCCTGCCCTCCTTAGTCATTTAGCTTCAGTTGAAGTGATTAAGTGCTACCATTGTCTGTAGCAGACTTAAAATTTATTTTTCCTTTACAAGTCCTACTCCGAGGAGTAAGTACGGCCTAGGTACTTCACATTTAAAAAGAAGGCGTTGGCATTGACCCAGAAGGGTAATTCATTCTCCGGAGAATAGGTATGGCATAGGTACATCATTTTTGCAAGTCCTTGGAATTGCTCCCGGGAAGGTATGTCCTACTTCGGGAAGTAGGTACGACATAGGTACTTTGCTTTTGGAAGACCATAGAATTTCCTACAGAGGAGTAAGTCCGAGTCTGGGTGTAGGTACGGTCTAGGTATTTCACATTGAGAAGAATTTAGCATTGCCCTCGAAGGGATAAGTCCTACATCGGGGAGTAGGTATGGCTTAGGTACTTCACATTGGGAAGGCCATGGCATTATCTCGTAGAGGTAAGTCTTACTCTAACGAATAGGTATAGCATAGATACTTCACTTTGAGAAGTCCTTGGAATTGCCCCAGGATGGCTAAGTACTACTTCGGGAAGTAGGTATGGCCACATTGGGAAGAACTTAGCATTGCCCTCGGAGGGGTAAATCCTACTCCAGGGAGTCGGTATGGCATAGGTACTAATCACATTAGGAAGATCTTAGCATTTTCCCCGAAGGGGTAAGTCATATTCTAGGGAGTAAGTATAGCATAGTTACTTCGCTTTAAGAAGTCCTTGGAATTTTCCCCCCGAAGGTAAGTCCTACTCTTCAGAGTAGGTATGTCATAGGTACTTCACCTTTGAAAAACTTTGGAATTACCCCTGGGAGGGTAAGTCCTACTCCAGGGAGTAAGTATGACATAGGTACTCACATTAGAAAGACCTTGGTATTTCCCCAGAGGGGTAAGTCTTGGTGTTGGAAATCTTCTTTTTATTTTTTCTACACTCGAAAAGGTTATCCTATCTTTGGAGGGTAGGTGTTGGTGCTTTCACCCGAAAGGCAGTATAATCTAGGAGGTGTTGTGGATCAAGCTCAACTTGATAGTGTGGTTCTTACAAAGAATTAACTACTTGACTGTATATTCCCACAACTTAAAAAATTTACTCAATGAAACTGAAAAATTACAAATTGCACAAGTTTTACTCCATATCTGACAAGGCGATACCTAGCTTTAAAAATTACAACTAATGAACCTCCAACAAAATACATTGAAATTAAAAATAAAATTTTTTAAGGTTTTGAGCATTCTAAGTGCGAGGTAGGATTTTTCCTTCTTTTGTTCTAAGTTTGTAAACTCCATGAGTAGATGCCTTAATGACTTCATAGGGACCTTCCCAATTTGGTAAAAGCTTTCCTTAGGCTTGGGCTAACTTACCTCCATCTTCCTGGTAACTGCATCTCATACTTTGAACATTCTACCTCGGACTTGTCAGTTGTAGTATTGAGTTACCCGCTGCTTGTCTACTTCCATTTTGAAGAATGCCTTGTCCATTTCCTCCTCAAGTAGATCGGGGTTAGACCTCAAGCCCTCTTCCTTATTCTCTAAGTTGAAGTTGTAGACTCTAAATCCCGACATACCAACTTCCATTGGAATAAACGCTTCGGTACCATAGTTAAGATTGAAAAGATTTTCTCTAGTTGCGTTCTTGTAAGTAGTGACTAGAATGACCAAAGTATATTGGGAAGTTTGTCAACCCCGGTTTCCTTTTGCATCCTTTAACTTTTTGTTGATCCTTTCTAAGATTGAGTAGTTGGTGACTTCTAGCAAGGCATTACTTTGGGGATGACTTACTAAGGTGAAGCACTGCTCTATTCCCAAGCCTCTACAAAACTTCTTGAAAGTTTTTACTTGAAATTGTAGTCTGTTATCTGAGATAAATGCCTTAGAAATGCCAAAGTGGCATAACACATTCTTTTAAAAGAAGTTGATGATTTTTTGAAGAGTGATTGTTGCTAAGGCTTCTGCTTCAACCTATGTGGTGAAGTAATTAATTGTGACTTCCAGAAACTTCTTCTGGGCCAAAACTAGTGGAAAAGGTCCCAGGATGTCAATATCTTACTAGGCAAAAGGCCAAGGAGTAAGGATTAGGAGTAAGCTACTTAGTTGGGAGCCAAGGTTGTTAGAATAGAGTTAACATTTTCACACTTCCACATATAATCGATGAGCCTATGGAGGCCTCCTCCAACAACCTTAGCTAGGAATAGCCCTACCTTTTGCACTGATATGGTGTCCACGAACTCATCATGCACTTCAGCGAAGACATACTTGGCCTCATTTGAACTTAGGCACTAGAGATAAGGCATTGAATAGAATCTTTGATACAGAGTCTCCAATGAACTAGTATTTTGCTGACCTTCTCTCATGCCTTTAAGCTTCTACCTTGTATTCCCGTAGTTTAAATTTCTTATGATATTGAATAACTGGAGTCATCCAATTTGGAGTACTACCAATGTCCATGACTTCTATCTGTTCAATGCTCTTTTCCTTCAACACCTCAAGAAAAACTCCCTTTAGAATATTTGAGTGCATTTAGCTGGCTATTTCTGAAAGGGCATCCGCCTCCTTATTTTCTTCCCTCAATACTTGAGTTATCTCAAATTTGTCATAGTGTGAGATTAAACTCTTCTCCTTAGTTAGGAGTATTTCCATGATGGTTCTCTTGCCTCAATCTCCCCTCTCGATTGGACTTGTTGAACTACCATGTTGGAATCCATGTTCACCACCAAGTTTTTCATTCCTTACTCTTTAGCTAGCCTAAGTTCGGAGACCAAGACCTCATACTCTGCTTCATTAGTACTTACATGGAACTCAAGATTTAGGGCATAGTTTGTTTTGAGTCTCTCCGAAGAGGTAAAAATTATGCCTACACCACAACCTTTAGTATTAAATGGCCGATCCACATGCATATCCATGAAGGAGATTCCCTACATTTTCTCTCGGGAGAGGTAGTCTTCCTATGATTCTTCTTTTTCTACTCCTTCAATCATGAAATTTGTTAATGCCTGAGCCTTGATTATTTTCCTCGGATAGAAGTAGATGGCATACTCACTTAATTCAATGGACTACTTAACCAGCCTTCTTGAAATTTTGCCTTCATGAGAATAGTCTTAAGTTGATGGTTAGTCAGCACCATTATAGAATGACTTAAGAAATATGGCCTAAGTTTTCTTGTTGCCATTACCTAGCATAAGCCAAAATCAACTTTTTGATAGTGGGATATCGGGCCTCAGGATCACTCAACACCTTGCTAACATAACACACCAGCTTCTGAACTTTGTTTTCCTCGATAAGAATTGCACTTGCTGCCGTGGTTGAGGAGGCCAAGTACAAGTATAGAGTTTCTCCCAGCTAGAGCTTAGTAAGGATTGGAGGTGAGGCTATGTAAACTTTCAACTTCTCAAAGGTTCTTTGGCATTATTCAATCCATTGAAATTTCTTAGCACTCCTCAAAGCCTTGAAAAATGGTAAATTCCTATCCCCTTACTTGGACAAGTGTCAACTTATGGTTGCAAGGCAGTCCATCAACCTTTAAATGTCCTTTACTCCTTTGGGAGATTTCAGGTCTTGAATTGCCTATATTTTTATAGGATTTACCTTAATTCTCCGCTAAGTCACCATAAATCCAAAGAACTTACCCCATGGCAATCCGAAGGTATACTTCTTAGTGTTAAGTCTCATCTTGAATTTTCTTGGGATGATGGTAAAGGTTTCCTGGAGATCCTTAAAATGACCAACTTTCATTTTGCTCTTAATGAGCACGTCATCAATGTAAGCTTCTATGTTGCGTCCCAACTAACTAGCAAACATTTAATCTACCATCTATGAATAAGTTGCCCTGATATTCTTGAGTCCAAAAGGTATTACCTTGAAATAATGACAAAGGCTATCTTGGACCGATCCTTAAGATTCAACCAAATTTGACAATAACCCTTTTAAGCATCTAGGAAAGAATAGACCTCGAATCCAAAAGTTGAGTCTACTACTTGATCAATTCAAGGGTGAGGGTAGAAATCCTTTGGACAAGCCTTATTCAGGCTAGTGAAGTCAACACACATCCTCCACTTGGCCCCAGGCTTGGGCACCATTACTATATTGTTGAGCTACTCTGGGTACTTGATTTTTTTCTATGGTCTTGGCCTCTAGCAATTTTTTTACTTCTTTCTCTATGGCTTGACCCCTTTCCCTGCCAAGTTCCTTTGTCTCTTGTTCTTAATTATTGGCTTCTACCTAGGATCCACATCTGGGAAGTGTATGGCCTTCTTGGGGTCGATTCTCGGCATATCTGATGGACTCCAAGCAAAGAGGCCTTTAAATTTCCTAAGCGTGGAGATGATTTTTTCCTTTAATTCCCCTACGACGGACTTTCCAATCTTCATCACTTTATTTAGTTCATGTTAATCTAAAATGACATCTTCTAACTCTTTGACTGGTTCTCCTTTATTAGGGTACGCCTCTACCTCCTCCACGGCATTGATGTTCCAAGAAGGAGCAACTTCCTTTCCTTTTAACTTAAACGAGGTAATGTAGCACTGCTTGGCTACTGCGTAATCTCCTTTAATCTCTCCTACCCCATTCTTAGTAGGAAACTTCATCTTCATGTGGTGGGAAGATGAGACTGCACCGAGGGCCCTTATAGTTTGCCGGCCAATGATGGCATTGTAAATAGATGATGCTTTGGTCATTACAAAATCCACCATCATTTGTAGGGCTATTCCTAGATGATCTACAAACTTGGTTTTGATAATGATAAACGTGATTTAGCTACTTAACTTGAGCTGTGTAGGGTTGCAAGTATATTTGGTCTTAGTAGAGTTTTCGAACAAAATACACCGTTCGAACAACACTATGTATCTCGGACGCACAAGCTTGTCCAAACTAGATAACCACAGGCACAATGCACCATCCGAACGATTAGGCAGAAAACATGATTTTGGAGCACCTACAACAGACGCACAAGCTCATCCGAATGAATTCATCTCGGATGCAATTCACCGTCCGAAAGGTGAAGGCAGAGGCAAGGTTTTGAGGCACATGCAACGGACGCTTCTAACTATCCGAAGAAGATTACATCGGACGAGGCTAACTATCTGAACGAAAAGCATCCCCAGTTAAGCACCAAACCTTTCAGACACACTACACCGTCCTATGTCTAAACTTTTCAACATACATGGTTCGAACGAAGGAACATATGCAAGCTCGGCCGTCTGAACGGCATCCTCAACTTCATGATATTTCAGATCGGACGATTGATCGGACGCTCAAAAATTACCTCGGACGTCCGAAACCCATCACGGCTAGTTTCTCAGCGTTTATTGTCTAGTCGTTAGGAGGTGGTTGGAAGCTAATTTATTGCACCTATAAATACCAACCCTTATGTATTATGAAAATATATCTTACACATTGAATAGAAGCAAAAAGAAAGGCAATTTGAGTGCAAATTAGCTCTTTAGTGACATTGTATTTGTGTGTACTTAAGAGTGCCATTCAAAATATTGAGTGGAGTGCTAATCTTGTACAAAAGTGAGGCTCTGTAAAATCCTTGGCTCAACTAAAGAAGAGTAGTGTGACCAAGAGTGATCCTACTTTGTGTACACTTGAAGATTATTGGCTTACCAAATTTGAAAGAGCATCTTAGTCGATTACTACTCCAAGCTAGCAAGCTTGGATATGCTGTTTGTTCAATCACTCTCTTAAATTATTCCATTATTATAATGCTAAAGAACCTTTTTCTATCATCTTATTTGTCAAGTGCAAGAAATTTGAATTGAGCATCTATTGTAAATTAATTTTAATAAACCTAATTCACCCCCTCTTAGGTTGCTTTGAGATCAACAATTGGTATTAGAGTATTGGTCTCTTTATTTTGCTTAAACTGCATTTGAGTAAAGATCTCTTATGGCAACCAATAATGCATTATTTTTTTAGGGTCAATCTATCCCTAGACCCCCTCTATTTAATGGGGTAAACTTTATTAGTTAGAAAGATAGAATGAAAACCTTTTTGCAATCTATTGATATTGACCTGTGGTTTGTAGTAAATGAAGGACCTTTTGAAGTCACCATTATTGATGATCATACAAATAGAAGAAGAGAAAAAACAAGGGATGAGCTCAATCCACAAGACAAAGCAAATTTGACCTTAAATGCCAAGGCTATGAATGTACTATACAATGCCTTCGATGCCAATGAATTAACTCGTGTCAAAGGATGCGTTTCTGCTAAAGAAATCTGCTGGACAAATTGAAGGAAATTCATGAAGGAAGTGATGATGTTAGAGAACAAAAGAAATCTCTACTTGTTGCCAAATATGAATCATTCAAGACGGAGCCACATGAAAGCATTGATAAAATGTATCATAGATTCAATGATATCATGAAGGATCTTGAAGCTTTGGGGAAAGAACACTCTTTGGGTGAAAATAATAGAAAAATCTTGAATGCTCTCTCCTAAGAATGGGAGGCAAAGACAATTGCTATAGAGGAAGCAAAGAACTTGAATTCCATACCCATTGAGTCATTAATAAATTATCTCACTTCATATGAATTGAAGCTCAAAGCTAAAGTGGTGGATGATGAAGAAGCAAGACCAAAAGAAGCATAGCCTTGAAGACCTCTCAACAAGAAGATGAAAGTTGCTCTATCAATTTAGAAGATGAAGATCTTCTTGAAGGTGATCTTGCACTTGTCACCAAAGAATTCCTCATACCCTACATCAATAAATGGAGAAAAAAAACAATTCTCTACAATAGGAGCAAGCAACTCAAACAACTTCAAAGGGAAGACCAAGCTGAAAATTAAGAAGCAAAATGAAAAATGCTTTGAATGTGGTCAACCCGGACACTGTGCAAATGAGTTTCCCTCCAAGAAGAAGAAATAAGAAAGGAAACCTCGCTTTAAAAACTTTCAAATCACTTGGGATGATTGCAACTCCGAAGAAAAAGTAGAGAAAGAGATGGAATCGGTACAAATGGCTTTTACGGCCATAGGTGATGATGAGGTAACCTCTACTTATGATTCTAATGATGAAAATGATGATAATGATCTTGAAGCCTTCATTTCAAAATTGCATGATAGCTTAAAGGAATCATTTACTAGAAATAAGGAGTTAGTAAAAAAATCAAATGCTTTATTAAATGCTAATTCTGAACTTATGAATGAAAATAATAGGCTATCACAAAAGAACGCTGAGTTGAAGAAAAGAATGCATGTGAAAACAAGGATCAAGGAAGAACAAGCCTCCTTAAAGAAAAGCAGATTGGATGACTTGAATGTTCTCTTGCATAGAAAAAAGGAAAATATTGTTGATATGAAAAGGAATAGAAATGTATTGATCAACAATAACTTTGTTACTTTTAGAAGGGATGATTTTTGTTTTGTAAAATAAAAATCTTCTCTATATGGAAATAAAAATATTATTTGCAATTATTGCCAACAATGTGGACATGTGAAAAATATTTGCTATGTTAAGAGAAATGAAAAACTTGGAAAGAATAACGTATGGATTTATTGTAATTTCACTAACTCTTATGGACCCAAGAAAATATGGGTACTAAAAGTTATCACTTAATTTCTTGTGTAGGTAATGAATATCACCAAGAATGCCAAATGGTTCATAGAGAGTGGGTGGTCAAGGCACATGACAGGTGATGCATCTTTCTTCACAAAACTCATATCCAAAAATAGTGGAAAAGTAACTTTTGGGGATAACTGTGAAACCCAATATTTTAATAGCCTTGTTCTTTGATTTTAATTGGTGTTTTGACCTAAGGGTAAACGGGTCAACAGTTGGATTAAGTGTAATAAGTGCATTGTGGTGTGTGAGTGTTGTAAGATGGCTGATTTATAATGTTAATTTAGTAGCAAAACATTAGTTTTTGGGTTAAATAGTCAACTTGTAAGACTATTTCCAGAATGGGGTACTATTTGAGTCAACTTTGGAATTCTTTTTAAGTCTTCTTCTTGTTATTTCTTCTTCATTTTCTTCTAGCTGCTGGCCGAACTCTCTTCTCCATTTTTCCCCCAAACATTTTCTTGGATTTCAAGTAGGAATCACTTGGAAGGTAAGATTTTATGTATTTTAGCATTTATAGCTTATGGGCTTTATGATCCAAGCTTTAATTTCAAGTTTTGTAGGATTCTTAGGGCTGAAAATAAACCCTCTTTGCAGCCTTATATAAATCCTATGTTGATTTATGTATGTTATGGGTTGTTTTTAGTGTTTTGGAGGTTGGGAAGTGATTGGGGTTGATTTTTAACAACTTTCCATGGTTAGATTACAAATTTTAAGATTATGAGTTAGGGTTTTGTCTTCCATATGTGGCCTAGAGTGTTATGCTATGAATGCTTATGTCTATGCACATAATGATGTTTTAAGAGTGTTTTAAGGTTAGTTTGGATAGGAATTGAGACTTGAAACCAAGTGGAATTGATTTCCCTTCATTTTGTAAGTAAGCGGAAGTTTGGCGCAACTAGGATAATTTGGATAATTGATATGTTTACAAACTCTTTTGATATGAAAGCATTTTATGACTGTTTTGGCTCATAGGTGACCTTGGTATATAATTTTGGATGTGTTTGGAAATGTTTGATTTGGGGAGCTCCGGTTCTATAGTCATCCATGGGACGCCATGGTGACTGCTGTGAATGTTTTGAACTAATTGACTGCGGGGTCTTGTGATGGGATACAGTATCAATACTTGACCTCCCGGTCAGACTAGTAGGTGTGGTAGTTTACTAGATCTGGCTAGTACTGTAGGTCATACCTTCGAGCCTAAAAGATACTCATGCTATTTTATTATATTCCAGATTGAAACTGTACTTGGATTTGTTCGCTATGCTTTAGCATACTATGTTTTGAAATGATTGGACCTTTTTGACTATGTTTTGGACATGCCTGACGTTTAAATGGCATGATACATTTTAGAAACTACTTATGATTATGGTTTATTGACGTTTAAATGGCATGAGATATTTTAGAAACTGCTTCATGACTATGGTTTTCACAAATGTTATTATCTTTATGTTTTCTTTTTATCGAAATGCTTGGCCCCATTTGAAGAGCTAGATGTGTATAAGAGACAGCTCTAGAATAGCTAAGTTGAGTAATGAAATCACTCGATTAGGTGCTCGTTTTGGACTCTCCATCGCGTTAGCGCTTTTAGATTGTCTCCGATTCTACATTCTTGGTAGGACTCTGCATATAAGTAGTATATTAGATAGGTTTTGTATTGATGAACTTTGTTTTTGTTGTAGCATCTTTTGTACTAAGAAGGAATTTTGTAATTCGTATTTTTGTGTAAAAATGAACTTATTCGGTTTTATAGTTAAGAAATTGTTTGATGGTTCTATTAAATTGCGGTTAAGTTTGTTGCTCTATTCGTTTGTGCCTTGCGCTTTGGACCGGTGTGCCATTAGCGCGGCGTGTTACGGTCCCGTTTTTGGGGCGTGACATCAAGTGGTATCAGAGCATAGGTTTGAATCCTAAGTCCAGTAATAGGTATTCGATGAGTCTTTCGAGGTTTAAATCGATGTACTTGGGCTTAGAATTATATAAGATTCTGTTTTGCTCGCAACATTACAGGATCTGTGGAATTCTTTGACCTGGAGTTATTGATTGACTTGTTTTGGGGGGTTTTGAGAGGTCCTTGCTTATGTAATCTTTGTTTTTCAGCGTACTCTCTTTTGTTGATTCTTGAAGAGTTATTCTTTGCTTGTGATTCTGCCAAGCACTCTTATCAGCTAGTATGCCGTCTAAGACGCGTTTTGGTTCTAGAGGTCGCTGTAGAGGCTCGGCTCAGCAAACCCTGTCTTTATACACATCCGGCTGTGTGGGGATCCGCAGTAGGAGATCCTTGTAGTCGAGTCAGCTTCAGAGAGTGTTACTAGGCCTGCGGTCTACCCTAGGGACGAGGCAGGGTCGTCAGTACCTCCTCCTCCTCCGACTAGACCGCCAGTGGTTGATTATGGCGCCATTGCGGCGGTTGTGGCACAAGTTATTCGACAGTTGGGCGCTGAGCAACCTCCCGTTGCTCCACCACCTCCACCACCACGTACCGACATTCCATCCCTGTTTCAGACGCTCAAGAAGGCTGGACTACCTACGTTTGATGGGGCTCCAGATCCGCTTAAGGCGGAGTCATGGATGGGCGAGATAGAGAGGGATTTTGAGTTATTTCGAATCGGAAAAATCAACGGAAATCTTTGGCTATTCCTTTCTTGGTTGCTGAGGCGGCCAAGTGGTGGCAGACCGTTGAGGCTACGTTGCCCACACCGAGACAGCCTGTGACTTGGGAGATATTCCGGGAGCAATTTCTAGCTCATTACTTTCCCCTGTCCATCAGAGCTCAGAAGATGGACGAGTTTTATCGGCTGGAGCAGCGAGATCAGTCCGTGGTGCAGTATGCTTTCCAGCTTCAGAGGCTTGGGGAGTATGTCCCCGCTGTCTGGCGTGACGAGCAGCAGCGTATGTATCATTTTCGGAAGGGGAGAGAGCTGATAGTGGGTCGTCCCCAGACTTATGAGGAGATGTATAATCTAGCCATTCAGCTAGATTCGGAGCGAGGCGTAAGGAGAGATCGGGATACCTTTCAGAGGGGTCAGAGCTCTGCGCCAGCACAGACCGGCCAGACTAGCCGACCATTTCAGTCTCAGCCTCAGTCTCAGTCGCGTGGACAGTCGGCTCGGACAGGGGTGGGAGTAGGAGTCGTGGTTGACAGGTGGTTTCTCTAGGAGGGTCCGTCACAGGTTCTTGTTTCTTCTTGATTTGGAGCCAGCCTCGAGATCTCGGTCGGTGATTCGGCCGTCGCCGCCATGCCGGTCTTGTGGTCGACTAAACTCTGGGGAGTGTTATTGGAGGACTGGAGCTTGCTTTATGTGCGGCGAGCGCGGCCATTTGATCAGAGATTGTCCTAAAGTTGCACCAAATCGAGGGCAGACTAGTGGAGTGCAGGGTAGTCCGCCTGAGGACAAGAGGCGAAGGACTCAGGCGAGGGTGCATGTGTTGAGTCAGCAGCAGGCCGATCAGACCGATTCAGTAGTTGCAGGCACGATCTTAGTGAATTCCATACCTGCTTATGCTTTATTTGATTGTGGGGCATCCCATTCATTTGTAGCTAGATGTTTTCTTAGATGTCTGTCCGATAAACCTAGATGGTTAGAGGATCCTTATAGAGTGGGGACCCCGGATGGGAAGGTTATGGAGTGTCTAGGTTTGTTTTGGAAGGTTGTCGGTTAGAGTTTTGTGATAGGAAGTTTGAGGCTGACCTTATTCAGTTACCGATAACCGACTTTGATTTAATTTTGGGTATGGATTGGTTGGCGGCTAATGGTGCGACGATTGATTGTAAAGAGAGGTATGTGATGTTTCAGATCTCTGATCGGCCTACTGCTGACTCAACACTGCCCGCTAAGGGCAGAAGCCATTGAGAGATTCCGATTATATCAGTAGTGAAGGCGTTTAGGCCTTAGATAGGGGTCTGTGATACACATTTGGCTTATGTGATAGACTCTGATAAAGTAGAGCCAGGCATTGAGGATATCCTAGTAGTTAGAGACACATCTAGATGTGTATAAGAGACAGGTCTAGATGTGTACCTCCTTCGCGGGTTGTCGATTTTGAGATTTGCTTAGAGCCAGGGGTGGCACCAATTTCAAAGGCCCCCTACCGTATGGCACCTGCGGAGTTAAAGGAGTTGAAGGAGCAAGCTTCAAGAACTCTTGGACAAGAAATTCATTCGTCCAAGTGTTTCACCTTACAGCACCGGTCTTATTTGTTTATACAGAAAGATGGTATTAGAGACTTTGCTTGACTACCGTGAGCTTAATAGGGTAACTGTGAAGAATAAATACCCTTTGCCACGGATTGATGACTTGTTTGATCAGCTTAAGGGTGCGAGGTGCTTCTCTAAGATTGATTTGCGGTCCGGATATTATCAATTGAGGGTAAAGGAAGAGGATGTACCTAAGACAGCTTTTCGGACTCGCTATGGCCACTACGAGTTCTTGGTTATGCCTTTTGGTTTAACTAACGCCCCTGCAGCCTTTATGGAGTTGATGAATAGGGTGTTCAAGGACTATCTTGATGTATGTGTAGTGGTCTACACATCGATGATATCCTGGTCTATTCTCCGAGCGAGGAGGCTCATGCTGAGCATCTCCAAGCGCTTTGAGCTTGTTGCGGAAAGAGCAGTTGTATGGTAAGCTTAGCAAATGCGAGTTTTGCTGCTTCGGAATGTTGCATTTTTGGGTCATGTGGTGTCAGAGGAAGGGGTTTCTGTAGATCCCAAGAAAATTGAGGCCATTGTTGATTGGCCTAAACCTACCACAGTGACTGAGGTGCGGAATTTTCTGGGCTTAGCCGGTTATTATAGGAAATTTGTGGAGGATTTCTCACGAATTGCTTCCCCTTTGACGCGGCTTACCCAGAAGAGAACCAAGTTTGAATGGTTAGATAAGTGTGAGGCAAGCTTTCAAAAGCTTAAGCATAGGTTGGTGACAGCTCCAGTGTTGACTTTACCTTCAGGTTCTGGAGGATTTGTGGTTTATAGTGATGCTTCTCAGAGTGGTTTGGATGATCATCAAAGTCTGAAGTACCTCTTCACTCAAAAAGAGCTTAATATGAGGCAAAGGCGTTGGCTTGAGCTATTGAAGGACTATGACCTGACCATTAGCTATCATCCTGGTAAAGCTAATAAGGTTACCGATGCTTTGAGTCGTAAATCAGCTGGCCCTAGTATGGCTCTTTTGATTTGTCAGTTTGAGGCTTTGAATTTGGAGGTTGTTGAGTCTACTGAGCAGACTTTGGCAGCATTGGTTGTTCAATCTACACTGGTGGATCGCCTTAAGGTGGCCCATTAGATGATTCGAGCTACGTAAAGTAATGTTGAAAGTACGAGAATGGTGACCTCGAGTTTCGAGTTAGAGCCGATGGTAGCTTGTGGTAAGACAGACGTTTATGTGTGCCGAACGACTCAATTGAAAAGAAAATGATGAAAGATACATACGCTGCTCGCTCACCTGTCTCTTCATACACATCTAGATGTGTATAGGGACTTGAAAATGAGATTTTGGTGACCTGTCTCTTATACACAGACTAGAGGCTGTATAAGAGACAGGTCATTACTCTGGATTTTGTCCATGGGCTACCATGTACTAATCGAGGTAATATCAACAGTATATGGGTGATTGTTGACCGCCTAACAAAGTCCGCCCATTTCTTACCGATGAAGGTGACCGCTACTTTGGAGTCATTAGTGAGTTATATGATCAAGACATTGTCCGTTTGCACGGTGTGCCTAAGAGCATTATTTCTGATCGCGATCATGCCATTTAAACGTCAGGCATGTCCAAAACATAGTCAAAAAGGTCCAATCATTTCAAAACGTTCTGACACAATCCCAGAATTTGAAAGCGGCTCAAGATCGTCAGAAGAGCTGGGCGGATCGCAAGAGAAAGCCAATGGAGTTTGCGGTTGGGGATAAAGTGTTTGTGAAAGTATCGCCGACTAAAGGGGTAGCTAGATTTGGGAAAGGTGGAAAGTTGAGTCCACGCTATATAGGCCCCTATGAGGTGTTGAACAAGGTTGGTGATTTGGCATACCAATTGGCTTTGCCTCCGAAGTTGTCTAGAGTTCATAATACCTTCCATGTCTCTCAGTTGAGGAGGTATATCCCTGATCCCTCTCATGTGTTGAGCCATGAACCTTTAGTAGATCGGGAGGACACGACACGCCCTTACGAGGAGGTTTCGGAGAGGATCTTGGATCGACAAGATAAGACATTGAGGAATAAAGTTATCCCCTACGTGAAGGTTTTATGGTCTAATCATTCTGAACGAGAAGCTACCTGGGAGCTTGAGAGCCTCGTGAAATCGAAGTATCCAGCTTTGTTTGCTTCGTGATTTCGTAAGTTTCGAGGCCAAAACTTTGTTTAAGGGGGGTAGAATGTGAAACCCAATATTTTAATAGCCTTGTTCTTTGATTTTAATTGGTTTAAAATGTTTTTCATATTATTTTTAGTCATAAAGTACTTCAACTTATTCGTTTTTCAATTCGGCAAATTTTTCGATTTACGCGATTTCGATCAAGGGTCACACACCACAATGCACTAATTACAACACGCCGCAACTCGATGGCACGTTGAGTGTTGTAAGATGGCTGATTTATAATGTTAATTTAGTAGCAAAAAATTAGTTTTTGGGTTAAATAGTCAACTTGGAGACTATTTGGTCAATGGGGTACTAGTCTTTGAGTCAACTTTGGAATTCTTTTTAAGTCTTCTTCTTGTTATTTCTTCTTCATTTTCTTCTAGCTGCTGGCCGAACTCTCTTCTCCATTTTTCCCCCAAAAATTTTCTTGGATTTCAAGTAGGAATCACTTGGAAGGTAAGATTTTATGTATTTTAGCATTTATAGCTTATGGGCTTTATGATCCAAGCTTTAATTTCAAGTTTTGTAGGATTCTTAGGGCTGAAAATAAACCCTCTTTGCAGCCTTATATATGTTGATTTATGTATGTTAAGGGTTGTTCTTAGTGTTTTGGAGGTTGGGAAGTGATTGGGGTTGATTTTTAACAACTTTCCATGGTTAGATTACAAATTTTAAGATTATGAGTTAGGGTTTTGTCTTCCATATGTGGCCTAGAGTGTTATGCTATGAACGCTTATGTCTATGCACATAATGATGTTTTAAGAGTGTTTTAAGGTTAGTTTGGATAGGAATTGAGACTTGAAACCAAGTGGAATTGATAAAGCGATTCCCTTCATTTTGTAAGTAAGCGGAAGTTTGGCGCAACTAGGATAATTTGGATAATTGATATGTTTACAAACTCTTTTGATATGAAAGCATTTTATGACTGTTTTGGCTCATAGGTGACCTTGGTATATAATTTTGGATGTGTTTGGAAATGTTTGATTTGGGAGCTCCGGTTCTATAGTCATCCAACAACATGCTAAAAGATCTGTGAATGTTTTGAACTAATTGACTGCGGGGTCTTGTGATGGGATAACTTGACCTCCCGGTCAGACTAGTAGGTGTGGTAGTTTACTAGATCTGGCTAGTACTGTAGGTCATACCTTCGAGCCTAAAAGATACTCATGCTATTTTATTATATTCCAGATTGAAACTGTACTTAGATTTGTTCGCTATGCTTTAGCATACTATGTTTTGAAATGATTGGACCTTTTTGACTATGTTTTGGACATGCCTGACGTTTAAATGGCATGATACATTTTAGAAACTACTTATGATTATGGTTTATTGACGTTTAAATGGCATGAGATATTTTAGACAACTGCTTAAGACTATTACAATTCACAAATGTTATTATCTTTATGTTTTCTTTTTATCGAAATGCTTGGCCCCATTTGAATAGCTTTTATGATATCCACTGAGCTAGTTATGCTCACCCCACGTGATTTATAATTTTTCAGATTAGGTGCTCGTTTTGGACTCTCCATCGCGTTAGCGCTTTTAGATTGTCTCCGATTCTACATTCTTGGTAGGACTCTGCGGATAATCTTCCAAGCTTCTCTTTTGTTTGGAGAGGGGACAAATATTAGATAGGTTTTGTATTGATGAACTTTGTTTTTGTTGTAGCATCTTTTGTACTAAGAAGGAATTTTGTAATTCGTATTTTTGTGTAAAAATGAACTTATTCGGTTTTATAGTTAAGAAATCGTTTGATGGTTCTATTAAATTGCGGTTAAGTTTGTTGCTCTGTTTTTTTGTACCTTGCGCTTTGGACCGGTGTGCCATTAGCGCGCCAAGCGTGTTACGGTCCCGTTTTTGGGGCGTGACAATAACATGAAGCCAAAATCAATCGGCATTGGTGATGTAGGTAAAAATGGTGAGACTTTAATTAAAAATGTGCTCCTAGTTGACAATTTAAATTACAATCTCTTAAGTGTGAGCTAACTTTGTGATTAACATCTGTATGTATTGTTTACCAATCATCAATGCTTAATTCTTGATAAAAGTTTTCAGATTTTATTTAAAGGTTTTAGACACAATGATGTTTATGTGATTTATCTCGACAACCTTGGTGATAGCAATGTAAAATGTCTAACCGCCTCAATTGATGATCCTTGGTTTTGCCATAGAAGGCTTTGCCACTTCAACATGGATTTAATAAAAAATCTTGCTCAAAAGGAGTTGGTAAGAGGATTGCCAAAACTAAAGTTTGTTAAAAACAAAATTTGTGATGCATGCCAATTTGGTAAACAAGTTAAAGTTTCTTTTAAATCAAAAAATTGTGTGTCTACTTCTAGATCTTTAGAATTATTGCATTTGGATCTATTTGGTCCAACGCAACATGCTAGTCTTGGTGGTAGTAAATATGCTTTAGTAATTATTGATGACTATTCTAGGTATACTTGGGTACTATTTCTTACTCAAAAAAATGAAACCTTCAAAATTTTCATAAAAGTGTTTTGCAAAATACAAAATTTGTTGAATTTGAAAATTATTCGTTTGAGAAGTGATAATGGAGCCAAATTTAAATTTGGAGGTTTTCTCGAATTTTGTGATCTCAACGGTATTTCACATGAATTTTCAGATGTTAGAATTCCTTAACAAAATGGTGTTGTCGAAAGAAAAAATAGAACACTTCAAGAGGCTGGTAGAACCATGATTAGTGAATGTGATTTACCGGAATATTTTTCGGCCGAAGCCGTCAATACGGCTTGTTATGTTATGAATCGAGTTCTTTTGAGACCTATTTTAAACAAAATTTCTTATGAACACTTATTTTGCAAAAAGCTCGTTGTGAGTTTGAACTTCAAAGTCTTTGGTTGTAAATGCTTCATTTTAAAAATCAAAGAAAATCTTGGAAAATTTGACAAGAAATTGGATGAAGGAATTTTCTTAGGATATTCTAGTGACAAGAAAGAATATCGAGTATACAATAGAAGAACTCTTTTAATTGAAGAAGTTGTGCATGTTACGTTTGATGTGGCTAATGACATTATTTCAAAGTATGTTTGTGAATATGAAGATGTAGGTATACAAAAGGAACTTGAGAAACTCACCATACATGATGAACATCAAGAGACAGACAAGCAATGAGGACGATATTCATCACTTGGATGAAGAAGGAGAGAAGAACGAAGATTCTCCAAAAGATCTTACAAATGCATGGAGATTTTTCTTAAGTCATCCTCAAGAGTTGATCATAGGTGATCCGTCCGATGGGATAAAAACTCGTTCTCATAAACTTTTGAATAGTAATTATGCCTTACTTTCTCACACTGAGCCTAAACGTGTGGATGATACATTGAATCTTTGAATGATGAATCTTGGGTCTTTGCTATGCAAGAGGAACTTAACCAATTCGAGAAAAATAATGTGTGGACCTTAGTCGAAAGACCATCAACTCATCCCGTGATAGGAACAAAATGGATCTTTAAAAATAAATTAAATGATAAAGATGAGATCATTAGAAATAAAGCTAGACTTGTTGCAAAGCTAGACTTGTTGCAAAGGGATACGCTCAAGAAGAGGGTATTGACTTTGATGAAACCTTTGCACCCGTTGCTCGTTTAGAATCTATTCGCATGTTTCTTGCATATGCATGCTTTAACAATTTCAAATTATTTCAAATGGCCGTCATAAGTGCATTTTCAAATGGCTTTATTGATCAAGAAGTTTTTCTTGGACAACACCTTGGTTTTGAAAATAAAAATCTTCCAAATAATGTTTTCAAACTCTCAAAAGCATTATATGGCTTGAAACAAGCTCCCAGAGCCTGGTATGAAAGGCTAAGTGGTTTTTTGATTGAAAATAGTATCTTCAAAAGAGGTGTTGTTAATACCACTCTCTTCACCAAGACTAATCTTAATAGTTTGTTAATTGTTCAAATATATGTTGATGATATTATTTTTGAAGCAACTAATGAAAGCTTGTGCAAGGAATTCTCGTGCTTATGCAAAAAGAATTTGAAATGAGTATGATGGGAGAATTACAATTCTTCCTTGGGCTACAAGTTCACCAAACAAAAGAAGGAACGTTTAATACACAAGGAAAGTACACAAAGGAGCTACTCAAGCATTTTGGGATGGAAGATTGCAAACAAGTCGGAACACCGATGTGGACTTCAACCAAACTTGAAAAAGATGAAGAAGGTAATAGTGTTGATGACAAACACTATAGAGGTAGGATCGGAAACCTACTTTACTTGACAGCTAGTAGACCGGATATTTATTTGCTGTTTGTTTGTGTGCTAGATTTCTGTGTTGTCCTAAAGAATCATATTTGGTATCTTAAATCCACTAATTTTGATTTGATTAGTTCAAATTCTGATGTTGACTTTGCTGGTTATAAAATTTTTAGGAAAAGTACTAGTTGTATGTTCACTTTTTGGGTAATTTCTTAGTGTCCTGGTTTATTAAAAAACAAAATTCTATTTTCCTATCTACGGTAGAAGCCGAATATATTGCTGCTGGAAATTGTTGTGCTCAACTTCTAAGGATGAAGAATACCTTAAAAGATTTTGGTGCTATGTTTGATTTTGTGCCCATAAGATGTATAATAATACCAGTGCAATTAATTTCACATAAAATCCTATCTTGTATTCTAGAACCAAACACATCGATGTCAAGCACCACTTTGTCAGAGATCTTGTATGTAAAAAGAAAAATTTGGGTTGAATTCGTGTGTACAGAAGATCAACTAGGTGATATCTTTACTAAGCCCTTGGCCTTAGATCGTTTTGAATTTCTCAGAACTCGTTTGGGTATCATTGATTTCAAAACTGTATGAATTATGCTTTCAGACGAAATTATGTATCTGATCCTTTGGACGCACATGAATGTTCGAACTACTTGCTCTAGAGTGTATTGTGAACATGAACATCCGACAGCTCTCTTTTGTCTCAGACACTTATAATTGTCCGAACTTTCCTTCTCATTCCTCAAACTCTCTGCAATTTCTCACGGATGATTATCACCGTTCGACAATCTTTCAGATGCTCAGTATACCATTTCGGCCATCCATTTATTTGCGATCGGACTTATACGAATCGTTTGGATGTCCAAACGATTGATCTACTCGTTTAAATTCCTTCATTTTCCCCTTATTGGGCACTTCTCCCCACCGAACCCTAGCTCTAGCACTCAAGAAACTCCTCTAAATCTCTCAATTCCTCACTTCTCCTCTGAAATTGCTTAAGAAATCTCTCTTCCCTACTCCTCACCCATCTCAATTAAACCTCATTTCATCATTGTAACATCTCATTCCTTAAAATTTCCCAAAAATTCACTCAATCTCACTTTTCTCCTCTTCATCTTCCTCTTCAAATTCACAATGGTCATGATCACGTGGAGGATCTTCAACAGCTACCAGAGGAAAAAAATCAAAGGGCAAGGCTCTAGTGCAAGGTCAAACATTTTCAAATCATCAATCCACCTCAATCCCTCTCTACCAAAATTTATTGATGCCAAGGCATCCGATAAGTACACCTCTCTTCTTAGCAAATCCATTATTGTTCAACGGCTTGTTTCATATAGCCTTTTTGATAAATTAAATTTACCTCTTATTAAATCATTGTTTGAAAAACAAACCTGGGGCAATTTAATTCACTTGGATTTGCCTGTTTATCATGATATGGTGCTGTAGTTTACCGCTAATCTTAGGAAGGGTTCAACTATTCGAACCTTAGTATCTCATGTCAATAACATGAATCTTGAGATTTCCTCAAATGTCATTAATTCTATTTTTGACCGTGAAGTCATTTCTCCTAATGACATTTCCTATTTTTTCTCTTCGGATAAATGACCTGCTATAGATACTCGTTTTGAAATAGAAGTGGTTAAACCTACAGAATTTTAACTTCAATTTCAAACATGCTTCGGAAGCCAAAACTACAGTACTTGGTCCTGAGCTCAACATTTTTTACTCGTTAGTCACTAATTTTCTTTTGCCGACTGACGAGCATCACACTGAGCTAGGCAAAATGCAGTTGTACTTATTTCACTGTGTTTTCAAAGGCATCCAAGTTGACTTTGGTTATCTTTTTTGGTCTCTATGGGAGCTCTTTTTGAACATTCCCTCTGGAAAATTTCTAACTAAAGTTTTTGATCATTTTGACATCCCCTTCTCTGGCAAAAAACAATATCATCCTTATTTTAACAAAGCCTATATTGAACAAAAGGGTTTACGATTTTTTAATGATCAATGGTTTACAAAGGCTGCATATGAACTTGAAAAGTCTAAATCTCATGCCTCTCCCTCACTCTTCTTCTTCTCAACCCTCCTCTTCCACACCTCCACTATCCCATGACCCTCACATTTCTTCTTCAGAACCCTCAGTCTCTCATCATGCACCTACTTGTTATCTCTTTAAGCAATCAACTGAGCTCCTTCCAATGTCACACCCTTTGGAAGGTAAAGACGCTTGAGACAAGACAAACCATTCCTCAGGAAGCACTCAGTCTAGGAATGTCTGCCTCAGTTCAAGTTTAGTTTACCAATATTCAATCCCAATACATTCTCGAGTCCTCTTCTGAAAGCTATTTCAACGACAATGATGATGGTGATCATTCCAATCATGGGCCCGAAGATCGTGAGGATCTCGTTGGTACCACCAATCCTGACAAAACTACTGCTCCTGGCACTGATGATGATGATGACGAAGACGTTGATGATACATTCAACTATATCATGCAACGCCGTGATCCTAAAGGTTTAAGTGGCAAGACAGTGAGGCTACGGAGGATGATGCACCAGCAAAGAAACGCAAATGTGAGGAACACTCTAAGAAGAAGAATGACTCCACCTCTACACCTTAGTTTCTCTTTAAATTCCTTGTGTACTTAAACTTTTGTTGAAATTTCTGACTGTTCTGGTTGTAATTATTCACTTGATTATGCACTTGGCAATTATTCAATTGATTATGCACTTGTTTGTTTTTATTATTGTTTATGTAAGGGGAAGTATCCTCTTAGGGGGAGCTTATCTCGCTTCGACGATGCCAAAAAAGGGATTAAGATGGCTATTTGAACTGGTTGTGGCTGTTGAACTGATTGTGGCTGTTTGAACTAATTGTATTGTGTGATCATGGTTGTTGCAAGTTATTTTTCCACGTGATTTGTCCTCATCAAAAATGGGAGAGATTGATGATCTACAAACTTGGTTTTGAAGATGAGAAACGTGATTTAACTACTTAACTTGGGTTGTATAGGGTTGCTAGTATATTTGCTCTGAGCAGAGTTTTCGGATGAAGTACACCGTCCGAACAGCACTATGTGTCTAGGACGTACAAGCTCGTTCGAACTAGATAACCACGGACGCAATGCACCATCCGAACGATCAGGCAGAAAGTAAGATTTTGGAGCACCTGCAAAAATGTGGACACACAAGCTTGTCCGAACAAATTCATCATGGACACAATTCACTATCCGAAATGTCAAGGAAGAGGCAAGGTTTTGAGGCACCTGTAACGGACACATCTAATTGTCCGAAGAAGATTACATCGGACGAGGCTAACTGTCCGAAAGTAAAGCATCCCTAGTCAAGCACCAAACCTTTCGGACAAACTACACTGTCCGATGTCTGAACTCTTCGACATACCTGGTTCGGACAAAGGAACGGACGCAAGCTTACCTGTCCGAACGACATCCTCAACTCCCTAATATTTCAAATCGGATGATTGATCGGACACTCAAAAATTACTTCGGACGTCCGAAACTCATAATAGCTAGTTTTTTAGTAATTTATTATCTAGCTGTTAGGATGTGGTTGGCAGCTGATTTATTGCATCTATAAAAACCAACCCTTCTGTATTATGAAAATATATCTTACACATTGAATAGAAGCAAAAAGAAAGACAATTTGAGTGCAAATTAGCTCTTTAGTGACATATTGTATTTGTGTGTATTTAAGAGTGCTATTCAAAATATTGAGTGGAGTGATAATCTTGTACAAAAGTGAAGTTTAGTGTAAAATCCTTGGCTCAACTAAAGAAGAGTATTGTGAGCAAGGGTGATCCTACTTTGTATACATTTGAAGATTATTGGCTCACCAAATTTGAATGAGCATCTTAGTGGATTACTACTCCACCCTAGCAAGCATGGATATGTTGTTTGTTCAATCACTGTCTTAATTTATTCCATTCTTATTATGCTTAATTGTTTCTATCATCTTATTTGTCAAGCGCAAGAAATTTGAATTGAGCATCTATTGCAAATTAATTTTAAGAAACCTAATTCACCCCCCTCTTAGGTTGTTTTGGGACCAACAATTTGAGCATCCCGCGGAGCTGTCCAAACATAACTGGAAGAGTGACGTATCCAAGTGGAATGACCTTTTGATCGGAGATGCCTACCAAGGGTATGGTCACAAGTTTCAGATGTTTCTGCTCTAATTTGACATCTCCTTGAACCTTGAATGGAATGGAATATCAACGGAGCTGACATTGTTAATAATGTCCTCTTAACATCATAGTTCGCCAGAGGCAAAGTTATTGCTAATGTATCAGTGTGAGAATGGACTACTTGTTGTGCCTTCTCTGTTGTAAAGATGATGTCTTGACACAACTTATGCCGCTTCAAGTCTGAGAGGACTAAATTCACTTGGCAAGTGTAAGCCTTGCAAGATGACGCGGTGTCACCACTTGTAGCTCCACCATAGATAGCGTATAGCTATTCTTCCTTGATTCTCTACCCGAGCTACTCTGTCTTCCTAAGGCGGATCTTAGTCTCTCTTGTCTGGGCTCCTAGCCTTTCACAAGGGTGACCTTTCACTATCTGTTTCTTGGATGAATTGTCTCAAATATTCTCTTGTTGTGATTCTCCGAGTCACTCCTCGTCGCTCTTGGCCACTTCACATATGGCATCTCCTCAATTATTACTAGAATTTGTGAATGTGTGGATATTAAGTAAGCTGTAGGCCTTAGAAGGGTTGGGACTACTCCTATGTGACCCGGCTACTTAGGGCTGGCCCCTCACATTACTCTTCTTTGTAGGTCCTACTACATTGGTCACGCCATTGGCCTTCCTCTTCTTGCTATCTGCTTCACTTGCTCCAGTCTTTCTCTTTTTTTTCTCGCATTTATCTGCTTGGGAATACTTCTCATCTCTCTGGAAGAGATCACTAACAGTTGTTGGAGGCATGAAGTTACGGTCTAAAGGGAATTTTTGGGGCCTTACTCCTATTTGGAAGGTCATGATCTGCATATCCTCAGCGACTACTTGGATTCTAATAGTTTCCTTCTTGAACCTATCTATATAGTTCATGAGTGATTCATCTGGTTTTTTCTTAAGTGTAAGAAAGTTTATTCTTATCTTTTGGATCCTCTTCTGATTCCCAAACTTGTTCAAAAACAAGTATATTAGTAGATCAAAGCTTTTGATATCGCTATTTTTGTATCCGTGAAACAGTTTGAGGCAATGCCTTTAAGGGAACCCTTGGCAAAGGATGACATCTGACGCTCATTGAAGGCACATCTTTGAGCGGTAAGTAACTAGGTGCTCCTATGAATTAGTTTTCCCATCATAGAAGTCAAAAGTTTAGAGTCTGCCACCTCCTCAAAAGAAGCTTCTACATGATATCATCAGTGAAAGGAAGTGAATACTTGTATATGATACTTCTTCCTTCTCTTTCATTCATCCTATTCATTCTAGCTTGAAAGTCCTCCAACCTCTTCCTTAGGTCTTCCTTCCTTTCTGGGACTAGCAACACAGTAGGATCCCTCTAGTAATGTAATCTTCTCTCATGAGCAATAGATTAAGCTTTACTTGGGCTATTTTCCCTGCTAGCACTCAATCCTAACGAGGCCTGTCTTTGTGATTCATGTCGAGTGGACTAACCTTTTTGCTCCTATTGGGCAAACCCGGAAAGGTGAGCTCATGTGTCTTTTGCTTGTTATGCCTTTTCTCCAGACTTGGGTGTCCTTCTCCTTCTCGCCTGCCTGAGGCTGGGAGTGGAAAATTTGGGGATTGCCACTAGAATTGAGCGGGGACTTTTCATACTTGGAGCGGTGATGCTCTAGTTGTTTTCTTATGACCATCTCTTCCAACAAAGCCTTTCACTACCTCAGCTTATGAATCTCTTCATCCTTGCCACAACCCAGGGACTAGAATCCCCTTCGTGTCCTCTTTGCTACCTAACCCTTTGCATGATCGGTCGAAATGATGTTGACTAACATTTCTTTTCCCTTGTCAATATTGCACTTGTGAGTATTAGGATGCAAGGTGCCATGTGTTAGTAATGACCTTGAGTTCAGTTTTTTCACAGATAACACTAAATGTTGATGCAAAAAATTAAGGTTGAGTACCACGTGTAGTATTCACATTTGGGTCACCTGAAAAATAAAATGGGCCTTGTCGTGTCCCCTGTGGTTGGATTGGACGTTCAAGTTAGTACATAGAATAGAGAGTAAAATTTAATAAGTTTGCATAATTCAAAACTTATGAAATTCGAAAAGTAAATTAATGAAACTGACCTGCCATTTCGATATTTATACCTATGGCTGTTGGGTCAAATTTATCCATAGGTAGAACACTTATTATTTGAACCATTTAGGCCTATTTTGATCGCGAGGGTAAAATTACTAAAATACTCCTAATGGAGCTAGCCCGAAGCCACATGTAGTATTGTCATTGGGTTATGGCCCGAAGCCACATGTAATATTATCATTGGGTGTATTAGTTTGACGTCATCAATTTTGAATGTATTTATGATCAATTTCCATTATGTTATAGTAGCAACAAACATTCACAAAGTAGATGTAAATGAAACTAGTTAATCAAAGCACATGAAATCTTAAAAGGTTATATACTCCAAAAAAGAGGAATTAACTATAGTGAACAAAAGATGGTGATTTCAGTTGTGCTCAAGAAAAGAGTGAGGTTGGCTGGAAATGTTAATGAATAAAAAGGTAAAAAGAAAGAGAAGAATAATACACAGGAAATGATGTACTAGGAAGTCATTTTCTCATTCACAACAATTATGATGTAACTAACTACACTAAAGTGGGAGTGAAAATTGAGGTGATAAATGAGTCTCATGAGATGGAAAACGAATGTTAAGAGCAATTTATCTTAAATATTTCTGATATTATACTTCAAGAATGTTGTTGTTTCTGGTAAAATTTTATGAGGTCTCGATTCACAATTCTTGCTATATACAGCTAGCAAAAAAATCTGGATGCGATCAATAAGGGTTCAAAATCAAGGAGTCGAAAGTTTGGATAAATCACAAAAAGAATTTGTTTTTGTGTTTTTTCTCATCTTAGTTATGAAAGAACATACAGTATGTATAGACATTCCAATAAGTTTGCCGGACTCGTGGAGATATTGGGCATGATTAGGAGGCCCAAGCCTTTAGGTGAGGGGAATTGAATGTTTTAGGTCTGTGTAGACTGAACCACACGGTGTAGTTTTACTAGCTGTTAGATTATATCATATCAGGAAGCCCTTCCCCCTTTCATTGCTATCATTTTAGTTGTGAGAGGAACAAGGGAAGTATTATGCCAAAGTGTGATGATGTTTGTTGTTTTGATAGACTGCTAAGAAGTGTTGGTAGGATACCTTCCAGATCTTGGATAGCAGCTAAATAATAAGGATTCCTAGAAAGGCGCTTGAAGGGGCGACGAGTTAGGTAGGCTTGAGGAGGACAGCCATCTACCCATAGATAAGAGATGCAGCTATCCAATAATAGACGAGGATAGATGAGGAGGCAGAAAAACAATCAATACTTGATATAAAAAGTGAATAAATTAAAGTTAAAAAGTCTCACAACATACTAGAATTATACATGGCTTCAACTCCCTCGACCAAGATAGAAGGTTTAGGTACTAAGTGCCATGAAAGAATGCACAAGAATTTTTTCTGAAAAACTCATGATGAAAATCAAAGATAAAGTGTAGCAGTTTACATTCACCCCAAAATGGATATTTATAGGGAATACTAGGGTTGTTATAATCCAATCTTAACCATTAGAACGTGAAAACGCTTCAAAACGAATCCAACTAGACGAAGAAATTTTCTAAAAGACAAAAATGTCGTGACACTTCTGTTGAACGTGCTCCTGCACACTTTGAATCTCATGCATGTGTGCTAGAACCATTCCCTCCAATCGTGCTCACTAGAATTTGCGCACATGCTCAGCTCTTGCATCGCCATGTGCGCAACTTCTAGTAGTTGTGTACCATTTTCGGTTTCAATTTTGACCTCAACGCTAATGGAATTTGGGAAAGTGCAAAACATGAAAGTTGTAGCTCTATCTCTTAACTTTAACAGCTTCTTGAATCAAATCAATCAGAGCTTGGCCAGGGAAGTTTTGCTCAAAATACTAAATAGCATCCAGAGTTGCACCGTACTAGTACACATTTCATCCTTTTCAACTTTTCTTCATCTTTTTCATCCTTTTCAATCCGCTTTCACTTGAACCATGTAAAAACTAAGGATAACCAAAGTAAGCTCATGTATTAACTCAAATCTTTCTTACAATACATAAAAATACGGTAAATGACAAATAAAATTTATGACATTTATGAATTATCATCAATCCAATGTCTATCCTTCAAAACACAAAAACACTATAAGAACACAGCTAAATGCCAAAATGCATAAAAGTCCTAAAATCTACTTGAATCATGGCAAGATTCTTGGCCAAAATGAATGTAAAGTAACTTCAATTTGTAGAGTTATCACACCCCAATCTAATTTTTGCTAGTCCTAAGAAAAACAAGGCAATAAACACATAATTAAAGAACAAATAACACTTAAAAGACTTTATATACATAATAATGGTAGTAACCATCAATGATAAAGTAGAGGAATAAAAGTGCCGTTCAAGATTATAGAACAATTTGATCTAAATCCCCACATCAATATAAAAACAACAACACTAAAATTAGTTAAAAATGAATAATTCAACAAAAAAGTTCACAACAAATACTCACCAAAAATCTTATCAGGAGAAGACCACAGTGATTACAAGGCTTTACAAAGGACATCACAGTCGAAAGAAATGGTCCACTCCCATCTTCATTAATAAAAACTAGTTCAAATCAAGGTTCAATTGAGACTTTTCAAACTTCTAAGAAAAACTATGTGATAACTTTCGAAAACTAGAGTTATAATGTGCGTTTACAAGTTTTGAGGATTCTTAATGTTTTAATGTGCGTTTACATCTATTTGACTTTTGTGTGATAGAATGTGTTTATGGTGTTTTAGTACTTATTTAGGTGTTAATTGTCTATTTTATTTGGTTTTGTGTTTAGAATTTGTGTTGTGTCTTTATTCTAACTCCGTTGGGAGTAAGGATTTTCATTCGTCTTTGTTTGTCTTTTGTTTTGGTATCTTTTGTGAGTATTTTGTTTAAATGTTTAGGAGTTATTTTAAGTGTTTCTTATGGTTATTAATGTGCTCTTATGTATTAGGGTCACACGAAAAAATGAAACATCAGTCGAATATCAGATGAATATTCCTTCGAAGCAAAAGAGTGAAGTGTTTTAGTAGTTACAGTTGATACTGTGGTACCAAATTCAAGGAAAATTTTGATAGTGTGGTATCAAAAGCGGCTGGGGTGAAAAAGTTGGATTTTGAGGCTGATTATTGTTGCATTTCTCCTCGACCCTTGTAGTACAAACATCGCTTTTAGTCCTCATTTGAGGCATAGAAGACCCATAAGAAATCTAGTAGGAGTAAGACAGAGCAAAAATTAGTTCTCTTTCTTTTTCTCCCCATTTAGGGAGTGTTTTATTAGATTAGGATTTATCTTTCTTGTAGTTTTAAATTCCAACTTAAAGATTGATACTTTTAGTTGTAAGGGCTTTATTTATGTTCAAAATTCTTTAGTTAAGTTTTAATTTCACGTTTCTTTAGCTAATTAGTTTAACTATTTTCATCTAATTGCTTCTTTTACTTAATTTGTTAGTGTAATTTTTAGATTAATTCATGGACTTTCTTTAAAATGCTTTTTAGTGGGAATTTTTAGTTTAGATTAATTAAAGTAGATTAGTTGATGCACTTTAAAGAATTCCTTTTTTTACTCGCTTTCTTAGTATAATTGCTAGATTAGTTAATGGGCTTTTGTTAATTATGCTTCCTCAGTGTTAATTTGTCGTTTAGGCAAGTTAATTCATTTTTAAAAATGCTTTCTTTTCATATGCTTTCATAGAATAGTTTATGTGCTTTATTTAATTGTTGTTGCTTAGTGTAATTCTTAGTTTAGGTTAATTAATTGCTTTCTTAAAATCCATTTCCTTTTAGTTTCTTTCTTAATTGCTTCTAAACAAATATTTTCTTTAGTGTTGATGTTTACTTTTACGCATTAAATAATCTTTAAATTTCTTTTCCAGTTTCTTTAATTCTAGTTCTAATTAAAACTCTTCCTAATTAAGCACTTCAAAATGTAATCAAACCAAATAATTTAATACTGACAGATTCTTGCGGGTTCAATCCCTACTTCCACTTGCAACTAGTTGTCTATAACTACAGTATACTAGCGAGATTCCATCTTGTAAGTAGTAGGATTTAGGTGTTTATAAATTGTATAACTAGATGTTTTAAGGCATCAAGTTTTCGAGGCCGTTGCTAGAGATTTGGTTTTCAATGATATCGATGCAATTGGTTTGAAAACTACAGAAGTCTTTTAGTTTCTTGTATAGCTATTTGCCTATTTTAAAACTCCTAAAGATTTTTATTTCTGTAGTTGTGATCTTATTTTAAGAAATACAAAAAGATTTTCTTTGCGATGAATAATTTATACAACTAGTAGTCTAAGCTTTCCCAATTTTCTTTTTGTGTTGTTTTAGTTTTTTTTTTTTATTGTTTTCATTTGTGTTGTTTGTTGCTTCGAGAACGTAAGAGGAATGGATTAAAATGATTCATATCGAAGAAATTATCATTTTTATGGTAATGGTGGTATGACCAATGAGCATGTTCTTTTTATGATTATTCCTGTCCCTTAGATTACCAAATGGGGTGGTCTAACCTACTCTCTTAGTACTATTCATCTATAGTCTTATGAGAGCTACCAAGAAAATCCTTATCCTCTACCTCAAAAGCCTTTATATGAACCAAAAGAGCCATATTTCCTTCCCAACCGACTCAATAAAGTGAAGAGACAAGAATGATAGATGTGAGGATTATGCTTCAAGAACTCCACGAAGAACTAGCCCAACACCATGAAGAATGAGCCAAACACTATGACGAACAAGCTCAACTGCTTAAAGAATAAGCTCAACTCCTTAAGGAACATGCTCAATACCAAGGAGAGAGATTATTCGAAGACCAAGCCACAAGCACCAAGAGGTTACAAGACTAACTTGCCGAAGTTCAAGGAATGATAAATATTGAAAAACAAGAGTATCCAACACTCCCACTAATGGATAAAGAATTGGTTCAAGAAGATAAAAATGAAGTATAGATATTGATAGAAACCGATTCCAAAGAACCTCTTCAATTTAAAGTCACATCAAACGCGTCACTCAACATTGAGTGACACTTATGTTGGAAGCATTACCAACTCGTGTATGAGTGTGAACTTGTTTTGGTTACCACAAAGAAGGTACAATTTGGGATGTCTGTAGAAAAAGAGGCAGCTCAAGAAGTGGGAGACAAAGAGGGGTACTTTCTAGAGTAGGCCAGAGAGGTGTCGACTACTCAAGCTGAAATTCAACAAGTCCTTAGGAATTTCAAAATGCAAAGCCATAGAGCAAGTTTACCAAGGACTCTCACATTGGTGGTAAGTCTCCTTTGCATTATTAAAGGAGTATTCCTTCCTTTTTGTTTTTTATGCTTTTATTTACCTTACTTGCTTTAGTTTAAGAACTTGGTGGGTAATAAAGTTCTGTATCCTTGTGATTAGTTTAGTTTATGTTTTATTGATTGGTAAATGATTTTTGACAAACTTGGATAAATTTGGTCGTTAATAAGAATGTTTTAGACAGGAGATGTGAATGTTATACTTGTTTTATTGAATGAACTTGGACTTAGTTTTAACCATTAGATTGTGGAATAGACATTTCGACTTGATAGTACACTTCATGTGCTAAATATTTGAGCTATGTTGAGGAATTTATACGAATACTTAATATAGATTGGGGGTAGTTTTTGTTGTTCAATATCTTTTTGACACAAATTATATCTGAAATAAGTTGAGGGGTGAGTTGGACATATACTTATGTGTGTTTTTTCTTTTTCTCCTTCGGTACCCGTGAAGTCTCAATAACCCCTTCTTAGTGTAATCATGTTGGTTGAAGAAGGATAAACAACTTATGGAACATATGTGCTTAATTGGAAATTGAATTTAGAAGGCCCACTTGAAATTGTTCATTGCTTAGCCTTGTTGGATGTTGTGCTTATTATTGATGAAATCCATGATAAAGGGTAGAACTCTTATTTGTAAGTTTAATTTGTGCTTAGTTGGTTGCTTTCACATTAACTTGATTAGTATGTTGTCCATCTTCTATATTAGCTTTTTGATTGTCCAAGTACAATTCAGTTTCATTGCCTGGTGTTTTGTATGGTTAGTGTATTATGTGTTTTTTTGCTTTTTAGTTGTATTTTTTGATCTTGTGATATAGATGAGTGGTAGGATGAGTTGTACTCATCATTAAATAATATGGAAAGTGTGGTGGTGTGCTTTTGAGCCTTATTCTATTTTTTTGGAATGGTTTTTCTTTATGTGAATAAGAATTTTGGTGACTATTGGGTGGAATGAGTGAAGATGGTACTTGATGATGATAATTGACTTGCTCTAGTAATAGTTGTTATATTCAAATTGGACATTTCAAAATTCTGATGTAAGTTATGTTGGTTCTCTTGTGAATTTTTTTTTTTTGAAAACTAGGCATTGCTGATTTTAAAAAGAGAGAGCATTGTGGTTTTGAAAAGAATTCATTAGAAACATCTTTTCTTTATTCTCAAAAGTACTTTTTTTTTCAAATTTTTCTTTTGGTGAAAACTATAAGTGCTCAGAAATGAATTACACCATTTGTATTAATATTGCATGGAGTGTCATTCTTTCTTTCAAATTAGACCAATCAACCATTTATATGATTATTGCATGGAGGTCTTGAGATGATTTTGCATGCATTTTGTCATCTTCCTTGGTTTATGACACGTACAAAAAAATGTTGCTCTTAGGAGTAAGGCGAGTAGAGGAATTGGAATCACCAATGTCCTGCCTTCAAATTATACCCTCAGAATAGAAATAAGGTGGCATCACAAATGTTGTTTCTCTGAAACGGCCATTAGAATTGCTTTCAAAAATGAGGCAAGTTGAAGCAAAGTTTTTCAAATGAATCTTGCCCTTTTAGTATACCAACAATTTGGGGTTAAGGTGTTATTTTAATCATCATTAGTATCGATCAAAACATTCTTTACTAGACTAATACTCCAAATTGTGTGGCATTTGCATTGTAAGTAGAATCCTAATGATCCTTTCACTTCCAAGTGACTTATCGAGATGGCATGATTAACTTGAAGTTCTTTTGAGTTCATAAATCATGTTTTGCATGAATTGGAAAATTTGTAAAAACCCATTTTTGATTGAGGACTATGCTTATTATTTTGAAAGTTTTGTTGATTATTGAACCATTCTTTTTAGGGAAGATGAAAAATTATTATGATAGCTTTGAATATGTCAATTGTCATATGTTAATTGAGGTATTTTGAGAGGTCACCTATTCATTATTGCCACCCTTCTTTGTTGTTAACGTGGTGGTGTTGAGTGTGTTTCGTCTTGTGTTTTGTGTTTGTTCTTGTATTGGTCATTTTTGTTGTTCTTTTTTCTTTTCTTTCATTTTGCTTAGGACGAGCAAAATCTAAACTTTGGGGTTGTGATAACTCTTGGAAACTAGATTTATAAGTAACCTAAAGTTATCGGGTTTCTTACTAGTTTCAAGCATTCTTAGTGCTTTCATCTATTTTTACTTTTGTTATTAAAATGTGTTAGTATGTGTTTATTAAGTATTTTAGTACTTATTTAGGTGCTAATTACAGTATTTTATTAGGTTTTTGTGTTTAGAATTTATGTTGTGTCTTTAAACTTCTTAGATCTCTAACTTCGTGGGGATTTAGTATTTTCATTCATCTTTGTTTGCCTTTCGTTTTTGGTATCTTTTGAGTATTTTGTTTAAATGTTAAGGAGTTATTTTAAGTGTCTTATACATTATCAATATGCTCTGATGTGTTAGGGTAGCATGAAGAAAGACACATCAATTGGATGTTGGACGAAGATTTTTTAAAGCAAAACAGTGAAGTGCTATAGAAGTTGCAGTTGACACCACGGTGTCAAATTCAACGCAAATTTTGTTATCATGGTATCAAAAGGCGACTGGGGCAAAAAAGTTATATTTCGAGGCTGATTTTTGTTACATCATTTCTCCTCAATCCTATCACTATAATACCCCTTTTAATCCTCATTTGAGGCATAGATAACCCATAAGAAATCTAGTAGGAGTAGGCTAGAGTGGAAATTAGTTCTCTTCCTTTTCCTTTCCCATTTTGGGAGGGTTTTCTTAGATTATGATTTATCTTTCTTGTAGTTTTAAATTCCAAGTTGTACAATGATTGATGCTTTTTAGTTGTAAGTGCTTTATTTATGTTCAAACTCCTATTATTAAGCTTTAATTTCATGTTCCTTTAGTTAATTAGTTTTGTTGCTTTCATCTATCACTTCCTTTACTTGATTTCTTAGTGTAATTGTTAGATTAGTTCATGGGCTTTCTTAAAAATGCTTTCTAAGTGGTAATTTGTAGTTTAGATTAATTCATTAGAGTAGTTTAGTTTATGGGCTTTTCATTAATTGCTTTCTTTAGTGTCTTTCTTTGTTTAATTGATAGATTTGTTAATGGACTTTCTTTAATTATACTTTCTTAGTGTTAATTTGTAGTTTGGGCAAGTTAATTGCTTTCCAAAATTGCTTTCCTTCTGCATGCTTTCTTAGAATAGTTTATGGCCTTCCTTTAATTGTTCTTGCTTAGTGATATTGGTTGTTTAGATTAGTTAATTGCTTTCTTAATATTCTTTTTCGTTTACTTGCTTTCTTAATTGCTTCTAGAAAAGGCTTTTTTAAGTGTTGATGTTTACTTTAATGAATTCGATAGTCTTAAAATTGCTTTCTTAGTTTCTTTAATTCTAATTTTAATTAAAACTCTTCAATTTAATCACTTTAAACAATAATCTAACTTAATAATCAGTAATTACTGACCAGTCCATCACTACGGTAAAATTTCATAGGACATATATGGATAAACAAGGTATAATCAACTTAGACAAAAGAACCACAGAGTGACCATGATCCCAATAAAAGGTCCCATAGCACACATTCTTCAACCAATATAGAATGGAAGGCAAGATGCACCTTATTTATTATACTTAAACCAGAAGGAAAGCATAACCTTCTTTATTGAAAAACACACTTGAACTCTTTTTTTTAAATAAATTTTTTTTTTTATTTAGTTTTCCTTTATGATTTTCTTTTGAGGATAATAATCACTTCACATTCCTACACTTCCTACAGTGAGAGAAAAATATGTTGTCAAAATTTGAAGTCATTTGAATAATAGACAATACACCTCTTCCGACAATCGTCTTTCCTTTCCATTGTTAAATACCATCCTGAAAACATTCCATCATTGATGAACTAGTAAATGTCTTAAGTTTTATATATCATTTACCGTATTTTTATGTGTTGTAAGTAAGATTTGAGTTAATTATAAGTTTAACTAGTTCATCCCTAGTTTTTATAGGGATTAAGTGAAAAAGGATTGAAAAGGATAAAAAAATGAAGCAAAATAACAAAGTCGAAGCGTGTACGAGTATGGAGCAAATCTGGATACTATTTTGATGTTGTGAGTCTTTTTTTTTATATCATAATTCAATTAATTCTTGCAAGTATTGATTATTTTTCTGCACTATTATTTTCGTTATTGATTTCTTTTAATTGTTATATGTGCATTGTAGTTAATTATCTGAATCAATCTATAGCTAGATTAATATTGGTTGCTTTGTCCGATTTAATCTATGAAGCGATTAGATTTAATAATTGTTAGGTTATGGGTTATTGAATCTTGGGAAAGATAGTCAACTAATTAGCATAAGCACTTGTGCTTGTGTTATTTCAGACTAATTGCCTCCCTAGTTCTCAATGCTTCTATTGATTAATCTTTTGACTCTTGTCTGCATATAATTGTTTGCTAGGGTTAATTGAATTGCTAATTGAAGCTTAACTGAAATTAAGGGAAGAAATAACAATAAGTTTTGATCTAGCTAAGAAACTAATTCTTCAATTAGTATTTGGTGAATGATTGATGTGCTTTCGTGTCCATGATCGACTCATTCGATTCCATGGTGGATGTGACTGAACCAAGGCTTTTCGCTTCATTAATTTCCTACAATTTTAATTTCTGCGATTTGTTTTAGTATAATGAATTACTTAACCCCCCCTTTATTACTTGAGCATGAATAATAAACCCCTTCCCATGTGGGATGACTCGAACTCCACCACTACTACATTAGTATAGGATTCCAGTTAATTTTGGGTGCATGCGATAGCATGACCAAACCACACTACCAAAATTTTAGGGCGCTTTTGCCAAGGAAACGTTTGATTTATTTTCGTGCCTTTAATTTTGTATTTATTTTCTTTTCTCATTTTAGTATTTCTTTCACTAATTGTGTATGCCAGTGACAAGATTTCTTGGACAAATTGAATTTCAATTTGATCTGGATGCAGAAAACACTACACAAATTAGGGAAGGAATGATAAACAACAAGGGGCCAATGAAAATTTTGACTTCCTTCTTGCCGAGAATTCAAAGATACAAGGTGAATTTTCATGCCACAAAGAACTTTGAATGATTTGGCTGTCCCAAATCTAAATCAGCAACCACTCTGTTTAACTTTTCTTGCATTAGATGAAAATTCAATATTTGAACTTAAATCAGGACTAATACATCTTTTACCTTCTTTCCACGATAAAAGATCCTAGGACCTGAATAAAATTCTCTAGGAGTTCTATGTAGTTGACACCAGTATGAAGCCCAATAGAATTATCGAGGAGGAAATCAAGATGAGGGCTTTCCCATTACACTGCAGTGAAAGATTTAGCTAAGGATTGGCTCTTTGATCTTTCTCCTGGTCGTGTTCACTCATGATATCAGATGATAAGACTCTTTTTAGGAAAATTTTTCCCAACCTCAAGGACGCTTACCATTTGCAATGAGATTTGTGGCATTAGACAGCAACCTAGTGAAATGTTATTTGATTGTTGGGAGTGATTTAAGAAGTTGTGTGCCAGTTGCCACCATCAACAGATTAGTGATTCATTGTTAATTCAATATTTCAATGAAGGAGTTTTGACACATGAGTGGAATATTAGGGATGTGACAAGTGGTGGAGCATTGATGGATTTGACCACAAAGGCCGCTAGAAGCATAATATCTAGCATGGCTACCACTACTTAACAATTAGGAATCAGACAAGACCAGTATGTGAACGGGGTAAATGTGTTTAATCTTGAACAACAAATGGCTTGTTTAACCTCTCTTGTTCGTCAAATGGCTACATGTACAACATCAACAATCAAAGCATGTAGAAGATTTTCTTAAATGTAGGACACCCTATTAATGCGCGTCCAACTCTTCAAGAATCTGGCGATCAAGAAAAAGTTGGGGCCATAGGCGGTTTTCAAGGAGAATTGATTGAAATTATGATCCCTACTCGAATACATACTATACTAAATGGAGGGATCATCCAAATCTTAGTTATGGGAATCAAGGGCAGCAATAATTTCCCCAGGAAAATTGACTGAATTTCTAGCCATAAATCCTCAACAAGAACAAGAATTTGCGTCTAGACAATCTGGTAAGTCTTCAGAGGACATTGTGAATACCTTGGGCACTAATGATGTGCAATTGCAACAAGATATGAAACAATTCCAGCAAGATACCAAAACTAGTATCTAGCAATTGACACACCAGCTATGACAAATGGCAACACAAATAAGTCAATTAGAAGCGTAGAATGCTGGGAAGCTACTCTCACAAACAGTGATTAACCCAAGGAAAAATGCAAATGCATTGAGTTAAGAAGTGGGAAGCAATTATGGAAGCACCTCGAGAGAAGCGGAAGGAAAAGGTTGTAGAAGAGGAAGATGTCATTCCTGTGAAAGAAAGGGTAAGGTAAGATTGTTGTAGGGATCGATGAAAAACCCAAACTCCATTTTGCCCAAGCATTTGAAGAATGGGAGAAAAATCCCAACATGGAGATTTATGAAACTTTTCGTAAATGTGAGCTAAATATTTCTTTGCTTGATTCTATTAAGTGAGTGCCATGTTATGCAAAGTTTCTTAAGGAATTATGTACTCACAAGTGGAAATGGAAGGAGAAAAAGATGGGTAAGGTGAAGTTGGGTAAGAATGTATCAGCCATCATTCAATAGAACTTACCGAAAAAGATTGTAAGATTGGAATTTGGGAATTGAGAGAGCCATGCCAGATTTAGGGGTAATGTAATGCCTTATTCCATTTATGATGCACTAAACTTGGTCCACTACAATATACTAGCATGATTATTCAGTTAGCTGCTAGATCCACTACCTATCTAAGGATGTATGGTGGAAGATGTCTTGGTTCAAGTAGATGATTTATTTTTTCCAGCAGATTTCTATGTACTTGAAATGGAAAATGCTGATAAGAATGAAATGATTTGATTAGGAAGGCCATTCTTGACAACTACTAGAACTAAGATAGAAGTTGAAACTGGATTGCTAACAATGGAATTTGATAGGACAATATTTAAGCATAATATCTATAAAGCCATGAAAATATCCATAGAAAGATCTTTCTGTGTCTACTTTGGATGTTATTGATTCTTTCACATAGGAAGTCTTTGAAGAAGAATTAAAGATGATCAATGGAGAAGTTGTTAAAGAGATTGATGAATCCACCTCTCAAGAAGGTAACGTATTTTCCACTAGTTTGCCAAATATTACTGAACGTTCTCTACCTTCTTTGATATAGGATTCTAAATTATCTCTAAAGACTTTTCTATTCAATTAAAGTACACTTTTCTTGGAGAAGGAGAATATACCCAATGATTATTTCTATTGAGGCTCGACACCAATCAAGAAGAAATTTGGCGGTAGTCCTTAAAAAATATTAAATGGACAATTGCTGACATCAATGAAATTAGCCCAGCTACTTGTATGCATTGCATTTTGTTAGAAGATGAAGCTAAGATAAGACCTCAACAGCAGAGAAGGCTTTATCCACTTTTGAATGAGGTGATTAAATAAGAGGTGCTCAAATTTCTTGAAGTAGGGATTACCTTCCCTACTTCGGAAAGTGAATGGGTAAGCCCAGTTCAAGTGTTGCTGAAGAAAATTGGAATCATTGTGGTGAAGAATCAAAAAGATGAACCGGTGCCCACCCTTGCGCAAAACGGGTGGAGGGTTGCATAGAATATAGAAAATTGAATGTTTTAACTAGAAAATGCCACTTCTCATTGCCTTTCATTGATCAAATGTTAAAAAGGTTAGCTGGTCGTGCTTTTTATTGTTTTCTTGATGGCTATTCTAGTTATTTTCAGAATGCTATTGCTCTAGAGGATCAAGAGAACAAATGGTAACATTCATTTGTCCATTTGGAACTTTTGCGTATCAATGGATGTCATTTGGTCTATGCAATACACCAGCCACTTTCTAGCAGTGTATGACTAGTATATTTCTGAACTTGTAGAGATTATAATAGAAGTTTTAATGGACAATTTTACTATGTATGCAAACTCATTTCATCATTGCTTACATCACCTTATAGTTGTGCTGCAAAGATGTATTGAGACTAACCTTGTTCCAAATTCTAAAAAATGGCAATTCTTGGTGCAATAACATATAGTTTTGGGTCATGTTGTTTCATCAGAGGGGGCTTGAGATAGATAAGGCTAAGATAGAAATTATCCAAATCTTACCTTAACCCACAAATGTGCGGGAAGAACGTTCCTTTTTTTGTCAAGCAAGATTTTATCACAAATTTATGAAAGACTTCTCCAAGATATCATTCCTATTGTGCCAACTACTACAAAAGGATGTGACAATTGAATTCAATGAAGCATGTAAGGAGGTGTTTGATGTCATTGCACTTACAAGTTAAGAAGTATGTCGATTTCTACCTCGATTATCCAACCATAGACTAGAGTCTACCATTTGAGATCATTTATGACTTAAGCGACTTTGCTGTAGGCGCCATTTTCGGTCAAAAATTTTGAAGAGTGCCGCATGCTATTTACTATGCCTCTATGACCTTGAATGATGCACAACAAAACTATTCCATGACTGAAAAGAGCTCCTTGATGTAGTATTTTCTTTAGAAAAATTCAATTGTTATTTACTTTGTGCTAAAGTTATTGTGTATTCTAACCATCCAGCTCTTCATTATTTGATGACGAAGAAGGAATCAAAGCCAAGGTTAATAGGATGGATTTTGTTGCTAAGTGACTTCGATGTGGAAGTTAGAGATAAAAGTGGAGTAGAAAATTGTGTTGTAGATCACTTTAGTATGCTTCCTCATATTGAAGATGAACAACAATTGCATGAATTTTTTCTGATTCAGCAACTGTTAGCTGTAAAAGAGGTACTTCCATCGTTTATGCCAATATTGTTAATTATTTGGTATCTAATTCATTTCCTTCAGATTTGTCAAAGCACAAAATAATAAGACTAGGAGTGATGCTAAATATCAAGACTAGGATTGATGCTAAATATTATGTTTGGGATGATCCATATTTATGGAAGTATTGTTCTAATCAAGTTATAAGAAGATGTGTGCGGGAAGATGAGGTAAGCCCTATACTCAAATTTTGTCATTCTTATGCTTGTGGAGGACATTTTGGAGCTAAAAGAACATCTAGGAAGGTTTTAGTTGTAACATGGGAAAACCACAAAAAAAACACGACTTATTTAAATAACCCAGTGACCTACCAATTGTAGAAGTAGGATTTTTGGTTTAGATTGTGGATTTTTCTTGCCATCTGTATTTCGAGATACATTTTTATTCTGCCAATTATGTGAAAAATGTCAAATAACTACAAATATAACCAAAAGGAATAAAATGTTACAAATCCCAATTCTATATTCTGAAATTTTTATGTCCATGAGGGATAGATTTTATGGAACCATTTCCTATCTCTTTCGGTTATCCTTATGTTCTATTAGTAGTTGATTATGTTTCAAAGTGGGTGGAAGCTATCACCACCCAAACTGATTATTCTAAGGTGGTTCCAGGTTCTATAAATATAAAAAATTTTCGAGGTATGGAATCTCGAGACCCATAATCAATGATCAAGGTACTCACTTTTGTAATTGAATAGTGGAAGCATTGTTGAAAAAGTACTATTCACACAAGGTTTCAACGGTCTATCATCCGTAGACAAATGGCCAAACTGAGATGTCTTATAGAGAATTCAAATCTATTATTGAGAAAACGATAAGTCCAAATTGGAAGTGTTGGAGCTTAAGGTTGGATGATGTACTATAGGCTGATCATACTGCATATAAGACACCAATCAGCATCTTTTTATCAAATAATCTTTGGTAAGTTATGCCATTTACCAGTCGAATTAGAACACAAGGCCTACTGGCCTGTAGAGAGATTTAATGTCATAACGAAATTGGATGAGATTAGGGTACACCAGAAGCTTCAATTGCAATAATTAGAGGATATTCACAATGAAGCCTATGAGAATGAGAGAATTTACAAGGAACAGACAAAAGAATTTCATTATAAAATGGTGTTGCAAGAAGAGGGATGCAACACGAAGACTTCCCAGTAGGTCAGCCATCCTATTACTACTCTCGCCCAAGCATGCTTAACTTTGGATTTCTCTTCCTTCTCTCTAGAAACTCTCACTATCTCTCTAAAATTCAGCATAGCCAGCAGTTCGGAAATGACTGAATTGCATGATCAACTCCAGTTCGATTAGCCTTTGAAGAAATTGCAAACCTTCAGGGGGTACTGGCTATTTACCTTTCTAAGGAAGAAGTACAAATGTTGGTAGCCCCATTCCATTACACACTAGTGGGCAGTTTCCCAAGGGGGAAACCAAACATGGAAATGGTGCGAAAGCGTTTCCAAAAAATTGGATTCAAAGGAAATTTCACGTTTGGCTTTATTGATGTCCAGCTACCAAAAGCACACCCTTATTCGGTTTTCCATAGAGGAGGGCAATCTATGTTGCTGGCTCAAAAATGTTTGGTTCATTAATGGATATAGAGCGGATATAGAGCCTCTGTATACACCGGATATAGAGCCTTCAGTCGTTCTTAAATGGGTCACCTTTGAAGGTCTTCCTACTATTTTCTTGACTAAAGTCTTGCACAAGTGGTGGGAACTACCCTCAAATTAGACTTTTGCAACGGAAAATTTTACTCATCCTAATGCGACTAATGTCTATGTGGAAGTAGACCTCTTGGCAATTCTGCCTTCACGTGTGTGGTTAGGGGTAGGGGATGACGTAAAATGGCAAAAGATTTCATACGAGGATCTCGCATCCCACTACAACAAATGCAACAAGATAGGCCATTACATTGCTGTTTGTAAAGCAGGAGCCCCAAAATTACCAAATCAACAAGAGTTGAACTCGGCTAAGATGGCTGCTTGTCCTCCGAAGAAGACTACCACACAATGGCATGTCCTACTCAACCTAACGATAGAGATCCATCGGGGATATCCAAGGAAAATCATTCAAAAATTCAGTCCAAAGAGGATGCACACTCCTAACTCCAAGCTAAGGAACCTCTGGCAGCAAATATGGTGGCAGAGGTGGACGAGCCACCAGTCAAGAAGGTTACACCATCTTCAACAAACCAGTTAATCACTCAACCGGTCAAGGTGGTTACACCAACCCCAACAAACTAGAAAATTCAAAATTCAAATCCCTTGGAAGGTGGGACTCCAAAGTCAAATTGGCATGAGCCAAATATAGAGCTAACAAACCTGAACTCAACAGCTTTGACTCATTCCAAGGACCAACCAAACTCTCCAAATAAGCCCTAGATCCAAGATTTCAATTTTCAAAAGATAATCTTTCTTCTCATGCAAGAATTTTGGAAGAATTGCTGTGTTACTTTTCAGACAATGATTCTCCCTATTCACAAGGCCATGCACAAGATGAACCTCCAAATGAACAGGAGCTGTCTGTTCAGCCATCAAACCAAACGGAAATTCCATCCCAACGTACCAGCTGAGAACTTCTCACTATCAAATCCAAGGCAGAAAGTTATCTTCACATCTTCACATTTTGGACAACAAAATCAAAGATGCTTAAGACAACCCTCATAGTTGAATCATGAAAAACATCCTAGGCACAGGTAAGCCTTCATTTAAGGAAAATGTATTATTTTTTAGCAGCAAGGAACCTTCAAACATATGTTCAGGCAGTAAAGAAACCAGCTTCATGTTCAACCTGCCTTTTTCTCAACAGCCAAAGTTTAAATTGACAAACAACTCCACCATGCCTAATGATGATGCATTGCTAGAACAAATAATCTACAGTTCAGATAATGAATTTCCTAATGACCAGGATGTGCACCCAATTCAAGACATGGAAATTCTCACCCCAAAATAGAAAGGAAGACATCCTTATAGGATATACAATATACCAAGGGCAATGCGAACCAGGCTTTCCTCGAAACCTCATTCCCTTGTTTAGTTTTCTCAAGGATGTAAGATACCAATTCATAGAATTAAAGGGAGCTAGGATCATAGATTCTAGCATCATAGATTTTACAAGATGTTAGAATTCAAAGGGTTTGTTTTTGAATTCATTCACATTGCAGGAGAGCTAGGCTTCATATTAACCTCCATGTACCTTTTATTCTTAATAATAAATGGGAATCCCCACCTACTAGGTGGTTGCTAAAAAAAAAATAGTGTTGCGAGAGGAGTTCCACATTGGTCAGAAAGTTCTCCTTTACCTGTCCCCTTTTTGTCTCTTTTCGGGTAAGTTACATTCTCATTGGGAAGGTCCTTTTATAGTTACTAATTTTTAACCTCATGGTGTAGTTGAAATAGAAAGCTTGGACTCTACTAAAGTTTTTAAAGTGAATGGCCATCGGTTAAAGCCATGTTTGGAAAGTGTTCTTGTAGAAGACGTGATGGAGAATGATATAGAAGAGTCGAATTATAATTGAGAGTAGGCTGCATGAAGTCAAGCCAACGACACAATAAACAAAGGCGCTGCATGAGAGACAACCCATGTCTTTTGATTATTGATTTATTTGTTTATCTTTGATTTTATTTGTCACGCCCCAAAAACGGGACCGTAACACGCCGCGCTAATGGCACACCGGTCCAAAGCGCAAGGCACAAACGAACAGAGCAACAAATTTAACCGCAATGTAATAGAACCATCAAACCATTTCTTAACTATAAAACCGAATAAGTTCATTTTTACACAAAAATACGAATTACAAAATTTCTTCTTAGTACAAAAGATGCTACAACAAAAACAAAGTTCATCTTTTACTAAATCCTATCTAATTAGCTAGCTGTCTCTTATACACATCTTAGATGTGTATAAGAGCTCTACCAGTAATGTGGAATCTGGAGAAAATCTAAAAGCTGCTAACGCGGTGGAGAGTCAAAAACGAGCACCTAATCTGAAAAATTATAAGTCACGTGGGGTGAGCATAACTAGCTCAGTGGATATCATAAAAGCTCTTCGTTAAATGGGGCCAAGCATTTCGATAAAAAGAAAACATAAAGATAATAACATTTGCGAAAACCATAGTCATAAAGCAGTTTCTAAAATGTCTCATGCCTTTTAAAAGTCAATAAACCATAATCATAAGTAGTTTTCTAAAATGTCTCATGCCATTTAAACGTCAGGCATGTCCAAAACATAACCAAAAAGATCCAATCATTTCAAAACATAGTATGCTAAAGCATAGCGTAGCCAAAAAGATCCAATCATTTCAAAACATAGTATGCTAAAGCATAGCGTAGCCAAAAAGATCCAATCATTTCAAAACATAGTATGCTAAAGCATAGTGAACAAATCCAAGTACAGTTTCAATGACCGATTTTGATTTGATTTTGGGTATGGATTGGTTGGCGGCTCGAAGGTATGACTTTCGACTAGCCGATCTAGTAATCTACCACACCTACTAGTCTGACCGGGAGGTCAAGTTATCCCATCACAAGACCCCGTATCAGAGAGTTCATAACATTCACCGAAGTCACCACGGCGTCCCATGGATGACTATAGAACCGGTTCTCCACAAATCAAACATTTCCAAACACATCCAAAATTATATACCTAGGTCACCTATGAGCCAAAACAGTCATAAAATGCTTTCATATCAAAAGAGTTTGCAAACATATCATTTGATTAACATAAAATAGCTTGGTCCCGATTTCATATGTAATAGTTCCAAAACTTGGTAAAAGTGCAGTTCCAAACATCATACACATTTTAAAATCCATCCAAACATATTTCGAAAGTCATTAAACAAAATACAAGTGGAAGAGGGTCTATGTTACCCACCTATCAAAGCAAAGCTGTACAAATGATCACTGAACGCGATCGCCGGCGGTAGGTGGCGTGGTACCTAAAACAGGTATAAGAGGACTCTTAGAAGAGATGTAGAAGTTAAAGAATGACTAGGGAAGCAAAAATGATGCGAAACGATAGAAAACGACACCAACAGCTCTTTGGTCAAAAATGACCTTTTCACACATTTCCGACCAACTTTGACAAGCTAAAACCCCAGTCAAAACACTTAGTTAACCCCTCAAATGTGTATTAAGAGATTAGGAGATAATAAGCTTAGTTTTCCAGAAAAACCGAAAAACTTCGCCTCTCCCTAGGCTATAATTAGGCTATCCTCCCTGCCAATAAAATCCAATTCCAAGGTATTCAAGGGACCTTGGTTACAATCCAACTCAAAACAACATATTCAACCAACCAACAAAATCCATTTCCAAGGTATTCAAGGGACCTTGGTTACAACCCAACTCAAAACAACATAATCAATCAACCAACAAAATCCATAAACGGAAAGATTCACCGGAGCAATAGCCGGGACTATATCAATAGCATTCCACAACAATCCAAACCCCATAACCACTACAATTAACTCCATTACAACATTAGAGCAACAACCTATGGGTGGAATTCCTCTTTACTACCAAACTGAAATTTTTACCGATTAGCCACACGCATGATTCAAACATGCTTCCTATCCAACCCACTACCAAGGAAACACTTAAAACCATCAAAAGATCTTTAAAGATCCTTCAAACATAACCAATTATCCAAATTATCCTAGTTGCGCCAAACTTCCGCTTACTTACAAAATGAAGGGAAATCAATTCCACTTGGTTTCAAGTCTCAATTCCTATCCAAACTAACCTTAAAACACTCTTAAAACATCATTATGAGCATAGACATAAGCATTCATAGCATAACACTCTAGGTCACATATGGAAGACAAAACCCTAACTCATAATCTTAAAATTTTGTAATCTAACCATGGAAAGTTGTTAAAAATCAACCCCAATCACTTCCCAACTTCCAAAACACTAAAAACAACCCATAACATACATAAATCATAACTTATAAGGCTGCAAAGAGGGTTTATTCAGCCATAAAAAATCCTACAAAACTTGAAATTAAATCTTGGATCATAAAGCCCATAAGCCATAAATGTTAAAATACATAAAATCTTACCTTCCAAGTGTTAATTTCTACTTGAAATCCAAGAAAATTTTTTGGGGGAAAATGGAGAAGAAATTTCGGCCAGCAGCTGGAGACAATGAGGAAGAAAAACAACAAGAAGAAGACTTAAAAAGAATTCCAAAGTTGACCCAAATAGTACCCATTTGACCAAATAGTCTCCAAGTTGACTATTTGACCCAAAAACTAATTTTTGCTACTAAATTAACATTTTTCTGAATAATTCAGCCATCATACAACACTCACACACCACAATGCACTAATTACACTTAGTCCAACTTTTGACCCGTTTACCCGCCGGAACCGAAATAGCGTAAACCGAAAAATTTGCTGAACTGAAAAACGAATAAGTTGAAGTACTTTATGACTAAAAATAATATGAAAAACATTTTAACCCAGTTAAAATCAAAGAACAAGGCTAGAAAAATACTAGGTTTCACATTATTAATTTGTAGTCGCTTATGTTGAATATCATTTTAAATTGGAAGTTCAAAATACTAAAACACAACTTGAAGTTAGCGCCAAGTTTATTGTTTGAGTGGTTAAGGAGGGAAAATTGTGTGCTTAAAGGTGTGATTTTGCACACATGCATACCATTTGGTACGTATGTGTGTGAAATCTAGAAATTGGATTTCGAGCTTGACATCGCGCACAATGCGCGCCTAAGCCTCACATATGCGCATGAGGGGAACAGCCACTAACAGACTGACTAAAAGTCATGCACATGCACACTCGTCCTGGTGTGCATGTAAGCGCACCGTTATAAGCTCTTTTTTACCCCACCATTAAACCATAACTCCCTTTTCTCTGTACCCCACTTTCTCTTAAACCCTTCATCACCCAATAAAATTTTCACCCTCAAATCACTTCTAGATTTCTCCCAACTAAATCAAATTTTTTTTCTTTCAATTAGTGGACATCGTCGAGGTAAGTAATTCATTGGTTTTCTTAAGTTTTTGTTTTTGGGTTTCTAATTTAATTGGAAGAAAAGATTTGATTTGCTAATTTCTTATTGATTACATGATACAGTTTAGATGAGTGGTTTGAATACCTATTGAATGAATTTTGAGGAAATTGTGAAGTATTTACATGGAGAAAATTTCATTCTATGCTTATGTATGCCATAGGTTCGATAAATTACCTCACTGATTAAAAATCTTAAAACACAAAGCATTGGTTCATGAATTCAATTAATAGAACTTCAATTATGTTATATGATTCATTCTTATGCATTTTTTTTTACTAAGAATGCTCTAGGAATGTCATATTTATGCACGTACCTTAGTTTTGGCACTAACCTAATGGAATTCATCATGTGCATCCTAAGGCTAGTTGTTAGTTAGGGTTTTGGAATTTCATAGTGTGGGGTATTAGAGCCCTTATTAGGTTGCATTGTCTCTACTTATAATTTTTGATAGGAATGGCATGAATGGGAAAGAAACTACCTAAGGGAAAAACCACCGGGGCTTGTTCGTGTTCCAAACCTCAACGAGAACAACGTGAAACCACACCCGAGGAGAATGTTTTGGAGCAATCATTTGTCAATGTTGCAGCTCATAGGCGGATGTATCAAAGAGAGCTGCAATCAAAGAGAACACTATTCAAATCCCTATGGCTGAAGTTTCGTAGATTTAAACCACCATAAGGACGCATGGCTGGAATCACTTCACATCTACTCCCAAGGACACAATATTACTGGTAATGCGACAATTCCATGCTAACTTGTCTCATTATAGTGAAACTAACGTGTATGTTAGGGGGAAACATGTGGATATTTCTTCAAATGTGATAAACCAGCTTTTGAGAGTCAATTATGTTCGTAATGATGAGTGGCCAACCATTCACAACACTAATATGGAATTCAATGAAATTACGAACATCTTTTGGATGGGTGAAGTGCAATGGACATATGGTAGTGGGAGTGTTGCATGACATTTTAATGCCAACATGCTTAAACTAGTTTGGCTAGTATGGTCCAAGTTCTTATGTGTTTGACTCCTCCCACTTAACTATCTTACACATGTAACACTGGAGGGGCTATAAGTGTAAGCTCTTATATTGCATCACTTTTGGCAAAGCTCTAGATTTGGGCCATCTAATTCAGCATGAGATTTGTTGTTTAGCGGTCAACAAGCAATCTGGACTTTGGTTTCCCACTTGATCATGGCCTTGTGTGTAAAGGAAGGAGTAGAAATTTATCTAGTTGAGAAGAAATTGAAGCCCAAAAAACCAATTGCAATGGATGGAGTAAGGGCTCCGATTTGGCGAACTAGTTCTCATGCTTCTACTACACAACTATCGGATAGTGAGCCCAAGCTGAGGCACGGTTACGAAGTGATTCTAAAGCAGATTTTAGTGGAGTAGGAATGCATGCGACACCGATTTGAGACGTATATCCAATTTTAGCATGCCTGGCATCAGACTATGGAGGCTCGCCAGTTGGCACCTGACCGAGGAGAGGAATCGTCTACATTCCCGCCCTTCCCTCAATATTTGCAGGAGTTGACGACTAATGCCCTTCCCTCAGACTATGATGATGCTTGATGTTCTATATTGCCTTGGTGATGAAGATTGGCTTTCAAACACTTAAATTTTACATTTTTCTTGCTTTTAAGATGATATCGGACTATTTAGTTATTTTTATTTCTAACTTTTTAATATTCATAGTGTGTGATGTTCGTTGTTTTTGTTGTCCTTTAAGGGATCAAGTTTTTCCTAACTATCTTGGAATCTCATTCTACGATTTGCTTGTTTTTCTTAATTTCTCAAAGGGTTTAATGTATTGTTTCTCTAGTGTAACAAAGAGCTTCAACTCACATCAAGGTTATTACGGGATGTATTGCACCAAACATGCGTCAATACTAGAGAAGCTTTTCTTTTTCACACTTTACGCTTGTATTTTCTTTTACATAGATGATAATGCTTATTTTTAGTGTGGGGTGGGGAGATATCTTGATTTATAATTATTTGGTAAATAAACTGTTTATTTTGCTCATTTTTGTTGCAATGTTTTAAATTTTATTTTGATTTAAGAGTTTTTCAAGGTTTTTGAAATTTCGGTGTGAATTAGTTGAAGAATTTTTAAAATTTTGGGAAATTTTACAATGCTTAGCTTCTTTCTTTGATTTTTTATATGATAATTTTTTGAGTCGAACCATTCATGAGTGAGTACTCGGAATAAAATTTTCCTTGCACGATTTTTAAGTGTTCTTGAGCACTTAGCCATAAATTAATTTTGTTTGGACAATTGGAGATAATTATGTAGACTCACTTATATAGCATCCCAGAAACTTACTTTATTACCTTTTTCAGGCGTAATTTTTATCCAACTTGATTCGGTTTAAAGATGAGAGTAGAGCAACTCTTCGGATGTTTGAACCTTTCAAGCCAACCCTTAAAATTTTTATCCCTATTACCCTAATTGATCCTTAATTTGTTATGAATCGAGAGAAATATCATTTGCCTTCTTTCATTTAAACTCATTTACTTACTTTATGAACCTAATAATTTCTTTTAATTTTCTATCCAAATTGTCCCTTAAAGAGTTTTTTTGCACGCATATATTTAAAACTTGTTAAGGGGATATAATGGTGGAAGAGTTGAGTAGGGTGGTAATTTAGTTGGGTGAATGCTGTACATTTATAGGGCAAGAAGAGGGTATTGAAAAATGTTTGTGTGTTTGCGAGTAGTGCCTATCACTGGTACATGCATTGATGTGTTTGCGGGTAGTGCCTATCACTAGTACCCATGTATGGAATCGAACATGAAATAAATATCAAGAATTTGTCCAATAAAATGGAAAAACAAAAGAAAAATATAGATATTGTTAGAAAAATGTTGGCATGTTGGACCAAGTCGAAGAAGGGGAACTTTCTTCCTTATTGTTTGTTTAGAATTCTTCATGGGTGTTCGTTATTGGATTGTGGGGTTGTGGATGTATGAAACGTAATTTGTGAAGGGATTTTTATTTTGATGTGTGGTTAGCATTACTTTAAAGCTCTTTTTCTTATTTGTTATATCCTTTCCCTTCTTTGATTAGCCAATACCCTAGCCTAACGTTACAAGCTAAAAAGTCAAAATCTGCCCAATTTAAATTGAGTCGGTTGTTTACATTAGTGGAGAGGAGTAAGAAAAGTGAGCTATGGGGTGTTTAGAAAAATTATAAGAGTTTGCAAGATTAATCCGAGTTTTTTAAAAACTAGGTTTTTCTTGAATGGCTACACACATACACACAAATTTCATGTCTTGGTTTTTATTAGCAATTGAGCTCTTGAGTTCTTAGACTGCTCCAAATGGTGGATTGACTCTTGATTATTTATGTGGACAACTGTTGAGATGTGTTGGGTGACTTTTTGTTGTACTTAGTTTTTTTAATTCTATGTTTGCTCGAGGACGATCAAAAGCAAAGTGTGCCGTAGTTTGACAGGCTAGTAAATGTCTTACATTTTATCTATCAATTTTCATATTTTTATGTATTGGATGCAAGATTTGAGTTCATTATGAGTTTAACTGGTTTATTCTTCATTTTTGTGGGGATAAAGTGGAAAAGGATCGAAAAGGATGAAAAAGATGAAGAAAAATTGACACAAAGTCAAAGCGTGCACGAGTATGGAGAAAATCTGGATATGGTTCTCCAATTGGGTTGATTCAAGGTGCGTTGGGAAGCTTAGAGGAAGAACTATGACTTTCATGTTTTAGATTTTACCAAATTATGTCAGCATCAATGTCAAAATTGAGGTGCAATTTGAGGCACAAGTTCAGGAAGTTGCGTACATACGCGACCTAAAGCCTACGCACATGCTCAATTTTAAGATAGCGCATTCTGAGGACTAGTTTATCTCACACATGCGTGAGTGATGGCATACATGGGCGCGCATAGGCTGATGGGTTGAAAAAATTATTATTTTAGGCAGTTTTCTTTATCCGGATGAACTCTTTTTCAAGCATTTTCATGTTCTCATCATTAGATAGGGGTTTTTACCATACTATTCTGTGTATATAGCCATTGATAGGAGAATGAAAAAAGAAGGGAGATACGTAGAACACACGATCGTAAGTTTCTTTAGTAGCTTAGCATTCTTTCATGGCCATTCCTTCGTGCTTATACTCTTTTTCTTGGTGTATAAAACTAAAGCCATGGGAACTTTGATGTTGTGAGACTTTTGATTTTATCTTAATTCAATTCATTCTTCCAAGTATTTGCTATTTTTTTGCACTATTATTTTGATGATTTTTTTCTTTGAATTGCTATATTAATTATCTGAATCAATCTATAGCTATATTAATATAGGATGCTTTGTCCGATTTAATCTGTGAAGCGATTAGATTTAATAATTCTTGGGTTATGGGTTACTTAATCTCGGGAAAAGAGTCAACTAATTAGCAGCATAACCACTTGTGCTTATCTTATTTTATCCTAATTTCCATCCTAGTTCTTAATCCTTCTATTGATTAATCTTTTGACGCTTATCTGCAAATAATTGATTGCTAGGGTCAATTGAATCGCTGGTTGAAAATTAACTGAAATTTAGGGAAGAAATAAGAATAAGTTTTGAACCGGATGATAAACTAATTCTTGGTGAATGATTGATGTATGATCCTTTTGTGTCCATGATTGACTAATTTGATTCTATGGTGGATGTGACCGAACCAAGGCTTTTCTCTTCATGAATTTCCTACAATTTTAATTTCTACAATAATTTTTTTTAGTATGAAGAATTACTCAACCCTCCCTCCCTTTATTACTTCAGCACGAATATTAAACTCCTTTCCCTATGGGATGACTAGGAGTCTACCAGTACCACATTACTATAAGATTCCAGTTAATTTCGGGTACATGTGATAGCATTACCATACCACGCTATGAATCATGGTACTAAAAAATTCTTAGATAATCAACAATGTCCAAGATAATGGGCGAAAAAGAGAATAATAAAATTAAAGGAATTAAGCTAAATTATGTGGCTCATACAAGAAAATGAAAAGCTAATAAAGCTCAAATAGAGACACTAGGGATAAATTTCACATAGGATAGGTAATCTAGACTCAAACTGTCTAGAGGAGACCTAAGTCTTTTCTAAAATCCAAGTTTCCTATGTAGTCAGTGCTATGATAAAAGATCCATGCTAGCAAAGCATTGTCACAAATCAAATCAAATTGCATGTGTGTGCCAAATAAGTATTCAACATTCAAAAAGAAATAACTCATTACTCACTAAGACAATAACAAAACTCACACACAAACACTCAATAAAAAAATGGCAAATTATAAATCAATGGGATTGACAACGATAGTATTTTATGCACCTTATTTATTCTTTACTTCAAAACAAAGCACTGACTAAATGTCAACTAAAACACAAGATACTAAACAAAAAAATTTATGGCACCACCCAACCACCGTACACCATGCTAAGATGAAACCAAAACTAAAACCGTAACTAAATTTTTGTAACCTTCTACAATACTTCAGGCAAAGAGTTTATAGAAACCCTGAAGCCTGTCGTCTGATAGCTAGGAAGTCATTTAAAAAGAGTCAGATTCTCAAAACTGATAACACAAATAAACACAAAAAAAGAAAGAACAATAGAACATAAATACGACATACCACTAATAACATGGACAAAACTTGAAACAAAAATTGAAAATATCACAATTACTCATTCCACAAGAGAACCGAAAACATTAACAATTGACAATAATATAAATAAAAAGATAATTCCTTCATGAAGCCAATGTGTTTTAAGAATCTTCTTGTAGTTAGCATCCCTTGGCCATTGGGAAGTTTCAAAACTACTCATGGCAATTTTGCTATTTCCAAATGGTGGGCCCTTACTGCCCACGAAAAAGTATCAAAACAAAACCCAATGACTTTGCACTCTTCAAGTAGTCATGGTCATATGTAATGAGTAATCCATCATCTTCATGGAAACCCCAATCGAAATTGTCAGTTATGAGTGAGGTCAGTAGTTTGTTGAATTCAAATTTTACTTGCTGCAGCTCAGCCACCTTGGTATTTTCAGATCTATTTTAATTCAGACTCATCTACCATGCTTCTGAACCATGCAATATTCTCTGCATTGTAATCCATGGGGTCTTGCTCTTCAATTGTGCTCTGAGACTTGCATTTCGTCCTCTCGTACAGGAGGTGATAAAACAGGAGTTCGGGTTCCACAAGTATACAGATCGAACAAGTAATAAAATGTTAAGCAGAGTCATTCTCATGAGGATTATGCTTAAAAAACATATTGTTAACTACCAGAGTGATACACACAATGCTCTATTTAAAATAACAATAATGGAATTAAGAATAAAAGCAACTAAATAATTAACTAACTAAATAAACTAAGTAAATATATTGGAGTTCAGATGATTCAATGTCTATGATTTATTCATCCTTTACCAATCCAATTGGAGGTTCCGGCTAATTATTCAATTGATTCCTTATGTTGTTTACTATTATAGGGTTTGTTATGTAATTTCACTTTTCTCTCGAAATCCTTGCAAATCTACTAATCCGTACCAATCCACTATTTCCTTTGTGAATTGGAGCCAAGATTAATGCATAGGTAAAACCCTAATGAATGCCTAAGGTGAATTGGTGTATTCTTATCCATATTCACAAAATCTCATTGGTTTAGCCTGTTCATTGGAAACATCAAAACAAAGGCTATTTGAACTTGTCCTAACCCTAGTTTCCTCTACTGATTTCACCCAAGGTTTACAAATCACTCTAGACGGTGGCCAATCATCTAGAGGCATTATGAACATTTCAAATAAGTAAACAAATATGAGAAATCATAACAATCAAAACTTAACAAACAATCTTCATGGTAAATTCTGAATAAAATCGTAGTTTAGATCTAGTGCATAAAAGTAGACACAATTAAATCAAGGCAATAAAATAAAAATTAATCTCAAAGTGAAGAGAAAGGAAACAAAAACTAGGTGTAGTTGCTTTCTTCGTGCTCCTTCTAGATGATTCTTGCACTGGAAGATTGATTTCATTGCTTGATGGTTATGATTGCACCTCTCTCTACACTCATGTATATTTCGCTAACTATCTACGCTAAATTTTTTGTGCTCTCTTCTAATTAGAATGACCTAATACATTTATTTATAGAGGTCTCTAGGCGTTTCAAGAAGTCAAAGGTCAAAAAAATCCCTCAAACCACTTAAACTAGCCAAGCTCTATTTTTTGCTTGTTGCAGCCGGTTTTTGAGCATCTATTCCTACTCTTGGGCATGGACGCACTGAGCAAGTAGTCCTTGGGTGCTCCTTCCAGCCTTTGAGAGTGGGTGTGCCCATAGCTCAACACTCCGGGTCCCTATTTTGCTTTGCGTTTGTCCATTGGACTTTCGATTGATTCAAAACCTATAAAAGCACATTAAAACACCTAAATAAGTGTTATAACACATTAAAATACATAAATTAGATATTTTGGACAAAAATCTTAAAATTACCGAAATATCCCTACTAATAAAACATGACACCTCGTAAACTAGCAAAAACCCAAGCCAAAATACATGAAAATAACTCTCTTTTAGAGAGTTATCACACCTCTCAACTTGAACTTTTACTCGTCCTGAGTGAAACAAAATGAACACATAAAACACATAAGATTCATTAACCGTCTTCTAATGCATCAATAATCGTAACAAAGAAAACAAAGAAAATAGGGAAATGAACTCAACATGCATATAAAAGAATATTGATAATAAGTCCCAATATCATCATCATCAAAGTAGTAACTCTCCAATTATAAAAGCATATATCACTCGCTCATTAATCAATGAAAAACCCATTGAATAAAAGTTCAACAAGAGACAAACATGTTGGAAGAAATTAGCACACATAATACTTATTAAACGAACTTAAACCAAAGATCAAGAAGGACTTTAAAAGCTTGTAATATAGGCAAAGGGAAAAGGTAGGACATATAATTGGATAAAATAGCTCACATTACCTTAGACATGCCAAAAAATAACATGGAACCATAATCCACTACAACATCCCCCACAGCCATAGCAATTAACTAACTGCCACTTTCGAAGGCAAAAATGAACCTTCTTTATTGCAACTTAGAAGGAATTGTCCTTATTTACTCATAAAACTTAACACAATTTAGAAGGAATTGTCCTTCTCGCAGTGTTCCTTTCTTTCTTTTTCTATTTTTTCACACAACATAACATAGGGGATTTGCAACAAATAAGCCATATTATTTGACTTTTCCCCTAGACAAAATATTTCCTTTCCATTTAACCACTACTACATTCTAACCATAGTATTCATGTTGCGTATGACCAACACTAACTATCTAAGGTGGTGGGTAGAAAGAAGGATAAAATAAAAAAGTTAATTTGGCTGAATAACATGGTTAAACAAAGAATTATAGCTTACAAATCTCAAAATGGGACACTAAGGATAAGTGTCAATTTGGTGGGCTTTTTAGCTCAAAGGTTCAAAGAACTTGCCTAAATTATTTCCTTGGTCTAAAATTCACCCATACTCTGCAAGTATACAAAAATCACACACAATTCCTACGAATATCACAAGCAAAACAAATATCGCAAGGCAATCATGATTAACACTCAATGAAAATTATATCACTTTCAAACCCTCACTTAAGGGAATATATTTAAGTGTATAATGGTTAAAACTTTCATAATTCAAAGGGATTAAAGAGCAAAGAAAGCTTATATATACTTTCAATTCATTCACTCAAACAAGCATAGAACTCCCTTGAAGCATATTTAAACTCATGACACACACCATAAGAGTTAATGAATACATAAAAACTATTATTAAAAATAGAAAATCCTTTTGGTTAACCCTCTACAATACTTCAGGAAAAGAGGGTATAGAAATCTTGAAGGCTTCCATCCGATAGCTAAGGAATCTTTTATACAATCAAATCCTCAAATTTTATAAAAAAAACCACCTAACAACAAAAACCTCTTTGTGTATTTGAAAATTTTATCAAAAGAAAACCCCAAATTCTAAAACAAATACAGCACCAAAGATGAACACAAATAAAACAAACTTTACAAAACACTTAACACATAATCACAATCATACCACTAAAAACACAAACACATTCACCAACTTAAAATGAAACGTGGTCATTAATGTTTCAAACCACAACTAAAAACATGAAAAGGGTAATTTAGCACAAAAGTAAACAAATAACAAAAATGATACTTTCCTGGTTTAAGTTATTGCTTAGTTCACTCTTTCTCTTCATTCTCTTCTTCGTCTTCACTCTCATACTTTTATCATTCAACTCATCACTTTCCTTATCATCTAAATCGTCAATCTCATCAGAAGTAGGTGTAGCCGGTAAAGTTGGAGCTTCTTTCATATCTGCGTGAGCTTTTTCACCAATTTATTGAAGTAGACTGCCCATAGTCTTCATGTATTAATATTGACACTCCGTTTGCCTTTCAAGCTTTGCTAAGTGCCTTCTTACACTTGGAGGATTACCTAAAGTGGATGATTTATCCTTCTGCGGTTGCACAAATTTGGATTCATCTTTGTCATTGCTCTAACATCATTGGCTATGCTAGTTGCAATCAGCTTGTCTTGTTTTGCATCCCATTGAACTCCTATACTCAAACATAATTGAGTAATTAATCAAGGAAATCATAGGCCCTTACTCTTAGTTTTGGAAAGGCTGTTCTAAGATTTGATCACAAAGAATATGATCCACATCAATAAGGTGGTCATCAACCAAGCAATAAAGCAACAAGAAAGTATCAATTGAGACGTTAGTCGAATGATTTTTTGAAATCAATGATGTGTTTATGAAATTGTACAAAATTTTTGCAAGAGGAGACAAATATTTGCTTGGAAAGATTTCTTGGCCCCTAATGCATTGTTTGGTTTATTCCATTTACCTCAATAGCATCAAATAAATATTTTACCATCTTGTCTATATCCTGATTATATAGTCTTTCATATCTACTATAACAATCTCTATCTATGTTAGATAGACCAATACGTCGATTTAAAGACTCACGAGTACAAAGAACATTCTTTTCCCTTACCATTACTTCACCATTGTTATGTTCAAGTACATTAGCATAGAATTCTTTCACGATTGGTTCTATGGAAAATTCATAATGCATACAAAACTACGACCAACCATTCTTTTGAATCATACATTCTACTTTGTGTAGAGCTTCCGAGATCTCTATATCTCCTTGGATTATAAAATTTAAAACCTCTTTCAAGATTTAGCTTTAAATCTTTCATAACCTTTATCGAAAAGGAATTGATTCTTTGAATAATTTTTCCTTGAACAATGACTTGCTATGGAAACATTCTTCCATTTTGATGCCACGATTTCAAATTCAAACTAACAAGCTCAAGTGATTCTCAAAATATGCAAGAAACAAATTCAAGAACACGAATTATATCAACAAAGAACAAATTAAGTTTTCCCAAGCTCAAATAATCACAAATTCAACCCAAGAAAGCTCACCAAATGAATTTCAATTAAATGGATAATATGAACTCCGAAAACATTAAAAAGGATAGAAATCACCCTTTTCAAGTCCTAGAACTGCTCCTTGAAGTTCCCTTAGTCCCTAGAAAGAATCCTTCATGGCTGTACTTTCTTGATGTTCATTGAGAGAACTGGTCTTCTTCTTCTTGAAAGCAGAAAATTGAACAAAAAAGGATGTGAGATTGTCTTATGAGATACTCGACATATGAATTGTAAAACAAATGGATTTCTCTAGGAAAGGGTTTAGAAGAGTTTAGAAGTGTTTTGAAGATGTTTTGAAGGCGGAGGAGATGGCTCTTTATGAAAATTGGGATGCAAATTGCAGCCCCAAGATTCCCAAAAATCGCAGCTCGGCATGCCTCCCAGCCTATAGGCGTGCTTATGCACAACAAGCAGTCCTTGGGTATGCTTCCCACGGGCTAGGCGTGGCTGAGCCAAGGCTACTCACCTAGGCACGTTTTTTAGTCCAATTTTTGACTATTTTCCGTTCTTATGGATATTTTGAACACCAAATCACATTCAAACTTTATTTTAGAACCTACACCACATAAAAAATAATTAGCTCAAAATTACAACAATAAAGTACACAAATTAACTAAAAATTAAAGAGTACAAAGTTAGAAAACATGGTCCCATAAAGTGCTTCATTTAACATCCATAGCTAGACCTAGCTAATAGTGGTGTATCACGTAATTGAACTTCTCAAAACATTCTCACGGATATCACCATCTTGATTTAATGTCAGCAATTGAAGTACTCATGTGGATATTTTTTCATTTTAACAATATGAAATGAGATTTCCCACTTGTGATCCCTTAGAACTACCCTTTCTCATTCTACATCAATCAATGCTGGAGCAGTGGCTAGAAATGGTCTCCCTAAGATCAGTGAGATATCATCAGAGTCATTTTCCTCCATGACAACAATCACGAAATCCACTAGGAAAATAAACTTTTCTATTCTAGCTAGTACATTTTCTACCACTCCCTGCACTTCTCTTATGCTTCTGTCTGCCAGCTAAATAGACTTTTGGTCTTGTAAGTGATCTTTTTGCCAGCTTCCCTGGCATTAGATTTATACTTGGTTCTAAATTCACAAAGAGCTTTGTTAATTGAAAGTTCATGAATTGTGCAAGGTATAGTAAAACTCCTTGGATCTTTCGTTTTTGGTGGTAATTTGCTAAGGATCACATAGAATTTTTGCTGCATTTTTTCATGTGATCCTCAATTTCTTTATTATTCCAATCCCTACTAAACTCCTTGAAATCTTTGTCGCCAACAGCACCATATGAATTCCCTTGTGAAGACATCACATCTTTGTCATCTCTTGGTATTGTATTGACTACAAAACATTCATCCTCTTGGTCAATCATTTTCATAGAATTTAAAATTATTAAATTTTACCTCTTCATTACTCACTCTCATGGTTAGTTCACCTTCTTGCACATTAATGAGGGTTCTACATGTAGGTAAGAATGGTCTACCAAGAAACATTAGAATATTTAAATCTTCCTCAAAGTCAAGAACAATAAAATGAGCTGGAAATATGAATTTATGTTCTTTTACCAACACGTCATAGATGTCCCCTTGGATGTGCCAATGATCAATTACCAAGCTAGAGGGTCACCGATATTGACCCCACTTCTCTAACATTTAATTTCCTGAAAACAGCAAGAGGCATTAAATTTATGATAGCACCCAAAGATCCTATAGAGCCTTACCTATGAATTGTATTTCGATTGTCCATGGAATTGTAAAGCTTCTTAGGTCCTTTATCTTAGGTGGTAGCTTTTGATGTAGAACTACACTACACTATTCTCTTGGGGCAATAGTCTCAAAATCATCTAACCATCTCTTCTAAGACAAGATATCCTTCATGAACTTCACATAATTAGGCATTTGTTCGAATGCCTCTACAAGCAGAATGTTAATGTGAGGTTTCCCAAAGATTTCCAAGAATTTAATGAACTGCCTATCTAATTTTTGCTTCTTCAATCTTTGAGGATGTGGTACCTTTGGAATTACAACTTTATTATTCAGATCATTTTCCTATGCAACTATTTTTTGAATGACATCATCTTTCCCAGTAGTCAATTTGGACTCCTTTCCTTTGTCATTATCATCCTCAAGTCCCAACCGCCTACCACTCAAAAGTGTCACTGCCTTGCATTGTTCCTTTCCTTCTCTCTTTGAGTTTAACTCAGTGTCACTCGAAAGAGTACCTGTGGCCTATTATTGATAGAATTTGCCTATTGACCCCTTTGACTCTCAATATTCTAAATTGGTGTCATGCAGCTATGGAATATGGCATTCATACACTTTGTTTCATTCATGATTTTAGTAAGCATGTCTTCGATCTCCAAATTGGACTCTTTCTCTAGTTAATGAGGTGGTAGAGACTGTTGGTGTGGAAATGGTGGTGTTCGAACTCCTTGATTACTCTATGACAAATTGGAATGATTTCTTCATCCCGGATTATAAGTATTGGAGTAAGAGTTGTTTGGTATTATTAGCTGATTTTCTATATAGTTAATTTGATCATGCACAACACAATTTCCCTTTGTATAATATTCACCATTAAGATGATTACCTGCATCAAAATCACAAGAAAACACGTTAGAATAAATTGAATAGACCGAATTCAAATTCATGTCTCCAATTTGTTTTGTAAGGATTGCTAGTTGATTCTCTATTGATTTTGTTATTGTGTGCCAAAAGTGCATCCATTGGTCCTACTTCATGATTTCCTTTCCCTCCAGTAATATTAGTTGACCTCTGATAGAAATTGCTTGCCATATTCTCTAACAAGTCATATGCTTCTTCATGAGTTTTATACGTAAATGCTCTTCTACTTGCAGCATCCATTGTATTCTGAGTGGTTGAGAAGATTCCATTGAAAAATTCCTGAATCTGCATTCGTAAAGGTAATCCATGATGTGGACATCTTCTCAATAGCTCTTTGTATCTCTCCAAAGTCTCATTTAGTGTTTCCGTGTCATTTTGCACAAGGGATGTAATGCATTTCTTTGCTTTATCGTCTTACCTGGCAGAAAAATTTGATCAGAACTTTTCCTCCAAGTCATTCCAGGTAGTGATAGAACCTGGAGCTTAAGAAATCAACCAAGCTTTGGCTTTATCCCTTACCCAGAATAGGAAAAGCCTTAACCTTATGCACCATCTGACTCCCATCATGCCAGAGGTGTCACATATCTCCATCCAAAGAAATTGAAGATATGAACATTGGGATTTATCATTCGGCAACCCACCAAACATAGCTGATGACTGCACCATTTGGATTATTTGAGGCATTGGCTAAAAATAATTTGCCTTGATTGGCGGCTTCAATATGTTCGACTAAATACCATCCAGAATCGAGACTTTAAAATCCCTAGAAGATCGGTTCGTCTAGATTCAGTATCACTTGTACGACCAGATTAACAGGATAATTATCATCAACATTTCTATATTTGGTTGGAAACCTTGCCTAGCTTCTTTTCATAATCTGCTAGATGTATGCTCAATCTCAAGTTCTAAAGGTAGAAGTTTCTCTTTTGACCTTCGGGCATAAAAATAGTGAAAAACACTACAAGACGCGAATACAAAAAATGTTTACACTAGAATGCTTAATCTAATATTAACTAAATAATACACGTTGTCGAAAATAAAGTCCCCAGCAATGGTGCCAAAACTTGTCCTCTCTTGCGGGCGGTTTTTTTCAGGTTCTCTGCAAGTATACAGATCGAACAAGTAATAAAGTGATAAGTAGATATCGTTCCCACAAGAACTATGCTTAACAAACATGTCTCTAACTGCTAGATTGACACACACAAAGATATATTTAAACTAACAATGATGGAATTAAGAGTAAAAGAAAATGAATAATTAACTAACTAAATAAACTAAGCAAATAGATTGGAGTTTAGATGATTAAATGCCTAGGGTTTATTATTCCTTTACCAATCCAATTGACTGTTTTAGTTAATTGTTGAATTGATTCCTTAAGTGGTTTACTAATCTAGGGTTTCTTTTGTAATTGTAAGTTCCAAACCATTGCAAATCTACTAATCCCAACTAACCCACTATATTCCTATGTGAATTTGAGCCCAGATCAATGAACAGATAATAAATCTATGTGGCATCAGCTTAATTGCTCTTAGCCAATCTATTCTAACAAAAGTTAACCAAACCATAATATCTCGAACAATAAAGAAAAGCATAAGAAAATACATTTGTACTAGAGATGCTAAGGAACTAAAATATGAAAATATTCTTTAAAATCTCAAATTAAGATTGTTGGCCCCAAACAGCAACCTAAGAGGGGGGTGAATTAGGTTGTTTCTAAAACAAACCTTTTGATGTGCTTAATAAGAAATCCAAACTTTATGCACCAAATAAAAAACTTAAGCACAAATGAATACAATAGATATTCAACAATTTAAGCTTAAAGAAGAAATAAGAAGATTGAGATTAAGAGTATCAAACCAAACTCCCAAGCTTCTCAAGCTTGGAGCTTACAACCACAAAGAGCTTCTTACAAGGCAACTACCAAGTTCTCAACTTGAAGTTTAGCTACTAAAAGTCTCTTCAAAGTAGGTGAGACAATAACCTCTTGTACACAAATGAGGATCACTCTTGCTCACACTAATTTCCTTTAGTTGAGCCAAGAGTTTTACACTCACAACCTCCCTTTGTTACAATTGTTATCTTTCCACTCTTACACTTGAAGAACTCTTAACATACACTTCTAACCTCTTTTCACAAAACTACCTACACTATTACAACACTTGTACCCACTATTTCTCCCAAATAGCTCAAGAATTACTTGTAATCAATGTAGAAGTCTCTCATTCTTTAATTCAAGCTTAGGGGTATTTATAGTTGCCCAAAATCTGCTTCCAACAACTTTCCAACGGCTATTTTCTGTTTACTGGAAAACTAGCCGTTGGACCTTCAGACGGCCGCTGCTAACTTCTGTGTCCTATGTTGCGTCCGGTCTCTGAAGGTATTCGTTCGGATGTCCGAGGATGCATCCAAACATGCTTCCGATCGGAGCAAAGTCTTCCGGAAATATGATCGGACGCTATTCTTCGTCCAAGACTGCTTCAAATTCTTTGTGTTGGACGATTACCATCGTCTGAAGCTCTGTCTTACGAACAGTCATTTGCGTCTGTGGAGTCTTCTGGTTGTTTTGTTCAGACGATCATTTGAGGCCGAACCTAAATGTTTTTCTACACACTTGTTTTCAAACCATTAGTGCGATTTGGTCATCATCATAACTGGGGTTCAACAATCTCCCCCTTTTTGATGATGATAAATCAATTGGACAAGTTTAAAAAAAACCAAAAAATATGAAGCATAAGTTAAGAAGTTTTGTCCATTATTTTCTCCCCCTTTTGACATCATCAAAGCATAAGAGAGATAATGCAATATAAGCTCCCCCCTTAGTTTGTTCTCCCCCTTGAAAGGCGAATATAATTCAATATGAGTACATGAAGAATAAGTCAAGTTATGCAAAACGATTCTTCCCATCAAGAATATATATTCAAGTAGATATGAGGGAATTCATGCAAAGAATTGGGATCAAAACAATTTTCGCTCATTCCTCACCGAAAAAAACATCATCAAAACAATGAAGCATGTGTGATGCAATTTTTTGCAAAATAATCAAAAAATAAATTGAATGCACCCCCTTTCTTTTAAAAGTAGTGACTTATTATAGACAAAAAAATTGGGGATACATATTCCATATCATTCTAAACAAAAGTTCAATCACATAGATGAGTAACATTCAAGAGAACATAGTTCAACTTAATAAATGAAAGCACATTCTTAACACAAAATTTTAGATGTTACCCATTTTAATGTCATCTTAGCTCATATGCCTTGAACACCCTTCATTGATAATCTATCTTGAATTCTTTGGTGCTCTCCAAGCATACCTACATGCAAAGTTAAGCAACAACTTTTGGCACCCAAAGTTTCTTGGGTCCAATTGGATTAGTAACATGCTTAATCATCCAAATAGAATTTATTCCCAATTTTTCATTTCTTTTAACATAACAATTTTTCTTTATATGGCCTTGTTGATGAAAATAATTACAAATAATATTCTTATTGCCATAAAATGAAGATTTAGATTTTACAAAGCATAAATCATCCTTTTTAAAGGTGATAAAATTTTTGTTCAAAAAAATATTTTCTTTCTTTTTTTTCAAAATATCATCAAGATCATCTAATCTCTTCTTCAATGAAACTTGTTCTTCCATGTATCTTGGTTTTTTCAACAAATTTTTTTCTTCAAAACATCATTTTCTTTTGTCGAAGAATTATTTTCAGGCACAAGTTTTGAGTTGGCACTCAATAAAGTATTAACTTTAATTTTTAACTCTTTGTTCTTAGCATATAATTCTTTCAAACTTGCATGCATTTTAAAAATAAATGATTCAACATCATCATCATCATTATCACATGAATCATCACAAGAATCACAACTAGACGATACCTCATTATTGCCAAGTGCCATAAAAGCCATTTGAGCCTCCTTTTGTTCTTCTTCAACTTCTCCATCCGAATTGCAATCATCCCAAGTGATTTGGAAGTTGTTGAAGTGAGGCTTCCTTGAGTCTTTTCTCCTTTTTGATGAAGCTTTAAATGCTATGCTTCTTTTCCCCTTTGCCTCCTCATCTTGTACCTTGTATTTCAACTTCAATTCAAAGGTGGTTAGAGAATTGATCAATGAATCAATAGGCAAAGAATTTAAATTTTTAGATTAGCTTCTATGGCAATAGATTTAGGTTCCCATTCCTTAGGTAGAACATTCAAAAAATTTCTATTCTTTTCACCCAAGGAATATTCTTTACCCAAACCTTCCAAATCCTTTACAATATCATTGAACCTACAGTACATTTTGTCAATGTTCTCATGAGGTTTCATTTTGAAGGATTCATATTTAGCCACAAGAAGTGACTTCTTTTGCTCTCTAATATCTTCATTTCCTTCATGGATTTCTTTCAATTTGTCCCATATCTCCTTGGCCGATTTTCAACCTTTTACTTTGGAAATTCATTTGCATCCAAACCATTATACAAAATATTTATGGCTTTTGCATTTAAAGATAAATTTATTCAATCTTGTGCATTTAACTCGTATCTAGTCTTAGGCCTTAATCTATGAGTATTTTCATTAAGAATATTAGCTTCTAAAGGACCTTCATAAATAATATACCATAAATCAATATCAATAGATTGAACAAAAATTTTCATTCTATCCCTCCAAGTAAAAAAATAAAATTAATGCCATTAAACATGGGAGGTCTAGTGACAGAATGCCCTTCCAAAAACAAAGCATTATCGGTTGCCATTATCTTTACTCTAATGCAATTTAAGCAAAATAAATAGACCAATGCTCTGATACCAATTGTTGGCCCCAAACAGCAACCTAAGAGGGGGTGAATTTGGTTATTTCTAAAACAAACCTTTTGATGTGCTTAATAAGAAATGCAAACTTTATGCACCAAATAAAAAACTTAAGCATAAATGAATACAATAGATATTCAACAATTTAAGCTTAAAAAAGAAATAAGAAGATTGAGATTAAGAGTATCAAACCAAACTCCCAAGCTTCTCAAGCTTGGAGCTTACAACCACAAAGAGCTTCTTACAAGGCAACTACAAGGTTCTCAACTTGAAGTTTAGCTACTAAAAGTCTCTTCAAAGTAGGTGAGACAATAACCTCTTGTACACAAATGAGGATCACTCTTGCTCACACTAATTTCCTTTAGTTGAGTAGCCAGGAGTTTTACACTCACAACCTCCCTTTGTTACAATTGTTATCTCTCCACTCTTACACTTGAAGAACTCTTACACTTCTAACCTCTTTTCACAAAACTACCTACACTATTACAACACTTGTACCCACTATTTCTCCCAAATATCTCAAGAATTACTTGTAATCAATGTAGAAGTCTCTCATTCTTTAATTCAGGCTTGGGGGTATTTATAGTTGCCCAAAATCTGCTTCCAACAACTTTCCAACGGCTATTTTCTGTTTACTGGAAAACTAGCCGTTGGACCTTTCAGACGGCCGCTGCTAACTTCTGGGTCCGACGCTGCGTCCGTTCTCTAAGGGTATTCCTTCCGACGTCCGAGGATGAGTCCGAACATGCGTCTGATCGAAGCAAAGTCTTCTGAAAATATGATCGGACGCTGTTCTTCGTCCGAGACTGCTTCAAATTCTTTGTGTCGGACGATGGTAATCGTCCAAAGCTCTGTCTTACGGGCAGTCATTTGCATCCATAGCTGAAGAGTCTTCTGGTTGTTTTGTTCGGATGATCATTTGCATCCAAACCTACCTGTTTTTCTGCACACTTGTTTTCAAACCATTAGTGCGATTTGGTCATCATCAAAACATGATTAACATAACTGGGGTTCAACAAAGATAAGGTAGGGAAATTTTTGATTCAAGAAATGCAAGGCTAGGAGTCTTCTTCAATATCAAGAAACCATCCAGCTTTATTATTCACGTCATAGATGTCTTCAACGCCCATCTAATCTTCTGCTCCACCGTATTGACTCTCTTCAAAGTTTTTCTCTTGAGTTCTCTAGCATCCTCCATGGGCCCAGTTCATCCTACCTATCCTTGTTCTACTTGAGTTGTCCCTACATGTGGTGTATAGAAATGTTGTCCTTGGGAATCTCCATAGTACCAAGCAGGTGGTGGCGGTGCAAATGTTGTGCCATGAGAGCCATGTTCTGGTGAATAAGCATCTTATTATAGTACCCATAAAATTCATTCTTTTCTTTTTCACTGTTGTGGTGCATTGAACACAATTCCAGGCTGCATGATGTTGGATAAAGTCGGTTGAGATAATGGTTCGACAGTTTACTAATGCTTTACAGCCTCATTAATCTAATTTTGCATATCCTTCTTATTGTTCCAATCCCTCTCAAATGTTTAAGGCTCTCCTGGGATAATCGGGCATCTTACATCAATAAATAAAAGTAGATCAACTCTGAAGCTAGGACTATTTGTTGATCCATTAGATATGAGCCTCTTTCGCTTCAAGCTCCCAAGATTAAGTGACATGCCTTCCAAAATAGCATAAACAAGCAAAGCTTTATCCTTTTGTACAATACAGACTGCATCGGAAACCCAAATCTTGCCACTCACAAAGTAAATCCATATCTTGAGCAAAAGTTTAAGACCCTTACGAGGCAATCTCAACTAAGAAGTACCGGCAGTATTCATGAACCAATCCACTTCTAGTTCACTCAATCGGTTCTTAATTGCCTCCATGTCCTTCCTACTCCTTAAGAACAGTGAGTTGTACATTGATCATGAGAGAAATCAGGCAAATTATAAAAAGCATTGATTTTCTTAGCAAAAAAATCTACAAAGAAAACTCGTACTCTACACTTTCCATCTACTAAATTGCAAAGACAACAATGAAATTCCTTTAATAATTTAGTGTAGCCCAGTTTAACTCCCTCATTGAAGTGCCCTCAATTTCTTCCCATCAATTATGCCTCAAGTTCCAATCTAATATGTTCAAGGTCACCCCAATTTCCTGACAAATCAAATACTCACTCCTTAACAACATCAAGCTTTTGATAAGAATAAAAAATCTCTTAAGTTCTCGTACTTACAAAAACCAAGTCCTCGCTAAATTCAAAAACATTTTCACATGGCCCCTCATCAAATTTATTTTCTTTGAAGACTCTTCACTTCTCCTACCTTTACCACCTCTAAACACATCCCTCGGCATAATGGTCAAATGAAAACAACAGATTTATCAAGCTAAAAGTCCCAAAATACACTTGCAATTAAGGAAAGCTTCGCAAACAACACAATTTCAATTCTTCAATAGCACAACATATTTAAGCGAATTAATGATAATTTTCCAAAATTCCACAATAAATATGACAAACCCATACAATATCAAACCAATTCAATCAACAAGATAACAAACCCAACTCAAAATCTTAAGTCACAAAATTGAAATCTACCAAATTCGAAGGAAAATGCAGCAATAATGTCCAAAATCAAGATTCAAATACTTCAAGAGTGTTTCTAGAACAATAATAGTCATGTTCTTGAGTACAATTGATAAAATTTTGCTCGAAATTTGCAGCCTAATTTGGCTGTTGTGAAGCCCCTCAAAACCCTTGAAACTTGTCCTTGAATCTTTGTGAAAATCATTATTCTTAGCACTTTGATAAATGAAATCACGTTTTTAAATGGCTTGGTGGGTTGGTTTGTGCGATTTTATGGTGAATTTTATAAGATGTATAGGAGTTTTAGGGAGAGAAGAAGAGAGATGTGACGAGGAATGGGAGTAGGGTTTCGGAAGAGAAGAATGAGAAGGATGTGGCAGAAAATTGTTTTTAAGTTATCTGTCTAACCCTAGATATAGCAATATCGATTTTGCACCACAAACCGACATCGCAACATGTAGTCGAAGAATTTTTTGGTTCAGGGTCCATATCATGATATCAATTTTGGTATCGTGATGTGGGACACAATGCTGGAAAATCTAAAATCCTAGAAGTTCAGGCTATATCGTGGTATGGGATTCCATATCAAGATATGGAGTGAACTTCTTCAAAGGCAAATCTCTACTCTAAGTCAAAATTTTGAAACTTTACAAACAATATCTAGACATGGACGTCTTAACCAATGCAAATAAAAAAATTTACACTAAACCAATATTTTGCCAATCCATCTCCACTTCAAGCCAAGCCTTTCCATCACCTACAACATGAAAAATAAAAGTTTTAGTGAACAATTTCTCTTTAATTCCTTAGCAAAATTTATTCAAAACATAAGGAAACACTTAGCTAAAGAACCTAAATTCAACCAAAATTAACCTAATCAAACAACATCAAATTTTAACAAGAACTAAAGCTGAAAACAACACAAAACACTCAATTAAAGATTGGGTTGCCTACTAATAAGTGCTTGTTTAAAGTCATTAACTTGACTATGGCATGGAGTTAATCAAATGAAAAAATTAAGGATGGTTGGCCATCCTTTCCCTTTTGGTCTCCATGCAAAGAACTTGACTTCCCTCTTATCAACCAAGAACAATTGCTTTCCGGCCTTCACATGGATGTGGCTTTTCTTACAAGTACTCGCTACAGCTCAAGGAGCAAACCACATATGCTTGGCACTTAACTCTTGATCCTTTTTCACGTCATTACCAACATCGGGTTGTTTTTCATTCAATTGATTCTTCGAGCCATTCTTTGATTTATCCTCCAACTTGAGTGGCTCGTCTTCCTCATTTTTTAGTGCATCTTCATTTAACCTATCAACAAAAGAGTCAAATTCTTCAAACATTGGAACATTAGGTGGTACTCATTTGATTCAAAGACATTGAATCCAAAATTTTCATTTTCAATTAGGAATGTCAACTTTCCTTAATTCATTTCTATCATTGCATCTATAGTTGATAGAAAGGTCTCAACAAGATCAATGGAATATTTGAATTTTCTCACATCTCGAGCATTAGTAAATACACCAAAAAATGAGTTTATCCACTTGTACTAAAACATCCTCCAATAAGCCATACGGTTTCCTTTCAAACATGTCCGCCAATTGGAGAGTGATTGTTGTACACTTTGCATTTGTGCTTAGACATCACATTTATGCTTGCACCCAAGTCACATAATGCTCGATTCAATGTATAGCCCCTAATATTCACTGGTATTGAAAAACTACAGGGATCTTTCAACTTAGGCGGCAATTCCTTTTGCACTATAGCACTACACTTTGCATTGAGACACACCTTTTTTTCATCATCCCACTTTCTCTTCTTAGCTATAATCTCCCTTATGAATTGGCATAGTATGGTATCTTTGTGAATGCTTCAAGTAAGGAAAATTGATGTGGAGTTTTTCAAATACCTCAAGGAATTAGTTGAGTTGTTTATCCTTGCCTTCCTTCCTTGTGTCGAACAATCTTTGTGGAAACGATATTTTCACTGAAAAGTATAGATTCAAAGGTTCCCTCAAATTTTCACCTTGCTCTTTCTCCTCTTTTGAAATTTGATCTCATTCTTCTCATTCATCTCCTTGTCATCACTTTTGACATCAATTTGATCTTAAACAACCTTGGTGTTTGCCTCAGGTAGAGTGTAAACTAAACCATGTAATAAAATAAATTCCACTAAACCTATTCCTCTCCTCTCACCCCGCTAGTATACATGGTAGGTAGTAATATATGGCAAGTAAGTATGTCCACAGAATTGTTGGTTTAGTAATTATCGAAACTTAAAGGTCATTCTATAGTTAGGCTAAACAATAATAGAAGGGATAGTATCTAACTTATCTAAAGAAAGCAAGCAATATTACTTCTTAATTAGATCACTAGATTAACTAAAACCAAATGAGAATTAGAAAGCAAATAATCCTAAATTGACTGAGGAAAGCAAAAAGAGAACATGAAAAGAAAGAGAACTCCATTTTCTAATAAATAATACTCTATAATTTGTAAAGAAAACTAGATTAAAACTAAATATTTTTAGGTTTTTGATTATGTAAAAGAAAGCCCACTAAAAATACTAGAAATTAAAGCAAGGAAATGAAGATTTTTGAATAAAAGGAACTAAATTGGCAAGAACCCTAAAAACTTCAAGGAAAACTTTAAATGGAAGTAACTTGATTTACTAGAAATTTAAAACGAAAGCATGTGAAAATTATATCCACTTGAAGCTAATGAAAAACCCAATAAGATTAAACAATCAAAATTTAAACTTGCTAAGACTTGAAGACAATATCTAAAGACAATTAAAGAGGACTTTGATTAAGAAAATGAGTCTTGAAAGCTAAAAAAGCACCACTAATCTACTCTAAACTAAAAATACCAACTACACCCTAACTATGTGTTTCCTATACTAATTCCTACTTACTACTTAATACAAGTCTGGAACATAAGGATTAATAGAGCTTTAAAATTACAAAAGTTAGCAAAATATATTGCTAAAATGCGTGTCCATATCACGATATGGCAATGATTTTGTGATGTGGCATTCAAATTTAAAATTCCAACTTTCGTGCCCATATACCGATATTGAATCGATATTACGATATGGAGTGCAATCTCAGCATCTTTGATTTTCTCTTTTGCCCTTCTTCTCGCGAATGCTCCATATCCTTTATTCTAAACTTGTAAAAATATTCAAAACCCTAAATTAGTGACAAATTAAGATATAATTACTACTAAAATAATGATATTTGTACAAATGCAAAGAAAAATACTAAATGCAACAAAACTAAATAAAAACACAAAAATCTATCTTAAAATGCGTAAAATACTAACAATAGGCTAAGTTAAATATGTAACCTATTTTCTCTACAATGACGAATTAGGAAGATCTTGGCCCAAGGTTGTCAATCTTATGCTTCCTCTTCAATTCTTCCTAAAAGACAAGGAAACCCGTAGTCTAATTTTGCATCCCCAAGAGGGAAGGTGAAATTACAATGTCGTCTTTAGGTCCTAGAGACCCTTATTTATAGGTTTTGAGAGTTACAAAGTGTAGGGCTCTGAACAAGTTTCTAACGTACCGAAACGGGCCCAAAACGGATCCTCGAAACCACATAAAATTGCAAAGCTCATCTTTGGCTTGTTTCTGCTCGAATCTAAGCACCTCTCCTAGCCTCCAGGCAAGGCTGCACCTAGAGAGAAGTCCCTAGGTGTGCTCCCAGCCTATTGGCTTTGTTGTACCCACGATTCTACTAGCCATGTCTTGGATTCGTTTCGTTTTGCGTTGTTTTCGTCCATTTGACCTCTGATTGATACCAAATCTACAAAAACACATTGAAACACTAAATAAGTATATTTAAACATTAGAAACACATAAACTAATATTGTTACTAGTCCCGAGTATAACAAAACAAAACACAAAAGATTCATTAACCTTCTTCAATGCATCATAGTTGTAACAAGATAAAACGAAGCAAGTTGAGAAATGAACACAACATCTATATAAGAGAACATTGCTAATCCACCCCTATTTCATCATCATGAAAGTGTCAACTCTCCATTCATAAAAGCATATATTACTCCCACACTAATCAGTGAAAACCCCATTGAATAAAATTTTACCAAATGACAAACATGCTGGAAGAAATTCGCACACACAATACTCAATAATACAAATGAACTCAAACCAATAATCAAGTAGGTCATTAAAGCTTGTAACGTAGGCTAAGAGATAAAGTTAGGATATATATTTAGATAAGAGTAGCTCATATCACCTTAGACATGTTAGTGAAAAACTTGAACAAAATTTCATTAGAACATTCCCCAACAACCCTAGCATTTAACCAACAATCACTTTTGAATGAAAAATTGTACCCTCTTTATTACATCGACAAGTCACATAGAAGGAATTGTCCTTCTTTATTCATAAAACTTGACACCAACATACTTAACATAGACTTAGAAGGAATTGTCCTCTCCTTTTTTTTTCATTTCTTCTTCTTTTTTTCTCAACATTTTTTCTTTTTTCAACTGGTTTTTCCTTTTTTTTTTCCCTTTTTTTTAACAAAATATTACAAAACATTAAGGATTATTACAAATTTTAAAGTCATAGATTTGACTTTCTCCCCCAACAAACATATCTCATGTCTTTCCCAACCATCTAGAACATCGTATTCATAGTATTGATTTGCACACCACTAACACAAACTACCAAGGTGATGGGTAAAAAAGAAGGATAAAATAGAAGAGTAAGCCGGCTGAATAACATGGATAAACAAGAATTAAGGCTCATAAAGCTCAAAAGGGGGACACTAAGGCAAAATGTCAATTAGGTCTACTTTTTGGCTCAAATGATCCAAAGAACTTGCCTAAATCATTTCCTTTCCTTGGTGTAAAATTCACTCATACTTCTCTTGCAAGTAACAAATCAAACACAATTCCAATGAATGTCACAAGCAAGGCAAATATCTCATGGCAATCATGATAACACCCATTGAAAATTCGCTCACTTTCACACTTCACTCAAGGGAATATATTTAAGTGTGTAGTGGTAACACTTTCACAATTCAAAGGGATTAAAGAACAAAGAAAGCTTAGATACACTTTAATCCATTAGTCAAGCAAGCATTAGTCCCCTTGAAACATAATTAACTCATGATACATACTCACAAAAGTTAATGAATACAAAAAAAAAAAAAACTACTACTAAAAATGGAAAATCTTTTTGGTGAACCCACTACAATACTTCAACCAAAGAGGGTATAGAAATATAGAAGGCTTCCATATGGTAGCTAGGAAGTCTTTTATACAGTCAGATCGTCGAGACTTATAAAACACATAAAACGTAAAAGAAAAACAAATACACTACACTGCCATAAACCCATGAACTAAACAAAAAATAAAAAGAACAAAATACTCTTATGCCAAAACACAACCCAAAAAATAACGAAAGAACATGAAAAATTAAAGACATTGAATACTCTCCTCATAACCCCACGGTGGCTTAGGAATGTTCAGATAAAATGCACCCATCACCCATTGGGAAGCACCATAAGAAAGCCAAGATAACATTGCTATCTTTGTACTGTCGTATCCATGCTCAAGAAATTCAGCATCCCGATGGTAGCTACATGCAATATTGGTCACAATATTAGAAGGCATCTTCTCATCAAACTCTGGCTTTAGGTGGCACACCTCAACCTCATTTACATGGATTGGTTCTTGAAGTATTGGTAAAGGTAAAATTTCTAGAGAAAGTTTTTCTAGAAGAGCTACATCTATATCATATGATTCATTCAACATGTAATCAATGATATCTTGCTCTACTATATTTTTGGATATGCCCTTCTCATCCTCTCCACCATATGGATCGCCAGTTTCACTTGGCTCTACACGTTGCTTCTCTAATATTATCACTACTGCAATGAAGGGATATTGTCTCTACATGATTGTACCATTAGTGCAATTTTGATGTTGCAGTAGCAAGTTGTCCAATTTGCTCCCCCAAACTATGTATTGCCTTATTTTAAATATTCAACCTAATTGTCGCCATTGATTCAAAATATCTCACTATTATGCCCTCAAGGTTGGTTTTTTCTTCCATGCAAGATCATGCATCGTCTAGACATGGTATTGCTACATTTGATAGATTTGAATAGTATTGCTGATATGGGTTTCACGAGTACTCTGAATACTTCCCCCAAGTAGGATTGTATGTATTATTATGCAAACATGCTCACCTATTGAAGGAATTTGAATGGTTTGCATAATCATAGGAAGGAAAATCATATATGTTACCTATTGGATATTAATAGATATAATGATTGCCACCATGAATATTATAGGTATTTTCTACTTTTAAGAAATTGCTGACCATCCTATTTAATGCTTCTAGATGAACTACCAATTCCGAGTACATATTATAACCATAAGCACGAGAAATTTCTTCAATTTACCAAGGATATGAATTTTAATAGATAATAATAATAATAAATTTGTAGCAAAAACAAGAAAACAAATAAAGAACAAATTTTAACTAAGAACTAAGTCCCAGACAACGGTGCCCAAAACTTGTTGCACGATTTATACACATAAGTGCACGTATTGTTCGTAGAAATTCGAAACAAAGCTATTTGAACCCATGCTAACTCTAAGTTTCCTCTCCTGATTTCACTTAAGAATTACAAATTACTCTACAAGTTGATTAGGCATCTAGAGGCATTAAGAATGATACAAATAAGCAAACAAACGTAAGTATTCATATAGAACAATTAAAACCCTAACATACAATCTTCATGTAAAATTTGGAATAAAATCCTAGTTTAGATTTAGTGTAACATAGCAGTCACAAATACATCAAGGATATGTTTACAATCATCATAGAGTAAATAATCACAAATGAAAGAGAAAGAGAAGAAAAACAACTAGTACATGTGTTAAAGAAAAACAACTAGTACATGTGTTATTCATCCTCCGCCTTGATGATTTTCCTTCTCTAGACGATTGACCAACTCCTTATATTTGTATGGCTTCTCTTTACCTAAATCACATATGTTGGCCCCAAAAGCAAACCTAAGAGGGGTGAATTAGGTTGTTTCAAAAATAAACCTTTTTAATGTGCTTAACAGAAATGCAGCAAATAAGCGCTTAAGCACAAATGAATATACTAAATATTCAACAATTAAAGGTTAAAGAACAATTATAAAGACAGAGATAGAGAGTATCAAACCAAACTCCCAAACTTCTCAAGCTGGAGTATTTCCACTAGTAGTGCCTCTTCAAAGAAGGTGAGGCAATAACCTTCTTGTACACAAAGTAGGCTCACCCTTGCACCAACTAAGTCCCTCTAGTTGAGCCAAAGGGTTTTACACAATAACCTTACTTTTTGTAAACTGTTATCCATCCACTCTTACACTTGAAGATCACTCACTAGCCTACAACTTTCTTGCTCACACTAATTCCCTCTAGTTGAGCAAATAGAACTACACTACCCAAACCAATACAATACATAATATTTTAGCCTATTTCTTCCCAAATAGCTCTTACAAGTGTTTGTATTGAATGCAGTAGTTATACTCCCTATCTTTACATTTTCAGACTTGGGGGTATTTATAGAAGCCCAAAAATTGCTTCCAACAACTCTCTAACGGTTATTTTCTGTTTCCTGAGAAACTGGCCATTTGGCCTTTCGGACGGCCGATGCTGTGAGTGTGCGTCCGAACGAACTAGCCGTTGGACCTTTCGAATGTGCGATGCATGGCCTTTGCGTCCGATCTCTGAGGGTATTCGTTCGGACGCCCGAGGATGTGTCTGGTCCATGCAATGTCTTCTGGAAGTATGATCGGACGCTATTCTTCGTCCGAGGCTTCAGGTCCTTTGTGTCAGACGATTATCATCATCCGAAATTGTCTTCCTTTCGAACAATCATCAACGTCCTTAGAGTTTTACAGGACTCTGAAGTAGTTGTTTTCTTGATTGTGTTAGGACAGTCATTTACGTCCGAAACTCCCTATTTTTCTGCACACTTATTTTCACACTATTAGTGCGATTTGCTCATCATCAAAACATGATTATCATAACTGGGGTTCAACAATCTCCCCCTTTTTGATGATGACAAATCAATTGGGAAATTCAAAAAACAACCATAAAATATGAAGTACAAGACAAGAGAATTTGTCCATTATATCTCCGCCTTTTGGAATCATCAAAACATAATAAAATTAATGTAATTTAAGCTCCCCCTGAGTTTATTCTCCCCCCTTAAAAGGTGAAAAAAATTAAAGTGAGTACAAAGAGAATGCTCCCCTTACTTTTGCAAATAGTGACTTACTATAAACAAACAATTGGGGATACTTGTAACCAAGTATTCTAAGAAAATTTAAACATATAGTTGAAAAAATATTTAAGAGATCACAGTTCACATTAGCAAGTGAAAGCACAATTTTGATAAAAAGTTTAAATGTTACCCTATTTTAATGTCATCTTAGCTCATATGCCTTGAACACCCTTCATTGATAATCTATCTTGAATTTCTTGGTGCTCTCCAAACATACCTACATGCAAAGTTAGGCAACAACTTTTGGTATCCAAACTTTCTTGGGTCCAATTGGGTTAGTAACATGCTTAATCAACCAAATAGAATTTATTCCCAGTTTTTTATTTCTTTTAACATAACAATTTTTCTTTATATGGCCATGTTAATGACAATAATTACAAATAATATTATTATTTTCATAAAAAGAAGATTTAGATTTAACAAAGCACAAATTATTTTTTCAAACGGTGATAAAATTTTTGTTCAAAAACATATTTCTCGTTCTTTTCTTTTCAAAAACATTTTCTTTCTTCTTTTTCAAAATATCATCAAGATCTTCTAATCTCTTCCTCAATTAATCTTGTTCTTCCATGATCTTGGTTTTTCCAACAAATTTTCCTTCAAAACATCATTTTCTTTTGTGAAAGAATTATTTTTATTCATGCACAAGTTTTGAGTTGGCACTCAATAAAGTATTAACTTTAATTTTTAACTCTTTGTTCTTAGCATATGATTCTTTCAAACTTTCATGCATTTTAAAATTAAATGATTCAACATCATCATCATCATTATCACATGAATCATCACAAGAATCACAACTAGACGATACCTCATTATTGCCAAGTGCCATAAAAGCCATTTGAGCCTCCTCTTGTTCTTCTTCAACTTCTCCATCCGAATTGCAATCATCCCAAGTGATTTGGAAGTTGTTGAAGTGAGGCTTCCTTGAGTCTTTTCTCCTTTTTGATGAAGCTTTAAATGCTATGCTTCTTTTCCCCTTTGCCTCCTCATCTTGTACCTTGTATTTCAACTTCAATTCAAAGGTGGTTAGAGAATTGATCAATGAATCAAGAGGCAAAGAATTTAAATTTTTAGATTCTTCTATGACAATGGATTTAGGTTCCCATTCCTTAGGTAGAACATTCAAAAAATTTCTATTCTTATTTTCACCCAAGGAATATTCTTTACCCAAACCTTCCAAATCCTTTACAATATCATTGAACCTATAGTACATCTTGTCAATATTCTCATGAGGTTCCATTTTTAAGGATTCATATTTAGACACACTCTTTTGTTCTCTAATATCTTCATTTTTGCTTCATGGATTTCTTTCAATTTATCCCATATCTCCTTGGCCGATTTGCAACCTTTTACTTTGGAAAATTCATTTGCATCCAAAGCATTATACAAAATATTTATGGCTTTAGCATTTTAAGATAAATTTACTTTATCTTGTGCATTTAATTCTAATCTAGTCTTAGGCTTTAATCTATGAGTATTTTCATCAAGAATATTGGCCTCAAAAGGACCTTCATGAATAATATACCACAAATCAATGTCAATAGATTGAACAACAATTTTAATTCTATCCCTCCAATAAACAAAATTTATTTCATTAAACATGGGTGGTCTAGAAATAAAATGCCCCTCTAAAAACAAAGCATTAGCATTGATTGCCATGATCTTTACTCTAATCCAATTTAAGCAAAATAATGAAACCAATGCTCTGATACAAATTGTTGGCCCCAAAAGCAACCAAAGAGAGGGGTGAATTAGGTTGTTTCAAAAACAAATCTTTATAATGTGCTTAATGAAAATGCAACAAATAAACGCTTAAGCACAAATGAATATAATAAATATTCAACAATTAAAGCTTAAAGAACAATTATAAAGATAGAGATAGAGTGTATCAAACCAAACTCCCAAGCTTCTCAAGCTAGAGTATTTCCACTAATATTGCCTCTTCAAAGAAGGTGAGGCAATAACCTTCTTGTACACAAAGTAGGCTCACTCTTGCACCAACTAAGTCCCTCTAGTTGAGCCAAAGGTTTTTACCCAATAACCTCACTTTTGTACACTGTTATCCGTCCACTCTTACACTTGAAGATCACTCACAAGTCTACTCTTTCTCACACTAATTCCCTCTAGTTGAGCCAAGAGAACTACATACCGCAAACCAATACAACACACAATATTTTAGCCTATTTCTTCCCAAATAGCTCTTACAAGTGTTTGTATTGAATGCAGTAGTTCTACTCTCTATCTTTTACATTTACAGACTTGGGGTATTTATAGAAGCCCAAAAATTGCTTCCAACATCTCTCTAACGGCTATTTTCAGTTTCCTGAGAAACTAGCCATTTGGTCTTTCGAACAGCCGATGGTATGAGTATGTGTCCGAACGAACTAGCCGTTGGACCTTTCGGACATGCGATGCATGGCCTATGCGTCTACTCTCTGAGGGTATTCGTTCGGACGTCCGAGGATGCATCCAAACCTACCTCTGGTCCATGCAATGTCTTCTGGAAGTATGATCGGACGCTATTCTTCATCCAAGGCTTCAGGTCCTTTGTGTCGGACGATTATCATCGTCCAAAATTGTCTTCCTTTCGGACAATCATCAACGTCCGTAGAATTTTACTGGTTGTTTTCTTGATTGTGTTCGGACTATCATTTCACGTCATACGTCCAAAACTCCCTATTTTTCTGCACACTTGTTTTCAAACTGTTAGTGCGATTTGGTCATCATCAAAACATGATTATCATAACTAGGGTTCAAAAACATAAACTCTACAATGAATAATATGAAGATCTTGGTTCAAGGTTATCAATCTTGAACCTTTTCTTCAATTCTTCTTGAAAACCAAGAGAACCGTAGTCTAATTTTGCAACCTTCCAAGAGGGAGGCTAAAATTAGAACATGATTTTTAGGTCCTAGAGACCCTTATTTATAGGTTTTGAGAGTTACAAAGTGTACGGCTTGAAATAAGCTTCGAAACACACCAAAACAGCCCAAAAACGAACACCCGAAACCAATTAAACTGGAAAAACTCGTCTTGGGCTTGTTGCTGATTGAACATATGCATCTCTCCCAGGCTCTAGACAAGCTTGCACCTAGAGGGCTATTCCTGGGTGTGGCTACGCCCATGTCTTTGCTAGCCATGTGTTCGATTCTCTCTGTTTTGCTTCGTGCTTTCATCTGTTTGACCTCCAATTGATCTCAAAGTTATAACAACACATTAAAACATCTAAATAAGTGTAATTAAATATTAAAAATACAATAACTAACATTTTGGAATAAAAACACTAAAATGACCAAGTTACCTCTATTTACAAAACAAGACACCTAAGGAACTTATTAAAAGCCAAGCTAAAATGCATGTAAATAACTCTCTTTTGGAGATTTAGCATGCATCCAATGCCTAGTTATGTAGTACATTTTTTTAGCAAGATTAAAATTGAGAAAAGCAAAATTGTAAAGCTGACTAAACACTGTAGTGTAGTATTAAAAAGTAAGTTGCCATCCAAGTAAAAAGATTAAGGGAGTTTTACCATTCCTTGTTCCATTGGTGACTGTACTTGTTCTAAGGCATTGTGTGATTTAGGAGAAAGTATAAATTTGATGTTATGCTCTATTTTTATAAAACATAGCCTAAGTTCAGTTGGAGAAATGGAAGATATGTTACAATTTGATAGTAAATCATTTTGTTAAGCAAATTATAAGAATAATAGAGGATTTGTTGATTAGAATAGGTGTATTTACTTTTTCGGCAAATTTCTTTTTGTAGGACATACTTTAGTTGATGATTAGCATGGGAGATTAATTTTGAGGGTGAATGATGAGAAAGTGACTTTTGATATAAACAATTTGTTGAAATATCCATCTGATTTCTCATCTTGTTCTGTTGTTATTGAATTTTAGAATGATTCTAATGAACATTTTAAGACTATGCAGGAAGATGTAGTGAATGAATATACCTCGAGGTAAGGGATGGAGGGTTTTCAGTCAGCCAATGAAAATTTTGAGCAAGAGGATGGTGACTAAGAGGAGATGGAAGAGAGGGAGTCTTCATCTCCTGAAGAAAAGAGAAAACTCCAAAACCTAAACAATGGCCTTCTCATCACAAATACCCTTCACCTCTTGAAATTGATATTTTCTTTGTTATTATTTTATCCATCCATATAGTTGAGGTGGATAATAGAACAAAAGAGCTACTAAAGATGTTGCGGAGGCAAAAAAATTGGAAGGGATGGACCACTGATGATATCAAAGGCATACCACCACCGATTTTCATGCATAAAGTTCTCATAGAAGATAATCTCAAGCCTATGACACAACATGATGCGAACCCCGTGCGCAATCGACTTGATGCCACGAAACCTAACAATTCAAGATGGCACCAAAACCCCAAGGACCGACTCCATGCGAACCCCTTGCGTGATCAACTTGATGCCACAAAACCCAACAATTCAAGATGGCACCAAACCCCAAGGATCAACTCCAAAGTTGGTCACAAGAATTTGGACAGCAAACACACAAACAAGAACAATAAACAACACATAAGAATCAAGCAAGAATTCAACCTGTTGTCTATAACGAGACAAGAACCAAACTCTTGACAAGATTTAAAGCAAAAATTGACCCGTTGCCTATATGAATTCGGCAAGAACAGAATCTATAAGTCGGTTAGAACAGTCACTGTTGCTCAAGCGATGATCCCAACAAAGTCTTAATCCAAAGGCTAAAAGAAAGAACTTTTTCCTCACGAAAAAAGATGAATATTATTGATAAAAATATGCTTTAATTCGTCCATATAATACTGCATATTTATAGGCTTAATAAAGTCCTAAAAACTAGCTTAAAACCTCCTCAAAAAGTAGTGCTAGGGTTCAGCCATAAGTGGCCCCAAGATTTTGGCTAAATGGGCCTTATTAAGGCTAATTAATGAGCCTAAAAACTAAGAACTAAATCACAACTAAACTCGAATTAAACCAGCCCAATTTACACAAACTTAAACTACTATTGGGCTTCATATAATATTAGAGTAAACACAAACTACTGGACTTCTCCATTATGTATTTGGACTTGAAGAATGTTCCTATCAGAGTTACAAGCCTGTTCTACTTCTAGTTTGTTTTGGACGGCTTCCTCGTCAAGAACACCTCGAACCAAACTTTGCATGGCTTGTTGGATTCTCTGTGAACGTGCCCTTGTAACGTTGTTGGTCCAATTGGCACTTGCAATGACTCTTTACGAACCTTAGTGAAGCTTGAAGATGCCCCTTGACTCGTATCATTCCCTCCCTCCTCAAAATAATTCGTCCTCGAATCCAAACCTTCATCAAAATCAAAAGAAAAAAGGTCAGAAACATTAAACGAAGCACTAACATTATACCACTAGGAAGATCAAGCTTGTTAGCATTGTCGTTAATGTATTCCAAAATTTGGAATGGTCCATCTCCCAGAGGGGCTATCTTAGATTTCCTTAAGTTGGGAAACCTTTCCTTACGCCAATGAACCCAAACCCAATCACCAGGTTCAAATACAACCTTCGTGCGGCCTTTATTTGCTCTTTTAGCCACATGCTCATTGGCGTCCAAAATGTGTTGCCTTACTTTCTCATGGATTCATTTGACGAATTCTGCCTTTTTCTTACCATCTATATTGGCAAACTCAGAAACAGGTAAGGGCAACAAATCCAATACAGCAAGAGGGTTAAAGCCATAAACTATGCATTCAAATGGAAAATAATTAGTAGAAGAATGCATAGAACAATTATATGCAAATTCAATGAATGCAATGCACTCTTCCCATGACTTTAAATTCCGTTTAATCATAGCACTCAACAATGTACCTAAAGTTTGATTAACCACTTCAGTTTGACCATCAGTTTGTGGGTGACAAGTAGTTGAAAACAAAAGTTTAGTACCAAGTTTACCCCACAAAAGACTCCAAAAATGGGTAAAAAATTTGGCATCCCTATCACTAACAATTGTTTTAGGAATACCATGAAGACGCACAATTTCCTTGAAAAATAAATTTGCAACGTGAGATGCATCTGCAGTTTTTGTGCAAGGAATGAAATGTGCCATTTTAGAAAACCTATCAACAACAATAAATATACAATCTTTCCCCTATCTAGACCTAGGTAAACCCAATAAGAAATCTCAACCCAAGGATGATTAGGTATGGGTAAGGGCATGTAAAGACCATGTGGTTGCACTTTAGACTTAGCTCATTATCATTCTACAAATCACAAATTTAGAACAAATCTTTTCAAGATCTTTATGCATATGCAGCCAGAAAAAGTGCACTTTCAAAATGTCTAAAGTTTTAAGAACACCAAAGTGCCCCATCATCCCTCTTCCATGTGACTCTCTTACAAGCAATTCACGGAAAGAACATAGTGGAATACAAAGTTTGTTTTCTCGAAAAAGATAATCATCAGGCCTATAAAATTTTTCAAATGTCTTATTTTCACAAGCAGCAAAAATAGATGAAAATTCATGATCATTTGCATACAAGTCCTTAATATGCTCAAATCCAAGAAAACATGCATGCAATGTAGAAATCAAAGCATACCTACGTGATAATGCATCAGCCACAACATTCTCTTTACCATGTTTATATTGAATCACATATGGAAACACATCAATGAATTCTACCCATCTAGCATGCCTTCAATTCAACTTATTTTGGTCTTTTAAATGTTTCAAAGATTCATGACCAGTTCGAATAATGAACTCTTGATCTTTTGACCACAAATAATGTTGCCAATTTTCTGAAGCCCTAACCAAAGCATACAATTCCTTGTCATAGGTAGAATAATTCAAAGCAGCACCACTCAATTTCTCGCTAAAGTAAGCAATTGGTTGCTTATCTTGCATCAACACGGCACCTACAGCAATAGTAGAGGCATCACATTCAATTTCAAAAGGCTTATCAAAATTTGGCAAAAGCAATAAAGCTGCAGAAGTTAGCTTATCCTTAAGCGTTTGGAACCCCTTTTCTTTCTCAGGCCCCATTTGAATCCAACCTCCTTTTTGATTACCTCGGTCAAAGGTGCAGAAATTATGTTAAAGTCTATCACGAACCTCTTATAGGAACTTGCCAATCCGTGAAAACTTCGCACCCCAGACAAGGAAATGGGAGTTGGCCACTCTTGAATGGATCTCACTTTTCCTTCATCCACTTCAATTCCTTTGGAAGTCACTACAAAACCAGGGAAAACAACTCTATCCAAACAAAATGAACAGATTTCCCTTTTTTTAGGTTAGCATAAAGTTGTTCTTTCCTTAAAACCTCAAGTACCAAATGAACATGTACTAGATTATCTTCAAAAGATTTGCTGTAGATTAAGATGTCATCAAAATAAACTACAACAAATTTACCAATGTAATCTCGCAAAACATGGTTAAAAGCAGTTTTCCACTCATCGCCTTCTTTCATTCGAATTTGATGATATCCACTCTTCAAATCAATTTTAGTGAAAATATTTGAACCATGAAGCTCATCTAACATGTCATCTAATCTAGGAATGGGGTGGCGATACTTTACCGTAATCCGATTTACCGCAGGACAATCCACACACATTCGCCACGAACCATCCTGCTTGGATACCAACAAAACTGGCACGGAACATGGACTAACACTCTCACGTATGCGTCCTTCTGCCAAAAGCTCCTCAACTTGCCTTTGAATCTCCCTTGTTTCCTCTAGACTAGCACGATATGCTGTCTATTTGGATTCACGACTCCTGGAACAAACCAAGTCAATTTGGTGCTCAATCCCACGAATTGGTGGCAATCCTGGCGGAGTCTCTTCGGGAAACATATCCTCAAATTCCTGCAAGAGAGACTTGCAAGAGAATGACCAGAGTTAGCAAAATAATAGGCATAGTATTTTTACGAGCACTCACGACCTCTCTAGGTTTAGCATACAATCTCAATTGTTTATTCTTATCCATCCCTTTAGCCGAATTTTCTCCTATTTCTCTAAGCTGATTGTCAATCACTTTACCTTTTAGCTTACCTTCAGCCTTCAACTTAACATGCTCCTCAAGTGATTTGCGAAGTTGTAATTGCTGTTGATAGACTTTGTTGGTCCCAAAGCAACCTAAGAAGGAGGGCTGAATTAGGTTTCTTAAAAATTATGCTTTCAGACTTTAGTGAGCTTTTTAATTTAAATGCAGATATAATAAATTTACTAGAACAGTAAAGTAAAGAGAGAAAAATTGAACAAATAATACTTCCAAGCCAGAGCAAGCTTGAAGTATCACCAATGTTGAATGCTTCACACACTTGGTGAGCCAATAATGTTTACAAAGTTGGGAACATCTTGATGTGTATAAACTGAAGATTAGTTGAGCCAAGGATCTTACTTACAACCACACTTTCATACAAGATTATCACTCCACTCAAAGTTGAATTTTCACTCACAACTTCACACTAATACAACAATGCACTATAGTCAATTTGCACTCAAATTACTCTTTTCTAAGGCTTGTATTCACTGTATTAGATGATCTTTTCAGGTTATTAAAGCACCTATTTATAAGAGCATTAAATAGTGGTTTCAACTACTTCCTAACAGCTAAGTAATAAATGCACAAAAAATAGTCGTTGGGGTTTCGGACGTCCGAGAGATAAGAGACAGCCGCTACGAGGCGTCCGATCTTCTTTCGATTTTGTTGAGAGGCTTCGTTCGGACGTCTGCATGCGTCCGGTCCTTCGTCCGACAGAGGTTTCGGACGGTCTGGCGTCGAAGGAAAGTTGTTCACTCTTCCAGGTTAAAAAGAGTTGTTGATACACATCTAGATCAAAATAAGGTTTGGAAAACATCAATCTCCCCCTTTTTGATGATGACAAACCTCAATTGGATATGACTAATCAATTTGCAATATATCATAATTGGATATCAATTATCAACATATCAATCATATCAAAGCACAACATATCAATCATATCAAAGCACAATAATATAACTACTCCCCCTTTTGACATCAATCAAAAAGACTCCCCCTTAGATCATGCAAGTAGTTTGATAAAAATGAAACAAGTTTAATACATCCAACTGAAAAGTTCTAATGGTGCTAGAGTCAAGTAAATACATAACCAAGCCACAGAATTGCGGAAAACCAAAAGAAATACTGAAAGGTTCTAATAAGCAGAGAACTGTTGAAATTGCACAAAGTACAAAAGAACTAATGTGAGTCATTGCGCTTTTTGGAGCGCTTTTAAGTCTTTTGTCGTTTGGATGGAATATCTTCAATGGTGGCTTCACAGTCATCCTCCTTCCCAATACGACGTTGCATGATAAAGGAAAACGTATCGTCAACATCTTCATCATCGTCGTCATCGTCATCGGCAGCTCCTTGAGCAGCTTCTGCATTGTCTTCACGTGTATGTTCATCTTCATCGCAATCACTGTCGGAAGATGACTCAAGTGGATATTGGGACTGAAGATTAGCAAATTGAACTTGAGCCGAAGCAGACATGCCAAGACTGAGTGCCTCTTGGAGAATCATTTGACGAGTTTTAAGTCGTTTTAACTTTTGATTTGTGCGACGTTGAAATGAACTGACTTGAGTACTCAGAGAGGTGAGAAGTCCACAGATATGGGAAAGAGATGGTTCAGAAGTAGATGGTTCAGATGTAAGTGGAGGTGGTTGAGGAGTAGGAGAGTGAGGGATCTCTCAAGAGCAAAATCAGACGTGGAGGCATGGGATTGTGATTGTGCAATATCAAAGGCTGCCTTAGTTAGCCATTGATCGTTGAAAAAATGGAGGCCTTTGCGTTCAATGTAGGATTTGTTAAAATAGGGAGGATATTGTTTGTTTCCGCTGAAAGGAATGTTGAGGAAATCAAAAATTTTGGTGAGAAATTTTCCAAAAGGAATGTTTCTTCTGGTATCAGTGAGAAAGAGTTCCTATAGGGAACAAAAAAGATACCCAAAATCAAGAGGAACAGGACGGGAAACTGAGCCCCGAAAAAATGCAACTTGACATTTTTTTTGGCTCAGTACGATGCCCGTCAGTTGGCAATAACAGATTCTCTGACAAGGGTGTACAGGATATTAAGTTCAGGAGCGAGCAATGTAGTTTTGGCTTTAGAGGCCTGCATTAAAATGAATGTTAAAAATTGCTCTAACTTCATCAATATCAAACTGAGTATCATCAGCGGGCCATTTGTCTAACGAAAAGAAATAGGAAAAATCTGAAAAGTGGGGTTTGAGACTTCACATTCAAAAATGGTGTTAATGATGTTTGATGAAATCTCAAGATCAGTGTTGTTAACACGAGAAATGAGAGTACGAACAGTAGGACCTTTCCGAAGATTGGCCGTGAACTGAAGCACCATGTCATGATAAACAGGTAAATCAAGATGCACAAGATGACCCCAATTTTGTTTTTCAAAACAAGATTTGATAATGGGAAGATTATATTCATCAAATAGACTATGAGAAGCAGGACGTTGAACGATTATAGATTTACTTAGAAGGGAAGTATACCGTTCGGATGCCTTGGCATCGATAAATTTTGATAAAATCGGAGTGGTGGAGACTTGAGGATTGGCTGATGATTCTCCTCGTACTGGAGCCTTCCCTTTAGTTTTTCAACCCTGATTTGCTGTAGAGGAACCTCCGCGAGATTTCACCATTGTAATAAAAGAAGAGAAAATTGAAAAAAAATTTGAGGATTGGTGAGATTTTGAGGAAATGAGATTAGACTCTTGGTGGATGGGGGAATGAGATGTGATTTGAGACTACATCTCTTAAGGGCTTTGGGTAGGATGATTCAAAAATCAATTTTGGAAGAGAGAGTGGGAACCAAAGAGGGGGTAGCGGAGAGAAAAAAATTCGCTTGAGGTTTTTCGGGGGAGAGAGTAAGTCCGAAAAGGGGAATTTGGACGGTTTTAATAAAACAAGGGTACCTTTCGGACGGCAGAACGTTTGGTGTGCGTCTGACAAAGCGTCCGAAAGCTGAAGAACGGACGGCCGAAGGAGGAGCCAGTGCGTCCGAAGTTCTTTCGGACGATGCTGCACGTCCGGAAGATTTCCAGAGAGTTTAGGAAAAAAAAGAATGTTGTTCGGACGAAAATGAGAGTCCGAGAGGCTATGCTTTCGGACGATCCAGAGCGTCCGAATGAAAAGTTGTTCGGACGAAGTAGTGCGTCCGAAATATGAACCTAAGCCAAATTTATCTGTAAAATCCCCAGACATTTTCTGAGCGATTCAAAGCGATCAAGAGCTAAGGGTTCCCCTTGTAAAAATATCAGCCAATTGATCTGAAGTAGGCACAAAATCAACACGAATTTCGTTTTTACAAACGAGGTCTCTAATCAAATGATGCTTAACATCAATGTGTTTGGTTCTAGAGTGCATAATAGGATTTTTTGTGAGATTAATTGCACTAGTGTTGTCACACAATATAGGAACACAATCAAAAATTACACCAAAATCTTTCAGAGTATGTTTCATCTAAAGAAGTTGAGCACAACAATGACTGGCAGCAATGTATTCGGCTTCAGCCGTAGAAAGACAAATCTAGATGTGTTTACTAGATCCTACTGAGACAGACAAGAAGAAAAAAACACATACCACTGGTACTTTTTCTATCAATTTTACACCCAGCAAAGTCAGCATCAGAATAGCTAATCAGATCAAATGTAGAGGACTTTGGATACCACAGACCAAAACCCGTTGTTCCTTTTAGATATCTAAAAATTCTTTTAACAGCTATCAAATGTGATTCTTTAGGGCAAGACTTGAAATCTGGCACATAAACAAACAGCAAACATGATATCTGGTCTACTGGCAATTAAGTAGAGTAGACTTCCGATCATACCTCAGTAGTGTTTTTCATCAACACTATTACCTTCTTCGTCTTTATCAAGTTTGGTTGAAGTACATATTGGCGTACCAACTTGTTTGCAATCTTCCATACCAAATCGTTTGAGCAGCTCCTTTGTGTACTTGATTTGTGTAATAAATGTTCCTTCCTTAGTTTGATGAACTTGTAGTCCGAGGAAGAATTTCAACTTGCCCATCATACTCATCTCAAACTCTTCTTGCATTAATTGTGAAAAATCCTTGCAAAACTTTCATTAGTTGCTCCAAAAATAATATCATCAACATAAATTTGAACAATTAACAATCCTTTTAAATCCGTTTTTGTAAAAAGTGTGGTGTCAACTATACCTCTTTTGAAACCATTTTCTATCAAGAAGCCACTTAATCTTTCATACCAAGCTCTTGGAGCTTGTTTCAATGACCATATAAAGCTTTGGAAAGTTTGAAAACATAATTTGGAAGATTCTTATTTTCAAAGTCCGGAGGTTGTTCGACGAAAACTTCTTGGTCGATAAAACCATTTAAAAAAGCACTTTTGACATCCATTTGAAATAATTTTAATTATTGAAACATGCAAATGCAAGAAACATGCGGATGGATTCTAATCTAGCCACGGGTGCAAAGGTTTCATCAAAGTCAATACCTTCTTCTTGAGCGTAACCTTTTGCAACAAGTCTAGCTTTGTTTCTTATGATCTCACCTTTGTCATTTAATTTGTTTCTAAAAACCCATTTAGTACCAATAACGGGATGAGAAGAAGGTCTTTCAACTAAGGCCCATACATTATTTTTCTCAAATTGACTAAGTTCATCTTGCATAGCATTAACCCAAGATTCATCACTCAAAGCAACATCTATATGTTTAGGTTCAATATGAGAAAGTAATGCACAATTACTATTCAAAGGTTTATGAGAACGAGTAGTCTGTTACCCCATCGGATAGATCACCTATGATTAAATCTTGAGGATGACTAGAGACGAATCTCCAAGCTTTCGGAAGATCATTTTGAGCATCCTCATTCTTTTCATCATCAATTTGATGGTTGTTGACATCAACGCTTGATGTAGTCTCTTGATGATCTTCATGAATAACGAGCTTTTCAAGCTCCTTTAAAATACCTGCATCTTCTTCTTCACATAAATTCTTTGAGATAACATCATTAGTTTCATCAAAAGTAACATGCACAACTTCTTCAATTAAAAGCGTTCTTCTATTGTAAACTCGGTATGCCTTCTTGTCACTAGAATATCCTAGAAAAATTCCTTCATCCGATTTTTTGTCAAATTTTCCAAGGTTCTCTTTGATTTTTAAAATAAAGCATTTGCAACCAAAAACTTTGAAATAGCTCACAACGGGTTTTCTACAAAAAAGGAGTTCATAAGCAGTTTTATTTAAAGAGGATCTTAATAAAACTCGATTCATAACATGAGAGATGTATTTCAAAACAAGCCGTGTTAACAGCTTCGGCCCAAAAGTATTGTGGTAAGTCACATTCACTAATCATAGTTCTAGACGTTTCTTGAAGAGTCCTATTTTTCCTTTCAACAACACCATTTTGTTGAGGGACTCTAACAACCGAAAACTCATGAAAGATACCGTTGTGATCACAAAAGTCGGGAAAACCCCCAAATTTAAATTCGGCACCATTGTCACTCCTTAGACGAACAATTTTTGTATCCAATAAATTTTGAATTTTGGAAAACAATTTTACAAAATTTTCAAATGCTTCATTTTTGTGCACAAGAAATAATACCCAAGTAAACCTAGAGTAGTCATCTACGATAACAAATGCATATTTGCAACCACCTTGACTAGCATATTGAGTAGGTCCAAATAAGTTTAAATGCAACAATTCTAAAGGTTTATGAGTAGACACAAAATTCTTTGGTTTAAAAGAAACTTTGACTTGTTTACCAAATTGGCAAGCATCACAAACTTTATTTTCAAATATTCAAAAATTTTGGTTTTGGCAAACCTCTTACCAAATCTTTCTTGGCAAGTTTTTCAATCAAATCCATATTAAAATGACAAAGTCTTCTATGCCAAAGCCATGGATCATCTATGGAAGCGGTAAGACATTTTACATTGCTATTGCTAATTTTATCAAGATGAATCACATACACATCATTGTGCCTAGTGCCCTTGAATAAAACAATATGATTTTTATCAAGGATAAGACATTCATGCTTGGTAAAAAATACATATAAATTTTTATCACAAAGTTGACTAACACTTAATAAATTATAGTTCAAATTATCAACAAGAAGCACATTCTTAATCAAAGTTTCACCATTTTTACCTACATCACCAATGCCGATTGATTTTGCTTTATTGTTATCTCCAAAAGTGACTTTTCCACTGTTTTTGGATGTAAGATTTGTGAAGAGAGAAGCGTCACCCGTCATGTGCCTTGAACATCCACTCTCTATGAACCACTTAGCATTGTTGGTGACGGATGTTAAGTACCTACACAATAAATCAATTGATAACTTTTGGTACCCATATTGTCTTGGGTCCATTTGAGTTAGTGAAATTGCTTTCAATCCACAAAACTTTCATTCCAAGTTTTTCGTTCTTCTTAACACAACTTGATATGTCTTAACATGTCCATGTTGTTGGCAATACCTACAAATAATGCTTTTATTACCATTCAAAAATGATTTTGGTTTTACAATACATAAGTCATCCCTTCTAAACATGACAAAATTTTTGTTGATAGCTATATTTCTATTTCTTTTCATATCAACAATATTTTCTTTCTTTCTAATTAGGAGAGCATTCAAATCATCCATTCTTTTCTTCAAGGAGGCTTGTTCTTCCTTGACCTTTGATCTCACATGCATTCTTTTCTTCAAATCACGATTTTCTTGTGATAGCCTATTGTTTTCATTCACAAGTTTGCAGTTAGCTTCAATACAGCATCTGATGTGTATAAGAGACTCCTTATTTCTAGCATATCAAATTATTCCTTTAAGCTATCATGCAATTTCAAAATGAAAGCTTCAAGATCATCTTCACCATTTTCATCATTAGAGTCATAGTTAGAATTTACCTCATCATCTCCAATGGCCATGAAGGCCATTTGTGCCGACTCCATTTCTTCTTCAACTTCTCTTTCGGAGTTGCAATCATCCCATGTGATTTGAAAGTTGTTGAATCTTGGTTTTCTTCCTTCTTTCTTTTTCTTGGAAGGACACTCATTTGCAAAATGTCCGAGTTGACCGCATTCAAAGCATTTATCATTTTGCTTCTTTATTTCAAGCCTTGACTTCCCTTTGAAATTATTTGTGTTTGTAGCTCCGCCTCTTCTCATTCTTTGTTTGTTGATGTAATGTTTAAGAAAACCTTTGGTGATGAGTGCAAGATCTCCTTCATCAAGATCTTCATCTTCTAGATTGATGGAGCTGTTTTCATCTTCCTCTTGAGAGGTCTTTAGAGCAATGCTCTTTCTTGGCCTTGCTTCTATCATCATCCACAACCTTGGCCTTCAGCTTGAGTTCATAAGATGTAAGAGAATTGATTAGTGATTCAATAGGCATTAAATTTAAATTCTTGGCTTCCTCTATAGCAATTGTTTTGGCATCCCATTCTTTGGATAGAGCATTTAGGATTTTTCCATTTTTTTCACCCAGCGAGTACTCCTTACTCAAGACTTCAAGATCCTTTATAATGTCATTGAACCTGCAGTACATTTTGTCTATGTTCTCATGTGGTTCCATCTTAAAGGATTCATACTTGGCAACAAGTAAGGATTTCTTTTGCTCACGAACATCACCGCTCCCTTCATGGATTTCTTTCAACTTATCCCATATTTCTTTAGCAGAACTGCAACCCTTCACGCGAGTTGATTCATTTGCATCCAAGGCATTATATAACACATTCATGGCTTTTGCATTAAATGTCAAGTTTGCCTTGTCTTGTGGAGTGAGCTCATTCCTTGTCTTTTCTCTTCTTCTATTTGTGTGATCTCATTCAAAAAATAAAGCATTGTTGGTTGCCACAATTTCTTTACTCAATAGCAGTTTAAGCAATATAATGAAACCAAGCTCTGATACCAATTGTTGGTCCCAAAGCAACCTAAGAGGGGGGGTGAATTAGGTTTCTTAAAAATTATGCTTTCAGAAAATAGTGAGCTTTTTAATTTAAATGCAGATATAATAAATTTACTAGAACAGTAAAGTAAAGAGAGAGTGTATAACAAACAATACTTCGGAAGCTCGCAAACTTGAAGTATCTAATCTTTTGAATGCTTCACACACTTGGTGAGCCAATAATCTTTACAAAGTTGGGAAGTTCTTGCTCACACTAAAACTCTTTTTAGTTGAGCCAAGGATCTTGACTTACAACCACACTTTCATACAAGATTATCACTCCACTCAAAGTTGAATTTGCACTCACAACTTCACACTAATACAACAATGCACTATAGTCAATATGCACTCAAATTACTCTTTTCTAAGGCTTGTATTCACTGTATTAGATGATCTTTTCAGGTTATTAAAGCACCTATTTATAAGAGCATTAAATAGTGGTTTCAACTACTTCCTAACAGCTAAGTAATAAATGCACAAAAAATAGTCGTTGGGGTTTCGAACATCCGAGAGAGATTGAATACGTCCGAGGCAGCGTCCGATCTTCTTTCAGTTTTGTTGAGAGGCTTCGTTCGGACGTCTGTGCATGCGTCCGGTCCTTCGTCCGACAGAGGTTTCGGATGGTCCTGAGCGTCCGAAGGAAAGGCAGTAGGATCCCATTCTTTCTGCTAGTTTGTTCGGACGATGCAATGCGTCCGAGGAGCTTTGACCTAGTTCGGACGGTTCTGTGCGTCTGAAAGATCTGTTCCTGCAAAAGCTTGTTTTACTGAGTTAAGTGTTCATGTCATCATCAAAATAAGGTTTGGAAAACATCAGACTTGTTGTGGTAGTAAAGGCTTGAGCACAATTTTGTGACCATCTTTACCAAACCTGTACTTATTCTCAAATCCATCGTGAGTAGTTTTACGGTCATATTGCCAAGGTCTACCAAACAAAATATAGTAGGCACAACATCACATAAGACCTCATCCTTATATTTGCCTAAGGTTAAAGAAATTAGAACTTGTTTGTTAACTTTTAGTTCACCACTGTCATTTAACCATTGCAATCTATATGGTCTAGGATGCTTAAAAGTTGGCAAATCCAATTTTTTGACCATTAATTGACTAGCTACATTCACACAACTTCGACTATCAATAATCAAACCACAAACTTTTTCTTGAACAAAACAATGAGTAAAAAAAATATTTTTCCCTTTGTACCTCATTTTGTTCATACTCAGCTTGTGCATGAAGAGCTCTAAGAACCACCAAACTTTGACCATGTAAGGACAGCTTCTTCCTCTTCAAATTGATCTTCACTTGGACCTTCTAGTGGTGACATGGTCTCATCTTCCTCATCACTTTCACTCACTAACTCTCCACAAATGCTATTCAAAGCCTTCTTGTTCGGACATTGGGAAGGATGTGACCTACACCATGACAACGAAAACATTTAAGATCTCCAATCCTTAGATTAGTACCAGAATTAGAATTACCTTTGTTATTTGGGGGTTGATTGTAAATAAATGGCCTTTCAACTTCTCTAGGTTTAGAGTTAGACTTCTTACCTTGCTTTGTTGCACTAGACCAATTCGGCTTCCAATTAGAGCTTGAACTAGATGTTACCTTTTGTTTACCTCGTTTGAGTTGTCTTTCTACCTTGATAGCCATTTGAACCATTTCCTCGAGATCCACATAGTGGTGTAGCTCGACTACATCGGCAATTTGTTTGTTAAGTCCACTCAAGAACCGCCCGATTGTAGCCTCCCTATTTTCGTCAATGTCAGCTGTACTCTAATCATGGCAATCTCTATCTCTTTATGGTACTCTTCCACGGACTTAGTACCTTGCCTTAAGCTTTGTAGCTTTTGATACAATTCCTTGTAATAGTGAGATGGAACAAATCTTCTGCGTAAAATATATTTCATGTCAGCCCAATTATCAATAGTACGTTCTCTATTTCTACGCCTACTTATTAATAATTGATCCAACCAAGTCAATGCATAATCAATAAAAGAGACGGCCGTTAACTTTACCTTTTTCTCATCAGAATAGTTGTTACAATCAAAAATAAATCTACCTTTCACTCCCATTCGATGTATGCGTCAGGATCGGCTTTAACTTGGAACGGAGATACGGATAGCTTAATTGCCCCAATATCATTATCTCGAGTCCGATTCTCCCTCCGGCCATGTTGCACATTCCTGTCATTATAAACCTCATCGCCAATATTATCTTGATCAGATTCATACTCAACTTCTTGACGACGTGGAGGGGTATTAGCTCTATGAGTGTGATGTACCAACTCCTTGAGGCCTCCCTCTTTGTTGGTCATTCATGCGAGCCTCTATTTGATCTATGCGATCCTAACATTGCCAAATGCAGCAAATACTCGATCCAATTGTTGTTGTATGGCCTCCATTGTTATGGGATTTCTAGATCGACTAGTTTCTTCCTGTGACATAATGAAAACAATCACAAAGAAAAAGAAAGTGATTAGGGTTAATAAGATTAAAAGAAATTTCCTCACCATTGAACTTACTGTTGGGGAGTATATGCATTCAAATTGTATCACTTAATCCCTCGTGTATACCCTCAATTGAATGGCTTTTTATCACTCGAATGATCTCGCCACACTGCCTTTTTCCTCTCTTTACTTCGCTCTCAAAGTTCTTGGAAGACTACGGGGACCAAAGTGAGCTCCAATTATGTTTTAACCACTTAATTGGCTAGAAGTCAAAGAAAACAAATAATCACAGGGCAACGACAAATAAGAGACACCAAACTTTTGGATTTAAGCTTCATAAGAAGAAGAGACAACAAAATATCCGAGACTACGTGAAGCAACAAAACGTAGAGAAAGCAAATAAGAATTTGGTAAGCAAATTTACCGAATAAAAAAAAGGAAACTAAGCACACAAAAACAAGCAAGTAGCACTTAAGAATAACAAAGAAATTAAAAGAACCAACAAAAATTAAGTTCTTTTCAACAGAATTACAAATTTGGAAAGTTTTCAAAAATAGATAGTTTCCAAATCTAGAAATTGGAAAGTTTCAAAAAAATGAATTTAGTAAGTTTCCAAAATTGGAATTTGGAAAGTTTCCAAAAAAATGAATTTGGGAAGTTTCCAAATTTAGAATTTGGAAAGTTTCCAAAGATGAATTTGGTAAGTTTCCAAATTTGGAAGTTGGAAACTTTCCAAAGATGAATTTGGTAAGTTTCCAAATTTAGAATTTGGAAAGTTTCCAAACATGAATTTGGTAAGTTTCCAAATTTGGAAGTTGGAAAGTTTCCAAACTCAACTAGGAAATCAAAACCTTCTTGGATTAGGACAACAATTTTTTTTCTCCTTCTGAATAGCCTGATTCTTATACATTCTAGATTTTTATCACGTTTCTTTTTCTTTCAACAATTTTTTTTTTTTTTTGGCACTTTTCAGTCAAACAAATTTTTACTTCTTTTTTAATTGGCCAACAACACTTTTTTGTTTTTTTTTCAATTCGGCTATGAAAAGATTTTTTATTTTTTTTATAGAAGCAAGAACAAAGAGACCAATGAAGAACAATAACAAAGAAGCAACAATATGGCTGGAAATTTTTTTCAGATGAATAGTACGGTGAATAGCAGTGATGAACAGTACGGTTTTGTTTTTTTTTTTTGGGCAAAAACTAAGATATGATTTCTTTGAAAGAAAATCTGGAAAAATTAAAGAGAAAAATAAACAGAACATACATAATTGGACCTGCTCTGTTACCAATCTAATGCCAACCCCGTGACCGATCAACTTGATGCCACGAAACCCAACAATTCAAGATGGCACCAAAACCCCGGTCAAGGATCAACTCCAAAGTTGGTCACAAGAATTTGGACAGTAAACACACAAACAAGAACAATAAAGAGCACATAAGAATCAAGTAAGAATTCAACCCATTGTCTATAACGAGACAAGAACCAAACTCTTGACAAGATTTAAAGCGAGAATGACCTGTTGCCTATATGAATCAGGCAAGAACCGAATCTATAAGTCGGTTTGAAAATCACTGTTGCTCAAGCGATGATCCCAACAAAATCTTAATCCAAAGACTAAAAGAAAGAACTTTTTCCTCACGAAAAAAATGAATATTATTGATAAAAATCTGCTATAATTCGTCCAGATAATACTGCCTATTTATAGGCTTAATAAATTCCTAAAAACTAGCTTAAAACCTCCTCAAAAAGTAGTGCTAGGGTTCAGCCATAAGTGGCCCCAAGATTTGGGCTAAATGGGCCTTATTAAGGCTAATTAATGAGCCTAAAAACTAAGAACTGAATCACAACTAAACTCGAATTAAACCTATCGAGCCCAATTTACACCAACTTCAACTACTATTGGGCTTTATATAATAATAGAGTAAACACAAACTACTAGACTTCTCCATTATGTATTTAGACTTGAAGAATGTTCCTATCAGAGTTGCATCTAATTGCTGTTGTTCTACTTATAGTTTGTTTTGGATGGCTTACTCGTCAAGAACACGTCGAACAAAACTTTGCATGGCTTGTTGAATTCTCAGTGCACGTGCCCTTGTAATTGGTCCAGTTGGCACTTGCTATGACTCTTCACGAACCTTAGTCAAGCTTGAAGATGCCCCTTGGCTCATATCACAACACCAAAGAAGTTTGAATCCTAATTAAAGCAGTAGAAAAGAAGTCCTTAAGTTTCTTGATGTCAGTAAAATCTATCTCTTATTGTTCTTAATAAGTTCAGCACAAATGGTACCAAAGAAACATGGGTTGTAGTAGTGAAACATGAAAATAATGAATTAATCCGCTCATGTAATGTGACTAGCTGGAGGGTGTGCATCAATTATAGAAAGTTGAATAAGTATATAAGAACAAACCACTTCCCAATCCTTTTATTGATTAGATGTTTAAGTGTATTGCAGGTCATACATTCTACTATTTTCTAAATTGTTATTCTGGTTACAATCAAATTCTCATAGCTCTGGAAGACTAAGAGAAGATGATATTAACTGGTCCTCATGGAACGTTTGCTTCAAGAAGAATGTTGTTCAGACTTCGCAGTGCTCCATTAAATTTTCAATTTTGCATCATAGCAATCTTTGGCGATATGAATGAAAATTTTTTAAAGATTTGTATGGATGAATTTATTTTACTTGGACATTGTTTCAACAGTTGTCTTCATAATCTCTTAGCTGTGTTACAGCACAGTGACAAAACAATCTTTGTGCTAAATTGAGAAAAGTGCCATTTTATGGTACAAGAAGAGATAATGCTAGGTCACAAGATTTCCAAAAAATGAATAGATATGGACAGAGCAAAAGTTGATATGCTTGCCAATTTGCCACATTCATAAATCTCAATAATGAAAGGTGTCAGAAGCTTTCTCGGCATGCAAGCTTCTGCAGAAGATTTATTAAGGAACTTTTAAAATTTTCTAAACTCTTAAAAATTTCTTGTTAAAGATGTATTTAATTCTTATGATGACTATTTAAGTTTATTTTAATTTGTTAGGACATATTTTGATTTTGGCAATAGTTACTGTTGTTCCTTATTCGAGTTTACCTTTTTAATTGGAGTGTTATACAAGGACAGTGTAGTTGGAGCAATTTTGCATGTGATCTATTAAGGAAGTCAAACCTTAAATAAAGCTCAACTCAATTTTGCTGCTGTCGAAAGGGAATTTATGGCTGTTATTTTCACTTTTAGTTAATTTCATTTGTTGCATGATTTCAAATGCAAGTGCACATATCATTACAAGTAATATAGTGATAAGTATAGATCATTTCTATGAGGACATTGACTTGAACCTACGAAGTACTAAAATTAGAACAACCTAATTCTAACCAAATAATTGCTTTTGGAAAGTGTATGTATAGAATAAATTAACAACTAAATAAGAAAAGCAAGTAAGTGAAAGAAATAATCAAATAATAAAAACAAAGAGTTCAATTATCACTCAACACTTCATTCAAATATCTCATTTCTCCTCTTTTTCATTTATAAACTAGGGTTTTGTTAACCTAGAGTTCTCACAGATTCACAAGTTCTAAATAAATCCTACGAACCTAATAATCCAAACCAGATGTGTATATATCTATGTGAAATGAAATTTCATTATCAGCATTAAGATAGAAACCCTTACCTTAGCTGCCTAAGGTGCATATGTAAGTCTATCATATAAACAAATGCTTTTATCTTCAACTATGCAAATAAATCAAACAATGGTTATTCGAAGATTGTCTAACCCTAAATTCCAATTTTTCAAGTGGAATCTAGGGTTTCCATATAATTTGATTGGTGGTTTGCAATTGAGAGCATGAGAATCCAATTTGAATAAGTAAGCACTCATCCATAATAAAAAGAGAGAGAAATTATTTGATATTCAAACTAGATGTTCAGCTCATGATGAACCCTAATAAACTAAATCAATGAACAAATAAAATTATAAAAGTAATCAAGAAAGAGTTTACAATCTTGTATATTGTAAAGACGAAGAAGAATAAGGTAAAAAAACAAAAACTCTTATTATTAGCCTTGATCTTCGATCTTTCTCTTGATCTTGGAACATGGTTGATGACTACTCCTCTTGATGTAAAACTCATCTAATTGATGTGAACCCTATAGTTAAACTGACGAGACTCGAGATTGAATGTGGAATGAAGATTGCCTAAACAAATCTGACTTGGCAGATTTAAACCCTTTGACTAAGAAATCAAGAATTTAAAGATATCTATTGTCGACTGTATGAAATATCGATGTGTTATCTATAATGAGACTAGAACCAATAGTATCCTGGTTGGCAATCCCAAGAATCAATCATGTAAAATACCACAAGACATTGGAAGACAATTGGAGAATTGCCTCACCATATTTTTTTGAAGAATATTGAATCTACTTTTGGCTATAGAGGTGTATAAGTAAGATAAAAATCCATCTGCAAAATCCTACACATAAGTCCTACCAACACTAGGACAACAACTTGCCAAATCCCAACTATTTTAGGATTGGAATCAAAAGACTAAAATCGGCTAAACTAAATTAATATGGACTGAATTTTCGTCCAAATTAAATAACCAAATAAAATAAAAATTCATGGAAACAATTCCTGAAACAAAATCCTAATTTAATTAGGAATGAATGGCCGAATAGAGGTCCTGGCTGAATTAGGTTTTTTCGAACCCTTTTGTTAAGCTCTTCAATTCTTGGACTTGAAACTTCTTGGACGTGGACACTATCTGGCCACTTGTGCTTCACTTTGAAGAATTGGACTTTATATATTAATGAATTGAGTATAGTCTAATCTAATTTGATCATAAAACCACGAATATACTCCAATCTTGGCAAGTTTGAGTCCAACTTTGCTCCAGTTTTCATCTCCTAAACATTTGATACATCCTTATCCCATCCAGACTCGTATCATTTCTTCCTTCCCTAAAAGGATTTGTCCTCAAATCCTGCAAAAGAGTTTTGAAAGATCTCAGCAAGGCTAGATCATGGTAAGACTACAAAAAATAATTTTCTGTAAATATAAATAAAATATAGGCAAATTCAAACTCATGGCTGTTTGAACCTCTTTGAACCCTACAAAGAAGTTAGACTTCTTTTCAATTCCTTAGCCTTAAATTTTCAGATTTAACCGATTCACTATTAGGGTTTTCGAATTTTAGGGTTTCACTAGGGTTTTCCACTTGCCTACCATTTTTTCAATTCAGCTTTTCCTTATAATATTCATCAAATGAGTTCCTAATGTACAATTGTTCCTTACTCACTTGATGGGAAGGTAGTAGCTTAACTACAATCTTTTGGCCATCTTTAAAGAATGTATACTCATTAGTATGGCCATCATGGTTAGTGTGTTTATCATTGCTATGGTCTTACTAACAATATACAGTGATTCGATTGCATTGGAAGAACATCACACGAAGTCTCATCCTTATACTTTACAATAGCTATTGAAATTAAAGCTCGTTTAGTTACTTTGACTTCTCCACATTCATTTTGCCACTGTAATTTATGTGGAAGTGGATGTTTTTGACAAGGTAAACTCAGTTTGATTACCATTAACTTACTCACAACATTAAGACAACTATCACTATCTATGATCAAACCACATGCAGGACCTTGAACAACACCTTTTGTCACGCCCCAAAACGGGACCGTAACACGCCGCGCTAATGGTACACCGGCCCAAAGCGCAAGGCACAAACAAACAGAGCAACAAACTTAACCGCAATGTAATAGAACCATCAAACCATTTCTTAACTATAAAACCGAATATTTCATTTTACACAAAAAAATACGAATTACACAATTCCTTCTTAGTACAAAAGATGCAACAACAAAAACAAAGTTCATCAATACAAAACCTATCTAATACACTACCCTCTCCAAACAAAAGAGAAGCTTGGATCGCGATCCCAGGTTTGTATCTAGGTTCTGGAGAAAATCTAAAAGCTGCTAACGCGGTGGAGAGTCAAAAACGAGCACCTAATCTGAAAAATTATAAATCACGTGGGGTGAACATAACTAGCTCAGTGGATATCATAAAAACTCTTCAAATGGGGCCAAGCATTTCGATAAAAAGAAAACATAAAGATAATAACATTTGTGAAAACCATAGTCATGAAGCAGTTTCTAAAATGTCTCATGCCATTTAAACGTCAATAAACCATAATCATAAGTAGTTTCTAAAATGTCTCATGCCATTTAAACGTCGAGGCATGTCCAAAACAGAGCCAAAAAGATCCAATCATTTCAAAACATAGTATGCTAAAGCATAGCGAACAAAGCCAAGTACAGTTTCAATCCCGAATATAATAAACAGCTATCACAGCAGCATCGATCAGGCACCATATGACCTTCAGTACTTAGTCATAGGTCAAGTGATCAGTTATGATCATGTGGGATGAGTTGGTGATGAGATCCAAGTATATCCCAGCATTTGATTGATTTCTCCATGGTTTCTAGGAGATATCTGTCTCTTATACAGATAATCGATGTGTATAAGAACTAGTTCTCCCAAATCAAACATCATCCAAACACCTAGGTATAAAATTGAAATACCTAGAAAGAACTGTGGCCAAAACAGATCATCGAGATGACTGTTCGGCGCGAGAACAGTACGCGCGGACCTGTCTCTTATACACATCTAGATGTGTATAAGAGACAAGCTTATTATCTCCAAATCCAAGCTATTCAAGGGACCTTGGTTACAACCCAACTCAAAACAACATATTCTAACCAACCAATGCATAAACATAAGCATTCATAGCATAACACTCTAGGGCCACATATGGAAGACAAAACCCCAACTCATAATCTTAAAATATGTAATCTAACCGTGGAAAGTTGTTAAAAATCAACCCCAATCACTTCCCAACCTCCAAAACACTAAAAACAACCCATAACATACATAAATCATAACATATAAGGCTGCAAAGAGGGTTTTTTTTTTCAGCCATAAATTATCATCTACAAAACTTGTAAATTAAAGCTGTGGATCCTAGAGCCCTTAAGCACATAAAGTGTAAGATACATAAAATCTAGCACTTGGAAGTGATTTATACAGATTCACCAAGATAAGTCCGTATCGCGTAAACCGAAAAATTAGATGTGTATAGAAGACAGGAAGAAACAAAGCAAGAAGAAGAATAAAAAGATTCCAAGGTTGACCCAAATAGTTCCCCATTTGACCAAATAGTCTCCAAGTTGACTATTTAACCCAAAAACTAATTTTTGCTACTAAATTAACATTTTTTTCTGAATAATTCAGCCATCATACAACACTCACACACCACAATGCACTAATTACACTTAGTCCAATTTTTGACCCGTTTACCCGCCGGAACCGAAATCGCGTAAACCGAAAAATTTGCCGAATTGAAAAACGAATAAGTTGAAGTACTTTATGACTAAAAATAATATGAAAAACATTTTAAACCAGTTAAAAAAATTCCAAAGAACAAAGCTAGTAAAATACTGGGTTTCACATTCTACCCCCCTTAAACAAAGTTTCGTCCTCGAAACTTACGAAATCACGGAGCAAACAAAGCTGGATAGAATATCTCATGAGGCTCTCAAGCTCCCAGGTAGCTTCTCGCTCAGAATGATTAGACCATAAAACCTTCACGTAGGGGATAACTTTATTCTTCGATGTCTTATCTTGTCGATCCAAGATCCTCTCCGGAACCTCCTCGTATGTCGTGTCCTCCCGATCTACTAAAGGTTCATGGCTGTGTAGTGGTCTTCATCGATGATATACCTCCTCAAGCCGAGAGATATGGAAGGTATTATGAACTCTAGACAACTCCGGAGGCAAAGCCAATTGGTATGCCAAATCACCAACCTTGTTCAACACCTCATAGGGGCCTATATAGCGTGGAATCAACTTTCCACCTTTCCCAAACCTAGCTACCCCTTTAGTCGGCGATACTTTCACATACACTTTATCCCCAACCGCAAAGAACTCCATTGGCTTTCTCTTAGATCCGCCCAGCTCTTCTGACGATCTTGATAATTTTTCAAATTCTGGCGAACAATAGCAATCTTATGCGTTCATTGCCTGAATCAAATCTGGGCCAATCTGAGCGATCTCTCACCAACTTCATCCCAATGTAAAGGTGATCTACACTTACGACCGTACAAAGCCTCAAATGGTGCCATACCGATCTGCTTTGTGATAGTTTGTTATTATACGAGTTTTCGCTTCCCTAGTCATTCTTTAACTTCTACATCTCTTCTAAGAGTGATTTGGGGAGAACCAGTTCTCTCATCCATGGGACGCCATGGTGACTGCCTGTCTTATGAATAGTACGCTCAGATTGGCCATCTGTCTGAGGATGATAAGCAGTACTAAGACTCAAAGTTGTGCCACAAGCTCTCTGGTAGGTTGTCCAGAACCTAGATACAAACCTGGGATCGCGATCAGAAATAATGCTCTTAGGCACACCGTGCAAACGGACAATCTCCTGATCATATAACTTCACTAATGATTCCAAAGTAGCGGATGTGTGTCCGATAAACCTTGATTTGGGGAGGACCAGTTATATAGTCATCCACCCCGGACGGGAAGCTATGGAGTCTAGGTTTGTTTTGGAAGGTTGTCGCTTCTCTTATACATGATCTACTTTTGATATGAAAGCATTTTATTACTGTTTGAGCTCTGTCTTTTATACAGATCTAGATGTCTTAAGAGACAGTAGTATGGCACACATAAACACATGTCTTGCCACAAGCTACCATAGTTCTAACCTAAAACTCTGAGGTCTCACCATTCTGTACTTTCAACATTACTTTCCGTAGCTCAGGATCAAATAACTGGGACATTGTTAGATGTGTATAAGATGTGGATAAGACTTGACGTCCCTTAAGACTACACATGTGGTAGATTACTAGATCTGGCTAGTACTGTAGGTCATACCTTTGAGCCTAAAAGGTTTATTACTCATGCTATTTTATTATAAGCTTGCCTCACACTGATCTGACCATTCAAACTTGCTTCTCTTCTGGGTAAGCCGCGTCAAAGGGGAAGCAATTCGTGAGAAATCCTCCACAAATTTCCTATAATAACCAGCTAAGTCCAGAAAACTCCGCACCTCAGTCACTGTGGTAGGTCTAGACCAATCAACAATGGCCTCAATCTTCTTGGGATCTACAGAAACCCCTTCCTCTGACACCACATGACCCAAAAATGCAACACTCTTGGCCAAAACTAGCATTTGCTAAGCTTACCATACAAGCTGCTCTTTCCTCAACAAGCTCAAAGCGCTTGGAGGTTGGGAAGTGATTCAGATGTGTATTTTTAACAGTATAATCCACGGCGTGTTCCCACTACACATACATCATGAGATAGGTCCTTGAACACCCTATGCAGCAAATGGTAGTAACCAAGGCCTTGAATAGTGTTCAATTTTTGGATTTTGTGCTGTCTCTTATAAACATCTAGATGTGTATAAGAGAGGGAGCTGTCTTAGGTACAATGTGGCCTAGAGTGTTATGCTATGAATGCTTATGTATATGCCTGTACTCCCCAAGGTGACACACTTGGACGAATGAATTTCTTGTCCAAGAGTTCTTGAAGCTGCTCCTTCAACTCCTTTAGCTCCGCAGGTGCCATACGGTAAGGGGCCTTTGAAATTGGTGCCACCCCTGGCTCTAAGCAAATCTCAAAATCGACAACCCGCGACGGAGGTAAACCTGGCAGCTCCTTGGAAAACACGTCCGAAACTCCTAACCACTAGGATATCCTCAATGCACGGCTCTACTTTATCGAGTCTATCACATAAGCCAAATAGCTCTCACAACCCCTATCTAAGGCCTTAAACGCCTTCACTGCTGATATAATCGGAATCCTACTCTTGGGCTTCTTTTCATTCCCACGAAAAATCACCGTATCTAAACCAGACATCTGAAACATCACATACCTCTCTTTACAATCAATCGTCGCACCATTAGCCGCCAACCAATCCATACCCAAAATTAAATCAAAGTCGGTCATCGATAACTGAATAAGGTCAGCCTCAAACTGTGTATCACAAAACTCTAACCGACAACGTTCCAAAACAAACCTAGACCATAACCTTATGGAGTCTACAACTTCCCCACTCTATAAGGATCCTCTAGAACCAAAACGCGTCCTAGGCGGCATACTAGCTGATAAGAGTCAAAGACGGAATCATAAGCAAAGAATAACTCTTCAAGATTCAACAAAAGAGGTACAACAAAGATTAAATAAGCAAGGACCTCTCTTGTGAATTAGTCAATCAATAACTCCAGGTCAAAGAATTCCACAGATCCTGTAATGTCGCGAACATGTTTAGAATCTTATATAATTCTAATTGGAGTCTGTTATGAGAGCAAATCGATTTAATAGTCGAAAGACTCATCGAATACCTATTACTGGACTTAGGAATCAAACATATGCTCTGATACCACTTGATATCACGCCCCAAAACGGGACCGTAACACGCCGCGCTAATGGTACACCGGCCCAAAGCGCAAGGCACAAACAAACAGAGCAACAAACTTAACCGCAATGTAATAGAACCATCAAACCATTTCTTAACTATAAAACCGAATATTTCATTTTACACAAAAATACGAATTACAAAATTCCTTCTTAGTAGAAAGATGCTACATTGAAAAACAAAGTTCATCAATACAAAACCTATCTTGTACACTACCCTCTCCAAACAAAAGAGAAGCTTGGAAGATTATCCAGAGTCCTACCGGTAATGTGGAATCTGGAGAAAATCTAAAAGCTGCTAACGTGTTGGAGATTAAAAACGAGCACCTAATCTGAAAAATTATAAATCACGTGGGGTGAGCATAACTAGCTCAGTGGATATCATAAAAGCTCTTCAAATGGGGCCAAGCATTGCGATTAGCGCGGCGTGTTACGGTCCCGTTTTGGGGCGTGACATCAAGTGGTATCAGAGCTGTCTCTTATACACATCTAAACATAAAGAGCCTCACAGGTGTTTAATGAGAGCTTCTAAAATGTCTCATGCCATTTAAACGTCAGGCATGTCCAAAACATAGCCAAAAAGATCCAATCATTTCAAAACATAGTATACTAAAGCATAGCGAACAAATCCAAGTACGATTTCAATCCGAATATTTGCAACCTTTTACTTTAGAAAACTTATCTGCATCCAAGATGTGTATAAGAGACAGACTTCTACATCTCTTCTAAGAGTCCTCTTATACCTGTTGTAGGTACCACGCCACCTACCGCAGGCGATCGCGTTCTGTGATCATTTGTGCAGCATCACCATGGCGTCCCATGGATGACTATAGAACTGTTCTCCCCAAATCAAACATTTCCAAACACATCCAAAATTATATACCTAGGTCACCTATGAGCCAAAACAGTCATAAAATGCTTTCATATCAAAAGAGTTTGCAAACATATCAATTGATTAACATAAAATAGCTTGGTCCCGATTTCATATGTAGTTTGTTCCGAATTGGTAATTTGGACGAAAATTCAGTCCATGGAGCTGTCTCTTATACACATCTAGATGTGTATAAGAGACAGTCGTTAAACAAAATACAAGTGGAAGAGGGTCTATGTTACCCACCTATCAAAGCAAAAACTGCACAAATGATCACAGAACGCGATCGCCTGGCGGTACATGGCGTGGTACCTAAAACAGGTATAAGAGGACTCTTAGATTAGATGTAGAAGTTAAAGAATGACTAGGAAGCAAAAGCGGCGAAACGATAGAAAACGACACCAAACCTGTCTCTTATACACATCTAGATGTGGATTAAGACCAACTGTTTTGGTACTAGTCCTTCAGTCTTAACAGAAGTTAACCCCTGTATCGTATTACAGCTAGATTAGGAGATAATAAGCTGATGTAACCTTGTAGATTGTATCTTCGCCTCTCCCTAGGCTATAAGTAGGTTATCCTCCCTGCCAACAAAATCCAATTCCAAGGTATTCAAGGGACCTTGGTTACAACCCAACTCAAAACAACATATTCTAACCAACCAATGCATAAACATAAGCATTCATAGCATAACACTCTAGGGCCACATATGGAAGACAAAACCCCAACTCATAATCTTAAAATATGTAATCTAACCGTGGAAAGTTGTTAAAAATCAACCCCAATCACTTCCCAACCTCCAAAACACTAAAAACAACCCATAACATACATAAATCATAACATATAAGGCTGCAAAGAGGGTTTTTTTCAGCCATAAAGAATCCTACAAAACTTGAAATTAAAGCTTGGATCATAAAGCCCATAAGCCATAAAGTGCTAAAATACATAAAATCTTACCTTCCAAGTGATTTATACTTGATATCCAAGAAAACTTTGATTTAATTTTGGGTATGGATTGGTCGTTCTAACCGAAATCGCGTAAACCGAAAAATTTGCCGAATTGAAAAACGAATAAGTTGAAGTACTTTATGACTAAAAATAATATGAAAAACATTTTAAACCAGTTAAAAAAAAATCAAAGAACAAAGCTAGTAAAATACTGGGTTTCACACCTTTGGTAAAGGAAATATTCTCACATTATACCTCATTTTGGCCATTCTTTTGTTGAGCATGAAGTTCCCTCAAAATCACCAAGGCAAGTATCTTAGAAAAATCCTCTTGCTCCTCATCATCATCACTACACGGCCCTCCAATTCTAACATGAAGTCATCTTCATCCTCAATCCCCTCACTTTCCACTTCATTTCTTTGCATGAAAAGTGCATGATTGTTGAGACAATCATTTCATAGTGACCTGTACCCAAACAACAATAACACTTAATATTACAAGTATGTTTTGAAGTATTAGAATATGAACCTTTAACTAAAGAATCCATAGGATGTTTAATAGGTTTATGTTTAGATTCTTTATTTTCAGGGTTAGTTGGCCTATTTTGAGATGGATTAGTATGAGAAGCATTATTAGACCTATTCCTATGCCAATTAGAACTAGACCCAACCCCAGATTTACTTCACTTTTTAAGTTGCCTTTCCAGTTTAATTGCATTTTCAACCATGTCTTGCAATTCAACGTAATGATGCAACTCTACAATGTTGGCAATTTCTCTATTAAACCCACACAAGAATTGAGCCATAGTGACTTCATGATCCTCAAGTACATTAGCTCTCATTAAACACCTGTGACCAGGCAGGCTCTTTATGGTACTCTTCTATTGATTTATAACCTGGCCTTAAAGTTTACAATGTTTGATTCAAATCACGACAATATGTAGAAGGTACAAATCTCTTATTTAATATAGCTCTTAAGGGTGTCCAATCATTAATTGCCAATTCTCCACACCTAATTTTGTTGGTTAAAATTATCCCACCACTCTAAAGCATAATCACTAAATGCAGCTATAGCTAATTGTGCTTTCTTTCTTTTAGAGTATTTATGACAATAAAAACTAACCTCTTCCTTGTTTTCCCATTCGAGAAAAATATTAGGATTGAGATTACCTTGAAATCCAGGGACAATCAATTTAATGCTACCAGTATAGTCATTGATCTTATCACCATCTTGCACATCCCGGTGATCCTTGACCTTCCTTCTACATCATACAATTTGTTGTCAGATTCATAGTCATTGGATAATTATTAAGATATGTACATCGATGAGCTTGTCTCGTCATGTGAGCATAAGGCTTAGCTCACCGACCGGTCGGCTTGCTGAGGTAGATCATTATGCCCTTTAGTTAATGTCGAGAGAGAGCGTTGAATACATTCAAGAGATATTGTCATTTTAGCTACACAAGATTCCAAGGCATTAACCGTTGAACTCATTTATTCTTAAGGTATTTTAAACCTGTAAAAAGAAAAACAAGGAATTTGAAGAATTAGGGTTACTTATATAAAGAGGGCCTCACAGAACTCTCTTAGTATTTACGTTCAAATTTGAAGATGACACATAATTTCATTCTTGTTTTCACTCAAATTCAAGGCTATTACCCTCTAATGAACTCACCACTCTTGCAGTTTTCCTCTCGTATAAATTCTCCTTCAAAGTTTATTGCAGATTTTACAAGTACGTAGCAAGAATGATATAAATAATTACTAACATGTAGAGCACAATTAGTAATTATAGACTAATGAAGCAAAGAATCAACAAAGTCATGGCGGATCGATGTAACAATGAATGCACACTAAGCACTTTATAAAGCTAACTTAAAATAAGATGGTCAATACAAAATAGGGTTTCAAGTTAAAAAGAATTAACCTAAGAGGACTAGGGGTATTTTGGGAATTTCACAAATTTTGTTCTTTTATTTTGGTTCTCAACCTTAGACCAAAATATCATGGAAAACTAAATAAAGAATATTTTTTATACCCGAGAGCACCAAGTGCAACAAAAACCAGTATAAATCATAGTAGGAAAAGGATTTATGACAATTCCCAGATGAGATGGGATTTTAGCACGTATTCCAAGTTGGACAAGGATTCAAATGAGCAATATAATCCAACTAAGAAAAGGATTCAAGTTATGCAAGTATTTATGAACAAGGAATAGCAATCAATTGGAACACAACAAAAAATCGAGCAAACCCTAATTCCTAGGGTTTTAGGATTCTACCTTTTTTTCCATTTTTTCAGAAGAAAAATATGTTGTGGGAATAGTATTGATGAACAGTATCAATTTTATTTTTCTAAGCAAATGATATGATTTCTTAGAAACGACAACTTCCTCAGAAAATTTAGAAAATTAAAAGAAGACAAAAAAAACTGACCAAAATGGACTATCTCTGATACTAAGCTGATGCAAACCATGCAATTAAATTGACGAGTCCTGAGATTGAATGCGGAAACCAAGATCGCCTAAAAATTTCGACTTGACAGATCTAAACCCTATGACTAAGAAATCAAGAATTCAAAGATATTTGATCTCGACTGTACAAGATATCGATCTGTTGTCTATAACGAGACTAGAACCAATAGTATTCTAGTTGGCAATCATAAGAATAAATCGTGCAGATACCAAAAGTCTTTGGAAGAAAAGTTGAAAAATTAACCCACGATATATTTTTTGAAGGATGAGTATTTTTGGCTGTATGGAGTATAAGTTACAGGAAAATTCAGTCCCAAAACCCTACTACACATAAGTCCTACTAACACTTGGATAACAGCTTGCCAAATTACAACTAGTTTAGGATTGGAATCAAAACACTAAAATTGGACAAACTAAATTAATGTGGATTACTGAATTTTCGTCCAAATTAATTAACTAAAAACAGAAATTATTAGAAAAAAGTGCTGAAACCAAATCCTAATTTAATTACGAATGGATGGAAGAATAGTGGTCTAGGCCAAATTAGGATTTTTTGAACCCTTTTGGAAGCTCTTCAATTCTTGGGCTTGAAACTTCTTGGACTTGGACTTTATTTGGCCACTTTGAAGAATTGGACTTTATGCATTAATTTATTAAGGACAGTCCAATTAAACTTGATCACAATACCATGAATATGCTCCAATTTTTTAGAGCTTGAGTCCAAGCTTGCTATAGTTTAATCTCCTCAACTTGATACATCCTTAGCCTATCAACTTGATCATAACACCATGAATATGCTCCAATCTTGGTGAGCATGGGTCCAAGCTTGCTCTAGTTTTTATCCCCTCAATTTCATACATCCTTATACAATTCAGACTCGTGACACTAATACTCTCGATTTTCTTTTAAAAATACCCTAGGATACTTATTTAAATTTAGAAATGTGTATAGAATTTTCTTGGTTGTACAAAGTTTTTGGCTGAAATAATCCCTGGAGAGTCTTCAACATGCAAAACATGTTTTGGCCCATTTTAATGTAGCCCAGGCACCTCTGCCAGCCACATGGCTGCACGTCCGCCTATGAAAGAAACTCTGAGCAACCCTACAAAGATCTTAGGCACCATGGTTCTTAAAATCATGATCTTGGATCATAGAATCGTACGATCTTATGATCCTAGTATGGAAAAACAACTAGGATCGTTCCAAGAATGAAATCCTTGCAGGATTGGGGTAGGATTGTAAGGTCGTGTGGTAGAATCATTGGATCATACGATCCTACCCGATCGTATCCTAACAAAATAAGCTTTTTGGGCCTTCCAACCTTTTGGGCTTTTTTTTTCAAGTTCTAAAAGGGCTAAATTCATTCTGTGACCTATTTACATTAGTCCAACCACCAAATTCCTCGTCCAAAGTCCAAATACTATGCTTGTCAGGATTGTAGAATTTCCTCAGCAACTAATATTAATTCTCCAATTATATCTTCATAAAATTTGTAGATATTTTATCCATTCAAATTGATGGATATAATATGATACGGTGTAAAATGAATAAACTATGCCATGGTTGAAATCAACGTCTACTAATCTTCATTTACCCGTATTTAAGAAAATCTTTTAAAAAAGTTAATACTGGAATATTTTTAAGATGTGATGCACATAAAATAAAAATACAATTTATAATTTAAACATAACTAAAGAACATGATTATGAAACTTACCAAATAAATTTTGTTATAAAATTAATATTTTAGTCTATTAGTTAGTGATACTGGTTATTTTAGTCTATTTCTTGGACTTTTTATCTTTCTATGGTTAATGTTGTTTTTTTAAGAAAAAAGATTAAATTATTATTCATTTTGAAAAGTGCTTACATTAGACCATTTAGGGGCATTACCCTTACCAGAGGATCTAATTTCATACAAGCAGTCTTATGATTGTCTAGCTAATCCTTTAATCTTTTGAGAGGCAAATCCGAAGCTGTGAAGATCTTTGAAATCTTCTCTGAACTTAATGTTGTTAAAATATATATTCTTTAATTTCATTTGTATTTGTGTATTACTTATTCTAAAATATCTTCTGTTTGGACAGTCAATATTTAAGATAGTATTTGAAATATTATTTAGAAAAAGTATTGTAGCATCCCCTTTGATGTAATATATGTGAAATAAAAAGGTGACTAAAAGTATCTCTAGAAATGATGCAAACTATTATTTTGAAAACATTACCATACAAATGGAGCTGTTTATTCACTTTATTCTTTTCAGCTTCATTACTTCCATGTTATATTATATTTCAAGAAATAGGTCAAATGATATATTTTTTTACTTAACATCAAAAATTATATAATTTTATCTTGGTTTTTGTTATTTATTAGCTTAAAAATAATTATTATTTTTTTTATTTTAGATATTTTTGGTAGATCCTACAGTTCTACCATCTGATCTTATAATATAATTCTAACAGAGACAAATCGATAACCTACTTAGAATTCCGATTCTACAAACTATGGGCACAGTAGCAGCCCCATCGGACCACTTTTACCATTTTGCTCCTAAAATCTCCGTCCAACATTCGATTGATGTGCCGTTTGCTTCTACACAACCTTGGAACAAAAATTCACATTAGTATGTATAATGTAGAACTAAAATAACACATAAACCCTTAAAAACTAGAAACCAAAGATAAATAGGAATGCACAAAAACTCCAATTCCGGTAGGAATTAGATAAACAAACTAAACACAACCCTAAACACATACATACATATCTATAAGTTAAATACTGTCAAATAACACTAAAACTCTAAAAGCACATAAACTAACATTTTTTAACACAAACCCTAAAATTGACAAAAATACCCCTACTTACTGAATAACTCTCTTTTGGAGAGTTAACATCATTCCTATCTCATTTGTTCAAAAGTTTTTCTTTATACTGATTATACTCTTTGAAATATCTTTCGGCCATAAAGGATGTGATGCCTACTCTAGGTTGCACCGATGGATTCTTCTTCTACAAGAATTTGACTTGGAGGTGAAGGACAAAAAGGGACAGAGAACCTTTTAGCTATTCACCTAACTCTTTTAGAGACTAGCCTTGTGGAGGAGATAGCAATTAATTTTCTCATGAGAAAATTTTGATATTAATGTGGTTAAAGAATAAGCCTTGGTTTGTTGATTATGTAAATTATCTTGAGGAAATTTGATGACAACAAACATGTTATATTAACAAAAGAAGAAACTCTATTCGAATATGCTGAAGCAATATCAATGGGAGGAACCCAACTTGTTCAAGATATGTAATTCAATGATACGTGCCAGAAGAGGAAGTGGAAAGAATATTTTCGATTTGCACTGATGTGAAGTATGTGGACAATTTGGTCCTAGTAGAACTGCTGTAAAAATTCTCCAATTTGGGTTCTAAAGGCCAATACTTTTCAAGAATGCCCCTACTTGCATGAGTGATATGTGATAGATGTCAATGGATGGGTCTCAAGATTAACATTTCTCGTAGATATAAAATGCCTCTTACTAATATTCTTGTTGTGAATTTTTTGATGTTTGGGGTATTAATTTTATGGGACCCTTCTCAAAATCTTTTAACAATAAATATATCCTAGTAGTTGTTGGTTATATTTTAAGTGGGTGGAAGTTATAGCTATCCCACTAATGATGCTAGGGTGCTTGTTAAATTGTTAAAAGGAAAATTTTCATGTTTTCCGACAACACATGGTATAATTTGTGATAATTGGCAAATTTGTTGTCTAAATATGGTGTTACTCAACAAATGAGCACTACGTATCATGCACGAACTATGGTCAAGTAGAAGTATAATAGAGAGCTTAAGAGTATTCTTGACAAAACTATGAATAGCTCTAGGAAGGATTGGTCTCTTAAACTTAATGATACATTTTGGGCATACAGAACTGCGTTCAAAATAGTAGACGTATGTCGCCATATAGGCTACTTTTTGGGAAAGCATGTCACTTGCCGATAGAACAAATTATTGGAACATAGGTCTTATTGGGCTACTAAATTGTTAATTTTGATGTAAATGACACAGGTGATCATAGGTTGCTGCAATTAAACGAGCTTGATGTGCTAAGGATGATGCCATACACAAATGCTAAGATTTACAAAGGAAGAACAAAAAGATGGCATGATAAGCACATCCAAGCGAGGAGTTTTCACCCTTGTAAAAAAGTCTTGCTTTATAATAGACATCTTTGTCTATTCCTTGGGATGCTCAAATGAAGGTGGATAGGACTATATAGAGTTGTAAGTGTTTCACCTTTTGGTGTAGTAGAAATTTGCCTGTCCAATGAAAAAGAGCCGTTCAAAGTTAATGCCATTGGTTGAAGACATATTTCGGTAGAAGCTTTAATCAAAAGCCTTCCACATTGCTTTCCAGAGATGCATGAATGGAGCAAATTCAAGCTAAGGACTACTATTTAGAACTATTTCTTAAACCTTTCAGTGTTTTTAGTTTATTACAAGTTGTGTCGATTAATGTGTGTTAACTGTTAGTTGATATTGATATTACATTTTTGTAGGGATATTAGGGACTAAGATAATGAGTGCAACACAAATATCACAGAAAGAGGAAAAAAATTTAGAGGGACAGCATTTCAGAATTGTCTTTTAGGCATATATGGAAAGTCGTTGAGTTCATAAGGTAGTGTAGGTATTGAAAATAAGCACCACAACATTGTGTATCAAACCTTATTTGGAAAACCGTAACATTCATTGACACTACAGGTTTCGAGACTACAATACCATGGAGGTATGTTTTTGCTATGCATAAGCACCGAGGGCATTGTGACATTAATTTTGAAGATTGGACTAGTTCCGTTGCATTCTATTTTGTGTTGTTTCTAATGCCACGATGTTACGACGCGTGGCAAAATTAGAAACTAATGGACCGCAACATTCTTTTCTTATTTCACTCTTTTAAAATCCAAATCCTTCTCTCTCTAAAACTTCTACCTGGAGATAGAGAAGTTTTACCCTTTTGAGTGGGTAGTGTTGATGAGGTTGATAGTGATGCAGAAGATCGTGTGGGTGATTGAGCTATCGCCTAGAGTTTGCTTATCTTCTTAATCCTATTGTTGTCTTTTTTATTTAATTTCACATTTTGACGTGTGTTGCGAATATAGGTGGTGTTCTATGTTGTTATTCTTGGCCCAAAGCAACCAAAGAGGGGGGTGAATTAGGTTTTTAAAAATACTTTTAGAAAGATTAAACTTATCGAGATTTTTCAACTAACAATTAATATAATGAAGATAGAATAAATGAAACTGTGAAGAAAGTAAGACAGGAAATTAAACAACCAACACTCCCAAACTAACAAGCTTGAAGTATTAATCCACTAGAATGCTTCACACACTTGGCGAGCCAATTATCTTTACAATGTTGGGAAATTCTTGCTCCCACTAAAACCCTTTTAGTTGAGCCAAGAATTTTACTCACAACCTCACTTTTGTACAAGATTATCACTCCACTCAAAATTGAATTGCACTCTAAGCTCGCACACTAATACAATATAGCACTATAGCCAATTTGTACTAAAATTGCTCTTTTCTAAGGCTTGTATTCAATTTATTAGATACTTTTTACAGAACAATAGAGCAGGTATTTATAGGGGCAATAAACGGTGGTTGTAACTACTTCCAAACAGCTCAATAATAAATGCACAAAAACTAGCTGTTGAGGATTCGGACGTCCGAGATAAGGATGATGCGTCCGACACAGCATCCGATCTCAGTGCAGTTGGTGAAGGATATCGTTTGAATGACCGTGCATGCGTCCATTTCATCGTCCGAACAGAGTTTCGGATGGTCGTGTACGTCTGAAGGAAGCTTTGTTTGGACAGTTGTATGCGTCCTTAGAGGAACATTAAGAAACTTGCTTTCTGCCTGTCTGTTCGGACGGTAAAATGCGTCCGAGTGAATCTGTATCGGACACTCCTGTTCGTCCGAGAAAACTGACATAGTTCGGACGGTGTACTGCCTCCGAACAACTTGTTTCCAGTATCAGAAGCACTGAGGAAGAAAAGGTAACAAACCTGCAAAACTTGTTTTCAGAGTTTAGTGCTTATGTCATCAACAAAATAAGGTTTGGGAAACATAAATTTGAACAATTAACAAACCATTGGAATTTGTTTTGGTAAAAAAAAGCGGTGTCAACGACACCTCTTTTAAATCCATTTTCAATCAAGAAACCACTTAGTCTTTCATACCAAGCTCTTGGAGGTTGTTTCAAACAATATAAAGCTTTAGAGAGTTTGAAAACATGATTTGGAAAATTTTTATTTTCAAAGCCCGGAGGTTGTTCAACAAAAACTTCTTGATCAATAAAACCATTTAAAAAGGCACGTTTGGCATCCATTTGAAATAATTTGAAATCATTAAAACATGCATATACGAGAAGCATGCGAATGGTTTCTAATCTAGCAAAGGGTGCAAAGGTTTCATCAAAGTCAATAGCTTCTTCTTGAGCATAACCTTTCGCAACAAGTCTGGCTTTGTTCCTTATGATTTCACCTTTATTATTTAAGCTAATTTGTTTCTAAAATCCATTTTGTTCCAATTAAGGGATGAATTGATGGTCTTTCAACTAAGGTCCATACGTTATTTTTCTCAAATTGACTAAGTTCATCTTGCATGGCAATGACCCAAGATTCATCCTTTAAAGCAACATCTACATGTTTAGGTTCAATGTGAGAAAGTAATGCACAATTACTATTCAAAGGTTTATGAGAACGAGTAGTTACCCCATCAGATAGATCACCTTTGATCAAATCTTGAGGGTGAGTAGAGACAAATCTCCAAGCTTTTGGAAAATCTTTTGGAATATCCTCGTTCTTTTCTTCTTCATCATCTACTTGATGGTTGTTGACATCATTGCTTGATGTGATCTCTTGATGATCTTCATGGATAGTGAGCTTCTCAAGCTTCTTTTGAATACCTACATCTTCATCTTCACATATATTCTTTGAGATAACATCATTAGCTTCATCAAATGTAACATGTACAACTTCTTCAATCAAAAGCGTTCTTCTATTGTATGCTTTCTTGACAATAGAATATCCTAGAAAAATTCCTTCTTTCGATTTTCTATCAAATTTACCAAGATTTTCTTTGATTTTTAAAACAAAACATTTGTAACCAAAAACTTTAAAATAGCTCACAACGGGTTTTTTACTAAATAGGAGTTCATAAGGAGTTTTGTTTAAAATGGATCTCAACAAAACTCGATTCATGACATAACAAGCCGTGTTAACGGCTTCGGCCCAAAAATATTGTGGTAAATCGCATTCACTAATCATAGTTCTAGCGGTTTCTTGGAGAGTTCTATTTTTCCTTTCAACAACACCATTTTGTTGAGGGACTCTAACAACCGAAAATTCATGTGAAATACCATTGTGATCACAAAATTCGGGAAAGCCTCCAAATTTAAATTCAGCACCATTGTCACTTCTTAATCGAATAATCTTTAAATTCAATTAATTTTGAATTTTGGAAAACAATTTTACAAATTTTTCAAAAGCTTCATTTTTGTGCGTGCTAACAAGGAATAATACCCAAGTATACCTAGAATAGTCATCCACAATTACAAAGGCATATTTACAACCACCAAGACTAGCATGTTGAGTTGGTCCAAACAAGTCTAAGTGCAACAATTCTAAAGGTTTAGAAGTGGACACATAATTCTTTGGTTTAAAGAAAACTTTAACTAGTTTACCAAATTGGCATGCATCACAAATTTTATTTCTCAAAAACTTTAGTTTTGGCAAACCTCTTACCAATTCCTTCTTAGCAAGTTTTTCAATTAAATCCATATTAAAATGACAAAGTCTTCTATGCCAAAGCCAAGGATAATCTATGGAAGCGGTAAGACATTTTACATTGCTATTACTAATTTTGTCAAGGTGAATCACATAAACATCATTGTGCCTAGCACCCTTAAATAAAACAACATGATTTTTATCAAGAATAAGACATTCATGCTTGGTAAATAACACATATAAATTTTTATCACAAATTTGACTTACACTCAATAAATTGTACAAATATGTTCAAATTATCAACAAGAAGCACATTCTTTATCAAGGTTTCAACATTTTTACCTACATCACCAATGTCGATTGACTTTGCTTTATTGTTATCCCCAAATGTTACTTTTCCACTATTTTTGGATTTGAGGTTCGTGAAGAGAGAAGCATCACCCTTCATGTGCCTTGAGCATCCACTATCTATGAACCACATAGCATTGTTGGTGATGTTAAGTACCTACACAACAAATCAATTGATAACTTTTGGTACCCATAGTTTCTTGGGTGCATTAGAGTTAGTGATATTGCTATTAATCCATACGGCTTTCATTCCAAGTTTCTCATTTTTCTTGACATAACACATATTCTTGAAATGTCCATGTTGTTGGAAATATTTACAAATAATACTTTTATTTCCATATAAAGAGGATTTTGATTTTACAAAACCTAAGTCATCCCTTCTAAACATAATAAAATTTTTGTTGATTAATACATTTCTATTCCTTTTCAATTCAACAACCTCTTTCTCTTTTTCTAGTCAAGAGAACATTCAAATCATCCAATCTTTTCTTCAAGGAGGCTTGTTCTTCCTTGACCTTTGATCTCACATGAATTCTTTTCTTCAAGTCACTATTTTCTTGTGATAACCTATTATTTTCATTCACAAGTTTAGAGTTAGCATTCAATAGAGCATTTGATTTCTTCACTAACTCCTTATTTCTAGCATATGATTCCTTTAAGCTATCATGCAATTTTAAAATAAAAATTGATAGTTGTGTGCGTCCGTAGACGACCATTAAGAAACTTGCTTTCTGCCTGTCTGTTCGGACGGTGAAATGCATCCTAGCGAATCTATATCGGACACTCCTGTTCGTCCGAGAAAACAGACATAGTTCGGCCGGTGTACTGCGTCCGAACAACCTATTTCCAGCAGAAAATGTAACAGACCTGCAAAGCTTATTTTCAGAATTTAGTACTTATGTCATTATCAAAATAAGGTTTGGGAAACATTAGTTATTTGTCTTCAAGTTTTGCTATGTAGTGGTTAGTCATGTGGTTCCATTGGTGCGATAGTTGTTTTTGTTCCTATTGTTGTCTTATTTGGGTGAATTGCAATTTTGGTCCCCAAATTATGGAAGTGCATAGAATTGGTCCTCAATTTATTGAAAATTACAATTTTAGTCCCCAATCTATCAAATTACCGCAAAAATAGGACAAATAACTACAGAATTGATCCCCAATCCATTCAAAATTTAACTTAGTTTGAAAGATAGGGGACTAGAACAGCAATTTTGAACAGATTGGGGACCAATTCTATGCACTTCTATAGTTTGGAGACCAAAATTGCAATCCTCCCTTTTTATTTCGTTCATGTTTTGACGTGTATTGAGAATGGATATGATGTTCTTGTTGTTATTTGTCTTGAAGTTTTGGTATAATGGTGTGTCGTATGGTTCTATTGATATGATTGTTGTGTTTTGTTCGTGTTTATTGTGTCTGTGTGTTTTTTTAATTCTGAGGATTTGAATAGACTATTTTCAAAAGATTCCTTAACTACCAGTTGGTAGCATTCAGGATTTCTACCTACCCTTTCCCTAAAGTATTGTAGAAGGTTTGTAAAAATGTTAGTATTTTAGTTTTTGTTGTTTCTTTGTCTTGAACTACATCATGTTTTTGTTGTGTTAGTATGCATGATATGTAGTGTTAGTTGACTTCCATAGTTCGCAATGGTTTAAATATCTTTCATTTTATGCTATAATTTGGAACTTTGAATAGATATGGCATATAGAATGCTTTGGCTATTGATGCTCTTGAGATGTGGAATCAAAATTTTTCTTGTTGAGTGTTTTATCTAAGAGAGTTGTTGAATATGATAGTAAGTTATGTGTTTTCGGGAATAGTGTGTATGTTGGAAATTTTGTGTGGGATCTTGGTCCAAATGTTGGTTGCATGTCTAAGGTGATTTAAGGCACTTTTCTCCATATATATTACACACCTTATCTCCCTTGCCTTACATTACAAGTTTGACTTGATCTAACTGCTTGATTCACGCTAGTTTGTATTGGTGATGGTGGGTGACGAAGTATTGCTTTCAAGCGTGTTGTCACTTGTTAAGCCATGTAATCAATATAGCCTTGTCTATATAAGTTTGTTGAGTTACTGTTTCTAGGTGAGCTTTTATTGACTATTTCTTTGTTAATGGAATTGAGTATTGGTGTTTTCACGTTCACATAAGATATGTGTCGAAATTGTTATATGGACTTGAATCATTCTTCATTTCCTTTCCTTGGTAATTGATTGTCACTACTATTGTGAAATATATGTAGTCAATTCATATGTTGTTATTTGTTTTGCTTGGGACTGGCAAAAGTTGAGGTTGGGTGTGATAATTCTACAAAATAGAGTTATTTTCCATACACTAAGGTCTAGGTTTGGGATATGATTCAAGTTCATTCCAAGGCTTTAGTGCGGATTTTCATACACCTTGTGCTATATGATTGTTATATGTTTTTTTTTTTTTTCGTTTTACATGTTATTCATATTATGTGTTTTGCAGGTTAGTGGAAGGTTTGAAGATGCAAAGTATGGGAAGAGCATAGAGTAAATTGAACATCAAGAGGTCAAGCTCAGGTGCTAGTGCCGTGGCATTATAGTTTACACTACATGTGAAACCCAGTATTTTACTAGCCTTGTTCTTTGATTTTTTTTAACTGGTTTAAAATGTTTTTCATATTATTTTTAGTCATAAAGTACTTCAACTTATTCGTTTTTCAATTCGGCAAATTTTTCGGTTTACGCGATTTCGGTTTGGACTAAAACGGGTCAAAAATTGGACTAAGTGTAATTAGTGCATTGTGGTGTGTGAGTGTTGTATGATGGCTGAATTATTCAGAAAAAAATGTTAATTTAGTAGCAAAAATTAGTTTTTGGGTTAAATAGTCAACTTGGAGACTATTTGGTCAAATGGGGAACTATTTGGGTCAACCTTGGAATCTTTTTAGTCTTCTTCTTGCTTTGTTTCTTCCTCATTTGTCCTAGCTAATGGCCTACTCGAAACTTCTCTTCCCCATTTTCCCCCAAAATTTTCTTGGATATCAATTATAAATCACGTGGGGTGAGCATAACTAGCTCAGTGGATATCATAAAAGCTCTTCAAATGGGGCCAAGCATTGCAATAAAAAGAAAACATAAAGATAATAATATTTGTGAAAACCATAGTCATAAAGCAGTTTCTAAAATGTCTCATGCCATTTAAACGTCAATAAACCATAATCATAACCAAAAAAATCCAATCATTTCAAAACATAGTATGCTAAAGCATAGCGAACAAATCCAAGTACAGTTTCAATCCGGAATATAATAAAATAGCATGAGTACCAATTTTAGGCTCAAAGGTATGACCTACAGTACTAGCCAGATCTAGTAATCTACCACACCTACTAGTCTGACCGGGAGGTCAAGTTATCCCATCACAAGACTCCGCAGTCAAATAGTTCATAACACTCATAGCAGTAACCATGGCGTCCCATGGATGACTATAGAACTGGTTCTCCCCAAATCAACATTTTGTTTAAGAGGACTCTTAGAAGAGATGTAGAAGTTAAAGAATGACTAGGGAAGCGAAAACGACGCAAAACGATAGAAAACGACACCAACAGCTCTTTGGTCAAAAATGACCTATTCACAAATTCCGACCAACTTCGACAAGCTAAAACCCCAGTCAAAACACTTAGTTAACCACCTCAAATTCGTATTACAGCTAGATTAGGAGATAATAAGCTCAGTTTTCCAGAAAAACAGAAAAACTTGGAGCCGCCAGCTTACTAAAAACTCAAGCTTGCCTGGGTTGTAACCAAGGTCCCTTCAATTCCAAGGTATTCAAGGGACCTTGGTTACAACCCAACTCAAAACAACATATTCTAACCAACCAATGCATAAACATAAGCATTCATAGCATAACACTCTAGGGCCACATATGGAAGACAAAACCCCAACTCATAATCTTAAAATATGTAATCTAACCGTGGAAAGTTGTTAAAAATCAACCCCAATCACTTCCCAACCTCCAAAACACTAAAAACAACCCATAACATACATAAATCATAACATATAAGGCTGCAAAGAGGGTTTTTTTTTCAGCCATAAAGAATCCTACAAAACTTGAAATTAAAGCTTGGATCATATATCCCATAAGCCATAAAGTGCTAAAATACATAAAATCTTACCTTCCAAGTGATTTATACTTGATATCCCAAGAAAATTTTGGGGAAAAATGGGGAAGAGAAGTTTCGGCCAGCAGCTAGGACAAATGAGGAAGAAACAAAGCAAGAAGAAGACTAAAAAGATTCCAAGGTTGACCCAAATAGTTCCCCATTTGACCAAATAGTCTCCAAGTTGACTATTTAACCCAAAAACTAATTTTTGCTACTAAATTAACATTTTTTTTTCTGAATAATTCAGCCATCATACAACACTCACACACCACAATGCACTAATTACACTTAATCCAATTTTTGACCCGTTTACCTTGAAACCGAAATCGCGTAAACCGAAAAATTTGCCGAATTGAAAAACGAATAAGTTGAAGTACTTTATGACTAAAAATAATATGAAAAACATTTTAAACCAGTTAAAAAAAATCAAAGAACATGGCTAGTAAAATACTGGGTTTCACATTCTACCCCCTTAAACAAAGTTTCGTCCTCGAAACTTACAAAATCACGGAGCAAACAAAGCTGGATACTTCGATCTCATGAGGCTCTCAAGCTCCCAGGTAGCTTCTCGCTCAGAATGATTAGACCATAAAACCTTCACGTAGGGGATAACTTTATTCCTCAATGTCTTATCTTGTCGATCCAAGATCCTCTCCGGAACCTCCTCGTATGTCGTGTCCTCCCGATCTACTAAAGGTTCATGGCTCAACACATGAGAGGGATCAGGGATATACCTCCTCAACTGAGAGACATGGAAGGTATTATGAACTCTAGACAACTCCGGAGGCAAAGCCAATTGGTATGCCAAATCACCAACCTTGTTCAACACCTCATAGGGGCCTATATAGCGTGGAATCAACTTTCCACCTTTCCCAAACCTAGCTACCCCTTTATTCGGCGATACTTTCACATACACTTTATCCCCAACCGTAAACTCCATTGGCTTTCTCTTGCGATCCGCCCAGCTCTTCTGACGATCTTGAGCCGCTTTCAAATTCTGGCGAACAATAGCAATCTTATCAATCATTGCCTGAATCAAATCTGGGCCCATCCAAGGATCCCTCACCAACTTCATCCCAATGTATCTAGTGATCTACACTTACGACCGTACAAAGCCTCAAATGGTGCCATACCGATGCTGCTGTGATAGCTGTTATTATACGAGAATTCCATAAGCATCACATGCTCATCCCAGCTTCCCTGGAAGTCTATGGCACAAGCTCTCAACATATCCTCCAATGTCTGAATAGTACGCTCAGATTATACACATCTAGATGTGTATAAGAGACAGGTTCTATAGTGCGGCCACTTTGATTTGGAGCTTGTCCTAAGGTGGTTTAGAAATGATTGGAGATAGTGGAGATATTATGGTCCATCTTAGGATCTGACAATGGACAATCTCCTGATCATATAACTTCACTAATGATTCCAAAGTAGCGGTCACCTTCATCGGTAAGAAATGGGCGGACTTTGTTAGGCGGTCAACAATCATCCATATACTGTCATTACCTCGCCTAGTCCGTGGTAACCCATGTACAAAATCCATAGTAATATGCTCCCATACAGGTAATGCCTCCAAATCTTGAGAGCAAACACTATCGCAGCTAACTCCAGGTCATGAGTAGGATAATTCTGCTCGTACGGCTTAAGTTGCCTCGACGCATAAGTTATCACCTTAGATCCTTGCATCAAGACACAACCCAAACCACTCTGAGAAGCATCACTATAAACCACAAATCCTCCAGAAATCTAGAAGGTAAAGTCAACACTGGAACTGTCACCAACCTATGCTTAAGCTCTTGAAAGCTTGCTCTTCACACTGATCTGACCTGTCTCTTGGTACTCTTCTAGAGCCGCGTCAAAGGGGAAGCAATTCGTGAGAAATCCTCCACAAATTTCCTATAATAACCAGCTAAACCCAGAAAACTCCGCACCTCAGTCACTGTGGTAGGTCTAGGCCAATCAACAATGGCCTCAATCTTCTTGGGATCTACAGAAACCCCTTCCTCTGACACCACATGACCCAAAAATGCAACACTCCGAAGCCAAAACTCGCATTTGCTAAGAAGGCTTACCATACAACTGCTCTTTCCTCAACAAGCTCAAAACTGCTCGTCACGCCAGACAGCGGGAACATACTCCCCAAGCCTCTGAAGCTGGAATGCATACTGCACCACGGACTGATCTCGCTGCTCCAGCCAATAAAACTCGTCCATCTTCTGAGCTCTGATGGACGGGGGAAAAGTAATGAGCTAGAAACTGCTCCCGAAATATCTCCCAAGTCACAGGCTGTCTCGGTGTGGGCAACGTAGCCTCAACGGTCTGCCACCACTTGGCCGCCTCAGCAACCAAGAAAGGAATAGCCAAAGATGTCCGTGACTCCACCGGAATCTGAAATAACTCAAAATCCCTCTCTATCTCGCCCATCCATGACTCGGCCCTAAGTGGATCCGGACCCCCATCAAACGTAGGTAGCCCGGCCTTCTTGAGTGTCTGAAACAGGGATGGAATGTCGGTACGCGGTGGTGGAGGTGGTGGAGCAACGGGAGGTCGCTCAGCGTCCAACTGTCGAATAACCTGGATGAGCCTCTACCGCGACCTCTAGAACCAAAACGCATCCTAGGCGGTATACTAGCTGATAAGAGTCAAAGACGGAATCATGAGCAAAGAATAACTCTTCAAGATTCAACAAAAGAGGTACAACAAAGATTAAATAAGCAAGGACCTCTCAAAACCCCCCCCCCCAAAACAAGTCAATCAATAACTCCAGGTCAAAGAATTCCACAGATCCTGTAATGTCGCGAACAAAACAGAATCTTATATAATTCTAAGCCCGAGCACATCGATTTAAACCTCGAAAGACTCATCGAATAAGGCTATAATTTATACACTTAGGATTCAAACCTAACATGCTCTGATACCACTTAATGTCACACCCCAAAACGGGACCGTAACACGCCGCGCTAATGGTACAACGGCCCAAAGCGCAAGGCACAAATGAACAGTCTCAACAAACTTAACCGCAATGTAATAGAACCATCAAACCATTTCTTAACTATAAAACCGAATATTTCATTTTACACAAAAATACGAATTACAAAATTCCTTCTTAGTACAAAAGATGCTACAACAAAAACAAAGTTCATCAATACAAAACCTATCTAATACACTACCCCTCTCCAAACAAAAGAGAAGCTTGGAAGATTATCCGCAGAGTCCTACCAGTAATGTGGAATCTGGAGAAAATCTAAAAGCTGCTAACGCGGTGGAGAGTAAAAAACGAGCACCTAATCTGAAAAATTATAAATCACGTGGGGTGAGCATAACTAGCTCAGTGGATATCATAAAAGCTCTTCAAATGGGGCCAAGCATTGCGATAAAAGAAAACATAAAGATAATAACATTTGTGAAAACCATAGTCATGAAGCAGTTTCTAAAATGTCTCATGCCATTTAAACGTCAATAAACCATAATCATAACCAAAAAGATCCAATCATTTCAAAACATTGTATGCTAAAGCATAGCGAACAAATCCAAGTACAGTTTCAATCCGGAATATAATAAAATAGCATGAGTATCTTTTAGGCTCAAAGGTATGACCTACAGTACTAGCCAGATCTAGTAATCTACCACACCTACTAGTCTGACCTGGAGGTCAAGTTATCCCATCACAAGACCCCGCAGTCAAATAGTTCATAACAGTCATAGCAGTCACCATGGCTTCCCATGGATGACTATAGAACTGGTTCTCCCCAAATCAAACATTTCCAAACACATCCAAAATTATATACCTAGGTCACCTATGAGCCAAAACAGTCATAAAATGCTTTCATATCAAAAGAGTTTGCAAACATATCAATTGATTAACATAAAATAGCTTGGTCCCGATTTCATATGTAATAGTTCCAAAACTTGGTAGGCTGTTAAAGTGCTGTTCCAAACATCATACACATTCTAAAATCCATCCAAACATAGATCGAAAGTCGTTAAACAAAATACAAGTGGAAGAGGGTCTATGTTACCCACCTATCAAAGCAAAAACTGCACAAATGATCACAGTTACCGATCGCCGGCGGTAGGTGGCGTGGTACCTAAAACAGGTATAAGAGGACTCTTAGAAGAGATGTAGATGTTATAAGAGACAGCATCAGACCTTAAGGGAAGCGAAACGATAGAAAACGACACCAACAGCTCTCTGGTCAAATATAACCTATACACTCTTCGGAGTCCTCTTATTCCTGTTTTTGTACCTCGCCAACTAGATTAGTTAACCCCTCAAATTCGTATTACAGCTAGATTAGGAGATAATAAGCTCAGTTTTCCAGAAAAACCAAAAAAACTTTGCCTCTCCCTAGGCTATCAGAAGGTTATCCTCCCTGCCAACAAAATCCAATTCCAAGGTATTCAAGGGACCTTGGTTACAACCCAACTCAAAACAACATATTCTAACCAACCAATGCATAAACATAAGCATTCATAGCATAACACTCTAGGGCCACATATGGAAGACAAAACCCCAACTCATAATCTTAAAATATGTAATCTAACCGTGGAAAGTTGTTAAAAATCAACCCCAATCACTTCCCAACCTCCAAAACACTAAAAACAACCCATAACATACATAAATCATAACATATAAGGCTGCAAAGAGGGATCAAGTTTTTTTCAGCCATAAAGAATCCTATAAAACTTGAAATTAAAGCTTGGATCATAAAGCCCATAAGCCATAAAGTGCTAAAATACATAAAATCTTTGTGTAAAATGAAATATTCAGTTTTATAGTTAAGAAATGGTTTGATGGTTCTATTACATTGCGGTTAAGTTTGTTGCTCTGTTCGTTTGTGCCTTGCGCTTTGGGCCGGTGTACCATTAGCGCGGCGTGTTACGGTCCCGTTTTGGGGCGTGACACTACAAGTCAGTGTTGCAGTGTTCATCACTGAATTCCGGTGTATTCTGAGAATCTGATTCTAGTGCACCACAATGTTGTGATGAAGAGTAATTTCAGCACTACATTGTTGCAGCTATTTCTTGATCAGGTCTTTTCATGACTTTGTCAACACTGGGCTCTTATATTAAGCCCGTGTGAAGTAACTTCGAACTAAAACATACCCTAACCCTAAAGGTTACCTAATATCTATAAATAAGGCTCATTCGAAGCCAAATAGAGGATCATAACATAGTTCTTAGTTTATGCCATCTTTATTCTTTAGTAGTTTTAGTGGAAGAACCTAAAAGATCTCTGAAGATATGGACAAGAAAAGGGTGTTCTCTATATGCAAGTAGTTTCTAAGGATCAATTCTTTTATCATGGTTACGAGTTTTTCTAGAGGTTTCTATATTGTCTTTTGTTTACTTTGAATGTTTGCCATGACTTTTGTTAAACAAACTGTCTTTCTTTTCAATTGTTATGGAGTAGTTTGCCATGACTGTATATCAAAGCATTCAAATCGATTGTCTCTTAGATAATATTTGATATATTAGAATTTATTGAATTCTTATAGTCTCAATGGGAACGATAACTCTACACTCATATCCCTTTATTACTTGTCGACTAGTGCACTTACTGATGTAATTAGCAGCACCACTGTTGAAACTAAGCTTTGATACTAGCACACAAGGAAAAGTACTCACGAGTTGAGTAACCCAAGGAGATTTAAGATATTTTCATTGGAGGTCTAAGTGTCCTAGAGGCTATGTATCCTATGGGAATTTGTCCAGTGCTATAGAAGGCTAAGTGACCCAAAGGCTAAGCATTCCAAAGGAATTTTTGTAGAATGGCTAGTTGAGGAACTTTATTAGTAGCGTCCTTCTCTATTGCCTTTCCCTATTCTCTTTGTTGAGATCTTTTTGTAAATTGAGTTGATAGTAGGTATAGATATATTCATGGAGCACTGATAGAGCCCTTATTAAAGTGAATCTAAAAGGAGCTCTTTGAGGAATGAACCTAGCAGGGGCTACATCAAAATGGTAAGCACGAAGGGGTGGACCAGATAGGTAGGCAATAACTCTAGGAACCTAGATTTATGTGTACCCTAAATTTGAGTGTTTTGACTCTAGTTTCGAGCATTTTTAGTGTTTCAGTGTGTGTTTCTATCTAATTTTACTTTTATGTGTTTGAATGTGTTAGTATGTGTTTATTAAGTGTTTTAGTACTTATTTAGGTGTTAATTATCTTTTCTTCTAATGTTCTTGTATTTAGAATTTGTGTCTTGTCTTTAACTTAATTTTGTTAGGGGTTAGGGTTTTCATTCATCTTTGTTCATCTTTCATTTTTTTTCTTTTGTGAGTATTTTGTTTTAGTGTTTAGGAGTCATTTTAAGTGTTCATTAATGTGCATTTTTGTTTTAGGATTCGGTCAGAAAAAATAGCACAGCAATCAAATGAGAAACGAACCAAATCAAGCCATTATTAGATAAAGAAGCCAAACTAGACTACTGAAAAAAAAAAAAAAAAAAAACTTGAGTGTATTTGGCACCATGGTGTCAAATTCGACACCGAGGTATCACAGCGTATGCACCGACTAGAAACAACACCGTGGTGTCAAAACTCAATACAACAATTTGACTCCGCAGTCAGAGATTTTCTAGGGGCAAAATCATCCCAAATGTGGGTGAATTATGGTTGAAGCATCTCCATATATAGCACATTTAAGCCTCTTTTTTTTCATAGTTTGAGTATGCTAGTGTATGTTAGTTTAGGCTAGGGTAGTTCTTCCATTTCCTTCCTATTTCGAGAGGATTTTCTTAGATTAGATGTAGTTTAGTTATAATTTCTAATTTGCTAGTGGTGGACTAAAGACCATGAATGTAAGATCTTTCATGTTTATGTTTAATCTCCTTTACTTTGTGTTAATTATGTGCATTTTTAGTCTAATTGATTCATTTACTTGCTTTCTTAGTTTAGTAGGTAGATTAGTTCATGGCTTCACTTGATGTGATTTCTTAGTAGTAATTTGTAGTAAGGATATGTAAAATGCTCTCTTAGAATGCTTTCCTTTTTATATCATTTTTTAAATTCTTCTATTAAAAGGTTTTCTTTACATTTCTTGTACATAATTATGCACTATTTAGCTTGGGTTAAGGTCTGATGATTCTAATTTTCCATGGGTCTTGATTGATTAGTGGGTTGGATGGTGAAAATGGAAGATAATTGGATAGTAGTACATGGTTTGGTTCCTTGGTAAGAGGGAAGGATCCTCCTTTGAACCATGTTAATGGGTTTATCACAACAAATAAGTGTTAAGTGTAATTTTCCTAGGTGAGTTTACTATTTGATTAAGAAGGTTAGTAGTCAACCCAAGATGCAACCTTTTCTAGTTGGTGCTTGAACTCCATGTGAATAATTAGACTTGAATCATAAGCAGGGCCATGGGATTGACTAATTGTTGCGATGGAATCCCTAGTTAGACCTGTTGAGCTTTTTAACCTAATCAATTTATTAAATCCCAGGAATTAGCTTACCCATTTTAAACCCTTATAACTTAGTTCATTTAGTCTTATTTTTAATTAAATCTTTTCCGAAATCAAACTTTTCAAATAGTATACAAGTAAACCATCTGTAATTACCGACCAATCCTTGGGGGTTTGATCCCTACTTCCACTTGCTAATATTTGACCTTGTATACTTGTAATGTGCCATCTAGTTAGCTGTATGATTTAGTTGTTTAATAAATGATATAACTAGATGTTAGTATTTGTATGCAAATCAAGGTTTTGGCACCATTGGCGGGGATTGGTTTTTGGTGTTATCGATATAATTTGGTTAGAATAATAGTTTGAAGTTCTTTGTTTTCTTATATAGTTGTCTTGCCTATTTGAAAAATCAAAAAGATTATCAGTTTGAAGCAGTGTTCTTATTTCGAAAAATTCAGAGATTTTCTTTGTGATGGATAGTTTAGACTAACTAGTAGTCTAAACTTTCCTACTTTTCTTATTTGTGTTGTTTTAAATTTACTACTTTTCTTGTTTGTGTTGTTTTAGTTCTTTTTTATTATTTTTTATGTTTTTGTGTCTACTTCTCAAGAACATGCATGGAATATTTAGAATTGTTCATGCTTAGGAGAGTATCATTCTTTTGAGAATGGAGGTATGACCAACGAGCATCACTCTTGTCATAATTATTCTCCCTACCCCTTGGATTATCAAATAGGATGGAAACAACCACGGAGTCAAATTTTACACCGCAAAGTCAAATCATGCGCACTTACTGGAAACAATACCGTTGTGTCAAAACACAGTACAAATTTTGACACTGCAGTCAGAGATATTCTAGGAGCAAAAATGTCCAGAACTTGACTGAATTGTGGTTTAAACTTATCCCCCAACCATAACACTATATATAGCACATTTAAACCTCTTTTTCACTTAGTTAATGTATGATAGTATGTATTAGTGTAGGCTAGACTGGTTCTTCCTTGTCCTCCTATTTGAGGAGGATTTTCTTAGATTAGATATAGTTTAGGTATCATTTCTAAGCTCCTAGTGGCTGGACTAAAAACCATTAACGTAAGATCTTTTATGTTTGTGTTTAATCTTCTTTACTTTGTGTTATTTTAGTGTACTTTTTTCTAATTGTTTTCTTATTTACTTTTTAATTTGGTTCACAGATTAGTTTATGGCTTTCATTCATTGTGCTTTCTAGGTAGTAATTCGTAGTTAGGATATTTAAATGCTCTCTTAGAATGCTTTCCTTTTTATGTGATTTTTTAAATGCTTCCTTTAAAATGCTTTCTTTACATTTCTTGTCCTTAATTATGTACTAGTTAGTTTAGGTTAAGCTTTGATGATGCCAATTTCCCATGTGTCTTGCTTGATTGTTGGATTGGATGGTGAAAATGGTAAATAATTAGGTACTAGTAAATGGTTCAGCTGCTTGGTGAGAGGAAAGGATCTTCCTTTCGACCATGTTAATGGATTTGGCAAAATAAACGAGCATTGAGTATTATTTTCCTAGACCGGTTTACTACTTGATTAAGAAGGTTAATAGTCAGAGCCAAAATGTTAGCTTTCCTAGATGGTTCCTTGAACTCCATGTGGATAATTTGACTAGAATCATGAGCCAGGACAAGGAATTAATTCATCTTTGGGAGGGATTCCCTGGCTAGATCCGTTGATCGATTTGATCCAATCAATTGATTAAATCCCAAGAATTGGCAAATCGAACCCTAACCCATTTTCAACCACTTTCTTAGTTCCTTTAGTCTAAATTTTAATTAAATCTTTTGAAATATCAAACTCTTCAAAAAGTAATGCAACTAAACAATCGGTAATTGCCGGTTAATCCTTATGGGTTTGATCTTTACTTCTACTTGCTACCATTTGACCCCATATACTTACGTTGTGCCATCTAATTAATAGTAAGATTTAGGTGCTCTATAAATGAAATGACTAGACGTGAGAATTTCTACACGCATCAGTGGGCTGGAGCCAGAGTTTGTCATTTGGTGTAAAGGAGTGTGTCCTGATGAAGTGCATTTTGACTTTTAGTAGTTCTGCGGACTCTATATTGGAAAAAATTGTTTGTATATGGAGATACCTGAACTTTTATCTTTTTTTTTTTTGTGACCGTGATGATAAATATGTACTTTAACCATGGAGAAAGCTAACATTTACCTTGGAGCATTTTTTAAGAAATCTAAGGCGCTAAGCACACAGTGTGGAAGTTGCAGTGAAATAGTGTCAAAGGGAAGCGGCGGCTAGTCGACCCCTTCTATAGGGATGGCCAAACCAGCCTCCGTGGTTGGTTGCCCATTGGATTTCTTGGCAAGTGTAGAAACTTGACACATTTGAGATGCTTTAAGATATTTCTGAATACATGAAGTTGTAAATGTGAAACTGTCCTTCAGCTGACTATCAGGTGTTGGGATTTTTCCTTGTAATAGATTGGAGATAGAAAACCATTCCCCGAATGATTAGCAGGAGTTAGGATTTTCTGCCGTAGTACCGTTTCCTTTTTCATTAACAAGAGTTACGTGTTTTTGTACTGTACCATCCTCCTGTAGCCTAAATAAGTAAGTGACTAGAATGTTTGAGTACAGTCCTTCTACATGAGCAGAAGTCAAGGTTTTGCACCCCATTCTTCAACATGAGCAAAGACTACAAGAAAATGAGGCTTTAGTGACGACACGAAATCTCGTCAATAAAGGGTGTTATTAGTGACGACTTGTGACTTGGTCACTACAAAATGGAAGGATTTGCCTTTTAGTGACGAAAGACTATAAAGTCGTCACTAAATTGTCATTAAGTCATCACTAAAGATTAAGCTGAAAATTGCGCGGAAATATCTAGGATTTAGTTACGATATGTTGTTGTCACTAATATTTTCAGTGTTAGTGACGATGTTTCATCGTCGCTAATATTTTAAGAGTATTCTAGGATTTAGTGACAATTATTCATCATTGATATTTTTAGTATTAATTATTGGTTTTAGTTATTAGTACTGACTTTACATATAGAAAGTAAATGTTTGAAAATTTTTCAAAGTGGGTTTTGCTGGATTGTGTTGAAAAAAGTTAGCTAGTTTGATATCTAGAGTGTAATTATTTTTTTAGATATTAATTTTGGATTACAGGAAATAAAGAATTTAGATGTGTTATTTTAAATGAAAATAATAAAATAAATATTGAGTTAAAGAAAAAAAAATTATATTGTTTATGATATATAATTTTAAGTTATATATTTGTAAAGATTCTAAATTTTATTACTGTAAATTCTAATCCAACATTTGTAATTGAAGGGGAAAAAATTGTCTTTTCCCTAATAGAATGGCCCCATTAAATAAACTAAATATTAAAGGAATTAATTAATATTTTGTAACAATCAGTATAATGGCCCAAACGAGATGAAAAAAATTAATTAGACTACCTTATTGGATGCTTACCCATCAAGGAAATTAATTCTAATTCGAAAGTCCAACTATATATAAAAAAAGCCCAAACAATTTGTTGTCACATAACATGCCAATGTATGCATGTATGAGCCAAATAGGCCATTTAGTTGGCTTGTGTTAGTATGTTAGTATGTTGTGTTATATATATTGTGTCTATTACCCATTAAATAAGAAATTATGATACATAATGTAACTAATTGGGCTTGATACTTGATAGCCCAATTAAAAGTCTATATATATTATTATCTTAAGATGGTTTCATATAAGCTTAATTTGGTGGTTCATAAATTTATAATGTGATACTTACGTTTAATCAATTTTGACATTAATTTTTATAATTTTGTCCTAAAAATTTAATTAATGCATGATATATATTTCTGTCACTACAATAAAATACCCCTATTATAACATATCTATAGAAGCACTGTAACAAGAATGCCTTAAAAAATAATTTATGAGGCACTTATGAGTAAGTGCCACATAAAATTAGAAAATTATAATTTAAACGACAACGCAAAGGAAACTTGTAAAAAAAAAATTCTGAAAAAAATAGAGCTAAACTTAACCTGCTAAAAATATAAGAGTACAATTTTCATATAAAATATCTAATATGCCATATATCCTTCCCCATCTTTTCTTTTTCCCCCAATTTCCCTCATCTTCATTCCGCCTTAACTTTCTCCTTCCCCTTCTTATTTTTCTTTTTCTCCCAATTTTCAGAAGCGCTTCTCCTCTGCCGCCCCAAATTTCCCCTTCCCCCAATTTCCAAATTATCCACAAGTCTCCTTTTCTCATTAATTTTCGGAAGATCTACGTAAGTCTTCTCTCCCCTATCCTTCTGTCTTTTCAACTTTCTAATATTTTGTCTTATAATTTTTTTTTTTTGAAACCTCAGATTAATCCTTTGACTGTTGCTCCAGAGGCTGTTTTTTTTGTTGATAAGTCGTTTTTTTAGCAGTCCACTGGTTTGGCATCTCAATATTGGAGGTACGGTTATACAATTTTACAGAAAATTTAAGGTTTTAAATTTAGGTATAAAATCTGAATGAGTGAAATCAAAGAAATTTTTTTATTACAGTTTCTAAACCTTGAATATAATTGTTGTTCAAGTCTTTATTGTTAATATCCTTGAGAAAACTGTGTGTATTTTGGTGATTAAAAAACAAAAAGGCTTTTTGACTACTTTGCGGCTGAAAGGAAACGGGGGAGCTTGATGTACATAAAAGTTGAGATTTTTTTTATATTTGAGAAGGGAAAAGGGGGAGAGTAGAGAAATCGAGGCACGTATTATGCGGCAGAAGAAGTTAATAAAAGTTGAGAGAGTGATTAGTAAACAAATGGGAATTTTGTTTTGTAGTGATTTGGAATTGGAATGCATATTAATACTCTTAGAGAGATTCAATGTCGTTTTTTGTATCATGGTTAATTTGACTACAAATCTAATTTAAAAGATTCTTCAAAGCTGAAGATATATTCTTCTCGAACCTAGGATTAAATTTTTTTTCTTAGTGAAATTACTTTTTACTATATTCTTATACTATTTTTTTTGTTAGCCTATGGATTTACGTATATAATTGACTACATGTTTTTAAACCTAGATCTTGGACTAAAATTGTTCATAGGATATTTGTGGTCATGGAGAATTTTTATATTCAGCTCAATCGACATCTAGTTCTAATGATGTTTCACGATGATGTATACGGTGTTCCTGATAACATGCATAATCTAGTTCATGATGCATTAGGAGTTCCTCAACATGATTCTACTTTGGGTGGTAGAACAGAATTTGACGGGGATCGACCTAATGCAGAAGTTGAAAAATTTTACAAATAAAATGATGATTCTCAACAAGAGCACTATCCAGGGTGTAAAAGCTTTTCCAAACTTTCTTTCATTATTCGTTTGCTTCATATCAAATGCCTAGGCAAATTGAGCAATAAAACTTTTGATATGTTTCTTGATTTGTTGAGATGTCCATGGAAAGATGTAAACATGTTTTAGCGATGATTTTCCATCAATATGTGAAAGTGCCATTTTTTGTCTTTATTGGTTATTGAATGTTTGACTTCATTAATTTTGAAGTTATTGAACTTATACAAAAATTGGTTTCTGTTTCGAAGCGTTGGAATGAAAATAAGTTTTTTAATTAGTTTAGTGTCTGATACTGCATATTTAGTGGTTGATTTTAAGTAAGTTGTATTATAATTTTTATGAAAATCATATTTAGGATATGGACAAGAGTTGGATGACAATTGACAACCGGAGGGACGAACGATATGCATTGGGTGTTCAGGGGTTTTTAAAATTTGCATTTTCTAATAAAGACCAGTCCACTAAAATTTCATGTCCTTGCAAATCTTGCAATAACTTTCGTAATCAATCAAAAGAAATTGTGGAGCATCATTTGATGGTGCATGGAATTAGTAAAGATTATGTTACATGGGTATATCATGGTGAGTCATATCAAGATGATTCAGATGAGGAGCATGTACTGCATGAAGGGTTCCATGATGAAGATGAGGATGATGACCTAGATGACATGTTAAATGACCTTTCTCGTGGTAATTGTGGGGAGGGTTGGCAAGATATTGGTTGTTCTTCAAGTGATCTGTATTGCAAAGAAGATGCATATTTAAGATTGTTAGATGATGCTAAACAACATCTTTACTCGGGGTGCAAGTCATTCTCTAAATTGTCATTCATCATCGTCTCTCTACTTCACCTAAAGACCATGAGTGGTTGGACTATCAAATCATTTGATGGTTTGCTTGAAATTTTCATAAAAGCTCTTCCAAAGACAGCTTCTGTGCCTAAATCTTTCTATGAATGCAAAAAGATCATTCGAGATTTGGGGTTCAAATATGAAAAAATCATGCATGCGTATAATGATTGTGTTCTCTTTCATAAAGAATATGCATCCAATACCACAAGTCCTAATTTTAAATGTGAGAGACTGACTCTTTTAACATCTAATGTGTCATATACACATCTAGATGTGTATAAGAGACAGTATATATCCTTTCCTGGTGATTTAGGTCCTGGAATTAACATTGACATAATGATAAAAGGATCTCTCATGCACTTCCAAGGGGGCAGGTTGTAAGGGAGAAGGCTGACAGTGAGGCATGGAAACATTTTGATAGAGTTCATCCTTCCTTTGCTCATGACCCAAGAAGTGTTAGGTTAGGCCTTGCAACTGATGGTTTGAATATATATTCAACCCATTTGGTAATCTTAGTAATGCTTATAGTATATGGCCTATTTTTCTTGTCCCTTACAACCTGCCCCCTTGGAAGTGCATGAGAGATCCTTTTATCATTATGTCAATGTTAATTCCAGGACCTAAATCACCAGGAAAGGATATATATGTGTATTTTCAACCCTTGATTGATGAATTGAATGAGTTATGGGAAGGTGTAGAGGCTTATGATGCACACAAGGGAGAAAAATTCAAGTTACGTGCTGCTCTTTTATGGACTATAAATGACTTTCCAGCTTATGCAATGTTATCTGGGTGGAGCACCAAAGGATATTTTGCATGCCCTGTTTGCATGAATGATACAATTTCTGAATACTTACCTTTTAGTAGGAAATTATGTTACATGGGGCATCGTAGATTTCTATCCTCTAACCATCAGTGGAAAAGGATAAGAAAAATTTCAATGGCACAATAGAAATTCGAGGGCCTGTTGTGCCTAAATCGGATATGAAATTTTAAATGAGGTTCAAATGTTGAATGATGCCATGAACTCTTTCGGTAAATCTTGAGCAGTGCCCCATGCAAACATAAATTGCATAAGCTGGATGGGTATCTTGGACCATCAAAAGTGTTTTCTTCAAGAGACCTTATTGGGTAGACCTTAAATTACGGCACAACCTAGACATCATGCATGTTGTCAAAAATGTTACTGAGAGCTTATTAGCTACCTTAATGGATATTAATGGAAAGTCGAAGGACACATGGAAGTCACGTAAGGATTTAATGCAGTTGAATTTGAAAAAGGAGTTGCACTTGAAACAAAATGGAGATTCTTTCACCATGCCGATGGCTTGCTACCATCTAACCAAGGAGGAAAAGAGGAAGGTGCTTCAATTCATGACATCAATTAAGTTCCCTGATGGTTTTGCTTCAAATGTCTCTCGCTGCATAAAAGGTGAAGAGTTTCAATTGTCCGGAATGAAAAGTCATGATTTTTATGTTTTCATACAACGGATTCTCACAATTGCAATTAGAGGATGTTTGACAAAAGAAGTTCGACAAGTTTTATTTGAGCTTAGTGAATTCTTCAAGAAGTTGTGTTCAAAAACTTCTTTTGTAGATGACAACGAAGAAGTGAGGAACATTGCTCTCATTCTGTGCAAGTTGGAACGACTTTTCCCACATTCCTTCTTTGACATAATGATACATCTTATGGTTCACTTACCATATGAATCAAAAATTGCCGGTCCATCACAATATCGTTGGATGTTTCCATTCGAGAGGTAACCGATGACATATTAGTTTTATATGTGCTTTTCACACAAAATATGCAATTAAAAGCTAAACATTTTAAGTATGCACAGGAAAATGGGGACATTGAAAGGATATGTCCATAATAAAGCTCGCCAGAAGGTTGCATTGCCGAGCGGTACATAGACAAGGAGTGCCTAACTTTTTGTAGTATGTACGTGCATGATGTTGACACAATTTTCAATAAAGTTGACCGCAATAATGAACGTTGACAGAAGCATCAGGTGTATTATCTATTTTTTCGGGAAAGGGTCGTCCATTTGGTGGATATAAAGTAGGTGTTTTAAGTTCACTTGAACTGGAGATGCTGCATACATTTGTACTGAACAATTGTGCTGAATTAGAAGAACACATACAGTAAGTTTTTTCTCTAATTTGTTTACAACATTATGCGCTTCAGAATTTTAGGATCAAAATATTGTATATTTTTAGGCCGAAGGATTACATTCTAATACTTTCATTCATTTAGGGAGCACAAAGAAAAGCTTGCCGTAGAAAGTAATGCAAATGTGGATCAACGTCATGATAAGCAATTTACTTCATGGTTTCGTCAACGTGTAAGAGACAAAAAAAGCACCTTGTTTCGTTACATAATTTAAAATTCATAAATTACTCATTAATTTGTTGTTCTACTATACGTAGGTTTTATCTAGATCCTGCAACCTGTAACGATGAAATAAGATCTTTGGCATTAAATCCAGATAATGAGTTCTAATCCACATCTAGATGTGCATGGTAAATGGCTACCGATTTCATACAACGAGTAGGGAAAAGGGTAGAAAAACTCAAAATAGCGGGGTTGTGGTAAAGGATGGCAAGCTTTTCTAAATTGCTTATCATTGAAGGATATTATTGAAGTTGAATACTTAGTAGGAAAGAAGAAGGTGTTGATATTTAACATGTAAATGGTGGAACACTGGAGATAGGAATGGATTACATATTGATAAAGAAGGGAATATTTGTAGTGTTAATTTTTCTAAAACATGGTATAATGATCAGCCTTATATTCTAGCAGATCAAGTTCACCAAGTTTTTTATTTGAATGATCTTAGATTAGGTAGAAATTGGCATGTTGTACAAAGGTTTAGTCCTCGTAACTCGTATGATGTTCCACAACGGCCAGACAACGGGCCAGATGAAGAAGTTTTTCAATAAGAAGAACCAAGCATAAACCTAGTCGTTGATTTGAACTTCGACATGCCATCTCTTGTCTTCAAGGGGCACTTTGTCTTTGCAGATGTTGCATGCTAATTCAGTTCACACCAATGCAATGAAGGGTTCATCAAGGGTCCCTCTAGTTCATGATGATGACTTTATCAATGATGATGACATTAATGGAAATCAATCAATCTCGCACGATGAAAATGAAGACTTGTGGCCTAATGACTAGTGTTTCGCAAATTGGTGCTTTGCATTTTATTTTTTTTTAATTTTGTAGTTGTCTACTAGTTTATGTGCAACATCTTAATTTGTATACTTAAGTTGTCATCAATTTTATTTTATTTTTACAATATTGTTTCATCTTTTGTTCTTTTCTAGTAGTATTTACAACTGAATTCCCAATAATGATGTTTTGACCCTTTGTTACTTATTGCAGATGGTTGGCCCTGGAAGAAAAGGACTAAGAAAGAAAGCGACAGTTCGAAATGCAAAGCGACCTGCAGGAGTGAATAGTGAGGCAGGTTCAATTACTGCTCCAGCTCCATTCAGTAAGAGTACAGTTGATCCACGTTCGAAGAAAGGTCCTCTTATACTCATCTTCCCAGACGAAGTGCACGCCTTACACCTAACAAGGTCACCACTACTTTTGATCTTACGAATGAATCAGAAAATGAACCAGAGCAGCCAGCTTCACAAAGAAATGTAGGCAACAGTTCTAGAACAAGGCGCTCTTTAAATTTGACAGCCCAGACACACTATGCCGAGCAACCTCTCATGGCTACTGTTGGGCAGCACAGGCACCATGAAAATGATGAAGAAGATGGGCACAACCAGCGTGAGAATGATGAAGAAGATGAGCACAACCACCATGAGAATAATGAAGAAGATGTGGAAGAGCAAACAACTCCTCCAGGTGATTCGGCTCTTTTGTTTATTGGATAGGGAAACATTTCCTTCATCTATACTCAACTACTTTAATCATTTCTACTTTTTCTTTTCTTCTTTGGGTTGGGTTCAATTTTCCTTTTATCGAGTCAGGGTGCATTTTTGTTTTTGTTTCCTAGTCCTTCAGTTTCTATTTTTACTTAAGATAGGGAGCCAAGAATACATCATACTATTATTTCTTGCTTTAGGCCTTGCTTTCTTTCTTTCTTAGGGCAATGAGCAACAAGAATATTATATGGTTCGGTCTTGATGCTCAAATTCATGAATTTTATTTCTATACAATGCAATTATTACATGCATTTCTTATATGTCATCCCTAAAGTGTTCCAATACTAACTATTTCGTGTCTTATAATAAATGAACAGTTGTATTGGCAAAGAGGGAGAGACAGGCTTCACTGTAAGATAAAATACGTTAATTAACATCAAAACCTAGGTCCATTAAAATAGATAATACACCTTCTTCCCAAGGGTAGTTGGGGATGATGCTCAGCATTTCATAAGTGAGAGTGGATGTATTGTTCGTAAACTTGTCTCCTCGAGCAACCCAACATGGTCCAAATTGAGCTCAGAGTTGAAGGATGACATATACAACAACTGCACGATATTGATTCTTTGATAATTAGTTCAACTATTATGACATAATGAGATCTTAATAGCCAAAGAAGATTCATTTAATTTGCATGATTTTTGTAAATGTAGCAACAATATGAGGTTGGAAATAGTTCAGAAGTAAAGACACGTATTCACCAAAGAATTCTCAAATGAAGTCATTTAAACATAGGCTACCTAAGCGCTTTCAGAAGTATCCATCAAAGAAGAGGCAATGAAGCATGTTCCTGAGGGCTTTGATAAAGAGGCGTGGATTAAATTATGCGAGGAATTTGACTCTAAAGATTTCAAGGTATGTTGCGTAGTTTTAAATTTCTTTTATTTCTATTTTTCTATAAGTGCATACTTTCATAGGATATGATCTATGAAGTTTGAAATTTTGAATGATAGATCATAGATTTGTGAAAGATGGATCTGTTTGTGTAAAGTTATTTAAAGTTACAAAAGAGAGTTTTCATCCTAGTCAAGGCATCAACCTTAAATAGATTTTGAAGTGATTCTATTATAAAAAAAGTTCACTGGCTTTTAAGTTATGACCATGTTGCTATGTAATGACAGAATTCTATTTTTATATGTCCTTTCAAAACTGGTTTTTTTTTTTAAAGGATCAAAGTGCAAGAAATCAGAAAAACCGTGCAGGATGTCGAACTCCAACTACTGTTGGGACAAAGTCAATTGCAAGGATGATCGATGAAAAGGTATACAGTTTGCTCTTATTTTACATGTAAATCTTCTTTCATATGTTTTGCACCTTAACAAATATGTATTGAAATTGCCACAGAGGAAGGTTGAAGGCCAAGATGTTTCTGCCATTGTGCTTATAGGATGGCTCAGAAAAAGAAAAGAAGGGCAAGATGGTTAATGATCTATTGCTACAAATATTAACCTGTCTACTTAGACATTATTACATGATCAATTGTTATGGCCGAACATGTTAAAACTCATACTAAAGTATTTCCTTCACTATAGTAAAAATTGGAAAGTTTGATCTCTGACGAGGATTGTCACCAAATGAAATTTGTTTGCAAGTAGTCACATCTGGCAAGAATTGATCTGAGCTCATATGTGTAACAAATGGCTACCGAGTTACGAAGATAGATAACTTCTTGACAACAGTTGGTGCTATTAATTAAGATCTGTCTCTTATACACATCTAGATGTGTATAAGAGACAGCAATTATATTTTCTGATGAATTGTGTATGGATTCTTGTCATCAATGATTTTGGTGGAAGATCATATCATAATCTGTAATTTATACACATCTAGACATCTATAAGAGACAGAAAGAGGTCCAAGCTCCAGACACTCAATCAAGATTAAATTCATTCTGGTTGTGCCCATCTTCTTCATCATTTTCATGGTGCCTCTAGCTGCCCAACAGTAGAAAAGTTTTTGTGTTAAAAAGAGTATAAATTTTTTTAATTACATGTGTAGATCTTTTCTTAAATGAAATGGGAATATCTACTTCAAATGTTGTGACTTGTGACAAGTTGTGACTGTTGATTGGTGTTCTAGTTACTTTTTTCAGCAGTTTTATTTTTCTTTCTAGTTACTCCTGTATATATTTATGTATGTATGTGTTTGTGTGTGTATATATTAACCTTAAACTCCCATCGTTATCTGTCTTGGTTGCCTATCATTTTTGTTTTCCTTATGTTTAACATATTCAACAAATGTTTATTGAATTTGGTATTTGTTTAATAAGTCCAGTTGTCATACTTTAATGGACCTAATAAATTTGTTAATTAACGTATTTTATCTTGCAGTGAAGCTCACCGTGCACTTATAGAAAAATAGAAATAAAAGTTATAAGTTTAGTTTTATAATTGGATTTCAGTAAAATGTCAATGTGTTTTTTGGTTTTGACATTGTTAGTAATTACATGTCCAAGGAACATTGCTTACAAGTTTGGAAAACTTGTGACCAACATCACTTGTCACACAAAAGTTTAGAAAGTCGTCACTAAATGTGCTGACCGAACACACATGTTATTAGTGACTACTTTTATTCGTCACTGAATGTATTGACCAAACACATATTTAGTAACTCCTCTCCCATCATCACAAATGTCGTAACGTAATTATATTAACCGAATGCTTATTTAGTGACACCACCGTCGTCACAAAATATTGTCACTAAATGCGTTGACCGTGTACATACTTTTAGTTGCGTCATTTGGTCATCACAAAATGTCGACACAAAATATAGCATTTAGTGACGACGTGCCATATTTAGTTACCATTTTTTAGTGTCTTTTGTGTCTACGTATACTCGTCACTATTTTGTGACGAATGTTTGTCGTCGCTAAAACTCAATTAGATGACGACTTTGAATTGTCGTCACTATAAGGCTTTAGCATCGAGCCTTTAGCCACGCACAGTGACGAGCTGAATCGTCGTCTCTAAAGTATTTTAGTGACGACTTCTTAACTTTTTCTGACGACTTGACATGGTGACTAAAACTCTATTTTCTTGTAGGTTTTTGTACTATTCTTTTGAATGAGTAGAATTTAGAATTTTTGTATGCCTATTTATAAGCTTGGAGTCATTGGCGATCACTGAGGTGTTTGATACTTGTATTTTTATGCTCATGCAGTCCATTGAAGTTGTGAGGTGTACAATTCAAACAATTACACCTACATCTTTATCCTGCAAAAATTGTTAGAAAAATATAATGAGCTCTTACCAGGTAAAGTATTACTTTTCTCCTACAATGTCGATGCAAGTTGTTGGCTGAAGAGATTCCTGACAATGTGGTATTGAAACTGAATCCTTGGCCTTTCAGCGGGTAGGGGCATTTTACTGTTAAGACATGTAGATAGCACATCGAACCATTGAGCTTTTTCAGGCGAGTTCTCCAAAAGTTGGGTGGTTGGAGGCCAAGTAATCTAGAGAGACATTTTGTTGGAGTCTATCCGTCATAAGATGGCTGTATACGAAACTTGCATTTTCTATTCGCACCGATTGCTCTGACTTTTTCGAAAAGAGGAGCTTAGAGCTATGAGATTTGACTTGGATGAATAGTGGGCAAACTTCAAAGATAGTGTTAGCAATTACTAGAGTGAGTAGCTTATAGCTATCTTAGTGCGAGGGCAGTACTTAACTGAGTCGGACGGAGTTCTAACTCTGTATCTTTATTATAATTTCATTGCAATCAAAGTTCTTCTTCTGGAGATAATGGTGGAGTCAATAGCTCAAGACAAAGAGTCACAAGTGTAGGAGTGTTATACTTATTCTAATATCATCACTTAGTGTCCTGGAAGGAGCTTTCTACCACGTTAGCTGGTGGCACCTTGGCTGGTATGTTTATTTCATGATGATTTAATCTTGATTGAGTGTCTTAGCTTGGACCTCTTTAGGGAAGTTTCTTGGATGTGTTATTCTGAGACCAAGTTTTGTTTTTTCTTCATATATGTCTCTAGTTAATTGCTCTGTAGGAGTTACTTTGGTTTCCCCTTGAAGATCATTGAATCCTGTAAATGTATTTTGGGATGATCAGACAATCAGATTGTTAGACCTCCTGCCAGAACTTCTCAGAGTATTAGCTGAGGAGAGAGGGGTCTATGCTTGAAGTCATGAGATTCTAACTTATTTCGTGGATGCCATTGAAGGCATCTTGTATTGTAAGTCCGCAATGCGGATACCTTGGTGTCAATTTCATATTTTCTCTCCGTGGCATCAAGAAAGAAGCTTCTAGCTCTTAGCACGTTGTATTTATATAGTGGCGTTGCCATTGCATTAGCGCTCTTGAGTGATCATTTTCTTGGAAATTTCTTCTATTGAAGGATGAGGATTTCCCTATCTTCTGATGTATTCCTAGGCAATCAATGCAGATAAGTGTGCGCTAGTTGGGGCGATTTTCTCATCATTGCTTATCTATGTTAAGGAGTAAGAAGTTCTTGGAGAAGTTCAATCACAGTCTCTTCTAAGGAAGGCATCAAATTCTTTTGAAGTGAATAAGAGGAGTCAGATAGACGAGGCAAACTTGTCCTCAAGCTCATGAGTGTGTTAGGAAGGTTTTTAACGGTGGCTTTGCAACTCGGATACATTTCTCTAGCTGATGATGGATTGCGAGAAGGTACATGATATTGACAAGGAATTCTGAGGCAACAGCTTGTTGATCTTGTGGATCTGCATATGAAAGTACGGATACATTTCTCTAGCTGATGATGGATTGCGAGAATGTATTGACTAGGAATTCTGAGGCAACAACTTGTTGATCTTGTGGATCTGCATATGAAAGTACTTTGTGGCAGGAGAATTCTTGATGACTTTCTTGATTGTGAGACTTTTCGGCTTCATAGTGGATGTGATACCTTCTCTAACTGAAACACTAGCCTCTAGAATGAAGGGGATGGAATTAGTCATTGATTCATGTCACAGGAGAGTTCCATATTCTGGGTAACAGAGGGAGTGGCATCTCTGATTGAAAGGGTTGAGTTTTGACAAATGGATTTGGAAGCTACCGGGAGACCAGCATAGTATTGTTCTTAGCCAATCTATTAATCATTATTGTTCAAGTATAGTGAAGATTAGTGTTTAGTCCAGTAGCACTTTATGTCTTTTATTAGTTTTTCACAAACAGTGCTACTCAAACACAGTTTCTGGTAAAACTTTTTTGCATTTCGACTCACAGTTCCTACTGCATAAGAGTTCAAAATCAAGAAGTCGGATTTTCCCAAAATCACATAGAGAATTTGTGATTGTGTATTTTTTTGTCTGTAATTATGAAAGGACATGCAGTATTTATAAATGTTCAAATGAGCGTATCAAGCTCATAAAGATATTAGGCTTGACTACGGATCCAAACTTGTAAGGAGATTGAAATCGGAAATTTCGAGACCGAATCACATAATAAAGTTTTACTGGCTTTCATATTATATGATATCAGTTGTTTTATTTCATTGCAAAATGTTACAATTGTTGTTATCAAAAGGACAGTTTTCAAAACTAACTGCATTATTTCAAGGACGTTGTAGCTACGTAATATTTTGTTCAGAAATGTTCACATTAATTTTTTTTGTTTTTTTTTTTTGAAATACACTTTAATGTCTTGTTGATATGAAGTAAAAGGTAGCGTAAAACAATGAATAAATTAGCACAAAAAAATCCGAAAAACAATTAATCATAAAAATCACATGCTTTTGATCTGTAATTCTTATTTGCGTTCAGATTATATTTATAACCTATTTCTGAACAGAAATTTGTTATCTAGTATGCCAAAAAAATAGTAGTGAAGTAATCCAGATAAAAATTTTACCCTTCACGAGCTATAGTATTCAAGATGAGCAGGTACATGTCTTTTGGACACATGATGCCAACTGTTGTACAAGAAGTCAAAGCAAACAAGAGCCAATGAAAAGGTCAAAGTATAACCAATGATTGCGCAAAAATTAACTGTCACGAACCAACCATTCTCTGGTGAGCTAACACCATCAAACATTCAATAATATAGTGTAGGAATCATGACTGCCAAATACAAAGAAAGGGAGACAATTTTAGAGAATAATAAAAAGAGGGAGGCAGTGCAAAGCTACCTCTCTTCTTTGGATCTCTAAAACTATGTTAGATTAGCGCCACATAGTTCAACTTTCTGCTTACTAAGCATAATTGCCTCCCTTTAATTCCTTGAAAGACTTCGTTTCGTGTTCTTAGCCTTTGTCCTTAATTATCTCTGACGAATTTCCAATTACTTTTGCAGGAAGAAAAAAAAATATGAGTAAATTTCGAGTACATTCTTCTCCAGAATTGACTCCGTATTCTTCTGAAGATGATTATGATGATTCAGCTCTAGAAGGTAAATTCTCTATGATGCTTTTATTTCAATTTTTTTAGTTTTTTTATTTATTATTATTATCTTTTGATGCCTATGAATATGGAGAAAGGTGGTTGTTTAATACGCCCCACTGTTCTTGAAGTGTCGTCTTTTTATTTGGGAACCCATTTTCTGCATCAGAAATCATCACAAAAGTTTTTGAAAGATTGTTTTACACGAATCTTAAAAAGGAAAAATTAAACCAATTAATCTTTTAACGAAATGTCTAAATTTGAAGATCTCGGGATCTGGCATGGAAGCTTAGGTGTTACATGAATCATAGGCCAAATTCACTTCTTTGAGCAACTCGGCCAGAATTCCAGTAAATTCGATTTCATAGATTTGCCAGTAATTTTGTTCTGTTTGATCTTACTTTTGATGTTTCAGGTGTTGCAGCACATGTTAAATTATTACTAAAGCTAATCCAAGATCATAAAAATGCCTGTCATGAGCAAAAAAATGACGGCCGAAGAATGCTAAGGGTGGCAACAATGATGACCATTCTTGACAATGTCAGGACTAGAATTCAAAAGTGTCAATTTGGCAATAAGAGATCAGAATCAGAACTTAGTCGATCCAGTACAGATACAAAGCCTACCCCAGTTCTTCCAAAGGAGAAGCACGGAGGAGAATTAGCTGCCGATGAGCAAGAAAAGCTAAAAAAAGCCTTAAATGCAAGCTTGGCAGCACGAAAGAGTCTAGAAGTTATGTGTTCAAGCTTGGGGAAAGAGAAAGAAATCATGGAAGCGGAACTCGCGAAAAGGAATCACGAGGTGAGTGAAATGGAAGAACTGATCAATGACCTTGGAAAGCGCAAAACGAGACGTTGTTGGAAAAAGTGAAGGAATGTGCTTCAGAGCATAGGGACAACCACGCTTGTGGCAATCTAGTAGTTGGGGCAGAAATACAAGGTCATGCTATCCTCCAGGAGCGTAATCGGGCTCTTTCAGAGCATCTACTAAGATCACTCGATGGTTATCGATCGCTAAAAAGGAAGCTAAAGGAAGCACTAGAGGAAAATTTTGCAGCTCGTTCGACAATTGAGGAAATGATGGTTAGACTTAGAGAAAGCTTAGAAAAATTCCGCAGTTTCAAAGAACAATTACCTTCAGGAAGTCCTTCAGTTGATTCTATCCAAGAAGAAATCTCCCAATTGGAGGGCGTTTTTGAGTGTTTAAGAATACAGGTTACGAAAAATGTCAGAAGAAAGTACATTGCTTGAAAGCAGAGAACGAGGTTACTATTGCTTGAGAGCCTTCTGTTGTCGTTAAGTTATAAATCCGGAATGCATTATCCCTGGTTCTTTGTAATGATAATGGATTTATTTATAGAGATTGATGGGGCATACCGAAGTTTACCCTCTTCTACTGGAGTGAAGTTAATTCGAATTAGAGGCGCGACAACAATATATAGGATTAATTTCAGTGGCTGCAGGTTTTGATTCATGTGCACTTGAATTCGTTATTAGTTTTGTTTTTTTTTTTGATTGTTTTATCCATGACTACTTGTAAAATACCAAAACTTTTCTACATTGAAAAAGTTGGAGTAGAATAATTGAGTTTGATAAAGTCATGTAATTGACGTTGTACACAGGGGTAAAGCCTTTTGATTTTTGTAGCATTGGTAATTTAATCGAGCTACTCAAATTTCTCATTCAGGATACTTTACAGTTTCATCATACAACCATAGTTACTTACTTTGATAAACTTGTATGATACCATATTAGATATTCTAATGACTTATACTATACGAGCCGCTTTTAAGATATGTGACATGATTCGACAGTATAATTTTCCGTCCATCCTATCCTCATTTGCTTACCTAAAATTGCTTAATTACTCGCATAAATACTGTGTTATGCATGAATGTGATAAATATTAAGTTAGTTTACCGTCAATACATCTATTATACGGTCATCTTCAAGTGTAAAATTAAATTATATATAACGCAAGATTTTTTTTAAAAAAATTCTGATACTTTTTTGATCATTCAAGGAAAATTTTAAACAAACTTGCAATAATTCATATATTTTATAGGACTTCAACATTTTTTTCATAATATATGAACTTTAAAACTGCCATGTGTTTCTCCTTCAAGAAACAATAAATCACATTCCTCGGTGTGTTTGCATTCTTTTAGAAAGCAACTGAAGAATCTAAAAACACAACATTTAATTAAATTAATAGAGCCAAGAAACAAACATAGACTGAAAATAGAAGGATAAACCGAGAGGTTTCTCCGGCAAACTGATGGGCACTTGATTTGGCACTTTGATGCCACAACTGAACAAAACTGTAGTGAAACAGCATAGGAACAGAAGGAGGACATTTGGAGCCTTGACGAATTTCTTTCATCTAACTTTTTAATACAAATTTGCTCAACTAAATTAACTAGGCAAAAGAACTTTGAATACATTTAATCTAACCTAAATCCTTATTGGATTTAACTGCCATACTGAAGTTATAATCCTACATAATATTAACCTGTAATTTGGCCATCAAACCAAATAAACTAGTTAGGGAATAAATCCCTTAGAAATTGAATTACAAATTTCGTAAATCAATTACAAAATTTCTAAATCTTATTTGGACTTGGCTTATATGCCAACATTGTTTTCTTTAAACCAAACTCTTTGTGAATCTAGTCCGACGCTATCACGAGCCACAATTTTCATACAAATTGAGTCGTTGTGTAGACCATGTATGACCCCAACTTATAGTTTGTCTTCATTTTCATCTTCACGTATGAAAGTAGATAGATCTTGTACTTTGCATATGATTTGACCTATAACTCTTTCTTGATCAAAGAATTGATCAATAACTTGCACATTCACCATTGAGGACACCATAATTTATCTCACACAATAATCATCCATAAAATTTCAAAAACCATAATATCATATCTTTCTTTTTGGAAATAATTTCCGTCACCCAATTCTTCAACAATACAATTTTTTAAATACCACAATTTTGAAACAATCGGTCCACCCAACATATTCTTGAACAATAATTTTCAAATCACCATATTCTTCTCATAATTCACTGACACCAATAAAATCAACATCATTCACAATACAGTTCTTCTCAATAATATTCTCAAAAATATTAATGATATCTTTTCCAAATATTTTTTCTTCTTTACCTACCAAATCACAAATTTTCATCTCAACAATTTTCTCTTTGTCATATACAAATTTTCCTTCCTCATTTAATTCCACGATTTTTTTCATTTTAATGAAAAAAGTCATCATTCTCGAACATCCCAAACAGTGAATGCAAATCAAAATTTTCATCCTCATAAAAATTTTCACAAATACATATCCTACTCTTCAATATCAACTTTCTATTCTAACTCAAATTTAGATTTTTAATCACTATCATCCGTAAATTCTATTAAAATATAGAAAATATCTGACCAAAAAATTAATGGTGATTGAGCATCAACAATAAGTCTCTTGTAAAATTCACGAACTATTGATTTATGCATAATTTTGAAAAAAAATTTTGCCTTCCTGTTTTGAATTTCTTTTGGTAAAGGGTTGGATATTTTAATTCTTTGGCAACACCTCAACCATATCTTATCAAATATTCTTTCATTATTTTTCCTGATTCAAATCTTTCTTCACTACTATTAAGTGTATGCAAAAACATCAATTTTTTCACCGTGAATAAATTCTCTCTCCACCATCACAATTTTAAATAAAAATTATGTACCTTCAGAAAAATTTATTAATTTCTTATTCAATATTAATTTTAATTTAACAAGTGGTCTCAGTACCCTAGGTTATGATCATGGGGTGTTTGAATGTTAAAGAAAAAATTATTGGAGTACACGTCGATATTAAAAAATTGACCACAAAAACTTGGTCTTGGGTTGTTGACAATTAGGGTATAAAAAAATTAATCCTAATTAGGATAGAGATCTAAAAAGAATGATTCTATGGTGATTATTATTTTGTGTGGAGTTGGACAATGATTAAACAAATCCTACCAAAAAAGTTGGCTATGATTAATTCACAAAATTGACAATTTTGACATCATTTATTTTGAAATTTATGGACGTTGATAAATTGCAAAAAAAAAAAAACCGTGTGATGAAGATATATTAGTTCAGATGCATGGATTGCTTGAAAAAATTTGAAGATGACGATCAAATCAAATTGATAGTGTCGGATTGAAGTGAAAAAGAAGACAAAGTCAATAGAAGAAATTGTTGATCGAGTTGTTCATGGATGACACAATCTGCTTCCATAGAGTGTTTGGTTTAAGGTAGATATTGTTGGCATAACTAAACCAAACTCCTTACTAACTTAGAATTATACTATTATTGGGTTTTTCTGGTAGTATTATTGTTTAAGGTATTAAGTGTTATTTAGTAGTTTCCTACCAAAATTAGTTTTAAAATTATATTCCCAATGTAATTAGGATTCGTAGAAGACATGCCTTGTTAATTATAAATAGGGGTCGAGTAAGTTTTCAGTTGAGAAGAGTTGAGTTGAAAGTCTATAATAGAGAAATTCCAGAGTGTCGATAAAAGGCTTCTATGTCTTTCTTTATGCAGGTCTCAAATGAGAGTTTGAAGTGTATTATTTATATTTCCTCACATATATTGATATGTGTAAATAAATTTATTTTCCACTGCGTGTTTTTGTATGCTAACAGCAACTACTTTTTTCCTCTAGCAAAGCCTCTTTGTATTATGTCATGCATGAATTTTGGCATACCTGGTTTTCATTTTATCACAGACCTATCATTTTCACTTGTATCCCATCCACTTTGGTATAGACTAATCACAAAAATATGCAGTTGAAACATTCATCTGATTTTTTACAAGATTATGAAAACTTAACACAATTGCAGGATCGATGAAATATATAATATCGTGAGTCCACGGCCCCATTTTTGTTATCACAAAAATGAATTGTGTTTCATATATCATGATAATTTTAGATTGACGAGTTAAAGAATGATTCATAGTATCCGATTAGGAAAAGTATTATCACATTTTATAATTTGAAGAAGTCATTGGCCAAAGCATGCATATTTTGTCTGTTAAAGGTTGCATGTGTTTTCCCATGTTATAATTGAAATTAGCCAAACAAAAGTAAGATATATCAAATAAAATTCAGTTTATAGGCATTAAGATAAAGAGCATGTAGTTACTATCCTCAATTAGGATGGTTTACACAGCAAGTGTTCAGGTCAACAAGTAATATAAAGAGCAAGTAGTTACTGCCCTCAATTAGAATGGTTTACACAGCAAGTGTTCAAGTCATCAAGTATTATAAAAAGTGCGAAATTATTATTCCCATAGGGAGTGGTTTAACCGATTCTTTGGCTCGATTACTGTTTGCATAAAAAATTAAATATAAAGGCATTTTTTGTAATTAAACTAAAAACTAAGCACTGTAATTGACAAAAACACAGGTTAGGAGCTAAATTGCCTAAGTTATTAGGCTAAGATAATCAAATGTAATCACTAAGCCAAAATGTACTAATGAGGGTCAATGTCAAATTCTAACATATTCCCAACTTCTTGTAACAAATAGATTCTATCAATTCAACCATTTTATAAGTGGACTCCTCTTATCTATTACAAAAGACCAAACTTGATTAATTCAAAGTAACCAATTAGAGGAATCACTTAATCAAAAGTTAGGTATAACCTAATCCAATTACTAGCCTAGATCACTAATTAAGGTTTAACTTCCTTTCTCCCTTTAATTTACGAAGTAATTAGATAAGTGATTACTTTCCTCAATTTCCCATCAAACCCACTAGTAATTTCTAAATTAGCCAATTTATCTCAATTAATTTATCAAATTAAATAAAATTCATGAAACGATAAGGATGATTTGACCTAATCCATAACTAAACTAGAGCATAATTAGAGAAATACAGGAAGGAAGATTAACACTATAAGGGGTTTGAAAAATAAGGATGGACATTGGTGTGAAAAGAAAAAGGATTTAGAGTATATTATAGCTGATCATTTTGGAATGCTTTTTGACACCTCTAATACACCAACAGAAAGCATTCGACTAGTGCTAGAAAAGATTCGAGTAAAAGTGACGGTTGATATGAACAAGTGGCTACTCCAACCCTACAATTCAAAGGAGGTTACAAAAGCTCTTTTCCAAATGCATCCCCAAAACCCCCTGGTCCTGATGGTTTTTGTCCTATCTTCTAACAAAAATGTTTGGCACATTATTGGTCCGGATGTTGTAAATAATGTGTTAAATTTTTTAAATATTGGGGCCTTCCCTTTATTCATTTAATTCTCTTCCCTAAATGTAAAAACTTTGAATTAATTTCACAATTAGACATATTAGGTTATGTAATGTAATTTATAAAATTTCCTCTAAGCATGATTTTAGCTAATGGACTTCACAGTATTCTTCCTCACATTATTTCTAAATCATAGTCTATTTTTATTCCAGAGTAGGCTCATCACAGATAATGTCCTAGCTACTCATTAGCTTTATCATTACCTTAAGACAAACTCATGGCACAGAGGGATTCATGTCTTTAAAACTTCATATGAGTAAAGCTATTGAATTTCACGTTACCAACTTTCGTAATATGAAGCAAATTCAAACCTTGTGATTCAACAACTTACTAAGAGTGCCACCTTTTGTTCTTTCCTTTTTCTCTGAGACACCAATGGCCAAAAAAAGCTACATGTTGCTTTATCCCTAAATTAAAAGTTCTTTATAGCAAGTATGTGGTTTTTCAAGAAGAATTTAAAAGGAAAATATCCACATGCTTAAAGCTTAATCAACCAGACTAAATATAACTATATATATGCATAATACACAATTTACATTACAAGTTTAATTCTAGTTGATTAATAATTCCAAAAACTGACTGGTAACACTTAAATTGACAATAGGAAATTAATTGTACATAGCTTAAGGAAAAATCCTCACTTCAACCTGCAGTTTCTTCTAGAATTACACCCAAAAATTGATTTCATATGTAACTAAATTGTACAAAGTAATTTTGTTTTGAAGAAAATCCTCAACCTGATTTCATGTAATAAACTTTACTTTTCTTTAACTATCCCTGTAAGTTTATAATACTTGAACCCTTAGGAGAGTTAATACTAATTTTACATTTTCTTTTTATGTCATTCCTTAACCATGCTAAGTCAAACTAATATCTTCCTTTGCAAATCGTTAAAGCATTATTTCTGACTTGCTTATGCAAATCCAAATGCTAATACAACAAGAAAATTCATTCACAATCCAGTACAGGGTTGCTACACTTCACTCTATTGGATGTCTTTCTATACCACTCTTGCAGCCACAATTGTAGCAAATATCATATTGGGCAGTGACTATAAGCACTAACATATCTAGATATATGATAACTCTAGCGAGTTAAACTATAGTTATTTTCCTCTAAATTATAGCATTTTGATAGTTTAAAAATCCGAAATTAGATAAGTAATTGAAGATTTTAGTTAATTTCTTTCATATGTATTTGTATTTTCACTCTTGAATTAATGATAAGTTTGTGTTAAATTTTTAGTTTAATTAAGTGCTTAATGGTGTTAATATTATGCAGGTTAAAAATTAAAGGTTAGAAGCTGGAAGAAATAAAGCTCAAGGGACCAGATTGCAAAATGGATGAAATGAAGGCTGGAAGAAGAGTCGAGATCGCTTATTGGGAGGCAACCCAAGTCTTTACTTTAGTTCTTATTACTTTCTTTTAGTGTGATTTTTAATTTTCTTGATTTTGAGTAAATTGGTTTGAATTAGCGAAAAAGAGTTGAGTTTTTAAGTTGAATAAATGGTGCTAAAGAATGAGTGAAAATTGTCATCCTAACTTGTGAATTTTTTGTTTGTAGGATATCCTTGCAAATGGAGAAAAGTGGTCAAGAGTGCAAAGCAATTTTGGCTAAGTCTAAAAATTCAAATTACAGAAATTGTGCTTGAGACCGCGGTCTCACCCTCAAACTTCTGGAGGGCAGAATGGTCATTTGGTTGGAGACCGCGATCTCAAAACTGAGACTGCGGTCTCAAGTCCAAAGTTCTGCAAAGGCATTTTTCATGCCGAGTTGAGACCGCGATCTCAACCTCAAAAAAAAAAAAAAATTCAACCATGAATTTATTTTATTTTTAGTCTTTTAATTTGGAAGTAAGTTGATTTTCCTTTTTAGTAATCTGGCTAATGGCCTTAAGCTGACGCCAAGTGGCTAATTATTTTGATGCTTCATGGATTAAATCTTTGTGAAATTCATTGCTAAATTTTTTTTTAGTAATCTGGATTGGCGTAGCTTTGGTTATGATTATTGTCAAATAAGAGTAGTATGGCTAAGTGCCCTAAGCTGATGCCATCTTTGCATTAGTTGATGAATTGAATGGAATGTTGATTTTGTTTGAAGCTTACTTGGTGAGATTCTGCATGGCATGGTTGCTCTTGACATTTTTTAATCAATTTTAATTCTAGGCTTAAAAGTAGGACATAGTTTAAGTAGTTTTCGCTATTTTTGGTTTGTCTTGATGTTTAATTTTGGGTGAGTGGAAGGATGATTTAATCATCAACGTGAATAAAAGAGATAAGCTTGAGGGTGTTTATCTTTTTGTGCTGGAAATGGTCATTTTATACATTTTATTGCCACTTTATGATTAATGGATGGAAAGTTGATCAATTAGGTACTCAATGATGATAAATTTTGATGTTCAATGCCTTGTGAGTGAAGTATATGATTGATTCATTTCAAGAATTTTTGTGTGAGTGAGTAGTTCATTTGCAATATAAAGAATTCATAAACTTAGCATTGCTATTTTTCAAAAAGAAGTGCTGAAATTTTAGGAAAATTTATTTGAAATGTTGTTTCTTATCAAATCATTTATATTATGTGGTTGATGAACTATCTTTTCGAAAGAAATGAGTTAAATGATGTACATGAAAATTGTAGAATGAATTTTGGGACATTTCGTGTGTTTGCATAGGGAATGTTCTTCTAACTTGTGAATAATTGATATTCGAGATTGATTTTTGGTAAATTTCACTCCTTTTCCTTGGTTTAGGGCCAAAAAAAAAAAAAAGGAATAAGGCGAGTACGGGATTCCGACATGTACCCATGTTGTTTCTCCGAAATAAGCCATTAGAGTAGTAATAAGGCGAGTACGGGACTCCGACATGTACCCATGTTGTTTCTCCGAATTAAATCCTTAGGAATTGCATTTTTAGTAGACCAATAAGTTAAGGAGTAAATGTTTGTAATACTTATCATTAATCTCATATTACTTATTCCTTGTTAGAGGTTTATTCCCGAAATGTGTGACAATTGCATTTAAGTTGATTCCAATTGAACTTCTATTTTCATGATGCTTAGTCGAGAAAGTTGATTAACTTTATAATATATGTGATTTGAGAAGTAATGATGTTTCAAATGAAAAGAACTAAAACTTTATTATGGTAACTCTTTTCGAGAATGGTAATGCTTGGTGATGTGAAATCTTGTGTAGTGAATAAATGTGTGCTTCTTTTTAAAACAAAATTTCAATTTTGGATTGACTTACTCATATTCTTCACATATCACGTAGTGTTGAACATTTCTTGAGAGATCGCTTAATTGTTCTAAATACATCCATGATTCATCAAGTGTCACGTTAACTTTGGAGGTGTTTAAATGTTTCAATGTTAGTAGGTTTCGTTTAATGTTAATCTTTGTTTTGCTCGGGACTAGCAAAATGCTAACTTTGGGGGTGTGATAACTCTAGTAAACTAGAGTTATTTTTCTCTAAATTATAGCATTTTGATAGTTTAAATTCCAAAATTTGATAAGTAATTGAAGATTTTAGTTTATTTCTTTCATATGTATTTGTATTTTCATTCTTGAATTAATTATGATAAGTTTGTGTTAAATTTTTAGTTTAATTAAGTGTTTAATGGTGTTAATATTATGAAGGTTAAAATAGATTAAAGGTTAGAAGCTGGAAGAAATAAAGCTCAAGGAACCAGATTGCAAAATGGATGAAATGAAGATTGCTGGAAGGAGAGTCGAGATCGCGGTCTCGACTATTCCAGACCGCGATCTCGACTCGGGAATTGGTTTTACTATTTTAGAGTTGAGATCGCGGTCTCAAATGTTCCAGACTGCGATCTCAACTCGCTGAATGCTAAATTGTAAGGGCAATTTTGTAAACTTCCAGCCCAAAAAAACCTAATTTTGCCTTGTGTAATGCTGCACTATTTAAGCTAAGTAGAATTAGTAAGTAGGGGAGTTAGAGTAGTAGAGAGTTTTAGAATAGATAGTTTTAGTTAGTTCTAGATAGATTAGGATAGCTTGAACTACAAGTTACTTTTTCTAATAGAAATTTCTCTTAACTTTCATCTTAGATCTTCTTTAATTTCTTGTCAAGTTCAAATTTTTATTAGATAATTGTAGTGAGTTAATCGCAAACTTCACGTAGATATAATTAATTTTATTTGCTTTCTTGTCCAATTTAGTAAGAATTTCTTTACTTTCAAATTAGGGTTTTTAGGAAAATTAGGGTTCTTGTTAATTTCTTGTTTTCTATTTAAGAATTTTCAATATCTAGCTTTAATTTCTATTTAATTCTTAGTGGGCTTCCTTAATTTGAATCGAAAATCGAAAAAAATATTTAAATTTCTAGTTTAACTCTTTCGAATTTATAATTTAGAAATGAATGCTTTTAATATTCAAAATTTCTCTTTTGTAGTCTTTTTAGTTGAGTGATTTACTTGTTTTAAATTTTAGTCTTAATTAGATTAAATTAGGTTAGAATTAAAATGATAGTTTTCATTAGAATAGTAGTTTCATCTACCGATTGATTTTGCTTAACTATACAAGCACCTTTAAACCTTGGTAATTGCAATCGACAATCTTTGTGGGAACGATCCCTACTTCCCTTTCCTACTAGTTGACAACCGTATACTTGCGGGATGCCATCTAGTTAGTAGTAAGGATTTAGGTGTTTCATTGAATTATAACTAGATGTGTTGAAAAGGCATCAATATATAGAGATGGAAAAGTCATAACCATTATAGAGTTAGAAACTAGATTCAGAATATTATATATTTCATATAGAACATGTTCTTTAGCCCTTGTTCAAAGCCTAAAAATGGCCTCAATGTATAGCATCAACACGAGCCTAAAATTAAATTTCCAGATTCGACATTGTTGACAAAAATAGTCATAACTTGAGATCTGTAATTCATATCACTATGATCTTTATAACAATGGAAACTAGAACCACAGAACAAAAACTTTTTTGAAGGATTCATAATGGAATTCTCATCATAACCTATTCAAAAACAACTCCAAGTATAGTACACTAACAAAATGAATCTGTCCATTATCACTAAAGCTGATTTTTATTCAATTTTAGAGGTTAATAGCGTATGATACAAAAAGAGTTAGAATAAGAACCTTATACTGATACAAAGATCAATGAATCAGTTTTTTCAATATGAAACAAGCGGCACTTACGGGATTAATTACACTTACGGGAAAATCGATACTCAAAATTGTCAAAAAATTTGCACTTACGGGAATTAATTACAAATTCAAAAATTGAATTTCAAATAATTCAATCACTTCCAAATCAAGTTATTTTCATCAAAAACTCATATAATAGATATTTGTAAATATAAATATACAAATGAATTTGAGAAAGTAGCTAGAAAATTCTCACCTTAACTACGATTTTCATCCAAAAGTCAACTTGTGTACAATAATAGATCATCCAAAGAAATTCTGAGTTCTAATTTGTTTTTTATTTTCCTAAAATTCTTGATGGACTTTAATCAAATTTTTAATGGAAACTAAAGAAATTCACAAAAAGAAACTACAAAAAGGATGGCAAAATTTAGTTCTCAAAACTTGGCAGCAAACTACAACTACGAGTCATATTAAACAAAATTTAAAAAAAAAGAAGAGACAATGTCTTATAAAAGCCTCTAACAAATGACTACAGAACTAGTAGTACTAGATGGAAAATTTAATCTCATGGGCCAATAACTAAAGCTTATAATATGCCTTATCAAAATAAACAATAAAACCAAGACACCTATACCAACTTAAATATACAAAATTAGCTATATTTCTTGATTTTTTTTCCTACAATTCCCAACTAGTATATTTAACTGCAAAACTTTTACTTTTCAACACTCAATTATTCAAATTATCATGCGTATATCAATAATCTATAGAACCCACCCTTGTTCCACACCCAAACATAATTACATACGAAAAACAGCTCTAGATAAATGTAACGGATAGAATACTAGTATAATTATTCATGCTTAGGACATTTTTCTTTACCAAGAAAAGAATATCAAATTTTGAAAGATTTAAATTCGCCTCATTTTTTTGTACAAGTCTTTCTCTTTCCCTGGAAAGACAAAAATCTCAAAGAAAAGAGGGGTGGCTTTGTTATAGAGGCAGGAGTAATTATAAAGCGTTTAGGGCTTCTAGATTTGTATAGGAACAAGTGGAAAAATTCACCTCACACTTATCGTGAACTTCCTTCCTCTTTTATGCAGATCACAATTTTTGTAAATTGTTATTCAATTTTTTTTTTGTAAAAATCAATAATTGCATCATAAACCCTCAAATTCCTAGTTATTCTAAATAAGAAATAATCAAATTATAAATCGCATTAGATCCCACAAACTTTTCAGAATTTTAATCAAATCCAATTTTCAAATTTGTAAAATCAATCAAATCCTTCAAAATTTATTTAAAATATAAATTTACTAAAGGAAATTCCAACCATAAAAATCTAGGAACTCATAGTTTCTCTCGACCTAGAGTTTCACTTCTCTTTGACACACATAGCTTTTTACATGTTTATTGTTGCCCTTCAATCGTCCCTCGCAACCATCACTACATTCTTTTGCGGATGTTGCCTCTCAAAATAAGTCTTCATTTCTTATCACGCTCATAGAACCCTTCTCATCCAAGGGTGAACCTACATTGTTTCCCTCGCCAGTTTAAGACATTCAAAAACTCTGATCTCTTTTTATGTTTGCTCTCACTAGGAAATTCTCTGAAGGAAGGCCATCAATAAGCAACGAAGAAAAGATTTGTAGACCATTGGTTTCAAAGGAGCTTTCACCATGGCTTGTTTGACTATCATCACATCTTGCTTCATTTTGATCTTGAAGAAGATTTTCTTAGATGTTGCTGTGAAGGGTTTTAGCGCTTTATAGATTTGGTGTGAGAATTCTTAAATGAATTCCAAATTATTGTGTTAATATGGAGTTGCCATTAGTCCTTCTCTAGATTTCACTTCATCTCCTCCTGGCTGTTCTATTTGAAATGATTGTGCTATTCTCGATAGCGAAGCTGATCAACAAACCTTTGAAAATTGATATCTTCACAACAATATTCTATCGTCCAAGTGTAGCCTGAGTGTGCCTGGAGTTAAATCTCACGAAAATCCTTCCTATTAGGGTTTGGGTTGGCATTAGTGAACTAGGGTTTTGGAAATGTATGGAGTATGAGAAGAAGCCATCCTAATGTACTGATTTCTTTAAAGTAAGCCGCTTGGCAATAGACTATAAGCACAATTAATTGAAGCATCAACAAAAGGTCCAAGATAAGCAAGGGGTTTCAGATTAAAACAAACCAATAGCAAAAGCAAACAAGATGACAAAGCCTGGAAAACAATGAAGATATTACAATGTTAGGATAACCAAAATAAGCAGCAACAATGAACTCAGATAACAATGGGAAAAGGATTCTTTAGTATTCAGATTCAAGTAAAGAATGAAATCCCATCCTGTTGTCACGTTTAGAACCAACCAGAAGTTCCACAAAAATTGATTCAAATAAACTCTTAAACACAAGACCAAAGTAAACATCAAGAAGTTAATCAGGAGAATCTTAGACCTTTGTCTAACCAAAACCGCCATTGCAATAATCTGTCAATAGCAGTTGATAATCACAAATTACTATGGGCAACAAAACATAGTGGTGTAAAGCAAAGGCATGAGAATTTCTCAATTGAATTTTTGTTAGGCACAGAGCAAGGGGATCCTACCACATCTAACAGAAAACAATTAACTAAAGCATTGAAGTAGATTTCCATGGACCTAAAGCTCAAACTCTTAGAAGGGCAAATATGTAATGCATATGGAAATATAGATCAAAGAAAGGTAGATGAAAAAAGAATTATTGCCTGACCAAATCAATTATAACATGGAATGTATTGTGTTCCATCAATTGTGAGGTACTACAACTAGTTTCCCATGATTAATGTCCTGATATGGAATATCTGAGGAGTCGCGGGAAGTGCTTTTCTAAGGCAACTTAAAAGATTCATTAGGATTCATCAAATTACTCTTCTAGCAATAATCGAACCAATGCTCTGTTTGGAGGAGTATCAGATTAACTTAAACTTCAGTTGTGTATCTTCAATTCAACGAATATAATCTGGTTGATTGGAAAGCTGGTTATCACTTGCAGTTGATTGAAAATAATGATCAGTTCATTCACTTGGAAGCAACTCGAATACATGATAATTGGAAGCATTCTTCTTTTGTAGCCTTTTTCTATGCAAAATCCACGAGGGATGAAAAGTTTCCCTTAAGGATTAGTCTCCAACGGATAGCTCAAAACCTTGACAAGTCATGGATGATAGGAGGGGATTTCAATGTTATTTCGGCATCATAAGAGTATCATGGTAATTCAAATCAAAACTTGAATGCAATGGCTGATTTTAACATGCCAATAGGTGCTGGTGGCCTTAAAGAGCTCTTGTATTTGTGCAACAACTTCACATGGATGGGAATGCGTAATGGTAGGCCAGTTTGGAAATGACTAAACAAAGTCTTGGTCAACCAGCGATGTGCCTGAACTTGTATCTAGAAATGAAGTTCAATATTTAAGTCAAACAATCTAGGACCATGCACCACTTTTGTTTGAAATTAAATAATTTACTTTTATAGGTCCTAAACTTTTTTCGTTCCAACAAATATGGACGTCCCATTCTTGTTTTGTACCATTAATGAGTGAAGTACAACATGGGATTTGGAATCGACAGAACAAGGGATGCATGGTCTTTCCAAGAAGTTGCAAAAGGTGAAATTGGCTTTAAAATCCGGGAATAAAGCCTTTGGAAAATTTTTAATAATATAAAGCAGCTAGATAAGAGAGTTAGGGTTCTTGAATTGGAGTATGAATCAAATCCTTAGAAGAAGCATGAACTCATTTGCATGAAGCCCAAGCAATACTACTCCAAGACCTACATCAGGAAGATGTATATTGACGTAAAAAAATCAAAAGTTAGATGGCTTGCCAAAGGAGATCTCAACACAAGATTTTTTTTCATGCCTCTCTGCTAGATAAGAGGGTCAAGTTATCCATTCGAGCAATTATTTCTTCAGGAGTCCGATTAGACAATATAGATGAAATCAAATAGGAAGTAATTAACTTTTAGCTTAATTTCACTTTACCCCTAAACATTTAGAGTCATTATCACTTTATTCCCTAACATTATTTTTATACACTTAAGTCCTTCCTTTAAACGATATCTGATCCAACTTAACATTGCTACTCCTTTTGAGAAAAAAATCCCTTAAAACTTTGTCTAAAGACTATCTTTCTACATATCTCATTCTCCTTTTTTTACTTTCTCATACCATGTCTTTCATCTTTCATCTTTCATACCATGTCTCAAATCAACCTCTATTTATGGAAAGAAAAAAAAAGGTATTTTGGGTATTATGGGAAAACTTGTCCACACATATATAACTTTAGGGTAAAAATGTAATTTTACCTAAAAATAAACACAGTTAGATTAGATTTGACCATTAGTCTAAGAACTTTAATAATTAAAAATAGCATTAGGGACTAAGGTAAAAGTGACCATAAATGTTAAGGGGCAAAATGAAATTAATTAATTTTTTCAAAGGCCTTTTCTTAGACAAGGGACTCGACAATGCAGCTGTGGAAGAATTAATGTCCTATATTCCCTCCTTAATTTTGCATGAGCAAAATTCAACTTTGCTCAAATCGATCTCCCATGTAGAAGCTAAGCATAGTTGTCTTTCAGCTTGAAAATGATAGTGGTACGGGTTTGGATGGTTTTACAAGTTATTTTTCCACATTGTTGGGATATTACAGATTCAAATACGGTCTCAGCTATCCAAGATTCTTTTTCCAAGGTTGCCTATTCTGAAATGCTTCGGCAATACACTTATTTGCCCTAATCCCAAAGAAGGACAACGCCTGGTCTTTTGCAGACTTTCGCCCTATATCATTGGTACTTTTGTCAACAAGATCCTCACAAAGTCTTATCTAATGGGCCGAGCAAGCTTCATTGAAAAATAATATCCTTGGAACAGCCAACTTTTGTGCAAGTCCAAAATTTATCAGATAATATGCTATTGGTACAAGAGCATTTATTTTTGCTTGATAGAAAAGTAAGAGAGAACAATTACATTCTCAAGTTGGACGTGCAGAAGGCTTTTGGCAGGGTTTCATGGGAATTTTTCAAGCTATCCTTAGCGAATTCGATTTCTACCAATGTTTCATTGACTTATTGATAATGACTCATGTTAGGTACAATTGGCTCTCCTTACTACTTAATGGAGTATAGTATGGTTATTTTCTAGGCCGCTCAGGTAATCAAGCAAGGGGATCCTCTAACCCCTTTCCTGTTCATCATCTATTCAGAGGCACCCTCAAGAGGACTTAATTCACTTCTCACCCTTGCAATATAATTCAATATGCTTTACCTAAGAATTCACTAGTACTTTCTCATCTTTCTTTCACAGATAATGTAATAATTTTCATGATGGGTGAAAGGAGAACCATCAAGCATCTTATGCATTTGTTGGAGGTTTATCAACATGGTTCGGGTCAAGAACTCAAAAAATCAAATATTTCGTTGATCCTTTCCAGGAGGATTACCCCCTCGAGTTGTAGGCTGGTAGAGAAGCTAATAGGCATCAAAAGTAGTTCATTAGCTTCGTAGTATTTGGATTGCTATCTGTATAAAGGCCAAACAGACAACTCACTTCCAATTCTTGATTTAAAAGATACAAGGGAATGTCTCTTACTATGTGGATGTAAACGAAAGTTGTTTTCACCAGGGGAAAGGTTAATCCTAATCTGGCATGTCCTCACTTCTATCCCTAATAAATATTCTTGTTGTTATAGATCCACACAGACCAATGATTCAAGCAATAAAAGGGACAATTGTAGATTTTTTTGGAGGAGAATCCTAATGGGAGAAAAATGTCAATGGAGGACTTGAGGATCAATATGATACGCTACTAAAGAAAATGTCATAAGAGTTCATAGTCTATTCGAAATTCTTGATGCTATCTCTATTAAGTTGCATTGGAGATTTTCTACTTCAGACTCCCTTTGGGCTACATTCATAAGGTAGAATTATGGAGAAACTCATCCAATTATCCTTCACTAATTTGGCGCAGGATTAAACATATCAAGCATCTCAACCAATACCATATTCAACACCTTATTCAACCTAGAGATTCAGATCTTCTGTTGGACAGCTAGTTGGATTCAGAGCCTTTGTGGAAAGACCCTTCAACCATGCTTCTTAGCACAACATGAAGATCAAGGAAGTATATATCGAAGCAGGTTGGGATTTGAACTTATTACGAAACCATTTGTCTACTGACCTGGTAAACAAAATAGCTTAATCTCACCTATTCCTCATTAATAAGATGGATAGCATCATATGAAACTTGTCTACAACAGGCCAGTTTTCTGTTCCCTCAGCCAACAAAATCATGAGCCATACAAACACTCAGCTTGTTTCAAGTAAAATGATATGGAATAAACAAACTCCCTTGAAGATTTCAATATTCATGTGATGTACGTTGAATGGATACCTTTCTTCTATTGATGCCTTCATGGATTTAGGCTGTTGCTTGCCTTTTAAATGTCCTTTTTGCTATATCGATGACCGTCTTGACCATTTCTTTGCAGAATGTACTTATGCAATAGCAGTTTAGCTCTACTTTGCTTCAAAAATTGGAATTTCACATATCGCCTACTCTACTATTTCTCAGACCTTGCAATCTTCGTGGTTTTCTCTGGAATTATCTCAAATTAATAAGTGGCTACCTTCCATTATCTATTGGTGCCTTTTATTGGCTATAAATAATGTATATCTTTCAAGAAAGGTATATGATGTCATTGACAACCATTAAGAACATCAAAAAATCCATGAGGGATCTCAGTTGGAGAAGTCATTTTCGGACTTTCCTGCAAACAAGGCACTATCATCTTCTATGTGAATTCTATTCCAAATTTCTTCTCCATTACACCCTATTCTTATAGCATGGAAGGCTCCTCTAGCGGGCTACTTGAAGATCACTGTTGATAGATCAGACCTAAAAAACACAAGTAGAGTAGACAAGTCATAGTACTCAAGGATTACAAAGGAAAGTTAATATGTGGTTTTGTAGCTTCGATGCAAAACAAGAGCAACATGGCAGTAGTTGGTGTAGCTCTACTGAAGGGTTTGAAGATCTGTCTCCTAAAGGGTTTTCATATCACAATTATTGAATTAGATTCTCTAGCCTTACTAAACATGCTCAAGAATTTGTCTTGTGACTGAACCTCAAACTGGTCAATTAATGCTCGTCTTCATGAAGATCAAGAAATATTTATGCTGGGTTTCCAATTTCACCACATGTTCCATGAAGACAGTATGATAGTGGACACATTGGCAAATCTTGGCAGTCACACAGATGATTGTAATCTCTTCTTTGACTCAACCGACACTCGCAAATCAATTATGGGTTTGCTCAGACTAGATAAGTTGGGAATTTCGTCAGTTAGGTTTTGTAAACCCTCTTAGGATCCTATTATCATTCATTCAAGTATCACTTTACTTAAGTTTTAGTTCAAAGCCTCCTTAGGCTTATTGCCTATAAATTCCACTTGGAGTTATTAGCTTAAGTTGTAATACCCACATATTTTCCATCAATTTGACACTCCTAAAAATGATCATTATTGTTCAATATCATGCTGAATGACCAACCTACCCTTTCTAGATTTTAGTATAACACTTGGACTTTTTTTATCATTTCAGTTGGACTTTTTTTTTCAATCATTCCCATGGAACTTTGTTCCGATCATTCCACATCTATTTATGTTCATCTTTATCTTTGAATATCATTCCTAGAACTCTTTGTGACATATAATAACCATTGGGCCCTTCCAAGTTTGCATTCTAGTTTTCAGGTAGTAAATGATATAGGACTAAAATTGAGGTATCAAAGTGCAATTTTGTGAAGCTAATTGTCTTGTGTTTATCTCCAAGTTTATCTTCTCATATTTATCCTTAATTTTTGAAAAGTGCAAAGCTTATCTTCAAGTTTTAAAAGGCATGAAAATTATTGTGAAATCTTAAAACATGTGAACCTTATTTACAAGCCCAAAATGTGTGAACCTTATATTTAAGTCTTGAAATAGTGAAATTATCTTTAATCTTTAAAAAGCGTGAAGCTTAGCCTCTTGTGCTTGTTACCAAGCATATCTTGTATTACTAGTTCTCAAACCTTGATAATGTGAAACTTAAAAAGCTTAGAAAGGTGTGAGACTTATCTTTTAAATCTTGAAAAGAAGTGTGTTGCTTTTCCTCAAACTATAAGCAGGTACCTTCCTACTTATTTCTATCCTAAAAAGTATTTTCAAAATTGTTTCTCTTTCAAAATTTTCCTACAACTTCTCTTACTCTAATTTTCATCTCTAGGTAAGAATTGGAGATTTCTAAGTGATAGCATAGAAGTATTTCAAGACTGATTTTCCACCTTAAAGGTATATTTTACATGATTTGTTGTAAGGTTTTGGTAGTAAAGCATTCAAGTTCTTTTCAAGAATCGAATTTGTTCAAAGCTTGTTGTTTGAGGACTTTTTCTCATTACCAAATGTGTTTTCTAGCTACCAAGCCTTGATTTATGGTTTGAAATAATTCTAAAACATTTGAATTGGTGAGTTTTAATGAGGATTTGGGGCTGGTCATGAACATTTAGTTCCATTCAGGTCTTAGCTTATGAATTTTCCAGTTTAAGCAAGCTTTGGCTTGTTTAGCTCAATGCCTGTATGTTTCTACTTATTTCTAAACCAATAATTTTTGAATGTTTGGGACCTATTTAACCCTTATAAGTCACTGGCTCATGGCTAGTTTGAGTGACTAGCCAGCCTATTCAAAGTTTCCTAGAGAATACCCAGTATTGCAGCACTCCAATAAGTCTATTTTCTAATCCCCCCATGTTTCATGCCAAGTTCCAAATTTTTTTTTCTCATTTTGATTATTTCTTGGTTCAAAAATTTACCCTTAAGCATGCTCTAATGTGTGGTATTACCCTACTAGGGTGTTAGGTCAAGGAGATAAGGTTTTCGATCATCAGAAATTAGAGTTCCAAGGCTTGCAAGGTAGGTAGTGTTTAAGCCCTTTGAATGATGGTATGGTATATGGTTAATATATAATATTATGTTAAATGAAGGTAAGTATGGCTAGTTTTAAGTATGATTTGTAACTGGTAAGTGCACTATAATTGCTTAACCATTTCATATGCATCGTTCAATATTATTTCATATGAATTGTGAATGATTAAAGGTGAATGGGAGCTACTCAATGGATCATCTAAGTGGACTCAATTTTACATTTATATCATATATCATGGAGTACTCCACACACTGTTCCATCCTGTCGATTGAGAAGACAATGATAGACACACCATGATGCTAGTCTATTTGGGTGGATAATACATAGATATGGATCCAATATCAGAACACTTATTTGAACCATCAGCTCAATGAGCCGTTATTCATGTCTTGGTTGTTAATCATCCCAAGTGTATTGCATACTGCATTAACCTTATACGTGCTTTCAGTGATTAGGTTTAAATGCTATTTACTTGGCATTGTTTTGCTCATCCCGTGTTTCTTATATTGTTTTGCAATTTGTTAATCCGTGGTTGTTTTGTTGTTATGGGTGTGGACCTGAGCTGAGAGGGGACTTTGGTATGGAATCTAGCAACTGAAGCTAGAGTTTAATAGTTGTATAGTGAGAGGTTTCCCATTTGCTCGGCCTGCACACCAATGTAGTTTTTAAGATTCATTTTTCTATTGAACTTAGCCTAGTTCGATGCTTTGAACCACCCCTGCCCTTAGTTGTTCTTAAGAATGTTTGTGGTTGTGTAGAGAATGTTTCATCCTAGCCTATCTATACATTATTGTTTTTTTCCTAGTATTGGAAGTCCTTGTTGAGATTATGTTTGTTAAATACTCTTGGTATCAAGCCTTGCATGCTTGGGGTAAGCCCGAGGTGTGGTGTATCATGATCCCTGATTTGGGGTGTGACTTTTGTGGTATTAGAGCTAGGTTATATGATCGTGTGCTAGATCTTAGTTGATTGTCTATAAGTGTGTTACTAGGGACTTGAACGTGCAAGTAGCTCAAGGTCTGAACCTGATTAACCTAGATTGGGAGTTACTTTGATTCCTTGTTTTTAATGCATACGTAGGCAATGGTTGAAAGTGTGTTAAGTGCATTGTTTGATGATTAGTACGTGGTTAGGAATTAACATATGAATAACCTATTTTTCTTGAAGTGTATAGGTTCATGGAAACCAAGGCAAGCAGAACAGAAATAAGTAATTATATTAGAAGAAGAGATACAGGGTATAGGATGTTTGTTGGTTATGAACAGACCGGGAACCAGATGAGATTTATCCAGAGTTGAGCAGGTTAAACTAAGAGAGCTTCAAGCAAGGGGATCTTCTAGTAGGACACACAAAAATGTTCAAGGACAAATCAAGTAGGAATCCCAACAATCACAGGCAGTGATAATTGACTACTCCAAGTTAGCAATAGTGGTACATGAAGATGTTCGTACTACTATCTAATCAGCTTCAACTAAACTAGAGTTGAGTCCACTACAACAACCAGAGGTAAAGGATGTTGATCACTACCACAAACTAATGAGAAGAATGGAAATCTCAACCTTTGATGGAAGACCACATCTTAACGAGGAAAGAAATGGCAGGAAAAAATGCATGAAACTTTGGTAATAATAGGACTTCTTAAATAACTTTATATTGTAGTAGTGAAATCCTATATAACCGGAGATGTAGCCATATGATGGAAGGTCTAGGAGAATACTTCATGTCGTTGGTTACTTGGTATTTATTTAGTGGAGCTTTCCTAGACCACTTTTACTTCTGTCCACTTTAGAAAGGAAAGGAAAAGAGAGTTAGCACAATAGATTAGAAGATTGCTATGAAATTTTTTTATACTCCATTATAGGGACCAGTGTATGGACTTATGATGCCTTCAATTTATAGGGTACACTACCACTACCATTGATGACTTAAGTCCACATTTTCATACCAATACCACTACCAGTGAGCTTAGACCACTCTTATCTGTTGCTAGCCCTTCCTGTGTCATTACAAAGAGGGGATTCTTACTTATTCCTGTAATATCTAGGAGACCACCTAGTATTCTTGGGTGTGCATTTTGTGGTCGGCATCATTTTGGGAATGTAGGTGGAAATCCATGTTTAGTTTCTGGTACTTTGAGCACAAGAGTAGAGATTTTCCAATGGCTAGGTCATCACAGTTTTCAGGAATGGAAACTGATAATGACACTTGGGGGATAGATAGGTATGGGTCAAACTAAATAGTGACAGGTACCATTTTTATTCAATATGATGACCATAGTAATTCATCTGATTGTGGTGTTATGTACTCCTGTGTATGTTGAAGACTATTTGAGCTTGGAACATGAAACTTTGCTGGCTTGATCCTCATTAAATATTAGAAGACTTAGCGACAAGACTCTCAAATTTAGATGGTTTGATACTATGTGCAAGGGAACACAAGTAGAATACATAATGTTGATGCAAAGCATGATAGAATCGGCAAAGCAACCAACTTCATTGGTAACAGTTTTAAAAGCACAAAAGGTATTAAGAAAAAGGAATATGGAGCAGTTCTAGTCAAAGTGAACCATATCAAGGAAGCTCTTAAATTGGGAGATACTGTCGTGGTTATGGAATTCTCAGATATGCCTCTTGAAGCATTACTGGAGTTGTTGTTAGAAAGAAGAAATTGAAGACTCAACTACCAAAATTGTTTGATCAGAAATACATCAATCCCAGTGTATCTTACTTGGATCTTGGGATGATCCAATATAGGTTGTGAAGAAGACAAATGAGAGTTTAGCTTATTCATTGACTATAGAAAGTTGAATAGAGTTACTATCAAGCACAAGTGTTCTTTGCTAGGATGGAGGATAAACTTCATCTATTAAAGGGTACAAGAGTGTTCACCAAAACAAATTTGGGATCCGGGTACCATCGACTACAGCTTAGTAATAAAGACATTCCATAGAATATTATTCATTCCGTATGGCAACTACGAGTTCTAAGTGATGACATTTGAGAAGAATAAAATAGTCATAGTTTTTGTGGACTTGATGGATAAGATGTTCAAGCCTTATCTGGGTAGATCCGTGACAATATTCCATGGTGACACCCAAACACGTTAACTAATTGAAAATGAGAATTAATCAATAGTACTATAGATTTTGAAAGAAATATATGGATATGGTTGAGAAACATGGTATTCCTAGAACATATCATTTCATATACTGACAGCCAGAAGATTTTGAGAAGACAAAGACAATCATTTATGGACTTAAACTAATTGTGGTAGAGGTTCGTGGCTCCTCAAGTCTAGCAAGGCATTTCAAGAAACTTGTAGAAAGGTTCATTGTGATAATAGTTCTATTTACTATGCTTATTCAAAAGATGATCGATACTAACTGGGGTAAAAAATATGAGGTCAGTTTATAAGGCTGAAGAATGGATTAGGGTGTTCAATAGTATCAACATCACCATGGAGACCAAGAAATCTTTTATTTATAGTGATGCATTTTAAAAGTGTTTTAGACTACTTATAAATGCGGAATGGAGGTATTGTGGTACATGTCTCAAGACAGTCAATGGCTATCAACAATGCTACCCACTTATAAGAGCAGTTATAGTATTTACCTTGAAGAAATGTATTAGCCCCATGGGGAGCCAAACTAAGCCCATGGAAGATAAAATAGAGTAAAATTAGTAGGTGTCAGGTTGACATTATTATAAGGAGATTATTAGACCAACTTGCTAAACTCGCAAGTACTTAATTTGGTGGCTAAAGTTCAAGGGACTCCTGCACCAACCACAAATGAATGGGAAGATAGCAACCTTGAGGGTAATTTTAAAATGACCAGATCATGGGGCATGAGCAATGAACAAGAAACAATGGATTTCTTACATCACCCTATTACACGTCCAATAGAAGTGCCATCCAGTGTGTTGATAAAGTTGGCTCAAGTTGTGGAAGATACAGGGTATCTATTGGAAGGAATTAGGGATATGATGACAACATATGCTAGAGTTTCACCTGTCGTTGGGAACTTCAGAAGTGCTATGCAATGCAGACAACTGAGAAAGAACTACAACATTCTCGGCAAGCCTCTTTGGCTTTACTATGGGAGTGTTTCTTTTAATTTTTCTTTTATTCACGTTTTAATTTATTTTTGTGACTTATTTTAAGAACCCGGTGGGGTAATAAAGGCTTGAACTTTCGTAATTAGTTAGGTTTACATGTTTTATGTTGTGAACTATTTTTTATTATGCTTGGATCAGTAATGTGTTTTTAGATGATAACAAATTAGTCTAATTTACCCATAAAGCCTACTCTAATGCATGCTATTGGTGTTAGGTCAAGGAGGTAAGGTTTTTTACCATCAATAGTTAGAGTTCCAAGGCAGAGAGGAGTAGCGTTTATGCCTTCTGATTGATGGTATGCTATACAATTAGTGTGTAGTCTTGTGTTATGTTAAATGACGGTAAGTATGGTTGGTTTTAAGTATGATTTATAAGTGGTAAGTGTACTATAAATGTTTGACCATTTAATATGCATCATTCAATGTCATTTAAGTAGACACGATTTTACTTTTATATCATATTTCATGGAGTACTCCGTCCCACACTGTTCTACCAGTCTACCAGAAAGACAAGTGATAGACACACTGTGATGCCCAGTCTATTTCGACGAATAATAGATAGACATGGATCCAGTGCAGGAAGACGTATATGAAGTAATGAGCTCAATGAACCGTTATTCATGTCTTCATTGTTAATCATTCGATGTGCTTTGCATACTGCATTGATCTTATTCTTGCTTTTAGTGATTAGGTTTTAATGCTTTTTAATAAGTATTGTTTTGCTCATCCCATGCTGCTTATATTATTTTCTAGTTTGTTGATCCGTGTTGTTCTAGTTGTGGACCTGAGCTGGGAGGGGACTTTGGTATGGACTCTTGCAATTGAAGCTTGAGTTTGAAGGTTGCATAGTGAAAGGTTTTCTGTTTGCTTGGCATGCATGCCAATGTAGTTTGTTAAGATTTGTTTTTGCTATTAAACTTCTTGTTTGATGTTTTGAACCTCCCCTACCCTTAGTTGTTCTTAAGAATGTTTGTGTTTATGTAGAGAATGTTTTATCTTGGTCTATCTATATATTATGGTTGCTTTCCTGGTATTGAAAGTCCTTGTTGACATTATGGTTGCTAGATGCTCTTGTTATCGATCATGCATGGGGTAAGCCTGAAGTACAGCATGTCATGGTCCTGGTTTTAAGGCGTGACATAAGTCCCCCTCTTTGTACTCCAATTTTATCATTAATAAAATGAGTTTCTATTCCCCTACCAAGGTATCAATGGTTTTTCAAAAAATAAAATACTGAATATCTTTGACCAAAGACAGTCTCAAAACCCCAAAACAATATCTACATAACAAAACTAATACCAATTTGGTCACTAATACAATAGTTTGTCAAAACTATTAGAATTCATTTGAGATGCACTTGGATTCTGGAGATGTTTTAGTTCAACACTTTTGGGTAAAAAAATTCAAATCTAAAATAAATAAATTTGAAACAAAAGCCATGCGGATTGTTAACCCATATAATTACTTCAAGACAAATTAATAGTTATTCTCCATATCAGTATATTAACTTTTTTAGTAACCAACAACATGCTACAAGTATACGGGGTTAAAAATAGTTAGGGGAAAGAGGGATTGTTACCACAAGATTGAAATGGAAATTATTGAGTATTTAGGACAGTATACTATTTATACAAATGAACTAAGTGATTTTGGGAGCTTAGTTTTTGAACAATTTAAAAGAAAATTAAATCTAAGAAAGAATTTAAAAGATCTAATTAACCTAAATAACCAAAAGACATTAACGAATAAAGAAAATAAAGAAATTTAGTTGTCAAGGTAAGACGGAGCGAATTAGGTTATAGACTAACTAATTGTTTTGTTTTGTTTAAATTAAATGGTTGTTGGTCAAACTGTGCCAATTAGGGGTTCAATTCCAAAATGTAACCTAATACCAAATTCCTTGAGATAATTAGGTCTATCTATCTACCCAAAATAGAATGTGAATTCCACGCATCTCTTAGTTAGGGCAAATTTGATTAAAAAACCATGGAGTTGTCTAAACGACCAATTAGAAAAAATACTCGATCAAGAACATAATTTCCCAGTCAATCAGCAAGGTCTCTAATAGAGGATTAACTTCTGCTTTCGTCTCAGTTAATCCAACAACAAGGAAAACGGTCAATTTACCCAATCACCCATGAAGTCCATTAGTCATTGCCCAAAAGGGATGATTCATTTTTATCATTCAACCATTCAAATTTAACATTACCCATTGAAAACGAGTTTAGTATAAATCTAAGACCATACTAGTTTAGTTCATATTAAAGCAAAAGTGAAGAAAGGAAAAATGGGCATAACAAAAACTGGAAAAAAAAACTCAAGAAAATATTCTTGATGAAGCCCTTGATTCAAAGTATTATTAATGAAAATGTGTTAGTTTATTCTCAATGGAGTTTTAAAGATTCAAATTGTACACTATATAAAGTTGGAATGGTTAACATTTTACTTCAACAATTACAATTACATTTTTTAAAATTAAAACCACCCAAACGGTGGAGGGTAGTCACCATTTTATTAAAAGAAAATAAATTGTACAAAGGAGAGGGACTGGGCCAAAATCTCCTAAAAGTTTGATAAGAGAGTGCAACTTGAGATTGAAAGACATAGTTGGTAATGCTTGCAACAGAAAAATTTTATGATTAACACTAGTTTGGAAATTCATGATAACTTCTGTGTTGACATTGTGTGTGTCCTTGGCTGATCAGCTAAACATTTATGCCTTCTTTCTCTATTTTCTGGGACTTTTTTAAACTGCATGACCTCTCATTTCTTAGCCGTTGAATTCAATTTTCTCCCTACCATTTTGCTAATGATTCGTAAATCCTCTAGGGAAAAAGATGCCGATTCTCTTGGAGATTTCAAATTTGAAAAGAAAGGAGTTAAATTTACTGGTTATCTGAGGCATTCCACTACTAGCTCCTCTTTGCCTCAGAACATAACATTGTCCACTTTTTTGGTATTTCATTAATTAGTGTCCGATCGGTTGGGTCCAAAGAAGATTCCTAATATTCTGTCTTGTCTGAATTATTCTTATTAGAATTTGCTGAAGAAGTGTCTGTGCCTAAATCAACTTGAGTAGCTCGAGAATATGGAAATACTTGAACTAGCTAAGCAGCTTGATTTTGTAGTGCTGAGATAGCCAAACCTTGGTAGGGAAGCTTTTGCACTATGTAGAGCCCATAGGTTCACTATCCGATACATGTGCATGGCTATTGCTTGTTGAAGAGGACTGCAAAAATTGCTTTACTAGTGCCAAATCCTTGCATTGTTTTGCATGGGATGTCTGAGAGTTTAGGAGGGATTCATGCAAATGCGGTCCCTTATCATCTTCTGGATATTCAGTCGAGGGGTTGGGAGGATTAAAATTTGAAATTTGGTTATACATGCTTGAGATATAAGAAGATCATTCTCTAACTTCTTCTCAACAACTGAATCCCTCTCATCCTTAACATCTTCACCTTCCAAGATTTGGTCCTCATCTACCTCCAGAATTGGGGGCATTTTAAAATTCAAATCTTTTTGGACTTGTGGGGCACCGGATTCTTGAACAACCGGGTTACTAGCAATTGGAGCATGAGATGATTATGGTTCCAATATCTAGGAGGCTTTCGGCTTACGAAATTGAACCCATATTTGTTTCTCCTTGGGTGGTGGTGCCATCTTGTGGTCAAGGAGGCTCCTCCAATGAGTGTAAACCACCACTGATTTTCCTTTACCTTGGTTTAGTAGTGGGTCCTCCACCGCAACCACATTTCCTTTTGCTCCTTTGTCCACCAGGTAATTTGCAAGAACACGATCATCAATTTTTTGACATTTTGTGTAGAATTGTGGAAGATTCCCATAAGTAATGTTTTGCCAATAATTTATGTCCTCAACTTGCACCCTCACGCAATTAGGCAAAATCGAGTAAAAATCAACCTCAACACATGCCTGTGCAATACCAGGTCTTGGCAACAAAATAGTAGTAGCATCTAACTTCACTGGGGTACCGACCACTTGAGCAAATGAAAACAAGATATGTTTCTTAAAAAGAATAAAATGCAGCCCCTCCAGAGTAATCCATATAGGAACTAGAGAAGAATCCACATTCTGGCAAAAAGCCAGAGTCCACTTAAAAATCTTCATAGAATATCCTAATATGAACCACATACCTTTCAACCAATGCCTCAAGATGTCATCTTCAAGATCAAATCGAATAAGAAGCTTATGCTTATGGTCCAAAATCCAAAAGATGTTGCACCTTTAAACCCAATAGTTAGGAAGTTTTTCCAAATCAATTCCATGCTTGGCCTTCCGTGTTCAAACTTCCCGACAGACGAAAACTTAAATGGCTCAGACAACTCAACAATTTCCTCCTTCATGAACCTAATAGCTGGTTCACCTTTATACGTGCAAAGTTTCTTGAAGGGAACATCTACAACAACATTTGTCCCTTGCAGAATATCTGCAAAGGACAAAGCATTTGCCCATTCAGTCGGAGGTTGAGGCGTATCCATAGGCCAAAAGGCAGCCGAGAAGAGGGAATAAAGTTTAGAGAGAGAAAGTAGCTTTAGAGAGCAGGCAGATGTTTTTTCAAATTATTTAATATTTTAAATGAACAATTACAATGACTTCAAAACACTAAAATAAGTGCTTATAGGCAAGCTGCATGTATAAGCAAAATGAATTCTTCCCTATAATAGCACTTTTGCACAATTTTAAGAACAAGGTTCTTCTTCAAACTAATTGTACCAAAAGTTTAAAAAAAAAAAAAGAAAGAAAAGAAGAAAGAAACCCATCGAAATAATGAGTTAGACAAATTAAACCCAACATCATTCTACTAGGCATAAAAGAAGAACAACAAAGCAGAGAATTTAACCCGAATTATGTTAAAGTGACAGAGAAATATTCCCAAGTTCAATTTCAAAACCTTTCTTCTAACTATACTAAAAATACTAGTAAGCCATTGTTAATCTTCGAAAAAAAAAATCCTATTAAACATATTGGGGTTAGGACAGAATCCCTAAATAATTCAGAGGACTAACACTTAAAACTATTACAAAAAATCAACCATAGCCAGTCTAAAAAAGTTCTTGTCGAATCTTTTTAATCTATTGGACACTGAAATAGCAAATATTAGGCCAAAAGTCCACACATACAAAGAGAAAGAATATATTAAATATCATGAATCATAAACAACTCGTTAACTTCAGGTAAAAGTCCAATATAGAATAGATCACTTTAGTCCTCAAAAAGTTCCATAACATAAAATATTTCACAACTAATTTTCTATCCACACCCCAAAATATGCCAAACCAAAGAACAAAAAAGCTAAGTGGTTACTGTTGGCCCCAAAGCAACCTAAGAGGGGGTGTGAATTAGGTTTCTTAAAAAATACTTTGAGAAATATTTAGATTTTCAAATTAAATGCAGATATAACAAAATTAATAGAACAGTAAAAGTAAAGAGAGAGAAATTAAACAATCAATACTTCCAAGCTAGCAAGCTTGAAGTATCAAATCTCTTGAAAGCTTCACACACTTGGTGAGCCAATAATCTTTACAAAGTTGGGAAGTTCTTGCTCACACCAAAACTCTTTTAGTTGAGCCAAGAATCTTACTTACAACCACACTTTCATACAAGATTATCACTCCACTCAAAGTTGAATTTCACTCACAATTGCACACTAATACAACAAAGCACTATAGTCAATTTGCACTCAAATTACTCTTTTCTAAGGCTTGATATTTAATGTATTAGATGATATTTTCAGGTTATTAAACCACCTATTTATAAGAGCAATAAATAGTGGTTCCAACTACTTCCTAACGGCTAAATAATTAATGCACAAAAAATAGCCATTGGGGTTTCAAACGTCCGAGAAGTATTGAATGCGTCCGAGGCAGCGTCCGATCTTCTTTCAGTTTTGTTGAGAAGCTTCGTTAGACGTGTATAATGCGTCCGTTCCTTCGTCCGACAGAGGTTTCGGACGGTCCTGAGCGTCCGGAAGAGAAGCGGTAGGATCCCATTCTTTCGCGATTGTGCATTTATTATTGCGTCCGAGGAGTTTTGACCTAGTTCGGACGGTTCTGTGCGTCCGAAAGATCTGTTCCTGTAAAAGCTTGTTTTACAGAGTTAAGTGTTTATGTCATCATCAAAATAAGGTTTGGAAAACATCAATCTCCCCCTTTTTGATGATGACAAACCTTTATGTAAAAACAATTGGATATGACTAATCAATTTGTAATATATCAGCTCTTATCCAATTGGATATCAATCATCAAAGCGCAATAGTATAGAGAAAACTACTCCCTCTTTTGACATCAATAAAAAAGACTCCCCCTTAGAACATGCAAGTAGTTTGATAGAAATGGAACAAGTTTCATACATCCAACTGAAAAGTTTAATGGTGCTAGAGTCAAGGAAATATACAACCAAGCCACAGAAATACTGAAAGCCAAAAGAAATGCTGAAAGGTTCTAACAAGCAAAGAACTGAAAACAAAATACAAATGTGAAAAGAACTAATGTGAGTCATTGCGCTTCTTGGAGCGCTTTTCAGTCTTTTGTCGTTTGGATGGAACATCTTCAGCAGTGGCTTCACTGTCATCCTCCTCTCCGGTGCGACGTTGCATGATGAAGTCAAACGTGTCGTCAACATCCTCATCGTCGTCGTCATCGTCTTCGGCAGCTCCTTGAGCAGCTTCTGCATTGTCTTCACGGGTATGTCCATCTTCAAGTTCATCACTGTCGGAAGATGACTTAAGTGGATATTCTCTTTGGGACTGAAGATTAGCAAATTGAACCTGAGCTGAAGCAGACATGCCAAGGCTGAGTGCCTCTTGGAGAATCATTTGACGAGTTTCAAGTCGCTTTAACTTTCGATTTGTTTGACGTTGAAATGAACTGACTTGAGTGCTCAGAGAGGTGAGAAGTCCACAGATATGTGAAAGAGATGGTTCAGATGTAAGTGGAGGTGGTTGAGGATTAGGAGAATGAAGAATAGCAAAATCAGAGGTGGAAGCATGGGATTGTGACTGTGCAATATCAAAGGCTGCCTTAGTTAGCCATTGATCGTTGAAAAAAAGGAGGCCTTTGCGTTCAATGTATGATTTGTTAAAATAAGGAGGATATTGTTTGTTTCGCTGAAAGGAATGTTGAGGAAATCAAAAATTTTGGTGAGAAATTTGCCAAAAGGAATGTTTCTTCGGGTATCAGTAAGAAAGAGTTCCCATAGGGAACAAAAAAGATACCCAAAATCAAGAGGAATACCCTTGAAAACACAGGCAAAAAAAAAAATAAGTAAAGTTGCATTTTTCCGGGCTCAGTACGATGCCCGTCAGTTGGCAATAACAGATTTGTGACAAGAGTGTACAGAATATTGAGTTCAGGAGCGAGCAATGTAGTTTTGGCTTCCGAGGCCTGTTTAAAATGGATGTTAAAAATAGCTCTAACTTCATCGATATCAAATTGAGTATCATCAAAATCTGTCTCTTATACACATCTAGATGTGTATAAGAGACCTTCAATCAACTTTGAGACTTCACATTCAAAAATGGTGTTAATGATGTTTGATGAAATCTCAAGATCGGTGTTGTTAACACGAGAAATAAGAGTGCGAACAGTAGGGCCTTTTCGAAGATTGGCCGTGAACTGAAGCACCATGTCATGATAAACAGGTAAATCAAGATGCACAAGATGACCCCAATTTTGTTTTTCAAAACCTACTTTTGATAATGGGAAGATTATATTCATCAAATAGACTATGAGAAGCAGGACGTTGAACGATTATAGATTTACTTAAGTAAGGGAAGTATACCGTTCGGATGCCTTGGCATCGATAAATTTTGATAAGATTGGATTGGTGGAGACTTGAGGATTAGCTGATGATTCTCCTCGTACTGGAGCCTTCCCTTTAGTTTTTCGACCCCAATTTGCTGTAGAGGAACCTCCGCGAGATTTCACCATTGTGATGGAAGAAAAAGGAAAGAAGAGAAAATTGAAATTTTTGAGGATTGGTGAGAACTTGAGGAAATGAGATGGTGGATGGGGGAAATTAGATGTGATTTAGGTGAGAAGAGCTTTGGGTAGGATAATTTTCCAATCAATTTTGAAAGAGAGAGTGGGAATTTGGAGGGGGTAGTGGAGAGATAATTTTTCGCCAGAAGGTTTTCGGGGGAGGTGGTGAGTCCGAAATGGGGAAGATGGACGGTTTTAATCAAACAGGGGCACCTTCCGGAAGGCTGAATGTTTGGTATGCGTCCGACGAAAAGACCGAAAGCCGAAGAACGGACGGCCGAAGGAGGAGCCAATGTGTCCAGAAGTTCTTTCGGACGATGGTGCGCGTCCGGAAGATTTCCAGACTGTTTGGTAAAAAAAAGAATAATGTTCGGAAGATTATGAGCGTCCGAGAAGTAACAGAAGCTTTCGGACGATCCAGAGCGTCCGAAAGAAAAGTTGTTCGGACGAAGAAGTGCGTCCGAACTATGAACCTATGCCAAATTTATTTGTAAAATCCCCAAACATTTTCTGAGCAATTCAAAGCGATCTAGAGTTAAGGGTTTTGTAAAAATATTAGCCAATTGATCTGAAGTAGGCACAAAATCAACACGAATTTCTTTTTTACAAACGAGGTCTCTAATGAAATGATGCTTAACATCAATGTGTTTGGTTCTAGAGTGCATAACAGGATTTTTGTGAGATTAATTGCACTAGTGTTGTCACACAATATAGGAACACAGTCAAAAAATACACCAAAATCTTTCAGAGTATGTTTCATCCAAAGAAGTTGAGCACAACAATTTCCAGCAGCAATGTATTCGGCTTCAGCCATACCTGATGAAAAAGAAATAGAATTTTGTTTTTTGCTAAACCAAGACACAAGACAATTTCCCAGAAAATAACACATACCACTGGTACTTTTTCTATCAATTTGACATCCAACAAAGTCGGCATCAGAATAACTAATCAGGTCAAATGTAGAGGACTTTGGATACCACAGACCAAAATCCATTGAACCCTTCAGGTATCTAAAAATCCTTTTAACAGCTATCAAATGCGATTCTTTAGGGCAAGATTGAAATCTAGCACATAAACAAACAGCAAACATGATATCTGGTCTACTGGCAGTTAAGTAAAGTAGACTTCCGATCATACCTCTATAGTGTTTTTCATCAACACTATTACCTTCTTCGTCTTTTGTAAGTTTGGTTGAAGTGCACAATGGCGTGCCAACTTGTTTGCAATCTTCCATTCCAAATCATTTGAGTAGCTCCTTTGTGTACTTGATTTGTGTAATAAACGTTCCTTCCTTAGTTTGATGAACTTGTAATCCGAGGAAAAATTGCAACTTGCCCATCATACTCATCTCAAACTCTTCTTGCATTAAATGTGAAAAATCCTTACACAAACTTTCATTAGTTGCTCCAAAAATAATATCATCAACATAAATTTGAACGATTAACAAACCATTTGAATCCGTTTTTGTAAAAAGAGTGGTGTCAACTACACCTCTTTTGAAAGGAACGTTTTTTATCAAGAACCCACTTAATCTTTCATACCAAGCTCTTGGAGCTTGTTTTAAACCATATAAAGCTTTGGAGAGTTTGAAAACATAATTTGGAAGATTTTTATTTTCAAAGCCCGGAGGTTGTTCGACGAAAACTTCTTGGTCGATAAAACCATTTAAAAAGGCACTTTTGACATCCATTTGGAATAATTTGAAATTATTGAAACATGCAAATGCAAGAAACATGCGAATGGATTCTAACCTAGCCACGGGTGCAAAGGTTTCATCAAAGTCAATACCTTCTTCTTGAGCGTAACCTTTTACAACAAGTCTAGCTTTAATAGGTGTGTTTCTTATGATTTCACCTTTGTCATTTAATTTGTTTCTAAAAACCCATTTAGTACCAATAACGGGATGAGAAGAAGGTCTTTCAACTAAGGTCCATACATTATTTTTCTCAAATTGACTAAGTTCATCTTGCATAGCATTAACCCAAGATTCATCACTCAAAGCAACATCTATATGTTTAGGTTCAATGTGAGAGAGTAATGCACAATTACTATTCAAAGGTTTATGAGAACGAGTAGTTACCCCATCGGATAGATTACCTATGATTAAATCTTGAGGATGACTAGAGACGAATCTCCAAGCTTTCGGAAGATCATTTTGAGCATCCTCATTCTTTTCATCATCAATTTGATGGTTGTTGACATCAACGCTTGATGTAATCTCTTGATGATCTTCATGAATAACGAGCTTTTCGAGCTCCTTTAAAATGCCTACATCTTCATCTTCACATAAATTCTTTGAGATAACATCATTAGTTTCATCAAATGTAACATGCACAAACTCTTCTTCAATCAAAAGCGTTCTTCTATTGTAAACTCGGTATGCTTTCTTGTCACTAGAATATCCTAGAAAAATTCCTTCATCCAATTTTTTGTCAAATTTTCCAAGGTTTTCTTTGATTTTTAAAATAAAGCATTTGCAACCAAAAACTTTGAAATAGCTCACAACGGGTTTTCTACAAAAAATGAGTTCATAAGGAGTTTTATTTAAAGAGGATCTTAATAAAAATCGATTCTGCAACATAACAAGCCGTGTTAACCGCTTCGGCCCAAAAGTATCTGTGGTAAGTCACATTCACTAATCATAGTTCTAGCCGTTTATGAAGAGTCCTATTTTTCCTTTCAACAACACCATTTTGTTGAGGGACTCTAACTACCGAAAACTCATGAAAGATACCGTAGTGATCACAAAAGTCGGGAAAACCCCGAAATTTAAATTCGGCACCATTGTCACTCCTCGGACGAACAATTTTTGTATCCAATAAATTTTGAATTTTGGAAAACAATTTGTTCTACAATTTTTCAAATGCATCATTTTTGTGAACAAGAAATAATACCCAAGTAAACCTAGAATAGTCATCTACGATAACAAATGCATATTTGCAACCACCTAGACTAGCATATTGAGTAGGTCCAAATAAGTCTAAATGCAACAATTCTAAAGGTTTATGAGTAGACACAAAATTCTTTGGTTTAAAAGAAACTTTGACTTGTTTACCAAATTGGCAAGCATCACAAATTTTATTTTTCAAAAATTTCAGTTTTGGCAAACCTTTTACCAAAACTTTCTTGGCAAGTTTTTCAATCAAATCCATATTAAAATGACAAAGCCTTCTATGCCAAAGCCAAGGATCATCTATGGAAGCGGTAAGACATTTTACATTGCTATTGCTAATTTTATCAAGATGAATCACATAAACATCATTGTGCCTAGTGCCCTTGAATAAAACAACATGATTTTTATCAAGGATAAGACATTCATGCTTGGTAAACAAAACATATAAATTTTTGTCACGGAAAGTTGACTAACACTTAATAAATTATAGTTCAAATTATCAACAAGAAGTACATTCTTAATCAAGGTTTCACCATTTTTACCTACATCACCAATGCCAATTGATTTTGCTTTGTTGTTGTCTCCAAAAGTGACTTTTCCACTGTTTTTGGATGTAAGATTTGTGAAAAGAGAGGCATCACCCGTCATGTGCCTTGAACATCCACTATCTATGAACCACTTAGCATTGTTGGCGATGTCAAGTACCTACACAATAAATCAATTGATAACTTTTGGTACCCATGTTTTCTTGGGTCCATTTGAGTTAGTGAAATTGCTTTCGATCCATGCAACTTTCATTCCAAGTTTTTCATTCCTCTTGACATAACACATATTCTTAGCATGTCCATGTTGTTGGCAATATCTACAAATAATGCTTTTATTACCATATAAAGAGGATTTTGGTTTTACAATACATAAGTCATCCCTTCTAAACATGACAAAATTTTTGTTGATTGCTACAGAATTTTCTATTTCTTTTCATATCAAAAATATTTTCTTTCTTTCTAGTTAAAAGAGCATTCAAACCATCCATTCTTTTTTTCAAGGTGGCTTGTTCTTCAGACCTTTGATCTCACATGCATTCTTTTCTTCAAATCACGATTTTCTTGCGATAGCCTATTGTTTTCATTCACAAGTTTAGAGTTAGCATTCAATAAAGCATTTGACTTTTTAGCTAACTCCTTATTTCTAGCATATGATTCCTTTAAGCTATCATGTAATTTCAAAATGAAAGCTTCAAGATCATCTTCACCATTTTCATCATTAGAGTCATAGTTAGAATTTACCTCATCATCTCCAATGGCCATGAAGGCCATTTGTGCCGACTCCATTTCTTCTTCAACTTCTCCTTCGGAGTTGCAATCATCCCATGTGATTTGAAAGTTGTTGAATCTAGGTTTTCTTCCTTCCTTCTTTTTCTTGGAAGGACACTCATTTGCAAAATGCCCGAGTTGACCGCATTCAAATGAATGCATTTTTCGTTTTGCTTCTTCATTTCAAACCTAGACTTCCCTTTGAAATTATTTGAATTTGTAGCTCCGCCTCTTCTCATTCTTCGTTTGTTGATGTAATGTTTAAGAAATCCTTTGGTGATGAGTGTAAGATCTTCAATCTTCTAGATTGATGGAGCTGTTTTCATCTTCCTCTTGAGAGGTCTTTAAGGCAATTCTCCTTCTTGGTCTTGCTTCTTCATCATCCACTACCTTGGCCTTTAACTTGAGTTCATAAGATGTAAGAGAATTGATTAGAGATTCAATAGGCATTAAATTTAAATTCTTGGCTTTCTCTATAGCAATTGTTTTGGCATCCCATTCTTTGGATAAAGCATTTAGGATTTTTCTATTTTTTTCACCCAATGAGTACTCCTTATTCAAGGCTTCAAGATCCTTTATAATGTCATTGAACCTGCAGTACATTTTGTCTATGTTCTCATGTGGTTCCATCTTGAAGAACTCATACTTGGCAACAAGTAGTGCACTAGGATTTCTTTTGCTCACGAACAACATCGCTCCCTTCATGAATTTTCTTCAACTTATCCCATATTTCTTTAGCGGAAATGCAACCCTTCACGCGAGTTGATTCATTTGCATCCAAGGCATTATATAACACATTCATGGCTTTTGCATTCAACGTCAAGTTTGCCTTGTCTTGTGGAGTGAGCTCATTCCTTGTCTTTTCTCTTCTTCTATTTGTGTGATCATCAATGATAGAAGCTTCAAATGGACCTTCATTGACAACATACCACAAATCAATGTCAATAGATTGCATAAATATTTTCATTCTATCTCTCCAACTAATAAAATTTGCCCCATTAAACATAGGGGGCCTAGTAACGGATTGACCCTCAAAAAATAAAGCATTGCTGGTTGCCATATTTCTTTACTCAAAAGCAGTTTAAGCAATATAATGAGACCAAGATTTGATACCAATTGTTGGCCCCAAAGCAACCTAAGAGGGGGGTGAATTAGGTTTCTTAAAAAATACTTTGAGAAATATTGAGATTTTCAAATTAAATGCAGATATAACAAAATCAATAGAACAGTAAAGTAAAGAGAGAAAAATTAATGTCTCAATACTTCCAAGCTAGCAAGCTTGAAGTATCAAATCTCTAATACACATCTAGCTTCACACACTTGGTGAGCCAATAATCTTTACAAAGTTGGGAAGTTCTTGCTCACACCAAAACTCTTTTAGTTGAGCCAAGAATCTTACTTACAACCACACTTTCATACAAGATTATCACTCCACTCAAAGTTGAATTTCACTCACAATTGCACACTAATACAACAAAGCACTATAGTCAATTTGCACTCAAATTACTCTTTTCTAAGGCTTGTATTTAATGTATGAGATGATATTTTCAGGTTATTAAAGCACCTATTTATAAGAGCAATAAATAGTGGTTTCAACTACTTCCTAACGGCTAAATAATAAATGCACAAAAAATAGCCGTTGGGGTTTCGGACGTCCGAGAAGTATTGAATGCGTCTGAAGCAGCGATACATCCGATCTTCTTTCAGTTTTGTTGAGAAGCTTCATTCGGACGTCCGTGCATGCGTCTATTCCTTCATCCGACAAAGGTTTCGGACGGTCCTGAGCGTCCGGAAGAGAAGTAGTAGGATCCCATTCTTTCTGCCAGTTCGTTCGGACGATGCAATGCGTCAGAGGAGTTTTGACCTAGTTCGAACAGTTCTATGCGTCCGAAAGATCTGTTCCTGCAAAAGCTTGTTTTACAGAGTTAAGTGTTTCTGTCATCATCAAAATAAGGTTTGGAAAACATCAGTTACCATAAGTTAAGAAATGAAGCCAAAATTAATGCAAATGAATTGAAATGGAACCGAACACTTGAGTACAAGATTCTTGAATAATATAAAAGAATAAACAAAAAAAGTTATAGATTTGATTGATACATACATTTAGGGAAAAAAAAAGAATGCTAAAAATATCTTACAAGAACATCCAACTCGATAAATTAGGAAAAAGAAACACTACTTGACAAAGAATTCATTGGGGTAACGATATATGAATAGGCTTATTCCCTTGTTTTCCTCCTTCCTGTACTAGTACCATTTGTCTAACCCATCAATCATAACAAGCAAAAGAATCACTAAAAAATCATTCTCTATGTTATTTTTCTCAACTTAAATCCCATAAAACTCTTAAAAAAAGAAGTTTCTTGCATACCTTGATTCATCTGTGCATGATTCGACCTAGAGAAGGTGGCCAAAAGAATCAATGGCAGTGTCACCATAGCATTTATTGTGTTCTCATACCATGACGTAGCTTATGGATGACATCCAAAAACTATATAGGAGGTGTTATAATTGACTGCAATCCTTTATAAATTGAAGGGATGAATAATCTTGTAAACAAATTTAGATGATAAGGATATTCTTTTATTTTGAATTTGAAGAAAAAAAAAAAGGCACTTATGAGTAAAAAAATTTATAAATGTTGAAAATTTAAGATGGATTGTTAATTTAAGGGTTACCTGAGAGCAATGATGTGTGAGAAAAGAGAGATGATGAGGGTCTAAGTGATTCTTAAATGTGAAGAGAATTCGATTATCGGATTTAAGGAGAATAGAATTTGAAAGGAGCTAGACTGGGATATTTTTTAAAATTTAAAAGAGATTTATTTGATGTTTTCTTTTGAAATTACAAAGTCAGAGAGAAAGAGAGAGAGGAAAGAGACAAATTTGAACAAAGAGATCAGATAAAATGGTGGTCATTGGTTTAGTTAAGGATAGAAGGAGGTTATAAATTTATAAGGTTCATATTATGAAACACGCTAATTTTATATATACAATAATTGGTGTGCTTACACTTATTCACATTTAGATACATAAGCACACAAATATATATATATATATATATATATATATATATATATATATATATTAAGTTAATGATTTACAATTTATTTTCAATCTAATAAATCAAGAGTCACCTTTGGTGTAAGGATAATAGAATTTAAAAAGAGATGGACTGGGATAATTTTTAAAATTTAAAAGAGATTTATTGATGTTTTCTTTTGAAATTGTGAAGTGAGAGAGAGAGAGAGAGGAAAGAGACAAATTTGAACAGAGAGATTAGAAAAAATGGTGGTTGTTGGTTTAGTTAAGGATAGAAGAAGATTGTAACCTTATAAGTTCATATTGTGAAACACGCTAATTTTCATATATATAATAAGACAATGTGCTAATACTTATTCACATTTTCTTCCTACATGGCAACAAATATATATATATATATATCAAAAGATAATGATTTATAATTTATTATCAATTTAATAAATCAAGAGCAACCTTTGATGTGATATTTATGGTTAACTTTTTAAAATAAGCCACCAATACATTGGTGGGAGTGCACACCCGTTTATTTAAACAGGAAAAAATAAATAGAAGAAGGGAGACTAGGCTGATACCTCTTAGGGTATACAACTTCTAAACTACCCTAGCCTAATCATAGAAATTTACAATAAATATGTGTGAGCTAGTCCTACAATTACCCTAGGAATACGAGAAGAATTAAAGAAAAGAAAAAAGTTACAGTAGGTGCTACTTTCTAATCTATCAAGACAACGTGCCACTTGATTTTCTTCTCTATAGATGTGATGCGTGATAAAATTTCTGGTTTGTATCAATATCTTAATCTTTCGAACTATGTGATAAATTCTCCAAGGAACTGATGAACTTTGATAAGCATTTGATGAAAACTAGTGAATCAACTTCAACCAATGTGTCAGCGTAACATGAGTGTGACATAGTTTCAATCCTTCAGGAAGTGAAAATGCCTCAACCTCCATGTTCAAACAAATGCCAAAAGATTTTGTAAAACCACAAAGAAGCTTTTTGAATGCCTCACAAATAATGTTTCCACTAGACATTCCAAGATCATCAACCGAAGAGCCATCCACATTCATCTTATAAAATCAAAGTTGAGGCTTAGACCAAACAATTGCAATAGGTTTAATCTGTGACATTGCGGTCGTATGAATTGTAAGTTAGCAGGCATAGGAACCTTAAAAATTCCAGCATGAAGGGAAAGGCAAATCAGGAACAAATAGCTCTGATGATATAACAGTTGTTTCATATTCCAAATAATAACATCATAAGTGTTGGGTTTACCCATCCAGAAAAAAATTCCCTACCAACCACTACTCTCAACATATGTAGGATGGCAAGATGCAGATTATTGTTGACTTATAATCTTCGTTTTGATGATGACAAATCTAATCTAATAGTTTGCAAATAAGCTATGCAGGAGTTTTGCAAATTTTGACATGACAGGGTTTTTGGACACTATATATCGTCCGAAAAGGCAGAGCTTCGGATGCAAAAGAGTGTCTGAACGAGACCTATTCTCTCGGATGTAGGAGTTCGTCCTAACAAATTGTCTCGAACACAATACATCATCTAAATGGTTAGGCAGAGAGCAAGGAATCTGAGGCATTTGACAACAGATGCTCAACTTCGTTCGAAAGAAATTTTATCGGACACACCTATTCGTCCGAATGAAGATATTCATTGTAAGGCATTAGTTCTTCTAGACACACTGCACTGTCTGAGGATGCCAACTTGACAAACAATTAGCTCAGACAAAGGAACAGGCGCAACCTTGGCCGTCCAAACGAAGACCTCAACTTCTGTATTTCAAATATTCGGACATTGCGTCGAATGCAATGAAGAGTTATCGGACGTACAAAACCTATAATGGCTAGTTTTTTAGCATTAATTACTTTTCAATTGGATGGTGGTTAGTTGCTCATTTATCATATTTATAAAAACCAACCAACCTAAATTTATGTAACTTAACTTCCACATTGAATACAAGCAAGTAAAAAGCAAATTGTGTGAAAATTAGCTCTTTAGAAGTGTTGTATTAGTGGAAAAATTTGTATATTTGAAAGTGCTATTCTAAAGCATTGAGTAGAGTGTTAATCATTGTACAAAAGTGAGATTGACTGTAAAATCCTTGGCTTAATTAAAGAGAAGTAGTGTGAGCAAGGATTGTCTTGCTTTGTGTACAACTTGGATTATTGACTCACCAAATTGAAGAAGCACGTTGGTGGACTAACTACTCCAAGCTTCCTGGCTTAGGAGTGTTGTTTGAATAATCTCTCTCTATATATATTTATTTATTCTGCATATTTTGTGCTTTATTTACAAATTATTTTTAAACAACCTAATTCACTCCCACTCTTAGGTTGCTTTGGGCCAACAATTGGTATCTTGGTCTCTTTCTTTTGCTTAAATTTCATTTGAGTAAATATATCTATGGCAACCAAAAATGCTTTATTTCTTGAAGGTCATTCTATCACTAGACCACCTATGTTTAAGGGGGTGAATTTTATTAGTTGGAAAGAAAGAATGAAAATCTTTTTGCAATCTATTGATATTGATTTATGGTATGTTGTTAATGAAGGTCATTCTGAAGGCACCATTATTGATGATCACACTAACAAAAGAAGAAAGAAAACAAGAGATGAACTAACTCCACAAGATAAAGCCAATTTGACTTTGAATGCTAAAGCCATGAATGTTTTGTATAATGCTTTGGATGCTAATGAGTTTACACGTGAATAAAAGGTTGTGTTTCGCTAAAGAAATATGAGATAAATTGAAAGAGATTCTTGAAGGTAGTGATGATGTGAGAGAACAAAAGAAAGCTTTACTTGTTGCTAAGCATGAGTCCTTCAAGATGGAACCTCACGAGAATATTGATAAGATGTATTGTAGATGCAATGAAATCATTAAGGATCTTGAAGCATTGAGTAAGGAATATTCTTTGGGTGAAAAGAATAGAAAATTTTTGAATCCTCTATCCTAAGAATGGGAAGCCAAATCTATTGCTATAGAGGAGGCAACGAATTTGAATTCCATGTCCATTGAATCATTGATTAATTCTCTTACATCTTATGAATTGAAGCTCAAGACTAATGTTTTTGATGATGAAGAAGCAAGACCGAAAAGAAGCATTGCCTTGAAGACTTCCCAAGAAGAAGATAAAAGTGGCTCCATCAATTTAGAAGATGAAGATCTTGATGAAGGTAATCTTGCACTCATCACCAAAGGATTTCTCAAACATTACATCAACAAAAGGAGAATGAGGAAAGGAGAAGCAATCAACTCCATTAACTTCAAAGGAATGACCAAAGTTGAGAACAAGAAACAAAATATAAATGCTTTGAATATGGTCAACCCAGACACTATGAAAATGAGTATCCATCCAAGAGAAAAAGGAAGCAAGAAAGTCCCTCTTTAACAGTTTTCAAATCACATTAGATGATTGCAACTCCGAAGGAGAAGTTGAGGAAGAAATGGAATCAGCACAAATAGCCTTTATGGATATTGGTCATGATGAGGTAACAACAACTTATTTTAATCTTCAAGTGATGAAATTGATGATAATGATGATCTTTTGACTTTTATCATAAAATTGCAGGATAGCTTAAAGAAATCATATGTTAGAAATAAGGAGTTAGTTAGAAAAAATAATGCCTTGTTGAATGCTAACTCCAAACTTGTGAATGAAAATAATAGGTTATTACAAGAAAATGGTGATTTGAAGAAAAGATTGCATGTACATCTAGATGAAAATAAAAGATCAAGGAAGAACAAGCCTCCTTGAAGAAAAGATTGGATGATCTTGACATACTCTTGCATAGAAGAAAAGAAAAAGTTGTTTATATGAAAAGAAATAGAAATATGTTGATCAACAAGAATTTTATCATCTTTTGAAAGAATGGTTTATGTTTTGCAAAATCAAAATCTTCTTTGTATGGAAATAAGAATATTATTTGCAATTATTGCCAACATGGACATGTGAAAAATAATTGTTATGTCAAAAGAAATGAAAAATTGGGAATGGAATCCATGTGGATTTTAAGCCAATTTACTAACTCTTATGGGCCTAAGAAAATGCGGGTACCAAAAGTTATCTCTTAACTCTCTATGTAGGTAGAGAACACCACCAAGAATGCTAAGTCGTTCATGAATAGTGGGTCTTTAAAACACATGACTGGTGATGCATCTCTTTTCACCAATCTCAAGTCTAAAAATAGTGGAAATGTGACCTTTGGAGATAACATGAAAGCAAAATCAATCGGTATTGGCGATGTAGGTAAAAATGGTGAGACTTTGATTAAAAAAATGCTCTTAGTTGACAATTTAAATTATAATCTTGTAAGTGTGAGTCAATTATGTGATAGAAATTTGTATGCATTCTTTACTAAACATGAATGTTTAATTCTTGATAAGAACTTTGTTATTTTTTTCAAAGTTAGAAGGCATAATGATGTTTATGTGGTTTATTTTGATAATATTGATAGTGGTAATATAAAGTGTTTAATCGCTTCTAAAGATTATCCTTGGCTTTGGCATAGAAGGCTTTGTCATTTTATCTTGGATTTGATTGATAATCTTGCTAAGGAAGAATTGGTTAGAAGTTTGCCAAGATTAAAGTTTGAGAAAAACAAAATTTGTGATGCATGACAATTTGGTGAAAAAGTTAAAGTTTCTTTTAAACCAAAGAATTGTGTGTCTACTTCTAAACCTTTGGATTTTTTGCATATGGATTTGTTTAATCCAACTCAACCAGCATGCTAGTCTCGGTGGTAGCAAATATGCTTTTGTGATTGTTGATGCTTATTCTAGGGATACTTGGATATTATTTCTTGTTCAAAAAAATGAAGCCTTTGAAATTTTATAAAGCTGTTTTCCAAAGTACAAAATTTGTTAAATTTAAAAATTGTTCATTTAAGAAGTGATAATGGAACTGAATTCAAATTTTGTGGTTTTTCAGAATTTTGTGATGACAACGGTTTTTTGCATGAATTTTCAATTGCTAAAGTGCCTCAACAATATGCTATTGTTGAAAGAAAAAATTAGAACACTACAAGAGGCCACTAAAACCATGATAAATGAGTTTGATTTACCAAAATATTTTTGGGCTGAAGTCATTAACACGGTTTGTTAGACTTCTTTTAAGGCCTATTTTAAACTGAACTCTTGTTTTGTAAAAAAACCTGTTGTGAGTTATTTTAAAGTTTTTAGTTGTAAATGTTTTATTTTGGAAAATTGAAGAGCATCTTGGAAAATTTGACAAGGCAAAGAAATTGGCAGAAGGGAATATTCTAATGAAAATAAAGCATACCGAGTATACAATAGAAGAACTTTTGTGATTGGAGAAGTTGTACATGTTATATTTGATGAAACTAATGATGTTTTTTTAATAGATGTTTGTGATGATGGAGATGTAGGTGTGCAAAATAAACTTGAAAAACTTGCTATTCAAGAGGAATATCAGGAGACCAAGGAAAGCAATGAGGACAATATTCATCATTTGGATGAAGAAGGAGAAAGGAAAGAAGAATCTTCATAAATCTTCCAAAAACTTGGAGATTTGTCTCGAGTCATCCTCAAGAATTAATCATAGGTGATTCATCCGATGGGGTAACAAATCGCTTTCATAAACCTTTGAATAGTAATTGTGCCGTACTTTCTCATATTGAACCTAAGCGTGTGGATGATACATTAAAAGATAAATCTTGGATTCTTGCCATGAAAGAACTTAGTCAATTTGATAAAAACAATGTGTGCACTTTAGTTGAAATGCTAACCTTCAAATTATTTGGTAATAGGAGCAAAATGGATTTTTAGAAATAAACTAAATGATAAAGGTGAAATAGTTAGAAATAAAGCTAGATTAGTTGTGAGATGTTATGCACAAGAAGGGATTGACTAGGATGAGGCCTTCACACCCGTTGCTAGATTAGAATCCATTCATATGTTTCTTGCATATGCATGCTACAATAATTTCAAATTATTTCAAATGGATGTGAAAAGTGCATTCTTAAATGGTTTTATTAATGAAGATTTTTTTTTTTTGAACAACTTTCGATTTTGAAAATAAAGATTTTTCAAATCTGTTTTAAAACTATCAAAGGTTTTGTAAGGTTTGAAACAAGCTCCTAGAGCTTGGTATGAAAAATTAAGTGATTTTTTCATTGAGAATGGTTTTAAAAAAGGAATTGTTGATGCTACTCTTTTCACTAAAAATAGTCATACTGATTTGTTAGTTGTTCAAATTTATGTTGATGATATCATTTCTAGAGCCACTAATTATGAAAGTTTGTGCAAGGAATTCTTGTGTTTGATGCAAAAGGAATTTGAAATGAGTTTAATGGGAGAGTTACAATTCTTCATTGGACTTCAAATTCACCAAACAAAGAAGGGAACGTTCATCACACAAATGAATTACACAAAAGAGTTACTCAAGATCATTGGAATGGAGGATCCCAAACAAGTTGGAACATCAATGTGCACCTCAACCAAGTTTGATAACGATGAAGAAGGAAATAGTGTTGATGAAAAACACTACAGAGGTAGTGATCGAAAGTCTACTGTATTTAACCTCTAGTAGACCGGATATTATGTTTGTTGTGTGTTTATGTGCTAGATTCCAATCATGTCCTAAGGAATCATACATAATTACGGTTAAGATAATTTTTAGATACTTAAAAGGGACTTTGAACTATAGTTTATGGTACCCTAAAACCACTAGTTTTGATTTAATTAGTTACTTGGATTCCGATTTTGTTGGGTATAAAATTGATAGAAAAAGTACTGAAAAGTAGTATGTGTTATTTTTCGGGTAATTCCTTGGTATCTTGGTTTAATAAGAAACAAAATTCTATATCGGCAGAAGCCGAGTATATTATCCAGGTAGTTGCTGTGCTCAATTTCTTTGGATGAAACATACTTTAAAATATTTTGGTATTATTTTTTATTGTGTGCTCATTAGATGCAATAATACTAATGCAATCAATCTCACAAAAAATCCAATTCAACATTCTAGAAAAAAACATATTGATGTCAAGCACCATTTCATGACAGATCTTGTATGCAAAAAGAAAATTTGTGTTGAATTTGTATGCACTAAAATCAATTGGCTGACATTTTCACTAAAGCATTTTCTTCAGATCGTTTTGAATATCTTAGAACTTGTTTGGATATTACTGATTTTAAAATTGTGTGAATTTCTTGTTTCAGATACATATCTGAATCCTATGTTTTCTGTAAGCTCGGATAATCATATCCATCCAAATTGTCTTGGTTTATGGACTTCCTAGATCAGAAGACGATTCTGCTCATCCGAACTATCTGGCTTAGGCTCCTATCTCTCTGGAAAAATCTACCAGACAGTCACAACTGTCCAACAGACTATCAGATGCTTAGGCTATAATTATGGGTGCCCTAGATGTTTTAGATCGAACATGCGTTTGGGCGTATACCAATCATTCGGACATCTGAATGACTATTTTACACTATTAAAACCTTTCACTTTCCTCTTTTCAGACACCTCCTTACACCCGAACACTAACTCTGGCAAAAAAAAAAGAGAAAACCTTCAATTCCCTCAATTTTTCTCATTTTCCTCAAAATTCATCCAACAAATCTTCTTGCCATCTCTTCTATAGTCTTTATTAACCACCTTTCCAACATTATACCACCCCCATCACCACAATTTTTGATATCATTCCAAACTCCCTTTTCTCTCCTTTGCATCCAAGATGGTTCAATCTCATGGAGAATCTTCAATGGGCACATGTGGGAAGAAATCAAGGCATGTTTGCTGAACTGAATTACAATATCTTTCATTAAAGAGTGTTCTTAAAAACAAAAATGAGGGCATTTAATTCATATTGACTTACCTGTTTATCATGATATTGTTTTACAATTCATCGCGAATCTTCAAAAAGGTTCAGCCTTTAGAACCTTAGCTTCACGTGTGAATCAAATTAACATTGAGTTTAATTCCAACACTTTTAACTCGATTTTTGAATGTGATGTTACTAATCCTGATAAAATTTCACATTTCTTTTCTCTAGATAAATAGCCTGCTATTGACACTTGATTTGATATCGAGGAAGTCAAACAAATTTTTCATGCTAATTTTAATTAGGCATCGAAAGCCAAAACTATGTTACTGAGTCCTAAGCTCAACATGTTGTATACATTGGTTACAAACTTATTTTTACCAACTGACAGACATCGTATCAAGCCACGAAAAATGCACTTTTATTTGTTTTATTGCATTTTTAAAGGTATCAAACTTGATTTTGGGTACTTGTTTTGCTCCTTATGGGAGTTATGCATGTTTTGTTCTTAATTGGTACTAGGTGGAACATCCCATTTGGAAAGTTTTTAACTAAAGTTTTTGATCATTTTTATATCCTCTCACTGGAAAAAATAATAATATTCCCCATATTTTAATAAAGTATATACTGAAAGAAAAGATTTGCTGTTTTTTAATCAAAAGTGGCTCACCAAAGCTGAATATGAAGTGCAAAAGTCAGAAAACATGCATCAAGTTCTGGACAAGCACTTCCTCATCCTATTCCTACCCAACCCTCTTCATCCATACCTCTACTGACCCATCCTTCACAAATTTCCACTTCCAAACTCTCTCTTTCATAGTTGTACACCCTTGTCACCAATATTGGCAACCAAATGGCCAAATTTCAATGCCAAACCTTTAGGAAATTAAAGAAGTTGGAAACCAAACAAACGATCCTTCAAGAGGCACTAAACTTGGTTATGTCTACTAACGCCGAAGTGTAGTTCACCAACATTCAGTCATAGTACACCTTCCAATTCTCCTCTAACATGGTGACGACGAAGAAAACAAAGATGCAGAACATTCACACCCTGAGCAAGAAGCCCAAGAAGATCCAACTAGTACGCTAAATCCCGAAGACACTGCTACCCAACACGACGACGCTAATGATGATGAAGATGTTGACGACACATTCAACTATATCATGCAGTGTCGTGATGCTCAAGAAGCCAGAGAGCATGACAGTGAATCTACAGATGACGATTTACCCAGCAGAAAGTGGAAATGCTAGCAACGATAAAAAAAGAAGAACGATTTAGATTCCAATTCTTAGATTGTCTGCCTTGTATTAATGTAACATTTGGTTGAAATTGTTGATGTGATATTTGGTTGTGGTTGATTGCCTTGTTGATATTAATGTGACATTTGGTTAATATTGACTCTCAACTTGATTTCCATACTTTATTAGTTGAGTTGTTTCTTGGTTGTTTGATTAAGGGGAAGCATCATCTCAGGAGTAGTTTTCTCCTGTATAAATTTGATGATGCCAAAAGAGGGTGAATCATATAACATGTGATTGTGGTTGTTTGATTGAGCTAAGTTTTATTTTGATTGCTCTATGATTCGCTATCATCAAAGGGGGAGATTGTTGACCTACAATCTTGTTTTGATGATGATAAATCCAATCTATTAGTTTGCAAATAAGCTGTACTGGAGTTGTGCAGATTTTGACATAATAGGGTTTTCGAACACTGTATATCGTCTGAAAAGAAGGAGTTTCGGATGCAGTGTCTGTACGGGACCTATTCTCTCGTACACAGGAATTTATCCGAACAAATTGTCTCAGATGTAGTTCACTATCCAAATGGATAGACAAAGAGCAAGGAATCTGAGGCAGTTAACAACGGATGCTCAACATCGTTCGACAGAAATTTAATCGAATACGCCAGTTCGACCAAAGGAAGATCAATCATTGTAAGGCATTAATTCTTTTAGACGCACTACATTGTCCGAGGATCCAACTTGCAAACAGTTTCAAACGAAGGAATGGATGCTACCTCGGTCGTCTGAATGAAGGACCTCAACTTCTGTGTTTCAGATGTTCAGATGCTGTGTCGGACGCCATGAAGAGTCAACGGACGTCCGAAACCTGTAATAGCTAGTTTTTTAGAATTAATTACTTAGACGTTGGAAGGTGGTTGGAAGCTCATTTATCACATCTATAAATAATTACCAACCTAAATTTATGTAACTTAACTTCCACATTGAATACAAGCAAGTAAAAAGCAAATTGAGTGAAAAATAGCTCTTTAGAAGTGTTGTATTAGTGGAAAAACTTGTGTATTTGAAAGTGCTATTCTAAAGCATTGAGTAGAGTGTTAATCATTGTACAAAAGTGAGATTGAAAAATCATTGGCTTAATTAAAGAGAAGTAGTGTGAGCAAGAATTGTCAACTTGGATTATTGACTCACCAAATTAGAAGAAGCACATTGTTGGACAACTACTCCAAGCTTGCTGGCTTAGGATTGTTGTTTGAATAATCTCTTTCTATATATATTTATTTATTCTGCATATTTTAGAGTAGTGCTTCATTTACAAATTATTTTTAAACAACCTAGTTCACCCCCCTCTTAGGTTGCTTTGGGCGAACAATTTTTCTTTCAACTAAGGAACCCAAACTAAGCCACCATATGTGAAGTTGTTGATGAATGGAGGTTGTTGTGAAGTTTGGAACATCGAATAAAGCATCAAAATATAACTAGATTTGCTTTGCAAAGGAACACGCCAAGAAACTATGCTCAAGTGTTTCAAATGAATTAGAAAAAGCACATTTAAAGGGCAAGTGAAAACCAAGATACATGAGAAGATCCGCGTAGGAGAGAAATCCATTCAATTATTGCCACATAAGGATTGAAATCTTGATAGGCAACCAAGACCCAAAATCAATTTTCTGGAATTCAATATGGCTCTAGTTGGGCGAACGAGTTCATAGGCTGAGGAAATTGAAAACGAACCATTAGTCATTAGTTTCCAGATTACTCAGCCCTTCTCCTCCGAAATCAACATTGAATGACTTAGAAACATAGCCCTGATTGATTTTGGAAGAACATGTTGGATAGATGTTAAATTCTGGCTTTCTTTATTAAAAAATAAGTCCTTAATAATCGCTTAGGTTGGGATGACCCATATTTTATGCCCCTTGTCTAATTCACCATCTTTGCACCATAGCGGGTTGCCCGATTGGTCCTTTGGAATCATTGATACATTCTAGAGGGAGGATGAATCGCGAATATGTCTATAGGATGGTGAGAGAATATGAGAAGCACCACCAGGAGGAGCACCCTGCCCAGCCCCAACCTCAGCCTCCACCACCTCAAAGAACTTCAATGATTCCAATACCCCCAAGTGTAGTATTTAATGCTCCGGTAAGTGAAGAAGAAAGCAACGATCTACAAGGATACTGGCCGTACAGTCAAATGATGATGCACAACAACTTGACCATTATTGGAGAAGCTTTAAAGTTACTTCATTAGGCACTTGGGTCCAGCCACCATCACCTCTGGCATGGCACTTTGGTCCACCTCGGGGACAGTAATACCTACACCACCGACGGCTACCACACATCATGAGGGATCTAGCCACGCGGGTGCGACTGGAGGGGACATGGATGATGATCATGAGGAGGCCCAACCTAGTGACGCTAAAGAAGGTCAAGACGAGATGGAATGAAGAGAAGAAGCCATCATTTGAGAAGCACCACCAGGAGGAGCACCCTGCCCGGCCACAGCCTCAGTCTCAGCCTCCACCTCCTCAGAGAACTTCAATGATTCCAATACCCCCAAGTGTAGTATTTAATGCTCCGGTAAGTAAAGAAGAAAGCAACGATCTACAAGGATACTGGTCATACAGTCAAATGATGATGCACAACAACTTGACCATTATTGGAGAAGCTTTAAAGTTACTTCATTAGGCACTTGGGTCCAGCCACCATCACCTCCGGCATGGCACTTTGGTCCACCTCGTGGACAGTACTACACACCACCGGAGGCTACCACATATCATGAGGGATCTAGCCACGCGGGTGCGACTGGAGGGGACATGGACTTTCATCGTCTAGTTGATGATCATGAGGAGGCCCAACCTAGTGACGCTGAAGAAGGTCAAGACGAGATGGAATGAAGAGAAGAAGCCACCATTTGTTTGAACATGAAAGAAGACCAACCTTGATCGTTTGAATAATTTGATGGATGATGATGATTTTTGCTGTTTTCATTGGACACCATAGCTTTTGATTACTTTAGATGATGTTTGTTTTATTTTCAGTTTTTGGAATTGAAGTATTTCTCTTTTTTTTTTTTTAAGTAGTTTGGCTAATGGCCTTAAGCTGATGCCAAGTGATACCATGCTTTATGGATGGAATTTCTTTTGGATTATTAAATAGACACTTGGTGAAGTTTGGTTATTGCCTAATAAGAGTAGTATGGCTAAGGGCCCTAAGCTGATGCCATCTTTGCACTAGTTGATGAATGGAATTGAATGATGATTTTGTTTGAAGCTTGAATGGTGAGATGCATGGCACGGTTTCTCTTGACATTTTTACTCATTTTTAATTCTAGGCTCTCCAAGCTCTTAAAAGTAGGACATAGTTTAAGTAGTTTTCATTAATTTTGGGTTTGTCTTGATGTTTAATTTTGGGTGAGCGGAAGGATGATTTATTCATCAACTTGAATAAAAGAGACAAGTTTGGGGGTATTTATCTTTTTGTGTTGGAAATGGTCATTTTATACATTTTGTTGCCACTTGATGATTAATGGATGGAAAGTTGATCAATTAGGTACTCAATGATGATAAATTTTAAAGTTCAATGCTTTGTGATTGAATTATATGATTGATTCATTTCAAGAATTTTTGTGTGAGTGAGTAGTTCATTTGCAATATAAAGAATTCACAAAGCATTGCCATTTTTCAAAAAGAAGTGCTGAAATTTTAGGAAAATTTATTTGAAATGTTGTTTCTTATCAAATCACTTATATTATGTGGTTGAAGAACTATCTTTTCGAAAGAGATGAGTTAAATGAAGTAGAAGGAATTTTGGGACATTTCGTGTGTTTCCATAGGGAATGTTCTAAAGCAGTCTGTCTCCAAACTTGAATAATTGATATTTGAGATTAATTTTTGGTACATTTCACTGCTTTTCCTTGGTTTAGGGCCGAAAAAAAAATAGGAATAAGGCGAGTACGGGATTCTGAAATGAACCCATGTTGTTTCTCCGAAATAAGCCATTAGATTAGGAATAAGGCAAGTACGGGATTCCGACATGTACCCATGTTGTTTCTCCGAATTAAGCCATTAGGAATTGCATTTTTCGTATACCAATAAGTTAAGGAGTAAATGTTTGTAATACTTATCATTAATCTCATATTACTTATTCCTTGTTGTAGATTTATTCTCGAAATGTGTGACAATTGCATTTGAGTTGATTCCGAATTGAACTTCTATTTTCATGATGCTTAGTCGAGAGAGTTGATTAACTTTATAATATTTATGATTTGAGAAGTAATGATGCTCCAAATGAAAAGAACTAAAACTTTTGGTAACCCTTTTCGAGAATGGTAATGCTTGGTGATGTGAAATCTTGTGTAGTCTGAATGAATGTGTGCTTCTTTGTAAAACGAAATTTCAATTTTAGATTGATTTACTCATATTCTTCACATATCACGTAGTATTGAATGTTTCTTGAGATATCGCTTAATTGTTCTAAGTACATCCATGATTCATCAAGTGTCACGTCAACTTTGGAGGTGTTTAAATGTTTCAATGTTAGTAGGTTTCATTTATTGTTAATCTTTGTTTTGCTCGGGACTAGCAAAACGCTAAGTTTGGGGGTGTTGAAACTCTAGTAAACTAGAGTTATTTTTCTCTAAATTATAACATTTTGATAGTTTAAATTCCGAAATTAGATAAGTAATTGAAGATTTTAGTTAATTTCTTTCATATGTATTTGTATTTTCGTTCTTGAATTAATTATGATAATTTTGTGTTAAATTTTTAGTTTAATTACGTGCTTAATGGTGTTAATATTATGCAGGTTAAAAATTAAAGGTTAGAAGCTGGAAGGAACAAAGCTCAAGGGACCAAATTGCTAAATGGTCTGATGATGAAATGAAGACTTCTAGAAGGAGAGTCGAGATCGCGGTCTCGACTATTCCAAACCGCAATCTCGACTCGGAAATTAGTTTTACTATTTTAGAGTTGAGATCGCGATCTCAAATGTTCCAAACCGTGATCTCAACTCGCTGAATGTTAAGTTTTTGTAAACTTCCAGCCAGAAAACCCATAATTTTTCCTTGTGTAATGCTGCGCTATTTAAGCAAAGTAGAATTAGTAAGTAGAGAGAGAGTAAATAGTTTTAGAGTAAAATAGTTTTAGTTAGTTCTAGATAGATTAGGATAGCTTGAACTACAAGTTACTTTTTCTAATAGAAATTTCTCTTTACTTTCATCTTAGATCTTTGTTAAATTTCTTGTCAAGTTTAAATTTTGATTAGATAATCGTAGTAGGTTAATCGCAAGCTTCATGTAGATATAATTTTTATTTGCTTTCTGGTCCAATTTAGTAAGAATTTCTTTACTTTCAAATTAGGGTTTTTGGGAAAAGCTCCAACAGTTATGGTTCTTGTCAATTTATTGCTTTCTATTTAAGAATTTTCAATTTCTAGCTTTAATTCCTAGTTAATTCTTAGTGGGCTTTCTTAATTTCAATCAAAAAATCCAAAAATATTTAAATTTCTAGATTGACTCTTTCTAATTTATAATTTAGAAATGAATGCTTTTAATATTCAAAGTTTCTCTTTTGTATTCTTTTTAGTTGAGTGATTCACTTGTTTTAAATTTTAGTTTTAATTTGATTAAATTAGGTTAGAATTAAAATTATAGTTTTCATTAGAATAGTTCCATCATCTACCAATTGATTTTGCTTAACTACACAAGCACCCTTAAACCTTGGTAATTGCAATTGACAATCCTTGTGGGAACGATCCCTACTTCCCTTTGCTACTAGTTGACAACCGTATACTTGCGGAATGCCATCTAGTTAGTAGTAGGATTTAGGTATTTCATTGAATTATAACTAGATGTGTTAAAGAGGCATCAGTGACTACTTTCATAGCATTTTTGTTCTTGAAATTTCTGACCGTGGTTAGAAGCTTTTCTTCCTAAAAGTAGTAACCATGGTCAAAACCCCCCGAATGTTTTTGACCGTAGTTAACTATTGAAGTTCAACTGGTTGTGACTGTTGTGAGCTTCAAATCAAATTTTTGAATGTTCTACACTTTTTTACTATGGTTAGAAATTTTTACCTTCTGAATCCTTGACCACAGTCAATAACCCCCCCCCCCCAGATATTTTTTGACGGTAGTCACAACTCACAATGTAATCCCTCTAACCACAGTTAATTTTTGACCAAAATTTTTTAGAACTATAGTTCTTGAATTTTTTTTCTTCAAAATCCTGACCGTGGTTAAGAATTCCCTGGATCTTTTTTACCACAGTAAAAAATTATGTCATTGTTGACCTTTACAGCGATCAGCAATGATCCACACTTAGCCAAATTTCTGAATTTTTTGACTTGCTCCAATTCGTCTCCAAAACCTTTTCAATCAACAAAATTCTCAATTAGAGCACATTTTGTGTGGATGTACATTTCTATCGAAACACCAATCTAAACCTAAATCACTCAAAGTAAAAAAAAAAAATTAACCCTAATCAAACTTAACTATCTATTAAAACTCAAAATGCTGGAAATTTAATTAAAATCCAAAAATAAGGCAAAAAATCTTAGGTTGTCCCCCAAGGAGCAATTGTTTATAGTCATTAGCTTGACTATGGCATGATTAAGCTTCAAGTGTCAAACTGGAGTACAGATTTCTGCCATTTCTCCCTTAGATTTCCATGATAAAGCTTCAATCGTTGTCGGTCAATTATGAACTTTCCATCGCCATCCTCCAATTGAATGGATCTACCCAATAAAATATCAAGGATAGAGAATGGATCAATCCATGTGGATTTACCCCTTTCATACCAATACACTGTTTCTTTATGATCATCACTTTGTCTTGAATTTTGAACTTCCAGTATTTGGTTTGTGGTTTTTGCACTTTCAACTTGACGTCATCATGATTTATGAATGTGTGCCACTTTGACTTCGGCTGTCTTCTTGTCAATCCTATTAACATGAGAAACAATTCAATCAATTCTATAACATTCATTCAACTCCGAAGCATTTTCATAGGATTCAAAAACATTAAATTGAACTACTTCATCCTCTATTTTGAGTTGCAACTTCCCTTTGTTGACATCAATGATTGCATATGACACAGATACGAATAGTCTCCCTAGAATCAATTGGATCTTGGCATCTTTTTCCATTTTAAACACCATGAAATCTATCGGGAAGATCAATTTGTCAACTTAAACTAACACATCTTCCACTATGCTATATGGTTTACCCTCTTGACCGCCAATTAGAGAGTAACAAGTGTAGGTTTGACACTAGTAAATTCCCAACTTATCATACACCAATTTAGGCATCAAATTTATAATAGCTCCCAAATCACACAATGATCGATTGAAAGCAAATCGCCAATAGTAATCGAAATTGAGAAGCTTCCCGAGTCCTTCAACTTCGGTAGCAACTTAGGTTGCATTATGGCACTACAATTCTCATGAGACATACCATTGTGAACAAGAGACTTTCGCCCACAGATTGGGCTCCAAAGACTCTTCAATATCTCCCAGGACAAGAAATTCTTCTTTGAGTTCTTCACATCATCCTTTTCATGCCTCACCTTCTCATAATTTTCAATCTCAATTTGAGTGTCCCTAACCTTCAGTTCAAGCTTGTCAACTTATTCTTCAACCATATTCTTCATGTCTTCAACATCAAATTACCGTCCACTTCTTAAAATTATAGCATTGCAATGCTCCTGTGGGCGTTGTTCCATAGAGAATTGATCTCTTGGATTTGGAAAGGTATCACTTGGAAAGTTACTGGCCGATCTCTCGGATACTACTCTAACCATTTGACTCAATTATGTCTCCAATTTTGTGATGGTAGCACCTTGATTCCTTGAAAGTTCATCACGATAGCTTCAAAATGCTTTATTTTCTCTTCTAAAAGCTTTATACTTCATTTTGGTTTCTTCAATAATACACATCTAGAATTCTTCATCAATTGGGAGAACATGTCCTCCATACTCTTTTGAGGAGATGGACCAAGCATAAGAAGTTGAGGTTGATCATAAGGCAACTAAAGTTGTTGGGAAGAACTTAGTTGAAATTTGTGAAAGTTGGGTTGGTAAGTTCTTTGGTTTGTGGTTGATAGGGTCTTGATGAGGAGGCTTGGTTTTGGAAGTTGGTGTGATGAGAATTTTGTGATGATTGACCACCGATGACAAGGTGGGATGGTTCTTCCAAGTTGGATGTAAGTGTTCCCATAAGTTTGGTTGGAAGGTCTTCGTTGAGATTGGTTCCTCATGTAATTTACTTGCTCATTATAAAGTGGTGGTCCCTCACTATTACATTGACCATTTGGATGGTCCCCCGAGCAAAAATCACTTAGAAGTTGAATGTGTGTTTGAGAGGTATGGGGATGTGGTATGGAAATAGTATTGACATTGCCTATGTTTTCCAAAACTCTTATAAGGTTAGCCAATATATTGGTTGGATGTAGTCCTATTTTGAGCCAAAATAGCATCCGAATGATCCAATTCAAGCACTCTTCTCTTCGTGATTGAGGTTAAGGTAGAGGTGAGGTTGTTGTTATTGGGGTTGTTCTGGAGCAACCAGGCATGTTGATAATATTTAGATGCTATTGTGTTAAGAAAACGTTGGGCTTCCTCTGGTGTCTTCAATGAAAGCGAACCACCAGCTGATGCATCAACTATGGGCTACTATGGGCTTAGACTTTTAATGTACACCATTATAAAATATTTGCATTTCAATCCACAATGGAATAGCATGAGGGGGAAATTTCCTTAACATGTCCTTAAACCGTTCCCAAACTTCTCTTATACCCCCAATAGTATCTTGCTTGAAGGATGTAATCTCATTTCCCAAACAGGCTATCTTAGATGATGGAAAAAATTTAGCCAAAATTCTTGTGTCAGCCATTTCATGAAGTAAATGTGCTGTGATCTTGACCTTGCAACCTTGATTTAGCCCGGTCTCTCACACAAAGGTATGCAAGGTCAGTGAAAATGGGAATTCTCTCATCACACACAATTCGAATGCACCCCGTTGACTTTAAATATGCCCAACATCTCTTCGAAATTCAACAAATGAGTATGGGAGTACTCATTGGGACACTCCCACACATAAGGTTAGCCAACATATTGGCTTGGAAAATACTAACATTGATCCGATCTTCATCTCACCTGTAGACCTTATGGTCAGAATGAATTCTTATATAATCTTGCTTACCCCAACTAATGTCATAGATTCCATAATATTTAATCCACACCACAAGGTCTACAAATGGGGCCAAAGACCAGGTCTACCTAAATATTTTCGTATTAGTTTTAGTCCTATTGTGAGACAAAAGAGCATCCGAAAGTTGAGGTTGAGGTGGACACGAGGTTGTTATTACTGGGGTTGTTGTGGAGCAACCGACCATGTTGATAATAGTTAGATGCCATTGTATTAAACAACTGTTGGACTTCCCCTGGTCTCTTCAATTAAAGTGAACTATCAACTGATCGGATAATGCATCAACTATAGACTTAGGCTCTTAATATAGACCATTATAAAATATTTGCACTTCAATCCACAATGGAATAGCATGATAGGGATATCTCCAAACATGTCCTCTTTCTTACCAACCATGCACTACAAAGCAAAACATAAAGAACAAGTCAAACACCAACGAAATGGTACCAAATACAGTAGTCAAGTATCAACAATAAACCAATTATAACTACTAAAATGAGAATTAAACAAAAACAATAAAAAAAATGTCTAAATTAGTAACTTTTCCTAAGAACCTAATTGATGTGTACTAAGAATGATAGCAAATTTTACTCACCCAAGTCATAAAACCTTCAAACACTACACTATCAACCACAATCCCAAAAGTATACTAGGAAGATTAATAGCAAGTGGTGAGAGGATCGTTCCCCCGAGGATTGCCAACAATAAGTACTAGGGTCTGGGAATTTACTCACTATTTAGACTAATCAATCAAGTGAAAGTGCGATAAACTACAACTTAACTAAAGGCAATGAAAGCTATTAATGACAATAAAAAAAAAGTAAATTTATTTAGCAACAAGCAATAAAAGTGGATTGCGCTAGAAAAATGCTCTTTCGACAAGGGTAGTCATTCCAATTTGTTGCTCAATTAGTGGGTCTAATTAGAGTTTTATTCCAAATTTTGAATCACTTCCTTGTTCTGACTCATGATTCTAAGCTATTCACTCTATAGAACTGTGGGAACTAACTAAGAAAAATGCTATATTGGCTCGACTACCACTCTTCTTAATCTAGTAGTTGATTGGTCTAAGATTTAGTACTTAACTCTCGTATTTTTACATTAAACTCACAACATAGGTTAGAGTATTGGCCACCTTCCCTTACCCAGCTATTTAAGTTCAAATACTACTCAATTATCCTTCAATTCATGCACATCCACTTAAAATTTCCCACTCATAGATAGAGATTACATGTTTTTAGCCTAAACCAGAAGGGATTTAACCACTCATATTGAGAGAAATAAACATATGTGAATAAAGAGAAAATACAAGTAAAGCATAATCAAAGTAACTAGTAACACTGAGTACAAAGAAAACTTCATGCAAGACACAATTAGACAACTAATTAATTCAAAATAAAAATGCAAGATTTGTAGATAGATAGAAAGCTAAACAAAAGCCCAATAATCTAGTCCTGAAAAGGTTGAAACTTGTAAAGAAATTAAACTACTATTAAAGAAAGTTCTGTGCTAAAATTAGAGTTTATATTAAATGGTAAGGTAAAAGCAATAATACTTGCTCACAAAGCAAAAACTAAAAACACCTACTACGGTATTACTACTATGTATCCTAAGTATGGCTCGTAAGTAGTACTACTTTATCCACAAGTAAAGCAAAATTCAATTGAAATTACATTTCAAATTTCATCAAATTTACGTTTCAGATTCAGGCATATTAACTACAGTTAAGAATCTGGCTTTGTGGGATTCTTGACTGCAGTCCATCTTTTAGATTTCATGTGTAAATTGACTTTGTAACAGATGTTAATGGTCGTAGATTCACATTCTTTAATTTCTTAATCTCAGTCCACTTCATCTTCTGGCCTCTTAAAGATTCTCCATATTTGCAACTTGGTCCTACACCTTTCAATTTGCTTCCACTTGTGCCCAACTCTAAAAGTGACTTGAATAGATTATCAAAATAGATAAGTACTAAATTAAATTAAAAAAAGTATTAACACTATGATTTTAATTTAGTTCATACAAAAATATTACCTACTACCAAATTAGATAAAAATACACATAAAAACACATAAATTGGGTAAATACTAGCAAAATATTTATAATTTAATGGACAAAATAACTCTAATTTCTAGAGTTATCACTTAGTAAGAGCATATACTCAATTAATAATTTGCCACTCTCTACTCTCATCAGATCTACAACTTCTTTTTCTTTCCCTTCTCTCTTTTTACTATCCGAAAACTATAAAAACCTTGACAAACCTTTTGTCCACCATCGATCACCACCAATATGCCATCATCCTTCATCAGACTACCTATACACTCTAGATCAGATCTCCTCACCACTGCCCTTTCTCTCCTTTCTCTTTCTCAAATCTCAAACAAGACAACCCTCTCTCTCCACCACTAATCTCCATGGATCTACCACCGATCATCCCTCAGATTAGATCTCATCGCTACCACACTCTATCAAAATAGATCTCGAATCCCCTTGCCTTCCTAGAAAATCAAGACCGACCCTCTCTCTCCACAACTAGTCATCCTTCATATTAGATCCAATCGCTACCCCACTCTCTCTGATATGAGTATAGATAGGCTAAGGGTGTACCAAGTTCAGGAAATAAAAACTGGAGAAAGCTTGGACTCGAGTTCGCCAAGATTGGAGCATGTTCGAGGTGTTATGATCAAGTTTAATTGGACTATCCTCAATTCTTTAATACATAAAGTCCAATTCTTCAAAGTAAACCAGAAGTGTCCAGATAACGTCCAACTCCAAGAAGATTCAAGTCCAAGAAGTCCAAGAATTCAAGAGCTTTACAAAGGGTTCAAAAACCCTCTAATTTGGACCAAGCTCCTATGCAGCCATCCATTTCTAATTAAATTAGGATTTATTTTTCAGAATTTGTTTATTGAATTTTTGTTTTATTTGAGGTGAAAATATCAACCTATATCAATGTTAGTTTAGCCAGTTTTATGTCTAGTATTCCAATCCAAAGCCTACTAGGATTTGGCTAAGTTGTTTCTTGTTAGTACTTGGCCTATTTTGTAGGGTTTGGCTAGCCCCTGGTTATGTTAAAAATACCCCCCAACTGATTTTCATTTATCAATATTCAGAAAAAAAAAACTTTGTGAGAAAGTTCTCCAACTTGTCTTCTAAAGACTTCGGTATTTTGCAAGATTGATTCTTGCAACTACCTATCTTGATCACTATTCGGTTCTTGCCTCATTATAGACAATAGGTCAATATCTCGTACAGTCGAGAACAGATACTTTAGATTCTTGATTTCTTAATAACAAATTTGAATCCGTCAAGTCAGATTTGTTTAGGCATTCTTGTGTTGCCTCATCGATTCCAAGTCTCATCAGTTTATCTACGGGGTTCGCATTAGATTGGCATCGGAGCTTTGGCTCCTGAACACATTTGTTTTCTTGTTTCATACATCTTTAAATTGTTTTCTTGATGTTTTATCAGTTTCTTCAAAAAAAATTATACTATTCATCGTTATTATTTATTGTTACTATTCATCCATAAAAATTCAACCTATTCGTATATTGTTCATTCTTATTGTGTTCTTTTGACCCAAAAAAAAGATATGATTCAAAAAGGGAAAAAAAAACTAAACCTTTTTTTTCAGGGTTTCGCTAGTTGATGATTTGTTCTTCATTCTTCCCATCGATACTTTATGCAAACTTTGCTGGGATTGGCTTCTGATTTTGTGCGTATTTCTCTGTGAGAAAATCGGAAAAAAAAATCGTTCAACCCTAATCGTTTCTCCGGTTTCCTTGTTTGAGATTTTCTTGCCCTTCAAATTTTGGGGCTGTTTCGTACCAAGTTTTGGAGGTATTTTGTTGCTCTAATTACTGGAAATTAGTGCTTTAGGCTTTATTAAAAATTTTTAAAAAAAAAAAAAAACAGCCAAGAAAAAAAAAAAGAGAAAAGAGGCCGAATTCTGACCTTATTCGAATTAGGGTCTCCAAGTCCTTCTTGCATTAGAAATTTTGTGCTAATTCCTTGTTCCATATTCTTGCATATTTTCAATCCTTGTCTTGGTTGGAATAAATCATTCACTTGAATACTTGTTCAACTTTGATTACACTAATTCCTATTTCCAACTGGGAGTAGTTCTAGTCCTTTTCCTATTGGGATTTGAAATCAAGTGTTACAATTTTTCTAGTTTCCTAAGGAATAATTCTCGACTGAAATTTATTTATATTCTATATAATTTTTGTTTATATTTTTCTCTCGAGTTACTTAAAAGAAAAAAATTGGTGAAATACCAGAAATACCCTTTTTCCATCGGGTTAATTCTTTCTAGCCCGAAACCTAAGTTTGTTTGACCTTCCTATTTTTTGAATTTCTAAAGTGCATAGTGTGCATTCTTTGTTAAATCGATCTGCCATTACTTTGTTATTTCTCTGCTTCATAAGTCTATAACTACTAATTGTGTTCTAAGTGTTGGTAATTGTTTGTGTCATTCTTCCTTTGTGCTTTCAAGTCTGCGAAAGACTTTAAGGAGAATTTAAACGAGAAAAAATAAGGCTAGAATGGTGAGTTCATTAGAGGGTAAAAGCCTTAGATTTGAGTGAAACACAATTGAAGTTATGTAACGTCTTTAAATTTGAGCATAATACTCAAGGGGTGCTGTGAGGTCCTTCTTAGTTCTTACTAACCCTAATTCTTGAATTCGTTGTGTTTTAGTTTATTTTTACAGATTTAACATGTCTCAAGAAGGGGAAAGTTCAAGGGTTAATGCCTTGGAATCTCGTGTAGCTGAAATGGCAATATCTCTTGAGAGTATTCAACGCTCCCTTGAGATGTTAACTAAGGGACAAAATGAGCCTGGTCAGCAATCTGGCCGAGCTAAGTCTTAGCAACTGCTCACACAATGAGACAAGCTCGTCGAGGTATGTGCCTTAATTACGATTCCAATTCGTATGAGTCAAACATGAGATATATGATGTAGGTACAAGGTCAAGGAATCACCAACATGCTTGGAATGATGAGCAGGAGGTAGATTATTCTAAGAAACCCTTCTTGGTGATTTTGCGAGCACTTTATGCTCAACCTAACGATGACCAAAATTAGGTACAGCGTTCTAATATTTTCTTCACTAAGTGTGTGGTTCAAAATCATGCATATGGTTTGATCATTGATCGTGGTAGTTGTGTGAACTTAGCTAGCCAACTCATGGTAGATAAATTGAATTTTCCAACCACTAAACATCCACATCCATACAGGTTAAAATGGTTAAATGAAGGTGTTGAATTAAAAGCCAATAACCAGGCCTTAATTTCTTTAACCCTTGCAAAATATAAGGACGAGGTTTTATGTGACGTAGTGCCTATGCATGCTAGCCATATTTTGTTAGGTAGGCCATCGGAAATATGGTTTGAAAGCTACACATGATGGATTTGCAAATAAGTATAGTTTTGAGAAAGATGGTAAAAAGATTACTCTTAAGCCATTACTTCCTGATCAAGTCCATGAAGAGCAGCTTTACATTAATAGATCATATGAAGAACATGCTAAATTGTTGGTTGAAAATCGAAAGAAAGGTAAGGAGAAAGCCGTCTCCAATCCTAAGGAAACATCAGCTTTAAAGGTAATTCCAAATGAAAACTACTTGTTCATCAAGGAAAAAGGTTTTAAGAGCCTTTATCTGTTATTACCTAATGATTTTCTTCCAAGTTCTTTTGTGTAGCCATTCAAAGAAGCTAGTGGAGACAATAAAAATTTCGAATTTGCACCTTCCACATGCAAAGCTCTAGTGACTTTTGTACATCATTCGAACTTAAGTGCCAATGGTTTGGTGAAGGGAATACTTAGGAATTTTGATTTGTCAAATTCTTAAATTTTAGTTTTTTAAGTACTTATTGTGTGTAAGAGAATTATCTTTCCTTACTTAATGTTTCTATTTCTTCTTGTACATTTGTTTTTCTTAAGCTATTTTGTATGCCTCATTATTACCATTCTTTTTGTGTTAAGAGACATTAACGTTTTGGGAAACAATTGTAAGCTTTCTAAATGACAATGTGCTTAAGTTCTTTTGTTCTTTCGATATGCATCAATTTTTAAAGTGGTGTGACAATCTTTTTAAGCATGACTGGTTCAATCTTTCAAAATTATCTTCTAGTTTTCTTTTATTTGCTAGCCGAAGCAAAATGCTTCATGATTTAGGGTTTGTGTGCTCCATGATGTCTTTATTTCACAATCCATTTTTCCAACATCCATTTTCAACATTGGTGTTTGATACTTTTACATTTGAACCGCATATATTGCATCTGTTCTTACTTTGGCCAGATCATTTGTTTTAATTTTTGTCTACTTTGTTTAATGCTTGTCCTTTCCATCTACGTTCGGATTCGAGGACGAATCCTTTCGAAGAGGAAGGGAATAAGGAGATACGAGTATGGATAGGCTAAGGATGTACCAAGTTCAGGAGATGAAAACTGTAGAAAGCTTGGACTCAAGCTCGCCAAGATTAGAGCATGTTTGAGGTGTTATGATCAAGTTTGATTGGACTATCCTCAATTCTTTAGTACATAAAGTCCAATTCTTCAAAGCAAATCACAAGTGGACAAATAACGTCCAACTCCAAGAAGATTCAAGTCCATGAAGTCCAAGAATTGAAGGGCTTCACGAAGGGTTCAAAAAAACCTAATTTGGACCAATGCCCTATTCGGCCATCCATTTCTAATTAAATTAGGATTTATTTTTCAACATCTGTTTATAGGATTTTTATTTTATTTGGGGTGACAATATCAACCTATATCAATGTTAGTTTAGCCGATTTTATATCTAATATTCCAATCCTAAACTTGCTAGGATTTGGCAAAATTGTTTCCTATTAGTATTTGGCCTATTTTGTAGGGTTTGGCCAACCCCTTGTTACATTAAAAACACCCCCACCTGATTATTCATTGATCAATACTCAGAAAAAAAAAAAAAAAAAAAACTTTGTGAGAAAGTTCTCCAACTTGTCTTCCAAAGACTTGGGTATTTTGCAAGATTGATTCATGCGACTACCTATCTTGAACACTATCGGTTCTTGTCTCATTATAGACAACAAGTCGATATCTCGTACAGTCAAGAACAGATGCTTAAAATTCTTGATTTATTAATCAACGAGTTTGAATCCATCAAGTCGGATTTGTTTACGCGTTCTTGGGTTCCATATCAATTCCGTGTCTCATCAGTTTATTTGTGGGGTTCGCATCACTCTCAAATCAAATCTCAGATATCCTTGCCTTCCCTAGCCAAACCCGACCAATTTGTCACCAGTCAACTATTGGCTCCTCCAATCCTCACCATCCACCATAATCAAACAAGTCATGCATCGTCGAACTGACAATCACGAGTTTTCAGTAGTTGTAGATGTTTAGTCTTGTATGTTAGACCACATGAAAAGTGTTTTGTAGTAATGTGATGATTTAGAAAAGGCATGTCTTCTGCAACATTTATGGTAGTACTAAAGTAATCTTCATCATATAAATGTTTCTATTAGTTGCTGAAAATCTTTTTTGTAATTGTGAGAAGGTATGAATAAAAAAATTAGAAGCATTAAATTGGAGGATTAAAGGAATGTCTCCATCTTCTAACTTTTAGTATTTTAGCATTAATTTGTTGTAGGGCAGGTACTCAATTAGTTGGGTACCTAAAGGTATGGGTTGGGTGCCAGGTCAGATTTTTTTCATACCTGGTCAAACCGAGTCAAGTAGTTATTTGCGCATATGAACCTATTACTTGATCCATGTATACCCTTACTTCCTATCCCTCAAAGAATTTCCATTTTTTCTTCATCATTTATCTCTTCCCCTCTTTTTTTCTCCTTTTCCTTCTGCCACCCCTTCCCCTCCCCTTCCCTCCCCTATCCTTTCCTATACCTGTCTCTTCTCCCAGTCCTGTCGACTCCACCTCATCCCCACCTTTTCTCCCTTCCTTTCCCATCTCTACCTCCTCTCCCACGTCCTGTAAACTCCACCTCATCCCCTATTTTCCCTTCCTTTCTTTGCCCTTCTCCAACTCGTTTTCACCGTCAATCCCCAACCCTATCCCTAACCCCGCCTTCTCAACCTTTGTCTTCTCCACCCCTATTGGAACATTTGATTTTTCTTTTCGGACCAAATATGAACTTTTGTTTTTTATTGGAGTGGATCTTAAACTTTTTCTTCGATGGGATGGATATGAATTTCGTTTCTATCGAACTGGATCTGAACTTTTTCATTATTCAATTGTACTAGATCTTAATCTTTTTTGGTTGATTAGATTGATTTTAATGAAATTGGTTAATATGATTGGATGTTTGATGAGTGAAATTGGTGAAATTATTGGAGGTTTAGATCTGATTTTGGATAAACAGTCTAAGTGAATCTGATATGTTAAAGAAGTTTCAAAACCAAAGTTACCGGTTTAATTGTGTTTTTACCCATCTATATTTCCGAGTTTTAACCGGATTTTAACTTTTTTGGCTTTAATATTCAACCAAACATGTACCATTTTTTGTTTATGATTTAACCGGTCAAATTAACTGGTCCAGTCTGAGTTTCAAAACACTACTTACATGTTGAATAAACGTACTTGTCCGAGTATCATTTAATAGCTGCAGAACCAAAAAAAGGAAATAAAATACATAGTTGTGTATATAATCCACACAACTTACTTGTCAAAACTCACCATTGCTGGAAAATTCTTACATGGACCCGATTCATGGTAGGTGAGATGGATCCCTTGGTCCATATTCATCCACATCACCTTGAAGAAGTTTATTTTAATGAATCAGAGTAATGTGAATAAATATAAACCAATGGATCCATCCCACCCATCGTGGACATATAAGAATTTTTCACCATTGGTTTGTCTGTACATTAAAGATACCAATAAGTTACAAAAACTTGGAAACAAGCTCTGATCGTCATAGTGAAGTTGTTGAATCTTCAGAAGGCTTATAGCTTGTCTTTTACACAAAAAATTGATTCTAACTAGAGAATCTATTTCACATGCAATGAGTAAAATGTATGCCTCTTGCTAACTAGAGTCCCTTTCTTGGGAAACTCTGCGGTGTTTTTAGGAACCATCCTTCGGTTTCAAAAGTTTATAAAATATAATTTTTTAAAACACATGATATTAGATTGCATAAATATTTAAAATATAAGGGAATGATTCATTAACAGTGATCGTAGAATTTTCTCCCTTTCTAGCAAAGCATGTTGGACACAATGCCTGAGAAAGCCACAAGAAACATCCTTTAGTATCTCGAGAAACATCTTTGCATAGTTCCATCAATATTTAGCTTAACCAAGGGAGACTCTAGTGAACTCCAATGCATAAACAAGAAAGACATACGAGAATGGCTAGCACCATTATGACAATTGCACAAGCAATCACAGGTAACCAAGAAGCATGGGATAAAAGAGTTAAAGTTTTGAATAACTTTTTGCATTGTGAATATAACTGTGCAAATCAAGAAACATTTAATAAACAAATAAAAATACAATTTACATTATTTCGTCTTTTCCTCTCGAACAAGATAAGACAAAGCAAATGAGGAATAATATACACTTAGGAAAGTAATTCAGGTGATAGTTTTTCTACAACTTAAGGCGTTGTTTGGTTCTAGGAATCTGCTGTGGAAAAGGAAGCAAATTCCTTAGAATTGGTTTTTCGTATTTGGTTGAAGAAGAAAATACTAGGGAAAGAAAATCACTGAAATTATTAAGGAAAGTGCTAGTTCAATTTAGCTTAAATCCGTTTCCTCAGCAAAACGTGAGGAAACGAAGGAAAATGAATTTAAAAACAGGCCAACACGCGAATCCTTTTCGGATCAAAAATCAAATACGAATCTTTCACACAAAATAGAGTCTCACCTCCCTCATGAGTCGCCGACGATAACCTCTCTCCCTTCTCAGTTTCTCCTCTTTGAATCACATGTGTTTGCTCGGCATGACTTTTCCTTCTGATCTTGTTCTGATCTCTCAAGACATAACCTTTGTTTCTCCTCCATGGTCCACGGTTGCTTTCAACCACTGGAAATTTTTCCCTTTGAAGATAGACCAAAGAAGGTATTGTACTTTGTTTGGTATAATCAGTACATTTTCAATATCTCAATTATTTTTACACAATTGATACTTGCATCAAATTTTTAAAAATTTTGTTATGTTCCTTGTCATAGGATGTGGAATATGTGTGGTGGTTATGTATAGTCCAAACTTATTTGACTGGCTATTCTTGCTGTTAGGCGGGCAATCTCCTTCCCACAGCTACGTCTTCGCCAAGAAGGCTAAGGAAACCATTCGAATGAAATTTTTATATAATTTATTGAGTGATTGACAGCAATGTCTCTGTCAGAAGTGCCAAATGCAAGGCAAATTTCCCTCTTCATGATGGCCTTGATAAAAATCATTATTACTGATTTGGGGTTTTTCTTTAATCAAGGTTGTTTCACAGAGTGCTAAAATAGATAGATACTTATAGGATAAGTAGAATGTCTATTTTTTAATTGTTTTATTGGGTTTCTACGAGACATTTTTGCAAACATTTATTGAACGTTTTTGTGGCAATGTTGAATAGGCTTCTCTTTTATAAAATTCGGCCCTACCGATCTTGTTAGGATCTTGGTGATTAAGGAGACATGAGATGGGTTTTGGGATTCTTGTATAAGAACGTTTTGGGTATAGTTTGTATGATTCTAATACTTTGTTGATTCAGTTAGGTAAGTTTGATATGGTTGATGCAGTGAACAATGTTATGAAGAGATTCTGAGTTGTGGAATTAAGTCAAATTTATTGACTTTTAACACTGATTAATATTGTGTAAGAAGGGAAGGTTCAAAAGGCCAAGTTGGTTTTGAGTATGATGTATCAGTGTGAAATTAACCCCAAAGTGTTCGCTTATACGTCTACGATTTAGGTATTGTGAATATGGAAAGTTGGACAAGGCACTGAGGTTTTTAATAGGATGTGTTGAAGGATGGAATTGATCCGAATTTGGTCACTTATACAACTCGGATTAATGACTTTGAAATGAGCAGAGGATTGGATGTTATATGAAACATGCCATTCTTACAAACAAAATTAACAATAACTTTTTTAGCTTCTTAAATAGCAAGTTTTAAATTTTTATGATCCTTAACAATTTCTTTTTTTTAGCCTCTTAAATAGAAAGTGTTGAGCATTTTTTTTTACAATATAAAGTGCTTTCAGTTTCATAACGAGTGTTAAAAGACGGCCTAAATTGGCTTGGCTTTTATTTAGGTTTTCTGAATTTGCTTTTAGGATAATGGAATTAACTTCATGATGCCACTATAGATAGTTTTCATGATTGACCCCCCCAATAAAAATATTAATTTGTTTTCATATGTCTAGTAGTTTAGTACTGATCTTGGAGATTTTGCAGCTTATTTATTTTATTCTTGGAGATCTAGTTGAGAAACTTGTAGGAGCAGCCCTGTTTCTATTGATTCTTAAAGGGAAATTGCATGCAATTTCTTAAACTCCGCTTCTGCATTTTGTTGGTATCAATTGAAGCTATTGATCAAAATATTTAGTATTTACTATTTATTGATCTTTTTTCTGCTATGCAGAACTTTGTTGAGTCTTTGGATATGTTGAAGATCTCAATGCCAAATAACATTGGTAATGCAGCTGGCACAAAAAATCCCATTTCAATTCCATGCAACTGCAAAGAAATTCTAGTGAGAAAGTATGGTCTTCGAGTAAACAACAACAAATTAGGCATCCTTTGGGATGCAGCCACAAAACAATTATAGCAACCATCAAGGCACTCAACTTCAGTGGTTCTTGTAATTACCACACAATGGGAAAATTTTGATTCCATTCTTGTGCCAATGCCAACCAAGATAGTTGTAATTACCACAGAATGGGCAGCTCAACCAAGATTCAATTAGGATTTGCATGGAAAAAGCATTCGGTCTAATTGATGTTATGTAATACCCATTTTATTCACTTCATTCCATATGTCTCTGTATTTTCGTACTTGATTATATCTCATTAAATGTCCATAACTATCATTTTTAAGTACTAAATAATCGTTTTACCTTTTTTAAATATTTTTGAAAGTTTTCGAGTCAAAATATAATTTTTAAAACTTGAGGGATTAAAGTAAAATTTTAAAAATTACTTAAAGACTTCTTGACAAGTCATTCTCCAACACATTCCATTTACTTCTAAATAGTAAGCAAACCTCCTAAACCCCTTTCAAAACTTCTGCAAACCGAATTCGTACATCTTTGAATTACATTACGAAATTTACTCTCAAATTAAATTGGTAATCCAAAAATACTCGTAGACCTTTAATACAACTTTACAAGTAAGTTTTACTTTAAGTTTTGTATGGTTTTATGTTAAATTTTAAATTCCTCAAGAAATTAATTCATTTAAGTTTTATTGTTTGTGAATTGATTTTATTACCAAATATGTTTATGAGCTACTGTGACTTGATTTATGGTTTGAAATGACTATTTAACTCTTTATTGTTTTTGTGAGATTTGAATAAGGGTTTTGACAATTCCTAACCTGGTGGTATACCTGAAATTATGAATCTTAATTATTAGACTTTTATCTTATTGCACGAATTTAAGTCAACCTTACTTGTTTGTATTTGATTATTGCCTAATTTGAGAATTTGACTGATACCCAAAAGTGAACTCCTACCTCGATTTTTATCCTAGCTGTATAACACTTTCCTGGTTTAGGTAATTCGGGACTAGAGTTTTAGACCGTCGAATTAGGATACGTATACGAAATCGATTTTTGAGATAAATAACGTTTACGCCTTTTTATCGATACTTTGTATATAGTTGGTTTTGCAACTCTAGAATAATTGATATTAAGATAAGTATATTTATTTTGGATAATGTTTATAATGTAAGTATGTGTTGGCCCCAAAAGCAACCTAAGAGGGGGGTGAATTAGGTTATCTCTAAAGACAAACATTTTTTAAGTGCTTAATAGAAATTCAAACTTTGTGCACCAAATGAAAACTTAAACACAAATGAATACAATAGATATTCAACAGTTTAAGCTTAAAGAACAATTAAGAATATTGAGATTAAGAGAATCAAACCAAACTCCCTAGCTTCTCAAGCTTGGAGCTTGCAATTACAAAGAGCTTCTCACAAGGCAACTACCAAGTTCACAACTTGAAGTTCAGCCCTAAAAGTCTCTTCAAAGTAGGTGAGACAATAACCTCTTGTACACAAATGAGGATCAACTCTTGCTCACACTAATTTCCTTTAGTTGAGCCAAGAGTTTTACACTCACAACCCCCCTTTGTTACAATTGTTATCTCTCCACTCTTACACTTGAAGAACTCTTACACTTCTAAACTCTTTTCTCACTACCTACACTATTACAATACTTGTACCAACTATTTCTCCCAAATAGCTCAAGAATGATTTGTAATCAATGTAGAAGTCTTCTTTACTTAAATCAGACCTAGGGGTAGACAGGAACAAAGAGTTAAAAATTAAAGTTAATACTTAACGGCTATTTTCTCTCTTGGAAAACTAGCCGTTGGACCTTCAGACGGCCGATGCAAGCCAGTTATGTTAATCATGTTTTGATGATGAAACAAATCATACTAATAGTTTGATAACAAGTGTGCAGAAAAATAGGTGGGTTCGGACGCAAATGATCGTCCGAACAAAAACAACCACAAGAGCTTCGGACGATGGTAATCGTCCGACTCTACATTGATTACAGCATTCTTCGTCCGAGGCTTGCTTCAAATTCTTTGTGTCGGACGATTACCATCGTCCGAAGCTCTTGTGGTTGTTTTTGTTCGGACGATCATTTGCGTCCGAACCCACCTATTTTTCTGCACACTTGTTATCAAACTATTAGTATGATTTGTTTCATCATCAAAACATGATTAACATAACTGGGGTTCAACAATCTCCCCCTTTTTGATGATGACAAATCAATTGGACAATTCAAAAAACAACTATAAAATATGAAGTACTACACAAGAGAATTTGTCCATTATTTCTCTCCCTTTGGCATTATCAAGATTGATGAACCCCAGTTATGTTAAGATGTGTATAAGAGTTTATTCTCCCCCTTGAAAGATGAATAAAATGAGGACACGGAGAAAGAGAGAATTCATGCAAAAAATTATGATCAATTGCACTTATGATCAAACAATTTTCGCTTATTCTTTACTAAAAAGCATCATCAAAACAATGAAGCATGTGTGATGCAATTTCTTGTAAAAACAGATTCATTTTTTAAAAAATGCTCCCCCTTTCTTTTGCAAGTAGTGATATTTATAGACAAAATTTTGGGGATACAAGTATCCTAGCATTCTAAACACATTTGACCATATAGATGAGTAATATTCAAGAGAACATAGTTCAACTTGATAAATGAAAGCACACAAAACTTTAGATGTTACCCATTTCAATATGATCTTAGCTCATATGCCTTGAGCACCCTTCATAGATAATCTATCTTGAATTCCTTGGTGCTTTCCAAGCATACCTATATACAAAGTTGAAGCAACAACTTTTGGTACCCAAACTTTCTTGGGTCCAATTGGATTAGTAACATGCTTAATCACCCAAATAGAATTTATTCCTAATTTTTCATTTCTTTTAACATAACAATTTTTCTTTATATGGCCGTGTTGATGACAATAATTACAAATAATGTTCTTATTGCCATACAAAGAAGATTTAGATTTAACAAAGCACAAATCATTTTTTCTAAAGGTGATAAAATTTTTGTTCAAAAATATATTTCTAGTTCTTTTCTTTTCAAAAACATTTTCTTTCTTTGTTTTCAAAGTAACATCAAGATCATCTAATCTCTTCTTCAATGAAGCTTGTTCTTCCATGATCTTGGTTTTTCCAACGAATTTTTCTTTCAAAACATCATTTTCTTTTGTCAAAGAATTATTTTTATGCACAAGTTTTGAGTTGGCACTCAATAAAGTATTAACTTTAATTTTTAACTCTTTGTTCTTAGCATATGATTCTTTCAAACATTCATGCATTTTTGAAATGAAAAGATCTTTAAATGCTAAGCTTCTTTTTCCGTTTGCCTCCTCATCTTGTAGCTTGTATTTCAACTTCAATTCAAATGAGGTTAGAGAATTGATCAATGAATCAATAGGCAAAGAATTTAAATTTTTAGACTCTTCTATGGCAATGGATTTAGGTTCCCATTCCTTAGGTAAAGAATTCAAAATTTTTCTATTCTTTTCACCTAAAGAATATTCTTTACCCAAACCTTCCAAATCCTTTACCATATCATTGAACCTACAATACATCTTGTCAATGTTCTCATGAGATTCCAAAGATCATTTTGAAGGATTCATATTTAGCCACAAGAAGTGACTTCTTTTGCTCTCTAATATCTTCACTTCCTTCATGGATTTCTTTCAATTTGTCCCATATCTCCTTAGCCGATATGCAACCTTTTACTTTAGAAAAATCATCTGCATCCAAAGCATTATACAAAATATTAATGGCTTTAGCATTTAAAGATAAATTTATTTTATCTTGTGCATTTAACTCAAATCTGGTTTTAGGCCTTAATCTATGAGTATTTTCATCAAAAATATTTGCCTCAATAGGACCTTCATAAATAATATACCATAATTCAATATTAATAGATTGAACAAAAATTTTCATTCTATCCCTCCAAAAAACAAAATTAATGCCATTAAACATGGGAGGTCTAGTGATAGAATGCCCCTCTAAAAACAAAGTATTATTGGTTGCCATGATCTTTACTCTAATGCAATTTAAGCAAAAATTAAGAGACCAATGCTCTGATACCAATTGTTGGCCCCAAAAGCAACCTATAAGAGGGGGGTGAATTAGGTTATCTCTAAAGACAAACCTTTTTTAAGTGCTTAATAGAAATTCAAACTTTGTGCACCAAATGAAAACTTAAGCACAAATGAATACAATAGATATTCAACAGTTTAAGTTTAAAGAACAATTAAGAATATTGAGATTAAGAGAATCAAACCAAACTCCCTAGCTTCTCAAGCTTGGAGCTTGCAATTACAAAGAGCTTCTCACAAGGCAACTACCAAGTTCACAACTTGAAGTTCAGCCCCTAAAAGTCTCTTCAAAGTAGGTGAGACAATAACCTCTTGTACACAAATGAGGATCACTCTTGCTCACACTAATTTCCTTTAGTTGAGCCAAGAGTTTTACACTCACAAGCCCCCTTTGTTACAATTGTTATCTCTCCACTCTTACACTTGAAGAACTCTTACACTTCTAAACTCTTTTCTCACTACCTACACTATTACAATACTTGTACCAACTATTTCTCCCAAATAGCTCAAGAATGATTTCATGTGAGGGTATCCGTTCGGACGTCCGAGGATGCGTCTTACGTTAACATGCGTCCGATCGAAGCAAAGTCTACTGGTGCTAAACCTTGCGTCCGACACTGCGTCCGTTCTCTGAGGGTATCCGTTCGGACGTCCGAGGATGCGTCCGAACATGCGTCCGATCGAAGCAAAGTCTACTGGAATATGAACGGACGCTGTTCTTCGTCCGAGGCTTGCTTCAAATTCTTTGTGTCGGACGATTACCATCGTCCGAAGCTCTTGTGGTTGTTTTTGTTCGGACGATCATTTGCGTCCGAACCTACCTGTTTTTCTGCACACTTGTTATCAAACTATTAGTATGATTTGTTTCATCATCAAAACATGATTAACATAACTGGGGTTCAACAATCTCCCCCTGATTTTGATGATGACAAATCAATTGGACAATTCAAAAAACAACCATAAAATATGAAGTACTACACAAGAGAATTTGTCCATTATTTCTCCCCCTTTGGCATTATCAAAACATAAGAAAAAATAATGCAGTTAAAGCTCCCCCTAAGTTTATTCTCCCCCTTGAAAGATGAATAAAATGAGGACACGGAGAAAGAGAGAATTCATGCAAAAAATTATGATCAATTGCACTTATGATCAAACAATTTTCGCTTATTCTTTACTAAAAAGCATCATCAAAACAATGAAGCATGTGTGATGCAATTTCTTGTAAAAACAGATTCATTTTTAAAAAAATGCTCCCCCTTTCTTTTGCAAGTAGTGATATTTATAGACAAAATTTTGGGGATACAAGTATCCTAGCATTCTAAACACATTTGACCATATAGATGAGTAATATTCAAGAGAACATAGTTCAACTTGATAAATGAAAGCACACAAAACTTTAGATGTTACCCATTTCAATATGAGTTACTCTTAGCTCATATGCCTTGAGCACCCTTCATAGATAATCTATCTTGAATTCCTTGGTTCTTTCCAAGCATACCTATATACAAAGTTAAGCAACAACTTTTGGTACCCAAACTTTCTTGGGTCCAATTGGATTAGTAACATGCTTAATCACCCAAATAGAATTTATTCCTAATTTTTCATTTCTTTTAGAAAAATTGTTATGTTTATATGGCGTGTTAAGACAATAATTACAAATAATGTTCTTATTGCCATACAAAGAAGATTTAGATTTAACAAAGCACAAATCATTTTTTCTAAAGGTGATAAAATTTTTGTTCAAAAATATATTTCTAGTTCTTTTCTTTTCAAAAACATTTTCTTTCTTTGTTTTCAAAGTAACATCAAGATCATCTAATCTCTTCTTCAATGAAGCTTGTTCTTCCATGATCTTGGTTTTTCCAACGAATTTTTCTTTCAAAACATCATTTTCTTTTGTCAAAGAATTATTTTTATGCACAAGTTTTGAGTTGGCACTCAATAAAGTATTAACTTTAATTTTTAACTCTTTGTTCTTAGCATATGATTCTTTCAAACATTCATGCATTTTAAAAATAAATGATTCAACATCTTCATCATCATTATTGCATGAATCATCACAAGAATCACAACTAGAGGTTACCTCATTATCGCCAAGTGCCATAAAAGCCATTTGAGCCTCCTCATATTCTTCTTCAACCTCTCCATCCGAATTGCAATCATCCCAAGTGATTTGGAAGTTGTTGAAGTGAGGCTTCCTTGAGTCTGCAAATCATTTTTGAATGAAAAGGTTTAAATGCTAAGCTTCTTTTTCCGTTTGCCTCCTCATCTTGTAGCTTGTATTTCAACTTCAATTCAAATGAGGTTAGAGAATTGATCAATGAATCAATAGGCAAAGAATTTAAATTTTTAGACTCTTCTATGGCAATGGATTTAGGTTCCCATTCCTTAGGTAAAGAATTCAAAATTTTTCTATTCTTTTCACCTAACCTAGAATATTCTTTACCCAAACCTTCCAAATCCTTTACCATATCATTGAACCTACAATACATCTTGTCAATGTTCTCATGAGATTCCATTTTGAAGGATTCATATTTAGCCACAAGAAGTGACTTCTTTTGCTCTCTAATATCTTCACTTCCTTCATGGATTTCTTTCAATTTGTCCCATATCTCCTTAGCCGATATGCAACCTTTTACTTTAGAAAAATCATCTGCATCCAAAGCATTATACAAAATATTAATGGCTTTAGCATTTAAAGATAAATTTATTTTATCTTGTGCATTTAACTCAAATCTGGTTTTAGGCCTTAATCTATGAGTATTTTCATCAAAAATATTTGCCTCAATAGGACCTTCATAAATAATATACCATAATTCAATATTAATAGATTGAACAAAAATTTTCATTCTATCCCTCCAAAAAACAAAATGAATGCCATTAAACATGGAAGGTCTAGTGATAGAATGCCCCTCTAAAAACAAAGTATTATTGAAAGTTGCCATGATCTTTACTCTAATGCAATTTAAGCAAAAATTAAGAGACCAATGCTCTGATACCAATTGTTGGCCCCAAAAGCAACCTAAGAGGGGGGTGAATTAGGTTATCTCTAAAGACAAACCTTTTTTAAGTGCTTAATAGAAATTCAAACTTTGTGCACCAAATGAAAACTTAAGCACAAATGAATACAATAGATATTCAACAGTTTAAGCTTAAAGAACAATTAAGAATATTGAGATTAAGAGAATCAAACCAAACTCCCTAGCTTCTCAAGCTTGGAGCTTGCAATTACAAAGAGCTTCTCACAAGGCAACTACCAAGTTCACAACTTGAAGTTCAGCCCCTAAAAGTCTCTTCAAAGTAGGTGAGACAATAACCTCTTGTACACAAATGAGGATCACTCTTGCTCACACTAATTTCCTTTAGTTGAGCCAAGAGTTTTACACTCATACCCCCCTTTGTTACAATTGTTATCTCTCCACTCTTACACTTGAAGAACTGGCTTACACTTCTAAACTCTTTTCTCACTACCTACACTATTACAATACTTGTACCAACTATTTCTCCCAAATAGCTCAAGAATGATTTGTAATCAATGTAGAAGTCTTCTTTACTTAAATCAGACCTAGGGGTATTTATAGTTGCCAAATATCTGCTTTCAACAACTTTCCAACGGCTATTTTCTGTCTACTGGAAAACTAGCCGGTGGACCTTTCGGACGGCCGATGCAGCAAGAGTGCGTCCGAACAAACTAGCTGTTGGACCGTAAGGACGGCCGCTGCTAAACAGCGGCGTCCGACATCGCGTCCGTTCTCGAGGGTATCCGTTCGGACGTCCCGAGGATGCGTCGAACATGCGTCCGATCGAAGCAAAGTCTCTGGAATATGAACGGACGCTGTTCTTCGTCCGAGGCTTGCTTCAAATTCTTTGTGTCGGACGATTACCATCGTCCAAGCTCTTGTGGTTGTTTTTGTTCGGACGATCATTTGCGTCCGAACCTACTGTTTTCTGCACACTTGTTATCAAACTATTAGTATGATTTGTTTCATCATCAAAACATGATTAACATAACTGGGGTTCAACAATCTCCCCCTTTTTGATGATGACAAATCAATTGGACAATTCAAAAAACAACCATAAAATATGAAGTACTACACAAGAGAATTTGTCCATTATTTCTCCCCCTTTGGCATTATCAAAACATAAGAAAAATAATGGCAATAAGGATGACTAATTTAATTTAATCTGCACTCTCTTATACACATCTAGATGTGTATAAGATACACAACCACAACAGCTTCGGACGATGGTAATTGTTTTGACATGCTTTTCGCTTATTCTTTACTATAAAAGCATCATCAAAACAATGAAGCATGTGTGATGCAATTTCTTGTAAAAACAGATTCATTTTTAAAAAAATGCTCCCCCTTTCTTTTGCAAGTAGTGATATTTATAGACAAAATTTTGGGGATACAAGTATCCTAGCATTCTAAACACATTTGACCATATAGAATGAGTAATATTCAAGAGAACATAGTTCAACTTGATAAATGAAAGCACACAAAACTTTAGATGTTACCCATTTCAATATGATCTTAGCTCATATGCCTTGAGCACCCTTCATAGATAATCTATCTTGAATTCCTTGGTTCTATCCAAGCATACCTATATACAAAGTTAAGCAACAACTTTTGGTACCCAAACTTTCTTGGGTCCAATTGGATTAGTAACATGCTTAATCACCCAAATAGAATTTATTCCTAATTTTTCATTTCTTTTAACATAACAATTTTTCTTTATATGGCCGTGTTGATGACAATAATTACAAATAATGTTCTTATTGCCATACAAAGAAGATTTAGATTTAACAAAGCACAAAAGCTTCTGGTGGCCCTTTACTATGTCATGAGAATTATTTTTATGCACAAGTTTTGAGTTGGCACTCAATAAAGTATTAACTTTAATTTTTAACTCTTTGTTCTTAGCATATGATTCTTTCAAACATTCATGCATTTTAAAAATAAATGATTCAACATCTTCATCATCATTATTGCATGAATCATCACAAGAATCACAACTAGAGGTTACCTCATTATCGCCAAGTGCCATAAAAGCCATTTGAGCCTCCTCATATTCTTCTTCAACCTCTCCATCCGAATTGAATCATCCCAAGTGATTTGGAAGTTGTTGAAGTAAAGGCTTCCTTGAGTCTTTTCTCCTTTTTGATGAAACCATAAATCAACAGCTTCTTTTTCCGTTTGGATCCTCATCTTGTAGCTTGTATTTCAACTTCAATTCAAATGAGGTTAGAGAATTGATCAATGAATCAATAGGCAAAGAATTTAAATTTTTATTGGAAGACTCTTCTATGGCAATGGATTTAGGTTCCCATTCCTTAGGTAAAGAATTCAAAATTTTTCTATTCTTTTCACCTAAAGAATATTCTTTACCCAAACCTTCCAAATCCTTTACCATATCATTGAACCTACAATACATCTTGTCAATGTTCTCATGAGATTCCATTTTGAAGGATTCATATTTAGCCACAAGAAGTGACTTCTTTTGCTCTCTAATATCTTCACTTCCTTCATGGATTTCTTTCAATTTGTCCCATATCTCCTTAGCCGATATGCAACCTTTTACTTTAGAATGCTAATCATCTGCATCCAAAGCATTATACAAAATATTAATGGCTTTAGCATTTAAAGATAAATTTATTTTATCTTGTGCATTTAACTCAAATCTGGTTTTAGGCCTTAATCTATGAGTATTTTCATCAAAAATATTTGCCTCAATAGGACCTTCATAAATAATATACCATAATTCAATATTAATAGATTGAACAAAAATTTTCATTCTATCAATGCAGATCGAAACCAAAATTAATTGATTAAACATGGGAGGTCTAGTGATAGAATGCCCCTCTAAAAACAAAGTATTATTGGTTGCCATGATCTTTACTCTAATGCAATTTAAGCAAAAATTAAGAGACCAATGCTCTGATACCAATTGTTGGCCCCAAAAGCAACCTAAGAGGGGTGAATTAGGTTATCTCTAAAGACAAACCTTTTTAAGTGCTTAATAGAAATTCAAACTTTGTGCACCAAATGAAAACTTAAGCACAAATGAATACAATAGATATTCAACAGTTTAAGCTTAAAGAACAATTAAGAATATTGAGATTAAGAGTTTGGTTTGATTCTCTCTCTTAATTGGAGCTTGCAATTACAAAGAGCTTCTCACAAGGCAACTACCAAGTTCACAACTTGAAGTTCAGCCCTAAAAGTCTCTTCAAAGTAGGTGAGACAATAACCTCTTGTACACAAATGAGGATCACTCTTGCTCACACTAATTTCCTTTATTGGGAGTTGAGCCAAGAGTTTTACACTCACAACCCCCCTTTGTTACAATTGTTATCTCTCCACTCTTACACTTGAAGAACTCTTACACTTCTAAACTCTTTTCTCACTACCTACACTATTACAATACTTGTACCAACTATTTCTCCCAAATAGCTCAAGAATGATTTGTAATCAAGGTAGAAGCAGCTTTACTTAAATCGACCTAGGGGTATTTATAGTTGCCAAATATCTGCTTTCAACAACTTTCCAACGGCTATTTTCTGTCTACTGGAAAACTAGCCGGTGGACCTTTCGGACGGCCGATGCAGCAAGAGTGCGTCCGAACAAACTAGCCGTTGGACCGTTCGGACGGCCGCTGCTAAACCTTGCGTCCGACATCTGCGTCCGTTCTCGAGGGTATCCGTTCGGACGTCCGAGGATGCGTCCAACATGCGTCCGATCAAGCAAAGTCTCTTGGAATAGCCTCGGACGAAGAACAGCGTCCGTTCATCTGTCTCTTATACACATCTAGTTATTGTTAAGCACACGGAGAAAGAGAGAATTCATGCAAAAAATTATGATCAATTGCACTTATGATCAAACAATTTTCGCTTATTCTTTACTAAAAAGCATCATCAAAACAATGAAGCATGTGTGATGCAATTTCTTGTAAAAACAGATTCATTTTTAAAAAATGCTCCCCCTTTCTTTTGCAACAGAGTGATATTTATAGACAAAATTTTGGGGATACAAGTATCCTAGCATTCTAAACACATTTGACCATATAGATGAGTAATATTCAAGAGAACATAGTTCAACTTGATAAATGAAAGCACACAAAACTTTAGATGTTACCCATTTCAATATGATCTTAGCTCATATGCCTTGAGCACCCTTCATAGATAATCTATCTTGAATTCCTTGGTTCTTTCCAAGCATACCTATATACAAAGTTAAGCAACAACTTTTGGTACCCAAACTTTCTTATTTCCAATTGGATTAGTAACATGCTTAATCACCCAAATAGAATTTATTCCTAATTTTTCATTTCTTTTAACATAACAATTTTTCTTTATATGGCCGTGTTGATGACAATAATTACAAATAATGTTCTTATTGCCATACAAAGAAGATTTAGATTTAACAAAGCACAAATCATTTTTTCTAAAGGTGATAAAATTTTTGTTCAAAAATATATTTCTAGTTCTTTTCTTTTCTAAAAAAAACATTTTCTTTCTTTGTTTTCAAAGTAACATCAAGATCATCTAATCTCTTCTTCAATGAAGCTTGTTCTTCCATGATCTTGGTTTTTCCAACGAATTTTTCTTTCAAAACATCATTTTCTTTTGTCAAAGAATTATTTTTATGCACAAGTTTTGAGTTGGCACTCAATAAAGTATTAACTTTAATTTTTAACTCTTTGTTCTTAGCATATGATTCTTTCAAACATTCATGCATTTTAAAAATAAATGATTCAACATCTTCATCATCATTATTGCATGAATCATCACAAGAATCACAACTAGAGGTTACCTCATTATCGCCAAGTGCCATAAAAGCCATTTGAGCCTCCTCATATTCTTCTTCAACCTCTCCATCCGAATTGCAATCATCCCAAGTGATTTGGAAGTTGTTGAAGTGAGGCTTCCTTGGTGAAAAATGATTTTATCACTACTTTAAATGCTAAGCTTCTTTTTCCGTTTGCCTCCTCATCTTGTAGTCCTTGTATTTCAACTTCAATTCAAATGAGGTTAGAGAATTGATCAATGAATCAATAGGCAAAGAATTTAAATTTTTAGACTCTTCTATGGCAATGGATTTAGGTTCCCATTCCTTAGGTAAAGAATTCAAAATTTTTCTATTCTTTTCACCTAAAGAATATTCTTTACCCAAACCTTCCAAATCCTTTACCATATCATTGAACCTACAATACATCTTGTCAATGTTCTCATGAGATTCCATTTTGAAGGATTCAGAATTTAGACAAGAAGTGACTTCTTTTGCTCTCTAATATCTTCACTTCCTTCATGGATTTCTTTCAATTTGTCCCATATCTCCTTAGCCGATATGCAACCTTTTACTTTAGAAAAATCATCTGCATCCAAAGCATTATACAAAATATTAATGGCTTTAGCATTTAAAGATAAATTTATTTTATCTTGTGCATTTAACTCAAATCTGGTTTTAGGCCTTAATCTATGAGTATTTTCATCAAAAATATTTTTGCCTCAATAGGACCTTCATAAATAATATACCATAATTCAATATTAATAGATTGAACAAAAATTTTCATTCTATCCCTCCAAAAAACAAAATTAATGCCATTAAACATGGGAGGTCTAGTGATAGAATGCCCCTCTAAAAACAAAGTATTATTGGTTGCCATGATCTTTACTCTAATGCAATTTAAGCAAAAATTAAGAGACCAATGCTCTGATACCAATTGTTGGCCCCAAAAGCAACCTAAGAGGGGGGTGAATTAGGTTATCTCTAAAGACAAACCTTTTTAAGTGCTTAATAGAAATTCAAACTTTGTGCACCAAATGAAAACTTAAGCACAAATGAATACAATAGATATTCAACAGTTTAAGCTTAAAGAACAATTAAGAATATTGAGATTAAGAGAATCAAACCAAACTCCCTAGCTTCTCAAGCTTGGAGCTTGCAATTACAAAGAGCTTCTCACAAGGCAACTACCAAGTTCACAACTTGAAGTTCAGCCCCTAATAAGTCTCTTCAAAGTAGGTGAGACAATAACCTCTTGTACACAAATGAGGATCACTCTTGCTCACACTAATTTCCTTTAGTTGAGCCAAGAGTTTTACACTCACAACCCCCCTTTGTTACAATTGTTATCTCTCCACTCTTACACTTGAAGAACTCTTACACTTCTAAACTCTTTTCTCACTACCTACACTATTACAATACTTGTACCAACTATTTCTCCCAAATAGCTCAAGAATGATTTGTAATCAATGTAGAAGTCTTCTTTACTTAAATCAGACCTAGGGGTATTTATAGTTGCCAAATATCTGCTTTCAACAACTTTCCAACGGCTATTTTCTCGGACGGAAAACTAGCCGGTGGACCTTTCGGACGGCCGATGCAGCAAGAGTGCGTCCGAACAAACTAGCCGTTGGACCGTTCGGACGGCCGCTGCTAAACCTTGCGTCCGACACTGCGTCCGTTCTCTGAGGGTATCCGTTCGGACGTCCGAGGATGCGTCCGAACATCGAAAGCGTCCGATCGAAGCAAAGTCTACTGGAATATGAACGGACGCTGTTCTTCGTCCGAGGCTTGCTTCAAATTCTTTGTGTCGGACGATTACCATCGTCCGAAGCTCTTGTGGTTGTTTTTGTTCGGACGATCATTTGCGTCCGAACCTACCTGTTTTTCTGCACACTTGTTATCAAACTATTAGTATGATTTGTTTCATCATCAAAACATGATTAACATAACTGGGGTTCAACAATCTCCCCCTTTTTGATTGAAGTACCAATTGATTGGACATGATCAAAAATCATTCTTGAGCTGTGTATAAGAGACAATAGTAGGTAGTGAGAGAAAGAGCTTAGAAGTGTAAGAGTTCTTCAAGTGCATCAAAACAATGAAGCATGTGTGATGCAATTTCTTGTAAAACATATTCATTTATTTTTTCTTATCCCCCTTGATTTTGCAAGTAGTGATATTTATAGACAAAATTTTGGGGATACAAGTATCCTAGCATTCTAAACACATTTGACCATATAGATGAGTAATATTCAAGAGAACATAGTTCAACTTGATAAATGAAAGCACACAAAACTTTAGATGTTACCCATTTCAATATGATCTTAGCTCATATGCCTTGAGCACCCTTCATAGATAATCTATCTTGAATTCCTTGGTTCTTTCCAAGCATACCTATATACAAAGTTATATAACAACTTTTGGTACCCAAACTTTCTTGGGTCCAATTGTTGATTAGTAACATGCTTAATCACCCAAATAGAATTTATTCCTAATTTTTCATTTCTTTTAACATAACAATTTTTCTTTATATGGCCGTGTTGATGACAATAATTACAAATAATGTTCTTATTGCCATACAAAGAAGATTTAAAAGATTTAACAAAGCACAAATCATTTTTTCTAAAGGTGATAAAATTTTTGTTCAAAAATATATTTCTAGTTCTTTTCTTTTCAAAAACATTTTCTTTCTTTGTTTTCAAAGTAACATCAAGATCATCTAATCTCTTCTTCAATGAAGCTTGTTCTTCCATGATCTTGGTTTTTCCAACGAATTTTTCTTTCAAAACATCATTTTCTTTTGTCAAAGAATTATTTTTATGCACAAGTTTTGAGTTGGCACTCAATAAAGTATTAACTTTAATTTTTAACTCTTTGTTCTTAGCATATGATTCTTTCAAACATTCATGCATTTTAAAAATAAATGATTCAACATCTTCATCATCATTATTGCATGAATCATCACAAGAATCACAACTAGAGGTTACCTCATTATCGCCAAGTGCCATAAAAGCCATTTGAGCCTCCTCATATTCTTCTTCAACCTCTCCATCCGAATTGCAATCATCCCAAGTGATTTGGAAGTTGTTGAAGTGTTAGGCTTCCTTGAGTCTTTTCTCCTTTTTGATGAAACTTTAAATGCTAAGCTTCTTTTTCGTTTGCCTCCTCATCTTGTAGCTTGTATTTCAACTTCAATTCAAATGAGGTTAGAGAATTGATCAATGAATCAATAGGCAAAGAATTTAAATTTTTAGACTCTTCTATGGCAATGGATTTAGGTTCCCATTCCTTAGGTAAAGAATTCAAAATTTTTCTATTCTTTTCACCTAAAGAATATTCTTTACCCAAACCTTCCAAATCCTTTACCATATCATTGAACCTACAATACATCTTGTCAATGTTCTCATGAGATTCCATTTTGAAGGATTCATATTTAGCCACAAGAAGTGACTTCTTTTGCTCTCTAATATCTTCACTTCCTTCATGGATTTCTTTCAATTTGTCCCATATCTCCTTAGCCGATATGCAACCTTTTACTTTAGAAAAATCATCTGCATCCAAAGCATTATACAAAATATTAATGGCTTTAGCATTTAAACTTAGATAAATTTATTTTATCTTGTGCATTTAACTCAAATCTGGTTTTAGGCCTTAATCTATGAGTATTTTCATCAAAAATATTTGCCTCAATAGGACCTTCATAAATAATATACCATAATTCAATATTAATAGATTGAACAAAAATTTTCATTCTATCCCTCCAAAAAACAAAATTAATGCCATTAAACATGGGAGGTCTAGTGATAGAATGCCCCTCTAAAAACAAAGTATTATTGGTTGCCATGAAAGCAACTCTAATGCAATTTAAGCAAAAATTAAGAGACCAATGCTCTGATACCAATTGTTGGCCCCAAAAGCAACCTAAGAGGGGTGAATTAGGTTATCTCTAAAGACAAACCTTTTTAAGTGCTTAATAGAAATTCAAACTTTGTGCACCAAATGAAAACTTAAGCACAAATGAATACAATAGATATTCAACAGTTTAAGCTTAAAGAACAATTAAGAATATTGAGATTAAGAGAATCAAACCAAACTCCCTAGCTTCNTTACAACTCAAGCTTGGAGCTTGCAATTACAAAGAGCTTCTCACAAGGCAACTACCAAGTTCACAACTTGAAGTTCAGCCCCTAAAAGTCTCTTCAAAGTAGGTGAGACAATAACCTCTTGTACACAAATGAGGATCACTCTTGCTCACACTAATTTCCTTTAGTTGAGCCAAGAGTTTTACACTCACAACCCCCCTTTGTTACAATTGTTATCTCTCCACTCTTACACTTGAAGAACTCTTACACTTCTAAACTCTTTTCTCACTACCTACACTATTACAATACTTGTACCAACTATTTCTCCCAAATAGCTCAAGAATGATTTGTAATCAATGTAGAAGTCTTCTTTACTTAAATCAGACCTAGGGGTATTTATAGTTGCCAAATATCTGCTTTCAACAACTTTCCAACGGCTATTTTCTGTCTACTGGAAAACTAGCCGGTGGACCTTTCGGACGGCCGATGCAGCAAGAGTGCGTCCGAACAAACTAGCCGTTGGACCGTTCGGACTCGGCCGCTGCTAAACCTTGCGTCCGACACTGCGTCCGTTCTAGAGAGAATTCATGCAAAAAAATTATGATCAATTGCAATTATGATCAAACAATTTTCGCTTATTCTTTACTAAAAAGCATCATCAAAACAATGAAGCATGTGTGATGCAATTTCTTGAAAAACAGATTCATTTTTAAAAAAATGCTCCCCCTGATTCTTTTGCAATAAGTGATATTTATAGACAAAATTTTGGGGATACAAGTATCCTAGCATTCTAAACACATTTGACCATATGGATGAGTAATATTCAAGAGAACATAGTTCAACTTGATAAATGAAAGCACACAAAACTTTAGATGTTACCCATTTCAATATGATCTTAGCTCATATGCCTTGAGCACCCTTCATAGGTAATCTATCTTGAATTCCTTGGTGCTTCCAAGCATACCTATATACAAAGTTAAGCAACAACTTTTGGTACCCAAACTTTCTTGGGTCCAATTGGATTAGTAACATGCTTAATCACCCAAATAGAATTTATTCCTAATTTTTCATTTCTTTTAATGCATCATAACAATTTTTCTTTATATGGCCGTGTTGATGACAATAATTACAAATAATGTTCTTATTGCCATACAAAGAAGATTTAGATTTAACAAAGCACAAATCATTTTTTCTAAAGGTGATAAAATTTTTGTTCAAAAATATATTTCTAGTTCTTTTCTTTTCAAAAACATTTTCTTTCTTTGTTTTCAAAGTAACATCAAGATCATCTAATCTCTTCTTCAATGAAGCTTGTTCTTCCATGATCTTGGTTTTTCCAACGAATTTTTCTTTCAAAACATCATTTTCTTTTGTCAAAGAATTATTTTTATGCACAAGTTTTGAGTTGGCACTCAATAAAGTATTAACTTTAATTTTTAACTCTTTGTTCTTAGCATATGATTCTTTCAAACATTCATGCATTTTAAAAATAAATGATTCAACATCTTCATCATCATTATTGCATGAATCATCACAAGAATCACAACTAGAGGTTACCTCATTATCGCCAAGTGCCATAAAAGCCAATTTGAGCCTCCTCATATTCTTCTTCAACCTCTCCATCCGAATTGCAATCATCCCAAGTGATTTGGAAGTTGTTGAAGTGAGGCTTCCTTGAGTCTTTTCTCCTTTTTGATGAAACTTTACATGCTAAGCTTCTTTTTCCGTTTGCCTCCTCATCTTGTAGCTTGTATTTCAACTTCAATTCAAATGAGGTTAGAGAATTGATCAATGAATCAATAGGCAAAGAATTTAAATTTTTAGACTCTTCTATGGCAATGGATTTAGGTTCTCATTCCTTAGGTAAAGAATTCAAAATTTTTCTATTCTTTTCACCTAAAGAATATTCTTTACCCAAACCTTCCAAATCCTTTAACATATCATTGAACCTACAATACAATTGTAAATGTTCGCATGAGATTCCATTTTGAAGGATTCATATTTAGCCACAAGAAGTGACTTCTTTTGCTCTCTAATATCTTCACTTCCTTCATGGATTTCTTTCAATTTGTCCCATATCTCCTTAGCTGATATGCAACCTTTTACTTTAGAAAAATCATCTGCATCCAAAGCATTATACAAAATATTAATGGCTTTAGCATTTAAAGATAAATTTATTTTATCTTGTGCATTTAACTCAAATCTGGTTTTAGGCCTTAATCTATGAGTATTTTCATCAAAAATATTTGCCTCAATAGGACCTTCATAAATAATATACCATAATTCAATATTAATAGATTGAACAAAAATATTCATTCTATCCCTCCAAAAAACAAGATTAAACTGTTGAATATCATGTCTCTTCTAGTGATAGAATGCCCCTCTAAAAACAAAGTATTATTGGTTGCCATGATCTTTACTCTAATGCAATCTAAGCAAAATTAAGAGACCAATGCTCTGATACCAATTGTTGGCCCCAAAAGCAACCTAAGAGGGGGGGTGAATTAGGTTATCTCTAAAGACAAACCTTTTTAAGTGCTTAATAGAAATTCAAACTTTGTGCACCAAATGAAAACTTAAGCACAAATGAATAAAGCAATAGATATTCAACAGTTTAAGCTTAAAGAACAATTAAGAATATTGAGATTAAGAGAATCAAACCAAACTCCCTAGCTTCTCAAGCTTGGAGCTTGCAATTACAAAGAGCTTCTCACAAGGCAACTACCAAGTTCACAACTTGAAGTTCAGCCCTAAAAGTCTCTTCAAAGTAGGTGAGACAATAACCTCTTGTACACAAATGAGGATCACTCTTGCTCACACTAATTTCCTTTAGTTGAGCCAAGAGTTTTACACTCACAACCCCCCTTTGTTACAATTGTTATCTCTCCACTCTTACACTTGAAGAACTCTTACACTTCTAAGCTCTTTTCTCACTACCTACACTATTACAATACTTGTACCAACTATTTCTCCCAAATAGCTCAAGAATGATTTGTAATCAATGTAGAAGTCTTCTTTACTTAAATCAGACCTAGGGGTATTTATAGTTGCCAAATATCTGCTTTCAACAACTTTCCAACGGCTATTTTCTGTCTACTGGAAAACTAGCCGGTGGACCTTTCGGACGGCCGATGCAGCAAGAGCTGCTCATATTCCAGTAGACTTTCGATCGGACGCATGTTCGGACGCATCCTCGGACGTCCGAACGGATACCCTCTGAGGGTATCCGTTCGGACGTCCGAGGATGCGTCCGAACATGCGTCCGATCGAAGAAGAGTCTACTGGAATATGAACGGACGCTGTTCTTCGTCCGAGGCTTGCTTCAAATTCTTTGTGTCGGACGATTACCATCGTCCGAAGCTCTTGTGGTTGTTTTTGTTCGGACGATCATTTGCGTCCGAACCTACTGCTTTTCTGCACACTTGTTATCAAACTATTAGTATGATTTGTTTCATCATCAAAACATGATTAACATAACTCGGGTTCAACAATCTCCCCTTTTGATGATGACAAATCAATTGGACAATTCAAAAACAACCATAAAATATGAAGTACCTGTCTCTTATACACATCTAGATGTGTATAAGAGAAAAATTAGAAATATATTTAAACACCAAGGAATGCAAGAAAAGAAGACCCCTAAGTTACTTCTCCTGTCTGAAAGATGAATAAAATGAGGAGAATAAGAAAGAGAGAATTCATGCAAAAAAATTATGATCAATGCTATTATGATCAAACAATTTTCGCTTATTCTTTACTAAAAAGCATCATCAAAACAATGAAGCATGTGTGCCTAGATTTCTTGTAAAGACAGATTCATTTTTATTCTCCCCCTTTCTTTTGCAAGTAGTGATATTTATAGACAAAATTTTGGGGATACAAGTATCCTAGCATTCTAAACACATTTGACCATATAGATGAGTAATATTCAAGAGAACATAGTTCAACTTGATAAATGAAAGCACACAAAACTTTAGATGTTACCCATTTCAATATGATCTTAGCTCATATGCCTTGAGCACCCTTCATAGATAATCTATCTTGAATTCCTTGGTGCTTCCAAGCATACCTATATACAAAGTTAAGCAACAACTTTTGGTACCCAAATATGTCTTTCTTGGATCCAATTGGATTAGTAACATGCTTAATCACCCAAATAGAATTTATTCCTAATTTTTCATTTCTTTTAACATAACAATTTTTCTTTATATGGCCGTGTTGATGACAATAATTACAAATAATGTTCTTATTGCCATACAAAGAAGATTTAGATTTAACAAAGCACAAATCATTTTTTCTAAAGGTGATAAAATTTTTGTTCAAAAATATATTTCTAGTTCTTTTCTTTTCAAAAACATTTTCTTTCTTTGTTTTCAAAGTAACATCAAGATCATCTAATCTCTTCTTCAATGAAGCTTGTTCTTCCATGATCTTGGTTTTCCAACGAATTTTCTTTCAAAACATCATTTTCTTTTGTCAAAGAATTATTTTTATGCACAAGTTTTGAGTTGGCACTCAATAAAGTATTAACTTTAATTTTTAACTCTTTGTTCTTAGCATATGATTCTTTCAAACATTCATGCATTTTAAAAATAAATGATTCAACATCTTCATCATCATTATTGCATGAATCATCACAAGAATCACAACTAGAGGTTACCTCATTATCGCCAAGTGCCATAAAAGCCATTTGAGCCTCCTCATATTCTTCTTCAACCTCTCCATCCGAATTGCAATCATCCCAAGTGATTTGGAAGATGTTGAAGTGAGGCTTCCTCTGAGTCTTTTATCTTTTTGAATAAACTTTACATGCTAAAAGCTTCTTTTTCCGTTTGCCTCCTCATCTTGTAGCTTGTATTTCAACTTCAATTCAAATGAGGTTAGAGAATTGATCAATGAATCAATAGGCAAAGAATTTAAATTTTTAGACTCTTCTATGGCAATGGATTTAGGTTCTCATTCCTTAGGTAAAGAATTCAAAATTTTTCTATTCTTTTCACCTAAAGAATATTCTTTACCCAAACCTTCCAAATCCTTTACCATATCATTGAACCTACAATACATCTTGTCAATGTTCGCATGAGATTCCATTTTGAAGGATTCATATTTAGCCACAAAGAAGTGACTTCTTTTGCTCTCTAATATCTTCACTTCCTTCATGGATTTCTTTCAATTTGTCCCATATCTCCTTAGCTGATATGCAACCTTTTACTTTAGAAAAATCATCTGCATCCAAAGCATTATACAAAATATTAATGGCTTTAGCATTTAAAGATAAATTTATTAGATCTTGTGCATTTAACTCAAATCTGGTTTTATACTTAATCTATGAGTATTTTCATCAAAAATATTTGCCTCAATAGGACCTTCATAAATAATATACCATAATTCAATATTAATAGATTGAACAAAAATTTTCATTCTATCCCTCCAAAAAACAAAATTAATGCCATTAAACATGGGAGGTCTAGTGATAGAATGCCCCTCTAAAAACAAAGTATTATTGGTTGCCATGATCTTTACTCTAATGCAATTTAAGCAAAAATTAAGAGACCAATGCTCTGATACCAATTGTTGGAAAAAGCAACCTAAGAGGGGGGGTGAATTAGGTTATCTCTAATAAAGACAAACCTTTTTAAGTGCTTAATAGAAATTCAAACTTTGTGCACCAAATGAAAACTTAAGCACAAATGAATACAATAGATATTCAACAGTTTAAGCTTAAAGAACAATTAAGAATATTGAGATTAAGAGAATCAAACCAAACTCCTAGCTTCTCAAGCTTGGAGCTTGCAATTACAAAGAGCTTCTCACAAGGCAACTACCAAGTTCACAACTTGAAGTTCAGCCCTAAAAGTCTCTTCAAAGTAGGTGAGACAATAACCTCTTGTACACAAATGAGGATCACTCTTGCTCACACTAATTTCCTTTAGTTGAGCCAAGAGTTTTACACTCACAACCCCCCTTTGTTACAATTGTTATCTCTCCACTCTTACACTTGAAGAACTCTTACACTTCTAAGCTCTTTTCTCACTACCTACACTATTACAATACTTGTACCAACTATTTCTCCCAAATAGCTCAAGAATGATTTGTAATCAATGTAGAAGTCTTCTTTACTTTTAACTTTGTATATTCGTATGCCTGGCTTGCTACAAATCTCTTTGTGTATAAGAGACATCAATTAAGCTCTTGTGGTTGTTTTTGTTCGGACGATCATTTGCGTCCGAACCTACTTGTTTTTCTGCACACTTGTTATCAAACTATTAGTATGATTTGTTTCATCATCAAAACATGATTAACATAACTGGGGTTCAACAGTATGTTCATAATTTATATGTTCATTTTGTAATATGTTATTTGTTCATTATTGTACTATATATTAATGAATAATTACTGTGAATAGCTTAATTGGTCACTTGAGTAAATTTAGCTATAAGTGAGTGAATGAACGAAATGATATACTGAGTACTCTGTTTCGTAAATGTTATACCCAGTCTATCGAAAAATCAAGTGATAGACCCTCTGTTATACCTTGTCTATTGGGGCAAATAATAGGTACACATGGATCCAATGCTGAGAAAACTTTTGTGGACCGTGAGGTCCTTCATTGATATTTGTATTTTAATTATTGACAATGTCTCGTATATTGTTCCTTACACTGACTGTATACATGTCTATAATTTGGCTTAAATGTTATTTACTAAGCACTATGTGCTTACTCCGTTATTATTTTTTTCTCTTGTTTGCAGTCGAGGACTAACAGTAGACGTTAGCCTGTCCTGAATCGAGTACTGACCCGGGAGGGGATTACAATGCGAACCCCAGTTACTGGAGTTAGAGTTTTTTCATCCATCGACTTAGTGTGGTACTCAGGTTTGTGATTGTGTATAAGCCTGTGTACCTAATGACTTATTAGAATTTATAATTGTCGTTTTGTTTGTGATTTAGTGCTTGTATATAAGTGTGATTTGGCCATCGTGGATTGTTATGGACATGGTTGTGGAATATACTCTTGTGGTTTTGTTTTGGTTGATTTTGAGGTCTAATGACAGGTGTATGGTTTGTTTATTACTTTTGTAATATGCCTTGAATGCTTGGAGTGATTCCAAAGTACGGCGTGTCATTGTTCGTTTTAGGGGCGTGACGTTGAGTGGTATCAGAGCATTGGTTATTTAATTTTATGTCTAGTATTTAGTTGAACTGTTATTGTTATGAGCAGTATTGAAGACTTGGACTTATAACTAACTTAGGGTTTGGGATTGGTCAACCCAAACTGGGAGTTACTGTGATTCCTTGTTCGTAATACTTAGGTAAGGAGTGGTTGAAGTATGTAAACGTATTATTTTATGATTAGTGTTTGAATAAGAATTGATATTGGTGATACTTACCCTATATGAAATGTGTAAAAAATGGAATCCGAATTAAATAAACAGAAACAAGTTGTCATAACTCAGGAGGGGACACCCAAGCAGGGGATTAGGACCAACCAACTACAGGTTGAGGAATCTGTTTGGACAAATCAGGGAGGGTTAAGAGGACAGATTCAGACTGAATCGCAGACACAGTAGCCACAACAATTACATCCGCCTTAACAATCACAAATACCTGCACCGGTGTCTCTTATGCTACTATTGTGGCGAATGTAGGGCAAGCGGTACATATAGCCATTCATACTACCCCTATAAACTCTACACCTAGTCTACCACCGCAACCAGAGGCTAAAGATGTTGATTACTATTACTGGACAATTACAAAGATCAATATTTCTACTTTCGAGGATAGACATGATTTAGATGAAGGAGAAAAATGGCTGCGACAAATTGAAAAAAATTTAGATTTGTTGAAGGTGCCCGATGAATACAAATTAGTAAAGCCATATTTGGTTGGAGATGGAGGAAGATGGTCTATCCTGACGAATTTAATTCATTCAGACAGACTCTAGGGATGTCAGTGGTGGAGTATTCACAAAAATTTCACACATTGGGGATGTTTGCTTCTTGGTTTATGAGCGAAAGAGTAGAAAAATTTGATCATTTCAGAAGGGATTTGTTGACAGAGATCCGAGAGAAAATAACAGTTGTGGACACAGATACATTCAAGAAGTTGTATGATGCTAGTGCCCGTGTGATACATTCCTGAGACAACAGGCATTTGAAGAGAAGGGTGACAGAGATCCATATGTCCCTCCATAGAGACCAGTTTATAGACCTGCAGCACCTCCAAGTCGCAGTGTACGACCACCGCAGCCACCAGTTTCACAGTTTCGTGGTTTCAGGTCCCAAGCACCACAAACGAGACTGCGACCACCCTTAACTATTGCTAGACCCTCTCGAGTTATTGACAAGAGGGAAGGAACAATATCAGCACCAGCCCCACTTCAGGCACGACCTCACATTCCAGAGTTATGTAGTTATTACCATCGTTATCACATAGAAGAATGCAGGTGGAGGTCTAGAGCATGCTTAGCCTGTGACAATTTTGAACACAAGATCAGAAACTGTCCTACTACCAGGTCAGTGCCATCATAGCAGTAGTTGCCATTTTGGATAAGTGGTAGCGACACGGAACCAGTTACAGCCCGCGTTTATGCTATGACTCAGCAAGAAATAGATGGATCGAGCCAAGTTGTGACAAGTATGATATTAATTAATAATGTGCCTATGACTGCTCTATTTGATAGTGGTGCTACGCATTCCTTTATTTCTAGAAACCTTAGTAGAAAGTTGAACGTTAAACCAGGTTGGCTTGATACCCCTAATAAAGTGGGTACTCCGGGGGATAGGATTCCTGAATTTAGGTGGGTATATCAAAGTTGCAATGTATCATTGGGTAATTATGAGTTTGATATTAACCTAGTGCAATTTAATATGTCTGATTTTGACGTAATACTGGGTATGAATTAGTTGTTTCGCGTAATTATATTCACTTAGACTGCAGGGAGAAAAAAAGCAGGTGTTGTTTTCCAGAGAAAGAGGAAATTGTTTATCAGGGTGGTATCAAGGTACCAAATAGACAGCCTATACCAATACTGTCAGCATTTCAGGCACAGAGGGCCCTGAGAAAGGGTTGTGAAGCATTCTTGGTTTATGTGATCAATACAGAAAAACTAGAAGACATCCCAGTAGTCCAAGAGTTTCCAGATATTTTTCCAGAGGATCTGCCAGGATTGCCACCAGAGCGGAAAATAGAGTTTGAAATTAATCTACCACTAGAGACTGCCCCAATCTCTAAAACTCCTTATAGAATGGCTCCAACAAAGCTTAAGGAATTGAAGAGACAATTGCAGGAGTAATTAGATGAGAAATTTATCAGACCCAATGTATCTTCTTGGGGAGCTCCAGTATTATTCATGAAGAAAAAAGATGGTCGTTTCAGGTTGTATATTAACTATTGAGAGTTGAATAAGGTCACTATCGAGAATAAATATCTCTTACCAAAAATTGATGATTTGTTTCATCAGTTGAAGGGTGTTAGGGTATTTTTTAAGATAGATCTGTATCTGGATATCATCAACTGAGTATCAAGGCGGAGGATGTTCCCAAGAATGCTTTTCAAACTAGATACGGCCTCTATGAGTTCTTGGTGATGCCTTTTGAGCTAACCAATGCACCTGCACCTTTCATGGACCTGATGAATAAGGTATTTCAACCCTATTTAGACAAGTTTGTGATAGCTTTCATCGATGATATCTTGGTTTAATCACCTTGAGCACAAAACACATCTCAGGTTGATTTTACAAAAATTAAGAGAACAGAAGTTGTATGCGAAATTTAGTAAATGTGAATTTGGCTGAAGAGTGTAACATTTTTTGGGCACATCATCTCAGAGAGTGGAGTATCAGTGGATCCTAAGAAAATTGAGGCAATTGTTGATTGGCCTAGACCAACAAATGTGGCAGAGGTTCGCAGTTTCTTGAGTTTAGCAGGTTATTACCAAAAGTTCGTATAAGGATTTTCTTTGATAGTTATACCATTGACCAAGCTTACCCAGAAGAAGACCAAGTTTATGTGGGATACAGATTGTAAGGCTAGTTTCTAAGAATTGAAGAATAGGTTGATATCAACACTAGTGTTGACTTTGCCGTCCGGAATTGAAGGATATGTGATCTACAGTGATGTTTCTAAGAGTGGTTTGGGTTGTATGTTGATGCAAAACGATAGGGTCATTGCTAACGCTTCGAGGCAGTTGAAACCTTATAAACAAAATTATCCTACTCATGACCTGGAATTAGCAGGTATTGTATTTGCTCTGAAAATTTGGAGACACTATCTTTACGGGGAGCAATGTGAAGTATTTACAGATCATCAAAGTCTGAAATACTTGTTCACACAGAAGGAATTTAATATGAGGCAATGCAGGTGGTTAGAATTACTTAAAGACTATGATTTAAAGATTAATTATCACCCAGGGAAAGCCAACAGAGTAGCAGATGCACTGAGCGGAATATCTTCAGAGGTCACAGCTAACATGTTGATAAGGCAAATGGAGAAACTTAATTTGGAGATGTGGAGTCCACAACCAATTTTTTATCAGCACTTGTTGTACAACCAACCTTGATAGACAAGATTAAACAAGGTCAGGTTACGGATCCGAAGTTAATGAAGATTAGGAACAAGGTGGAAATTGGAGATCCAGCGGAATTTCGAATTGATAATGGCATTGTTTGGATGCAAAGATGGCTTTGTGTACCTGCAAATGAAAACTTGAAGAAAGAGGTCATGATTGAAACTCACAATTCTAGATTTTCTATTCATCCTAGCAGCACCAAAATGTACAAGGTTTTGAAACAACATTTCTGGTAGAACAATATGAAAAAAGAGATTACTGAATTTGTATCCAAGTGTTTAGTTAGTCAATAGGTAAAGGCCGAGCACCAGAAGCCCAATGATTTATTGAGTCCATTGCTTATTCTAGAGTGGAGATGGAAGCATATCACAATGGATTGTCCATCATTAATGGGTTGCCCAGTATCAAATTGGGACATGATTGCATTTAGGTTATTGTGGACCGATTAACCAAATTTGCTCATTTCTTACCCTTGAAGACTTTTACTCCTATGGACAAATTAGTGCGGATATACATGGAGAATATTGTGAAACTACATGGTGTACCTGTTAGTATTATTTCAGATTGAGATCTAAGGTTCACTTCTAGGTTTTGGACAGCCAACCAACAAGCCATGGGTACAGAAGTAGTTTTGAGTTATGCATTTTATCCCCAAACAGACAGGCAATCAAAACGGACAATTCAAACTTTAGAAGATATGTTAAGGGCTTGTGCCATTGATTTAAGGGTAATTGGGGTAAACATTTGATGTTGATGGAATTCTCCTACAATAACAGTTACCAGAGCAGTATCGGCATGGCTTCGTATGAAGGTTTGTACGGAAGGAAATATCGGTCACCCTGATATTGGTACGAAGTCGGGGAAACAAGACTAACAAGGTCAGAGTTGATTCATGTAAGAAAATTACAGTGAAAAAGATACTCGTTATTCGAGACAAACTCAAGGCAGCTCAAGATAGACAGAAAAGTTGAGCAGATATGAAAAGAAGACCATTAGAGTTTCAGGTTGGAAACAAGGTATACCTAAGGGTTTCGCTGATTAGAGGGGTTATAAGATTTGGTAAGAGTGAAAAATTGAGTCCAAGATTTGTGGGACTCTTTGAGATATTGAAGAGAGTTGAAAACCTGGCATATCAGTTGGCTTTACCCCAAAGTTAGCTCGAGTGCATAATGTATTTCATATTTCATAGGTCTGAAAATACGTATGCGATCCAAATCATGTGATTGAATATCAACCTCTCAATGGCAAGGAAGAATTGGTTTATGAAGAGGTATCCGTTCGCATTATTGATACCAAGGAAGAAGTCTTTCAACATCTCGGTCTATTCCATTTGTTAAGGTCCAGTGGTCCAATCATTCAGAAAAGGAGGCAACATGGGAATCCGAAACCGATATGCGAAACAAGTGCCCCATTACTTGTTTGTCTCGTAAATACGTTAAGTTTCGAGGTCGAAACTTCTCTTAAGGAGAGGAGAGTGTAATACCCGACTTTTTCACTCCATTCCACGTATTTTCGTACTTGATTATATATTTAAATGTCCATAACTATCATTTTCAAGTATTAAATAATCGTTTCATCTTTTTTAAATATTTTCTAAAGCTTTCGGGTCAAAGTTTAATGTTTAAAACTTGAGAGACTAAAGTGATTTTTAAAAATTACTTAAGATTTCTTAACGAAGTCATTCTCCAGCACATTCCATTTACTTCTAAACAGTAAGCAAACCTCCTAAACCCCTTTCAAAACTTTTGCAAACCAAATTCCTACATCTTTGAAATAGATTAGGAAATTTACTCCCAAATCAAATTGATGATTCACGAATACTCTTAGATCTTTAATCCAACTTCACAAGTAAGTTTTACTTCAAGTTTTGTATGGTTTTAAGTTAAATTTCAAGTTCCTCAAAAAATTAATTCGTATTAATTTTTATTTTTTGTGAATTGATTTTATTATCAAATATGTTTATGAGCTACTGTGACTTGATTTATGGTTTGAAATATCTTTTTAACTATTGTTTTTGTGAGATTTGAATGAGGGTTTTGACAATTCCTAACTTGGTGGTATACCTGAAATTATGAATTCTAATTTTTAGACTTTTATCCTATTTCACGAATTTAAGTCAACCTTACTTGTTTGTATTTGATTGTTGCCTAATTTGAGAATTTGGCTGATACCCAAAAGTGAATTCCTACTTCAATTTTTATCCTAACAGTATAACGCTCTCTTGGTTTAGGTGATTCGGGACTAGAGTTTTAGACCGTCGAATTAGGATATGTATACGAAATCGATTTTCGAGATAAGTAACGTTTACATCTTTTTATCGATACCTTGTATACGATTGGTTTTACAACTCTAGAATAATTGATATTAAGGTAAGTATATTTATTTTAGATAATGTTTATAAGATAAGTACGTTCATAATTAATATATATGCTCATTTTGTAATATGTTATTTGTTCATTATTGCACTGTGTTAATGAATGATTACTGTGAAGAGTTCAATGGGTCACTTGAGTAAACTTAGCTATGAGTGAGTGAATGAAATGATATACTGAGTACTCTGCTTCGTAAATGTTATACCCAATCTATCGGGACGACAAGTGATAGACCCTCCGTTATACCTTGTCTATTCGGGCGGATAATAGGTACACCTGGATCTAGTGCTGGGAAGACTTTTGTGGACCATGAGCTCCTTCATTGATATTTGTATTTTAATTATTGAAAATGTCTCATATATTGTTCCTTACACTGACTGTATACATGTTATATATAATTTGGCTTAAATGTTATTTACTAAGCACTATGTGCTTACTCCGTTATTATTTTTTTCCTTGTTTGCAGTCGAGGACAAACAGGAGACGTTAGCAGATTTTAAGTCGAGTGCTGACCCAAGAGAGCATTACAGTGCGGACCCCAGTTACAGGAGTTAGAGTTATTTTTCATCCATCGTCTTAGTGTGAGGTTTGTGATTGTGTATAGGCCTTGTGCCTAATGACTTATTAGAATTTCTAATTGTCATTTTGTTTGTGATTTAGTGCTTATATATAAGTGTGATTTGGTCATCGTAAATTGTTATGGATATAGTTGTGGAATATACTTTTGTGATTTTGTTTTGGCTGATTTTGACTTCTAATAACAGGTATTATGGTTTGTTTATTATTCTTGTACTATGCCCTGCATGTTTGGGACGATTCCAAAGTACGTCGTGTCATTTTCTCGTTTTGAGAGCATGACATGTTAGTTCTTTTTTCTCAAATTGGTTTGATATCTGTCCCCGTTCTTTGCTGTATCTTGAGTTCTGTTAGCATACCTTTTATGTTCCCATTCAGCTTAGAAATGATTGGGGAAATTATAGTTGTTGATACTGCTTTTGCTTTTGTTTTTCTTTTTTTAATCCCTCCCGCCTTTTGTCTTTTGAAAGACTTTATTTCATATCTTGCTTGTAATTTTGTATAAAAGAATTATTTTGGACACTCATCTCAATTAATAATATCTACCTATTTGTTAATTTTAAAGAAAACAAATTCCTTTTCCCTTTCCAATTCCACAAACCAAACACAAAAATCGCTTTCTTGGGAATCACTTTTCTTTCCTCATTCCATTCTTCAATAAACAAACAAGGTGAAGAATTAGCATTTCCAAGAAATTTACTTTTCTTTTCCTTCATTTCCTTTTCCTTACTGAATTCCTAGAACCAAACAGATCCTAAGTTGACGAAGATACACAAGAGTGTTGCTATCAGGCCAAACAGTAAAAGACATCATCTGATTGAAAGGCATAAAAGGACAGTTATTAGAGAAATTGTACTTTGTATCAGGCTTCTGGTTACGAAGGGAGCAAATAGGAGATCGCTAGATTTGTCTGGCATGTAAATTAGAATTGACAGGCAAAGCTTGGTGAACTAATAACCAGATAAAAACTTTCATTGCAGTAGGAATAAGCAAATCCCGTAGTACTTCTGTCAAAGGCAAGCACAGCAAAGGTTGAGGAGAATTTTGTGATAAAAATAATGGTAGGTTTTAGGTATTGAAAATCTACTTTCAGGGATGTGATCAACATGTAGCTTGGTCCTGTACATCTTCTTGAACACCTAGGGAATACCTTTGGTAACTTGTAAAATTTCTTGATGCCCACTAGAGTATCTGGACTCTAAGTTTTGCTCCTTAAAGTCTATAAAGTCTGCCACCATCATATTAGAAAGATTACGAGGGACTGGTTGCAATAAACATTGATTTAAAGAAGAATTACCTGTCTACTCAAAATTTGACATGGAAACGATTCCTATGTGCCAATAAAGACTTGATTTAAAGAGGAGGAGAAGCCGAGCTATCCCTTTCCATGCCCAAGCGTGATAGTATGATTTACACATTGCGTCTTATAGTGATTGAGACCTTAAGTATTTGGCTTTAACCATCACAGCCCATAGAGTGTTCGGGCTTTTGAATAATCGCCATGTTAGCTTACGGAGGTATACTGAATTTAAATATCGAATACCCCAGTGTCTAATATCCCAAAACTAGATAGGGGCACCTAACTTCCAACTGATTAAAAACAATCTATAACCCTATTGTGAGGCTCTAGAAATATTGAAAAATATTAAAAAATATTTGAATAGACTAATCTATGATACAGTGCTATAGAGCCCGTTGTTCATAAAAGGTCATAACATCCTACATCACCCAAATAGGTAATGTGGCCTTTTATAAACCAAGAATCCATGATAACATAGATCGGATCTATTTAAAAATTTCTCAGAAATACCTACGACTTGGTTGATTAAGGTTATGAAGCACCGAATTTGGAAGCAGGGGTATCATTGCATTATATATGTTGGCAAACTAGACGCAACAAAATTAAGCAAAACAGATCTCCCAGCATAAGAAAGAAACTTCTTTTTTAAGGAGGAAAAAAAAAAAAGAAAAGAAAAAAGAGAGAGGGGGGAAAATGAAAACCCACTAGGAAATAACGCTGAAAGGTTTGCTTATCTTTCTTGAGCTATACAATTTCCCTACATGGTCCTCAAGTTTAGAAAGTAGGAAATGATAGGTTTTGCTTATTGACCCTACAGGTAATAAGCGATAAACACAAGTATTTATCTGATCATGAGCTAGGGGAGTATGCAGAATACTACTGTGAACGGCACGCTGATACCAAGGTGGAGTGTTTGATGTGCCTTCAATGTTTTTCTCTCATCCTTGGAATCGACCCTCAACTTAGATGCTGCTATACAGGCCTCTATTTCTACCTGTTCATAGATGACACAGACTCAAACCCAGTCTATCATGATACTGGCAAACCTAGGATGATGATTACCACGTCCCAGGTACCTTACACAATGGGTACCAGATTTTAAAAAGCTCAGTTTCTTTGCCTCTAAAAATTAATCTTATGAAGTGATAATGATCGTAAAATGACTAAATACACACAAGTGAACAGTAGTAAACTTGACCGAGTTATTAATTGAAAATGGGACAATATTGGATGAAATATAGGTTGGTGAGGGATTCTGGATTGTGGCTGGGTCATGTACAAAGTGATTGCAGGGGCAAAGTGCAATTTCAGCGCGTACTTGGCCGTATACCATCCTTGAAAAATAATTCATGCTGCAAAGAAACTAGACATAAAAAGCAACTTAAACACGAAAAAGCTATAGGCACATCAAGGCATGCATATGAATTTCATCATAAAAATCAAGCAATGTTAGATTACAAAGGTCTGGAGTTTCTGGAAGTGATAAAGGCAGTTACTGCTTGCAGAAGAAGTCATGGTGCAACCTAAGTTTATAATGATTTGCAAGATCAACAGCCCCAAATAGTTCCCTAGATCCTAAAGATCTTGGAAATGCCACATGAGATGGAAGAGAAAGGAGGGAGAAGGTGGAGAGTGAATTTTATTTATAAATAAATAAAAAGAAGAACAAAAAAAGATATAACTACTTTCTAACTCTCAATTTCTAAGTTCCACTTGCATTTCGAAAGAACAATCAACAAGCTATAAGACATTTAACCCCTGACAAGCTTAAATCTCAGCCAAAGTCAATAGGACAAAAGATAGAGAGCAACCATGGGACAGTGATAACTGAACTTGTCGTCAAACATTTAAATTTTTTAACAGAAGAAAGCCTAAATAATAGAAGTGATTGGCTTTTAACCAATAAGCATCAGCACTTGGATAAAAGTACGAAAGATCAAGAACCCTGTCCGCTTTCAAGTTGAAGAATATATATGTTATGTAAGAATGCTAAAACCAAGTATGTGGGTCATTTTTTTCTTTTGACAAAGGTATTGTTTTATGGAAAATACTTAGGTAGATCCGGTCTTTGGCTCCACCTGTAGACCGTGTGGTCAGAATTAAATCTTAAAGAATCTTGCTTACATCAGCTGATATCATAAATTCTCTAAAGTTTAATCCACACCACAGGGTCTACAAGTGGGATCAAAGACGGGGTCTACTTAAGTATTTGCCTTGTTTTATTAGAGGCACACCAAGAGTGTGGGTGCAACCCAAATAACTGAATTTTGCCTAAATTATGGAGACACCGATGATCTTGATAAAAAAAAATAGCAAATAAAATACATTCACAGGAAAAACTTATGTGGATCCAAGGATATATGGATTCAGGAAGGCAGTTCTCAGTCCTTCTCTCTGCACAAATTCTGATGAAGGCCCTGCAGTTCCTTTAGTTTATCAACAGATGTTCAGTAATCCCTTCAATTTGTAAACAGAGTAAGCAGTACCTAACATAAATTAAATTCCGCTTCTTTGAATTTTCACCTGATAGGTTACATGCATGTGCAATTTCTCTTGCAAAAAAGGCCACACTTTAGTGATCCAGATATGTTTCCACAGAAAATCTTGAGCGGTGCCTTTTGAAGATCTATAAGAGGATTTAACTGAGAATTCTCCTTTTGCAGTGCCTTCAACTTGATTTTATCAATCCAATGGTTATACAATTCCCTTAACAGTAACAGTTCCTAGATCTGCTGCGACTCCCAACAGTACATGAGCCATTGTGATTTTATGTGTGGGCAAGTTCCATAACCTACATTACCCCAAGTGGGATGATTACGCTGCTTGAAACAGTTAAATCTGATCATTGCAAACAATATAGCCAAATAAAAAAGCAGGAAGTTTGATTCAGAACAAGATCTAAGATTTAGGAATACCCAGCAGGCAGCAGACAATATTCCAGTAACTTTAAATAAGGAAAACCAGAACCAAAAGATAGAAAACAAAACTGGATAAACAAGGAACTCTAGGAAACTGAACCAGAAGAAATAATTAATGGAATTTCTCCGGTTATGTAGGAAAACTGCCATAAAATCCTATGAGCTTCAGCTACTACAAAAACTTATGACCTACTTCACTAGGCTTTTATATAAGCATAGCTTACAATGGTCAAAGTCCTACTTGGGCCTGCTTTAAAGGACGTGAGGTGGTGCTGGTGGGATTGGCGCCTTAGGGTGGTCTTTATAGGTTTTCTTCCTCCCATAGTTTGATGTTTTCTTTTTTCAAGGTTATAGTAGTAACTCTCTTCAATTTATTAGGCCCGTTCAACGTCTGCACAGTCAAGGATGCCTAGTTAAATTAATAAACACTTTCGGGGACACTTTCATAAAAGAAAGAAGAAAGTGCAAGGTCTTGATATGAGTCAGAAAAATTTTATTGGTTTAGGACTCTTCACATGGAAAACCAAATGCATACAGCTGCTCGGATAAATATAATCTAATAATCTAATATGGGCTTTGGTCCAAGTAATTTGTTTCAGCTTGTCATACCAAAGATAATAAAGGCAGAAGAACAAATGAGTAAGGATTCTAGATAACAGCCTCTATGAAAACAAACTTAACCAAAACAAAGGGAGCAAAATCACACTGAATATAGATATTGAATCCTCTTTAATGTGCCAATGCTTTTTGTACCAAATTCCGAGCTTCTTGTCCCAGTACACGGATATGCTAAACCAATACTCTTCTTCCTTTAGAACCCAGTGGTCACTCAGGTGTTTCTTCTGTTAACAAACAAAAGGAACACCTTTTTGACCCATACTCATCCTCAAGGAACAAAATGGAGAGAACATAAATAGCATTGCTACTCAAACCAATGGAACCTCACTCTTCGGTATGGCAATTGGTCGTGTTATGTTATTATCGTGTCGTGTCAGGTGTGTCTTATCATGTCATGTTCGTATCGTGCCGTGTAGGGCCCGTTTCTTATCATGTTATGTTTGTATCTGACCCATTCATTTTAGTGTCGTATTCATGTCTCACTCATTTACCCTAAGAGAGATATCTGCCTATTTGACAAGTTAAATAACTTGCAATCCATTTGAATTAAAATCTCAAATTTTAAGTATTAATAACTTAAACCATTATTAATACTAACCTTGTTCTCACAAGCAATTTAGAACACAATTAAAATTATTGAAATTTTTAGATAATATGTAAACTAATTATTATGTTTGATTTAGTAATGTTTTATTAAATCTATAATTCACAACTTTAAAGTATAATTAGCTATATTAAATTATAATCGAGATACCACTTCAATAAATCTGTCATTCAGTAACTTAATGGGTTATCTTGTCAGCTCATGGGTTGACCCAATCCAACCGGTTTATTTTCGAGTCACAAATGGGTTGACCTAACAATGAACCGATAAATTTCGCGTCGTGTCATAACCTGTTAATTTCGTGTCATGTGAGAAATTGCCAGCCCTACTCAATCTATAATCCTAGCAAAGTCACATATAAAGCTATGTTTTACAGACTCGGGTACGATTGTCGGATAGAGTAGGGGTACGTGTCTATGTGTTGGATTCGTCAATGTTTATAAGTTGAGGATAGTTGGACATTGCAAAGAGTCAGATAAAAGTATAAGATGTGTCTTATATGATAGTATATGTTAGTGTAATATTAATCCAATTTGATGATATAAGGCTACTTACATTATAAAACATGTCTATGTAAATTATTAAATAATAGTGGTGCATAGAGAAAAAATAATACTAGGATATTACTATCAATAAGATATGATAAATTTCCCAAGGGTTGGAAAAAAATAATATGTAATGACACTTTAGTTAACAATTATAAATGAAAAAATATCAATTACGAGATTGTTCAAAATGCAGAAAAGTATAAAACTTAAAAAATGATGTAATAAATAAATATATAAATGAATATTTTGACAAGTATATAATGTGCTATCTCTTCTCAAACTTATAATTCTTGCACACTTCCATTGTCGCTCTGAAATGCTCATGTCAGCAGACACACAAAAAGCAAAAACTAATTTTTCTCCATAATTGCCACAAACTGAGAGAGATCGTGAATAGTTGGACAGAGTATATTCATACTTGTGTCTTGATGAGGTCATAGAGAAATAAGGACCCAGATGTAAATAACATTTTACCACATATGACATTAAAAGTTACATCCCATTAATTTATAAGTACTTATATATAGAAGCATGAAAGAGTGGGATCTTGGTCCATGTTTGAGCCATTACAACTTCATACTTCATTAGAAGCTAAAACTTCAGGATTAGAAGCAACAACAGGAGCTCTGCATTACTTTATCACTGGTTTAAACCTCACGAGACAAACTTCTCACCGTGAAGCTCTAATATACAGTGAAAGCATACACAAAATTCATAAATGTAAAAATGACAATCTTTGACCCAACGAATAAATAAACAAATAGTCAACCATGGAGGCTCCATTTGGTTCTCTACACTTTTTTCCCAGATATATTGGTCAAAAACTTGAAACAATTAAAAACATTTCTTTTGGTATTTCTTAAAAAGTAACATAAACAACAAATAACAATATCTTTGGAAACATTTCTCCAAATCCACCTTTAGTGTTTACACATGTTCCAACAAGTAAATGCACATGTCAGGAATGGCATCCAAGAAACATGTCAAAACAAGTTTTTCCAAATACAATAACAACCAACTCTTATTACTAGTAGGTGAGTAGATGCATGAATCCTTATATGCCATTGTACTCTATCATGAACCATATTCACCCATCATTAATTTCTGTAAACGCCATACAAACATACAAAATGTTTAGAGTTAGCCTATATCCAATGCTACGGTGTTGGCACTGGATATTTGTCAAGAGCAGAATATTTGTTGTAATCCAGTGCTTGTGAATTTATTAACACAGTTAGATGCCACCTATGTTACACAGACACGGTATGGGTGCTGGGTACGAGGTGTCAATTGTCAATTCATTCAATATGTAAAATTGTATGCGGCGACACCACTGGAGATTCAGATATGGGTGTGAGGGATAAGCTACATAAGATATGTTATGCTTTTCTGGACTTCAGATTTTGTTGTAGGGCATTTTTTTTTTTTTTTTTTTTTTTGTGCATGTGTTTTCTCTACAAATAAAGAAGTGAAGACTTTTCATAAACTTGTCCCAAAAATGATCCAGGGTCCTCCACAAAACTTACAAGTGATGAGGTAAGATTAGAAAATTTTATGTAGGAGTAGCAGTACAGCACAGCTATCTGTCACTTTCTTGTCACTACTACTTTCTTGTTTTCAAAAGACGGTTCTTTTTTTGGGGTCAAGTATTGAAACGGTTTAAACCCTAGCCAGGCGCTGATCCCTCTCGTTTTGTCTACCACACAACTCTCTCTCCTCTTTGCCCTTCGCATCTTCAATCTGTCTCTCACATCAGGATAATTCTCACCCACCAATAACACAGATCTGAGACAAAGACATCAACCTGGCAAACATATAACTGCTCACAATTCTCTTCCCATCTCATGAACCCTCTTCCACATCACCAGAAAGCTTTCCATGTTTGCTGATCTCTTCTTCATTTCATCAGGAAGATTTCCTGTCGATCAATTAGCAAGCTCAAGTTACGTATCCCGCACGCGCACCCCTGTTGTGTCAACATGAGTGTGCCTAGAAGTGTTGGGTAACGTAAGCATGCCACTAGAGCATCACCAGGACTTTAGCAACTATTGACCTTCACGGATACAAATAGCCACGGGAAAGGAGAACTTGACAATTACAGGAGCTAGTGAAAAATAGATTAGAGGAGTTTATAGTACATGTACTAGAAGACGAAGGAGATGGCAACATTGATGATCAAAGATGGAGTCTCTACTATATTCTTCTTCTCCAAGTAAAGAATGTTGTGCGTTCTTTAAGATGCAACCAAGAAACAAGTAAAAGAAAAGGTTAGAGGTTGCAGCAAGGACATGAAGGCAGGACGACATTCTCCTGAAATTGCTTTGAGTCCACTGAACTTCTGTACTTACTCGACCACTTATAAAATATTGTTCAAGATTCACAAGTTGCAAACTTAAAATAGTAATTAGATGACATCTAGTTCTCAGAAAGCATCACCTTCAAATTTCACCAATTTTTGCTATCATGGGTGATCCCAATCATCTTATGTCACCTTCAATCAGGGGTGGAGACAGTGGAGGGCAGTGGGGGCACGAGAACCAAATGTTATGCATATAAAAAATTTAGGCTACACTTCACTTTTGCACCCGCAAAATTTTTTACTTTTTCTATTTATTAAGTCTTCAACCTTGTACCACTTGATTGAGTTCATTCTGTATATTATATAACTATTATCTCAATACCCCACTACCTTACTACAAAATGTTATAACCCTTCTAGGCCACTACCAACCAATTACTACTTTTTCTTTTTATCCCTAATCTTACCAAATTTCCCTCACCGTAGAAGAAGAAGAAACATGAAAGAATAGAAAAGTTCTTTAAGAACAAAAAAAAATCACGCTTTTGGGAGAAGAACATAAATCAACCAAATTCAAAACAAATTGACAAATATTTTCTCTGTAACAAAATTTTGTGATTTTAAATTTATGACAAATGATACTATGTTAAATAACTAATTTACTATGCATAAATCGAATTTGTTTGTTGTTGTATAAAGATTGCAGAGAACAATCACAGAAAGATGATATGCACACATTTTATAACTACAATTAACCTATTTGTTAATGCATTTTGTAACTATAGTTGTCTACTTATTTTTGTATTAAAATTGTATCATTGATTCTTTTGTGATCAAAATACTTGCATACAATTAAATTTAACTAGTGATAAATTATAAATGTTATATATTAAATTTGCCCCCACTGACATCATGTTCTGGCTACCCTGCCTTCAAATCTATTCCTCCGCTCCATGCATTTGTGATGCCTAACAATTTTTCTTTGCAAAGCAAAAGAGTCACCTTTAATCCAACATATAGCAGTACAAATACTCCTTAATTAGAGACTACCAATCAGCAATTGTTGGATCAAGTTTTTCATCCAATCCAGTACATACACTTTCATCTACTTCCTTATATCTCCAGATGCATAATGTCGCCCATAAGAAGCTCTTTCCAATAAGAGTATCACATCCTAAGAGAGTAATTTCTGATATACATGGTGACTTCAACAGTAGCTTCTGGCCTCCAAAGTGGATCCAATACTGCATTAACATATGAATTTAGGTGATTCCCCATTATATTAACCACATCGTCAGTTAGATTTTGTGGGAATTGTGCATTACAGCTCTACAGAACTAACATGGGCATTTATATCATCTTCAAGTAACTGCAGTTGTAGCTCATCTCATTCGGTGATATATCATTTTTTGCTGATAGACTTTCCCCATGAATCATCAAAAATGCTGCATGCTATGGTACCAAAAGATAATACAAGATCTTCAATTCTCAGCATAAAGGTAATGATCATCTGCAACAAGGTTAATGCCTATCTGAAACAAGATTTGCCTTCCACATTTAATGTTTCGGGCAAATGCTATGTTTATGGTGTAACAGTGTGGTGCTAGAGCTTAAGGAAGCAATTAGGTGTAAAAAACAATTACCATGTAGAGGGCTTGGATTGCTTTAGGCTTCTGAATTATGTAACAAACAGGGCTTTGAGAGTGAAAATGATTCAGGAAATTTAATGAGGGACAGGAAGAGATTCTTGGCCCCACATCTAAGATTTAAGATATACCTTTCTGAGGTATATATATTTTGTCTAGGACTCCGGGCTGTCAAAAATCTAGATCCAGTTACAAATCTTGTATAGTAAAATATCAATCGGCGGCCGAGGGTACTTAATCTCCAAGCAAACTTGGTGGCCAACCTCTGCCCCGGCCCACTCTATTGTACTACTTAAATTCTAGACTTTCTCCAAACTAGATCCTACATATGATCACATTTCTTGGAAATGCAAGTTCCCTTCACTTGTGTACAATCAAAATATTCTCATTTAACCAAAAGTTCATTGTTTCCAGTGATTTTGGCACTAGAGAATCTCCCTTTTACTGAAGAAACTTCCATTGCTATTCATGAAAGAGACAAGCTAAGCTAGAGGCAATACATTAAATGCATTATTGTGTATGCATTATCTTCCCTCATTTTTAGCCGCATTATGGTTTGGATTAGAAACAACCACAGATCCTTGAACATGGAGCAAATAGTTCATCTGAGATAAATCTCGAATATAACTAAAAAAGAAGAAAAGGGAAAGCATGGTAAAGTAATATACAAGTATAGGACGAAAAGTCCTCCAAAAGGTGAGAATTTCTTTATATAGGCAAGAGAGAGGCATTTGAGAACAATATGTTAATAATCTTTGTTTAACACCAAGCTCAGTCCCTCACATACATAGTTCTACAAGGGTAGGACTACCATAGAGCTAACCTTCAAGGATAATGGCATGGAATGGGTCCTCCAAATTCAACCATGCATTCACCGCTACACAGCACCAAACTTGGCTTCTCTCAGTTGATCAAAATTACATGCGTTACCTATAGTATAAAGTCCTAAAACATACAATCAATTACAGCAAAATCATTAAACAAACATGCATAAAAAATGTCACATAACCAGAAAATTATTGGCCAAAAATCTCAATTTACTCGACTATTTCGCCCAATGTAAGAGACTTGTCAAATTCAAAGAATATCCTATAAAGCTACGAAAACTTCTTATTTTCCTTTTCCAATTAAATCAAAACCAGTCGTTGCAATTATGTTCCAGTTACTAATATTAATAATTGAATATACTTGAGAGCAGTACAATTTCAATGTGAACACCATGTTTCATTTCTTTTGTATAATTTCACAGTAAAACAAAAAACAATTGAATAAGTTCAAGGAGTGTCTGGCAGATCTTACTTCTCACAAACATTATTTCTGCAAAAATCCATCAGTTCTATGACAAGTAGGATAGGAGGGTGTGGATCATCAGCAACTCTTCCAACTACAAAGAGAGCAACTAAAGAAAATATAAGCACCGGGAAGTACAAATATTCCAGGTTTCAAACCATAAATGAGAAATGGCAATTTCAAGCTATATTCAAACATTAGGTATAGTCAGTAATAAGTTCGAGGAAAGGGAAATATGATCACAAATTAACTCTATATAATTAGGTGTAGCAACAAGCGGTAACAAAAAGAAAAAAGACTTTAAAAATGTCATACATGTCATATTTTCTGTTCAACTAAATTAGCCTTGATATCTTCTATTTTGTAAATTTCTGTTCTTGTTCTGTTTGTTTTATATAGTGGAAAGTGGGCTCATTTCTTTAGTAAGTTTTATTATCTTTGGGTGTCCATTCACCACAAAATTTAGCTCCTTTTTTTATTAGGACCAATGATATTTCTTGGAAATATTGAGAAAGAACTACTAAAGGTTGACGCCAACTAAATTAACAAAATTAAAGACACAAAAAGCACTGCAAAGAAATCTATGTAGGAAAAAAGTCTAGCTAACCAATTACACCCTCTTCCTTAAACATATAAGCTTTAAAATCCAAAAGAATTTATGTTACAATTAATAGTGATAATTTAATACGAAAAGGAATTGAGATACAATCATATACCAGCGAACGGTAACAGAATCTGAATTTCATATAAACATGCTAGAAATTAATTAAATGGGAGAATGACCATTTGTAATCCAATAAAGATAAAAACCCATTACTAAAGCAGCACATAATGCAATTTTATGATGCAGTATTAAATCCAGATTTCATTTTCAATTTTCTTTCATTGACTGGAAATCAATGATGAGATCTCAATTTCCACCATTGACAATCTCGTAGAGAAAAGGGTTGGGAGAGAGATGGAGGAGTTACCAAGAGGAGAGAAAGAGGACCGGCCGAGAATGACGAGAACGATTCAGTGCTGGAGAGCTTGCTTTGCCCTCGTAGAGCCATCTTCTGCTGGGCAAATTACACCTGTACTTCCTGAACTTTAGCCCATGCTTAAATTTGTAGGAATTATGCTATCTTTAAGAATAAATTTTATTTTTTTAATTTAAAAAATTTGCAGTATATGAATTTTTAAAACATATATTATTATATTATATAATTATTAAAAGATAAAAAATAAAATAATTTAAGGAAATATAAAAAATTTCTTAAATTTGTCCCAACACTAGTTTTGTTTTGATCTGAGAATTAGGGAGAGTTGAATTACACTTGTAAGCAGTAAGATTTGCGCCGGAATTCAATTGATTCAATCCAAATATGGATCTGTATTCAGTCCAAAGTGCTTAACCTAAGGAAAACTTTATGGGGGGATTGCTTGGTATATAGTTGGGGACTTTATTGATCTCTGCTCAAATGAAGAAAAATTGAGCAGAAGAATTAGGGAGAATTGGACTTTAAAAGAGTTTAACAAGTGGATACAAGATAACTAACTCTTTGATTTGTGTAATGAAGAACAACCAAGGACTTGATGTAGCGAAAAAATAAAATAAAATAAATTAAGGTTAAATAAAGACTTGATAGAGTTTTTGGTAGAGTTGGTTGGATTAAAAATTTTGATAAAATTAAGTGTCTGCACATCCCAAATAAGGTTTCTGATCATATTATGGTTATGATTCATTTATGTCCTCAAGTTTCCAAAAAGGAGAGAGATTCAATTTTGATAGATGATGGTTAATGCACAAAGAGATGGAGTCACTTACCAAGGAAGCTTAGAACACTGACATCCAAAGATCTAAACAGTTCAAAGTGACTACCAAAATTAAAGCTTGCAACTTTGCACTACTTAAGTGGAACAAGCAGCAGAATTTAAATACTAAGTTAAAAGAATCGAATCCTTAACATTGTGTTTGGATAGTGGGTGGATTTGATTTGAAATTCAAATTCATAATAAGTTATCCAAACAAATTAATTGATTTAATTATGAATTTGAAATCTACCAACAAGTGAGAGTGTGGTTTTAACGGCTAAATGAGTGGATTTGAAATTCACCCAAATTTCGTGTCATTTCAAAATCACCATTCAAATTCATATATTTCAAATCCTTTTTTCAATTCAAATCCACCCATCCAAATATAACCTAAAAGAATAGATCAGTAATCTCAACAATATAAATTTTGAAAGGAAAAAGATAAGTTGGTTGATATGAAACTCTAACTCAAGAAGGCATGTAAGGATGATCAAATGTTTTTAAGTCAAAAGGCTAGAAAGCAATGGCTAAAAGAGAGATATAAATAAAGGTTACTTTTGTGTCTCTGTTAAGGTAGAAGAAAAATGAACTGTGTCAGTTCTCCGAAAGGAAAATGGAAAATAGTGTACTACTCTCTTAGGATATAGAAAAGGAATTGAGTGAATTCTATAACTAGCATTTCAAGTCCTGAGCTCTATCTTGTTTTGAAGAAGTATTAGGAGAGATTACTCAGAAGGTAAATACGCAACAAACTATTGTCTTTCAAAATTTTTTTTTGAGGAAAATGAAATAAAAGCAATTCTTTTTCTCTAGCGATCGAAACAAAGCCCCTAGGCCAAATGGTATGTCTCCCATTTTCTTTCAAAAATTGGCATAAATCAAATTGGATGTAGTAAATTCTATTTAAAGTTTTTTTCACTTAGGTGACTTATTAAAATCCTTAGTGGACCATCAGAACTTTGATTTCTAAGGTTAATAATCATGCTACTGTTGCTCAAATCAGACCTATTAACCTTTGAATGTCTTCTACAAGGCTATTACTAAAATTTTGGTTATCATAATGAAACCAATTCCAAAATCTTTACTCAACTGTAACCAAGTTGCTTTTTCCCTGGTAAGCATATATTTGATAACATCATTATTGTTAAAATACCTATCTATCCATGAGCATATGCATTAACTTAAGAACAAGAGAAAGGGTAAGAGTAGTTTCATGACTTTAAAGTTGTGTCTAAATTTTATGACAGGATAGATAGGTATTTTTTTTTTTATAGAAGTTACGAGAAAATTAGCGATCAATTTTGATCGTCTGAATTGTCAAACATTTGTAATCAGTTTCCTTCTCTTTCAACCTTAATAGAGAAAAAGTGGGGTACATCAAGCCTACAAGATGAATTAGGCAATGTCATCCACTTTCACCCTATATGTTTCTACTGTCACGCCCTAACCCGCACTTGCAAGGCACGTACCATTCACCGTATCCGTGAAGAAACTATTTGTAAATAATAAAATAAATTGTTCAGTAAATAATAATCTAGAAATCTAAAAATGCAACTTGTCAATCTTAGCAAGACTCAATCTATATAGTCTTCAATTTCCTTATCATAGTGTACGAAACAAACTCTATTTACTCGATCGGGTCCGTTACGCATCATAAACTCCAACAGGTTATACTATAATCTCTAATTAATCTGGAAAAAGTATTTATGACAGGGAGAGTGACAAATCACCCAATAGGTAGCACTTACACCCTGTTAGATCATGCAGTTACATATACATATATTTGACAATCATTTCACACTATCACATGCGTATACTTTTTAGTTTAAACCACCTTTTCAAATTAGAGTTATTTTACTCTAAATCCTAGTATTTTGTTAGTGTGAATTTTAAATTTTGGTTAATTAATTGTAAATTTTAGTTAATTTTTAAATTATGTGTTTAGATTTTAGTTAATATTAAATATGATAAATTTTTATTAGAATTTTAGTTAAAGTGATTACTTACTTGGTTTAATATTATGCAGGTCTAAATTAGATGTTAGAAGTTGGAATGAACAAAGTACAAGGACCAAAAGGTAATTGCAAAAGAATTGAAGAATTGCTGGAAAAAGTGTCCATGTCGCGGTCTTAATTGTTCCAACTGCGACATGGACTTGCTTCTAGCAATAGTAATTTATGTAATGGTAGTCTTGCAAATTTCAGTAGCCGATTTCTAATCTTAACTTGTATAATAGTCAACTATTTAAGGTACTTTAGATGTGCGCTAGTGCACATAGTTTAAGGTGTAGTTAGTAGTTTAGGATAGATTAGAATAGAGTAACAAGACTTGACTCTCAAGTTTCATCTCCTAAATACAAAATCCTCTTTAATTTTTCTTTAGATCTATCTTTTAATTTCTTGAACGTTTTAGATTTTGATTACATATAAGTAGTAGGTTAATCTTTAGCTTTAAGTAGATATAATTTTTACTTACTTTCTAGTTTAATTTCCTAAAAATCTCTTTTCTTTTATTTCAAATTTTCTTAGGGTTTGTTTGGTTCCCATAGAATTGGGCCGTAGAATTGGAATTGGAGGCTCCAATTCCAATTTTGTTTTTTGGGTAATGCTTTTTACATTGATATAGAATTGAATCTCAAATCTAAAAGGGGCCAATTCGATGGATTGAATTATTTGGTTGATCCCTGCCAAAATTTCCAATTCTAATTCTACATTAAACGGGTCATGCACGAATCTCAAGATGGGTTAAATTATGGAAACGGGTCAGCAATAAAAATTGTGAAAAACAAACGACTTTCTTTCTATTTTTTTCTCGTCGAACTGAACTGTGTTTGTCTAGATCTCTTTTGGCCTCGCCTTCTCTGCCTCCTCCATCGATGTCGCCTACTCCACATCTTCTACCTCCTTCGTCACCTCCACCACTTCCCGTTCGTCTACTCTGCCGTCTCCATCTCCCGTCGTCGTGTCATCCATCCAAGGACCTCAAATTGTCAGTCATGAAACTCAAATCGTTTACTCAAAACTAGGGTTTCCGAAATTCCTTCCTATCCAGCAAATCATAGGGTTTCGAAACCCCTTTCGTTTGTCCACACTTCACAGGTATGATTGTTCATCTTCAATCATAAATAAATGGTTTAATCGTATAGATTTGTGATATTTTTCCTAGAGAATAAATCTGCCAATGGGACTTGTGCAAATGGGATTATGGAAGTCGTTTGTTTTTTTAACTTCATTATCTTAACTTCTTTTTCGTTTTTATGAAACTTTCTCAGTTTTAAGGTTTTTGTATTAAAGATATAAGAAGGGTTCTGGCCTTATATATATATATATCTTCTCTGTTTTCCTCCTGAGTTGATAAAGTTAAAGATGTGAGTTTTTAGCTGTTATGTTTCTACAGTGGTTCTTGCAGTAGTGTTTTAGAGTTTGTTCTTTAGTGTTTGTAGGTGATATAGTACAAGCTATTCACACTTTTAATACAGAAAGCTAGTAAATTTTCAGGACAAGTATTCATCATATCTAACTTGAAATCAAAATATCCAGTCTTACAATTAGACTTGAGGTAGACTTACTAATCAAGTTGGCTATTTTTAGCCCAATTCTTAGGTGCTTCAACTCTGCATACCTAGCACACTGATTTGTAGGTTGATATCAGATCTTGTACTTGTCATTGTATTTGCAACTTGTGGCAGAATCGCTTGAAGTTGCTTGTGCTGGACAACTGATATGTTGCTAGCTTTCTTATATGCTTACATTGTTCAAATGTTTATGATAATCATTTTTATCTATTGGAAGATTTGATGCAGTAATTTCTTCAAAACTTTCTTAGGTTACGATTGGATATCTTCTTACCGAATCCGTTGTTGGGCCTCGTAGGTTTAATGTTGTGGCTGAAATGGTGCAAGTATGTACCATGTTCCTCTCAACATTATAATATTTAAATGATTTTCTTTGGGATATTTTTGCAATGCCTAATTTCTTTGCTTCTGGCTTTGTACATTGTTGGAAAAATCATTCCTTAGTCGTCAAAGATCTTGCCTTATGAGTTCACCATGACCATGTTCCCCTTATATCATTATTGTATGTGCCTATAAAAATCTTGATGTTGTATAGGTTGTTACTCTGTTATGCCACAAGGGGAATCATCACATTTCATTTTAGTTATTAAGTCTCAATTTAATAATTTGAGTTAGTAATTTATCTCGGTTCCAATGCATTATGTTGTATATGTTAAATGACACAGTCACATGTTTTTAGTTCATCTTGTTAAAAGTGAATTTATTAAGTGATTTTCTTTGTTAAAATTTAATTGGTAATCTAATGTGCCTCTGTTGAGAGTTGCATCAAAACAATCTGCCACTACCATATTTCTTTATTTATTTTCCTTGGCTTTGTTTCTTACTTTCTCAAATCTAATCAATAAAATAATCAATCAGTTTAGTCTACTACTATTATTAATGCTAAAAGCTTTGTGTAGATAAGACTAATAGTTGAGTTACTTATTCTTTTAGCTCCTTTGGAGCTTTCAGGTGAGCATGAAGCTCTCATCTTTATTTTATTTTATTTTCTTGGTTGCTGCCATGAAGTGGTTAAGGAAAATATCGTGATTGTGTACTAGTGTGGTGGTGCTATGAGGTGTCATTATTTATTTCCTTATATTTAGTAATGGAGTTTCATTTATATTTTACATGCTGTAGATGGTAACATGATCCATGAAATTAATATTGCAACCTAGTGATGGAGTTTCATTTTCAGTTTAAGGTAAATGCTAAAGGCGCCATCATATTGGTCTTCTTGATTTGAGCATTGGTGTCACTGTGCTTCTAAAGAGTCTAAAAAGATATAAGAATATGCAGCATGCCAATATTTGTGACCATACCATTTTAGATATCCATATTGGCTTTGCAGTAGTTGATAAGAGTTAGTTGCTGGTTTAGTCAAAGAATGAATTCTGACCTTAATTTATAACTAAAATACTCTTCTGTTAAATCCTTACTTATCAAAAAAAAAATTTGTAAAATAAATCATGTTTTGATTGTATTCCATATTGGTTTATCTTGGGAATTTATCACAGACACCAATCGGGTATAATTTTTCTCTCCGGTGCAATATTCTCTATAATGTATATATTGTTTGTACGGAGGAAATTTGGTTATACTTCTTTTAGAGAAGAGGTTATTTCGACAAAAAACTTCTTGTGCAGTCTCTTAGTTTGTCAAAGTCTCAGCATGATTACTTTCTTGCTCTTTTGTGAATATTATGCATTACTATTGCTACTAGCCAACTAATGCTAGTTTGAAATACCTGGACAGTTTTTCTAGTGGTGGTGCAAATTGCAATGACTTTTTGTCTTTCTAACAAAGCAAGTACAAATATTTATATTTGTATCCTTTTAAAATGTCTCTTCATTTTCAAAAATAACATAAGAAGTTTTGTTACTTACTTACATGAAGTAGCTAGTGCAGAAACCATCAAGTAGAAAAGTTCTAGACTTAAATTAAAATGTACCTCATCTTAATCTTTGTTTTGTTTTATTTGTATTGCAGGATCAAAATAAAGAGGAGAGAAGGGCAAAAAATAAAAGTTGTCATGGGATTACATCTAGTAATGATGGCTAGTTGTGCATGGGATATCATTCTCTAGTAACGATGGCTAGATTTGCAATTGTGGGATATATAGAATGTTGTGTAATAGTATTAAGTTTAAAACTCAAATATTTTTTTGTATCGAATTTTAATATTATTAGTTGGTTCATCTTCTGAAAAATTGTGTAACCTTTAAAAATGGTTTAATATTAATTTCAGTACTCAAATGTCCTTTTTATTGAATTTTAATAGAGGTAGCTTTTTTTTTCTTTCTTTTTTTTTTTTAAAAAAAGAACTTGTGTATTAATAAAGCTTGATTTGTAAGCCTATAAAGTGTTATAGTGAAAACACCATTAAAGATAATGCGGTAGCATTTAGGATATTGTAATTTTGTCCATTTTGAGCAATTTTAATTTTATTCAGCATACTTGTAATTAATCTTTGTATTATTCTAAAGAGAATTAATAATTCCAAATATAAACAATTTTAATTCTTACTAAATTTTTTTCCTTCCAAACAAAAAAATTGAATTTAAATGAATTCCATATTAATTCTTAACATTTGCCAAACAAAGGAATTTCAATGTTTTGGAGTTACAATTCATAGGCTTAAAATTATACAAGATTGTGATTCCAATTAAACTCTAATGCTAAAGAACCAAAGTATACGCAGCCTTAGAGTAATTAGGGCTCTTGTTAATTTAGTACATTTTAATACAAGATTTCAATTCCTTGCTTTAATTTTAGTTAATTTTTAGTGAGTTTTCTTTATTCAATACAAAAATCCAAAAATATTTAGTTTGGAGCTTAATTTTCTCTCAAGAATCAATAGTTTCATTTGGTAGAAATCGTTGTTAATTTGTTTTTATGCTTTCTAATTGCTTTCCTTAGTTAAATTATAACTCTTTGCTTCCAATTGTAGTATAAAGCTAATTCCTTTATTTTAGTGAATTAAGGTTACTTTCATTTGCTTTCGTATAATTGCTTTTTGTAGAATAAATTGGTTAGTAGATTAATTTAGTAGATAATTGTCATTATTACTTGCTTTATTAGGAAATTAATTTAATTATCGAACTTGAATATGGAATTTCATTGAGAATTTACGTAGTTTAGATCTTTGATCCACTTTTTGGACCTCTTAACTATACAAAGACTTGTAAGATTTGGTACTTATCTATCACAATCCTTGTGGGAACGATCACGCTCATTCTATACTATTATCTAACACCGTATACTTGTGGGCGCGAGGGTAGAAGTTAAGAATTAGTGTGGTTTATTCTACCCATAGATTGGATTGTTTTTACACTATTAGCGATAGTGAGTGGATTAGTCCTACTCAAGTCATTCCAAAAAAAGGTGTTATTATCGTAATAATAAGTGAAACCAATGAACTCTTCCTCTCTAGATTGGTTATGGGTTGTCGCATGTGTATTGATTTTCGAAAGTTAAACGAGGCCACCCATAAGGATTATTTTCCTTTACCTTTTATTGATCAAATGCTTGATAGGTTGGCCGGTTTGCATATTATTGTTTCCTTGATGGTTATTCTGGTTATCTTCAAATTGTCATTTGTCAGGAAGATCATGATAAAACAACTTTTACATGCCCATTTGGTACTTTTGCATATAGGAGAATGCCCTTTGGGCTTTGCAATGCTCCTAGAACATTTCAATAGCGTTGTATGCTTGCCATTTTTCATGACATGGTTGAAAAGAGCATAGAGATCTTCATGGATGATTTAGTGTATTCATGATGATTGTCTTGTAAATTTGTCCAATGTATTGAAAAGGTATGCTGAAACTAATTTGGTTCTCAATTGGGAAAAATGTCATTTTATGGTGCAAGAAGGATTTGTTTTAGGTCACAATGTGTCATCAAGAAGAATAGAAGTTGATAGGGCAAAAGTGAAAGTGATTGAAAAGCTGCCTCCTCCCATTAATGTTAAAGGGGTAAGAAGTTTCTTAAGTCATGCGAATTTTTATAGAAGATTCGTTAGGAATTTCTGACACATTGCTAGACCTTTGTGTTCATTACTTCAAAAAGATTGTCATTTTTATATTGATAATTCTTGTTTGAAAACATGCAATGAGTTGAAACATGCTCTTGTGATTGTACCTGTCATTGTGGCACAAAATTGCTCTCTTCCATTTGAACTTAATGTGATGCTAGTGACAATGAGCAATATGTGCCGTTTTGTGTCAAAAGGTGAATAAAATGTTGCATGTCATTTACTATGCAAATAGGACCTTAAATGAAACACAACTTAATTATTCTACTACAGAAAAGGAACTACTTGCTATAGTCTTTCCATTTCATAAGTTCAGATTATATTGGATTGGGTCATTTTGTGAATTTAATTATGAGTAAGTAGTTCTTTTACAAAATAAGATTTCAAAAACTTGGTGTTACTATACTTCAAAAAGAGGTACTAGAATTTTGGGAAGATTCATTTGAAATGTTGTTTTTGATCAAATCACCCATATTATTTTGGTAGTCGATTTATCTTTTGGAAAGAGTAGGTCAAATGAAATAAAAGGAAATTGGACATTTTGTGTGTTTGCATGGGGAATGTTCTTCTAATTTGTTAATAATTGATATTGGAGATTAATTTTAAGTACATTTCATTCCTTTTCCTTGGTTTAGGGCTGCTTCAAAAAAAAGAAAAAGAAAAAAAGAAACTTTGCAAATTTAGGAATAAAACGAGTATGGGATTCCAACATGTACCCATGTTGTTTCTCTGAATTAAACCATTAGGAATTATATTTTAGTATACTAATAAGTTAAGGGGGAAATGTTTGTACTACTTATCATTGATCTCGTACTACTTAGTCCTTATTAGAGGTATATTCCTAAATTGTGTGACATTTGCTTTTAAATAGATTCTTAATGAACTTCTATTTTCATCCGACCTTGTTGGGATGATTGACTAACCTTATAATATCTGTGATTTGAGAAAAATGATGTTTTAAATGGATAAAACTAAATGTTTAGGAATTCCTTTTTTGAGAAGAGTAATGTTTGGTGATTTGAAATCTTGTGTGGTAAATGAATGCGTGTTTTTAGAAAATTCGGGAATTTGGATTGACTCAGTTAAATACTTCACTTATCATATATTATTGAAAGTGTCTTGAGAGATTTCTTAGTTGTTCAAGTATATCTCTGGCTCATCAAATTTTTTGTCAACTTTGGTAAGGTGTTTTTGTGTTTAATTGTGAGTAAAGGTCTTTTTACTTTTTGTTTTGCTTGGGACTAGAAAAACACTAAGTTTGGGGGTGTGATAACTCTAGTAAACTAGAGTTATTTTACTGTAGATCCTGGTATTAATTTTGGTTAATCAATTGTAGATTTTAGTTAATTTTCAAATTTTATGTTTAGATTTTAGTTATTATTAAATATGATATGTTTTGATTAGAATTTTAGTTAAAGTGATAACTTAGTTGGTTTAATATTATGCAGGTCTAAATTAGAGATTGCAAGTTGGAATGAACAAAGCGCAAGGACCAAAAGGAATTGCAGAAGAATTGAAGAATTATTGGAAAAAGGGTCCATGTAGTAGTCTTAATTGTTTCAAATCGCAACATGGACATGGAAATAGGCTAATGTAATTTTTAGTCCATGTCGCGGTCTCAATTGTTCCAAACCGTGACATGGACTCACTTCTAGCAATGTATTAATAGCGGTCTTGTAATTTTCCAAGGCAACCAATTTCTAATCTTATCTGTTTAAGGTACTTTAGATGTTTGCTAGTACACATATTTTAAGGTGTAGTTAGTAGTTTAGGATAGATTAGAATAGAGTAACAAGACTTGACTCTCAAATTTCATTCCCTAAATACAAAATCCTCTTTAATTCTTCTTTAGATCTAACTTTTAATTTCTTGCAAGTTTTGTCTTTGATTACATATTAGTAGTAGGTTAATCTTTAGCTTTGAGTAGATACAATTTTTACTGACTTTCTAGTTTAATTTCCTAAAAGTCTATTTGCTTTTATTTCAAGTTTTCTTAGAGTAATTAGGGTTCTTGTTAATTTAGTAAATTTTAAAACAAGATTTCAATTCCTTGCTTTTAATTCTAGTTAATTTTTAGTGGGCTTTCTTTATTCAATACAAAAATGTGAAAATATTTTGTTTAGAACTTAATTTTCTCTCAAGAATCTATAGTTTCATTTGGTAGAAATGGTTGTTACTTTGTTCTTATGATAAAACTTTTTAATTGCATTCCTTAGTTAAATTAGAACTCTTTGCTTCTAATTTTAGTACAAAGTTAATTCATTATTTTAGTGAATTAAGGTTACTTTCATATAATTGCTTTTCGTAGAATAGATTGGTTAGTAGATTAATTTAGTAGATAATTGTCATTATTACTTGCTTTATTAGGAAAGTTAATTTAATTATCAAACTTGAATATGCAATTTCATTGAGAATTTGCATAGTTTAGATTTTTGATATGCTTTTTGGACCACTTAACTACACAAAAACTTGTAAAACTTGGTACTTGCACATTACAATCCTCGTGGGAATGGTCCCGCTCATTCTATACTACTACCTAATACCGTATACTTGTGGACGCGAGGGTAGAAGTTAAGAATTAGTGTAGTTTTATTACTTTGCATTTTTGGATTGTTTATGTTCTACCCAAGGATCAATCATGTACTTTTCAAAAACTCTAAAACAAATCACAAAGTCATTTACTAATCATTTATCAACAATTTTATAGTGGATCAAAACAAAACACATCGTTATCAGCACTGAGTATTCGGCCTAGTGATTAGCCCTACTAGAAAGGGATGTCAAGAAGTTCTGTAGTACCTTTTGACCTTTCATATACTATTACTGTCATATACAGTAACTGTCATGTATTGTAACTATTTGTAACTGTCATGCACTGTTACTGACTATACCTATCATGTACCATCCGCCATTGTCTTCTCTCCCTCTCCTCGCCATGGCCAAGCTGCGACTTCCTCCTCTGGCCATTGCTGCCATCCTCCATGGAAGGTGCAACAGCAAGAGTAGCAGCCACAACAACCATGGCTTGGCTACTGCATCGTCATCACAACGGTCGGTCGGCAGATTCGGTCACCTCCATCGGGAATCTGATTGTTTTTTCTTACTTGAATATTACACAAATTATTTTATAAAAATAATTTACGAAAACATAAATAATTTTTTTTAAAATTTTTTTAACTCCCTCACATAATATAATTTCCAGCTTACTTATCTAGTGTCTTTTGAAATTAACCAACTTTTCAGGTTAATTAGACCCTCAAAATTTCTAAATTAATGTCTTTAACCCATAAAAGTTATATTAACAAATTCCATAATATTCTATGCATAGTCTTGAATGATAAATTAAAGAATAAGATAACATGAATAATTAATGATGAAAATTAAAAGCCTAAAAGTGAAAGATTCTAACTTTTTGATGGAGAATTTCTTGTCTTCCCCTTCTCCTAGTTTCTTCAAAAATTTCAGAAATTTAATAGTGTTAAAAGGCTAGTATTTATAATATAACTTGCTTAAATTTCTCCCACGAATAATTTGATTGATTCTCATGATTGGTGTAGACATTAATCCTATTATTATTTTCCTAACTTGGTTAAAATACTTAAATAAAATTCTTCTTCCCTAATGTTCTTTAACTATTTTAGGAAATTTGTTATTATTTTAATTAAATTACCCAAAATTTTGAGATTTCATACCTACCGTGATCAGATTGTTTTACCAACTATACATATACATAGAAAAGTTATTGTTGATAAGAAACTAACAGGCATGAAGATTTTCCCAACAGATTCTCGCCTGTTCTTTGCAGATAATGCCTTGATCTTCTAAAATGCAAAGGAGGAAGAGATTGGCGAGCTTACAACTATTCTCAAGAAGTATGAGGAAGCCTCAGAATAGCTGGCTAATTTAGACAAATCCTCAATATTTTTCAGCAATTGAGAGGTTAGAGACAAGGAACAAGTGTGCAGAATCATGGGAAGTCTCAGAGAAGTAAGCCAAGGGGAATACTTAAGTCTCCCTTTAGTAGTTTCCAAAAACTAAAGCTAAATTTTTGGCTACATCAAGTAGAGAATCTCTAGAAAGTTAAGTGGATGGAAAAATAAGTTCCTTAGTAATAGAAGTTGGGAGGTTTGCTGAAAGAAGTGGAAATAGCAATGCCATTCTACTCAAGGTCATGCTGAAAGTGGAGAAGCCACCAAGATTTCAACCTGTTTGGCTGTCCTCTGGCAATTTTGTTAACAATTTTGATACTAGGATTTGTTCTTCGTTATATTCCATGGTCGTAGATATATTGTCTCTAAAATAATGCTATAAAAGGTTGCTATAGTGGCCCCTCCTACCTGTCCATTTTCTGCCATTGTCGTGGTTTTTGATAGGGCTTATGAAACAGCCTCATTTTTATGATGGTGCAAATGGTCCTGTCACTAATGTGTGGAGACAAAAATTCAAAGAAAATACACTAGAACTTAGGTAATTCGTAATTGGAGTAACTTGAGAAGAATTGAAAATATGTGGTACCATAGTGCTGTAATTTATACTTTGGGGTGCAAAGTGCTAAAGGTATATATTTGAACGGGTACAAAATGCTAGGTTAGTTACATTTACCTCTCTTGAGGTCCGGCCAAATAACATTTACCCCACTAAAAGTAATGTGTTGAAACCCTTTAACTGGAAAATTAAAAGACAAAGATGCCCAAAGGAAAGAAGAGCTTAATTTTTCCTTATGCAGCTGCACTCGTCACATCCAAACTTTCTTGCACACCCAGTAGCCACAACTCCCTCCTCTATTTTCGTTCCCTGATCAAAATCCACACTACTAGAAAAACATACTTTAGTGGCCGATTGTTTACAAAAATCCATTGCTAACTGATTTAGCGACGGATTTTCTGATGGAAAAAATCCGTTGAAATATTGCTCATTAGTAAAATTTGGCAACTGGTTTATCAATAGAAATTTACCACCAGATATTTTCGTCGAAAAATTTGTCTCTAAATTTTGTACATGAATATCATCTTGGAAATAGTTTAGTTTAAAATTCGCAAGGGAAATATCCATTGGTAACATACATTTTAAAATTTAAGAAAAACATAGCGACGGAAAAATCAATTGTTAATTTAAAAAATTTAAAAATAAAAATATTAATACCATTAAATTCCAAATCTGCAAACAACAACCAAACATAAACCAAAAACCATCCAAACATTCCAAAAACCAAATATGTATTCAAATATGTCTACAACTACCATAAATCAACAAACATTAATAAGAAATGTGCTATAAAAGAAAATACCTACAACCAAAGTAAAAGTAACAAAATATAAGTTAACTAGGTGACATAATCGTGCTTTGTACGGTGAAAAATAGGAATGTTTCAATGGCCAAAAGAATTAAATTTAACGTGAATTTGAACTATTAAACTACAGTGAATAACTAATAAAAACGGAGCAATTTTCTTAAATTACTTTCAAACTTAAGCTTCTACTCCTTTGTTGAAAGCTGTTGAGCCACCCATGTCAGATCCCACTAACAATTCAATTCTTGATTTGTCCATCTACAATAATAGAAGGAATTATTTGTGCATTTGATCCCTGAACAAAATATTATCTTGTGACATGACATTAAAGAGACTCATAGTTTAAAAGATTTATGGGCCAAGACTGGCATAATCAAAGCCTTCCTGCCAGCAACTTAGGAGTGCCTCCAACTATCATCCAAACATAAGGTGCATTTGGAGTATGCAAATTAGAAAACTTTCAAGATTCAACTACTTCACTTAGGTTGTAAATTGATGAATCAAAGTTCCCAAAGTCATGGATGATGACCAGAGATGGAAAATTTAATCAATTAGGTAAAATAAAATGCAAATCTAATAAAACAATCAAGTTTATACTCATTCCAAGCTTCCAACTGTTTGTTCCTTCTCAAAATTCAATGAGCCTATCAGCATTATTATTTTTTAAAAATTGTTTTATTATGTTTTTTCTTATGTATTGGGTCACCCAACTCAAGACATAAAAAGATCTTAATGAATTTCAAAAATCTCTGGTAGTTTGATACCGAAGTACATCATTATTTTTATGAAATTAAAGAACACGATGTTTTTTTTTTAATCCTCAACCATGTCTAGCTTTCACAGAAAATATATAGTACTGTAAAACAAAAAATGTTATAGAAAATAGAGTAGTCTCTACTCCATAAGCTAGTAAAGTCTACAAAAAGATTGTTCGGACCTTTTAAATCAAACAAGCAGTTTTTTTCTTAACAGTAACCTGTATCTATTCTTCAAAATGCATCTTCTAGTGAGTTTTTTCTTCCATTCAATAAACCTTCTATTATTTAAGAAAAAAGAAGACAAAATTTTGGAGAAAAAAAAAATGAAGATTTTAATCAAAAAACGTTACAGTTAAATAAAAAATAAACATCTAATACTACTAAAACATTTCTAAACAAAAATAATCTAAGAATACCTTCAAACATCAAAGTCCATAAAAGGCTGCTGATGAATCAAAAACCACTATATGCTTTGTCGTTGACTGGGATGCAAGAAAATGCCTATATTCACATACAATAGCACAAAAAATAAATGAGTAAATCAGGAAACTTAACCACAAAAATGTTAAAAAAAAAAAAAAAAAAAAAGCAAAGACACAAGAAAAAGAATAAAAAAATCGAAGAATAAGGAGATATAAAAACGGGATATGCGAAGGACTGTAAAACTCGGATCATTTTTCATGTGATACTCAAAGAAGTTTTTTAAAAAAAAAACCACAAAAAATAGAAGAATAAAATAAACTAGTGTAAGGATGTATAGATCTGAAATGGGGAGGAAAGAGATTTGAAACTGTGTTTGGTTGTAGATGGAGAAAATAGAAAGGATGAGAAAGCAGAGAAGAGAGAAGGGAGAAGGGAGAGAAATGAGCATAGGAGAGGTAAGGGAAGGAGAGAGAAAGAGTTTGCAGAGAAGAAGAAGATAGAATTGACTGGTAAGTCGGCTAGTGGGTAATGGGAAAGGGGGTAGAAAAGAAAAAAAAGGAAAGAGGAAAGAGGAAAGTGGAAAGAGGAAAGATGATAGAGGAAAAGGGCGGAGGCTCTAGATGTATATCCCCCTGTCTCTTATACACATCTAGATTATGGTAGAAGGAAAATGAAAGAAGATATGGTCAGGGAGGAGGGTAAAGGGAAAAAGGAAGAGGGAAAAGAAGAAAATGGGGAAGGGGTGGGTTTCTTAAAAAATAATTAAAAAAAAAGAACGGGTGGCTAGTTGTGGGATTTTTTTTTTTTTTTGAGAAGAAATTGAACTTATCAACTGATATTTCCATCACAAAGAGCAGTCACCGATCTAGTTACCAATCGATTTTTTCGTCAGTTAATTTTTTAATTTTTTATTTTGCATTAAAAATAATTTCTCCCCTAAAAAATATTCATATTATTTTTTCTTTGTCATTATTCTTCATTGGTCTCTTTGTTGTTGCTACTACAAAAAAAAAAAAAAAAAAAACTTTTCTTAGCCGAATTAAAAAAAAAAAGAAAAAAAAAAGAAGTGTTCTTGGCTGGAAAAAAAGAGAAAAAAATTTGTTTGGCCGAAAAGTATAAAAAAAAGCATTGAGAAAAGAAGGCAAAAAAAAAAGGAAGAAGAAGAATTGACAATTGACAAGGAGGACAAAAATTTTAGGGTTTGCATAGTTGGTTGCTTATAATATAGGTAATTATTTGTTTATTTCTTGATCTAAAAAGGTTTTGGTTTGTTACCTTTTCCTACTTGTGTTTGGTATTCCTTATTCCAATTCTAATTGCACTTGGTTTCCTTATTCTAATCCTTAGTCAAACATTCATTTGAAATTGGTTTCTAATCCTTATCCTAATCGGATTTTAAAAACCCTATCCTAATCCTAGTTGGACTCAAAAAACTAATCCTAATCCAAGTAGGATTTGGATTACTTGCCTATTTGGAATTGGTTTCCATATTCTAATCCTATTTGGGATTGGTTTCATGTCCTAATTCTATTTGCAATTGGTTTCTAATCATAATCATAATCGGATTTGAAAAATCCTAATCCAAGTCGACTTAGGAAAATTATCCTAATCCCAGTTAGACTCAGAAAACTAATCCTAATCCTAGTAGGATTTGGATTACTTACCCTAATCCTAATTGATTTAGGAAATCCACCAAATTTGGCACATTGCATTTTTTGAAAACTTCCTACTTTTGGAAACTTTCTATTTTTGGAAACTTTCTAAATCAAGGTCTACTTTCCAAGTTTGTAAATCTATTCAAAAGCACTTAATTTTGTTGATTCTTTTAATTTCTTTGTCAGTCTTAAGTCCTACTTGTTTGAAAGTTCTTGTGTGCTTAGTTTTTTTTTTTTTTTATTTGCTTATCAAATTCTTATTTACTTTCTATACGTTTTGCTGCTTGAAGTAGTCTCGGATATTTTGTTGTCTCTTATTCTTTGAAGCTTAAATCGAAAAATTTAGTGTCCCTTATTTGTTGTTGGCCCGTGATTACTTGCTTTCTTTGACTTCCAACCATTTATGTGGTTAAGACATAATTGGAACTCACTTTTGTCGTTGTCGTCTTCCAAAGACTTTGGGAGTGAACTAAAGAGAGAAAAAAGGCAATGGGGTGAGATCATTTGAGTGATAAAAGCCATTCAACTGGGGGTATACACGAGAGATTGAGTGATACAACTTGAGTGAATTGCTCTCCAAAGAGTAAGGCCGAGTAGTGAGGAAAAAATTCTAATTATTTCTTTTTCTAACATTAACCACTTTGTTTTGTGAATTTTATTTTTGATGTCTCGCTGGCGGAAAGAGACTTTCTTCACTAAAGTTCTCGTGAATGAAAGGGGTTTCTGGTACTATAATTGATAGTAACATATGGATTAATATGGCAAGTACATATCTTGTTGAAAGTTGAATTTGCTTATTTTGCTACATCCAAAACCTTATAAGTTCCGATGGTCAACTGAAAGTGAAGCGTTTGAGGTAACTGAACAAGTTATTATATCCTTCACAATTGGTAAGTATTCTGATAAGGTAGTTTGTGATGTAGCACCTTTGCTCATATTTCATTTACAACTTGGTCAGCTATGGGAATTATCTGAAAATGGTTTTTACGATAGCTATATACTTAGGCGTATCACTTGTGTAAAAAAGGTAAAAGTTTAAATTTCTTCCTTTGCCACAACATCAAATAAATTAAGAAAGATTAAAAATTCAAAGAAAATTTCTTGAATGGAATAAAGGTAAAAAGCGAAGTGGGAAAAGCCATCAGATGAAAAGATTGTAAAGGCTTTGACCATAGTCCAAGAAAAAGAGAGAAAAGAGAGAGATATCAAGATAATTTTTTTTCTCAGCTGTCTAACCTTGATTTATCTTTGTCTAATTTTCTTTCTTATGTACAGCCCTTCAAAGGTGTAAGTCATGATGCACTAACCTCCCAATTGAGTATCTCATCATTTCAATCAAAGCGAGGTAAGGAAGATATGGTAGTCAATACCCTATTTCAAAGGTATGAACTTATTTCTGCTATTTGTGTTGAAATTCTTATCTTTGAGCATCTTGAGAAATTGTACAAATTTAATTCCGAATTTTGAATTATTTTCAGTGTACATTTTGTTTATTTCTTGTTTAAAATTAATTCCTTTAATTTGGTTTTCGACTTGGTTATTATTTTGTACAGGGAAGGCATCCAAATTCTTGGACTGCAATTCCAATTTGTGGAGCATTGTTTGGATAAATCCATCCAAGCTTTAGTTGATAATCATTTACATGCCATCAAATATAATTTGAATTATTGTGTTAGCATGCTACATGATTTTCAACCTTTCACTTTTGTTCAAAGTAACTTGGATAAGTTTGTCAGTTGATAGATTGGTTAACTTCTTTAATGAATTTCGAATCTCAAATAAAGTTAACTTCAAATTTTAAGTTTTTGTTATGGCGCGATAACTTGTTTGATTTTGTTTTACTTAGACACGCCATCGAAATTTTTGTTCATTACTTAGATGTTGAGCAACCTAAGTTGTGTGATTTAGGTCAAATACTTTGTAAGAGTGAAACCGTGTCAATTTTTCCTCAAAACACTTTGACTAAAATTTTTGTTTACGGTCAAATAACTTCCAATTTGTGTCAAAATTAGTGTTTTCTGGCAATTTCTCAAATTGTGCTTATCTTGTCAAAACTGAATGATTTTCTACTTTGGCGTGCACATTTGTTTAACTATTTGGATCATTACTTTGCAAATCTTTGTTGTGTTCGCAATAGTACAGGGCTTCAAGGCATATCTTCTGCCAATCTTGTGTCCCATTTGACTAATCTGTGTTTTTCTTATCCAGATTCGGATTTGAGGACAAATCCTTTCGAGGAGGTACCCATGGGAATGATATGGATCCGAGTAGCCTAAAAATGGGTCAAGGTGAGGAGATGAATGCTAGAGCAAGTTTGGACTCACTCTTGCCAAGATTGGAGCACATTTAGGGTATTTTGATTGAGTTGGATTGGACTATCTTCAATTCATTATTACATGATGCCCAAAGTAAAGCACAAGTGGAGATCCTTTAAGTGCAAGAAGGCCAAATTTCATTTCAAGTTTATTTTAGTTTGGTCTTTATTATGTAAAGCCCAATAGTAGTTTAAGTTTGTGTAAATTGGACTGGTTTTAAGTTGGGTTTAGGTGTTGATTTAATTCTTAGTTTAAGGCTGCCCATTTAGCCAAAATCTTGGGGCTACTTATGGCTGAACTAGGACTACTTTTTGGGAGTTTTTGAGGAGTTTTTTAGCTAGATATTACGATTTCTATAAGCCTATAAATAGGGATTATCATATGGACGAATTACAACACATTTTTATCAATAATATTCATCTTTTTCGTGAGAAAAACAACCAAATGTTCTTTCTTTTAGCCTTTGGATTAAGACTTTGTTGGGATCATCGCTTGAGCAACGGTGATTGTTCTAACTGACTTATAGATTTGGTTCTAGCCTGATTCATATAGGCAACGGGTCAATTCTTGCTTTAAATCTTGTTAAGAGTTTGGTTCTTGTCTCGCTATTGACAACGGGTTGAATTCTTGCCTGATTCTTGTGTGTTCTTTTCATTCTTGTTTGTGTGTGTTTGCTGTCCAATTTCTTTTGACTAGCTTCGGAGTCGATCCTTAGGGTTTTGGTGCCATATTGAATTGTTGGGTTTCGTGGCATCAAGTCGATTGCGCACGGGGTTCGCATCAGAATGGTATCAGAGCTGGTCCAATTCTGGTTAGTTCTATTTATTTTCGTTTTTAATCATTTCAGATTTTCTTTCAATGAAAATCATATCTTAGTTCTCTACAAAAAAAAAAAAAAAATCATACTGTCCAAGTACTGTTCACCGTTAGTGTTAATCCGATTTTTCTTTTTTCTTGTTGATTATTGTCTTGTTCTTGATCTTGTGCCTTGTTCTTCTTTTGCCATACCTTGATTCTTGATTATTGTTCAATCTTGAATGGTTGTTGCTTCCATGTTCTTATTGATATTTATAAAAAAAGAAATCCATTCATATATTTTTTCTTTGTCATTATTCTTTATTGTTCTCTTTGTTGTTGCTACTCCAAAAAAAAAAAGAAAAAAAAGAAAAAAAAAATGTTCTTGGCTGGAAAAAAAAAAAGAAAAAAATTTGTTTGGTTGAAAAGTATAAAAAAAAAGTATTGAAAAAAGAAAGAGAAAAAAAAGGAAGTAGAAGAATCGACTATTGACAAGGAGGACAAAAATTTTTGGGTTTGCATAGTTGGTTGCTTATAAATATAGGCAATTATTTGTTTATTTCTTGATCTAAAAAGGAATTGGTTTCTTACCTTTTCTTACTTGTGTTTGGTATTCCTTATTCCAATTCAAATTGCACTTGGTTTCCTTATTCTAATCCTATTTGGACTCATTAAATTGGTTTCTAATCCTTATCCTAATCGGATTTTAAAAACCCTATCGTAATCCCAGTTGGACTCGAAAAACTAATCCTAATCCTAGTAGGATTTGGATTACTTGCCTATTTGGAATTGGTTTCCATATTCTAATCCTATTTGGAATTGGTTTCATGACCTAATTCTATTTGGAATTGGTTTCTAATCCTAATCCTAATCGGATTTGAAAATTCCTAATCCAGGTCGACTCAGGAAAATTATCCTAATCCCAGTTATACTCAGAAAACTAATCCTAATCCTTGTAGGATTTGGATTACTTACCCTAATCCCAATTAAATTAGGAAATCCACCAAATTTGGCACTTTCCATTTTTTGGAAACTTCCTACTTTTGGAAACTTTCTATTTTTGGAAACTTTCTAAATCAAGGTCTACTTTCCAAGTTTGTAATTCCGTTCAAAAGCACTTAATTTTGTTGGTTCTTTTAATTTCTTTGTTAGTCTTAAGTGCTACTTGTTTGTTCTTGTGTTGCTTAGTTTTTTTTTTATTTGGTAAATTTGCTTATCAAATTCTTATTTACTTTCTATACGTTTTGCTGCTTGAAGTAGTCTCAAATATTTTGTTGTCTCTTGTTCTTTGAAACTTAAATCCGAAAGTTTAGTGTCTCTTATTTGTCGTTGGCCCGTGATTACTTTTTTTCTTTGTCTTCCAACACATTTAAGTGGTTAAGATGTAATTATAAACTCACTTTTGTCGTTGTAGTCTTCCAAAGACTTTGGGTGAGAACTAAAGAGAGGAAAAAGACAGTGTGGTGAGATCATTTGAGTGATAAAAGCATTCAACTGGGGGTATACACGAGAGATTGAGTGATACAACTTGAGTGAATTGCTCTCCAAAGAGTAAGGCCGAGTAGTGGGGAAAAAATTCTAATTATTTCTTTTTCTAACACTAACCACTTTGTTTTGTGAATTTTTTTTTGATGTCTCGCAGGCGGAAAGAGAATTTCTTCACTAAAGTTCTCGTGAATGAAAGGGTTTCTGGTACTGTAATTGATAGTAACATATGGATTAATATGGCAAGTACATATCTTGTTTAAAGTTGAATTTGCCTATTTTGTTACATCCAAAACCTTATAAGTTCTGATGGTCAACTGAAAGTGAAGCGTTTGAGGTAACTGAACAAGTTATTATATCCTTCACAATTGGTAAGTATTCTAATAAGGTAGTTTGTGATGTAGCACCTTTGCTCAGATTTCATTTACAACTTGGTCAGCTATGGGAATTATCTGAAAATGGTTTTTATGATAGCTATACTTAGGCGTATCACTTGGGTAAAAATGGTAAAAAGTTTAAATTTCTTCCTTTGCCACAACATTAAATAAATGAAGAAAGATTAGAAATTCAAAGAAAATTTCTTGAATGGAATAAAGGTAAAAAGCAAAGTGGGAAAAGCCATAAAGATGAAAAGATTGTAAAGGCTTCGACCATAGTCCAAGAAAAAGAGAGAAAAGAGAGAGATATCAAGAGAATTTACTTTCTCATTTCTAACCTATTGATTTATCTTTGTGTAGTTTTCTTTCTTAATAATAGCCCTTCCAAGGTGTAAGTCATGAAGTACTAACCTCCCAATTGAGTATCTCATCATCCCAATTGAAATTCTTAGCTTTGAGCATCTTAAGAAATTGTACAAATTTAATTCCGAATTTAGCATTATTTTCAGTGTACAATTTGTTTATTTCTTGTTTAAAATTAATTTCTTTAATTTGGTTTTTGACTTGGTTATTATTTTGTACAGGGAAGGCATCCAAATTCTTGGACTTCAATTCCAATTTGTGGAGCATTGTTTGGATAAATCTGTCCAAGGTTTAGTTGATAATCATTTACATGCCATCAAATCTAATTTGAATTATTGTGTTAGCTTGCTGCATGATTTTCAACCTTTCACTTTTGTTCAAAGTAACTTGGATAAGTTTGTTAGATTGGTTAACTTCGTTTATGAATTTCACATCTCAAATAAAGTTAACTTCAAAATTTTCAAATTTTGTCCAAGTCAAGGAGTTAAGTTTTTGTTATGGCATGATAACTTGTTTTATTTTGTTTTACTTAGACACGCCATCGAAATTTTTGTTTATTACTTAGATGTTGAGCAATCTAAGTTGTGTGATTTAGGTCAAATATTTTGTAAGAATGAAACTGTGTTAATTTTTCCTCAAAGCACTTTGACTAAAATTTTTGTTTACGGTCAAATAACTTCCAATTTGTGTCAAAATCAGTGTTTTCTGACAATTTCTCAAATTGTGCTTATCTTGTCAAAACTGAATGATTTTCTATTTGGCAGGCACATTTTTTTAACTATTTGGATCATTACTTTGCAAAAATTTGTTGTGTTCGCAATAGTACAGGGCATCAAGGCCTATCTTTTGCCAATCTTGTGTCCCATTTGATAATCTGTGTTTTTCTTATCCAGATTCGGATTCGAGGACGAATCCTTTCGAGGAGGGAGGGAATGATATGGATCCGAGTAGCCTAAAAATGGGTCAAGATGAGGAGATGAATGCTAGAAGCAAGCTTGGACTCACTCTTGCCAAGATTGGAGCACATTCGTTGTATTTTGATCGATTTGGATTGGACTATCTTCAATTCATTATTACATGATGCCCAAAGTAAAGCACAAGTGGAGATCCTTTAAGGGCAAGAAGGCCGAATTTCCTTTCAAGTTTATTTTAGTTTGGTCTTTATTATGTTAAGCCCAATAATAATTCAAGTTTGTGTAAATTGGGCTGGTTGTAAGTTGGGTTTTAGTTGGGTTTTGGTGTTGATTTAATTTTTAGTTTCAGGCTCATTAATTAGCCTTAATAAGGCCCATTTAGCCCAAATCTTGGGGCTACTTATGGCTGAACCCTAGGACTACTTTTTTAGGAGTCCTTTAGCTATATTTTAGGATTTCTATAAGCCTATAAACAGGCATTATCATATGGACGAATTACAACACATTTTTATCAATAATATTTGTCTTTTGCTTGAGGAAAAAGTTCTTTCTTTTAGTCTTTGGATTAAGACTTGATGTTGGGATCATCGCTTGAGCAATGGTGATTGTTCTAACTGACTTGTAGATTTGGTTCTAGCCTGATTCATATAGGCAACGGGTCAATTCTTGCTTTAAATCTTGTTAATAGTTTGGTTCTTGTCTCGCTATTGACAACGGGTTGAATTCTTGCTTGATTCTTGTGTGTTCTTTTCGTTCTTGTTTGTATGTGTTTTCTGTCCAAATTCTTGTGTCCAACTTTGGAGTCGATCCTTGGGGTTTTGGTGCCATATTGAATTGTTGGGTTTCGTGGCATCAAGTCGAATGTGCACGGGGTTCGCATCAAAATGTTTAGGCTGTTGATCTAAGATTGAAATGGCTTGGAAAATTAAATGCCCAACCTGCTGGACTAATATTGAAATGGCTTTGAAATTTAAAGGCCCAGGTTACTGGACTGAAATTGACAATTTTGACACCTAGTGTTTAGGCTTCTGGACTGAAATTGAAATGACTTTTAAATTTAAATGCTCGAATTGAAATATTCTGAAATTAAAATGACTATGAAATTTAAATGCCCAGGTTGTTGGAATGAAATTAAAACAATTTTAAAATTTAAATGTTCGATTCGAAATACTAAAATTGAAATGACTTTGAAATTTAAATACCCAGGCTACTGGACTGAAATTGAAACAACATTGAAATTTAAATGTTCTAATTGAAATACTGGAATTGAAATGAGTTTGAAATTTAAACACCCAAGTTGCTGGACTAAAATTGAAACAATTTTGAAATTTAAATGCCCAGGACATAGAGCTGAAATTGACATGATTTTAAAATTTAAATGCTCAGGCTACTAAGATAAAATTAACATGACTTTGAAATCTATAATTGAAATGATTTTAAATTTAAATAAAGTAAAATAACAACTAGAGATACCGTCCCCCCAATGGACAAAATAACATAAAGTTTGGGCTTCGAACAGGTCTTGAAAATACATTGAGAAAATAATTTCAGCATTGCCAAATGAAAACTGACATATACCTGCATGAATGTGTAAGATTGCGAATTAAAATGGCACCCATAGAAATGAAAGGGCTTGAGATCTTGCCTTGTTGGAATGCTAGAACTTGTGAACTTTGTCTATCATCTTCTTGAGTGTACCTGTACAAGAATGGGGGGAATGGATAAAAATTTTGCCTTTTTTTTAATGGTAATAACGGTGAAAAATCATTGCAAACATCCCAAAAATTCATGTGGCAAAATATTTGAGTACACTACTCAATGTTCTATTATGCCTCACAAATTTATCACACAAACTCATCTTGATTAATTGAGCATAGTCTCATGAAATGCTTCAAAAAAAAATTTGGCCCTACTTTACCATTTATTCCTTTAGCAACCAATATACATTGTCACACAAATTGCCCTAGTTTTCAAATCTTACTTCAAATTTCTTCCTGTTGAAATTTTCTGATTGAGTACCTCAAAACATAGGAATCCAAACCCTGCCATTTGTGTCAAAATTTGCCCAAGTGTTGACATTTGTGGACTACAAAACGGTCAATTCCATTAAATTGCTACTACCAAACGGATGTTCCATGATTATGTGAAGCAAGATATGTACAAAAAGATAAACACCGAACAACATAAAAAACAAGAAATATGTTTTTATTGATTTCTTTTAGTAAAAGGAAGAAAACTGTGCACTTTATATGAAAACACACTTATCATAGGAATCACATCACGAGCCTTCAGAACTGGACGAACTGTGATAATTCACTTTTGTTACTGAGGTTAATGTTTGGAAAAATGGATGGCTTTTCTTGTTTGTTAACCTAACAAACCTTGGACATGGAATTTTTGGGGTTGCAATGCGATTGACAAAAGGATAGTTTGACATTTTAGCATTTAGGGACTATGTTAGGGATTACATCAATCTTGTGATCTAGTCAACTCATCACCATATCTCGATGAAAGAAAATAGTTCCTTACCTATATTTACTACGAGAAAGTAGTCATTTGAACTTTTTTTTTTTAGCAAACACCCAAATCGAGTGGAATTTATTTAAAAATCATTACTTTACAATGCCTAATGTTGGGACAGCCTTGAGCATCCAAGCATAGCAATCCTCTAATAGACTTAGGGATTGTGTCTTGGTTATACTCTAGATATGAAGAATGAATTATGCCCTCATTTGCTAGACTATCTGCTACTTGATTTGCTTCTCTGAAAACATGAGAAAAAGTAAAATTCCTATCTAAAATTAAAGCTTTAATGAATTTCCATTGTTGATCAATGTTCCATGTTGGCTTTGATTGGCCTTTTATTATGTTGACTAAGGTAAGGTTATCTAGTTCCACTTCCACTACAGTGAGCTGCAATCTTGCACAAAGTTTTAGGCCATCAACTAAGGAGGACGCTTCAGCTTGCAAATTCGATTGAAGGTTGTAATTATTACTTAATACCTTGATGAGGTATCCGTGATGGTCTCTCTAATGACTCCACACCTAGCCGCAAATCCCAGATTTCCTTTTGAGGCTCCATCAACTTGAGTTTGATAATGCCATGCGATAGACCCTAGGGAATCCACTTGACTGCCAATCCATTCCTCAGTTGTGTGGTGAGTATTTGATGACAAAGGTGCTGCCTTAAGAGGGTGTCATCAGCTGCTTCAGCCCTATAAAATGGATGAATGGTAGAGATGTTTGCAAATGGGAACAAATGTTTATGATAGTGCGCTGAGGTGTGATGGATAGGCCTTCAAAGATTGCCATATTTTGAGCTTTCCATACAAACCAACTTACCAAACACGGTATAAGTTTTTGAACAGCTGCTAGATTTGCCGAAGGAGGGCTATACCACCACCAAGAGTTAAGTTTTCCTAAAGTAGTAGCTGTTGGGGGTAAAACCACTTCTAGCCATGATTCAAAGTAGGACCATACTTGGCTGGAGAATTCACATCTGACGAAAAGATGATCCAAAGATTTTGGATTATTGCAAAAGGGGCATTTTGACGCCAAAGAAACTCCAAAGGTTGTTATTATGTCATCAAGTGGGAGCTTCCTATTTAGTAGGCGCCACAGGAAGAAATGGAAATCTTGACTTGTAGTCTTTCATCCCATATCATTTTCCGTGAGAGAATAGACACTTGTGAAGGTAAGGTGGACGAGATTGAAATTTGCTATTTGATGAGGTAGTCCACACTAGCTCGTCTGGCTCATTGGACATTGGAGGGTTCTCTCGTGAAGAAGCTGCCTTAGTTTTCCTACCTCTTTATTCTCCATAATTGGGCAATAGTTAGGGTTGGATCAAAAACTTGGCCGACTTTGTGGAATAAGGGTCCTGTAGGCAGCCAAAGATTGAACCAAAGGAAGATTGTCCGTTTCGTATCAAGAATAGGAAACCTCTTTTCGTGTCCTCACGGCTTTTAAGCATGCACTTCCATATTTACGAATCTGCGTATCCCTCTTTCATTAAGTTCGGATTGGAATGACAATGTCTTGCATGCATGATTGTGCACCACAAGGAGTTACCTTTTCAGAATTTCCACCATAGTTTCATGCCAAGTCTTTTGCCCATGTCCGAGAGGGGCGATGATTCTAAGACCATTTGCAGCTGTTGGCCTACACATTGTCTTCCATGCTAACCCAATGGTATTTACCGCCTGAGTCCGAGTTACTGCAGAAGAAGTTTGCAAAATGCCTCTCCAGGTCCTTGATAACAGCTTTTGGAGGTTGAAGCACTGCGAGGAGGTGTATTGGAATGCTGTTAAGAACATGCTTAATCAAGATTAACTTACCTCCAAAAGAGAGAAATTTTGTTTGCCATCCTAAAATTCTAGAGGTAATTTGCTCAAGTATTGGCTGGAAAAGAGCCTTCTTTTTCTTCGCTTTTTGGATAGGGCACCTGAGATATGTAAAAGGAAGGGACCATTTCACAAAGCTTGTTTTGAATTGGATCAACCGTACTCTAGATAAAGGAGCATTTTTAGGCATAAATAATGAGCTTTTGGACTTGTTAATGAGCTGCCCGGAAGAAGCTTCAAAATGCGTGAGGAATGCTATGGGATTCTTAATTGATTTGACCTCTCCTCTTGTGAAGATGACTACGTCATCCGCAAATGAGTGATGAGTGATTGGTGGGCATTTCCTTGGTAGTGCATAATCTGAGATTTTTCCTACCTGGTATTGAGCTTTTAATCCTCGTGCAAAGGTCTCCATTGTGATGATGAAAAGGAGAGGTGATAGGGGGTCTCCTTGGCGGACAACCCTTGTGGACTTGAAAAAACCTTTTGGGGAGCCATTAATGAGAATGGAGAACTAGCAATTTTCTAGCACGTTCTTCAAAATGGCATTTCATTTTTCACTGAAGCCAAACTTCCTCATAATAGCATAAAAGAAAGGCCAAGAGAGACGATCGAAAGCCTTTGCTAACTCATGCTTGAAAATGACATTACCTCTTCTAGTTTTTCGGTTAATGAACTCAATAAGCTCCTGGACAAGCAATATGTTGTCGGTGATATCTCTACCTTGCACATAAGCCGCCTGCTCCTGAGACATAATTTTGGACAACACTAAAGATAATTTGTTAGCCAATATTTTTGTGAACAGATTTTGTTAAAAAGTGTACAAGACTAATGGGTCTAAAATCATTAAAACAGGCGGGGTTCACAGATTTTGGGATCAACGCTATGAGTGTGCTTGTAAAAGCTCTGGGAAGTGCCTCTCCTTGCATAAAAGCCTTCATATCATCATGAAGATCATTTTGTATGATTTCCCAGCAGGTGGTGAAAAAAACTCCGTTAAAGCCACAATTCCAGTAGCTCCATCCAGATTTAGGCCAAATGTAGCCTCCTTAAGCTCATTTTTGGACGGCTCTGCGAGCAGTGTATCATTATCTTCTTGAGTGATTGCTTGCGTGATGGTGTTCAAAAGGGCTTGACTCATGTATGAGCTATTTGAATATGTTAGAAGATCATTAAAATAGCTTACGCCCTCATCTTCCATACATTGCCTATCCTCAGTCCAAGTCCCATTCACCTTTAACTTCGAAATGCTCAGCTTGTGTCTTTTAGTGAGTAGTAAGGAGTGGAAGAATCTTGAGTTTTGGTCCCCTAATATCTCTTTGAGCCATTTCATACCTAATTTTTGTCTCCAAAAACTTTCTTCATCGGCAAGGCATTTGGCATGCAGGGCTTGTGCATGAGCAAAGGCAATTTGGTTGGGTTAAGTTGGTTGGAGCAAGCAGGTATTTTCACTCTGTTTGACATGTTTCTCGGTGTTTTTCACCTTATCAAAGATGTTACCAAAGATGGTGTGACTCCAATTTCATAATTCCGCCTGGAGTCTTTTGAGTTTAGAGGCAAAAATTCTAAGCGGGCTGCCCGGACAATCTAGCTGCCAAATGTTTTCTACAACCTACATGAAGTTAGGGTGGTTAGTCCATGTATTTAGAAACCAAAACTATTTTAGCCCTAACATCACATCATTTGACGTTTTGATGAGAAACGGAGAGTGGTCTGAACACGTTTTAGGCAAATGTTCCACCATGATATGTTGGAAGATCTAGAGGAATGTGTGACTGCAAGAATAGCTATCAAGTATTTTCTGTACTAAGTTGCCACATCCCTATTACCTCTCCATGTAAATTTGCATCCTTGGTATGCAATGTTCACGGTATGCAATGTTCACAATCCGCAGTCAAGGAGGCAATCATTGAATTCCTTCAAGGCTTCTAGGTCCAAGGATGAGAAACCTTTATACTCATCGGATGTGGAGTTTACATTGAAATCGCCCCCCACCAGCCATGGGTTTGAGGATTGCATAGCACGGAGCTCTTGCCATAAGCTTCTTCTCTCATATTTTGTGCTCTTGGCATAAATGAGAGTGACGAGGACATCACTTTGAAGAAGGCTAGAGGAAATGGAAATATGCATGAGCTGGTCCGAGTTTGCCAACGTTGTGACGACAAAAACTTTATTCCAGAATAGCCAAATCTTTCCATTAGGGTTTGGACATACAGCTGTCAAACCCTAGTCTACGTGCAAAGGAAATGATCCTTTCTTTGTCTACCATAGGTTCTAACGAAGCAAGGATTTTTATTTTGTGTTTCTTCATCAACAGCTTTATTCTTCAGAATGGAGGGTTTTTTGTTTATCCCCCATATGTTCTAAACCAAGAAACAATGCATTTTAATTGGGGAAGGAGGAAAGTGGCTTGGACAGCCTCGTTCTCATACGAGCCATGGTGTAGGTTCATTTTCTTGTGCTCTTTTTCTTTGGGGTAGAACTTTTTTTGATTTTTTCACCTAGTTCCTCAAGGTTATGTAACGGAGAGGCTGCTGCACCACAAGGAACATCATTGTTCAAAAAATAGGAAGGGAGTTTCTCTATTATTCTCAAGGGCTAAGTCGTCTTTGATAGCAGCTTGAGTTGGCTTGTCGTGTGGCTCACTTTAGGGGTTCGGTAGCTTCTTTGAATGAGTCAAATCGGTTAGATTTGAATGTGCTAGGTCTTGATTTGTTGCTATGTAGTTTGAACTTGGTGACCCTTTTTCCAAGGGATTAGGATGTTGACTTATCTGGTTTGTTAGAGAGGGTTGCAACTACCCCATCAGCTAAGGAATTCAAAATTTGAATCAAATTCAAGTGCTTCCTGGTTTATTGGGGTGTTGTAACCGCCTTTGGGGGCTGAGGAGTTGGTGACTTCTCCATTGGATTGATGTCCACGGCCACATTGTTTGCCAGAATTTCAGAATTGGCTTGACCTAGGCGTTGTGTCTTTGCCGTGGATTGAACCATAATGGGCTCCGGATGCTCCTTGGTAACCCCCGTAGGTCCAGCTGTATTTTACTTAATTTTCCATTGAGATGAAGGTTTATTCGTGGGGGCATTCCCTTTGGATGCGGTTTGCACTTGCTATTTTGATGTCTTCAAAGCTCCCATTCTACAATCATCATTGTGATGACCAATCTTGTTGCATTTGGTGCAGTAGGGTGGGAGGTTCTCATATGTGATCGATTGCCATCTATCATCTTCTCCTACCCCTAACCATAGATGAGTGGGGAGGGTAGCCAAGAGGTCCACTTCTACGCAAACTTTGGCGGTGTTGGGTCGTGTGAACTTTTCTGTGGCCATGTCAAGCTTCAATGGGGGTTCCATAGAATTGCTTGTGCCGGGCTAAAAACCGTGTGTTTAGTGAAAAAGACGGTCGGGAGTCCTTCAAAAGGGATCCATATGGGGACGATCGAGGGCTCTTTGTCTGGTGTGAATAGAGGATGCCACTTTAGCACGCGCATGTAATAGCCATTAATGAACCACACGTTCTTGAGCCAGTAGCGCAAATAGTCCTCTTCCAAGCAGAACCTAATGAGGATGTGCTTGTAGTCAAGAAAGCCAATCGTGTAATTGCCCTTGAAGCTGATTGTTTGGAAGTTTTTTTCTCATCATTTCCATGTTAGGCTTGCCTCGTGGAAAGCTGTCCACTAGTGTGTAACGGAATGGAATTGCCAGTTTTTGAACTTCTTCTTCAGTGAAGAAAATGGTCGGTTCTCTCTTGTAGGTTTGGAGTTTCTTTAGTGGTTGATCTGGAGGAACATGATCAGTGGTTCACAGTTTACCCGTGAGGGCCTCGGCAAATGAAATTCGCTGCCCGACGGCTGAAGGGCATTCATGTCAACGCAGCCATGGCTGAGTTGCAAACTTGGAGTTTGAGTTAGAGTGAGATAGTTGTAGAGAGAAGGAGGAGAGAGTTGTAGAGAGTTACAACTTCTCCTTTATTCATCATATGAACTTTATTGGCTTGTAGTATGGCTAGAAAAGATAGATAAAACTGTACATCATAGGATACGTCCGTGTGAACACTTAGAAAAATATAGATCCAGAAATGCTTAGTCCTTACTTTTGATTTCCATGAAAGAAATGTTAGTAATGGACTTTGTAGGCTTGTAATATGGCTAGAAATAGATAATCAAAATATAACTCAATCAAGGAAATGTGCACCTTTGATTGCTCATTGATCCCAAAAAATTTGCCCCAGTGTTGGGCTTCAAAATATTCCAAAAACTAACAGTGAGGATTTGAGCATTATATTGAACTCGCTTACATTGTGACATTGCACCTTGGCTTTTAGACTTTCACCTAACACGTAGAAAATGAATGGTTGCATATGAATTACCACGTATAAGATTCTAATGCTTTTCATATTATTGGTACATTTTGCACGTTGAGCTGTATGATTTCGAAATTGTGTTTTCACATTATTGATGCATTTGTCACACTGAAACACTTGATTTCAAAATCACACGTTCACATTGTCGATGCATTTGGCATGATGAGTCACTTGATTTCTGACTTTCAATTTTCTTCTCTTTATTGGTTTTTTTGAAAATTCACCTCTTGTGATCTTTTTTATACAAGAAATATCACTTTCATATCAACATTATATTCAATTTTCATTTGCCTATTTTAGGGGTGCAATCAATAGGTACATATGAAATGAAAGATTCAGCTCCATAGGCTCAAAGGGGAAGCAAGGGATAAATAGTGTATAGGTAATAGAAACGAAGGCCAAACATCATTCCAAACTCTCATGGAAACCAATGCAAGAAATGTATAGAGTCAAAGACTAGATATGCTTTATCATCTAAAATTTCTCCCAATATAGGGATGTGGTCATCAAAGACTTTATTGATACACAAATTATTATATCTGATGGCTCAAATGGGACAACAAAGGATATACTGTGTTTGGATGTAGAAATGAATGCTCAAAGCGTCATCTTGAATTCTCATAACAATCGAGACAAAGAACACATTTTTTTTAAGCAATCACCAGACACGGTGAGGATTTTATTTGAAACATTCAATATTTACAATGGCGAATGTAGGGGCAGCCTCTAGCATCTAAAAGTACCAAATCTTTTATATGAGAAGGAATGGTAACGTGGTCATATTCAACATAAGTAGGCTGATTAATGCCCTAATTTGCTAAACTATCTGTCACCTGATTTGTTTCTCTGAATATATGTGAAAATGAAGCAACTATGCCTACTAAGAGGTCTTTGATGAGTTGGAGCTCATGATCAATGCTCCATGGTGGTGCAGACAGACCGTTCAAGGTGTTAACAAGAGTTAGAGAGTCCAGTTCCACCTGCACAGCTTGTAGTTGCAACGTGCAACACATTTTGAGGCCATCTACAAAGGCCAAGACCTCAGCTTCCAAATTGTTTTGTATATGGTAGCCGTTGGAGAAGGCCTTGATGCATCATCCATTATGGTCTCTGAGGATTCCCCCTCCCGCTACCATTCCTGGATTGGCCTTTGAAGCTCCATCCACATTCAACTTGAATGAGCCAAGAGGAGGACATTCTTACTTAATAGCCATTATTCTCCTCGGTTGCAATTGAAGGACTTGGTACAAATACCTCTTGAAAACAAAAGTTCATCAGCATCTATCACCTTCTTGAATGGATACATTGAAGAAACATCTTTCAAGTAAGCACAAATATCAACAATTATTTGTGTTGCATTGATGGTCGACCCTTGGAAGATGACCTTGTTTCGAGCCTTCCATACATACCAGCAAATAACACATGGAAGGATTTTATGTATTACCCCCATTGCGGTTGAAGGAGAGTGAGCAGCCCACCACCATGAATTTAGCTTGTCCAAAAAGGATGTAGCTAGAGCAAACGTCCATTTGAACCAAGATTCAAAGTGGCTCCAAACATACGTTGAAATTGTACACTCCAAAAAAAGATGATTCAAAGATTGTTCATTGTTACAGAAATAGCACTTGGAGGCTAACGGAATACCTAGCTTGGAAATCAAATCATCTGTAGGAAGCCATTTATTCAAAAATTTCCACAAAAATATGGAGATTTTCAGTTGGAGCCTTTTATCCCAAATCATTTGTCTAGAGAACGATTGTGCGAATGGCGAAAAAGTCGATGAGATTGAGAGAGAACCCTTGGATGTTAGGGTCCAAATGAGCTGGTCCGGTTCCTCCTTTAAGAAGATTACCTTCTCCTTGAGAATATTTCCTATGTTGTGAAGTTCTTCTCTGGAATATCTCCCATCAAGTAGGGGTAGCCTACAGCTGTCAGAATTCCACATTTGCTCCATGGTAAGATGGTTATCATATACTTGCTCTACCATGTGAAAGAGAGGCCCATGATCAGTCCAAGGATTGAACCAAAATGAAGAATTGAAAGCTTTCCTTATAAGGAATAACATGTGTTGCTCAGTTTCCTCCCGAACTCTCAGCATCCGTTTCCATGTAAATGAGTCTCTAGGAGCTTTCTTGGCTACGCAAGGGTGAACTTGATCCCTTAAGTATCTTCCTTGTAGAAAAGAACACCATAATGATTTACCTCTGCAAAATTTTCACCATAGTTTCATGCTAAATCCTTGCACCACAGCCGATAGAGGTGAAATTCCAAGGCCATTGGAGAAAGTTGGTTGACAAATTGCAGCCCATGCAATCCAAGGGTGTTTTCTAATACCCTTCAATGTTCCCCAAAAGAAGTTTACAAATTAACTCTCCAACTCCTTACGGACTGAATTTGGGGGAGAAAGAATTGCCATAAAAAAGATTGGTATGCTGCTAAGTACGTGTTTGATGAGAATTAGGTGCCCTCTAGGGGAGAGAAATCGAGTTTGCCAACCATGAATGCGGGAAGCCACTAATTCAACCATTAGCTGAAACTGAGATTTTCATTTTTGGCTGCTTTTTAGCTCTTTGGATGGGGCATCCCAAGTATGTGAATGGTAGAGATTTCTTTGCAAACCCCATCTTAGATTGACTCATTTGAATCCGAGCTTTTGATGCTTTCTTGGGCAGATAGAAGGAGGTTTTGGACTTGTTGCAAAGCTGCCCTGAAGATGCCTCAAATTTGGAGGAAAGCCATGAGGTTTTGGATGGAAGTGGACTCTCCTTTTGTGAAAATAACAATGTCATCCGCATAAGCCAAATGAGAGATAGGTGGGCAATTTTTGGGTAGTGCAAAATCTGAAATTTTTCGCAAACGGAACTGATCTTTCAATCCACGGGAGATGTTTCCAGCATGATTATGAAGAGAAGGGGAGATAAAGGATCCCCTTGACGAGCCCTTCTCGAAGATTTGAAGAAGCCCTTTGGCACTCCATTGATGAGAATCTAGAACCAACAATCCTCCAGAATATTCTTCATTAAGGCAATCCATTCGTTAGCAAATCCCAGCTTCTCCAAGATCACCTGCATATAGGAAAGGCCAAGATAATCTATCAAATGCTTTGGCAAGATCTAGCTTGATGATCATATTTCCGCCTCTAACTTTTCTGTCCAGGAAATCAACCATCTCTTGAACTAGTAAGATGTTGTCTGTAATTTTTCTGCCTTGAACATAAGCAACTTGGTCAGGGGAAATGAACTTTGGCAAAATAGTAGAGAGTCTGTTGGCCAAAATTTTTGTGCAAATTTTGTTAAAGAAAGTGCATAGACTAATGGGTCTAAATTCGTTAAAAGAAGAGTGATTGGGTGTTTTTGGGATTAATGTGACAAGGGTGCTGGTGAACATTCGTGGCAATTTTGCACCCTTCAAGAAGTCCTCTACTACATGGAAGAGGTCCTGCTGAATAATATCCCAGCAAGTGGTGAAGAAGACCCCATTATATCCATCAAAGCCTGCTGCTCCATCTGGATTGAGGGAGAAAACCGCATCGTTCAATTCCTTTGTTGTGAGTTCGGATAGCAAGAATTGGAAAATTATCTTCATGAGAGACTGCCATTGTGAGTGTATCCAGCAAAGAGTGGTCTATCATCGTGGACTCATTGCAAGACAAAAGTTGTTGAAAGAACTTAACTCCCTCCGTTTCGATGCGTTGCATGTCCTCGGTCCAAGCCCCATCAACTTTACTTTTTGAAATACGCAGTCATTGTTTCTTGGCTGTGAGTGTGGAATGAAAGAATGTAGTATTCTGGTCACCTTCTTTTAACCATTTCAGCCTCGCCTTTTGACACCAAAACATTTCTTCCTCCGCATGACACTTAGTGTGAACTACTTGTGCATAAGCTAAAGCAAGTTGGTTGCTTTGACTTTGCTGTTGCAAAAAAAGCCTCTTTCTTGATTTGTACCTCACGTTCACCAATCTTGACTTTGGTAAATACATTTTCAAACACTGTATGGCTCCAATTTCTCAGCTCCACTTTCAATCTTTTGAGCTTACATACTAGGATAAAGAGGGAGGTCTAGAACAATGTGAAGACCAAGTTTCGTTCTACTACCTACAAAAAATTCTTATGCTTAGTCCACATGTTTAGAAATTTAAATTGCTTCGGGCCTGTCTTGGTGGTATTAGATGCTTTGAGGATTGAGAGGTGAGTGATCAGAACATGTTTTTATTAGATGTTCTACACCAATATTTTGAAAATATGCAAGGAAATCATTGTTGCAAACAAATCTATCCAGTCGTTTCACATGATACTTCCGAACCTGTTACCACGCCGTGTGTGTTTGCAACCTTGAAAGGCCATGTCCATCAAGCCACAGTCATGAAGACAATTATTAAATTCCCGTATCCCTTCAACATCTAAGGAGGAACGGCCTTTGTATTTGTCAGAGCTGGAGATGATGTTAAAATCTCCACCAACCAACCATGGAGATTTGGGTTGAATAATCCGGAGAGCCTCCCATAGACTTCTTCTTTCTGTTTTTGTGCACTTTGCATAAACGAAGGAGGCTGCCACATTGGAATGGAGAGATGCCAAGTAGAAGCAATTTACATGGAAAAGTTGAACAGAAACAAAAATAGGAGCTAAAACTAGCTCTTTATTTCAGAAAATCCAAATTTTACCATTAGGGTTGTACTTACAACTATCAAACCCTAGTTTCTGGGCAAAAAAGGTAATCCTTTCTTTGTTCACCATAGGCTCCATTAAAGCAAGGATTTTTATTTTTTGTTGTTGAACCAGCAAATTTAACCTACGAAGGAGGGTTTATTGCCTATCCCCCTTATGTTCCATACTAGGATATTATCCATTTAACTTTAGGGGGTTGGGGGGGGTGGAAGCTTTATTAGCTAGTCTTGTTCACATTGGCCTTGGCATGTTGTAAATGCGTTTACATCTATTTTTTCTTTTTGAGTGAGGACTTACTCTCAGGTTGGGGCCTAGAGGAAGGAGGCTGGGGAGTGTCATCTGTTGTTTGGTTTGCATGGAGTGTGTCATCCGTTGCATGGTTTGCATGTGGGAATCACCGTATGAAAAATAACATGGTAACTCTTCCATTATCTTGTTTACCATGAGAGATGAAGGAGTCATCCATAGAGACATTGTGAGTGGTTGTTGGCTGAATTGGTGCAACCGGTTGAACATTTCCTTGGACATTAGGCATTTTTTGGGGAGTTTCATTGTTTGAATTTTGAAATTGAGTGGTGGAAGGCAGCTTCACATTTTTAGCCAGTTCAAGTTCATTTGAAGAAGTCAACATGTTTTCAGCATCCTTATGGAAATGGGTTATAGAGGTTCCTACCTCCAAGGGATTCACAACCGAATTAGTTGTGACAGTCCCTACTTCCAAGGGATTCAAAATTTGAACTTCTGGAATTGTTGGCGAGGCTGAGATCATCCCTTGTTGCCTTGGAGATGGTGGCTCTTCCACCCGGTTGTCCATCTCCTGAACGGTTGGTTGAGCTTGTGCACTTGTTGGTTTTGTTCCCGAGGGACCAAGATCCTTGCTAGGCTTGACCCAATGCATGTTACCCTTCTTTGCTTGTTGCACTTACTGAGGTTGTTTGTTAGAGAGGAGCAGGAGTTTGATTTACCTGTCATACAGTCAGAGGAGGCATGGCCAATTTTATGACACTTTGTGCAATAGCTCGGCAAGTCCTCATAATTGATTTTTTACCATATTCCATTCTCGCCTACTCTAATCCAGATGCGTGATGGCAAGGTGGCAAGGAGGTCGACTTCTACACACACCTTTGCTGTGTTAGGCCGGATTAAGTTTTGTGTTGCCAGATCTAGCTTCAGTGGTGTGCCACCCTGCTTGGGCAATACTAAAGAAAGAGTGCTTATTGAAGAAGACTGCTGGGAGGCCTTCCAAAGTAATCCAAATAGGTACAATTGAAGGCTCTACCTCTGGCATGAAAAGGGGATGCCATTTGAGAACACGCATAAAGAAACCATTGATAAACCATGTGGTTTTAAGCCAGCACCTTAGATACTCATCCTCCAATGTAAAACGTGTCATAAAATGCTTGTAATCAATATAGCCGATTGTAAAATCTCCTTTGAAGCCAATAGTGTGAGCAGAAACTTTTCCACACCACTTCCATCCTCAGAAAAGAAGACAGCCAGCGTTTGTATTTCATCCTCAAAAAAGAAGACTGGCGACTCTCCTTTGTAGGATTGAAGCTTTTTTAGAGGTTGTTCCGATTGCTTGTCTTGGTTGTTGCCAATTAGAGCTTGTGCGAATGATTTAGGTTGCCCTCCAGCAATAGGCTGGAGGGCATCACCCTCGGCCATGGCTGAGATTCAAGAAGAATTATAGAGAGAAGGAGTTGAGTTAATGTACTAGCTGACAAAGAACACATTTTGCTTTCAAATAGATGTGACATGAGTTAGCCAAGACAAACTTTTACCTTCATGAAAAAATTGTCTCCATGTAAGGCTTGGTCAATAGGGTAATTGATCAAACTGTATCTACCAACTTAGAAGTTTAGTAGGTTAGCAAAGAGTATACAATGTTTGGATAGTGGACTTTCTCTCATGAAAATGGCCAAGTCAAATTTTCAAAGTTGATGCAATGAATTTAGATAGAAGAGGGTCAATATATGAGCAAGAATTGCATGCAAAACATGAACATGGGATTTTCAGTTCAATCTTGTTCTTCATGGCTCATTCCATGATCTGTACATGAGAAAAACATTCACACTACCAAGAAATATAATTGCACAACAATGACGAAACATGCATACAACTTTTGAAATGAAATGTTTTGAACACATGCTATACGTACACGATGAATTGATCACTCGTACAAAACCAATGTATTTATGATATCTAAAAAGTACGAATATGACGCTAGGACTGCAACTAAATGGCAAGAGCAATAGATTTCATCTTCAGACTGGTTCTTACCGGCATACTTGTGAAAATTGGTTAATATGAATGTTTGTGTGAATCGTGGGGATCCATGACATATTGAGTAACACTTGTATTTTCAAAGTCTTTGAATTTTTTTTTTTTTTTTTTTTAGATAAAAATAAGATACATTCAAAATTTCTCAAGAAAATCTTTCTTGCTTCTTCTTTTTTTGACAACTTTTGGATGAATGCCAAGCTAATGAAAGGGGAAACAAATGAAAAAGGAAAAATAAGTTGAGTCAGTAAACTAAATTGAAAATCATTACGTATACCTTATGGGAGAGTCCTTCTTACGCCAAGGGTTGGCCTAGTATGAAAATGCAATCCTCTGGGGTAGGTACTATACTATACCTATCGGACCCTACCCACTCGTTACTGTTAGAGCGTGAAGTTCTTGATCCATCATCGTCTCCATCTTATAATGAGAGAGACGGCTTAATTTTTTCATTTTTTGGAGACATTGTTGGAGAATAAAAAAAATCTGAATAGATCAGCAAATTTGTATAACTTGTGAAGAGATACAAATGAGAAATGCATGAATCAAATATATATATACACCTCAAGGAAAGGCTTGTGATTTGGTGAGTTAGGATATCAAAAGAGTTGAAGACACATCATATTTACTTGTAAGAAGGTGATCAATGTCTTTGCCATTAGGCAACGGAGTATTAACAGAACTATGTTCGAATGGATTGGGTACTTTTGAATGGCCAATGAACAGGTATAGAGAATATCACTCAAATACTTAAGACACGTCATATCTCCAATAAATTGTTGATCAGTGTATTGATCATGGAATTTGTAAGAACTTTTGTTTGAATGGATTGGATAATTTGGATGGTCTACCAAAGGTTGGTAAGGTCTTCTGATTTGACCTCTGCTCAATCACCCTAAATCACTTTGCAATTTACTTCGCCTATGACTTTTAGCAATTAAAATTTGGCATCAATTATTTGTTCTTGAAGGAACATACACTCAATTCATTTAAATCTTGAACTTTGTGCCAGCATGCTTGAGGATTTCACCGACTTTGTTAAGTGGCCAAATGATGATTATCAAAACTCATAATCTAGTAAATTAAACATGTACTTGATTTGTGCCATCATGCCGCTTAGTTTTGAAGCAGACCCGAATTTGGGTCCTTACCTTGTATACTACACGTTTGGATGATGCAAATATTATAAATGTGCATGTCTTATTGGGTTTAGATTACCCCAGACTAAAGGGATGACTTATTCCTACCATGGGATATCAGAAATGGTATTCCCTCTATGGTTTATGCATGATGCGAGTTATTAAAGCAAGTAAAAAATGCAAAAATCAAAACATCACTAATATGAAATGCGATGTACCATAGTCTTAATGATTTCACACACAAACATGAATTTACAAAGAAAGAGTCCTATGGGGTACAAACTCAGGATAAATATTTTTTTCAAGGGGTAACTATACAACACTAGAAATGTACAAAAGCTTTTAAAAAAATACTCACATTTGTAACACTCAATCTAAGTGTATAATGGATGACAAAAGGAGTCCTAAGGGATAGCACATCTAAACTCTTGGAATTACAAAATCAAACTACGATGCTATTTTAATTCTTGGGACATGGGATGCAATAGACTAAAACTTAAACATGTAAAAATTGGGAAATTGAAACTGGGCTTACTAGAAGAGCACTTTATCCAAAGGCTCTTATTCTAGGGCTCGTGACTTCAAGTCTTCTGATGCAAAAAAAGCAATAAATAAAAGAGTAAGAACAGAAAATAAGAATATCATAAAAGTGAAAGATAGAAAATATACACAAGGATTATCCCTCGCCTTGTGCCTAGAATCCGATTTGGGATTCGAGAGGTTCTATCATATGGGTAATTTATATGTTTCATGAGTTTGGGTTCACTAATGCAATCTAAACTCCACAAGTTTTACGATTCCCAAACCTTCAAACTAAGGACCCAAAAATTAACATTTCTGTCAATTCTAATAGTCCCAGGTTGGGGGTTCAAGTTGAATCCATTCGACATCGGTGTAGGTGCATCGCAACTTGTATCTATGCACCTATGTGAGGGTCGAATCCTAAAAAGGAAGTGGGATAATGCCCACTAGGTTATGTAGATGAGTGACGCATAATCTACTCCTTGGAGGCGAAGGGATCTTAATTGCCCAACACTTATATCAAGTAGAGATTGTTCAAAGATATCAAAATATGAAGTAACTTTATTGAGTACTCATACTTATTCTTCAAATTCAGTACTCAAGGAGTTGGAGAGGCAATTCACATGTTTTTCGGGAAGCCTGGGTAGGTATTCCTAAGAACCATTGGGTTTCTTAGGCCACAATATGTCGGCCAACATCTTCAACGGTCTCAGTATTTCATTCTGTTCGGATGTGGTGAATGGTTTTAGTGTCAAAACTATGGTGGAAATTTTGCAAAGGTCATTCACTTTGGTGCACCTTCCTCCAAGGTAGATATCTCAGAGGCTAGTACCATCCTTGTTTAGTCAAGGAGTCATCTAGAGATTCATGTACATGGAAAAGGATGTTGAGAGCCCAAGATGAAGCGGAAAGACATCTCTTATTCTTGATAAGGAGTGCACATTGTTCCCTCTAGTTTGACCCTTGGATTGAACAAGCGCCTCTATCTCATATGGTGGAGCAAGTTTATGATAAACATCTCACGGTGGCACAAGTGTGGAATTCAAATGGTTGGGATCTTTCGTTACTAGATAGAAGCAATTCCAATACGAAGAACTGGCAAACATTGGTAAAATCCCCAAGGAGAGGGTGATTTCCTTGAAAGATGAACCGTACCAACTCATTTGTACCCCAAAAGCCAACGGTTGTTTCTCAATCGCTTCTACTTTTCCTTCAAAAGCATTGTCATTCTGTTGGAAAATGATTTCGGATGAGAGGCTCTAGCTGAATATTTCGATCTTCATGTGGAGATTGTTGAACAAACGGCTTCCACTAGATGATATACTATCCATGATTGGCTTCTTGTTAGCTTCCAAATCCTGCTTTTGTAATAATGAGGAATCTAATGATTATATATTCATGGTTTGTGAAATAACAAAGCAAATTTGGAGATTCTTTGAACTTGGCTGGAGTTGATGTTTCCTCCTTCAACACTCATTCTAGACAAACTAAATTCTTTGTGGTAGGCCTATCCTCTTTTGGCCATAATTCCTACAATTCACAAAATCCTCCCATGCATAATTTGTTGGTTTGTGTGGAAAGCAAGAAACATCAGGTAATCTTTGAAGGAGAGAGACAGTCAGTGCAACTCGGATCATCATTGATATTTGCTCTTATCTGAAAGATATTTCCTCTTTATTCTTTTAAAAGGGTAGTGGATACTGATGATCTTTTGCTTTCAAAAGGCATTTGTAGTCAATTGATTCAAATCAAACCGTAGAAAGCAAAAGGTAGAATCTTGCTTTTGGCTTCTTCAAATTGAATGTTGATGGTGCTTCCAAAGGTCATCTGGTTATGGCAGCTGGAAGTGGAATCCTTAGAGATCATAATGGATAACTTATCAAGGCATTTTCCAATTGTTATAACCAGCAAATCAACTTCCAAGTCGAGGCAATGGCACTTGTGGATGGACATTAGATGCATGGAAAATTGCAATTACAAGCAGTGGAGATTGATTCATTGATTCTAGTCAAATTTTTGAACGGTAAATCAGCGCCATACACAACTTCAATTCATTAAGAAGTTCTTAGTAGGTAAGAATTTTTCCTTTACCCATGATCTATTTAGAGAGGCAAATCAAGTTGCTAATTATTTAGCAAATGAGGGTATTTGAAATTTTTCCTATGTTGAGTACAACCAAGACACAATTCCTTATCTATAAAAGGATTGTTGATCTTGGATGCTAGAGGCTACCCTTACATTCGCCATTCTAAAACTCGATGATTATCTTATAAATTTGTCACTTGGTCGAGTGTTTGCTTAAAAAAATAATTGAGGAATAAAGCATAACTGAATTAAATGCCAAAAACTATATGTACAGCAAAATTTATACAAAATGTATAAAAAATATAGATATGAAAACAAAACTTATACAAAATACAGATATGAAAACGAGGAAGAAAAAACATACAAACATCCAAACTCAATAGAACAAAGGGTCAAGATATATGAAACATGATTAAATCAAGTCCCCAGACTTTCTAGTACCCAGTGGAGTCGCCAAGCTGTCGCGTCCTATTTTTGAACATCCATTTTTTATTATTTTTATAAATATTTTTTTGTTTAGAGATATGTGTGCTATGTGTATAGTGTGTGTTTGTGCACATGCTGTGTGTGTTAGCATGTGATTGTGTGCTTGTGAGTGATATGTATTATGTTCATCTGTTTGTGTGTTGTTGGTGTATATGTGTAGAGATATTAGAGAAGAGAAAAGTCAAAATTGGAAGAAAAAAGAAAATAACAAAATAGAAAAAGTTTCAGAGGAAAAGTTGAGGAGTGATGTTTTCTTTGGAGCGTTGGCCAAGGTGGAGAGTTCCAAAAAGGGGAATGATGGCTAAAGGGAATTATTGGGCTAGGGGTGTAAGAGTAGTGTGTTGGAATTGAGTGTAAAGGTGGCGAAAGGGGAATAGCAGTGGTATGGGTGATTTGATGGGGAATGGGGGTTGCGTGTGAGAGTAAAAAAAAATGAGTTCACATTTTTGGGGCTCAAATTTGTCAACAAAGGCACGATGAAAGTATGGCTCAATTTTTATCTGACAACGTAATTTATACCGGTCTGTCACAAAAAGAGAAAAAACTAGATGAATTTGTCAAAGCATTTTGATACATCTAAAAAACATATAAAAATCTCTAAAGCATAAATTTTCATTCAAAGTGACACCCGAAATGCTATTACTGAATAGGGTGCATTCAGGACCAAAAAATATTTAGTTTTCATATTGTCCCAAACAAATTCCAAAAGTCACCAAAATGTTTAAAAACATGAAATTGGATTTAGGAACCTTAAAAATTAGAAAACAATGGTTCAGTACAAAAAGATCATTTTGCCCTTACTTTTCAAAAAAATGATTATTTTATCCAAAAAAAATGAATTTTTGTGAAATTAGGACTTTGTCTTGAAAAATACAAAAAATTTGAAAGTCTGCCCCAATTTAATACTTAACGATAAAAGGCATGTCAAAATTCAGTATTTACACTTGGTGTATCCATCAAGGAAGCAACAATATGCAAAACCTGCCAACCTTTCAAGCATTTGATCAATGAATGGGAGGGGGAAATAGTCTTTACTGGTGTAAAATCAATACACATAGAGTTGATGCAATCATGTAACCAATCAAGAGGGGAAGAGCTCATTGGTTTCACTATTTATGATGGTAATACCACCCTTTTTAAGAACAACTTGAATTGGACTAAACCACTCACTCTCACTAATAGGATAGATTATACTAGCATCTAAGGGTTTCATTACCTCCTTCCTCACAACCTCTTTCAAACTTGGGTTGAACCTCTTTCGAGGTTATTTGATCGGTTTGTTCCCCTCATTCAACAAATTTTTATGCATGCACATGGATGGGATAATCTTCTTAATATCATCAATAGACCAAGAAATGGCATTTCTATACATTTTAAGCACCACAATCAATTTATCAAGTTGTTTACTAGTCAATGAAGAGTTCACAATCACCGGGTAAGCATAATTGTCACGAAGATAGACATACATCAAGTGAATAGGAAGAGGTTTAAGCTCCTCCTTGGGGATTCGTTGTTCAGGGACCCTTCCTTTACCTTTACCATTTATTTTCTCTTCTTTTTCTTGTAACGCCTGCTTGTTGATGCACTGTTCTCCAATTGATTCAAATACTTCACAACTTCTTCATCCTCTTGAACTACATTACTTGGATTCAACAAAGCTCTTTCCAATTGACACTTCTCCAACTTGTACCTACAAAAATCATTGACTAGATCATCAACTACATTTATGCTCATAATATCCTCGTAAATAGAAGGAAGTTTAGTTGAACCAAAAACATTGAAAATGACTATTTCATCTTTAATTTGAATTTTCAACTTCCTTCTTGTACATCTGTTAGTGCATGTCCGGTTGTGAGGAAAGGTCTTCAAGATTATTGGCATCTCTTTATCCTCCTTCATATCTAAAATTATGAAATCATTAGAAGGTAAAGCTTGCCAATTTTTATGATCACATCATCAATAATTCTTGTGAAAATTTAATACTTCGGTCCACAAGTTTCAAAGATACACTTATGGCCTTCTTGTCTTCTCCACTAAGTTTCTTGTAGACCGAGCAAGGCATGAGATTAATGGAAGCTCCTAAGCCACACAAAGCCTTCTCAAATTGAACACCACCTACTACAGTACACGTAGTACAAGTGCTACAGTGCCGCTACAGTGTACAGTATAAATTTTGTCTGCTGTGTTTGTACAGTGTTTGGCTGGATTTGAACAGTAGTTTCCGGTGTATTACATAATTTGTTTACCTTGTTTGTACAGTAGTTTCCTCAAACATGATGAAATTAAGAAAGCATATAACCCTAATTTGACTAAGGAAAGCATCAAGTAAGCATGAACACAAAAAAAGTTGCATTTTCTACTAAAGAAGGCTAAGTGAATTTGCAAAGAAATTGAGATTAAAGCTAAATATTTTTGAATTTTTGATTGAATAAAAGGAAACCCACTAAAAATTACTAGCAATTAAAACAAGGAAATCTTTTTTCAAAAATTTTGACTAAAATTTTCTATTGAGCAATTTCCCTAAAAATTTCTAAAACACTTGAAATAGAGGTAACTTGAATTGCAAGAAAATTAAAGAGAAAACATGCAAATATTATATCTACTTGTAGCAATTGAAAAACCCACTAAGATTGACTAATCAAAATTAAAACTTGCTGGAATTTAAAGCAAATTTATAAAGGAAAATTAAATAGAACATTTTGTATTAAAAAGAAACTTGAGTTCCAAGCTAAACTACAACTAAATTACTACTAATTACCAATTGCACTCCTACTATTTGTACTTGAGTGAGGTACAAAGTATAGTTGAAAGAGCTGCAGCCCAAAATTACAAAAATGCCAGAAAGACTAAGCTATTCGCACTTCGATGTCACGACATCGAATATTCGATGTGGTGACATTGAGCTAAAAATTACAGAATGAATTCCTGCCTTGATTTCGCGACATCAAATATTTGGTGTCGCGACATCGAGCCTATTTCTTCATCATTTACACTTTGCCCCTTATACCTCTGTGATTTTTAACTTCTATCCTTCGTTCTTTGTTTTGCAAAACACTCAACTAAATAAGTACTTAGAATAACAAAATAAAACACATTAAGTAAAAATTAAAGCTAAGATATAAAGGAAAATTAAACAGAACATTTTGTATTAAAAAGAAACTTGAGTTCTAAGCTAAAGTACAACTAAATTACTACTAATTACCAATTACACTCCTACTATGTGTACTTGAGTGAGGTAAAAAGTATAGTTTAAAGAGCTGTAGCCCAAAATTACAAAAATGCTAGAAAGACTAAGCTATTCGCACTTCGATGTCACCACATCGAATATTTGATGTCGTGACATAGAGCTAAAAATTACAAAATGAATTCCTGCCTCGATGTCGCGACATCAAGCCTATTTCTTCATCATTTACACTTTTCCCCTTATACCTCTATGATTTCGAACTTCTAGCCTTCATTCTTTGTCCTGCAAAACACTCAACTGAATAAGTACTCAGAATAACAAAAATTAAGTAATACAAATGAAACTACCTAATGCAAGTAATTAAGCTTTTTTTTTCCAGTTAGCTAGACATCTGAATCTTGGTGGGGGGGGCACTACAATTCCATATTTTATTAATCATGGCCTCTACTTTGGAATACCTTAGCTAGGCTCCGCTGAATATTCGAGATATTGATGAATTTAATGCTATATTGGATGTTTATGGAATGGTGGACTTGCCATTCTCAGGAAGTAATTTAACTTGGTCGGTGTCTGGCAATGTTGTATAGTTTGGATGAGATTAGATAGGGTTTTGGCAGTTTCATAGTGGTTGGATTGTTTCCCGGATTCTCATGTTATTCATCTCAATAGGGCAGGTTCGGACCACTCACCTCTCTTCTTTGATTTTCATTCGGGCTTCTTTGTTTCCAAAACTGTTCAGGTTTCAAAAGATCTAGATAGAGCATCCCACATTCTTTAATGTGGTGGCGCGTGATTGGAGTTTGCCTACCAAGGGATTTGGTATGCATGGCTTTGCATGGAAACTTAAATGGCTTAAAGCTACGTTAAAAACTTTGGAACAAAGAGGTGTTTGGTAATACATTTGATGTAGTTAAGGAAGCAGAAGAGTCAGTTATTGTGTTAAACAACAATTTGAAGCTTCTCAATCTCTCTCAGATCTAGAAAATCTTCAAGCGGCTAAGGCAAACCTATTTTGCTAACTCAAGGTTGAAGATATTTTTTGGTGTCAAAACTCCCAGCACACTCAACCATTCGTCATATTAAGGACAGTTCATGCCAATGGTTGGAGGCCCCAGATACTATTGCTGGGAGAAGCAGTTAACTTCTTTGTTTCTCTTTTCTTGGATGGTGGTATTGATGAGTCATGTTCTAATGAGTGCATTGACAGGATTCCTTGTATCCTCTCGACTGAGCATCAAAATCAACTTATACGACCTATCAGCACAGAGGAGGTTAAGCAGGTCGTCTTTCAAATGGATCATGACAGTTCACCAGTACTAGATGAATACCCATGATCTTTTTATGCTCGGTGTTGGGACATTATTTCGGATGATCTCATTGCAGCTCTTAGCGATTTTTTGCGGGAGTCCCTTTACCTCGTATCATTTGCTTCTAGTGCATTACTTGTGTTGATTTTGAGGAAGGATAATCCCTCATCCTTCTAGGAATTCAGGCCTATCTCATTATGTAATTTTATTAATAAATTTTTTATAAAAAATTTGGTGAATTGTCTTGCCAAAGTGTTGCCTTTGTTGACATCTTAGGAATAATTGGATTTTGTAGCTAGACGGATTGCAGGGAATAGTGTTCTTTTTAGCCTAGGAACTTTTCACTTCAATTAATAAGAAGATTCAAGGTTGTAACATGGCAATAAAACTGGATATAATGAAAGAATTCGACCGTGTACTATATCAGTTTTGAAGAAATTTGGCTTCCCCTCTATTTGTGACCTTTGAGATGAATAATCTAACAATAAGCTGGTTTTCTATCCTGTTCAATGGTGAAGTTGGAGGTTTTTTTTTTTTTTTTTTTCATGTCAGGTCAAGTAAGGTGATCCTTTGTCACCTTTGCTTTTCATTTTGGCTTTTGAAACTTTGTTGCGGGGATTAACCAATCTTATGCAGAAAATGGAGATATTGGAGATATTATGCCCTTTGGTTCCTCGTGGTCACCCGGTGGTTTCTCATTTGGCTTTCGCAGATGATCTACTTATTTTTACTAGAGTTGACAAATCTTCAATTTGAAAGTTAATGAACTTTCTTCAAATTTTCATGTGGTCAAGCAAGGTGATCCTTTGTCCCCTTTGTTTTTCATTTTGGCATTTGAAGCTTTGTCGCACAAATTAACCTGTTCTATGCTAAATGGAGATATTATGCCCTTTTTAGTTCCTCATGGTCGCCCAATAGATTCTTATTTGGCTTTCACAGATGATCTACTTATTTTTACTAGAGCTGGCAAATCTTCAATTCTGAAGTTAATGAACTTTCTTCATTACTATCAATCAAGGTCTAGCCAAAAAATTAATTTCTCAAAGTGCTTTTCATCATCTCCAAGCATTGTCCTAGAACTTCTGTTGCAGCTATATCTCACTTTTTGAGCATGAGGAAGAGTTCTTTCCCCTTTATCTATTTGGGTTGTCCGATTTTTTCTTGGAGGAAGACGTGTGAAGTTTTCTCAGCCTAGTTAGATAAAATTAAAGGTCGTTTATTGGGCTAGAAAAATAAACTACTATCTCATGGAGGTTGTTTAATTTTGATCAAGCATGTTCTATCCTTTATCTCCACTCATATCTTGGCTGTCCTTGATCCCTCAAGAGAATTCTAAACAAGATTGAAAAGATTCAAGCTCACTTCTTTTGGGAGACTCAGATTTGGGAGATTGTCGTCATTGGCATAGATAGAGTGAAACTATGCCGTCCAGCTCAATAAAATGGATTATGGCTTTAGAGTGTGACTGACATTGTGCAGTCCTTTTTTTTTTTTTTAAAACCCAACCAGGTAAAATATTTTATTTAAATAGAATTCAAGGTTTACAAAGCCGAATGTAGGGGCATCTTAGAGCATCCAGCCTCAACAATCCTTTCACAAGATAAGGAATTGTGTGCTGGTTATGCTCAAGGTATGTCTCATTTATTATGCTCATCCTTATTTGCAAGGTTATCCGCAACTTGATTTGCCTCCCTATAGGTATGTAAAAAAGAAAATTTCCTGTCTATTACAAAGTAATGAATGAACTGAAGGAGGAAGTCCATGTTCCATTGAGGTGTCACTTTTCCATTCAAGATGTTGACGATTATCAATGAATCCATCTCCACTTGGACCAAAGAGAGCTACAATTTGGCACAAAGGTGGAGGCCATCAACAAGAGCCATAATAATTAGACAAAGCACCAATAAGCTGGCCATTGTGATTCCAAATGACTCCTCCTCCGACTGCCTTTACAAGATTCCCTTTTTGAAGCACCACCCACATTAAGCTTGACCATTCCATGAGGTAGAGGCGACCAACTCACCACCATTGCTTTCCTTTGCTTTTGTATGGCTAAAACCATGGCAAAGAGAATGAGATAATAATAAATCATCCGCAGTACAGTAGCGTGTATAAGGGTGGATTAAGGAAATATTTTTTAGGGAAGAGCACATTTTGGCAAGAATGATATGGTTCGTATGGGCCTTCTGTTCTTCGTAAAGCAGCTCGTTTCGAGTCTTCCATAAGGACCAGCAGATTAGACGTGGAATGATCTTATGGGCTGTCTCCGTTGTGGGTGAAGAGGTAGCGTGCCACCTCCATGAATTGAGTGTTTCCACAGTGTTAGTGGAGGAGGGAAATCCAATTCTAGCCAAGATTCAAAGAAAATCCATACTTGAGATGACAAGTGACATGTAGTGAAGAGGTGATCCAATGTCTCTTATGTTACTTCACAAAAGCCACATCTTGAGGTCATTTCAAAGCCTTGCTTGAGTAGGAAATCATCTGTTGGGAGCCTTCTATTCAGCAACCGCCACATAAAGATAGAGATTTTTGGTTGAAGATTTTCATCCCACATCGACATTGTGCAGTCCTTTTCGTGCAAACTTTGGTGGAATTTCTACACTTCTTCTTTACTTTGGGCAACCTTTATGCAGAAAAGATATAGTGGCCTCATACCTGCTTACCTTCTTCCCCAACTAGGTGCCATATTCTTAAGGTGAAAGAGATTATTGCACTTTGTGTGCAGTACATAATTCGATTTGGCGATACTTCTACTATGCTTGCCAATTTTTTGGGAGATGGCAATATAGTTGACAAAGTGGCTAATGTGGAATATCCATTACATAAAATTAAAGACCTCTATGCCAACAATAATGGGTGAAAGTTGGATATGGTGGGAAATTTTCTACTGATTGATGTGAAGATGGACATCCTCAATTTCCCTATTCACCTTTCACATGAGGATATTTAGAACATATTCACCTCAAGTGATTTTAGCACATCTTTGGCAAATCAACTCATACTTCCTAAATGAAAAACTATGAAATCAAGAAGTGATATCTGGAGCTCAAGAATTCCCATTAAAATCTCCATTATTTTGTCGAAAGCTCTTAATAGTTTTTTTTTTGCCATTTGTGGATGTTCTCATGGACTTGGGTTTTTCCTTTGTGCCCAAATGTTGCCATTTAACACACACTCTACAGATGATTTTGTTCATTTTTATTGTTTATTGCGTGTTGGCTAATTAGGTATGGGATATGTTTGAGACTTTATTAGACATCCCTCGAACCAAAGTTGGCTCCATCCAACATAAACTTTACATTTGGTGGCTACATGGCTCAACTTCCCTTCATGTATTGCACACAAAGTGTATTCTAGAACCTTTGTTGGTTCATTCATCTTACTTTTATAATAGAATTAGGTATTTTGCTCAATATATCATTACAAAGGTTCGGCAAGACATGATGTGAGTTAGCTTGGCTCGACCCTTTGAAGCCAAACCATCCTTAATTTTTCCTTGGCTAAAGGTCGTGCAAAGCCCCCAAAAAATGTTTACGCCCATGGCTATTTCTTGGACTTCCCTTCCTTCTGCCATGCTTAAGTTGAATGTAGATGATTCTATAATTGGTAATCCAAGTTTGGACTAGGAAGGTGGACAAATTAGGCATTCAGATGGGAGCTTAATTGTAGGTTTCGCTTCGAGACTCTTAGCATGTTAAAACCAACCTGGAAGTTGAAAATTTGTCCTTGATTGTTGGTTAAAAGTTATATCTAGCTAGGGGTTAGAAGGATGTTTTGGTGGATATGGACTCCCAAATCCTTTATCGAATGCTTCTTGGTTGCTCTAGCATTCCTTGGAAACTTGATGCGCTAATCTAGGAGGCGAAGGATCTTCTTACACTTGGCGATTTCGTGAAGCCAACTCCGATGCAGATTTCCTTGCTAAAATGGACAGCAGTTCGGACCATCATCAATTGGAATTTGAAGCCTCTTTAGCATCTCAAGCCCGTCATGGTTTTGTTAGATTGGATTCCCTTCATACTTATTTTTTGTTGGCAAGCACTCGAGTAGGTGTTTCTTTAATTGATTGAACAATCAAGCTTTACAATGACGGATGTAAGGGCAGCCCTTAGCATCCAAAGACATTAATCCTTTTATAGACCAAGGAATTGAGTATTGGGAGTACTCTACAAGTGAACGGATAAGTCTAATATCATTAATGAACTGAATTTGAGAATCAATGCTCCATGGTGCTCGGGCTTTGCCTTTCAGGATGTTTACCAAGATTTGTGAATCAATCTTCACCTCAACTTGCTATAGGTTCAATCTTCTGCATAATTTGAATCCATCAATTAGTTTTAATTCTTCTTCTTGCAAGTTGGTTTGATGATTATAAAAGTTGCAGAAAGCCTTGATAAGATATCCATGATTGTCTCGAATAATGACGCCTCCTGCTACCATTTGCGGATTGCTCTTCGAATCTCCATCCACGTTTAACATAAAGGTTCCACACGACGAAGAAGACCAATGAACTACAATTGCCCTTCTTGGTTTGGTTTGTATTAATTGATGAGTTAGACCTTGAGTGAAGAGAATGTCATCAGCCACCCCTATCATTTTGAAAGGTTTAATAGATGATATAACCTTCAAGTGAGAGCAAACCTCTGTGATATTTCTCTGAGAAAAATGCCTTTTGCATCATAGATGACCTCCATGTTTCTTGCTTTCCACATAAACCAACAAATGATACAAGATAGGATTTTATGGAGAATACCAATCATGGCCAAATGTGATGAGTGCTACCACCATGAGTTTAGTTTGTCCAGAATGCTATTTGTAGGTGGAAAAGTTAGCTTCATCAAATTTTCTAAGATATTCTAGATTTGCCTTGCCATTTCACATTCTATAAATAAGTGGTCAGCCGATTCAATATTATCACAAAAGTAGGACTTAGAAGCCAAGAAGTAACCAATTTTAGTGAGAGCATCAACTAGTGGAAGACGTTTATTCAATAAACGCTACATGAAAATAGAAATTTTTTATTGAAGACTTTCGTCCCATATCATTTTCCTTGTGAATGAGACAGCTCGTGAGGGGAAAGTTGAAGAGATGGAGAAAGTTCCATTTGGGGACAATGTCCAAATCAACTTCTCCTTTCCTTTCTTCAGCATAAGAACTTTGTCCTCAAGTATTTTACCAATTGTTTTTTTTAAGCAAACACCCAAGAAGGCAGAAATTTTATTGATGTCAACAATTTTTACAATGTCAAAGATTAGAATAGCCCCTAGCATCAAGGATAACCAAACTTTTAATAGGGCAAGGAATGGTATATCGATCATACTCAACATATGTAGAGTAGAAAATACCCTCATTTGCTAAATAATCCGCAACTTGGTTTGACTCTCTAAATACATGTTTAATAGAAATGTCCTTGCCTACACAATAGCCTTTAATGAAGCGGAGTTGATTGTCAATGCTCCAGATTGATGCTGATGATCCATTCAAAGTGTTAACAAGAGTTAGTGAATCAATCTCCACTTCCAATGATTGTATCTTCAGTTTGCCACACATCTTAAGCCCATCTACAAAGGCCATTGCCTTAGCTTGCAGGTTGGTTTGGTGTTTGTACCCGGTGGAGAAGGCCTTAATGCATTGCCCATTGTGGTCTCTTTGAATGCCGCCACCCGCTGCCATACCTGGATTTCCTTTAGAAACAAAATCAAAATGTGCACATTAAATTTAAAGCGTCCGAGAGGGGGGCATTCCCATTTGATCGCCAGGACTTTCCTGGTTTTTGTTTTGAGTAGTTGCTTGCAAACGCCTTTTGAAAGTAGCAAATCGTCTATTGGGCTTACTCTCTTGTAAATGGATAAATGGAGGAGATATTCTCCACATAAGAATGTATGTCAGCAGTTATCCTTATTGCACTAGTTGTTTTTCCTTCAAAAAATGCCTTGTTTCTAGCTTTCCATAAGAACCAGCAAATTATACAAGAGAGGAATTTATGGACTGTTCCAAGTGTGGATGAAGGAGTAGCAGCCCACCACCAAGAGTTTAGCTTGTCTAAGATGGTCATGGATGGACCAAGCATCACCTCAAGCCATGCTTCAAAAAAATGCCAGATTTACTGTGATGTTTTGCACTCCACAAAAAAATGATCCAAGGATTCATCATGGCAACAAAAATAGCACTTGGAAGCTAATGAAAAATCAATTTTGGACATAGTGTAGTCTAATGGCAGACCTCTTATTCAGCAATTTCCACATGAAGATGGAAATCTTCAACTGGAGTCTCACATCCCATACATCTATTTGTCTGGATAGAATCCATGCCTTTGGGGGGTTGGTTGATGACATTGAGAAAGAGCCCTTGGTTGTTAAGGTCCAAATGATTTGGTCCGATTCCTCAGTCAAGAAAATTGTCCTTTCATTGAGAATTGCTGCAATGTTTTGTAACTCCTCATTGGATTATCTTTCATCGAGAGTGGAAAGATTCTAGCCATTGGGACTCCATACATGTGACACTTTAAGATGAGCATCATATACTTGTTCCACCATGTGGGAGAGAGGCCCATGTTCGGTCCAAGGATCAAACCAAAAGGTGCAATCAGCTTTCTTTATTAGGAATGACAGCGACTTTTCTGCTTCATCACGAACTCTCAGCATTCTTTTCCAAGTAAGTGAATCCCCCGGTGATTCTCTGACTAAGGAGGGATGTTGACCTTTAAGATATCTTCCATGAAGGAATGAACACCCACAGTAAGCTATTTTTCCAGAACTTCCACCAAAGTTTGATACTAAAACTACGAACCGCATATTTTAGTGATGAAATTCCCAGCCCATTTGAATGTGTTGGTTGACAAACTGTGGTCCATGAGATCCGATCTCGTTTTAGAACCCCATCTGAGCATCCCCAAAAAAAATTTGCAAATTGCCTTTCCAGCTCCTTGATAACTAATTTTGGGGGTAAAAGAACCGATAATAGGAAAATTGGGATGCTACTAAGAACACGCTTGATAAGGACATGCCTGCCTCCGAGAGAAAGAAACCGAGTTTGCCATCCATGGATATGAGAAGCTACTTTTTCAATTAGTGGCTGGAAAAGATTGCGTCGGCTTTTAGCTTTTTGAATGGGACATACCAAGTATATGAAAGGAAGGGATTTATGGGCAAAACCCGTCTTTCCTTGGATCATCCGAATTCGAGCTAGTGCTACCTTTTTTGATAAGTAGAAGGAACTTTTGGACTTGTTAAAGAGCATTCCTTTGAGATGAGTTCTCAAAACTTGAGAGGAAGTTCATTAAGTTCCGAATGGATTTGACATCTCTCTTTGTGAAAATGGCAATGTCATCTACAAATGCCAAGTGAGAGATGGTTGGACATTGCTGTGGAAGTGCATAATGTGTTATCTTGCCCAAACAAAATTGAGCATCCTATCCTCGGGAGAACATCTCCAGCATCACTATGAATAGGAGGGGTGATATGGGGTCTTCTTGGTGAACCTCTCTGGAGGATTTGAAGAAATCCTTAGGTGCTCCAGTGATGAGGATAGAAAACCAACAATCCTCCAAAATATTCTTCATGAGGGAAATCCAATGTTCAGCAAACCCAAATTTTTGAAGAATTGAATAGAGGAAAGGCCAAGAAAGCCTATCAAACGCCTTGGTAAGATCAAGTTTGATGATCTGTTGCCTCCTCGATCTATGAAACCGGCCATCTCTTGCACCAGAAGGAGGTTTTCCGCAATATCTCTCCCTTGGACATAGGCGAAAGTTCTAACCTGCTCAGATGAAATGATTTTTGGCAGAATGGAAGAGAGACGATTAGCCAGAATTTTAGTGCAAATTTTGTTCAAAAAAGTGCACAAACTAATAGGCCGAAAGTCATTGAAGGAGTTGGGGTTGGCTGTTTTTGGGATTAATGTGATAAGAGTGCTAGTAAACATTTGTGGCAGCTTTGCACCCTTAATATAATCACGCACTGCAAGGAAGATATCATGTTGAATAATGTCCCAGCAAGTAGTGAAGAAAGTCCCGTTATAGCCGTCAATGCCAGCCGTACCATGAGGGTTGAGGGAGAACACCGCATACTTCAACTCCTTTGTTGAGAGTTCAACTATTAAGCACTGATTATCCTCCTCTGATATGTTTCCTATGAGATTGTCTAGTAATGAGAGGTCTATAGTAGCAGAATCATTGCTAGTCAAGAGCTCCTGGAAAAACATAATTCCTGCATCCACAATTAGCTGCATGTTTTCAGTCCAAGTGCCATCAACTTTGATCTTTGCAGACGCGTAGTCTTTGCCTTTTGGCCAAAAGGGTGGAGTGGAATAATTTGGATTTTTTTTCACCCTCTTTCAGCCATTTCATCCCCGTTTTTTGCTGCCAAAAACTTTCCTCTTCTGCAAGACATCTCATGTGAATAGCTTGTGCGTGAGCTAATGCAATTTGGTTGTCTTGGCTATGATGTTGCCAGAGAGCTTCTTCTTTGCATTTGACATCTAGTTCATCTTCTGTTACCTTTGTGACGATATTGCCAAAGACCGTGTGACTCCAATTCCGTAGTTTCGCTTTTAGTCTTTTCAGTTTGGAGGCAAGAATGGAGAGGGGGAACCAGTGCATTGCAAATGCCAATTATTGCTCACTACCTGCAAAAAGTCTTTGTGCTTAGTCCACATATTTAGGAATTTAAATTGCTTCGGACCTGATGTAGTTTCATTAGAAGCTTTGAGAACAAGTGGTGAGTGATCTGAACATGTTTTGAGAAGGTGTTCAACACTAATATGTTGAAAAGCTGCATCAGAATATTGGTGTTACAGACAACTCTATCCAGTCTCTTCCATATCACATTTCCAAACCTATTCCCACGCCAAGTGAATTTTCAGCCTTGAAAAGGTAAGTCCACCAAGCCACAATCATGGAGGCAATCATTAAATTCACTCATAGCATCCAACTCTAAAGAGCATGAGCCTTTACATTCATCTGAGCTAGAGATAACATTAAAATCACCAACTACTAGCCATGGAGGTTGTGGTTTGACAGCTCGAAGTTCCTCCCAAAGAGCTCTTCTTTCCATCTTTGGGCACTTAGCGTGTACAAAAGAGGCTACCACGTCATTGTGTGGAGGAGAAGAGGAGATGGATGCATGAAAGACTTGATCCTATTGGCCCAAAAAGCAACCTAAGAGAGGGGGTGAATTAGGTTGTTTCAAAAACAAACATTTTTAATATGCTTAATGGAAATGCAACAAATAAACACTTAAGCACAAATGAATATAATAAATATTCAACAATTACAGCTTAAGATATGACACATAATATAACAAATATAAAGATAGAGATAGAGAGTATCAAACCAAACTCCTAAACTTCTCAAGCTTGGAGTATTTCCACTAGTAGTGCCGCTTCGAAGAAGGTGACGCAATAACCTTCCTGCACACAAAGTAGGCTCACCCTTACACCAACTAAGTCCCTCTAGTTGAGCCGAAGGATTTTACACAACAACCTCACTTTTGTACACTGTTATCCCTTCACTCTTACACTTGGAGATCACTCACTAGTCTACTCTTGCTCACACTAATTCTCTCTAGTTGAGCCAAAAGAACTACACTACTCAAACCAATAAAACACATAATATTTTAGCCTATCTCTTCCCAAATAGCTCTTACAAGTGTTTGTATTGAATGCAGTAGTTATCCCCCTTTTGGCATCAACAAAACAATACAACACACATAAAATATGAAGCACAAGACGAGAATTTGTCCATTATTTCTCCCCCTTTTGGCATCATCAAAACATATGAAAAATAACGCAATTTAAGCTGTCTCCCTAAGTTTATTCTCCCCCTTAAAATATGAATATAATTCACATGAGTACACGGAGAATAAGTCAGGTTATGCAAAACAATTCTTCCCTTCAAGAATATGTATTCAATAAGATATGAGGGAATTCATGAAAAGAATTATGATCAAAACAATTTTTGCTCATTCCTTACCAAAACGCATCATCAAAACAATGAAGCATGTGTGATGCACTTTCTTGCAAAGTAATTCATTTAAATCAGAGAATGCTCCCCCGTTCTTTCGTAAGTAGTGATTTATTATAGACAGAAATTGGGGATACATATTTCCTAGCATTCTAAAGAAATTCAATCACATAAATGAGTAACATTCAAGTGAACATAGTTCAACTTGGAGTATCAAACCAAACTCCCAAGCTTAAAGAACAAATATAAAGATAGTGATAGAGAGTATGAAACCAAACTCGCAAGCTTCTCAAGCTTGGAGTATTTCCACTAGCAGTGCCTCTTCGAAGAAGTTGAGGCAATTTTTTAACCTTCTTGTACACAAAGTAGGCTCACCCTTGCACCAACTAAGTCCCTCTAGTTGAGCCAAAGGGTTTTACACAACTACCTCACTTCTGTACACAGTTATCCCCCCACTCTTACACTTGAAGATCACTCACTAGTCTACTCTTGCTCACACTAATTCCCTCTAGTTGAGACAAGAGAACTACACTACTCAAACCAATACAACACACAATATTTTAGCCTATTTCTTCCCAAATAGCTCTTACAAGTTTTTGTATTGAATGCAGTAGTTCTTCCCCTATCTTTCTCAATTACAGACAAGGGGGTAATTATAGAAGCCAAGAAATTGCTTCCAATGGCTCTCTAACAGCTATTTTGTGTTTCCTGAGAAACTAGCCGTTTGGTCTTTCGGACGGCCGATGCCGTGGGTGTGCATCCGAATGAACTAGCCGTTGGACCTTTAGGACGTCCGATGCATGGCCTCTGCGTCCGGTCTCTGAGAGTATTCGTTCGAACATCCAAGAATGCCACATTGCAAAGAATGGAGTTCAAACCTGCGTCCGATCCATGCAATGTGTTCTGGAAGTATGATCGGATGCCATTCTTCGTCCGAGGTTTCAGATTCTTTATGTCGGACGATTATCATCATCTGAATTGTCTTCCTTTCAGACAATCATCAACGTCTGTAGAGTTTTACTGGTTGTTTTCTAGATTGTGTTCGGACAATCATTTACGTCTGAAACTCCCTATTTTTCCAAATATTATCAAGATCATCTAATCTCTTCTTAAATGATGCTTGTTCTTCCATGATCATGATTTTTACATCAATTTTTCTCTTCAAAACATCATTTTCTTTTCTCAAAGAATTATTTTCATCAACAAGTTTTGAGTTAGCACTCAATAAAGAATTAACTTTAATTTTTAACTCTTTCGTCCTAGCATATGATTCTTTCAAACATTCATGGATTTTAAAAATAAATGATTTAACATCATCATCATCGTTATCACATGAATGATCACAAGAATCACAACTAGAGGATACCTCATTTATTAGAGTGTCTATTGCCAAGTGCCATAAAAGCCATTTGAGCCTCCTCGTATTCATCTTCAACCTCTCCATCGGAATTGCAATCATCCCAAGTGATTTGGAAGTTGTTGAAGTGAGGCTTCCTTGTGTCTTTTCTCCTTTTTGATGAAGCTTTAAATGCTATGCTTCTTTTTCCCTTTGCCTCCTCCTCATCTTGTACCTTGTATTTCATCTTCAATTCAAAGGAGGTTAGAGAATTAATCAAAGACTCAATAGGCATAGAATTTAAATTTTTAGACACTTCTCTGGCAATGGATTTAGGTTCCCATTCCTTAGGAAAAGCATTCAAAAATTTTCTATTCTTTTCACCCAAGGAATATTCTTTACACAAACCTTCCAAATCCTTTACAATATCATTGAACCAACAGTACATCTTGTCAATATTCTCATGAGGTTCCATTTTAAAGGATTCATAACCACAAGAGGTGACTTCTTTTGTTCTCTAATATCTTCATTTCCTTCATGGATTTCTTTAACAATTTATCCCATATCTCCTTGGACGATTTGTAACCTTTTACTTTAGAAAGTTCATTTGCATCCAAAGCATTATTCAAAATATTTATTGCTTTAGCATTTAAAGATAAATTTACTTTATATTGTGCATTTAATTCAAATCTAGTCTTAGGCCTTAATGTATGAGTATTTTCATCAAGAATATTGGCCTCAAAAGAACCTTCATAAATAGTATACCACAAATCAATGTCAATAGATTTAACAAAAATTTTCATTCTATCCCTCCAATAAACAAAATTAATTCCATTAAACATGGTAGGTCTGGAAATAGAATGGCCCTCTAAAAGCAAAGCATTATTGGTTGCCATGATCTTTACTCTAATGCAATTTAAGCAAAATAAAGAGACCAATGCATTGATACCAATTGTTGGCCCCAATAGCAACCTAAGAAGGGGGGGGTGAATTAGGTTGTTTCAGAAAGAAACATTTTTAATGTGCTTAATGAAAATGCATCAAATAATCACTTACAAGCACAAATGAATATAATAAATATTCAACACTTAAAGCTTAAAGAACAAATATAAAGATAGTGATAGAGAGTATGAAACCAAACTCCGAAACTTCTCAAGCTTGGAGTATTTCCACTAGTTGTGCCTCTTCGAAGAAGGAGAGGCAACAACCATCTTGTACACAAAGTAGGCTCACCGTTGCACCAATAAAGTCCCTCTAGTTGAGCCAAAGGGTTTTACTCACCAACCTCACTTTTGTACACTGTTATCCCTCCACTCTTACACTTGAAGATCACTTACTAGTCTACTCTTGCTCACACTAATTCCATCTAGTTGAGCCAGGAGAACTACACTACTCAAACCAATACAACACACAATATTTTAGCCTTTTTCTACCCAAATAGCTCTTTCCAGTGTTTGTATTGAATGTAGTAGTTATTCTCTCTATCTTTCTCAATTACGGGCAAGAATGTATTTATAATAGCCCAAAAATTGCTTCCAACGGCTATTTTGTGTTTCCTTATAAGAAACTAGCTGTTTGGTATTTCAGACGGCCGATGCTGTGAGCGTGCGTCCGAAAGAACTAGCCTTTGGACCTTCCGGACGTCCGATGCATGGCCTCTACGCTCGGTCTCTGAGAGTATTCGTCCGGATGTCCGAGGATGCATCCGAACCTGCGTCCGGTCCATGCAATATCTTCTGGAAGTATGATCGGACGCTATTCTTTGTCCGAGGCTTCAGGGCCTCTGTGTCGGGCGATTATCATCGTCTGAATTGTCTTCCATTCGGACAATCATCAACGTCCGTAGAGTTTTACTGGTCATTTTCTTGATTGTGTTCGGACAATCATTTTCGTCCGAAACTCTCAATTTTTCTGCACATTGTTTTCAAACTGTAAGTGCGATTTGGTCATCATCAAAACATGATTATCATAACTGGGGTTCAAAAATCTCCCCATTTTTTATGATAAAAAATCAATTGGACAATTCAAAAAACAAACCATAAAATATGAAGTACAAGACTAGAGAATTTGATCCATTATTTCTCCCCCTTTTGGCATCATCAAAACATAAGAAAAATAATGCAATTTAAGCTCTCCCTAAGTTTATTCTCCCCCTTGAAAGATGAATGTAATTCACTTGAGTACATAGGAGAATAAGTCAAGTTATGCGGAACAATTCTTCCCTTCGAGAATATGTATTCAATAAGATATGAGGGAATTCATGCAAAGAATTAGGATCAAAACAATTTTCGCTCATTCCTTACCAAAACGCATCATCAAAACAATGAAGCATGTGTGATGCAATTTCTTGGAAAGTAATCCATTTAAAAAGGGGAATGCTCCCCCTTTCTTTTGCAAGTAGTGATTTATTATAGACAAAAATTGGGGATACATATTTCCTAGCATTCTAAACAAATTCAATCACATAGTGTGAGTAACATTCAAGAGAACATAGTTCAACTTAATAAATGAAAGCACATTCTTAACACAAAATTTTAGATGTTACCAATTTCAATGTCATCTTAGCTCATATGTCTTGAGATTCCACACCCTCCATTGATAATCTACCTTGAATTCCTTGGTGCTTTCCCGAGCATACCTACAAGCAAAGCTAAGCAACAACTTTTGGTACCCAAACTTTCTTGGGTCCAATTGGGTTAGTAACATGCTTAATCAACCAAATAGAATTTATTCCTAATATTTCATTTCTTTTAACATAACAATTTTTCTTTATATGGGCATGTTGATGACAATAATTACAAATAATATTCTTAAATGAAAAAGAAGATTTAGATTTAACACAGCACAAATCATTTTTTCTAAAAGTGATAAAATTTTTGTTCAAAAACATATTTCTAGTTCTTTTCCTTTCAAAAACATTTTCTTTCTTCTTTCTCGAAATATTATCAAGATCATCTAATCTCTTCTAAAATGAAGCTTGTTCTTCCATGATCTTGGTTTTTCCATCAAATTTTCTCTTCAAAACATCATTTTCTTTTCTCAAAGAATTATTTTCCTGCACAAGTTTTGAGTTAGCACTGAATCAAAGAATTAACTTTTATTTTTAACTTTTTTTTCCTAGCATATGATTCTTTCAAACATTCATGCATTTTAAAAGTAAATGATTCAACATCATTATCATCGTTATCACATGAATCATCACAAGAATCACAACTAGAGGATACCTCATTATTGCCAAGTGCCACAAAAGCCATTTCAGCCTCCTCGTATTCATCTTCAACCTCTCCATCGGAATTGCAATCATCCCAAGTGATTTGGAAGTTGTTGAAGTGAGGCTTCCTTGTGTCTTTTGTTCTTTTTGATGAAGCTTTAAATGCTATGCTTCTTTTTCCCTTTGCCTCCTCCTCATCTTGTACCTTGTATTTCATCTTCAATTCAAAGAAGGTTAGAGAATTAGTCAAAGACTCAATAGGCATAGAATTTAAATTTTTAGACACTTCTCTAGCAATGGATTTAGGTTCCTATTCCTTAGGAAAAGCATTCAAAATTTTTCTATTCTATTCACCCAAGGAATATTCTTTACCAAAACCTTCCAAATCCTTTACAATATCATTGAACCAACAGTACATCTTGTCAATATTCTCATGAGGTTCCATTTTGAAGGATTCATATTTAGCCACAAGAAGTGACTTCTTTTGTTCTCTAATATCTTCATTTCCTTCAAGGATTTCTTTCAATTTATTCCATATCTCTTTAGATTATTTGTAACCTTTTACTTTAGAAAATTTATTTGCATCCAAAGCATTATTCAAAATATTTATTGCTTTAGCATTTAAAGATAAATTTACTTTATATTGTGCATTTAATTCAAATGTAGTCTTAGGCCTTAATCTATGAGTATTTGATCAAGAATATTGGCCTCAAAAGAACCTTCATAAATAATATACCACAAGTCAATGTCAATAGATTGAACAAAAATTTTCATTCTATCCCTCCAATAAACAAAATTAATTTCATTAAAAATGGGAGGTCTGTAAATAGAATGCCCCTCTAAAAGAAAAGAATTATTGGTTGCCATGATCTTTACTCGCTGTTAATGCAATTTAAGCAAAATAAAGAGACCAATACATTGATACCAATTGTTGGCCCCAAAAGTAACCTAAGAGGGGGGGGTGAATTAGGTTGTTTCAGAAAGAAACATTTTTAACGTGCTTAATGAAAATGCAATAAATAAACACTTAAGCACAAATGAATATAATAAATATTCAACAATTAAATCTTAAAGAACAAATATAAAGATAGTGATAGAGAGTATGAAACCAAACTCCCAAACTTCTCAAGTTTGGAGTATTTCCACTAGTAGTGCCTTTTCAAAGAAGGTGAGGCATTAACCATCTTGTACACAAAGTAGGCTCACCCTTGCACCAACTAAGTCCCTCTAGTTGAGTCAAAGGGTTTTACTCAACAACCTGACTTTTGTACACAGTTATCCCTCCACTCTTACACTTGAAGATCACTCACTAGTCTACTCTTGCACACGCTAATTCCCTCTAGTTGAGCCTAGATGACTACACTACTCAAACCTATACAACACACAATATCTATTTTAGCCTATTTCTTCCCAAATAGCTCTTAGAAGTGTTTGTATTGAATGCAGTAGTTCTTCTCTCTATCTTTCTCAATTAGGGACAAGAGGGTATTTATAGAATCCCAGAAATTGCTTCCAACGGCTATTTTGTGTTTCCTGAGAAACTAGCTGTTTTGTATTTCGGACGGCCGATGTTGTGAGTGTGTGTCCAAACGAACTAGCCGTTGGACCTTTCGGACGTCCGATGCATGGCCTCTGCATCCGATCTCTGAGAGTATTCGTTCGGACGTCCGAGGATGCGTCTGAACCTGCATCCGGTCCATGCAATGTCTTTTGGAAGTATGATCGGACACTATTCTTCCGAGGCTTCAGGTCCTTTGTGTCAGACGATTATCATCATCTGAATTGTCTTCCTTTCAGACAATCATCAACATTCCTACAGTTTTACTGGTTGTTTTCTTGATTGTGTTCGGACAATCATTTTCATCGGAAACTCCCAATTTTTTTGCACATTGTTTTCACTAATCTGTAAGTGCGATTTGGTCATCATCAAAACATGACTATCATAACTGGTGTTAAAAATTTCCCCATTTTTTATGATGACTAAGCAATTGGACAATTCAAAAAACAACCATAAAATATGAAGTATAAGACAAGAGAATTTGTCCATTATTTCTCCCCCTTTTGGCATCATCAAAACATAAGAAAAATAATGCAATTTAAGCTCCCCCTAGCTTTATTCTCTCCCTTGAAAGATGAATGTAGTTCACATGAGTACACGGAGAATAAGTCAAGTTATGCAAAACAATTCTTCCCTTCAAGAATATGTATTCAATAAGATATGAGGGAATTCATGCAAAGAATTAGGATCAAAATAATTTTTGCTCATTCCTTACCAAAATGCATCATCAAAACAATGAAGCATGTGTGATGCAATTTCTTGCAAAGTAATACATTTAAAAAGGAGAATGCTCCCCCTTTCTTTTGAAAGTAGTGATTTATTATAGAAAAAAATTGGGGATACATATTTGTGAGCCTAGCATTTTAAACAAATTCAATCACATAGATGAGTAACATTCAAGAGAACATAGTTCAACTTAATAAATGAAAGCACATTCTTAACACAAATTTTTAGATGTTACCAATTTCAATGTCATCTTAGCTCATATGCCTTGAACATCCTCCATTGATAATCTATCTTGAATTCCTTGGTGCTCTTCCGAATATACCTACATGCAAAGTTAAGCAACAGCTTTTGGTACCCAAACTTTCTTGGGTCCAATTGGGTTAGTAACATGCTTAATCACCCAAATAGAATTTATTCCTAATATTTCATTTCTTTTAACATAACAATTTTTCTTTATATGGCCATGTTGATGACAATAATTACAAATAATATTCTTATTTCCATAAAAAGAAGATTTAGAATTAATAGAGCACAAATCATTTTTTCTAAAGGTGATAAAATTTTTGTTCAAAAACATATTTCTAGTTCTTTTCTTTTCCAAAACATTTTCTTTCTTCTTTCTCGAAATATTATCAAGATCATCTAATCTCTTCACCTGGATAAGACTTAATTGAAGTGGAACGGGTGTTATTCCTTAGGTATCTCCCCTTGATGAAGTTACTCCACAATGACTCTCCTTTGAGGGATTTCCATCATAGCTTGATGCTAAATCCATTGACCACATCTGAGAGTGAGTTAATCCTTAGACCATTTGAAGTTATTGGCTGACAAATAGTGTCCCAAGAAATCCAATGATGCTTGCTTGGTCTTCCAACTCTCCCTAAAAAAATTAGCCAACTACCAGCCATGACTCCTAGAAGTTACTTTCTCATGCATTGGTTGAAATAGGGATTTCTTTTTTTTGGCTTTCTGAATTGGGCAACCCAAATATAATATTGGCAAAGATTTCTTTGCGAACCCTGTTATATTTTGTATCCCCCAAATTCGGCTTGTTGGAGCTTTTTTGGGTAAGTAAAAGGAGCTCTTAGCCTTGTTGAAGAGCTGTTCGGATGAAGCTTCAAATTGAGCAAAGAAATCCATGAAAGATCTAGGTTCTTTATGGATTGGACTTCGCCTTTTGTGAAGACCACAACATCATTTAAAAAAGCTAAATGGGATATGGTTGGATAATATTTGGGTAAGGAGAATTCCTTAACCTTGCCCAATTGGAATTGCATTTTTAACCTTGAGAAAAAACCTTCAGCATAATGATGAAAAGAAGGGGTGATAAAGGGTCACCTTGTCGGACTCCCCTTGATGATTTGAAGAATCCCTTTGGAGCTCCATCGATGAGAATAGAAAACCAGCAATCCTCTACTATATTCCTTATCAAAGAAATCCATGATTATGCAAAGTCAAATGATCTCATGACAACATAGAGAAATGGCCATGAGAGCCTATTAAATGTCTTAGTAAGGTCAAGCTTGATAAGCATGTTTCCTCTTTGTGTTTTCCTATAATAAAGTCCATCATCTCCTGTACAAGTAAAATATTATCTGCAATTTCCCTCCCACGCACATGTGCCACCTGTTTGGGAGAAATTATTGTTGGCAATCCGACTTTAATAAGAGAAAGTCTATTAGGAATTAATGCAATGATTGTGCTTGTGAAAGCTCTTGGCAAGTTTAATTCCTCAAAGAATTCTTTATCGGCCAAAAAGAGATCTTGTCGGATGTTATCCCAACAAGTGGTGAAGAACACCCCATTAAATCTAGTAGTTCCCTGAGCACCATTCAGATTAAGAGAGAATACCGCGTCCTTTAATTCTGGCAAAGAAAGTTCAGCTAGTAGCTTTTGATTATTCTCTCTTGTGATTGACTCTGTGATGTTTTCCAACAACTCATGGTCAACCATTAAGGAAGCATCCTCTGTCAAAAGATTTTGGAAATAAGCAACACCTTTATTTTCAATTCTTTGCAAGTCATCCGTCCAGGAACCGTCCACCTTTATTTTTGAGTAGCTCAACTTTTGCCTCTTGGCCATAAGAGAAGAATGAAAGAATTTAGAGTCTTTTGCCTCTAGAATGTTTCCTTCTCTGCAAGGCATTTGGTATGGATTGCTAGTGAATCTTGAGCCAAATCTAGCCTTGAGTATTAAAAGCAACCATTTCTAAACTATAAATTGGAAAGAGTTAAACAAAAAATTTAAATATTTTTGGATTTTTGATTGAAATTAAGAAAACCCACTAAGAATTAACTAGGAATTAAAGCAAGAAATTGAAAATTCTAACTAAAAATGCAAGAAATTAACAAGAACCCTAATTTTCCTAAGAAACCCTAATTTACAAGTAAAGAAATTCTTACTAAATTGGACACGAAAGCAAATAAAAATTATATCTACGTGAACCTTGCGATTAACCCACTACAATTATCTAATCAAAATTTGAACTTGACAAGAAATTAAAAGAAGATCTAAGATAAAAGTAAAGGGAAATTTCTATTAGAGAAGTAAACGTGGAGTTCAAGCTATCCTAAACTATCTAAAAACTAACTAAAACTATCTACTCCTTTTTCATACTAATTTTTAAGTAGCTTAAATAGTCTAATATTACAGTAGGCAAAAAAATCAGGAGAACCAAGTCTTACTGGCTGAAAGTTTACAAAATTGCCCTTACAACTTACCTTTCAGCGAGTCGAGATCGCGGTCTGGAACATTTGAGACCGCGATCTTGACTCTAATACAGTAGAACAATTTCCCGAGTCGAGATCGCGGTCTGGAACAGTCGAGACCGCGATCTCGACTCTCTTCCCAATATTCTTCATTTCATCCATTTTTGCAATCTGGTCCCTTGAGCTTTATTCCTTTCAGCTTCTAACCTTAAAATTTTTACCTGCATAATATTAAGACCATTAAGAACTTAATTAAACTAAAAATTTAACACAAACTTGTCATAATTAATTCAAGAACGAGAATACAAATACATATGAAAGAAATTAACTAAAATCCTCAATTACTTATCCAATTTCGGAATCTAAACTATCAAAATGCTATAATTTAGAGAAAAATAATCTAGTTTACTAGAGCTATCACACCCCCAAACTTAGCATTTTGCTAGTCCCGAGTAACATTAAACAAAACACACGAATTTGAATGTCCCGAAATTTCTTCTACTTCATTTAACTCATTCCTTTCCAAAAGATAGTTCATCAACCACATAATATAAGTGATTTGATAAGAAACAACATTTCAAATAAATTTTCCTAAAATTTCAGCACTTCTTTTTGAAAAATAGTATTGCCAAATTTATGAATTCTTTATGTTGCAAATGAATTACTCACTCACACAAATTCTTGAAATGAATCAATTATACACTTCAATCACAAAGCATTGAACTTCAAAATTTGTCATCATTGAGTACCTAATTGATCTTCCATCCATTAATCATCAAGTGGCAACATAATGTATAAAATTACCATTTCCAACATAAAAAGATAAACACCCCCAAACTTGTCTCTTTTATTCTAATTGATGAATAAATCATCCTTCCACTCACCCAAAATTAAACATCAAGCCATAACCACAAATAATAGAAACTACTTAAACTATGTCCTACTTTTAAGCCTAGAATTAAAATTGAGTAAAAATGTCAAGCCCCAGCAACCATGCCATGCATCTCACCATTCAAGCTTAAAAAAAATTCAGCATTCAATTCCATTCGTCAACTGTGCAAAGATGGCATCAGCTTAGGACCCTTAGTCACTCTACTTTTCTTAAGCAATAACGAAACATCACAAAGTGTCAACATGAGAATGCAAAAGAAGTTTCATCTATAAAGCATCAAAATGTATCAACTTGGCATCAGCTTAAGGCCATTAGCCAACTAAAGAAAAACTAAAATACCTTAATTCCAAAAACTGAAAATAAAACAAACATAATCCGAAGTAAACAAAAGTTACGATGTCCAATAAAAACAAAGAGAATTATCATCATCCATCAAATTGATCCAATGATCAAGGTTGGTCTTCATCCATGCTCAAACAAATGGTGGCTTCATTTCTTCATTCCATCACTTCTTGACCTTCCTCAGCATCACTAGGTTGGGCCTCTTCATGATCACCATCCATGTCCCCTCCAATCGCACCCACGTGGCTAGATCCCTGAACATGATGTGTGGTAGCCACCGGTGGTGTGTAGTACTACTGCCCACGAGGTGGACCAACGTGCCATGCCGGAGGTGATGGTGGCTGGACCCAAGTGCCTAATGAAGTAACCTTTAAAGCTTCTCCAATAATGGTCAAGTTGTTGTGCATCACCATTTGACTGTATGACCAGTACCCTTGTAGATCGTTCCTTTCTTCTTCACTTACCGAAGCATTAAATACTAAACCTGGGGGTATCGGAATCATTCAAGTTCTCTGAGGTGGTGAAGGCTGTGGCTATGGCTGGGCAGGGTACTCTTCCTAGTGGTGCTTTTCATATTCTCTCACCATCCTATAGACATATTCCCGATTGATCCTTCCTCTAGGATGTGTCAATGATTTCAATTGACCAATCGAGCAACCCGCTATGGTGCAAAGATGGTGAATTAGACTAGGGGGCATAAAATATGGGTCGTCCCAACCTATCACTCTCTAAAAACCCCTGTCTAATAAAGTGACCAACATTCACGTGGCATCATACTGATCACCGGGATCCCAGTCATGATGGCATAGACTAAGAGTACCTTGTCCCTTTGGATAAAGCTCACAGCATTGGACCCCCAAATACGGCTACTGATGAAATAAAACCATAACTTAGCCAGTAATGAGAGTCCTTGACGAGCAAATTTTAATTTAGTGGTAGACGAAGTACTCTTAATCCCTGAGTGTTAAAACTCTCCCAATGCCTTGACCTAATTTGTTCTACTATCGCTCTCCTAGCATATTCATATAATCCCCAATCCATGGTTAGGTCAAAATTCCTCTCTCTAATCACCTCGTGCTTCTCGTTATTCTTGAATAATTGCTGAGCCCTATCACTCGAGAATTGAGGTTCAATTTGCTCACCACCCTCAAATGGTTGTTCCGAACCCCCTTCTCCGCTCGTACCTTTTTCAGATTTCCTTTTTCTAGAACTAGTCCTTCTCTCTCTCATTCTAACTCTTCTCTCAACACTGCCATATACCCATCTCGTCATTTTATTTATGCAAATGACAGAATCCAATCACCAATTTAAAAAAAAAAAAAATCAAACCTTTATTCAAGAATCAACACCACAAAATCACAATTACAAATTCCCAAAAATTTTCTGAATAATTAAGTTCAACTCAATTCACAAATCAAACCAAGAATTCCAACAGTTGGACAATTCAAAATAACAATTCTTCAAAAACAAATTAGCACCAATTACTTGTCCACGATTAAATACCACAAATTTTCCACAATTTAATCCACAAAATTCCACAATTGCCTTCAAAAATTGCCAATTACAAATAATATTCCAAGGAAGGATATTACCCGTTCTTTTTTGGATTCAAAATTTTCCAAGAATTTCTTGTGTGTCAATCCCCCTTGAAGCCAAATTTCTTCCAAAAATCTTCGAAAAGATGGATGCTTTGATGTTCCTAGAGAAAAACAAGATGATATTAGTGGTGGGTGTGGAGTTTGAAGTGATTTTTGGTGAAGATGAGGGAAGAATTTGAGGATTTGGGGTTAGGGCTTGCGGAACATCTGAGAGAAGATGAAAAGGAAAAATTTGTGATAAGAAAAGAAAAGATCGAAGCTTTAAAAAAATTCTGGCAGTCGAGACCGTGGTCTCAGTTTTGAAACTGCGATCTGGCTTGATGTCAAGATCGCAGTCTAAGATTTGAGACCATGATCTCAACTCAGTGCAAAAATAGAGACAGAAGTTTGGAGTTGAGACCGCGATCTCGAATTTGAGATCGCGGTCTCGACCAAATGACGTTTCTGCCCTCCAGAAGTTTGAGGTTGAGACTGCTATCTCAAATTTTGAGATCGCGGTCTCAAGCTCAATTTTTGCAAAGTGAATTTTTACACTTAGCCGAAATTGCTTCACTCTTGACCTCTTTTCTCCATTTGCAAGGGTAACCTACAAACAAAAAATTCACTAGTTAGGATGACAATTGTCACTCATTCTTTAGCACCATTTATTCAACTCAAAAATTACACTCATTTTTTTTTTTTTTAAAAAACAAAAATTCTAACCTAATTCAAACCATCAGGTCCATTTACTCAAAATCAAGCCAATTAAAAATCACACCAAAAGAAAGCAATAACAACTAAATTAAAGACTTGGGTTGCCTCCCAAGAAGCGCTCTTTTATAGTCACTAGCTTGATTATGGCATGGACTTCATTCCAAGTAATTGAGGATGATTGATCTTCCTCTCCCTTTTGGTTTCCATGGAAAAAGTTTGATCCCCTTTTTCTTCATGATTAAAGCTTGATTTTCTTGTTTTCCATGCACAAGTCCTTTCTTCCTAACCTTAGCCATCGCTAGTGCCCCAATTAACAGCTCCAATTGTTTCTCAAACCATTTTCTTTTCTTCTTGTGCCATCTCAATTTCTTGGCATCACCATTTTGCTTATTCTTTGCAAAACTCTCTTCATCCTTCATCAACACACATCCCTTATCGGGTGGTTTTTCTTTCAATTCATTTCTCGGATTTTCCTTTATTTCCAACACTTGCTTGAGCGAATTGCCTTGGCTCACTTCTTTTTGTCCTTCATTTTCTTGACCTAGCAAGGATAGAATTAAGAGATTGGTTCACATTTCTCTTCAACAATGGGAAAATTTTCATTATATTCAAACACATCAAATTCAATTGATTCATTTTCAACTCGTAAGATCAATTTCCCTTTGTGCATATCAATTAATGCATGAGCGGTCAACAAGAAAGGCCTCCCTAGAATCAATGGAATCTCACTCTCATCACCCGTATCTAGTACAAAGAAATCAACAGAAAATACCAACTTTTTAACTTGTACAAGCACATCTTCCAACAAGCTATATGGTTTCCTCTCGGATAAATCCGCCAATTGGAGTGTGATATTAGTTGGCTTGACATTGTTGATCCCTACCTTGTCATAGATGGCCTTTGGCATGATATTTATTCTTGCCCCCAAATCACAAAGCGATCGATGCCACGTTTTTCCTCCAACATTCACCGGTATCATAAAACTACAAGGATCTTTAAGTTTAGGAGGCAAACGCCTTTGAACAATGGCACTAAATTAAGGGCATCAAGGCATACTTTCTCATCATCATCCCACTTTCGTTTCCTTGCCAAAATATCCTTCATGAAACGAGTATAGTTGGGCATCTTGGTGAGGACATCAATCAAAGAAATGTTGACATTAATCTTTTTCAACATATCCAAGAAACGGCTGAATTGCTTCTCTTTTTCCTCCTTTCTTGGATCAATGAGTCTTTGAGGGTAGGGCACTTTTATTGATGGATCTATCTTCAAAGGTTCCTCCACATGCTTCTTCTTGGATACCTTGATCTCATTCTTTTGTTCCTTCTTGACTCCATCATCAACCACTTCCCTTTCATTCTCAACTACCTTGGACTTTTGTTCCTTGCTTCCTTCCTCCACCTTTTTCTTCTCCTTAGATTCAACCAATTCTTTTCCACTCCTTAGGGTTATAGCATTGCATTGCTCCTTGGGGTTTGGAATAGTATCACTTGGAAATGCCCCAATAGCTTTGTCATTATTCAACCTTGCCCATTGCCCCAGGAAGTTGAATCTCCAAATTTCTTGTCAAAGCCTCCAAATTCTCATAATCTCTTTTATACTCTTCCGCTTTCCTATCCAATTCTCTTCTCAAATACTCGGCTTCTCTTTTCCAACCTTCTTCACCCAAATTCTCTCTAGGAGCATATTGATTGTGATACATGGGTTGGGAAGAATTTGCATAATGGAAAGAGGTCTTTGTTGTTGGTTTTGAAATGAAGGATTGGGGAAATTTTCATATGAGTTGGGTTGGACATCTCTTTGATGTGGCGGTTGATAAGGTCTAGATGAGGAATTTGGGGCTTGAGTGTGTTGGGCATTTTGAGGTGGGGAATTTGGTTGGTAAGGAGGATTGGATTGGTTGTTGGTGTTACTCCATGAGAAATTTGGGTGATTCCTCCAAGAAGGATTGTAAGTGTTCTCATAAGCTCCGGATTGGTTCCTTGGAAATGAAGATTGATTAGCCATATAATTGATTTGCTCATTAGCTCCATATGGCATCTCACAGAATTCCCATTGGCATGGCCACCTCCACAAAAATCACATGTCATGCTTGGTTGAGTTAGAGAAGAAGTCATAGCTTTTACACTACTAGGTTTCCCTAGATTCTCCAACGCTTTTGCCATGTTGTTCATCACACTCATGAACATGTTTTGTTGAGCCAAAAGGGAATCTTTCATGTTTAGATTCAACGCTCCACTACTTGCATTGGCTTGATTAGCTTGGTGTTGAACCACCGGTGGAGTTATCGGTCCATGATGGTAGTGATTGTATGCCATCCTATTCAACAACTCTTGAGCTTCTTCCAGAGTCTTATATGAGATAGAGCCATCGACGAAGATATCTACAATGGATTTCATCTTTTGAAGCAAACCATTATAAAAGGTTTGGACTTGAAGCCACAAAGGAATAGCGTGATGCGGGCATTTTCTTAGCAACTCTTTGAATCTTTCCCAAGCTTTCCCTAGGCTTTCACCAACATCTTGTTCGAATGATGTAATCTCATTCCTTTTAAAATCAAGCCAGCTGAATTTAGCGGTTCTTGCGGGAGGAAAGTACTTCGCCAAGAACTCTTGAGCAAGTTGGTTCCAAGTGGTGAATGTTCCTTGAGCGTGGGATTACAACCATGACTTTGCCCTATCACGAAGAGAAAAAGAAAACACCGTCATTCGCACACAATCCGAATGTACTCAATTAAACTTAAATGTGTCCAAGACTTCTTCAAAATTCATGAGGTGTGTGTAGGGTTCCTCATTTGGTCCACCTCCAAACATGGGATGGGTTTGGAGCATTTGGATTAGGGCGGGCTTGATTTCGAAATTGTTGGCTTGCACGGGCATCCGTGTAATGCTTGATCGCCTGATCAAAATTTGGTAAAGCATACTCCCTCAATGGCCTTCCATTCCCATTCATGCCATTTCCATTCCTATAGCCACCCATTCCATTATTTCCAACTACCTCTTCTTCTTCGTTTTCCATGTTCACATTCCCTTGATGAGCATTAGCATTTGCCATTTCTATCCTTTCTTGCTCCTTGTTGTACCCTTCTCAACGTTCGCATTTCTCTTAGCTCTTTCTCCTGTTCCTTGTCTAAGCAAATGAATGGCTCCTGAGCACCTCTTACCATGCATTACACAAACCAAAGTAGTCAATTGAAATGCCAAGTCAATTCCACAAGACAACCAATCAAACTCAAAATTAAACAAAAATAACAACTAAATTAAACTAATCTAAAGTGCTTAATCTACACGACCCGTAAAGTGCTTGATATTGCCCAAACAAAATGAAGACAATCCCCAGCAACGGCGCCAAAAAATTGATGCCTTTTACACACCTAGTTATAATTTAATGAAACACCTAAATCCTACTACTAGCTAGATGGCATCCCACAAGTATACGGTTGTCAACTAGTAGAAAAGGGAAATAGGGATCGTTCCCCCGAGGATTGTCGATAGCAATTACCAAAATTTATGGGTGCTTGTGTAGTTAAGCAAAATCAAGCGATGAGTGATAGAACTATTCTAAAAAAAAATACCATATAAATCTATCTTGATTCTAACATAAATTAACCAAATTAAGACTAAAATTAAAAACAAGCAAATCACCCAACTAAATGGACTACAAAAGAAAAGCCTTGAGTATTAAAAGCAACCATTTCTAAACTATAAATTGGAAAGAGTTAAACTAGAAATCTAAATATTTTTGGATTTTTTATTGAAATTAAGGAAGCCCACTAAGAATTAACTAGGAATTAAAGCAAGAAATTGAAAATTCTAACTAGAAATGCAAGAAATTAACAAGAACCCTAGATTTTCCTAAGAAATCCTAATTTGCAAGTAAAGAAATTCTTACTAAATTGGACAAGAAAGAAATAAAAATTATATCTACGTGAATGATTAACCCACTACAATTATCTAATCAAAATTTGACTTGACAAGAAATTAAAAGAAGATCTAGGATAAAATTAGATCTTAAAGAGAAATTTCTATTAGAGAAGTAAACTTGGAGTTCAAGCTACCCTAAACTATCTAAAAACTGTCTCTAAAACACATCTAGATGTCATCTACTCCTTTTTCTTACTAATTTTTAAGTAGCTTAAATAGTCTAATATTATAGGCACAAAAAATCAGGAGTTACTGGCTGAAAGTTAACAAAATTGCCCTTACAACTTAACAAGCGGATGAGATCAAGGTCTGGAACATTTGAGACCGCGATCTCGAATCTAATATATTAGATCAATTTCCAGAGTCGAGATCGCGGTCTGGAACAGTAGAGACCGCGATCTCGACTCTCCTTATAGCATAAACAAGATTTCATCCATTTTTTGCAATCTGGTCCATTGAGCTTTGTTTCTTCCAGCTTCTAATCTTTAATTTTTAACCTGCATAATATTAACACCATTAAGCACTTAATTAAACTAAAAATTTAACAAAACTTATCATAATTAATTCAAGAACGAAAAGACAAATACATATGAAAGAAATTAACTAAAATCCTCAATTACTTATCCAATTTCGAAATTTAAACTATCAAAATGCTATAATTTAGAGGAAAATAACTCTAGTTTACTACTAGAGTTATTAGGAGACTAGCCTGAATGTCCACTTCCACGTATACTTTAGCTGTGTTAGGACAGGTAAAATGTTCAGTAGCCATGTCTAGTTTGAGGGGAGTGCCAACCGCTTGGGCAAGGCTAAAAATTGAGTGAATATTGAAGAAAACGGCAGGTAATCCTTTAGGGCAATCCAATAAGGCACAATTGAAGGCTTAATGTCTGGGGTACAAAGTGGGTGCCATTTGAGGACAAGCATGTAGAACCCACTGATAAACTAAGTGTTTTTGAGCCAGCAGCAAAGATAATCCTCCTCCAAGAAAAATTGGATGAGTACATGCCTAAGATCAAGAAATCCCACCATGAAATTGCCTTTAAAACCAATGGTGTGAAAGCTCTTCCTTACTGTCTCCATGTTTGGTGTGCCTCTAGGGAAATTTCCTACTAGAGTGAAGTGAAACAGTTCAGCCAGTTTTTGTACTTCTTCTTCAGAGAAAAAGATGGCTGTCTCTTCCTTATTGTAACTTATTCTTCAAGGGATGATCCGGCTGTGGAGTTTGTGTTTACTGTGGTTGTTTACCAAGGAGAACTTGCACAAAAGATCTTCTTTGGTTGAAGGGCCTCTTGCTCGGCCATGCCGAGGTTTAGCCAAGAACAGAGTTTTTTTTTAGTTTTTTTTCTTGCAGCAATTCCTACATGAGAACACATATTTGAAAGTAAAGGTTTAACTATGTATTCTCATGTTCGAATTGCTGCTTGAAAAACCTGATAGCCTCAAACTCAATCCTGTTAAGATCATCAGTCTATAGCACATCAACCTTGATTTTAGAGATAGCCATTCTTTGTTTCTCGGCAATCAATTTGGAGTGAAAGAAGATTTAATTATGCTCCCTTCTTTCAATAATTTAATACTAGATCTTTGCTGCAAATAAGCTTCTTCATCTGATAAACACTTTAGTAAGTGAGCCTTAGTTTGAGCCAATTCCACCTTTACATCCAATGAGGAACTTTTCTACAAACTATCTTCTTTAACTTCTATGCTAACCAACTTCTCGCATTTTCCAAGTTGGAGAAAAATTACCAAAAGAATTAAAAATCTAGTCCTTAAGAATCGCTTTAATCTTTTAAGTTTGGCTGCCAACCTGAATAAAGGGTCACTAGAACACTGTAAGTTCCAATTATCCTTCACCTAGCTCAGAAATTGGGGATGACCAATCCACATGTTTAAGAATCTAAAAGGCTTTGGACTATTGAAGATAAAATTAGAGAATGAAAGCCATAATAGAGAATTGAGAAAGAACAAGCATTATTCTAGAACAACCATTTCTTTCCATTACGGTTAGAGTGGAAACCATGAAACCTTAATTTGTAAGCAATTGAAAATACTTTGCTCTTATCAACCAAGGTTATAGAAGACAAAGAATTTTGATATTGTGAGCTTAAACCAACTATTTTGTCCTGGGAATTGAAGCTTTATTGCCTATTCCTTGAATAAATCGAATAAGGCACTATTCATTATAAATGTGATGAAGGAAGATGGGCAGGAGTCTTACCAAGTCTTTTTGTTGACATTCTGTGACTTTGATGAAGGACTTTCAATCATCTATGTTTACTTCCATGTCTTGTTGGGGTTTTGAATCTTGCAGAGGTATCTTTCTTTTTTTCAGACAATGTCTTTATTCTTTCTCCAATCTTTTGCTGATTTCTCTTAGTTTTTCCTGGTTTAACACACCAGTGTCCATAAGAGACTCCAACTCAAAAAGATAAGTGGAATAATCCACCATTTCTCTAACTTGTTCAACATTCAAGTCCTCTCTCACTTTCACATTGGAAACAGTCATTTTATATAGCATATTATCCAAGAGGACTTTGTCAGCAAGTTCAAGATTTGAAATCGATACATTCCGACTAGCATTATTTGGGTAAGGAGCATTTGAATTTGAATTAGGGTTTGAATCAGTCAGCTGAACTATTGGATTGCTCAAAATATGCTCTACCTCAAAGGGAGTTTGAACCTTTTTTTACACTTTTTTCGGATTTTTATTGGGTTGGTCAACTCCATTGATGGAGTCTCTACTGAAGAAACCTCTACACCATCCCTCTCAATGCTTGAAGTTCTTGGCAATGATGCTATTCCCTCATTTTTAACTTGATGAGACTCTGGATTAGGGTTTTTTTTGGATAAATTCTCTTGATTACCACTTGCTTCCCCTTGCTACAGGAGGACATTTGCTTGCCTTTATTTTGAACTATCACCTTTTTACATTTTTCCAGGGCCTCTTTTTGTTGAATATTTTTCTCCACCATTCTTGCTTCAACTAGAATTTTTTTTGCTTTGGTTGCACTCTCACTAGCAAAACGATCAACGTCTACATGTCCTTGCTTATTATACAGATTACAATAGGTTGGCAAATTCTCATAGGTTACTGGTTTCCATTAGACTTCATTATTAACACCCACCCAAACTTGTTTAGGAAGTTTAGCCTTCAAATCCACCTCCACGCACACCTTTGCATGGCTTGGACTAGATAAAGTTGCAGTAGCAACATCCATCTTCAATGGGTGTACCCACCAGTTATGCTACTGAGTACAAAGAATCTTTTTGGAAATTACAATAAGGTAAATTTTAAAAATAAAGAAGATCGATGGATTAAGGAAATATTTTTAATGGAAGACAAAGGATTTATGCTATTGTAATTTTTCTCCTCCTTTTATCCTCCTTCTCTCTACAACTCTTTCACTCTAACTCAAATTCCAAGCTTGCAACTCCACCATGGCTGCATTGAACACTTTTCTTTGTTGAGGCTCTTATGGGAAAACAAAGATCCACTAAGCATGATCTTTCAGATCAACCGTTGAAGAAGCTCCAAACCTTCAAGGGGGAACTGGCTATTTCCTTTACTGAAGAAGAAGTTCAAAAGTTGGCAGCTCCATTCCGTTATACACTGGTGGGCAGCTTTCCACGAGGCAAGCCTAACTTGGAAACAGTGAGAAAGAACTTTCAAACAATTGGCTTCAAGGGAAACTACACAATTGGTTTTCTCGACTGTAAGCACATTCTTATTCAGTTTTTCTTGGAGGAGGATTATTTGCGCTACTGGCTCACTAAGCATGATCTTCCGGATCAACCGCTGAAGAAGCTCCAAACCTTCAAGGGGGAACTGGCTATTTTCTTTACTAAAGAAGAAGTTCAAAAGTTGGCAGCTCCATTCCGTTATACACTGGTGGGCAGCTTTCCACGAGGCAAGCCTAACATGGAAACGGTGAGAAAGAACTTTCAAACAATTGGCTTCAAGGGAAAACTACACAATTGGTTTTCTCGACTGTAAGCACATTCTTATTCAGTTTTTCTTGGAGGAGGATTATTTACGCTACTGGCTCAAGAATGTGTGGTTCATTAATGGCCATTACACGCGTGTTCTAAAGTGGCATCATCTTTTTACATCGGACAAAGAGCCCTTGATTGTCCCTATGTGGATCACTTTTGAAGGTCTTCCAGCTGTCTTTTTCACTAAAGATGTAGTTTTTAGCCTTGCACAAGCTTTTGGAACTCCATTAAAACATGACTTGGCCATGAAATTCAAGTTCTCACACCCCAACACCACCAAAGTTTGCGTAGAAGTGGACCTTTTAGCAACTCTCCCAACTCGACCATGGTTAGGGGTAAGAGAAGGCAATCGATCACATATGAGAATCTCCCTATTCCACCAAATGCAACAAGATTGGCCATCACATGGATGATTGCAGAATGGGAGCCCCGAAGACAACAAAACAGCAAGATCAAGCCTCGACCAAAGGGACTGCTCACTCCACGAAGAAATCTTCATCTCAATGGCAAATTAAACAGAATGCAGCTGGCCCTCTGGGGATTTCCAAGAAGCATCATCCAGAGCCCATCATTGTCCAATCCATGGAAGAGACACAACACCTTGGCCAAGCTAATGTAGAGATTTTGACAAAAAATGTAGAGGTAGACATCAATCAGGTGGAGGAGCCACCAACTTCTCAGCCCCTCAATGCAGTTACAACACCCCCAACAAACCAGGAGATTCAAATTTCAAATTCCATGGCTGGTGGGGCAGTTGCAATTCCAATCCAACAAACCAAAAAAGTCAAAATCCTAATCCCTTCGAAAGTAGGTTGACAAATTCAAACTTGATAGAAACAAACTTGGAGCTAGCACATTCAAATCAAACTAATTTGACTCATTCAAATGAGCAAGCGAATCCCCCAAGTGAGCCTCAAAACAAGCCAACTCAAGCTTCTACCAAAGATGACTTAGCCCTTGCAAATGTCCGAATAATGGAGCAACTTCCCTTCTACTTTTTAGACAATGACTCCCCAACTGTAGCAGCTCTCTGCTACAAAAACTTGAGAAACTGGGTGAACAATCAGGAAATAGGTTTACCCCAAAGAAAAAGATCAGAAGGAAAAGAACTACAACATGCCTCGAATGAGAATGAGGCTGTCCAAGCCGTCTTCTTCGCCCCAATTAATATGGATTGTTTCATAGTGTGGAACATACGGGGGATAATTCGAAGAATAAAGTTGTTGATGAAGGAACACAAAATAAAAATCCTTTCTTTGTTAGAACCTATGGCAGACAAAAGAAATGATCCTTTTCTTTGCTCATAGATTTGGGTTTGACAGCTACATGTCCAACCCTAATGGAAAGATTTGGCTACTCTGGAGTAAAGTTTTTGTCGTCTCAACATTGGCAAACTCGAACCAGCTCATGCATGTTTCCATTTCTTCTAGCCTACTTTAAAATGATGTACTCGCCACTCTTATTTATGCCAAGAGCACTAAATACGAGAGGAGAAGCCTGTGGCAAGAGCTCCGTACTATGCAATCCTCTAACCCGTGGCTGGTGGGGGTGACTTCAATGTAATCTCCACATCAGATGAGTACAAAGGTTCTTCATCCTTTGACCTCGAAGCCTTAAAGGACTTCAACGATTCCCTCCTTGACTACAGACTGATGAACATTGCATATCAAGGGTGCAAATTCACTTAGAGAGGTAACAGGTTTGGTAAACTAGTATGGAAGAGACTTGACAGATATGTTTGAAATCACGCATTCATTTTGGCCTTCCAACAAATAATGGTGGAACATTAATGTGCCTAAAACATGTTCAGGCCACTCTCCGCTACTCCTCAAAACCTCAAATGGAGTGTGTCACGGCCAAAACAGTTCAGGTTTCTAAATGCAAGGACTACCCACCCTAACAGTTCAGATTGTTCGAGTTGCCTGTTGGAATTTTTGCCTCAAAGCTCAAAGGATTAAAGGCAGAATTATGAAATTGGAGTCACACCATCTTCGGTAACATTTTTGACAAGTTGTGAACACCGAGCAACATGTGAAACAGTGTGAAAATACCTGCTTGCTCCAACCGATTCTGCCCAACCAAATTGCACTCGCCCATGCACAAGCTCTGTATGTCAAATGCCTTGCTGAAGAAGAAAGTTTTTGGAGGCAAAAATTGGGTATTAAATGTCTCAAAGAAGGAGACCAAAACTCAAGATTCTTCCACTCCTCACTCCTTACTAAGAGAAACAAACTGTGCATTTCGAAGATAAAGGTGAGTTGGACATGGACTGAAGATAGGCAACTCATTGAAGATGAGGTCTGTGTAAGCTACTTCAATGATCTCTTAATAGCTACAAACAGCTTGGATATTAATCAAGCCCTCTCGAACACCATCACACAAGCACGCAAGAGGACAATGATACACTGCTTGCAAAGTCGTCCATGAACGAGCTTAAAGAGGCAACATTCGGCCTAAACCCACATAGAGCTGCTAGAATTGATGGCTTTAATGGAGGTTTCTTCATAACCTACTGGGATATCATGCAAAATGACCTTCACAATGTTATGAAGGCTTTTTTGAAAGGAGAGGCGCTTCCCAGAGCTTTTACAAGCACTCTTATAGCTTTGATCCCAAAATCTGTTAACCCCTCCTATTTTAATGATTTTAGGCCCATTAGTCTTTGTACATTTTTCAATAAAATTTGTACAAAAATATTGGCTAACAGATTATCTTTAGTGCTGCCCAAAATTATCTCTCAGGAGCAGCTGACTTATGTACAAGGTAGAGACATCCCCGACAACGTATTTCTTGTCCAGCAACTTATCTCTGAGTTCATAAACAGGAAAACTAAATGAGGCAATATCATTTTCAAGCTCAACATAGCCAAGGCTTTTGACCGTCTCTCCTGCCCTTTTATTTACGCCATTACGAGGAAGCTTGGCTTCAATGAAAATTGGAATGCTATCTTGAAGAACGTGCTAGAAAATTTCTGGTTCTCCATTCTTATTAATGGCTCCCCGAAAGGTTTATTCAAGTCCACAAGAGGTGTTCGCCAAGGAGACCCCCTGTCACCTCTCTTTTTCATAATCACAATGGAGACCTTTGCACGAGGGCTAAACCTCAATACCATGCAGGGAAAATATCATATTATTCACTGCCTAAGAAATGTCCACCAATCACTCATCTTGCATTTGTGGATGATATAGTCATCTTCACAAAAGGAGAGGTCAAGTCAATCAAAAATCTCATAGCATTCCTCACCCAGTTTGAAGCTTCTTCCAGGCAGCTGATCAACAAGTCCAAAAGCTCATTCCTTATGCCCAAAAGTGCTCTTCACTATCTAGGGTAAGGATGATCCAATTCAGAATACGCTTCATGAAACGACCCCTTTCTTTTATGTATCTCGATTGTGCTATTCAAAAAGCGAAGAAAAGAAGATCTCTTTTCCAGCCAGTGCTTGAGAAAATTACCTCTAGAATTGCTGGGTGGCAAACAACATTCCTCTCTCCTGGATGTAAGTTAATCTTGATTAAGCACGTTCTTAATAGCATTCCAATATACCTCTTCACGGTGCTTCAACCTCCGAAAGCTGTTATCAAGGATTGGAGAGGCATTTTGCAAACTTTTTTAGGGGCAACTCAGACTCAGAAAGAAAACACCATTGGGTATCATGGAAGGCAATATGTAGGCCAACTGCTGCAAATGGACTTGGAATCACTTCCCTCTCGGACTTGACTATGGTGGAAGTTCCAAAAAGGTAGATCCCTGTGTTGCACATTCTACCATGCAAGATATTGTCCCATCCATGCTTAATACAAGAGGGGCACGGAGATTTGTACATATGGAAATGCATGCTTAAAAGTCACTAGGATGCGGAAAGAGGCTTTCTATTCTTAATATGGAATGGACAATCTTCCTTTTGGTTTGATCCTTTGCTGTCTCAAGGACCCTTAGTCCACAAAGTTGGCCAAGTGTTTGAGCCAAGCCTTACTATGCTCAATTGGGGAACACAAATGGCTGGAATCTCTCTCAACATTAAGTGAGGATTATTCAACTCATGAGCAAGAAAAACTAAGGTAACTTCTTCATGGGAGAACCCTCCAAATGTCTAATGAGTTGGATGAGCTAGTGTGGACTCCCTCAACAAATGGCAGATTTTCAGTCTTGTCCACCCTTCCTTCTCAAGTGTCCATGCTCTCACGAAAAATAATTTGGGATGACAGACTACAAGTCAAGATTTTTATCTTTATATGGCGCCCACTAAATAGAAAACTCCCACTTGACAACATTATAACCATCTTTGGAGTTTCTTTGGCTTCAAAACCCCATTTTGTAATAATCAAGGGAACATTGGATTACTTTTTTGTAGGATGCGAATGCACCATCCAAGTTTGGTCTTACTTTAAATCATGGCTTGAAGTGCTATTCCCCCTAGCCTCTACTACATTAGAAAAACTAAACTCTTGGTGGTGGTATGACTCTCCTTCGGCAACTCTAGAAGCTGTTCTTAAACTTACACCGTGCTTGGTATGCTGGTTTGTATGGAAAGCACAAAATATGGCAATCTTTGAAGGCATTTTCATCACACCTCAGCACACTGTCATAAACATATGGTCCTACTCGTGAAACATTTCCATCATTCATCCATTTTATAAGGCTGGAGCAGCTGATGATATCCTCTTAACTCAACATATTTGCCGTCAAATACTCACTACACAGCCGAGGAAAGCATTGGTAGTCAAGTGGATTCCTGTCCCTTGTGGGATTGCTAAGCTCAACGTTGATGGAGCCTCAAAAGGAAATCCTCACCAAAGCATTTAGCAACTACTACAATCTTCAATCCAACTTGCACAAGCTGAAGTGTCCTCCTTAGTTGATGGTCTAAAACTTTGTGCAAAATTATAGCTCACAGCAGTGGAAGTGGACCTCGACTCCTTAACCTTAGTGAACATAATAAAAGGCCAATCAAAGCCAACATGGAGCATTGACCAGCAATGGCAATTTATTAAAGAATTATACTTTTTCTCATGTATTCAGAGAGGCTAATCAAGTAGCAGATGGTCTAGAAAATGAGGGCATAATTAATCCTTCCTATCTAGAGTATAACCAAGACACAATCCCTACATCTATCAGACGATTGCTGGGCTAGGATGCTCAAGGCTGCCTTTACATTAGACATTGTAAAGTCTGATTCCTCAAATAAATTCCATCCAATTGGGTGTTGGCAGAGAAAAGGTAAATTTTCAAAATGAATCCACACTAGGGAAATGGAAGATTCAGAATTTGTCCTAAACATATGGCTCCACTAAATATTCACATTGGAATCCATTGATGTGCCACAATCCCTTAATCAAGATGTTCAATCAGACGTAAAAATTCATCCCCCCAACTAAAATCAGATTAATACATGTCTGCGATCAATCAAACCAATTCTAAATGTTCCTTTAAAACAAAATTGTCAAGCAAGCTTGCCTTAGTGTCTCCATATTTTGCTTGTCATGCGAGAATTTCCAAAAGGTTCAAAAAGAATGTTAACTTCCTTCTTGTTAAAAAAATACCGTCAGTTCTCCTTCGTCACTCTGAAAGGTTTGAGGAAACATGGTTCAGATCCTTGTTGCTGCCCTTGAAGGGGGCATCAGCAATAGAATGAGAATGAGGCCCTTCAGCCAGCAGCAATCCCTTTTAGGGAGAAAAAGAAGCTAGGAAGCAATTCTAGAGAGAAGATGGAGAGACTTTTAGAGAGAGAGTTCCTCCTGAACAATAACTTATTTTACAAACCACCAACAAATGGGACCAAACACACTTAAATACATAACAAAAGAGGTCTAACAATAGCTCTAAATGTAAAGTTATCAACTCCCCCCGACCTAGCATGTCGATGTTTGCTAGGTCCCAAGCAAAATTAAACTAATAACAAACCAAAACAAAACTCACACAAGACAAAGTAAGAATGGCATTACTAAAATCAGATTGACCCAATCGACTCATTAAACTAGCTCATATCCAACCAACCACTTGAAGTCACATACCACCTTTACACATACTAACAATCCATTCCAATAAACATAAAATAAAATTTCTCAAATATAAATGAAGAACTCACATTTATCAATATGGGCCACATCACGTAATAAATTTTCCTGCCCACAACAAATTCGAAAGATATACAAAATTGAATCCTCATAACCATCAAGAAGGTAAAGAAGGATCAGTAGACCTTACAATGCAAACACACAAATGTCACACAAAAGCCAAGAATTATTGCACCATTATAACTGTTTAACTCAAAACAAGCAATATAACCTTTTGTAATTCCTTTATGACCACATTTTATTTGGGTCTTTGTTATTTTTTCAGGCTTAGCAAGACAAATTTTCACACAGAAAGCCACCTTATAATTCTTGTTTCTTACCATGCTTATGTATTTTGCGTAAAGCAATCCATTTTTTCGAATGTAACTTTTTCTTTTGAAGCTCATTGGAGCACTTAGAGCACATAAAGAACTATCCACGAAAAAATGGTCTTTTGTTTAATTGATCATGTTTGAGCCATAAAAATGGGCTATATTAACTTAATTCAATTAAACAACCACAATAAAACCTAATACCTTGCCATGCATTACATACAAATGAAAATACAAATGTCGAAGTCTTGGAAGAACTCCCATGTTATTTTTCAAATAATGACACCCCACAAAACATGGCTGCTGCCCAAGCAAATGTTGAACCAGTCCCTGCATCTGGAAAGTCCTCAAAAAAGAAGAAAGCAAGGCGTCAAAGAATCTACACTATGCCACGTTCAATCAAAACAAGGCTCGTATCACAACCTTCCAACCCGTACCCTAATCTGGCTATTTTGGAACAAAATTCTTTCCGTCCAAGTGATGCATGACCCCTCTGATCAGCTCATACATGTTACACTTTTGTCTAGTTCCTCCCACCTCAATCCAGTTGCGTCTTTCATTTACGCGAAATGCACTGAGATGGAGTGAAAGCAGTTATGAGTAGACCTTCGTAGGCTATATGTGGCATCCTCTCCATGGCCGGTTGGTGGAGACTTCAATGTTATAACTAACTCTGATGAATACAAGGGCTCCTTCACCTTGGAAACCGATGCTATGGATGAATTCAACAATAGTCTTTAGGATTGCGGATTAATGGACATGACCTTCAACGGATGAAAATTCACATGGAGGGGTTGCATGGCAGCATGGTGTGGAAGAGGCTGGACAGATTTGTATGTAACTCCCCATTCCTCTCAACCTTTCAAAAGAACAATGTCCACTAATTACTCAAAACGTGCTCAGATCGTTCTCCGCTCCTACTCACGATTTCCAATGACAACTTCACAGGTCCACGAAATTTAGTTTTTTAAATATGTGGACTAAGAATCCAAGTTTTTCTGCAGGTCGTGGAAAGTAACTGGTCACTTATGTGCAGGGGATCACCCCTTTCAATCATAGCTTCCAAGTTAAAACGCTTGAAGGCAGAGCTACGAAACTGGAGCCACACCATTTTTGGAAACATTTTCACTAAAGTTCATGCAGCAGAGAATGATGTTAAGCTTAAAGAAGAACTGTTCCTACACCGACCAAATCAATCCAATCAACTTGCGTTGGCACAAGCTCAAGCTTTCCACATCAAATGCCTAGCCGAGGAAGAAAGCTTTTGGAGGCAAAAAGCTGGGATGAAATGGTTAGAAGAAGGAAACCAAAACACCAAATTCTTCCATGCTTCACTAACGTCCAAGAGACAACGGCTCAACATCTCAAAGATAAAGATCAACGGCTCCTTGATACATGACCTTCACACAATTGAAACAGAAGGTGTGAAGTTTTTCCATGGACTCCTAACTAAAAATTCTTCCACAAGTCTTGACCCTTCTTTGCTGGAAACTCTCCCCCAAGTTACTTTACCAGTTTGGTAACCTACGAAGACAACATTTTTTTTGTTGGCTAAACCATCAATGAAAGAAGTAAAGGATGTTGTTTTCTCCCTAAACTCAGATGGAGCTGCTGGTATAGATGGTTTTAATGGTGTTTTCTTCACCACTTGTTGGACTATATTCCAGCAAGATCTATTCCAGGCTATGAAGGATTTTTTGAAGGGTGCCCGTCTGCCAAGGATGTTCACAAGTACCCTAATTGCTTTAATTCCAAAACATACGAATCCTTCCTCCTATAGTGACTTTATACCCATTAGTCTATGGACATTTTCTAACAAAATTTGCACAAAATCTTGGCTATTGGACTTGCTTCCATACTGCCATGAATTATTTCGCCTAAACAGGTAGCCTACGTGAGTGGTAGAGATATCTCGGATAACATCTTACTAGTACAAGAAATGTTTGACTTCATTGATAGGAAAACGAGAGGTGGGAACGTGCTTGTCAAGCTTGACCTAACAAAGGCTTTTGACAGACTCTATCTTGGCATTTCCTATATGCAGCAATGAGAAGACAGGGATTTGCAAAAGAATGGATCTCACTCATGAGGAATGTGATGGAGGATTGCTGGTTTTCAATCCTAATCAATGGGGCACCAAAAGGTTTCTTTAGGTCTTCCAAAGGAGTGCGTCAAGGAGACCCTTTGTCACCTCTCCTCTTTATAATGATGATGGAGCCATTTTCATGTGGACTGAAACAACAATACCACCTAGGTCGAGTTTCAGAGTTTGCTCTACCAAGCCGCTGCCCACCAATCACTCACCTAGCCTTTGAAGATGATATCATTATATTCACAAAATGAGGTGTAAAATCCATCCAGCACCTCATGGCTTTCCTATCCCAATTTGAAGTCCCATAAGGACAGCTGATCAACAAGTCAAAAAGTTCCTTCTACATCTCCAATAATGTCACAACTTCTCGGATTAGAATGATACAACACAAGACAAGTTTTGTCAAGAAAACTCCACCATTTACGTACTTCGGGTGTTGCTAAATTCCATGCAAAAGGCAAAGAGAATGAGAGTTTTATTCCAACCAATGATATAAAAAGTTGTGCAAGGATCCAAGGATGGCAATCAAAGTTCCTTTCTCCAGGCAGACGGTTGGTTCTCATCAAACATGTTCTTAACAACATTCCAACCTTCTTATTAGCTGTCCTTTCCCCTCCATCCCTGGTGCTTCAAAACCTCGAATGACAATTTGCCAACTTTTTTTAGGGCTCCTCGGATATGGGCAACAAACACCACTGGATTTCTTGGAGCACAATATGCCAACCAACCGCCTCTAACGGGTTAGGCATCAACTCCCTTTTTGAAGTTGTAAACGGCTTCAGCATCAATCTATGGTGGAAATTCTGGAAAGGAAACTCACTATGGTGCAACTTTCTTCGTGGTCGATACCTAAGAGACAATGAACATCCCTGCATGGCAATGGAGTCAAGGAGAGATTCTCATGCTTGGAAAAGAATGCTACGCGTCCGTAATGAAGCCGAAAGGCATTTTGCTGTTCTTGATTCGGAATGCACATTGTTCTTTTTGGTATGATCCATGGCTGCTGCACCGGCCCCTATTCCTTGAAGTTGAACAAGTCTTTGATCAATCCCTCACGGTGGCCCAAGTTTGGAGGTCCAACAGATGGGATCTATCAACCCTTGACAAGCGTTACTCCAAGAAATATCTTAGGAAACTACAGCTCCCTTCAAGATCACTTCATTCATCTCATAGACAGCCCAGAAAAGCTCATTTGGACACTAACCACAAATAGTGACTTCTCCATCTCCTCAACCCTTCAGCCAAAATCAACCTCTTTCTCTAGACAAATGATTTGGGACAAGAGGCTGCAACTGAAGATATCTATTTTTATGTGGAGAGTGTTGAACAAGAATCTTCCTACTGACAAAAATCTCTCAAAAGTTGGGTTCCAATGGCCTCCAAATGTTGTTCTTGTAGCAACCAGGAATCATGCGATCATTTGTTTGCAGATTATCCAATCTCCAAACCAGTTTGGCATGCTTTTTTAAGGCATGGATGGAAATGGTGTTCCCCCCAACAACAGGTATACATGACAAGCTAACTTCATGGTGGTGGAACACTTTGCCTTCATCCACAATAGGAGCTGTCCAAAATATTCTCCCATGCCTAATATGTTAGTTTGTGTGGAAAACCAGAAACAAAGTGGTTTTTGAAGGAAGGGCATCTAATGCACAAGAGATCATAAGGGAGATTTGTGTGTATCTGCAAAACATTTCTAGCATTTTTCCATTCTCAAAGGATTCACCAGCTGATGACATCCTCCTCTCTAAGGGTATTTGTAAACGGTTGATTCAAACCAAACCAAAGCATGCAAGGGCCGTAAAATGGACTCTACCACCGGTTGGCCCAATAAAGATGAATGTAGACGGGGTAGCAAAAGAAAGCTCTGGTCTAGCAGCTGGGGGTGGGGTTCTTCGAGATCATAATGGGCATTTGATCAAAGCCTTCAACAATTTTTATGGTCAAAAAACAAATTTTCAAGCTTAATAGATGTCATGGCACTCATAGATGGACTAAATCTTTGTGAAAAATGCAGCTGCAAAATGTGCAGGTCGAACTAGACTCCTTGATGCACATCAAAGAGCTGTACAGTGCAGCAACCCCTCCTTGGAGTATTGACTTGCAAATGCAATTCATCAACAGCTTCATAGTTGGCAAACATTACTCTTTTTCCCACATTTCCGAGCAGCCAATCAAGCGGCAGACAGCTTAGCTAATGTAGTCATTATCAACTCAGCTTATGTAGAATATTACCAGGAAACACTTCCCTTATCTACTTGAGAATTGTTAGTCCTAGATTCCGAGGGCTGCCCATACATCCGGCATTGTAAATCTTGATTTATTTTGGCATTTAATTTCAATAAAATATCTGCCTACTCGGGCGTTTGTAAAAAAACAAAAAGTACAAATGTTTACATCATGTCCTACTTTTATCCCAATTAACGATCATAGAGAAACAATTCTAACAACTCCCAAATAAACTATCGACTCCTTTGCTTACAGCAATGAGTTTAAAATTTTTAACTTGAGAAAGCATCATTAGACCTATTTTTTTTAATTAAAACCAACCAAAAGGTGGAGGGTGGACACCCATTTATTAACAGAAAATAAATTGTACAAAGAAGGGGGAATAGGCCAAAACCTCCTAAAAACAATTTACTTCGCACAAGTCTAGGGTGCCCTTATGTGCTAGCAACTTGCAACTTGAGAGTGAATGATCTAGTTGGAAATATGAATCAAGGAAAGATCAAAAGAGTGAGACTAAATATGTAATTCAATAGACGTTCTAGCTGACATTTTGTGTGTCCTTGGCTGATCAGCTAAGCCTTTACGTCTTCTTCCTCTTTTTGCTGGGACTCTTTCCAATTGCATGAATTCCTTTTGCTGAGTGGCAGACTGTTTCAATTTCCTCCCTACCATCTTGCTAATGATTCTTAACTCCTCTATAGATAAAGAAGTTGATTTTGTTAGAGATGATAAATTTGAAAAGGAAGTAATTAAAAGATTAATCGGTTGCCTAAACCATTCCATTTCTGGCTCTTCTTTAGCCGAAGAGTTTAAGAATGTCCATCATTCTGGCATGTCCTTAATTAGCTCCCTGCTGAGCATCTTGACTTTTCAAGGGGATGATATGTTGAGACCTGTTTACACTATTCATCTCGGGAGCATGATTCTTGTTTGGTAAGGAGACAGCAAAAAATTATTCACTAGTACCAATTCCTTGCATGACGTTGCATGGGAAGGTTGAGAGTGATTCTCCAATGTCTACATCATGCCTTCCATGCAAATGGCTCTAGCATAAGCTCCCTCACTGATCGAGGAGGAGTTTGGGACTTCAGGTAGGATACTCGCATGAGGTAGAGCACTGTCAATACTGGGTTTTGATGATTGGGATGAGGGGACCAACTTTGTAATACCGAGATTAGATGGCTGAACATTTGAATTATTCAACACCTCTACGTTAGTTCTTGGAACAAACAAATCCTTTCCCATCTTTGTGGGGTTTGGACTTTGCACATCAATTTCAGTCGGGTAGAGAATAGTTGAACCAATTCCTTAATTGTGGGGTGTTTGAAATTGAATTTCCTTGGATAGTGGAGCAGTCGTTGGCCTCTCTTCAACCAATAGAGGCTCCGTCTTAGCCATCAAGACTGATGTTTTCCAAACCTTATTTTGATGATGACATAAGCACTTAACTCTGTAAATAAGTTTTGCAGGTCTGTTACTTGTTTTGCTGGAGACAGGGTGTTCGAACGCATTGCACCGTCCAAACTATGTCAAGCTTCTAGGAAGCGTTCCACTGTCCGAACCAACAGGCAGAAAGCAAGGATCTTACTGCTTCTCCAACAGACGCACACAACTGTCCGAACAAAGTTTCATTCGGACGAACATGACCGTCCGAAGCTCCATTCGAACGATGGAACGGACGCATGCACGTATGTCCGAACGAAATTCTTTACCAACTGCATGGAGATCGGACTCAGTGTCGGACACATCCTACTTATCTCGGACGTCCGAAACCCCAACTTTGTGGCTACTTTTTGTGCATTTATTATTTAGCCGTTAGGAAGTAGTTGAAACCACCATTTATTGCTCCTATAAATAACTGCTTTGATATTCTGTAAAAATCATCTAATACATTGAATACAAGCCTTAGAAAAGAGCAATTTTAGTACAAATTGGCTATAGTGCTTTATTGTATTAGTGTGCAGTTTAGAGTGCAATTCAATTTTGAGTGGAGCAATAATCTTGTACGAAAGTGTGGTTGTGAGTAAAATTCTTGGCTCAACTAAAAGAGTTTTAGTGTGAGCAAGAATTTCCCTACTTTGTAAAGATTATTGGCTCACCAAGTGTGTGAAGTATTCTAGTGATTTGATACTTCAAGCTTGTTAGCTTGGAAGTATTGGCTATTTAATTTCCTCTCTTTCTTACTTCACTGTTTCATTGATTCTATTATATCAATTTTTAATTGAAAAATCTTAATAAGATTAATATTTCTAAAAGTAATTTTTAGAAACCTAATTCACCCCCCTCTAGGATTTCTTAGGTTGCTTTGGGACCAACAATTGGTATTAGAGCTTGGTTTCATTTTATTGCTTAAATTGCTTTTGAGAAAAGAACTATTATGGCAACCAACAATGCTCTATTTTTTAAGGGTCAATCTGTTACTAGGCCCCCTATGTTTAATGGGGCAAATTTTATTAGTTGGAGAGATAGAATGAAAATATTTTTGCAATATATTGACATTGACTTGTGGTATGTTGTCAATGAAGGTCCTTTCGAAGCTACTATCATTGATGATCACACAAATAGAAAAAGAGAAAAGACAAGGGATGAGCTCACTCCACAAGACAAGGCAAACATGACGTTAAATGCAAAAGCCATGAATGTGCTATATAATGCCTTGGATGCAAATGAATCAACTCACGTGATGGGATGCATTTTTGCTAAAGAAATCTGGGATAAATTGAAGGGAGCTACGATGTTCGTGAGCAAAAGAAATCCTTACTTGTTGCCAAGTATGAGTCCTTCAAGATGGAACCACTAAGAAAATATTGACAAAATGTATTGTAGGTTCAATGACATCATTAAGGATCTTGAAGCCTTGGGTAAGAAGTATTCCTTGGGTAAAAAAATAGAAAAATCCTAAATGCTCTATCCAAAGAATGGGATGCCAAAAAAATTTCTATAGAGGAAGCCAAGAATTTAAATTCAATGCCTATTGAATCGCTAATCAATTCTTTTACATCTTATGAATTGAAGTTGAAGGCCAAAGTGGTGGATGATGAAGAAGCAAGGCCAAGAAGGAGCATTGCTCTAAAGACCTCTCACCATCAATCTAGAAGATGAAGATCTTGATAAAGGAGATCTTGCACTCATCACCAAAGGATTTCTTAAACATTACATCAACAAACGAAGAATGAGAAGAGGTGGAGCTGCAAATTCAAATAATATCAAAGGAAAGACAAGGCTTGAAATGAAGAAGCAAAATGAAAAATATTTTGAATGCGGTCAACTCGAACACTTTGCAAATGAGTGCCCTTCCAAGTTAATTCATCAAAAAGAAGGAAGGAAGAAAACCTAGATTCAATAACTTTCAAATCACATGGGATGATTGCAACTCCGAAGGAGATTTTCGAAGAAGATATGGAGTCGGCACAAATGGCCTTTACGGCCATTGGAGATGATGAGGTAAATTCTAACTATGACTCTAATGACGAAAATGATGAAAGTGATCTAGAAGCTTTCATTTTGAAATTGCATGATAGCTAAAAGGAATCATATGCTAGAAATAAGGAGTTAGTGAAGAAATCAAATGCTCTATTGAATGCTAACTCTAAACTTGTGAATGAAAATAATGGGCTATCACAAGAAAATTGGGACTTGAAGAAAAGAATGCATGTGAGATCAAAGGTCAAGGAAGAACAAGCCTCCTTGAAGAAAAGATTGGAGGATTTGGATGTTCTCTTGACTAGAAAGAAAGAAAATGTTGTTGATTTGAAAAGAAATAGAAATGTATTAATCAACAAAAATTTTATCATGTTTAGAAAGGATAACTTCTATGTTTTGTAAAATTAAAATCATCTTTATATGGAAATAAAAATACTATTTGTAGATATTGCCAACAACATGGACATGTTAAGAATATGTGTTATGTCAAGAAGAATGAAAAACTTGGAATGAAAGTCGCATGGATTGATTGCAATTTCACTAACTCAAATGGACCCAAGAAAATGTGGGTACCAAAAGTTATCAATTGATTTATTGTGTAGGTACTTAACATCACCAACAATGCTAAGTGGTTCGTAGATAGTGGATGTTCATGGCACATGACGGGTGATGCTTCTCTCTTCACAAATCTCATATCCAAAAACAGTGGAAAAGTCACATTTGGAGACAGCAATAAAGCAAAATCAATCGGCATTGGTGATGTAGGTAAAAAAGGTGAAACCTTAATTAAGAATGTGCTTCTTGTTGATAATTTTAACTATAATTTATTAAGTGTAAGTCAACTTTGTGATAAAAATTTATATGTATTTTTTACCAAGCATGAATGTCTTATCCAATCTTGATAAAAATCATGTTGTTTTATTCAAGGGCACTAGGCACAATGATGTTTATGTGATTCATCTTGATAAAATTAGCAATAGCAATGTAAAATGTCTTACCGCTTCCATAGATGATCATTGGCTTTGGCATAGAAGACTTTGTCATTTTAACATGGATTTGATTGAAAAACTTGCTAAGAAGGAATTGGTAAGAGGTTTACCAAAACTAAAATTTTTGAAAAATAAAATTTGCGATGCATGCCAATTTGGTAAACAAGTGAAAGTTTCTTTTAAACCAAAGAATTTTGTGTCCACTCATAAACCTTTAGAATTGTTGCATTTAGACTTATTTGGCCCTACTCAACATGCTAGTCTTGGTGGTTGCAAATATGCCTTTGTTATTGTAGATGACTATTCTAGGTACACTTGGGTATTATTTCTTGTTCACAAAAATAAGGCTTTTGAAAAATTTGTAAAATTGTTTTCCAAAATTCAAAATTTATTGAATTTAAATTTGGAGGGCATTTGTTTTCCCGATTTTTGTGATCACAACGGTATTTTTCATGAATTTTTGGTTGTTAGAGTCCCTCAACAAAATGGTGTTGTTGAAAGCAAAAATAGGACTCTTCAAGAAAAACGGCTAGAACTATGATTAGTGAATGCGACTTACCACAATACTTTTGGGCCGAAGCTGTTAACACGGCTTGTTATGTCATGAATCGAGTTTTATTAAGATCCTTTTTAAACAAAACTCCTTATGAACTCCTTTTTTGTAAAAAACCCATTGTGAGCTATTTCAAAGTTTTTGGTTGCAAATGTTTTATTTTAAAAATCAAAGAAAACCTTGGAAAATTTGACAAAAAATCGGATGAAGAAATTTTTTTAGGATATTCTAGTGACAAGAAAGCATACCGAGTTTACAATAGAAGAACGCTCTTGATTGAAGAAGTTGTGCATGTTACATTTGATGAAGCTAATGATGTTATCTCAAAGAATTTGTGCGAAGATGAAGATGTAGGTATTCTAAAGGAGCTCATCAGAAAAGCTCACTATTCATGAAGATCATTAAGAGATCACATCATGCAATGATGTCAACGACCATCAAATAGATGATAAAAAAGAAAAGAACGAGGATACTCCAAAAGATCTTCCAAAATCTTGGAGATTCGTCTCTAGTCACCCTCAAGATTTAATCATAGGTGATCTATCCGATAGGGTAACTACTCGTTCTCATAAACCTTTGAATAGTAATTGTGCATTACTTTCTCACATTGAACCTTAAACATGTAGATGTTGCTTTGAATGATGAATCTTGGGTTAATGCCATGCAAGATGAACTTAGTCAATTTGAGAAAAATAACGTATGGACCTTGGTTGAAAGACCATCTTCTCATCCCATAATTGGAACAAAATGGGTCTTCAGAAACAAATAAAATGACAAAGGTGAAATCATAAGAAACAAAGCTAGACTTGTTGCAAAAGGTTATGCTCAAGAAGAAGACTTTGATGAAACCTTTGCACCCGTGGCTAGATTAGAATCCAAACATTCGCATGTTTCTCGCATTTGCATGTTTCAATGATTTCAAATTATTTCAAATGGATGTCAAAAGCACATTTTTAAATGGTTTTATCGACCAAGAAATTTTCGTTGAACAACCTCCGGGCTTTGAAAATAAAAATCTTCCAAATCATGTTTTCAAACTCTCTAAAGCTTTATATGGTTTGAAACAAGCTCCAAAAGCTTGGTATGAAAGATTAAGTGGTTTCTTGATTGAAAATAGATTTAAAAGATGTGCAATTGACACCACTCATTTTACAAAAATAGATTTAAATGGTTTGTTAATTGTTCAAATTTATGTTGATGATATTATTTTTGGAGAAACTAATGAAAATTTGTGCAAGGACTTTTCACATTTAATGCAAAAAGAGTTTGAGATAAGTATGATGGGAAAGTTACAATTTTTCCTCGGACTACAAGTTCACCAAACAAAGGAAGGAACGTTTATTACACAAATCAAGTATACAAAGGAGCTACTCAAATTATTTTTGGAATGGAAGATTGCAAACAAGTTGGTACGCCTATTTGTACTTCAACCAAACTTGATAAAGACGAAGGAGGTAATGGTGTTGATAAAAAACTATAGAGGTATGATAGGAAGCCTACTTTACTTAACAGCCAGTAGACCAGATATTATGTTTGTTGTTTGTTTATGTGCTAGATTTCAATCTTGCCCCAAAGAATCGCACTTGATAGTAAAAAGAATTTTTAGATATCTAAAGGGTACAATGAATTTTGGTTTGTGGTATCCAAAGTCCTCTAGATTTGATTTAATTAGTTATTCTGACGCTGACTTTGCTGGGTATAAAATTGATAGAAAAAGTACCAGTGGTATGTGTCGTTTCCTGGAAAATTGTCTTGTGTCTTGATTTAGCAAAAAACAAAATTCTATTTCTCTTTCTACGGCTGAAGCCGAATACATTGCTGCTGGAAATTGTTGTGCTCAACTTCTTTGGATGAAACATACTCTGAAAGATTTTGGTGTTATTTTTTATTGTGTTCCTGCTATAAAGTGTGACAACATTAATGCAATTAATCTCATAAAAAATCCTGTTATGCACTCTACAACCAAACACATTGATTTAAGCATCATTTTATTAGAGATCTTGTTTGTAAAAAGGAAATACGTGTTGATTTCGTGCCTACTTCAGATCAACTGGCTGATATTTTTATAAAACCCTTGACTCTAGATCGTTTTGAATCTATCAAAAAATGTTTGGGGATTTTATAGATCAATTTGGCATGATCTCTTCGTTCGAACGCACTCGCTCGTCCGAACAACACTATCTTTCGGACGCTCTCTCTCGTCCGAAAAGCTCCTCTCTGCCTCGGATGCTTATAATTGTCTGAACGCTATTCAATTTCTTAACTTATTCTCTGGAATTCTTCCGGACGCTTACCATCATCCGAAAGAATATGGGACGCACTGGCTCTTCCATCGGCCGTCTGTTCATCAGCTTTCGGACGCTTCATCAAACCGCACACCAATCGTTCGGCCATCCGAACGGTCTCCCTGTTCGATTAAAACCGTCCATTTTCCCCCATTTCGAACTCACCCTAACCCCCGAAACCCTCTCTGGCAAAATTTTTTCTCCAAAATCTCCTCCAAATTCCTTCCTTCTCTCCACAAATTGTTTGGAAAATTGTCATTTCCAAATTATTCATCACCATTATTGTACCTAATTCTACCCATCTACCATCTCATTTCATCAAATTTCCACCAACATTTCAAAAAAAATTACATTTTTTTCTCCTTTTTCTTCCTTTCATTCACAATGGTTAAATCCCATGGAAGTTCTTCTACACCAACTTGTGGACGAAAAACAAAAGGGAAAGCTCCGGTGTGTGGGGAATCGTCTGCTAATCCTCAAGTCTCCTCAAATCCAACCTTACCAAAATTCATCGAGGCCAAGGCATCCGAACGATATACATCTCTTCTGAGCAAATCTATAATCGTTCAACGTCCTGCTTCTCAGAGTCTTTTTGATGAATATAATCTTCCCATTGTCAAATCATGCTTTGAAATAAACAAAATTGGGGTCACCTAGTGCATATTGATTTACCCGTGTATCATGACATGGTGCTTCAATTCACAGCCAATCTTCGGAAAGGCCCCACTGTTCGCCCATTAATTTCTCTTGTAAACAACACCAATCTTGAGATTGTTGGCCCCAAACAGCAACCTAAGAGGGGGGTGAATTAGGTTGTATCTAAACCAAACCTTATGATGTGCTTAATAAAAATGTGAACTTTATGAGCCAAATAAAAACTTAAGCACAAATGAATACAATAGATATTCAACAATTTAAGCTTAAAGAACAAATAAGAATATTGAGATTAAGAGAATCAAACCAAACTCCCAAGCTTCTCAAGCTTGGAGCTTACAACTATAAAGAGCTTCTTACAAGGCAACTACCAAGTTCACAACTTGAAGTTTAGCCACTAAAAGTATCTTCAAAGTAGGTGAGACAATAACCTCTTGTACACAAATGAGGATCACTCTTGCTCACACTAATTTCCTTTAGTTGATTCAAGCCAAGAGTTTTACACTCACAACCTCTCTTTGTTACAATTGTTATCTCTCCACTCTTACACTTGAAGAACTCTTACACTTCTAAACTCTTTTCACAAAACTACCTATACTATTACAACACTTGTACCCACTATTTCTCCCAAATAGCTCAAGTATTACTTGTAATCAATGTAGAAGTCTCTCCACTATTTAATTCCGGCTTAGGGGTATTTATAGTTGCCAAAATCTACTTCCAACTGCTATTTTCTGTTTACTGGAAAACTAGCCGTTGGACCTTTCGGACGGCAGATGCAGTGGGTGTGCGTCCGAACGAACTAGCTGTTGGACCTTTCGGATGGCCGTTGCTAACCTCTGCGTCCGTTCTCTGAGGGTATACGTTCGAACGTCCGAGGATGAGTCCAAACCTACGTCCAATTGAAGCAATGTCTTCTGGAAATATGATCGGACGCTGTTCTTCGTCCGAGACTCTTCAAATTCTTTTGTGTCGAATGATTACCATCGTCCGAATACTCTGTCTTTCGGACAGTCATCCGTGGATTCTTTTGTTTTGTTCGGATGATCATTTGCGTCCGAGTCTCCCTGTTTTGCTGCACACTTGTTTTCAAACTGTTAGTGCGATTTGGTCATCATCAAAACATGATTATCATAATTGGGGTTCAACAGAGATTTCCTCCAACATCATCAACACTATTTTTGAATGTGAAGTCTCAAATTCGAATGATTTCTCTTATTTCTTTTCTTTAGATAAATGGCCCGCTATTGATACTCGATTTGACATTGATGAGGTTAGAGCTATTTTTAACATCAATTTCAAACAAGCCTCGGAAGCCAAAACCACATTTCTAACTCCTGAACTAAAACATTCTGTACACTCTTGTTACGAATTTGTTGTTACCAACCGATGGGCATCGCACTGAGCCCGAAAAAATGCAACTTTACTTATTTTTTTCTGTTTTCAAGGGCATTCCTCTTGACTTTTTCTTACTGATACCCGAAGAAACATTCCTTTTGGAAAACTTTCTCACCAAAGTTTTTGATTTCCTTGATGTCCCTTTCAGCGGCAACAAACAATTTCCCCCTTATTACAACAAATCTTATATTGAACGAAAGGCCTCCGTTTTTTCAACAATGAATGGTTAACTAAGGCAGCTTTTGATATTGAACGTTCAAAATCCCAGGCCTCTACCTCTAGTTTGGCAATTCCACATTCTCCTCCTCCTCAAACACCTCCACCATTCCAGACATCCTCATCCATCTTTCTCTGAACCCTCACTTTCTCAAATCTGTGGCCTTCTCACTTCCTTGAGCACTCAAGTAAGTTCCTTTCAACGTCGCACTAATCGTAAGTTAAAGCGACTTGAAACTCATCAGGTGATTCTCCAAGAGGCACTTGGCCTAGGCATGTCTGCTTCGGCTCAGGTTCAATTTGCCAACATTCAATCACAATATCCACTCGACTCCTCTACCGACAGTGATGACAATGCTGAAGATGGGGATGTTCGTGAGGACGACGAAGAGAACGCAACTGAATCAAGGTGCTGCCAATGAAGATGAAGGCGATGATGAGGATGTTAACGACACGTTCAATTCGTCATGCAATGCCGTACTAAAGAAGATGAAGACAATGAGGCTACTGATGATGAGCTCCTTCCAAACGCTGAAAGATCGAAAAGCGCTCCAAGAAGAAAAATGACTCGAATTAGTTCCTTTAATAATATATTTTTTAGTTTTTGGCATTTCTCTGAATTTTTTCCTTTGCTTAGTTAGAATTGCTCTCAGATTTACCTTTTTATGTATTACTTTGAACTAGTCCTGTTGAATATTTGGGTTTTCTCCTGTTGAATATTTGGGCTTTATCCTTTTTATGAATTTTTTTCATTATTTCTGTTAAATATTTGCACAGGGGGAGCTTTGTTTGATGATGTCAAAAGGGGGAGTAGTAATTTATATTTTAAAATGATTGGTCATCACTCATATCTGATTGATTTTACATAATTATTCCATGAATGTTTGTCATCATCAAAAAGGGGGAGATTGATAGTTTTCCAAACCTTATTTTGATGATGACATAAACACTTAACTCTGTAAACAAGTTTTGCAGGTCTGTTACTTGTTTTGCTGGAGATAGGGTGTTCGGATGCATTGCACCATCTGAACTATGTCAAGCTCCTCGAACGCATTCCACCATCCGAACCAACAGGCAAAAAGCAAGGATCTTATTGCTTCTCCAACGAACGCACACAACTGTCCAAACAAAGTCTCTTTCGGACGAACATGACCGTCCGAATCTCCATTTGAACGATGGAACGGACGCATGCACAGATGTCCGAACGAAATTCTTCACCAACTGCATGGAGATCGGACGCTATGTCGGACGCATCCTACTTATCTCAGACGTCCGAAACCCCAACGCTACTTTTTGTGCATTTATTATTTAGCCGTTAGGAAGTAGTTGCAACCACCATTTATTGCTCCTTTAAATAATTGCTTTGATATTCTGTAAAAATCATCTAATACATTGAATACAAGCCTTAGAATAGAGACAATTTTAGTACAAATTGGCTATAGTGCTTTATTGTATTAGTGTGCAGTTTAGAGTGCAATTCAATTTTGAGTGGAGTAATAATCTTGTACGAAAGTGTGGTTGTGAGTAAAATTCTTGGCTCAACTAAAAGAGTTTTAGTGTGAGCAAGAATTTCCCTACTTTGTAAAGATTATTGACTCACCAAGTGTGTGAAGCATTCTAGTGATTTGATACTTCAAGCTTGTTAGCTTGGAAGTATTGGCTGTTAATTTCCTCTCTTTCTTACTTCACTGTTTCATTAATTCTATTATATCAATTTTTAATTGAAAAATCTTAATAAGATTAATATTTCTAAAAGTATTTTTTAGAAACCTAATTCACCCCTCCTCTCAGGTTGCTTTGGGACCAACAAAGACCACCTTCTCGGCTGCTTCCCCTTGTCTTGTGGAATCGGCTACTTGTCATCTCGTAGGATCCCCGGGATAGCTATTTGATCATTTGCTTTTCCATGAGCCACTCCAGATATTTGGCCTGCCTCTGAGCTAGCAATTGGAATCCATCTTATTTTAGGTTTTTTATCACTAACAATCTTCTTCTATTTGTCTTGGCCTTTTACTCCTTTTTGCTTGTACTTAGCTGTGTTTTCGTCGAAATCCCTCTTCTCATTTGGCATCAGCACACCAACTCTACATTCAGTCAAATCATGGTCGATTTTATGGCAATTAGTACAATACTTTGGGAGTTCATCGTATCTAATTTTCTGCCATTTCCCACTCTCCCCAACACCAAGCCATAATCTTGATGGTAAATTTGCTAGGAGATCAACCTCTACACAAACCTTGGCCATATTTGGTCTGATATAGTTTTCAGTAGCTGAATCCAATTTCAATGATTTTTGCCAACTGATTGAGCTAAAGAAAAAATAGAATGCTTATTGAAAAATACTACTCGCAAATCATCTAGAGTGATCCAAATGGGTACAATTGAAGGTTCAACATCTGGAAAGAACAGAGGATGCCATTTAAGAACCTGGATGGAAGAAGCCTTTAACGAACCAAGCTTAAGACAACATCTCAAGTAATCCTCTTTCAATGAATAGTGAATTAACACATGTTTATGATCCAAAAAACCAATAGTGAAGTTCCCCTTAAAACCAATTGTGTGGAAGCTCTTGCGAACCGTTTCCATGTTAGGCTACCCTCTAGGAAAATTCCCAACAAGAGTAACGAAAATAAGTTGCTAATTTATGTACTACATCTTCAGTGAAAAAAAATAGCTGGCTCTCCTTTGTATGTTTGTAATTTCTTCAAAGGTTGCTCCAGCTGGGGGGCTGATTTCTCAATTTGATTGCTACCTTGAAGCACATATGAATTTATTGCCCTCTAGCTAGACATTGGAGGGCCTCCTTCTCAGCCATAAGAATATACAAATATATATATATATATATATATATATATATATATATATTAGAGAGAGCAAATTTTAGAGTGAAAGCTCCTAGGAGAGGAGCTGCAGCATCATTAGACCTAGATTAGTGAGTTTCCATCCTTTCAAAAAAATTGCGAAGCATGAAGCATGCGAATTAACAATTCTAGGTTTTCATAGCATAGGCAATTAAAATCAATCCTACTAATAATATGCCATTCTAAATAACACATAACACAATAAACTTATATCACAAAGTTGACTAACACTAAATAGAAACACAACTAAACACAAACTAACTTGAACTAAACCACCACGTGCCAACATGACATGAAACTATGGCCAGTGGTAAATAATAAAATAACCAAAACTAGCAAATTGAACTAAAAATTAAAACAAAGACTCCTCTAAAAAATTGAGCATATGTAGAAAACAGACAATCTCCGGACGTCCCGGATGGTCCAGCTTCAACACCTCATTTTCTTGTCCTCATCCCTTTTCTCTCAATATCATTAAGTGGCCATAATGCCACTTTGGTTGCGGAGTCGTCTGAGGCCAATAGGTCATGACAAAATTCCCTAAATGGCTGAGCTGCCATCTTCTACCTCATTTCTTGGTCAAAACACTGGCTGTTGTAGACCAGGAGCTCCCACTGTGTTTCATTCTTGAGATATGGATGGAAAATGGAGTCAGTAGTAGGTCAAGGCAGTGGCACAAGCAATGGTCCACGAGGTCTCTCTCTTTAAACATGTTGACCCTCATCAGCTGTCTATCACCCCTCGCTTCGGTTTGCATTATGATCATGGCAGATTTATATTGGGTCACAATTGCCTGAAGACCTTTACATCTATTGGTATTGGCAGTCCCATTTTTTTGTAATGGCAATCCGTAAATCTACATACCACGGGGTGACCTTCGTTGAAAATAGCACTATATTTGACATCAAGACTTATTTTCTCATTATCATCCCATCTCTGCTTTTTTGTATTCTATGATCCTGCATCTAGTCCTAGCCATATTTCTGGTGGAATTGTTCTGTTTTCCTGAAATGTTTCTTTGAAATTCTGGGTATTCTTCTTCCAAGTCATGAAGAGAAGTAGTAAACTCTCTAAGAATGATATGCGATGGAATTCTGAGTCTGTAGCATTTGTCTGGAAATATGAACTGGCTGATGAACTTGAATTCGCAAAAATCCTTTTCTGAAATGAAAAAGGTTTTGCCAATATGACAGGGGACTAAACCAAGACAAAAACTCACACAAATATGAAGGTTGAAGATTTAAAACTTTTTACATTCAAACTCTAACAAGACATGGAATTGGTGACATAAATACCAGAAGAAATTTAATAAAGGAGGTGGGAAATCATTTGGATTTATGAAAAAGATTTGTGAAAATGGATATATAGGATGGACTCCAAAGGGATTAAGAATTGATCCTCCATATTCAGAGAAAGTTTCTAGTCCTTGAACTGTCCTTTGAAAATCAAGGTCTTCTTTTTTCCATGGATAAGAAAGATAAGGTAGACCTGGAGGATATGACTCACCGGTTTGAAATGAAGGATTGGAAGATGATGGAACAGAGGAAAACATTAAACATGTTTGGGATTTTTTAGGTCGACTTAGAAAGTCAGTTACAACAATTTTGTTTTCCTTTAATGTGTTTAACATCAAAGGTGCATTGAGAAAACCATTGTGCCCATCTGACAGGCCTAATGTGGATGAGGAAACATTTTCTGCCTGAATTTGAGCATGTTATGTCCAAGAAGATGAAAATTGAACTTCTTGGTAGCATTTTTGACTGGAAGGATCTCCTTGAAGGTAGAGAATGATAATCAATCTCAGAATCGTTGAATCTATCACTGGAAAAATTGCAAATAGATATTTTTCCTTCTTTTTCAATTAGGAAAATGCCTCCCCAATATTTATCACTAGAATCAGTTTGAATGACTTTTTTTTTAAATTAGCTGGGGGTAGGGAGATGGTAAATTCTGTAACTATTTTTTGATGGATTGGACTGCTAGGGTTTGGGATTCTCCCCAAGGAATGGATTTCTTTTTCAGAAGTTTGGACAAGGAGTGAATTGGCTTGGCAATTTTAGGTATGAAATCTCGAACATAATTTACAAGGCCAAGGAATTGTTGGATTTCTTTGGTGGAAGAGGTTATGGTTTGGAAAACGGTTTATGGCTTCAAAGATGCTTTATTTTGGGGTATATTGTCCATTAGTAAATTTCATTCCTAAGAAAGAGATTTCTTCTTGAGCTAAAATTATTTTCTTCTCAGAAACCATTATTCCATAGTTTTGGACAATATTTGAAAACTAGTTCAGAAGGTTTAAATGGTCTTCAAGGGTTTGGCTGAACAAAAGGATGTCATCAATATAGATGAGACTGTGGTCAAGAATTGGTTCAAAGATTTTGATCTTGGACTTTTGAAACAATGAAGGGGCTGTCTTAAAACCAAAAGGCATTACCTTTCATTGAAAATGATGATTTGGAATGCAAAAGCCTATTTTTTCTCAATCTTCTGGGGTTATACCTAGTTGCCATAAACCTGATTTTAAATCAAATTTTGAAAACCATTTGGCATATGAAAATTTGGAAAATAGAGTATTTCGGTTGGGCAATGGAATTTATCATCTTGCAAGAAATGGTTTAGAGGTCGCATGTCTGATGATAATTAATTACCAATCTCATCTTACCATGAACTTGCTCAGATCTTTTATTCACATAAAAAGCTTCAAATGCCCACTGTGAATGAGAAGTTCAATCAAATTGTGTTTAAGAAGATCTTGACATTCTTATTCTGCTAAACGAGAATGTTTAGGATTCATTCCTGAATGACTTTCTTTTGTTGGATTAACATCCTCATTCTTCTTGAAGGTTAACCTGACAAAAAATTCTTGATTTTGCCACAAAGAGTTAGAACATTTATCCAAAAATTCAGAATGAGATTCTGCACATGATTGTTCAATGAGTTTGGATTTTATCTAGGAAATCAAGTTTTGAAAATCTAAAACAGTTGAAAGATACATTCGAGAAATGTCAATGTATTCTTTGAAACATTTCTTGTATTTGATAACCTCATGAAGAATTTGCAAACTTGGAGTTTTTTTTGTAAAGATCCATACCAATTATGATGTCTTTACCCGGAAGTGAGCATCCTAAAATTTGATTACGAATGATTGCATTGTGGGAAGAACTGGATTGTGATTTGTCCTTTAGTAATCAAATATGAAGTGAAAATTTTTCCATCTGCAGCCCTGAAATCTTGTTTATGAGGTTTGCAGTATTCACTAGCTAAAACTTCTGGGTTCATTATAGACAATGCTGCACCTGTATCAAAAAATGCAGTTACAAGAATTGGTTTATCATACTTAGTAGGATAAACATGAATTAATGTTTGTGCAACAAAAGATGATAGATTTAAAAGGAGAATGGGATCCTGTTCCCTGCTTGCTGGTATGATGTTGAACATTTGGATCGGTACTTCTAAAGCAAAAAGAGTCTGGTCAGAGGGTTCTGCTTCTTCAGAGAAACTGGATTCAAGATCATCTTCTGAGGAAATGTATTGACCCGTTTGCTCTTGAATATCCTCCATCAGTTTGATTCCCTTTTTGTTTTGAGGACAATCTTTTGCAAAATGACCTTTTTGGTTTCAAATGTAGCACCTAGAAGATTTTTTCTTTTTCTTCAAACACTTTTGGGAATTAAAACTTTTTTCAGAAATATCTCCACTTTCTGGGCTTAGGAGATTTTGAAGAAGAGAATCTAAACTTCTTGAATTTCTTCCTTCTTTGACTTCCTTTGGTTGTGCAAGCTTTGCATTTGCCTTTTATGACCAACTCATATTTTTTGCATGATTCATCAATGCATGGGTCTCCTCTTAGATGTTCATGCACCACTTGTCTTTTGTGACATATGTCTTCAAGTGCCAGTATCACTGATTGTATAATTTGTCCATGGGAAAGACCAATTATAGATCCATATTTGTGGAGAATATAGATCTCAGCAACATCTTGCAATGTCTAAGGCAAAGAACTCAAAAAAACTTGTTTCAAACTTATATATGCACCCAAAACATAAAAAAGATTAATTAATCCTTTCATATGTTTTTATCAATGTCTTTCTTAAAATAAGAATAACATTGTAATTGAAAAAACTCTTTTCTTTTGAGCTCCAAATCTTCTGTTGGTTCTCCGAGGAATACTCTGATGAATTAAGGCTATGGCTTCTTCAAATGTCTGTCTGGTAAGAAAAAATATTCTTTCATTTTCTATAATGGTTGACCGCCAACTTTTCAACATTCCCGAGAATCTTGCTGTGAATTCTAACAGTATTTCAAAGTTACTTCCTGTGTTGATCTTTTTACTGTCATCCATGCATGAAATTCTTGGAGTCTTTGTTCCCATTTGGCAGTTGGAATATTGTCTAAAGTGAACAATGAAGTTCCAAATGTTCCTCCTGAAGATTTGTAAGGTGTAGAAGTGGATGTATTTCATCCTACATTGATGGGTTCATCATCATCGGGACGTTCAACTGTAGGTTCATCATCTCCAGCCACAACATGGGGATTTTGTCTATTGAAGAATCTGATTCAGGCTCACTTTGTTGACTTTCATAAGAGGATTCTGAAAATTCAGAGACTCCCAGCACATTTTTATCAATAATATTCGTCTTTTTTGTGAGGAAAAAGTTCTTTCTTTTAGTCTTGGATTAAGACTTTTCCTTCTGTTGGGATCATCGCTTGAGCAATGGTGATTGTTCTAACCGACTTATAGATTTGGTTCTTGCCTGATTCATATAGGCAACGGGTCAATTCTCGCTTTAAATCTTGTTAAGAGTTTGGTTCTTGTCTCGCTATAGACAACGGGTTGAATTCTTGCTTGATTCTTGTGTGTTCTTTTCGTTCTTGTTTGTGTGTGTTTGGTGTCCAAACTCTTATGACCAACTTTGGAGTTGATCCTTAAGGTTTTGTGCCATCTTGAATTGTTGGGTTTCGTGGCATCAAGTTGATTACACACGGGGTTCGCATCAGATTGGTATCAGAGCTGGTGGTCAGTTCTGTTTATTTTCGATTTTAATTATTTCAAATTTTCTTTCAAAGATTATCATATCTTAGTTTCTGCCCAAAAAAATATATATCATACTGTTCATCGTACTGTTCATCACTGTTCATGTACTGTTCATCCGAGAAAAATTTCCAACTACGTTGTTGCTTCTTTGTTGTTGTTCTTTTTCTTCATTGTTCTCTTTGTTGTTGCTACTACAAAAAAAAACAAAAAAACAAAAAAAAAATGCTAATAGGTAGATAGGGATACTTGTGAGGACATGCTTTGTGAGAATCAATTTTTCACCCGAGGAGAGAAGCTTGGACAGCCAACCATTGATTCGAGCTACTATTTTATCTACCATAGGCTGGAAAATCACTCTTCTCGCAGCCTAAGTAGATGAATGGGAAATTTCTTTTTGCGAAGCTAGTTTTATGCTGAATCATTCGTATTCGAGATAAAGGGGCTGTCTTGGGGAGGAAAAAAGAACTCTTGGATTTGTTCATGAGCTAACTGGTCGAAACTTCAAATTTTTCTAGAAATGCCATGAGGTTCCTAACTGATTTTGCATCCCCTCTTTTAAAAATTACCACATCGTCTACAAAAGCAAGATGTGTAATTGACAGATAGTGATTAGGAAGACCAAAGTCCATTATTTTCCTTTGACGAACCAGGTACTTAAAGCTCTTGGAGAATGAGAATCAACTTCCATCATGATCATAAAGAGCATAGGTGAAAGAGGATCTCCTTGTCGAACTCCTCTCAAGGATTTGAAGAACCCTTTTCGAATCCCTTTAACGAGAACTAAGAACCAGTAATTTTAAATGACATTTTGTACAAGAGAAATCTAGTTTTCATTGAAGCCCAACTTCCTCATTATGGCGTATAGACACTGCCAAGAGAGCCTATCAAATGCTTTTGTGAGGTCCAATTTGACAATTATGTTTCCTCCTCGTGTTTTCCTTTCCATGAAGTCTATCATTCCTTGAGTAAGAATAATGTTGTCCGTGATTTCTCGCCCCTTCACGTAAGCCACCTGTTCCTCAAAAATAATTCTTAGCAGCATTAAGGATAGTCGATTTGCTAGCACCTTTGTACAGATTTTGTTGAAAAATGTGCATAAACTAATTGCCCGAAACTCATTAAAAGATGCTGGGTTGTCAACTTTTGGGATTAATGCAATTAGTGTACTTGTGAAAGCTCTTAAGGGAGTCGTTTGCCTTGCAAGAGGTCCTTAAATGAATTGTGTTGGTCTTGTTGAATTATGCTCCAACATGTGAAGAAAGTTCCATTGTAGCCGTCTATTCCCGCTGCACCTTCCGGGTTTAAAGAAAACGTGGCTTGCTTTACTTCATCTAATAAGGGTTCGGCTAAGAGCATTCTGTTATCCTCTTGTGTAATCACTTGTAAAATATTGTTGAGAAGAGACTGGTCTATGTAATCATCATTTTTGCACTTTAAGAGAGTTTGAAAGAAATTGATCCCTTCCACTTCTATTTCTAAGATATTTTCAGTCCATGCCCCATTCACTTTAATTTTGGAGATGTTCAATTTTTGCCGTTTAGCTTTCAGAGAGGAGTGAAAAAAGTAAGTGTTCTGGTCTCCTTCTTTTAGCCACTTTAGTCCATCTTTTCATCTCCAATATGTTTCCTCTTCTGCTAGGCATTTGGTGTAGTAGGCTTGTGCGTGAGCTAGAGCAATTTGATTTCTTAGATCTTGGCTCGGCTGGTTCAAGAAGGTTTCCTTACACTTGTTCACCTTCAAGTCTACATCTTTGACTTTGCTAAAGATGTTTTCGAAGATTGCATGGCTCTAATTTTGTAACTCCGCCTTGAATCTTTTCAGCTTCGCAGCTAGGATGAAGAGGGGAGGACCAGCACAATGGAGATTCCAATTTGTTTCTACCACCAACATGAAATTATGTTTAGTCCACATATTTAAAAAAATGAAACTACTTGGGGCTTGAGAAGGACGTTGAGGTTGTCTAGAGGAGGAGTGGAGAGTGATCTAAGCATGCCTTGGACAAATGTTCCACTACGATATTGTAGAAAGCTGCCATAAACGTATTATTGCAAGCATATCTGTCTAGCCACTTCCATACAGTGTTGCCGAAACGATTACCCTACCAAGTGAACTTGCATCCTTGAAATGCTAAATCCATCAATCCACAATCTCGGAGGTAGTCATTAAATTCTTGCATTGCTTCTAAATCAAGGGTTGAACCTTAGAGATCCTTTATACTCATCCGCTGTGGAAATGACATTAAAGTCACCACCTACAATCAATGGAATATTAGGCAGGTGAAGGCCCCGGAGTTCACTTCACAACCGTTTCCTCTCCTATTTGATGAATTTAGCATAAACGAAAGAGGCCATGAATATCAGCTGAGAATCTTTCAGAGGATTGACACAAGAAAAATTTGATCGGAGCTGTGAATTTCCAAAACATTGAGTGCATTGTTCCAAAATAACAAGATCTGGCCATTCATGTTTGTTTTGCAGAATTGAAATCCCAACTTCTGGGCAATTGAGTCAATCCTATCCTTATCCATCATAGGTTCCAACAAGGCTAGAACTTTTATTTTGTGATCCTTAACCAATGTTTTTATTCTTCTAAGCAAGGGTTTATTTCCAACCCCTCGGACATTCCATATGAGGACTTTATCCATATCAATGAGTGGGGGTGGGGCATGGTGAAGTTGGCTTGGAGGAAAGCCTAGTATTTAATTTGCGTGGCAGTGTTGTTGTAGGTTTTCCTACGTCTCCCTTTCCGTTTGGACATGGTCAGTCCCTTTGCTTGAGGTTCGGTCAGCTTAGATGTGGGAGAAGGGATCACTTGAGCAATGAGGGGGTCATTGTCCGAGACGTAACCTAGTAGCTCCTCCATGATTTTCTCATGTGTTAGGAAAAGGTCATCCTTGGCTGTTGGTTTTAAATATTGAACTTTTGAAATAGATGGAGAGTTTGTTAGTTGTTGGGGTTCATTTGACTCCTTCTCCTGGTTTGAATTGTGTAACTTATCCAAAATTGGTTGCAAAATCCCTTGAATGTTGGGATTTGAATTTTGAAACTCCGGTTGTTGTGGTGGCCTCTCCTCCATGGCTGGTTGCTCCTCCACGGCCAGTGGTTCCCCCTTAGTTGGCGGCATCTCTTGGACAGAAATTTTTCCATTCCTATTCACCTCATCATCGTCAAGTAGTGCTTCGGGCAGTGGAGGTAGAGTTTGTTTTGATCCAGATTGTCCAATTTAAGACACTTGAAACTTTTTCATACAAATTGAACTCACCATCTTCGAGTGGTGCTTCGGGCAGTGGAGGTAGAGTTTGTTTTGTTCCAGATGGTCCAACTTCATGTTTCATTGGTGTCCAACATGTTTGAGTTTGTTTCTTTGCTTGATGCTTCGTGTTTTCACCAAGGCCAATGGTTTGCTCAGCCAAATTTGGACTTCCTTTCTTGCATGCTTCTTGATCGTGGCCAATTTTCTTGCACTTTGTACGGTAACATGGCACTCCTTTGTAGCTACTTATTTGCCAAATACCTTCCTAACCAACCCCTAACCCCTAGAAACGAGTACGGATAGGAGGTCTACCTCAACACATACCTTGGCAACATTTGGCCTGGTGAAATTTTCAGTTGCCAAGTCCAATTTGAGGGGTGTCCCAACAACTTGAGCAAGCTGAACACAACGTGTTTATTGAAGGGCAACCAACAGCTGAAAAGGAAGTAAAAAATCCTTTTATCACTTTTCTCTCTCAGTTCAGATCAGCCTGTTTAATCTCAACCAGTTCCTAATCTTGCTTTAGCAAATGAATTTAAAGAATCATCCACAGAAGAAGAACATGATTCAGAAGAAAGCAAGTCATCAGAAGATTGGGAAGAACCTTCAGAAAGTGAACCAGAACTAGCAGTTATGGTTAATGAGCCAATTGTGACCCATTCCAGATGATGATGATGGAGATGTTGTCGTGGAAGAAACAGTCATTGGAGACAAAGCTCCAAAAACAAGTTGTTTCATCTCCTCTTTCTTGAATTTGTACCATTCTAGAAGATTATTAATCGAAGGTTCTCCTAGGAAAGGTACATAAGGTTTTTGTGGCATAAAGGGGAAAAGAGGGATGTAATGCCTTGGGGAATTTGTCTCAAATTTTCCATAAGATTGAGGATAAGTAGGCACAATGGGTTCTGCTCCAAACTTGAGTGGTGGTGGATTTGAAAAGTTAATCCCATAAATGGTTGGTTGTGATTGAGAGTTTGATGCCTCTGGCTATAGTTCTTGTTTTAAGCCATGCAATGAATTCCATTTGTTTGAGCAGTGATTCTTTGTCCTTAAGCTCTTGGGATTGAAAATGCATGAATGATACTCTAGGTGGTGCTGTAGCATTTTGCAATTGTTCAAAGCGTCTCTCCAAGATCTATAATTTATACATGATATCTTTGATTTTTTCTAACTGCTGTTCTACTGCATGTTTTACAGCAGAAACATTTTGATCAATGGAGGTCAAAGCCTTGTTTTGAACAAGTGCATTCTCAATTTGCCAATTTAAAACTTCTTCACCTTGCAACTTTGCTTCAACCAGTACTAAGGGTAATACTAACTTGGTAGCATTTTGAATCTTTGGAATATGACTTGCCTTATCCTTTTCAAATTTGGATAGTAGAGGAAAATCTGTTGGGTTGAACATACAAATTTGTGGCAAAACTGACTTACTTGGATTTCAGAAACTTGTTCTGGCTTTGGAGTTATAGAGTCAACAAACTCTTTAAACTTTCTTTGTACCTCCTCTTTATCAGGCTAGATCTGTATGCCCATTTTTCATTAGGCAATTCTTTAGTCAAAAAATCAAAAGTACTTCTCACAGTTTGAGCCAGTGAAGAGGGATCAAGATCTTCAGGAAGAACATGTTGATAATGGCACTTACCCTTCTTCTTTTTTGGTGGAAGTTTTCCAGTTTCCTGAGTATAATAAAACTCATCTTGTTTTTCCCATTCTCTGTCTTGGCAATCATCACAATAGTAGACATCAAAATAACAATGTCCACTAAAAGGATCTGTAAAAAAAAAAAACTACCTGGCTATTTTCTTTGAAGCTTTTGGTGATGTTTTCTAGGACACATATTTCATGTCCATAGTCCTTTTGTTTTAATGTTGAAGGATCTTGGACTGATATTTCCATTATTGAAAAGAAGGCCTAGAATTAGAAGCTAAGTTGCTTTGGCTGGTGAATCTCAAAGACTGAGATTATTTGAGATGGGAATGATTGAACTAAATGGAAACTGTTTCACCCTGTCTAGACTGCATCAAAGTTTCAGAACAAAGCTCACGAAGTCTGGGAACTGCTTCAAGCAACTTTTCATAATTTATGATCCATGTGTCTAGATGAAGCTTTATATAAGTTCATCTCTTGGAATCTGCCTGGGAATATGTGTACAAGTAGCAATTTGTCCTTCTTCAATTTTTATGAAAAGTGCATCACCACCTCCAGGAAGTGAAAGATCAAAAGCATGGTTTTAGGCTCTATAAACCATCTGGTAATGGAGTGTTGCAGCAAGTGCATCTTGAATTTGCTCAGCTCCTTGAATTTGAAGTTGGACCTTTAAGGTTGAGAGAAGATGAGGATCTTGTAGTGACATGTTAAAGTTAGGAAATAAAGTGACGAACACTGTTCCTGCATTTAGTGTAGTTTCAACAGTTGCTAGACAGGCATGTTGATATTTCCTGAACCTTGTGTCTAACAAGGCAATTCTGGCCACTACTGGTAGACCTTTTCTTCCATGAAAAGTTAGAGCAAGTCTGATAGCTCCAAAATGAATATGTGTACAACCTCCTGACCTCTCCATTGTCTCGGAAAATCTTCAGAAATATATAAAGTAACAAGGTGTTCTAATGAGGTGGTTGGAATATGATGCTGATCCAGTCTGGAAGAATGGATATATTCTTTGACAGTTTGTTTTTTGGGAGATATCAAAGACTGATATATTTAGAAATAGGAGAAAACTAAGATCTAGCAAATGCTGAATAAGGATTTACAAATGGAAGAGTAGTAGGAATAATGGACCAGAATTTTGATTTTTAGGGACTACAGAAACTTCATAAAGATAATCCACTTTATCGGAAATAGATTTTTTAAAGGAGGGTGAGGTTGAAATACTTAAATCACTCATGATGAAAAAGAGTTCTTCTCTTCATATCAAGCAACAACCTAAAAACTTCGCTCTGATACCAAGTTAATAAGAGACTCAAATTTCGAAAATAAATGCAAATGTATGTATATATCAGAAGGTAAGCTAAGCTTTAAAATGCCATCCTCTAGGAATACAAGGAACCCTGCACTTTAGGCTATCCAATATTTTCATACAAATGATATATAATAAAATTTAAGTCAGGGAACCAATAGGATCATTACCTAGTTATTAAGTTGTGCTGATCTTGGAGAAAGAAAAAGAGTTTAGAAAATCGTAGAGATTTTATTCATACTAATATTTCTTACAATATTATTTCACACCACACTTCACCTTCCTTCTGCCTTGCTAAATTACAATGGGTTCTATTTATAGAGAGGAACCTGGATTTCAAACTTAAAGCAACAAACTAAATTACAATAAAATATAAGATCTATAGTGGGAATCTTATCATTCTGACACACTAAAGCAATAAAAGATATGATCCATAGTGGGAGACTTATCATTCTGACACACTAAAGCAAATAGGACAATCTTTAATAAAGTAAACAGTGCTATCTTTACAAAAGTGAGAACAAACTTTAATAAAGTAACTTTATTAAAAATTATAGGGCCATCCTGTCTTGTCATCATCTGAACTGGGAATATCAGAGGAAGTAGAGTCATTGGATCAGTGATATTGAGTTCTTCAATCCTTTCCCATTGCTTTTGTCTGCTTCTTCTTTTATTTTCTCTTCTTTTTCTTTCTGTTCTGACAAAAGGTTATTTTCCTATTTTTGTATGAGTGGAACTGGATAGTGGAGGAATCTCCAAATTTGAACTAGACTGTGAAGGAATGTCATGAGATGGTTCTCGGTCTTGAGAAAATGGTGCATCAGCATATTTCTTATGGTACTCATTTTTTGCATCTAGAATTATTTTCCAATGAGGATATCTAGAGAGATGATTCCATGCACCATAAGTTGCAGGGGGCCAAATTTCTTTAGGAATACATTTATTTTCTTGAAATAAAATCGTTTGAATTTCATTGTATTCCTCTTCCATTTCTAAAGTGGATGCCTGTGATTCTTGGATAACCCTGTAACATGGAAGTGCTTGAAAATTCTATTCTAATTTGTTTAAGACTCAGTGAAAGTGGATAAGAACAAATCCTCTACGGTAAAGGAAAATGGTGGTGTGCAATAATATGCTGCTGAGTTGTAATGCTGTCGTAGGCACCCAAAATTAACAACTCTTAATTATACTGTAGTAGTGGTGAGTACAGGTCGTCCCACAAAGAGCGGAGTTTATTCTTGTGCTAAATGGAAAAAGGAGGTTTTCTTGAAAGCTTTTAAATTAAAACTAAAACAAGAAAATAATTGAAGAAAATTTGATGTAAGAAAAGTCTTGGTTTTGGTCTTATCCACCATAGAAATTTCCCTAGTCAATCCTTGACACACAAGATAATTCAATTTTATATCAAGCACTAATTGAAGAATTAACCTGAACGAATACCAATTCAAAGTTGATTCTTATTTCTTTCTAAAGTTGGTTAAGTTTCAACACACGATCCAATTAACCCTAACTATTAATTTAGCCCAGACACGCGCCAAAGATCAATTAATAGAAGCTTTAAGATCAACAAGAACAATTAGGCTAATTAAACATAAACACACGCGGTTATGCCAATTAGATGATTCCTAATTTCCCTAAATTCAATAACACTAATCTAGTAATTATCAAACTTAGGTGCTTCATAGATTGAACTAAGCACACGCGGTTAAAACAATCTAGCAGTAGATTAATTCTAATAACTTAGTATTCTGCAGCAATAACAAGTTAAAAAGAACAATCATAAAATTAATTGCAGAAAAATAATCAATACTTGATCTAAAAGTGAATAAGTCAAGCACAAGAAGTCTCACAACTGTGTAGAATTGACCATGGCTTCAATTCCCTCTACCAAGAAAAGGGTTTAAGCACAAAGTGCCATAAAAGAATAAAGAAGAATTTCTACTGCTAAAAACCCTAGCCAAGAGAAAATAAAATTGTCGATCCCTTTTTCTCACCCTACTTGGGGTATTTATATTGATTATTAGGGTTACAAGCAAGGATTTATGGATAAGGACATGACATTAGCTGAAAAGAAGTCCGTACGGGCGAAGAAACCTGCTGGAAATCCACTTCACGTCATCTCACTACCTTCATCGCGCACATGCGCTGGGGTCTTAGCACGCATGTGCATGCGAGATAGTGAGGTCCTAGCCTATTCCGTCCTTCGCGCACATGCGCAGGGACCTTAGCGTGCATGTGCACGTAAGCCACTTCTGGGAATCTGCTTCTGGATGCAGCGCACATGCGCTGTACAGCTCCAGCGCATGTGTGCTGGCTTCCTCAAATATGCTCCACTTTTGGTTTCGATTTTCGCCTTGATGCTTGCGTAATTTGAGAAAGTGTAAAACATAAAAGTTGTAGCTCTTTGCCTTTATTTCCAATGCATCTTAAATCACCTCAATCGGAGCTCAGGATCAAAGTTATGCCTGAAATACGAAACACCGTCCGGAATGACTTCATACTCGTGCATGTTCCGCTCTTAGCATTTTCTTTCATATTTTCCATCTTTTTTAGCCCTTTTCACTTTAACCCAAAAAAAACTGAGAATAATCAAATTAAGCTCAATAATCACTCAAATATTGCTTACAACACATAAAAATGTGGTAAAGTTATGACACATAAAATATAGCACAATTATGAACTTATCAAATTACCCCACACTTAGCCTTTGATCGTCCTCGATCAAACATAAAATTAAAACAATTAATCTTAGCACATTTCACTCAACATATTCCTTCAAATATCCACATAAATAATAAATAACCAATCCAGCAATCAGAGTAGTCAAAGAATCGAAGAGCTCAAATGCATATAAAAACCAAAACATGAAATTCGTGTGTATGTGTGTATAGCTATTCAAAAATTTAAATATCTAGATTAAATCATGAAGACCCTATAAATTTTTTCTGAACACCCCATAGCTCGCTCTTCTTACACCCCTCCACTAATCTAAATAATTGATTCAATTCAAATTTAGGTAGGACTTTCAGTTCAAACTAGAAATTAGGATATTTGTTAGCCAAAGAAGGGAAAGGATATAGCAAATAAGAACAAGAGCTTTCTAATAATGGTGGCCACACACTAAAATAAAACTTCTCTTCACATGCGGAATATCATTTATATCCACAACCCCACACTTGAGTAACAAACACCCAGGAAGAATTCCGAATAACCAAAAATGCCAACCTCTCCCGGACATATATACATCACATCATCATTTTATTTTTCTATGTCCACTCATAGTACAGGTACCAGCGGTAGGCCCTACCGGCAACATATAAACACGCAGGTACCAGAGATGGGCGTTACCTGCAAATACAGGTACCAGTGATAGGCACTACCTGTAAATATTAAAAACATGCAGGTACCAGTGATGGGCACTACCTGCAACAAATAAACCCTTCCATATTTATTTTTTTTCCAACAATTTTTTTTTCCAATACCCCATTTCACAACAAAAATGTACATCACTCACTTCTCACAAACTTCCACCCTTATATCCCTTTAACATATAATGTGCACCATAAAGCTCTTAAAGGAAAAATTTAGGATAAAACAATGAATAGAACATTAAGCTCAATAAGGGTAGGTAAATGATAAGTGAAAGAAGGAGAATGATGTTTCTCTTCACACAGAGAATAAGGCTCAACTAAGGTACTTAGAAATAAATTGTTAAAATGGTTGGCTAGCAAGGCTCATCAAACAAAAAAGCACTACCCTCATTTTTAAACTAAATCGGGTCATCTAAGAAATAGATTTGAAAAATGTAATAAAGTGAGTTTTTGGGATGCAACATAATTGAGTCTACATAAATTTCTCTAAATATCCCAAATCAAAAATTAAAGTATGGCTTAGTGCTCAAAAATCTTGAAAATCATGAATGGAAAATATTAACACTGACTACTCATTCATGCATGGTTCAATTAATGATTTATCATGTAGAAAATGGGGAAAATACGTTAAGCAAAAATTTTTGAGAATTGTAAAAACAAAATTGGTCAAATAATCCACAAAATTTTTATAAATTTTGACAAACACTCAGATCAAAGGAAAAGTTAAAATATTGCAGCAAAATTGAGTAACATACACCAAACAACTTAAAAATCCAAATAACTTTCCCATCCCACACTTAAAAAGAGTAGCATTGTCCTCGATGCAAAAAGAAAAGCATAAAATGGGAAAAGAAAAGCTTCTCTGGATTTAATTCGCGTTTGGAGCAGTATCCGCAATAAATAACCCCTTGTCGCGAATGAAAGCTGGAAAACACTAAAAAAAATAGAACAAAACAAAGAATTCCCTTGAGAAAATAAGAAAAACAAGAAAATTGTAGAAAATAATCCTACCATAATCAAGAAAAAACATACTCCCTCAAGGGAATACACAACTAAAAATAAATGAAAACACCATTAGGAAAATAAAACCTAACTAAAAGGAAATTAACTAACGAAAATGAAATCTAACTAACAAGAATGAATGTCTAATATAGTCTAGGAAATCAATGACGATAAATATCAAACAAAGAAAATGGCCCAACACATAGGCCATAAAAACTCAAGGCGCATGGGGCCCCAAATCTTGTGGAAAATGAAGACATGGTGGAAATGTGGAAGGGTCCTCTCCTCGCTCTCAGGCCATCTGAAGAGCTTAATTCCTCCATGGTCTGCTTCCACGTAAACTGATATTACATAAAAGAATCAAAACGTTGGCCCATCCGCTATTGTTCTGTCAAGATTTGATGTAGAAGCTCCTCCTGCGATTGCTGTGGAGCAGGTAACGGCTCATCATCAGAATCATCAACTTTCTCTACGTGTGACGTAGAAGTTTGGGACCGAGTGCATCAGTATACCCTCCATTGAAATCATCTGGCCTGGCCTCAATTTTTCTTCAGAAAGCTCAAGCACCACACCACTTTCCAAACATAGAGTCGTAATCAAATGGGGAAACCATAATCCCGGATGCCTACTAGTAGCGGAGTAGCAGATTTGTTGACGTATAAGCTGACCGACATCAATGGCTTTCCCGGTAGCAATACAATACAACAATTTGGCCTGTTCTATAGTGACATGGGTAAGATGGTTTACCGGTAGAAGGCAACCACAAAGGAATTTAAACCAGACAAACCATGTTGGCTTAAGTTTATTAGCGTGGAAATGGCTGGAGATAAGCTGTCATGCCATCTGCCGTAAAAGTCCAGTCCACGTCTCCGTCACAAAGGACGCTTGTGATCTGTTGAAGCTCTACGTTGGCATTACGGGTGTCGGGCCATTCATCGTTACGAACATGAGTGACCTTCAAAACTCTGTTGATTTCATTGGTAGAGACATCGACTTCTTTTCCCCATACATATATTCTGGTGGAGTTATAATGATCAAAATTAGAATAAAACTCACGCACCACCGGAATGACGACATCTATGGGAGTTGAAGTGAAAAGCTCCCATCCACAATTGCAAATGGCTAACTTGATTTTTGGAACCCCTCCCAATGGCACTTGTATGCCTCTTTCCTTAATTGCAGCCCATTTTGAGATATCATTGTCATATTTCTGTTTGGCTGCCGCAGTTAAAAATCGTAACCTGCCACCAATTCTTGGTTGTGGAGCCCCGAATGATGAGGATTCTCCGGTACCCTTGCCTGTGGCTGTTTTCTTTGCTGTTCTTCCCATTCCTATAACGTAAGTAACATAAACATGCATCATGACCCACAAACAAACAATTACACCACCCCACACTTAAATAAAAACCCATTCCCCCAAATCATAAGCCTTAAATTATACATAAAAATCCAAGCAAAATAATGCCTAAAACTAAGGCTTATAGACAATGCACGATCATTCCTATGCATGGAAACAAATTAGAAAGAATTCACATGACACAGTTAATGGTCTAGGAATTAAATTCGTGCATCAATGCCTTGTGTTTGAACATTTTTATTCATTGAGACATTGTATCAAACACATGGCATGCATAAAGAAAGTGGAACTTTTTGTGTATATTATGAACATGCAATTCATCCTCAATCAATAATCACACCAAATTTATGTTTGAAATTCAATCCATATGAGATTTCATCAATCAAAGCATAAAAAGACTCAACATATTCTTGAAAATTAATTAAAACCCATAAGAAAAAAATTGTAGAAAGAGAGAGAAATTCATACCTTGATTTGATTTTCCCTTAAATGGCATGGAAGAAATTTGGGTGTAAGATTGACGGAATTGGGGTGAGTGTTGGAAAACTTGAAGTAGGGGTATTTGAGGGTCTGAGATGAATATGAAAGATAACAGGAATGTGAAGAAATAATGGGATTTGGAAGGTTAAGTTCCTTTTTTCCCGTCGCGCGCACGTGCGCAGCTTCCTCAGCGCGCATGTGCGAGCGAGACAGTGTACCCGGATATAATCGACCCCACACACATGCGCTGAGATTTTTAGCGCGCACGTGCGCTAGGCAGAAGCCACAATTCAATGGGGTCTCAGCGCACTTGCGCTGGGCTTTCAGCGTGCATGTACGCTCGAGGCAGAACGAAAATTAATTAATTTTTTTTTTTTAATTTAACACATAAACATTCTACCCTAAATCACTCCCATAAAACACAAAAACTCCTGAAGGTTCCATTTTCTCATTTTAGCCTCTTAATGCAATCGATTTCCCAATTAACAACGAAATTAAAATATGTTGTCCTTTTAAACTAAATCATAAGCAAAAATTAAGTTGCAAAAATTAAATAACAGAATAAAATTGGAATGGACATGGGTTGCCTCCCATGCAGCGCCTTTGTTTACTGTCATTGGCTCGACGTGATACTCTTTCACCAAATTTCAAGTAACTCCCATGTTAAGGAGTCCAAGGACCTTCCGCTTCACTATTTTCACAAATGATGGATTTAATCTCCTTTGTTCTTTTAGGACCGAACAAGTTGCTTTTCTTGCGAGTTGCTAAGTTGACTTGAGATTATCACCCTCTCCTTATCCTTCAACAATATGTACTTAAGATGACCAGGAAGGCGATTGTAATCCGGAATTGTTCCCTGCACAATAGATAACTTCAATTTCTCGTTAGAAAGTAGTAAAGCATTAAGACTTCCATTACTTGTTTGTTGCAAAAAGTCCTTGTTCTTTTCCTTGAGATGTTCTTCACGGTTAGCGTCCACCTCCTGATTATTGGTATGTTCATGAATTTCCTGTATTGGAGGCTTACACATACATCAATTACAGAAACAAGTTTAGTATGGTCAGTCGATTCAACATCATCATAAACGCTAAATTTAACACTTGTATCACCAAATTCCATACTAAGAGTGCCATTAATAACATCTATCTTAGTTTGGGAAGTAGCTAGAAATGGTCTTCCTAACAAAATAGGAGCATTGGAATCACCTTGTTCCATTTCTAGAACATAAAAATCAGCAGGAAAAACTAGACTTTCCACTTGAACTAAGATATCCTCTACAATTCCCTTAGGATAGGCTAAAGATCTATCAGCCAGCTGAATTACCACACCAGTTTTACTCAATAGTCCTATTTTCAATGCATCATAGATAGAATATGGCATTATGTTAACAGATTCACCTAAATCCAGCATGGCTTTTTCCATGTGTGTATTTCCAAGCTTACAAGGAACAGAGAACATACCTGGGTCCTTGCGCTTTTCAGGTAGCAATTTTTGAATAATAGACGATACATTCCTCCCAACCTCTACCTTTCTAACTCCTTTCTTCTCCTTTTACTTTCGTTTATGCGAACACAATTCCTTCAAAAACTTAACAAAGCGAGGTATTTGTTTAATAGAGTCTAATAAAGGAATATTATCTCGCACTTACGAAAAGTCTAGTATAGCTCTTTGTCGGGATCCACTTTCGAAAACTCTTTCAATGCCTCGGGAAAGGGGGTTCAGGCTTAACTTCAGGCCATATAGGAACAGCTTTATCTTCATTGCTGTTGCTTTTCTTCTCGCATGATTCAACATCTTTTTTGACTGTGGTCTTCTTCTTTTCAGCCTCAATATGTTCAGGAACTAATTTTCGCTGCACATCAATCTCTTTACCACTCCTCAGCATAATTACAGTCATATTCTCCTTGGGGTTGATGATAGTTTGAGACAGTAACTTCCCGGAGTTCTGCGCTTCCAACCTGCTAATTGCATTCGTCATTTGTCCCATTTGATGTTGCAACTGTTGAATACTAGCCTCTGTATCCTGCTGGAATTGAATCGTATTTTCAGTTAAAATATTCAATCGTTCCTCTAAAGACTTACCGGATTGATTATTCAGATTTGCTTGTTGTCTTTGAGCAAATGGCAGCCTATACGGTTGGAAGTTTTGTCAATTTTGTTGAGGCTGATTTTGGGCTAGGTTCCCGTATCTCAAGTTAGGATGATCCCTCAATCCAGGATTGTACGTGTTCTAGTAGGGATCATAACTTTGTCGTGGCTACCCTGGTAATCCTCCGGCTGCATTTACGTACTCTTGGCCTTCGTCTTGTAATGTGGGGCACGTATCTGTTGAGTGTCCCTCAATTGAGCAAATGCGACAAGGTTGTGTTGTCTGTGCAGTCCCTGAAGCCAACTGTCGAACTAAAGAAGTCACACTAGCCATTTGTTGTTCTAATGATGAAACATTTACCTCATTTACACATTTGAGAGGTTGATCACATCCTGTCCCAAACTTTTGAGAGCGTGCGGCCATATTCGATATAAGCTCACGAGTAGCATCTATCTCTCAAGGTCAAATTGTCTAAGCCCCTCCACTTGCGGCGTCGACCATGTTCCTTCCATTTGGCAACAGTCCTTCATAAAAATATTGAATTAATAAGGAGTCACTTATCTAATAATGTGGACAGCTTGCACACAATTTCTTGAAGCGCTCCCAGTACTCATACAAGGATTCTTCATTGAACTGCCAGATGCCACAAATTTTCTTGCAAATATTTGCAGTTCGAGATGCTGGAAAATATTTAGCCAAGAATAGTCTATTCATCTGCTCCCAAGTTGTATACTACCTGAAGGTGAATCGAACAGCCAATCCTTTGCTTCAACTTGATATGCTCCTCTGACACCCCGGTGGGTCTCATACTTGTGCAAACCACATAGAACTCCTTAATATGCTTGTTCAGATCTTCACCTGGCAATCCATGATAAGAAGGTAATAAATGGATTAGTCCAGATTTTAATTCAAACGTAACATTAGCATCTAATTCTGGATAAGTAATGCATAAGGGTTGTTGGTTCAGAGTGGGCGTGACTAATTCTCTCAAAATCCGTTGTGCCATGTTCGTCTGCCCTTGATCTTCCTGTTGTTCCTGATCACCTACAAAGATATAGTTAAACAATTATTCTTCCCCTTACTGTCGTTCTCTTAATTCTTTTCCAAATCTGCGTAATGTTCTCTGTATTTTCGGATCAAATTGGAATTCAACTTGTCAAGCAGACCGGGTCACAGGCATACACAATAAGCAGAAGAATAATAATAAAAAGAAAGAAAAGAAAAACTAAAATAACTAGCACAAAAATAATTCAAACCGCTCCCAAGCAACGGCGCCAAAATCTTGGTGTGCAATAATATGCTGCTGAGTTGTAATGCTATCGTAGACACCCAAAATTAACAACTCTTAATTATACTGTAGTAGTGGTGAGTACAGGTCGTCCCACAGATAACGGAGTTTATTCTTGTACTAAATGGAAAAAGGGGATTTTCTTGAATGCTTTTAAACTAAAACTAAAACAAGAAAATAATTGAAGCCAAATGTCTTGGTTTTGGTCATATCCACCATGGCAATTTCACTAGTCGATCCTTGACACCCAAGATAATTCAATTTTATATCAAGCACTAATTGAAGAATTAACCCAAACGAATACCAATTCAAAGTTGATTCTTATTTCTTTCTAAAGTTGGTTAATTTTCAACACGCGATCCAATTAACCCTAATTATTAATTTAACCCAGACACGCGCCAAAATTCAATTAATAGAAGCTTTAAGATCAACAAGAACAATTAGGCTAATTAAACATAAACACACGCGGTTACGCCAATTAGATCATTAAGTTCCCTAAATTCAATAACACTAATCTAGTAATTATCAAACTTAGTTGCTTCACAGATTGAACTAAGCACATGCGGTTAAAACAATCTAGCAGTAGATTAATTCTAATAACTTAGTATTCTGCAACAATAACAAGTTAAAAAGGACAATCATAAAATTAATTGCAGAAAAATAATCAATACTTGATCTAAAAGTGAATAAGATCAAGCACAAGAAGTCTCACAACTTTGTACAATTGACCATGGCTTCAATTCCCTCTACCAAGAAAAGGGTTTAGGCACAAAGTGCCATAAAAGAATAAAGAAGAATTTCTACTGCTGAAAACCCTAGCCAAAAGAAAATAAAAGTGTCGATCCCTTTTTCTCACCCTACTTGGGGTATATATATTGATTATTAGGGTTACAAGCAAGGATTTATGGATAAGGACACGACATCGGCTGAAAAGGAGTCCGTCTAGGCGAACAAACCTGCTGAAAATTCACTGCCTTCCGCGCACATGTGCTGGGGTCTTAGCGCTCATGTACGCGCGAGACAGTGAGGTCCTAGCATGTTCCATCCTCCGCGCACATGCGCAGGGACCTTAGCACGTATGTTCCCATGAGCCACTTCTGGGAATCTGCTTCTGGATGCAGCACACATGCGCTGCACAGCTCCAGCGCATGTGCGCTGCTTCCTTAACTATGCTCCGCCTTCAGCTTCGATTTTTACCTTGATGCTATGTCAGATGCGTAATTTGGGAAAGTGTAAAACATAAAAGTTGTAGCTCTTTGCCTTGGATTTCCAATTCATCTTAAATCACCTCAATCAGAACTCAGGATCAAAAGTTACGCCTGAAATACAAAACACCGTCTGAAATGACTTCATACTCGTGCATGTTCCGCTCTTAGCATTTTCTTTCATCTTTTCCATCTTTTTCAGCCCTTTTTCACTTTAACCCTACAAAAACTGAGAATAACCAAATTAAGCTCAATAATAACTCAAATCTTTCTTACAACACATAAAAATGTGGTAAATGATACATAAAATATAGCACAATTATGAACTTATCAAAAATTCTGCTCCATTTGTTGACGGGTGCAAACCAAGAGATGAATGTACATAAGTGATGTGAGCTAAGTCTGAAAACTTTTTTACATTCAAACTCAACAATGATACGAAATTGGTGACACAGATAGAAGAAAAACCATAATAGTGACTCTAGAAAATCATGAGGGTGAATAGAAAATACAACTTGACTGAAAGGATATTCTGGGTGGACTCCGAAAGGACTAAGAATGGAACCTCCATACTGTGTGAAAGTTTGTAGTTCCCAAAAGACTCTATAATGACTCAAATCTTTTGTTTTTCATGGATAATCTAATGACTTAAATTCTGGGGGAAATGTCACTATGGACTCAAGATGAGAAGAATACTCAAATGTTTCAGGTGTCCAGATATTAAAAGAAGGAATATACATCAAAGACTCGGATGACTCAACAGACTCTTTTGGAAGGAAAGACTGGGATCTGCTGAAAAAGTCTGCAATAATATTCTTTTTTCCTTTAACGTGATGAACATCAAAGGTATATTGTGAAAACCAATTAGACCATCTGAGAAGTTGGGGATTTGGAATGACTTTTTGTTTAAGCTGAAGCATTTTTCGGAATGAAGACATGTCCATTTCTACAAGATTCTTGTAGAAATTCTTATTTGTGTGTTAGCTGTCAAAATTCTTGTGACCAACTTTAGAGTCGATCCGTAGACTTGAGGTTTTGGTGCCAACTTGAATTGTAGGGTTTCATGACATCAAGTCGATTGCGCACGGGGTTCACATCAAGTTGGTATCAGAGTTGGTCCAATTCTAGTCAGTGATGTTTATTTTTCTCTTTAATTTTTCTAGATTTTCTTTCAAAGCAAATCATGTCTTAGTTTCTACCCAAAAAAAAAGAACACACCAGAATCAAGCAAGAATTTAACTCCTTGTCTATAGCGAGACAAGAAACAAACTCTTAACAAGATTTAAAGCAAGAATTGACCAGTTGCCTATATGAATCAGACAAGAACCAAATATGCTGAAATTCGTCCATATGATAATGCCTATTTATAGACTTAATAACGTCCTAAAAACTAGCTTAAAAACTCCTAAAATTGTAGTGCTAGGGTTCAACCATAAGTGTCCCCAAGATTTGGGTTAAATGGGTCTTATTAAGGCTAATTAATGAGCCTAAAAACTAAGAATTAAATCAACAACTAAACTCGACTTAAACCAGTATTCCCAATTTACACAAAGTTAAACTACTACTGGGCTTAACATAATAATAGAGTAAACACAAACTATTGGACTTTTCCATTATGGATTCGGACTTGAAGAATGTTCCATTTAGATTTACAAGCCCGTTCAACTTCTAGTTTGTTTTGGTCGGCTTCCTCATCAAGAACTGCTTGAACCAAACTTTGCATGGCTTGTTGGATCCTCTTTGCACGTGCCCTTGTAATTGGTCCAGTCAGCACTTGCAATGACTCTTCACGAACCTTAGTCAAGCTTGAAGATGATCCTTGGCTCGTATCATAAAGATTACTCTAGAAAGCAAATAATTTACTCTAAAAATGCTTGTAAAAATTACACTAAGGGAGCAATTAACTTTAACCTAACAAAGCAAGTAAAAACTATTTTAAGAAAACAAGTAAAAATTCATCTAGAAAAGCTTGTTTAAAACCATTAAACTTAAGAAAGCATTAACTAAACTAGGGAATTAAAAAAACTTCATTTTCAACTATACTTATTAAGAAATTCTAGGAAAATGTTTGAAATCTATAGCTAAAACTAAGAATTTTTATGTTTTAAAAGAGAATTTAAGGAAAACCCACTAATTTCTTAAAGGATTTAAAAGCAAGGATTTAAAGATTAAACTAGAAAATCACCAAAAGTAGCAAGAACACAAAGAACTTTCTTGGAAATCTAACTTTTTACCCTATTTACGTTTCATGAAATTTTAAATAGAAAGCAACTAAAAATTATATATACTTGTAACTAAGAGAAAACCCACTAAATTAAGATTAAAAAGATTAAAACTTGTAAGAAAATAAAGATTAGATCCAGGATGAAATGAAAGAGGAATTCAGATTAATGAAAAACTTGAGTTCCAAAAAAGCTTCTCTACTCTACTCTAACTAAGCTAAATCTACAAAATACCATCTACACTAGAAACTGTGTGTCATTCGGTATAGTACAATATTAGATTTAAAAGGTTGTTTCAACTAAAAGATTACAAGTGGCAAAAATTACACACATCTGGACACACTCACATATTGCAGTATTGATTTTGTACATGGAATCGATACCGCAATTTTGAGCCTAAAATATGCCTTGTAAATCCCCTTCGATACCGCTGTATCTTTTCTAATATAAATGACAATATTGGGGCATGGAGATAATTTCTAAAAACTTGAATTCTCCTGTTTCCCTTTATCCACTCGAATCTTCTACGTTAACCTCCATATCTTTAAGTCCAAACCAGTAAAATACCAATAAACCTAATAAGTAACCAATTATACTATAATTAGCACTAATATCATTATATTTACACACAATGCAAAAGCAAGTACTAACTGCAATGAAGTAACAAAAATACACATAAATTTACTCTAAACTCCAGAAATACTAACAAAATGCTAAATTAATCAAGCAAAATAACTCTAGTTTTAGAGTTATCACACCCCCAAACTTAGCGTTTTTCTAGTCCCAAGCAAAACAAGAAAGAAAAAGAACAAAATTAAATAATTAAACAAGCAAGGCACAACCAAAAAGACAACACAAGAGGTGAATAATCGATGTACTTTGAATAATTAGGTGATCACTCAAATAATCTCAAATAGCATATGACAATTGGAATAATTGAACTAGTCACTCCAAGTTTTTCAACTTTTCCCAAAGAAAAATGTTCAATGTTAACATCAGCTTCCAAATAATCAAGAATTATCCATAATCAAATGGGTTTTCTACGAATACACTCCATTCAACCAAAACATACCATCGTTCAATTGAAAAGGATTACAAAGTTTTTTAACTATCTCGACTAGGCCACATGGATATAAGAAAGATCATTAGGATTCTATCTAATATCCACATATTACACACAAATGGGAATAATATTCTATCTAGGAGTAAATAGAATGATATCAATGATAGGTATTACAAACATTTTTTCCTTAACTTGTTCATATACTAAAATGTAAAGGCTAATTCCAAATAGTTTGCTTCAACTTGACTCATTTTAAAACAAGCCAATCACAAATGGCCACTTCGAGGAAACAACATTTGTGATGCCAGAATCCCACACTAGATGATGCGAACCTCGTGCGCAATCAACTTGATGCCACGAAACCCAACAATTTCAGATGGCACCAAAACCCCAAGGATCGACTCCAAAGTTGGTCACAAGCGTTTGGACAGCAAACACACACAAACAAGAACGAAAAGAACACACAAGAATCAAGCAAGAATTCAACCCGTTGCCTATAGCAAGACAAGAACCAAACTCTTAACAAGATTTAAAGCAACAATTGACCCGTTGCCTATATGAATCAGGCAAGAACCAAATCCATAAGTCGGTTAGAACAATCACCGTTGCTCAAGCGATGATCCCAACAAAGTTTTAATCCAAAGACTAAAAGAAAGAACTTTTTCCTCACGAAAAAAACAAATTTTATTGGAAAAAATGTGTTTTCATTCATCCATATGATAATGACTATTTATAGGCTTAATAAAGTCCTAAAAACTAGCTTAAAAACTCCTAAATAAGAGAAAGTAGTGACAAGGTTCAGCCATAAGTGGCCCCAAGTTTGGGCTAAATGGGCCTTATTAAGGCTAATTAATGAGCCTAAAAGCTAAGAATTAAATCAAGACCTAAACCCAACTTAAACCCAACTTAAAACCAGTCCATGTTACACAACACTTTAAATTATTATTGGGCTTTACATAACGAAGACCAAACTAAAATAAACTTGAAAGGAAGTCCGACCTTCTTGAACTTAAAGGATCTCCACTAGTGCTTCACTTTGAAGAATTGGACTTCATGTATTATTGAATTGAGAATAGTCTAATCCAACTTGATCAAAATACCATGAATGTGCTCCAATCTTGGAAAGAGTGAGTCCAAGCTTGTTCCATCTTTCATCTCCTCATCTTGACACATCCTAGGGCTATTTGGATCCATATCATTCCCTTCCTCCACGAAAGGATTCATCTTCGAATCCGAATCTGAATAAGAAAAATACAGATTAGTCAAATGGGACACAAGATTGGACACTGCACAAAAGACAGGCCTTGAAGCCCTGCACTATTGTGAACACAACAAAGTTTTGCAAAGTAATGATCCAAACAGTTAAACAAATGTGCACGCCAAAGTAGAAAATCATTTAGTTTTGACAAGATAAGCACAATTTGAGAAATTGCTAGAAAACACTGATTTTGACACAAATTGGAAGTTATTTGACCGTAAACAAAAATTTTAGTCAAAGTGTTTTGAGGCAAATTGACACGGTTTCATTCTTACAAAGTATTTGACCTAAATCACACAACTTAGGTTGCTCAACATCTAAGTAATATACAAAAGTTTCGGTGGCGTGTCAAAGGAAAATAAAATCAAACAAGTTATTGCGCCATAACAAAAACTTAACTTGACTTGGACAAAATTTGAAACTTTTGAAGTTAATTTTATTTGAGATTCGAAATTCATAAAAGAAGTTAACCAATCTAAAAAAACTTATCCAAGTTACTTTGAACAAAAGTGAAAGGTTGAAAATCATGTAGCATCACGCTAACACAACAATTCAATTTAGATTTGATGGCATGTAAATGATTATCAACTAAAGCTTGGATGGATTTATCCAAACAATGCTCCACAAATTGGAATTGAAGTCCAAGAATTTGGATGCCTTTTCTGTTCGAAACAACAACCAAGTCAAAAGAATTAATTTTAAACAAGTAATAAACAAAATGTACACTAAAAAAATTCTAAATTCAGAATTAAATTTGTACAATTCCTTAAAATGCTCAAATATAAGAATCTCAGCACAAAAAGTAGAAAGAAGTTCCTATCTTTGAGATAGGGTATTAACGACCATACCTTCCTTACCTCGCTTTGGGTGGAATAATGAGCCACTCATATGGGAGGTTAGTGCATCATGACTTACACCTTTGAAGGTTAGCACAAAAGAAAGAAAACTAGACAATGATAAATCAAGGTTAGGCATGAGAAAAGTAAATTCTCTTCATATCTCTCTCTTTTCTCTCTTTTTCTTGGACTATGGTCGAAGCCTAATTACTATCTTTTCATCTTGATGGCTTTTCCCTCTTTGCTTTTTACCTTTATTCCATTCAAGAAATTTTCTTTGAATTTCTAATCTTTCTTCATTTATTTGATGTTGTGGCAAAGGAAGAAATTTAGACTTTTTACCCTTTTTACACAAGTGATACGCCTTAGTATAGCTATCATAAAAACCGTTTTCAGATAATTCTCATAGCTGACCAAGTTGTAAATGACATGTGAGCAAAGGTGCTACATCACAAACTACCTCATCAAAATACTTACCAATAGTGAAGGATACAATAACTTGCTTAGTTACCTCCAAAGCTTCATTTTCCGTTGACCATCGGAACTTATAAGGTTTTGGATGTGACAAAGTAGGCAAATTCAACTTTTCAACAAGATATGTATTCGCCATATTAATCCATATGCTACTATCAATTACAGTACCACAAACCCTTTCATTCACAAGAAACTTAGTGAAGAAAGTCTCTTTTCGCCTGTGAGACATCAAAAATAACTCTTAACTCACAAAACAAAGTGGTTAGTGTTAGACAAAGAAATAAATAGAATTTTTTCCTCACTACTCGGCCTTACTCTTTGGAGAGCGATTCACTCAAGTTGTATCACTCAATCTCTCGTTATACCCTTAATTGAATGACTTTTATCACTCAAATGATCTCATCACACAACATTTTTCCTCTCTTTAGTTTGCCCTCAAAGTCCTTGGAAGACTACGAGAACTAAAGTGAGCTCCAGTTATGTCTTAACCACTTAATTGGTTGGAATTCAAAGAAACAAATAATCACGGGCCAACAACAAATAAGAGATACTAAACTTTCGGATTTAAGCTTCAAAGAACAAGAGACAAAAAAATATCCGAGACTACTTGAAGCAACAAAACGTATAGAAAGCAAATAAGAATTTGGTAAGCAAATTTACCAAATAAAAAAAAACTAAAAGAAAACTAAGCACACAAGAACAAACAAGTAGCACTTAGGACTAACAAAGAAATTAAAAGAACCAAAAAACAATTAAGTGCTTTTGAATAGAATTAAAAATTTGGAAAGCAGACCTTGATTTAGAAAGTTTCCAAAAACAGGAAGTTTACAAAAACGGAAAGTGCCAAATTTGGTGGATTTCCTAATTCAATTGGGATTAGGGTAAGTAATCCAAATCCTACCAGGATTAGGATTAGTTCTCCAAGTCCGACTAGGATTAGGATAATTTTCCTAAGTTAACTTGAATTAGGGTTTTTCAAATCCGATTTGGATTAGGATTAGAAACCAATTTCAAATACGATTAGGACATGAAATCAATTCCAAATAGGATTAGAATAAGGAAACCAAGTGCAATTAGAATTAGAATATGGAATACCAAATACAAGTAGTAAAAGGTAAGAAACCAAAACCTTTTTAGATTAGGAAATAAACAAATAATTGCCTATATTTATAAGCAACCAACTATGCAAGCCTTAAAATTTTTGTCCTTCTTCTTAATTGCCAATTCTTCTACTTCCTTTTTTTCCCATTTTTTTGTCAACTTTTTTTTTATACTATTTTCGGCCAAACAAGTTTTTTTCCTGTTTTATTCTCTCTTTTTTTGAATTCGGCTAAGCAAATTTTTTTTTTTTTTTTTTTTTTTTATAGTTGCAACAACATAAAGAACAATAACAAAGAAGCAACAATATGGCTAGACATTTTTTTTGTATGAACAGTAACTATGAACAATAACGATGAACAGTATGTGAACAGTCGATTTTTTTTTTTTTTTTTTGCAGAAACTAAGATATGATTTTCTTTCAAAGAAAATCTGAAAAAAAAAAAGGAAAATAAATAGAATTGACCAGAATTGGACTAGCTCTGATACCAATCTGATGCGAACCTCATGTGCAATCAACTTGATGCCACGAAACCTAACAATTCAAGATGGCACCAAAACCCCAATGATCGACTCCACAGTTGGTCACAAGCATTTGGACAGCAAACACACAAACAAGAACGAAAAGAACACACAAGAATCAAGCAAGAATTCAACCCGTTGTCTATAGCGAGACAAGAACCAAACTCTTAACAAGCTTTAAAGCAAGAATTGACATGTTGCTTATATGAATCAGGCAAGAACCAAATCTATAAGTCGGTTAGAACAATCACCGTTGCTCAAGCAATGATCCCAACAAAGTCTTAATCCAAAGACTAAAAGAAAGAACTTTTTTCTCACGAGAAAAAACAAATTTATTGGAAAAAAATGTGTTGTCATTCATCCATATGATAATGCCTATTTATAGGCTTAATAAAGTCCTAAAAACTAGCTTAAAAACTCCTAAAAAAGTAGTTCTAGGGTTCAGTCATAAGTGGCCCCAAGATTTGGGCTAAATGGGCCTTATTAAGAATTAAATCCACACCTAAACCCAACTTAAAACCAGTCCAATTTACACAACACTTTAAATTATTATTGGGCTTGAGATAATAAACATCAAACTAAAATAAGCTTGAAATGAAGTCCGGCCTTCTTGAACTTAAAGGATCTCCACTTGTGCTTCACTTTGAAGAATTTGACTAAGTCGTGTATTATTGAATTGAGAATAGTCCAATCCAACTTGATCAAAATACCACGAATGTGCTCCAATCTTGGCAAGAGTGAGTCCAAGCTTGCTCCATCTTTCATCTCCTGATCTTGACACATCTTTGGGCTATTCAGATCTATATCACTAGCCTTATTTCTACTCTAAGGGTATATTTCAAAGAAATAACATTTGTGATGCCAGAATCCTGTACTTGCATTCTTCCTAAGAGCAAAATATTTTTTGTTTTGTTTTTGATGGCACTAAACCAAGAAAGAGGAGTAAAATATACCTAAGATCATATCCAAACCAATTACTCACAAGAGAGAATAAAACCCCACTATACAAACACACAAATGGCCTAAATCACTTCCATTCCATTTAAAACAAATTTTCTCTTTCTAAAAGATAAGTCAACTAACAAGGTAATACTTTTGAATTTAATAAGAATACATTCCAAATGAACAAGTTCGAAAATATGATTCTCTCACTCTTTAAAAGTGTCACCTGTAATACATGATTTTTGACAACTTTTGTATGCAAAAGAATTACACAACACACACCAAAATCCTTGAAATGTCACATTTGAATGAACTAATCATATAGTATTGCAAGTCAATTGTCATCATTGAGTACCATAATTACTCAATTTTCCATCCAAAATTTCACCACATACATATTTACAATCACAAAAAAGGACATCATACCAACAACTAGTAAATAACATATCCAAACTTGTCAATTTATTCTAGTGATGAGTGCAAGTCATCCTTCCACTAACCCAAAATGGAACAAATATCGACAAACATAATTATAATTGAAAACATAAAAGGCATAATCAAAGAGTAAAGTCCAACCAGCTATCAAACCAAGGACTTACTAAAAACTAAGCAACCAAAAAAAATCAAGAAACCATGGCATGAATAACCAAAACGAAGTAATCACTATTATAAGCTCATTCAAATCAATCAAGCATTCAAGCACAAATATAAAATCTACTTGGCCTCAACTAAGCTTTAATAATTATAACAAAAGAAGCTAAAGAGTAATACCCAAAAAGCATAATAAAGACATAAAATAAAATTACTAAGGAATGCTAAGGAAATGAAAATGATAATGTTTCTACCAATCACTCAAAGCTCATAAAAGTAAAGGGTTGAGAAAAATAGGGCTGAGAGGTGTCTTTTCCAAGTCTTGGCAAAAATCAAGTTTCATCATTGATGATGCGCACCCCATGTGTAATCGACTTGATGCCACGAAACCCAATAATTCAAGTTGGCACCAAAACCCCAAGGATCAACTCCAAAGTTGGTCACAAGAATTTGGACAGAAAACACACAAAACAAGAACGAAAAATAAAAAACATACAAGAATCTAGAAAGAGTTCAACCTATTGTCTGTAGCGAGACAAGAACCAAACTCTGAACAAGTTTATATCAAGAATTGACCCATTTCTTATATGAATCAGGCAAAAACCAAACTTAAAAGTTAGTTATATAATCACCGTTGCTCGAGCAATGATCCTCAATAAAGTTTTAAGCCAAGACTAAAAGAATGAACTTTTTCCTCACGAAAAAGAAAAATTTTATTGATAAAAATATGTTGAAAAATTCATGCATGTTTGGCCTATTTATAGGCTTAATAAAGTCCTAAAACAAGCTAAAAACTCCTAAAAAGTAGGGCTAGGAGTTTCGGCTATAAGCAGCCCCAAACCCAGAGCTTTCTAGAACTTATTCCTTGCAAAACAAGCAAAAGAATCCCCTAATTCTAACACACCAGGTTTCAGCCAAGAGGCTCACAAACTTGGACCAAATTGGGCCTTATTAAGGACTAATAATTAAAAAAACATTTAAACCAGCCCAATTTACACAACACATAAAAATACGATTGGGCCTTACACAATAATAGACTTATTCAAATAAAAAGTCTAGTAATTTTTTTTAAGCAAACACCGAAAAGGTGGATTATTTTATTGAATGACCTCTAAACTTTACAATGCCGAACGTAAGGACAGCTTCTAGTATCCAAGGTGTCAACAATCCTTTTATAGATGAAGGAATTGTCTTGGTTATACTCTACATAAAAAGTCTAGTACAATATAACATAATATTCAGCTGTTAGACTTAAAGAATCTACACTTGTGCTTCATTTTGAAGAATTGGACTTTATATATTAATGAATTTAGGATAGTCAAATCCAACTTTATCAAAACACCACGAATGTGCTTCAATCTTGGCATGCTGAGTCCACATTTGCTCTACTTTCATCTCCTCAACTTGACATATTTTTAGCTTCTCCAGATTCATATCATTCCCTCCCTCCTCAAAAGGATTTGTCCTCAAATCCGATCCTGGAAAAGAAAAACACAGATTAGTCAAAATGGGACACAAGACTGCAGAAGATAGGGCTTGAAGTCATGCACTATTGTGAACACAACAAAGTTTTGCAAAGTAATGATATAAACAATTAAACAAATGTGCACGCCAAAGTAGAAAATCATTTAGTTTTGACATGCTAAGCACAATTTGAGCAATTACTATTTCATACGAAAAACACTGATTTTGACACAAATTGGAAGCTATTTGACCCAAAACAAAAATTTTAGTCAAAGTGTTTTGAGGCAAAATTGATATGATTTCATTCTTACAAAGCAATTAACCGAAATCACACAACTTAGGTTGCTCAAAAACTTAAAAACAAAAATTTGGGTCGTGTGTCTAAGTAAAATAAAATCAAACAAGTTATCACGCTATAACGAAAATTTGACTTGGAAAAAATTTGAATATTTTGAAGTTAAATTTACCTGAAATTCGAAAATCTTAAAAGAAGTTAACCAAGCTAACAAAGTTATCGAAGTTATTTTGAACAAAAATGAAATGTTGAAAATTATGTAGCATGCTAACACAACAATTCAAATTATATTTAATGGTATGTAAATGATTATCAACTAAGGTTTGGACATATTTATCTAAACAATGCTCCATAAATTGAAATTGAAGTCCAAGAATTTGGATATCTTATCTGTTCAAAACAACAACCAAGTAAAAGACTCAATTAATTTTAAATAAAAAATAACAAAATGTACACTAAAAATAATTCTAAATTTGGAATTAAATTTGTTCAATTTCTTAAGATGCTCAAATCTATGAATTTTAGCACAAAAATCATAAATAAGTTCATACCTTTGAGATAGGGTATTGACTATCATATCTTCCTTACCTCGCTTTAGTTGGAATGATGAGCTACTCAAATGGGAGGTTAGTGCATCACGACTTATACCTTTGAAGGGCTGCACATAAGAAAGAAAACTAGACAAAGATAAATCAAGGTAAGGCATGACAAAATAAATTCTCATGATCTCTTCCTATTTTCTCTCTTTTTCTTGGCCTAAGCCAAAACCTTTACAATTTTTTTATCTTGATTTTTGGCCGTTATTTGGCTTTTCTCACCTTGCTTTTTCCCTTTGTTCTATTCAAGAATTTTTCTTTGAATTTCTAATCTTTCTTCATTTATTGATGCTGTAGCAAAGGAATAAATTTAAACTTTTTACCCTTAAGTTTACACTGATACACCTTAGTATAGCTATCACAAAAATAATTTTCAGATAATTCCCATAGCTGACTAAGTTGTAAATGACATATGTGCAAAGGTGCTACATCACAAACTACCTTATCAGAATATTTACCAATAATGAAGGATACAATAACTTACTCAATTACCTCAAACGCTTCACTTTCAACTGGCCATTGGAACTTATAAGGTTTTGGATGTGACGAAGTGGGGAAACTCAACTTTTCAACAAGCTATGTACTTGCCATATTAATCCATAAGCTACTATCAATTACAGTACCACATACCCTTTCATTCACAAGAACTTAGTGAAGAATGTCTCTTCCTACCTACAAGACATCACAAATAAAACTCACAAAATAAAGTGGTTAGTGTTAGAAAAAATATATATAATCAGAATTTTTCATCACCAATCAGCCTTACTCTTTGGAGAGAAATTCACTTAAGTTGTAAATCACTCAATCCCTCGAGTATACCCTTAATTGAATGGTACATTTTATCACTCAAATAATCTCACCACTCTACCTTTTTCCTCTCTTTAGTTCACTTTCGAAGTTTTTGGAAGACTACGAGGAACAAAGTGAGCTCCAATTATGCCTTAACCACTTAATTGGTTGGAAGTCAAAGAAAACAATTTCCAAAAACCGAGAGTTTTCAAAAATGGAAAGTGCCCAAATTTGATGAATTTCCCAATTTAATTGGGATTAGGATAAGTAATCCAAATCCTACTAGGATTAGGATTAGTTTTCCGAGTCCAACTAGGATTAGGATAAGTTACCTAAGTAAACTTGGATTCGAGTTTTCAAAATCCGATTAGGATTAGGATTAGAAACCAATTCTAAATAGGATTAGAATAGGCAACCAAGTGCATTTAGGATAGGAATTAGAAATACCAAACACACGTAGGAAAAACGTAAAAAACCAAAACCTTTTTCGATCTAGAAATAAACAAATAATTTCCTATATATATAAGCAATCAAATAGGCAAACCCTAAAAAAAATTTCCTCCTCAATAGCCAATTCTTCTTCTTCCTTTTTTTTCACATTTTTTTTGATGCTTTTGTTTCAATTTTCGGCTAAACAAAATGTTTTTTCTCTTTTTTTTCAATTCAGCCAAGAACATTTTTTTTTAAATTGGTTAAGAAAAGATTTCTTTTTTTTTTCTATAGCAGTAACAACAAGGAGAACAACAAAGAATAATAACAAAGAAGCAACAACATGGCTAGACTTTTTTTTAGTCAAGAAGAACACAGAAGCAACGAACAACAAAGATTGACAGATAATCAAGAATCAAAGTACGACACAAGAAGAACAAGGCACAAGATGAAGAACAACACAAGTATCAATGGAATTTTTTTTTGGATGAACAGTAACAATGAAACAGTATGTGAACAATAATGATGAACAGTAATGATGAACAGTAACTTTTTTTTGGGGCAAAAAGTAAGATATATATATTTTTTTGCAAAAAAATCTAAAAAACATTAAAGACGAACACAAACAGAAATGACTAGATTTGGACCATGGACTCTAATACCAAACTGATGTGAACCCCATGCGCAATCAACTTGATGCCACAAAACCCAACAATTCAAGTTGACACCAAAACCCCAAGGATCGACTCCAAAGTTGGTCACAACAATTTGAACAGCAAACACACAAAACAAGAACGAGAAAAACACACAAGAATTCAGCAACAATTCAACCCATTGTCTATAGTGAGACAAGAACCAAACTTTTAACAAAATTTTAGCAAGAATTGACCCGTTGCCTATATGAATCAAGCAAGAACCAAATCTATAAGTCGGTTAAAACAATCATTGTTGTTCAAGCTATGATTCCAACAAAGTCTTAGGCCAAGACTAGAATGAACTCTTTTCTCACGAAAAAGACAAATTTTATTGATAAAAATATGCTGAAAAATTCGTGCATGTTAGGGCTATTTATAGGCTTACTAAAGTCCTAAAAACTAGCAAAAAACAACTAAAAATTAGGGCCAGGAGTTTTGGCTATAAGCAGCCCCAAACCAATAGAGTTTTTTTTTTTTTTTTGAGCAACAACCTAGTAGGTGGGGATTCTTATTTATTATTAAGGAAAAAAAGTTACATGGAGGCTAACGTGAAGCCTAACTCTCCAGCAATGTGAATGAATTCAAAGACAAACCCTTCGAATTCTAACATCTTGTGAAATCTATGGTGCTAGCTCCATTTAATTATATCAATTGCCATCTAACATTCTAAAATTAAACCGAGGAAAGAGGTCTCGAGGAATGCCTGGTTCACATTGTCGTTGGCATATTGTATGTCCTTGGCATATTGTATGTCCTCTTACGTCTTCCTTATCGTTTTGGGGCGAGAAATTCCAAGTCTTGGATTGGGTGTACATCCCGGCTATTAGAAAATTCATTATCTAAACAGTAGCTTGTTTGTTCCACCAATACCTTTTCATTAGGCATGGTGGAGTCGTCCATCGACTTAAACTTTGGTTGTTGAGAGGGAGGCCGGGTGGACATGAAGCTAGTTTCTTTGCTGCCCATATGTATGTTTGAAGGTTCCTTGTTGCTCAAAAATAATACAATTTCCTTGAAAGAAGGCTGACCTGTGGTTGGGAGGTTTTGCACAGTTCGACTATGAGGACTGTCTAAAGCATCTTTGATGTTGTTGTCCAAAACGTGAAGATGTGAAGATGACTAGCAACCTAGGATTTGATGATATGAAGTTCTGGGCTAGTTTGTTGGCGTGGAATTTCCATTTACTCTAATGGCCAACTCATGTTCATTTGGCGGTTCATCTTGTGCATGGCCTTGTACATGGGTAGAATCATTGTCTGAAAAGTAACATGACAATTCTTCCAAAATTCTTGCATCAGAAGAAGATCATCTTTTAAAATTTGAATTTTTGAATCTTGTGGATTATTTGGAGAGTTCGGTTGGTCCTTGGAATGAGTCAAAGCTGTTGAGTTCAAGTTTGTTAGTTCCTTATTTTCCTCGTGCCGATTTGACTTTGGAGTTCCACCCTCCAAGGGATTTGAATTTTGAATTTCGAATCTTGGTTTGTTGGGGCTGGTGTAACCACATTGACCGGTGGTTCCTCCAGCTCCACTACCACATTTGCTACCGGAGGTTCCTTAGCTTCGAGTTAGGGATGTGCATTCTCTTTGGACTGAATTTTTGAATGATTCTCCTTGGATATTTCTGAATGAGGTTGAATAGGTTGCCATTGTGTAGTAGTCTTCTTCAGAGGATGAGCAGCCATCTTAGCCGAGTTCAACTCTTGTTGATTTGGAAATTTTGTGGCTCCTGGTTTACAATCAGTAATGTGATGGCCTATCTTGTTGCATTTGGTGAAGTAGGATGCGAGATCTTCATATGAAATTTTTTGCCATCTTCCATCATCCCCTACCCCTAACCACACACGTGAAGGGAGAGTTGCTAAGAGGTCTATTTTCACACAGACCTTAGTTGTATTAGGGCGAGTAAAATTTTCAGTTGCCATATCTAATTTGAGTGGAGTTCCCACCGCTTGTGCAAGACAAAAAATAGCATGTTTACAGTGAAGAAAACAGTGGGAAGACATTCCAAAGTGACCCATATAGGGGCGATTGAAGATTCTATGTCCGGTGTGTACAGAGGGTGCCACTTGAGAACACGCATGTAAAATCCGTTAATGAACCAAACATTCTTGAGCCAGCAACGAAGATAGTCCTTCTCCACAGAAACCGTATGAGGATGTGCTTATGATCAAGAAAGTGAACTATGAAATTCCCCTTGAATCCAATTATTTGGAAACTCTTTCACACCATTTCCATATTTGGTTTCCCCCTTGGGAAACTGCCCACCAGTGTCTAACGGAATGGGGCTGGCAACTTTTGTACTTCCATCTTAGAAAAGTAAATAGTCAGTTCCCCTTTGAAGGTTTGCAATTTCTTCAAAGACTGATCGGACTGGAGTTAATCAACACCTTTAGAGTTTCGGCAAAAGAAAGTGATAGCCCTTTAGTCGAGGGCTAAAGGGCAGGCAGTGCAACCATTGTTGAACTGCTAGCTAAGATTAACTTTAGACAGAAAGTGTGAGTTGCTAGAGAGGAGGAGAAAACTTCATTGTTGTCAAGAGTTGCTTGCGCCTCCCAGGGGTTTTTAGAATTTTTTTTTTTTTTTTTGTGAAACATGCAAAAGAATCTCCTAATTCTATAACACACTGGGATCCAGCCAAGAGACTCTCAAACTTGGACCAAAGGGGTCTTATTAAGGACTAATAATTAAAACAACATTTAAACCAGCCCAATTTACACAACACTTTAAATCACTATTGGGTTTAACACAATAATAGACTTAAACAAATAAAAAGTTTAGTACAATATAACATAATATTCAGCTCTTGGACTTAAAGAATCTCCACTTGTTCTTCACTCTAAGGAATTGGACTTTATGTATTAATGAATTGAGGATAGTCCAATCCAACTTTATGAAAACATCACAAATGTGCTTCAATCTTGGAATGCTCGAGTCCACACTTGCTCTAGCTTTCATCTCCTCATCTTGACATATTTTTAGCCTCTCTAGATTTCATATCAATTGATTTTATTGATGTCTTTAGTGAATATTTGGTTGTCACCATCTGCTCCATTATGTTGCCTTTCTTGAAAGTCTTCCTCATGAGCTCCTCCAACTGCATCCAATTTCCCTACTTCTCCTACTGGTCCTTGTTGTGTTGCTTGAGTTGACCCCACATTTAGTGAGTAAAAGTGTTGCCCTTGGGGAACTCCATAATGCCAAGTAGGTGGTAGCGATGGATGAATCCAAGAGCTCACTAGAGAAGGTTGAGCACTAAGGCCATCAAAGCCATGTTGTGGTGGATGAGTATTTGACTGTATGTCCAGTAACCATACAGTTCATTTTTCTCCTCTTTATTTTGTGGTGCGTTGAAGACCTTGCCTAGTTGGGAGAAGGGAGCTTGTATGGAGTTGCTTGAATTGGTGGTTCGGCAGCTATTTGATGCTTTTTGAACTGATCACGCAACATGTTATACACATACTCCTTGTTTATGCTTCCTCGCTTAGATGTTTGACGGCTCTCTTAGAATCACTGGGCATCATGGATCAACATAAAGAAATGAAACTAATTCTAGCAAATAAAAGCTAGGGCGATTAGACTCCTATTGGCTAGGAACCTTGCCGAATTAATTTCCCAATATCAAGTGGCATGCCTTCCAGAATTGCATAAGTTAGACAAGCCTTATCCCTTTGTACCAGAATCACAGCAGTTAAACCCCAGATCTTGCAACTCACAAAGTAAAACCAATTTTAGCTATCAATCTAAGACCTTTGTGAGGCAGTTTGAAATGAAAATCGCCGATGGTATTCATAATCCTGTTTACCATTCCCTCACACAACCGGTTCTTAATTGCTTCTATGTCATTCCTTTCCTTAATGAACGCTTTATACTCATTGCTGGAAACATTTGGCAAATTATAATAGGCATTGATTTTCTCAACAGAAAAGTCCATCAAAACACCCTGGACTCTACATTTACCATCCACTAAATCACAAAGATTGCAATAAAATTCCTTGACTAGGTAACTTAGCGTAGCCTGGTTTCACTTTTTCATTGAACCGCTCCTATTGTCTTCCAACTAATTAGGCTTCTAATTCCAACCTAACGAATTCATAATCACCCGAATTCTTTGATAAGTCAAAAGCCCTTTCCTTAATTCATAATCAATAGGCTTGAAAATTTTCCTTGGCCTTATAACTCACAAAAATCAAACATCATTAAGTTCAAGTGTTTCACTCGGCCTTTCTTCAATTTTTCTTTTCTTTAAGGACTCACCTCTTCCCCAACCTCTTCCTCTAAACACCCCTATAGGCTTGATTATCAATCAAAATCAACAAATAAAACCAAATATAATGCCCAAATCAACTTTCAAACAAAACTTCAGAAGAGTCCCAAGTCTTTATTCAAGCAATTCCAAATTGATTTCAACAAATACCAATCAAAATAATATCAACCCAAATTCAATCAATAAAAGCACAATCCAAAATAATTAAATTCCTTAAAATTCAAGAAAATTCTCAACAATAATGCTTCAAAACCAGACTTCAATTACCATAAAAGTAATTCTAGAACAAGAAGACTTACAGGCTTGAGCAGAATTGAGAATCTTGAAATTTTATTATGCGGAAAATATGAAGTAAAAACACCTTTGAAGCTCTTGAATTTCTCCTTGAATCTTTAGAAAACCCCTTTTTCTTGCCAAATTGATAATTGAGATTGAAGAATAGAGGGTTTGTTGGGTTGGTTTACGATGGTTTATGGTAGTTTTTGGATGGGAAAAGGAGTTTTTGGGTAAGAGGAGAGGAAGAAAAAGATGGAGGCTAGGGTTTAAAAGAGAGATATGAACAAGAAAAGGCTGAAAAGTGATTATTCAAGCATTCTATTCATGGGTCGATACTGCGGTATCATTTTTGAACTTGATTTCGATACCATGGTATAAGGTATAAAAAACTCTTTAGGCTTGATACTGCGGTATCAATTTTCTTTACTAAATGGATACCGTGATATGGAGATGGGTGAAAAATATCCCTTCCCATTTACAAAGTTCAACTCGATACCGCGGTATGGAATATCCATACCACAATATAGACTGTAAATGTTCAGGCGATACTGTAGTATGGGCTCAAACTTCAGCAACCTCTATTTTTCCATATCTAGCCAAAGTTTTGCAACTTTTCTTCAACTTTACCCCATACTCTACAACACCTATAAACATGAAACACACAAGTATTAGTGAACAATTTCCTCATTTCCTTTGCAAAACTTATTACAAACATATAAAAAAAATAATTTAAACCCAAATTCCATTAAAATTAAACCTAAACTTGATTCAACATAAAATTAAGCTAAAACAGAACAAAAGACAAAAGTGTAGCTTGGGTTTCCTCCCAAGAACACTTGTTTATAGTCATCAGATTGACTATGGCATGGAAGACTTAGGTATCAACATAAAGGATGATTGTACTCCCTTTTTGCTTTGGATCACCATGATAAAGCTTCAACCTATGCCCATTGACTTTGAAATTTGAGTGCATCCTCTTTAACTCCACTATTCCATGCGGGAATGCTCGAACTACTTCATCTGGATCTTCCATCCAGACTTGAGCTTCGGGGAAACAATTTGAGTCTATAATTGTAGACTAGAACATGATTACCGGGAGCAAAATCTTTCCCCAAGATTTGCTTGTCATGCCAAACCTTAGTTCTTTCCTTGTAAATCATGGAGTTCTCAAATGCATCCCTTTTAAAATTATCCAACTCATTCAAATTCAAGAGTCACTTTTCACATGCTTCATTCCAATCAAAGTTCAAACTTTTTATAGCCCAATATAGTCGATGTTTCAACTCCACTGAGAGGGGACAAGATTTACCATACACCATCCTATATGGTAGCATTCCAATTGGGGTCTTGAATGCGATGCGGTATGACCAAAGTGCATCATCTAGCTTCTGTGACCAATCCTTCCTTGCATTGTTGACAGTCTTCTCCAAGATCTTTAACTCCCTAATAGACACTTCCACTTGACCCAAAGTTTGGGGATGATAGGTGCTAATGTAATCTTGTGTTTCTCCCCATTGTGATTGTGCGCGACACTCCAAAGCATGAAAAATATTCTTCCCAAGGAACTTCTTAACCATTTTGGCATCATTAGTCGGTTTAGCAATCACTTCTACCCATTTTTGAGGCATGGTCAATGGCAACCAAAATGTACTTGTAAACATAAGAAGTTGAGAAGGGCCCCATAAAGTTATGTCCCAAGCATCGAATACTTCAACCTGAAAAATTCCATTTAAGGCCATTTCTTGCCTTTTCAATATGTTACCAGCCCTTTGACATTCATTATGCTTAAGTACAAAACTCCTCGAATCATTGAAGATGTTTGGCCAATATAATCCACTTTGCAAGACTTTCGAGGCAATTATGTGGAATGACAATTTCTCACAACATCTTCTACTTCTTTCTCCGAGATGCACCTTCTAAGAACTTGATCACTATACCGTTTAAAAATATAAGGCCCATCCCAATAATAATGCTTCATCTCCAAGAAACCAAATTTTTCTCTTTTGGTTCACACTCAAGAAAGTTGGCATCACCTTTGCAACTAGATACTTTACTACATCCGCATACCAAATGGTATGCATCCTTGAACACCAACAACTTCTCTATAGGAGATTCTTTTTGAATTGGAAATGTTTCTTGAGCAACTAGCCTTCGGCTTTCTATTTTTGATAGGTAATCAAAAACCACATTCTTGCATCCTTTCTTGTCTAAAACCTCCCAATCAAATTCCTGCAAGATAAGTATCCATCTTAGTAATCGAGGTTTTGCATCTTGCTTAGAGAATAAATAATTCTATGTGGAATGATTGGTATGAACAATAAATTTGGAGCCAATCAAATATGAACAAAATTTGTCAAATGCAAAAACTATCGCAAGCAGTTCCTTTTCTATAGTTGAGTAATTCAATTGTGCATCATTTAAATTTCTACTTACATAGTGTAGGACATTCAAATTTTCTCCACTTTTTGCCACAAAACCGCCCCTATAGCATAATCGAACACACTAGATCACACATTAATTCAAAGGGAAGTGACCAATTATGAGCAACAACTATAGGTACAAGTGGATTAGTCCGGTGCTGGCCGGGATACCTCTCCTGAAAAAAAAAAAGTATAGGTACAGGTGACAAGGGCATGCTTCAATTCGTTAAAAGGGTTTAAGCAAGCATTATCAAAATTAAACAAGCAATCTTTTTTAAGTAAAGAACATAGAAGTCTAGCAATATGGGAAAAAATTCCTAATGAATCTACGATGGAAACCCGTATGTCCAAAGAAACTTCTAACTCCCCTAACATTAACAGGCAGAGACAATTTTTTAATCACCTCAATCTTTGCTCTATCTACCTCTATTTCTTTCGATGAAACTCTTTGCCCCAACACAATTCCTTCTTACACCATAAAATGGCATTTCTCTCAATTGAGGGACAAATTCATCCTTTAACATCTTTGCAACACATGTCATAGGTTGGATAAGCAATCATCAAAGGATGTACCAAAAACACTAAAATCGTTGAAGAAATCCATAAAAATTTCAATGCATTTTTCAATCATATTATGAAAGATGGCAAACATACACATTTGAAAAGTACTAGGAGTATTGTAAAGCCCTTAGGACATCCTCCTACATGCAAATGTGTCGTAAGGGCATGTGAATGTGATTTTCTCTTGATCCTCCAGGTATATGGTTATTTGAAAATACCTAGAGTAGCAATCGAGAAAATAGTATTATGCAAACACGGCCAATCTCTCTAACGTTTGATCAATCAAAGGCAAGAAGAAATGGACCTTTCAAGTGGCTTCATTCAGTTTTCCAGAATCAATGCACTCTTTCCATCCTGTGACCAATCTAGAAGGAAGAAACTCATGCAACATGATGTTGCTACTCATATTCTACAACACATAAATAGAGACAGAATAAGAATTTGCTATTATGCATAAATAAAATCAAAATTTAATATGGATTTCATTTAATTTGGTTTTGCTCCCACTATTTTAGATCAAATCAATAACCCTCACTTATGAGTTGTAGTTGATTCGGGAGTTTTCACAGAATCCCTAGTGGACTTAGATACCATCTAATTATTTTGATCTTGGGTATACCCAACAAACCAAAATAATTTCGAAAGGTAAGTAACTCTTACCAATTACAACACTTCGTAATTCCTAGATATCAATTCTAGATATCACATCTTATGTATGTAACTCCTAACCTTTGCCTCAAACACATACAATTTTGAGTGTGCCCAACAAATTATATGCCTCCGTTAAGTCATACCCATTATTCAAAAATCTCATCTTATAACTTAAACATGTTCAACGTAGTGTAACCTTAAATTAGCCCAACAAGTTATATCTAAGAAAAACTCTCGTTTCTTGCTATAATAATGAAAGGCAACTTATTTATTGACTTAATATTGATATGAGGGATTTTCCTTTCAATTATTTATTAGGTCTCATCCAATTACATGCAATATTATCATATCAACATATAACAAATAAAACATGTATAAAATCATGGATGATTATAGACTCCTTTTACTAAACTAATTTTTTAGAGTCACAAAGGAAACTAGATGGTTAAATCCAAAGGGTAATTTTCAACACTTAAAAATTTCCTCCACAGTTGCACCTTTACGCCATCTCCAGCATCTTGTGTATTACAAATATAATTCTATATAAATATTTTAGATATTCAATCCTATCCCTAACCTACTTGTATGTACATTACATGATTGATCAAGAAACTTCGAGTTACATTCGAGAGGGTTGAGATGAGAAAAGAATTATATCCAGAATAATAGGGAAAGGTAGAACACACAGACCCTATTTAAAAAGTACAACCATTAACTTTGAATAAAGTAAACCATACACAATCACATTGATCTTAAATCCATAATCATCCATCATGCTATTATATAATTCAATAATTAAATAAAAGCTTAAAAACCCGCATTTAGTATCTAATCATGAATCACTATATATCATAATCCCAATCTCATTGAAATTATCATTCTTGAATTATTTTTGAAAATATTTGAATTATGGTGAAATATTATTTTCTAATCTAATTAGAAAAAGATACTTTAAATAATAAAGCATCAAAAATCATATTAGAAACAATTTCAAAAAAAAATTAAACATTTATTAAATTCAAATTTCATTGAAAAATAATAATTTTCTAAATTTAAACAAATTGTCTAATTCTAATCTTATTAGAATTAAATAAATGTTTTCAAAAGTTTTGTACTTTCTAAATTTTAATCAAATTAAAATAAAGAAAGTTTCTAAATATTAACAATTAATTTTAACAATATTTGTTAATATTTAATTAGCGGTTTCAAAAATAAATTTAGAAAAACTTTTTATTTGAAAATATAAAATAAGTATCACTAAAAGTAATTTAACTCATTAAATACTTTTAGTAACAGAAACCATAACTGTCACTAAAAGGTGATTGTGGAAGATGATGTCATCATCTTCTCCAGTGAATTGAAACTTATAGGCGGGGTTGATGGCCTGGTGTTAGCCCGTCGGCTCAATCAGATGGACCCAATTAATCCAATCCTAAATCTGATGGTCAGATTTAAGTATGATCAAATCCAACGGTTCAAAACAATCCAAAATCAATATTCCCTTTTGAAACAATTTCAAAATAAATTTATTTCTCTAATATATTCAAAAACAACATCCAAAATTCATATAATTTGAACAAATTCAATATTTATGATAACTAAACACTACTTAATCAAGGGTAGCTCTAATATCATTATAAGAAAGTAAATCATGCAACAAGTTACAAAATTTAAAAATTTTACTTCCTACGACAGTCATCTTGATTAATTTATGCATAGTAAAAGAAGAGTATAGAAATTATAGCTAAAAAACGTGATAAAATCTCCAATCTGTCAGGGACGTGGATTCACAAAACACACAGATGTTCGACCTCTAATAGTATCCACACAGATAATACCTCGGAATCCTCATAGGATTAACTGATCCAAATCACAGAGTGCTAACTCCCCCCTCCTCCCTTTTTTTTTATTTTCTCTTCACGTTTTGTTTTTTCTTTTCTTTCCCCAGATGCTTTCTCAGTTTCTTTTGGCTTAGATTTGCTCTGATCCTACTCACAACTTAAGCTTGGGGATTACAAGCATAAGCGTTAACCCTAGAACTTTATTGATATTACACATAAGCCACTAGGATTTATGACTTATTAAAATTGAGGCTCAAAAGTTAATTTACTCATAAGTATCTCATACTTATCATATAATCAATTTAATAGCGAATTAATTATCTTAAAGTGTGTGACCCTTTAGATTCTCACTCACATTGGTAATAAGTATAAATTATAATTCTAAACTAATTAGGATTATAAATCCTACATTAATTAGGATTAGATAAATTAAACAATTTTAATTTATCATTAATTCACCAATTAATTAATTTACACTTATAAATCAAGATTGACTTCTACCAAAGCATAATGACCACCTAAATGTTGAGACATATCAAACGGTTCGATTTCACCTTTTAGTGATTTAGTCACCATGTAATTATTAACCTTGAGACCTCACTATACTATATCACGATCAGTTCAAGAGTCTAAATATAATGCCAACTCTTATTGTACTAATTAATTTATTTCTTTTCAATTCACTTGAAATAGAACTTAAGCCACTCTTAATTTTATTTTTACTTTGCGCAAAGATTTCTGAGTCTTTTTCCAAGAAATGGTCATACTGAAATACTCTCCTATTATAAGGAATGGTGAATTCTATATCTGTCATATTTTATCTTTTCAAAATTCACACTATACCTAAATTCTATAGTATGTGCGAATTCTTAAGAGTAACAATTTATAGAATCAAAATATAGTAATCCACAATCAAGATAAACTCATGATCTCAAATTCAATGATCATTACGCTACTACCACAAAGAGATTAATCCACTGGCATATAAATAATAATACGTGTTGAATACTCTTAGCAGGTCAATTTGATTTACTTATTCTCAATAAACATCCACATACAATTATGTGCTACTCTATCTGTGTAAAATACTAAGATTGGAGATGTGATATTTATGAATAAAATATAATTACATAGAGAATCACGTCATCATAAGTATTTATGATTTTCTCATATATTTTATTTAAAAGACTTTATCATATCAAATAGATAAAGAATACCATATTACAAAATATGCATAAATATACTAACAAATTGGTTTTAGGGCATACACTAACAGATAAGACGGCTGAAAAAAGAAAGTATGTGTTTGGTTTATATATGAGGGAAAGAAATGAAAATCAAGGTTAATAATACCTATAAATATTGTTTGATTAATTACTATGAGAATCTCTATGGGAATGAAAGTGTAAAAAATGCTTACTTTTCATTTTTCACTTGTGATTTGAATTTCAAATTGATTAATTTATCAATATAATGAAATTCATTTCTTATTTATAATGAAATTCATTTCTTATTTAAACCAAACAAGGTAGGATAATAACATAAACTTATACCTATAGTAAAATTTATAATTCTCATTCTAGTTCCCGAATGTGAACCAAACATCAATCCCCATAATACTGAAGCCCAACTCACAACTTTCCCACTTCAAGCATTTCAAATCCGAGCATTATTACAAACTAATCATTGGTAATAAGCCTACATGCAAGAATACCACTGTCTACCTGACTGAAGCAGCAGATGAAAATGATCAAGAGCCAAAAATGCTACCTACCACGGAGAGCAACATTTATATGAGCCTAGTACTAAATACAAAGGCTTATGACCAAAACTTAGGGAAATTTGATCTTGTAAATCATATGATACAAAATAAAATAAAAACCTGAATCCCCATTTCTTTGTATTCTGTGGGTTACAAGACCAGGCTTATCTAATTTTTTCCAAGGCTGATAATTTGTCTCGAATACAAGAACGAAAGCTACAAGATTATCTGCTAGTATATGTCAATGACTTTAGCAGTTGATTTCCTCGAGTATAGATGTACACACATTGTCCACTTTCCTCAATGTCTAAGCTTATACAGAAATTCTTTTTCATTTCTTTCCAACTGAACATATGCCGCCTCAAGTCAAGTGAAAATATAAAATATTCACACCAGGAATAAGTCCTCAAATGAAATCTCCATTCCATTCATATTCTCAAGGTGATGCTTGTGCCAATACATAAAGATTATTTCCTGTAAGCAACACTGGACTTTATTCTCAAAAAAAAAACCGCAAGACTTCATCTTTGTTGAAAATAAAAATTAAGGGCACATCTTTTGGAATAGATGTGCATCACTGCACCAACAAATGGAGGCATGTTTCACTCAAACCAAGTAACTTTTTGCATAGAGGTGAAACTTCGTGAACTGTCATATTTCATGAAGAGCCAAATGAGTTGCGCCCACAACGATCACATACTTTAGCTGCTGTATGGGAGACTCTCTGTGGCTTCTCCTTCGGCATCTGTGGTAGATCATGTTCCAACACATCATGCAGTGCCTTTGAGCCTTCTTGAAGCTCAGCTGAGCTGAAAACAACAGATCAGAATGTTGAATAAATACCATCGACGAGTAATACAGCACCATTTGTGCATGTAGGAGAAGCAGATATCACGACAAGATGTATCTATCACTTGTTTTCTGTTGCTCGGCTTTTCTACAGTGACTTGAGAGAAACTGACTCCTGGAAATGCTGTTTAGAAAATTGAAACGGTACATAGTATCTTTTTTTTTTTTGAAAATCAAAAGCTGTTTTCAAACGTACAGCAAGAGATGCTTCTCAGAATAAACTTTTTTCTTTATAAAAATAAGCTGAAAGCGGAAGTCACAAGCAAACAAGAATAGTCAAATAAATAAATAAAATTAAAAAAAAAATCAAAAAAAAAAAAAAAAAAACTTCTAGCTTACAGGCAACAAAAAGCAAGACCTAAGCATATTGAACTAGACAAAGATAGGGACTGGGAGACAATGTCTTCATGCAATTGATACTGTAAGACTCCTGGTAGTGCCACGGATTTTGCATTACCTGTGAAGACTATATCAATCTCTAAGTTTGAATCAGCAAAACCATTTTTTCATGTTAATTACTTTGTTTCCCCTTTCATTGAGAGGGAGGAACAAACACTGATGTAACAAAAATTCATAGTACCCATCAGTGAAACATCAGTGAGCCATCAGCAAGGCATTTATCAAAAATAAGCCAGAAGGTCTCATAACAAAGCAAACTTAAGCTGTTTTGGAACATGAAATCACGAATTAGTTGGGCAAAGTTAGCAAAAAGCAAACACTACAATTAGTTATATGATCAATTTTTCAAAATAAAGAAATCATGATGTTCTATTCTTTAAATATAACATGCCAGCAAACAAATAATAGATATTTTTCAGCTTTGCAAGAAAATCAATATCAATCGTTCTAAGGAGAGAATAATCAAAATATGAAATAAATGAATGACTAGAATCCTGTTAATCAAGTTGACCAAAGGATTTAGCAAAATAGATAAATGAATAACATATTGATCCCCAAATTCATAGGTCATATGATAAAAGGTTCAATTTGTTAAGACCTGCAGATTCCTTCAGATTTTTGAACAAATTTGTGTCACAATATTAACATAAAAGTGAAGGGTATCTATCACATTATAGATAATGTTAGAAGTTGTTGATCTACGCAATAATCATAGTCGTATAACAGACATCTTTATCACATTTTTTCTCTACTGAATATATTCAATGTCACTCACCAGAAAAAAGGGTAAATAAATATCAATAGGTAAGAATTAGGTAATCAATAATCCCCAAGCTTCATCTACCAACATGATGAAAGCATCACCAAAAAACATTTATTTGTACAAAATGTTCTACAGAACAAGTGTCGTGTGCAGCCAAAAACAGAGTACACAACACAAGATACCATAACATGTTCAGAAGGTTTACAATTTCAACAGGGTAAAAGGGGAATATTGTGGCCGCAGACAAATTTAAAACTGTTACATATGCTTATCAATTAAGTAGAGATAAACTTTTCTATAGAACATTTTTGGATGCTAAATTTATTACTTTCCTCATTGAGAGAGAGAGTCCGAGCGCATCAAGAAACGATTGTTGCTAATGTCGACTTTAGCATTCTTAGTGGAAACATTTTAAGAATCATCGGATGGACTTCTTAAGAACAAAGTGAACTTCATCCCGAAGCAAACTGAACCACCTAAGGAAACTAATAATACATAAGAAGCCAAATTTTCCCCGTCCACCAAAAGTAGACTACATGAATCTGCAGATGGAGAGGACAAGGAACCAAGAACTCTAGGTGGACTCGAAGAACAAAACTAGGGCCAAGGGCAGCTGTAACTTTTCAGCATTAGAATCACAAAATAACCTCAATATCCTAATTTTACAAACCTCAAAAAAGGCACTGGGAGACATAATAAACGGTCACAAACAACATTTGGACCTAAAGCTTTTCTTTAACAGTTGTAGGTCATTTGTTTCCAAGGAGGTGATCTCTTTTGTAGAACATGATAGCTGCTGCATCAGAAAGGCTGACTGATTAAAAAAATTTAATGAAATAGAAATTGGAACAGAAGGTAATAAAAATTGTGAGAGGAGCTTAATCATTGCTGAGCATGTGGTACTTAGTGTCTACAACTTCACAACCTTATTGTGAGAAAAAGATTCTGAGAAGACTGGAAGAGAAACAGCAAACTTGTTCTTGAACTTTACAATTTCTAAAATAATGTTTATAGCTACGCGATGGAATTCCAGTTCACTGAATTCTATGAGGGATGACATGAGAAAGCAATGCTTTTGAACAAACAGTAATACTAACAAGGAAGGCTTCATACCTCATTGAGAGTGGAGGCGTCAATCTTATAATGGAATCATGAGTGGGCTTGGCAAGAATTCCCCTTTCCTTCAACTTCAGGCAAATGTCAAAGGCAGTCACAGGGAACAAGGCCTTGCTATTAAGCTCTACAGCATTGAATAAACCTTTTCCTCGAACTTCCTTTATGATTTCAGGGAATCGCTGCTGAACATTCAATAGCTGATGCCTGAGCTCTTCTCCCATTTTAGCGGATCTGTTGCAATTGGATGATAAGGAGTTCCATTCAGAACAATATTGCATCACAAATATAAAAGCAAATGAGTTGTTGCAATTGACTTGAGAATGATGTATGGATATTAAGAAGTTTTTGAATTCAAACTCATATGGCATTACAATGACAAAATTTCAACATAAGGAGCAGGGCTCCCATCATGCAGTACTGACTCACATTTCTAATATTTCTAATTTCTATTTATTTAAAGTTCAGTCAAACAATCAGTAAATTTTAGTGCATTTGACATAAGTTACCAAATAAGAAAGAAAAAAGACCTCATTTGGCATATTCAATATCTCCTGCAAACAAACAACTTATATATTTTCATTTTCTTTCCATGATAAACAATCCCTGAAACTTGATCAACTGGGGGACAAGAGAAATTGCTTCGATGTTTTGTAAGTATGAAGATAAGTTCCATACACAACTTCTAATATCAACTTTGGATGACGAGGACACGAGAAATTAGTTTATGCTTGTGCACACAGTGGCTAGCTATCTGCCAAGAAGAGGCCAAGTGGGGTCAAGGTGTACAGGAATTGCATCAAAGCGGGCTCACTGTGGTTTTCGCATGAGCTGTGAGCCTGTTACTGCTGTGAAGAGGAGGCTCCGGATCCAACGATGGATAATTTGATACCCAAGTTGTTCTACATAGGCCTAACAAAAATCATATATGTGTGACACTTAATGCTTATTACAACTCAGGATATCCATTTGGCAAACAATATTAGTGTCAAATTAAATTCTGCTTACTGGCACAGGTGAATGAGGGAGTGAGACAATTAAGTAAATACAGACACTAAAAAATCTCTCCTCTTTGATGATGTGTATATTTAATTCACCAAATGTAGGAAGAGCTTAATACCTATCAGAAAGTCTCTCATCTCTAATCACATCCAATGATGCAATGGCAACTGCACTTGCCAAAGGATTCCCTCCAAAGGTGCTGCAAATTGTTAAGGCATGCCAAGTGAATCAAACCTAAATAGCTTACAAAGAACAGGAATGAGATTTTTGTTCGAAGAACAAATGAAAACCTCTTCCATCTAGAAAGAACCAACATGTAAATAAACAAAGCAACAGATCACCAAAATACTTTTTGTAGTCCCAACAGTTCCAGAAGCAACAACTTGCACACCCCCTCTGATTAATGTTACACTTTTTGAAAAGTTCCATCTTATTCCAAGGGTGTACTTATTGCCAACATCACACTAATGTACAACCTCCATCTCATTTTATATGTCAAGGTTTCCATTTTGGTTTATCCCAAATTATTTGTCATGGCTTAAAAGGGCAAATAAATAAAGGCCTTTACCTACTTTACCCTTCATACAATTCCCAGAAAAGAGCTCTGAAGTCATGTTTCAACATTGAATACCCTGTAAACCATTTAAAATTTTAAAAATCCAAAAACAACTAACAAGTTTCGAATTTACATTGAGGAGCAGCGTGGAAAAAGTATTTTGCTAGTTGATCAAATATCAATTCTGTTAAACTTTGTACAAAGTTGAAACCATGACAAATAAAAAGGACGGATGGATATTAGATATGACGTGACAATTTTTATTCAAGATGAAAACTAATTAAGTGTTTGTGCTGCAACTAAGCACAATCAGTTGCAAACCTTCCATGCTCCCCCGGCTGGATGCAAAGCATGACATCCTTGTCAGCAAGCACTGCGCTCACAGGTAGTACTCCACCACCCAATGCTTTCCCCAATATCTGAACAAGGCAACAACAGGAAGAAAAGTTGTTGTGAAGTATGGGAATATTGAACCTGTGATCATTCAATAGGTCTAAGAAATGTCTTAGTTAATGAATTTATGGGTTGCATGATAAACAAAACCTATATTGTAAAAATAAAACATGAGGCAAATCAGAGGGGTAATGATTCACTACAATATCCAATAGTTAGCTTCTGCACTCACAAAAGATGCATTGTAGTTTCAACTTTCAACACTAAATATAAAATGAAGTATTCTTTTTCAGAACTACCTTTTCATCAGGGTAGGATCTCTTAGCCTTAGCCACTTACTGAGAGTGACTTAATATGCATTTCTCCATGAGTAAAATTAATTAAGTCACCCGTAGTTGAGAAAGTATTACATGTTTGAAGGGTTGAAAAAGTACACACACACACACAGACACACATACACACATATATATACATAAATATATTTATATATATATATACATATATATATTTATATATGCATGATGTCATGTTACTCTATTTGCAACTAGTATTTCTTATATACTATTATTGACGCTTTCTGGGGTAAGCAATATGGAAGAAGGCTGAATAAGATCAGAGAAGGAGATCAAGTTCAAGGGAAAGAGAATGACGTGGCAAAATAGATTCAACACAAGAATCAAGGCTGAGATCAAGAGCCCCCAAATTAAGGCAACAATAAGAATAATATCAATTAATTATTCTACAAAATATTCTAGAATCCTATTAGATTTTATATTTTAGTCAAGCCCTATAATAAAAGGGTTAGAATCCCTATTATTATGTACTACCTAAATTAATCAACCTAGTCTTGCTATTTAAGCAGTTGAATGTAATGAAAGAAGACGAGCAGAAAATCATTTAATTTAAGATAGGCAGCTCTCTCTCTCTCTCTCTCCAAGGTTGGTAGCCCCATTTGAAGAGCTCCACTTTTCCCCAATCCTCGCACTATAGGTTCTCATAGAAAACCCAAGCAAAAACGTCCCGTGACTAGGTCCCATTCCAAGGTCTACAACATCTTGGCATCAAAGCCAGGAGTCATGGGAGATTCAAGCAACCAGATGCATCAAATAATGGAGATGATGAAGCACATGTTGGAGGAACATAGGGTCGAGCATCAGGCAACACTTGCTGCCTTGACCGCCAGAATTGGCAATCTGTCCCAAAATCAGGAAGGGTGGACAGGCTAGAGACGCGAGTTGGAAAACAGCAGCAGCAAGGCACCAACACCTACACGACCAGAATATGCATTAGAGGGACGTTCAGACAGCAATCTTGTTCCCCGATATGCAAGCCTAAGCTTGATTTCCCTTCATATGGTAGAAAGGAAGACCCACTTGGATGGCTACACAAATGTAATCAGTTTTTTTGCAACCAGCGGACAACTGCAGAGGATAAGGTTGGATTCGCTTCATTCCACATGACCAAAGACGCCCAACTTTGGTTTTTTAATTTATCCCAAGAAAACCAAGATTTATCATGGGAACGTTTTAAGGAATTGTGCCACCTCCGTTTTGGACCGCCAACACCAAGCAATCCCCTTGGAGAACTCATCACCCTTCGGCAAACAAGGACAGTAGAAGAATACATGAGTAGATTTCAAAGTCTACTTGCGCGGGCTTGATAACTCTAGAAAATTAGGGATAATTTATTTATTATGAACCCTGGTTTGATGTTTTATAACCCTAATTTTATGTGTTTTGTGTGTGATTTAGGGTTATTAGGTTAAAATTAGGTTTTGTGTGTTTTAGTAATTTCTCATGTTAAATTTGTGTTAAAATTGTGTTAGTAATGTTTGTTTGGTGTTGTGTAGGAAAGGATAATTTTGGAAGTTCAAAAGTGGAGATTTACAATTCTGAAAAAAAAAAAGAAAAAAAATTAAAAGGAAAGCCAGGCTCAAGCGAGCCTGGCCAATTTGACTTTGACAGTGGAATTCCTTGCTGCAGCAAGGATTGCCAAGCTGCAGCAAGGAATTATCAAGGCAGGCAATGTGGGCCAGCGAGAAGCTTGTGAAGAGTCCAACGTGCAGTAATTCAAAGTAGGCCACAGCAAAAGGATTAAACAAGGCAACAAGAAATCAAACGCATGGGGGCACGTTATTTATTTATGACTTGTTAACAAAAAGCCCACGTACTTCTATAAATAGCCAATTTTCCTCATAAGTTAGAATTAGATAATTAGGTTTTAGGTATTTTTGAGAGTAGCCACTAGGGTTCTCTCTGGAAAATTTTATACTTCTCGCATTAATTTCTTTAGCAATTTTCAAATTTCGATTTCAAGAATTTGTTTGTGGATTTATTACAATTCGTGATTTTGGATTCGTGGATTCTACGGAGAACCTGTGACAATCTTCGGAGGGTTTGAGTATGCTTCATTATTTACTAGTTAATTATTTTCACTTCAATTTTCACCATTTAATTATTTAATTGCTTTTTGCTTAGTTTAGTTAATTTTAATTCAGGATTAATTCATAGTTTAATTTCAATATTTATTTTAATTTGCTTTCATTAGATTTTTAATTAATTTTAGTTAGGATTTCCCTCAATTAATTATTTCGTAAGTTAAATTAGTTTAGTTCGTCGTTTAATTCACGCAAATTTATTTTCCGTAATTTTCTAGGGTTAGCTCGTTATTTAATTTATTTTTATAAAAAAAAATCCAAAAACAATTCCTTTCAATTTGTAATTGTCTAAATAGTAATCGATACTAGGTATTCGGTAATTGACCCAATTTGATCCTCGTGGGAACGATCCTTATTACCTATATACTACTACTCGACCCATGCACTTGCGGAGACGTGTGTTAGTAGTTGCTAACGTAGTTAATTTCTGAATTTAGGGTTTGACACGTATCAAGTTTTTGGTGCCGTTGCCGGGGACCAAATATCTAGGCAATATCGAGCTGAATAGTATTATTGCTAATTTAGATTTTGCTTTTTATTTTTTGTTTAATTTCTTCTCGTTTTCGTTCTGTGATTTTATTTTATTCTGTTCATTTAAATTTTCCGCAGTGGTACGTTTAACTTGTGTTCTAGTGTTGTTTTATAGTTTATGACCCTTGGTGATAAAAAGCTACTTCCACTTGATTTGGAAATAGAAAGAACTCTGCGTGGGTTATGGAAACAAAAGAAGCAAGAGGACCAAGAAAAATTTGCCACGGCTAATTTGAATGCACCAAGGAATGACGAAATTCCCAGGAATGAAGATGAGGAGGAAACTATGAATGGGAAAGGGAACGGTAATAGACAAGCAATTGTTGAGGGATTATATTAGACCCACCTTTGATGGGGCTAATTCTAGTATTACCAGACCCATTATCCTTAAGCGAATAATTTTGAAATCAGGCCATCTCTAATTCAAATGCTTCAGACTTATGCCATGTTTGGAGGTGGACCAACTGAAGATCCACATGCCCATTTGAGAAATTTTGAAGAGATTATTAGCACTTTCAGATATAATGGGGTTTCACCAGATGCAGTTCGAATGATGGCTTTTCCTTTCTCTTTGAGGGATAAAGCCAAATGGTGGTTACAAAGCTGCTATGAAGGAACATTCACGACTTGGGAGGAGGAACTTGCTCAAGGTTTTATAACTAAATTCTTTCCTCTCTCCAAAACCGCAAAGTTGAGGAATGAAATCACATCATTCAAACAGGACGTTAGAAAAGGCCTCGGCGAAGCTTGGGAAAGATATAGGGATCTATTGAGACGTTGCCCACATCATGGCATTCCACTGTGAATGCAAGTGCAAACCTTCTACAATGGGTTACATCTTGAAACCAAAACAATGGTGGATGCTGCCGCAGGAGGATCTTTATCCTACAGAACTCACCCGAGAAGGCCCAAAGAATGCTGAATATGATGGCCTCTAACTACTATCAGGTAGCAGCTGTTCAACCAATTCAACAAGATAGGAGGGGAGTGCTAAATCTTGATCAAACTGATGCCATCTTAGCTCAAAATAAAATGTTGACATCCCTGGTGGCAAACTTGAGAAAAACCCTTGGTAATTTGAATGTAAATTCGGTAGCTTCATCCTTTTCAACTCAAAATATTTGTGAACTATGTGGAGGAAATCATGAGACTAATTAGTTTGGATTTGAAGAGTCATTCTGCAAAAACACGCCCAATTTGTCAACAACCAGCAGTTCAATCCAAGGCCTCAAAATAATCCATATTCCAACACCTACAATCCATGGTGGAGGAATCATCCCAATTTTTCTTAGAGTGGTAACAACAATCAACCCAACCATCAGCAAAATAACTTTTCTTTTCAACCTAATCACCCACAAGCCCAAATCTCACAACCTAAACCACCCGCTAATCTTAACTATTGGCTCAAAATCAACCATACCAACCATTTCGGCCCCCTCAAAATCCAAATCAATACCCAAATCAACATCCAAACCAACCCTTTAACCTACCCCTACAACCAAGCCAAAGTCAAAGTTCCCGGAGTATAGAATGTTTGCTCAATTCATGAGGACTCATGAAACATCAACGAGAACTTACGAAGCATCAATGAGAAATCATGAAGCATCAATTAGAAACTTGGAGAACCATATGGGACAAATAGCTGGGCAACTAACTGAGAGACCACAAATGTCATGCCAAGTTATACTATCCCAAATCCATGGAATCGATACCCAAGGGAGCAACGTCCAGTGGAGCAATGTAATGCCATGACCTCGAGAAGTGAACGAGAACTAGTTATGAAGATGGGGTGCATGACAAAAGGACCAAGTGGAAAAGCTCAATTTCCAAGTGGATAACATTCCAAGTAAGGCCAAGAGTGATGAAAAGGTTGACCATGGAAAGAATGAGATCAAGTCACAAAGCATAAAAGAATAAGAGCAAACTTGAGAAATGGGAAGAACCTTTGGAGTTACATCATTTAGTGAAGATTCCTTACCCACAAAGGTTGATTGATCCTATGAACGTGGAAAAGGACAACCAATTCACCAAGTTCCTTGAAAGCTTCACATGAATATTCCCCTAGTTGATGCACTCACTAAAATGCCTCATTATTCCGAATTCATGAGAGAAATTTTGACCAAGAAGAAAAATTGGAATGATGGAGAAACAGTGTGCTTAAGTGACAATTGTAGTGCTATTGTGCAACGAAGATTGCCACCAAAGCTTAAGAACCCTAGGAGTTTCTCAATTTCCAGTCAACATTGGAAGTCATACTTTTGAACAATCAGTGTGTGATTCAGGGGCGAGCATCAATGTTATGACAAAGGCAATTTATGTTAAATTGGGAATTACAAATGCCAAGCCTACACAACTTGTTCTTCAATTGGCGGATAAAATTGAAAGGCGACCTTATGGCATATTGGAAGATGTGCACTATCTGGTACAAGTGGATAAATTGATCTTCCCTGTGGACTTTTTAGCGCTTGATATGGGAGATGCTAACGATATTCCATTAATATTGGGAAGACCCTTTTTGGCCACTGCTCATGCTGTGATTGATGTCAATCAAGGGAAGTTGACACTGCAAGTTGAAAATGAGATTGTTGAATTTAATGTATTTGAATCACATGAAAATGCTTTAAATTTGAAAGAAATTTATGTTGTCAACTCATTGGATTCTTTTGTTAACAGGTTGGAAGAACGTGCGTCAAAAGTGAAGAAAATCAAGAGCTCTAAGGTGAAGGACGAATGGAAGGATTTCTCCAAGGATAAATCACCAAACATTATGTTAACATGAAGAAGATTCAAGTGGTGTGTACCAACCACAGTAAATTTGATGTGGAAGCTAAGGTGAAGAAGAAAAAGAAACATTGGTATAAAATTGGTTGGTGCGGTCCCTTGAATATTGCCAATGTTATGAAGAAGGACATATCCACTCGACTGATGTGAAGCAAAGAGTGCTTAGTGAAAAAAAAAAGGAGTAAATCTCTATCCATGGAGATCAAAAGGAAAAGGATGGTCATGCATCCTTTGTTATATCAAATGATCGTCCCTTTCACAACTCTAGCTAAGACTATAAATGGCGCTTTTTAGGAGGCAACCCAAGTTTATTTATTTTTCTGCTTTAGTATTTAATAGTTTAGTTTGATAATAATGCTTTAATTTTATTGAGTATTATGATATTAATCAAGTATATGTTATTTTGCATATTGGAAGTGGAAGTGGAATCGGAAAAAAGAAAAAAAAAAAAAAAACAGTGACTAAGCTTGCTGCAACGAGCTTATACCTGCTGCAGCCAGCAAAGTTATTGCTTTTTTTTAAAAAAAATAAAAAAATTGTTTCCTTCAAACTTTTCTTCTCTTCTTCTTTTTCCTTCTTCTTCTCTTCTTCCCTTTTTCCTCTAAAAAAAAAAAACCCACCTTTACTTCTTCTTCTTCTTCTCAATTTTTTTACAGCACCAATACACTTATATTCTCCATCCTCACCCCACTTTTCTCTCTCTTAGATTTTTCCCACTACTCCACCTTCAACTTCCCCCATCAAGGCTTAGATTTCTCCACTCTTCTCTCTCTTCTCTTTCTTAGATTTCTTCCACCACCACCCCCAGCACAAGGCTTTCAATTCAAGATTAGGGGAATATTTGTCTTCCTCAAGATTGGAATTTTTCACCACCCATTTTTCTCCATTGGGTCAAGTAAGATCTTTCCACTACTAATTTTTCTGTAATTGATGGTTTGAGTAAGAATCAATGTTTTGTTGTTAATTATTATTTTGATTCTTACCTCGTGCTTACATTGTGGGCAAGTAATTTTACTTGTAAAGATTTTGCCCTTAATTTTTAATTATTTATTTTGTTGACATTTGTTATGATTTTTGTGGTGCTTACGTTAGTTGTGGTATTGTGGTGCTATTTGTGTGTTAGTTTTTATTTCTTCTCCTATTTTGTCAAAACATTGGGGACACCATAATGTTTCACTTAAGTTGGGGGGAGAGGTTCATGCTATAGTATATGTGTTTTCGTAGTCTAGGTTGTTTGGGTTGTTTTAGGTGTTTTGTGTTTGGGTTATCTTAGGTATTTTGTGTTATGTTTGTTTGTTTGTTTGTTAAAGTGTGTCTTAGGAGAATTTCTATACTTAATTGACTCTTTTTTGTATCAATAGTTTTTGAAAATATTTTTGAATTATTGAATCCGCAGATGTATATAGGAATTTTTGTTCTTAGATTCATGGAATGTGACATCACCTTTATATGACAATGTGTGACAATATGTGAGGATGTGTGGCAGTTTCGTTAATTTTTAAATGAGTGATATTCTTGACCACTTATTGCAACTTGGATTTAACTTGTGACATATTGGTCGGGGTCATTCCATATTTGTGAAGTATGAATGAAGTTTGGACTAAAGAGATGATTTAGGCAATTTCTTTGGACCATTTGAGCCTAAAAAGCCTACCCTTTTTATGATGGTATCCCTAGTGTCTCATCTTGAGCTTATAAACCTATTGAAGAGTAAAAAGATGTCTAACTAATGGAAGAAGAGTACTCTCATACCCATATTCAAGAACAAAGGAAGATATACAAAATTGTGCGAATTACAGAGGTATGAAGCTAATAGTCCATATGATGAACCTTTGGGAGAGAGTTATAGAAACAAGGTTAAGAAACGAGAATAAGGAGTCAAATAATCAGTTTGGTTTCATGCTAGGGAGATCGACTACTAAAGCCATACATCTCTTAAAGAGACTTACAGAAAGATACCGTGATAAGAAAAAGGATCTACATATGATTTTTATGGATCTTGAAAAGGCATACAATAGAGTCCCTAGAGAAGTTATGTGGAGAGTTTTAGAAAAAAGAGGAGTTAGAGTAGCATATATAGAATCTATAAATGAGATGGATAGAGATGTGGTTATAAGTGTGAGAACACTAGGAGGGCTGACACGAAAATTCCCTATAAATATTGGTTTACACCAAGGTTCAACTCTAAATCCTTATCTATTTGCATTGGTCATAAATGAACTTACAAGGCAAATACATAAGGAAATGCCATGGTGTATGTTATTTGCAGATGACATTGTTTTAGTAGATGAAACAAAAGACGGGGTTAATGCTAAACTCAAGATTTGGAGAGAGACACTTGACGCAAAACTATTTAGAATTAGTAGAATTGCTTTTCCTTTCTTCATCTTTTTCAAAGCCTCCTCTACCTCTAATTCCTGAATCCTTCGATAATACATTATGTTTCTATACTTCTCAGACTAATCTAACTCTCCGAAAATGATATCGTCTCCATTGCCTTCATTGAATAGTTGATGGAAGTATCTCTCCCACCTTTCCTTAATTTCCTCATCTCTAACTAGCACCTTATTATTTTCATTTTTGATGCACTTGACTTGCTTTAAATCCTTCGTCTTATGGGCTCTTATTTTAGCAATTTTATAAATATCTCGCTTCCCCTCATTAGATTCTAATGGGATTCTTTTGGTAAAAATCTTCAAAAGTCCTATTCCTCACTTCACTTGCGGCCTTTTTGCCTTCTTTTCAGCAACTTTATACTTCTCAATATTTTTGTTATTTCTACAACTATATAAAGCCTTATAGTTAGCCTTCTTAACTTTGATTTTATCTTGTACACCTTCATCCCACCAACAAGATTCCTTGTTCGTGGGGGCATAACCTCTTGACTCTCCAAGTATCTTCTTAACCACTGTTCTCACTTTAGTTGTCATGTCATTCTATAAAGTGTCAAATTCCCCTTTTAAGTCCCAGATACTTCTTGATACGTCAAATATCTTGTTATAAAATTTATAATCTCCTAATCCAACTATTAACTAGATAATGCACCGCAAGTGTACGGCATCAATAGTATATAGCGGAAGTAGGGGTCGAACCCACAAGGATTGGTTTAGCAATTACCGGTTATTTGACTCGAACACTATTTGAAGAAATCATTATGGAAGAAATTTGAATAAATTAATCTAAGCTAACTAAAATTATAATTAATCTATGAAAGCAAATAAACTACTCTAACTATTAATCTACGAAAGCAAGTAAAGAAAGCATTAAATTTGAAAGCAAGGAAAAATATATAACCCTAGAAAGCATTAAACAATAAAAGAATCATAAAACAAGAACTAAATAACATAAGAAAAGGTTTAAGAATGCTTCTCTAATGAAGCATCACAAGTTCTTGGTCCAAGGTTGTCAATCTTGAACCTCCTCTTCAATGCTTCTTAAAAATAAAGAAAAATCTAGTCTAATCTATTGAATTTCTATTCTAACGGCTAATCTAACTAATACCTGATGTCACTTCTTCAACCACATTATTTAGCCGTTTTATCTTTTTTGTTTTGTTTTCCCATCTTTCTACCCATCACCTTAGTTTGTGTTGACGACATCAATACTGTTAAGTTGTTTTTGGTGGAAGGTTGAGATATGTTGTTTATTGGAACTAGAAATAAAGAGAATATTTGATTAGTGAAGTCCAACTGTTTGTTATAAAGTATTGTGAATGCTAGTTGGTGTTGTTATTATTCAAAAAGTGAAAAAAAAAAAAAAAAACAAGTTTTAAAAAAATTCGGATAAAAAGAAAAAAGAAGTGTCTTCAAGTTCAAGTGTTGTTATTGTGTGAATAAAGAGGGCATGTCGTAGCCTCTATATTGTTGGATAAAGTTATTGGTTAAATGATGATGTGGTTTGCACATGTATTTGGGATTTCGATTCAATGTTGTCGAGTGATGTAACTAAGGTGATTTTAGCTACTTTTTCTAAATTTATCCTACCTATGTCCCTTAGCCTACATTACAAGCCGAAAGTCCTATTTGATCTTTGGTCTGAATTAATTCGTATTAGTGATTATGGAATGGAAACATCCTTTTGAATGTCTAACTAGATTGTCACTTGTTAAACTGTGGTGAATATTAAATGTTGTCAAGATGCGTTTAGGGAGGGATTCTTCTTTCCATACTTTTTATTTCCGAGTGGAGTGGTTGCATACTCATCATGTTAGGATGAATGTTGGATTATGGATCAAAATTTTCTTATGTGTGTGGAATTCAATTGAATTTTTCGTTAAAAATTGTTTTATTGATACATGGGAAGAGTTAGTTTTGTGTAGATTTTCTTTTTATTAATGGTCGTGTTATTGTGTTAATCTTTTTCTTTTGTTTTTGCCTGGAACGTGCAAAACGTTAAGTTGGGGAGTCGATAACTCTAGAAAATTGGGGATAATTTATTTATTATGAACCCTAAATTTGATGTTTTGTAACCCTAATTTTATGTGTTTCGTGTGTGATTTAGGGTTATTAGGTTAAAATTAGGTTGTGTGTTTTAGACAGTTTTAGTAATTTTTCATGTTAAATTTGTGTTAAAATTGTGTTAGTAATGTTTGTTTGTTTGTGTTGTGTAGGAAAGGATAATTTTGAAAGTTCAAAGTGGAAATTTACAATTCTGAAAAAAAAAACAAAAGAAAAAAAAATTAAAAGGAAAGCCAGGCTCACTTTGACAGACAAGTGGAAATCCTTGCTGCTGCAAGGATTTCCAAGCTACAGCAAGGAATCATCCAAGGCAGGCAATGTGGGCCAGCGAGAAGCTTGTGAAGAGTCCGACGTGCAGTAATTCAAAGTAGGCCACAACAAAAGGATTAAACAAGGCAACAAGGAATCAAACGCGTGGGGGCCATTATTTATTTATTACTTGTTAACAAAAAACCCACATACTTCTATAAATAGCCAATTTTCCTCATAAGTTAGAATTAGAGAATTAGGTTTAGGTATTTTTGAAAGTAGCCGCTAGGGTTCTCTCTGGACAATTTTATACTTCTCGCATTAATTTTCTTTAGCAATTTTCAAATGTCGATTTCAAGAATTTGTTCGTGGATTTATTACAATTCGTGATTTTGGATTCGTGGATTCTCCGGAGAACCTGTGACAATCTTCGAAGGGTTTGAGTACACTTCATACTTACTAGTTAATTATTTTGACTTCAATTTTCGCCATTTAATTATTTAATTGCTTGATTTTGCTTAGTTTAGTTAATTTTAATTCAGGATTAATTCTTAGTTTAATTTCGTTATTTATTTTAATTTGCTTTCGTTAGATGTTTAATTAATTTTAGTTAGGATTTCCCTCAATTAATTTTTTCGTAAGTTAAATTAGTTTAGTTCGTCGTTTAATTCACGCAAATTTATTTTCCGTAATTTTCTAGGGTTAGTTCGTTATTTAATTTATTTTTATAAAAAAAAAAATCCAAAAACAATTCCTTTCAATTTGTGATTGTCTAAATAGTAATCAATACTAGGTATTCGGTAATTGACCCAATTTGATCCTCGTGGGAACGATCCTTATTACCTATATACTACTAACTGACCCGTGCACTTGCGGAGACATGTGTTAGTACGTAGTTAATTTGTGAATTTAGGGTTTGACACGTATCAGGGCCACCACTGTGCGCACTAACCAACACATGGATATCTTCACAGCGGGGCTATCTGACTCCATCTGCCTCGATATGGAAATCCACCGTCCCCTACAAATTTGGTGTCAGCCATGAGCCTTGCTAAGGTATTTGAAAGAAAGCTCTAGTTCAATGAAGGAAAACACCACAGTTACAACAGGACAACATCCAGACAAACTCAGAATATCACAGGAAGTCATAGAGGAACAGGACAGAATAGCAGTGTAGAGTTAGCAGAATAAGCGCACCCACCAACCTTTATCAAACGCTTGAACCGGGCTGAAATGGCAAAAAGAAGGGCCAAGGGACTATGTCACAATTGCAATGAGGCATACTCTAGTGGCCACAAATGTAAACGCCTTTTTTAGTTGGAAATAGTAGACACTGAACAGGATGAAGATGCAGATAGAGTTGTCACTGCCCTGGAGCCTGAGGTCTGCATGCAATTACAGGAGTTCGAAACTCGCAATCTATGCAAATTCAAGCATGGACACAAAGGCGGTAGCTTCTGGTTCTGGTGGATTCTAGAAGCACTCATAATTTCATTAGCAAGGGAGTTGCACATTAGCTCGGTCTACCTTACCAAAAACAGCCAGGCCTCCAAGTCTCCGTAACAAATGGTGAAAAAATTCCAAGTCCTGGCCTGTGTGAGGGAGTGTGCTTACAGGTTTCCTCCGACTCTTTCTATGTTGATTTGTATATCATACCATTGGACGGTTTTGATGTGGTGTTCTGCCACGTTGAGTACAATTGTATGGGACTTCTCCTCCTTGACAATGTCCTTTTCACTCAACAAGAAGGAGGTGAGATGGAGAAGGGAAAGTATGACAGCCGCGCCTAAGGTATTTTCAATCTAGAATTCAACAACTACTCAAGTGGCGCTAGAGATGTTACTAGGGAATATCAAGATTTATTTTGGAAGCTAGAAGGATTGCCACCTCCTCGCGCAAAAGATCACTGCATTCCTTTGTTACCAAGAACGGGTCCTGTGGTAGTTAGACCCTACCGTTATCCATTCTTGCCCCCTAGTCAATCTCCATTTTCCTTACCAGTTTTGCTGGTAAAGAAACAAGATCGGATCATGGCGTTTTTGTGTAGACTATAGGGAGATTAATGCAAAAACAATGAAGGACAAGTTTCCCATTCCTGTGGTGGACGAGCTGCTAGATGAATTACATGGCTCCAAATACTTCACCAAGCTTGACCTTCGCTCTAGGTATCATCAAATCCGTATGGATGCCCCAGACATTGAGAAGACTACTTTTCGCACCCACCACAGCCACTTCGAATTCCTAGTGATGTCTTTCGGCCTGTGTAATGCCCCCTCCACCTTCCAAGCTCTCATGGGCAAAATATTCCGAGCATACCTCCGTATTCTAGCGAATGGATGCATGAAGCCCACTCCTTTCCATATTCTCCGCTCTTGTCTGAATCGGGGCCTAGTGATGTCTTTCGGCCTGTGTAATGCCCCCTCCACCTTCCAAGCTCTCATGAGCAAAATATTCCGAGCATACCTCCGTATTCTAGCGAATAGATGCATGAAGCCCACTCCTTTCCATATTCTCCGCTCTTGTCTGAATTGCCGGGGTGCCTTGGAAGTTTTGGTTCAATGGGCTGGTTTGCCCCCTGCAGAAGCCACTTGGGAACCTCTAGACAAGTTCCGCCAAATCTATACCCAATTCGAGCTTGAGGACAAGCTCGTGCTTGAGAGGGAGAGTGATGTTACTGACGCTTTCTGGGTAAGCAATATGAAAGAAGGCAGAATAAGATCAAGGAAGGAGATGAAGAAAGTAAAGAGAATGACATTGCAAAACAGAATCAAGACAAGATTCAAGGTTGCGATCAAGAGCCCACAAATTAACATAGCAATGAGAATAATATCAGTTAATTATTCTACAAAACATTCTAGAATCCTATTAGATTTTATATTTTAGTAAAGCCCTATAATAAACGGGTTAAAATCCCTATTATTATGTACTACCTAAATTAGTCAACCTAGTCTTGTTATTTAAACAGTTGAACGTAATGAAAGAAGATAAGCAGAGAATCATTCAACTTGAGATAGGCAGTTCTCTCTTTCTCTCGAGCTCTCCAAGGTCGGTAGCCCCCTTTGAAAAGCTCCACTTTTTCCCAATCCTTGCACCATAGGTTCTCATAGAAAACCCAAACAGAATCATCCCGTGACTAGGTCTCATTCCAAGGCTTGAAACATACTCCCACTTCATTGTTGTTTCTTTGCTTGGGTGCTAGGAAAAGGTGCATATTTCAGATCTCACTATGGATTTATGGAGGTTGGAAGTAAATTTTATTTAATTTCTTTTTCTTTTTGAGTTCCCATCTTAATTACATTTCTTGTCGCCGTTAACAAAATTGTTTGGTTTGTGCAAACAAAATAGAGTTGCCCCAACAAAACATTACAAGACATTTAACTGTGGTGCTGTGAACCATAATCTTAAATTCTATAGAACGGCCATTAAGCTAGCAATGCTTTATGGGTCTAAATGTTGGGCAATGAATTACACACATGAGCAAAAGATGAGTAGCAGAAATGTGAATATTAAGATGGATGTATGGTTACACTAGGATGGACAAAAAGATATGCAGTGAGCGTATTCGTGATAAGATTGGAGTACCTATTGATGAGAAGATGAAAAATATGCTTAAGATGGTTAGGTCATGTGCTAAGATGGCCAGTAGAAGCGCCTGTCAGGCGAGTAGAATTTAGAGAGAGTAGTCAACATAAGAGGGGTAAGGGAAGACCCAAAAAGACTTGGGTAACTTGTAAGAAAAATATAGCCCATCTAGGAATTAAGGAGAATATGGTTCATGATAAAGCACAATAGTGTAGCAGGATTCATGCAGCTGACCCTACTTAGTAGGAATGAGGCTTGGTTTGTTTGTTTGGTGTGAACCACAATAAGATATTATACTTTTCATATTTTGACATTTCTTTTAAAATAAACACCATGTGCACACACATGTTGGTTGATAGCAAAGATGGTATAAACATGATTGAATCAATCTAATTTATATATTTCAAATAATTCAAAATGCATATAAGAAACACAGCAAGAGACCCCATAGAAATGTGAGGATGGCCATCTAGACTATAAGACAAAATGATTGGAAGAGACTAGCATTTTGACAACTTTAGAGGAGGAAGGCAAGAGATAATCAGTTATATCTCAACATCCATGTTTTAAAATTCTAATCTAAGAGGTCTTAAATGAACGTAACAACCAGATCAAATATATATCAGAAGTAAATTGAAGTCCTTACAACTACATCGGGGCGAACTTCTTCCCAATCACAAGCAAGCAGTCTTCCAGAGCGACCAAGGCCACTTTGTATTTCATCAGCAATCATTAAAACATTAAACTTTGAGCAAAGATCTCTAACAGCTTTTAGATAACCATCCGGAGGAATTATAACCTACCAACAGAAGTCAAACTTCAATGGACTACTAAAAGTTGGAAGGAGTAGAAAACCTAGAAAAGAAAGCTCAGTTCCAAGAGTGAAAAGCTTGCCCAAAAACCACCCATATATTCTCCTTGATGTAACCCCTCTAGTATGCAAATGTGTTCACATGAAAGGCCATGTAAATGAGTCAATTATGCCTTTCTGTGGGAGTATTGAATACAAACAGCATATGAATTACTTTTATCCCTGTTGTCTATAACCAGTTACTTTTGAATTACAAAGTAAAAAAAGTTTGTCAGATACAATAATCTCGTAATGATCGAAAAGGTAAAAAACATACCCCTGCCTCCCCTTGAATAGGTTCAAACAAAAGCCCAGCAATTTTTTCTCCGTGTTCTGAATGCCATGAAAATAAAAGAACAATAAGTTCCAATAAGAAACAACAAAAATGAAAAAGGAAGCATTTCTTCAAACAGATCCATAAATACATTAAAAACTTGTGTATTTTATAGAGCACACCAGATGAAACTATCGAACAAATTTACCCGTTAAGGTAGAATAGATCAGATCAATCATTAAAAAAAGCAGCACAATCATTGAGGAGCTCCATCTTTACATACCTTTAAATATTTTCTCAAGGCCAATTTCATCTCCGAAATCAACTTTGAGAAGACCAGGTAACAACGCAAGCCAAAACCCATTAGTAGCCTCATTGTCGCAGCTCATAGATACAGCAGCCAAAGTTCGACCATGAAAGCAGCCACAGCACGAGACAATGATAGCCTGCAATGTCCAAGGTTAACTACACAAATCAAAAGAACATTTCAATCCATATGAAAACTGAAAAGAGATAAAGTGCTACAACATATACAATTCCAAATGAACTCCCAAAACTTAATCAAATTAATTTCATAAAAAAAATACAACTACTCTATATGTCTTCCATTTCAAATCAAATGTCATACATTCTGTTTAAGATAGTCCAACTTTCTCAGAATAAATCATAATTTAAAAGATTATCACTGATATTTTTCTCAAAATTTCTCCTTGTGCAGCCATTAGATTTTATTAGTATAAATTGTAGTTGTAGTAAGATCATGATGCAGTGATGACAAAAACATGGTTTCACTGGTCGAGTAAATCTGGTAATAGAAGAAAAGGCAATATGCTCCTAACTCTGTCCTGCAGTACAGCTGTGGGCTTAAAAGGAGAAAGGAAGGAGAAAGATAATGCAAGACGAGTTTAGAAAAGTGCTCCTACAATTAGAGGCAAAAGATCATGGATTTAAGGGCTATTTTTGGTAATGTGAACAGCAATCATAGGAAGAAGAAAGTAAAGAATTCTGGGCAACTTGATTAAGTAAGTTGTCTTTCAGTTCTTAAAGAAAAACAGAAAAATATCATAAACTCAAATCATGATCTTTCACCTTCTAAAGAAAATAAGTTCATAACTATTCCTATACTTGCAAACTTCCATAAACCAATCCTACGACTTAAAAATGACTACAAATTAGAAACCATAGGAATTACGCATAAAACAGATACTTAGTTAATCAAAATTTTAAAGTTTTAAGAGAAAAATTAACTCAATATAAATAATGAAATTTATATAATTTAAGAAAATTAACTAAATACCCTGGGCATAAATGCTAAAGAAAATCAAAACAAAAACCAATAAATTAATTATACAAAATACTACATCATAATACTCATGATAACAAAAGCTAAAGTACAGCATCTTCAAAATGCTCGATTCTCGGCCAAAATAAATCCCATGGGATCAATAAATGTGCCCCTATGTAAAAAACCATAGGTAGGGGGACTTATTCTGGAGTTTCTGGAAGCCAAATTGATTCATGGTTCCACAACACAAATGCAAATGCTTCACATCTGACAACTCTAGAGAAGTTGTAATACCCATGAATTTTGTACCAAAAAAAATAACAATTATAATATTAATATAGAAATATAAAATATTGGGAGATTTTAAAACTAGTTTTAGTAGGAAAGTAATACTAGAATATTTATCCTTATGAATCTTGGAGACTAGACCAAATTGTAGGAGAAATTTTAGGATTAAATTGTCTATAAATATTGGGTTTTAGGGCAAGAAAATATCTGCGTTTTTTGGAGCAAATCCATAGGAGGGGGAGAAAAAGAATTTTCCAACAAAATATTAATAAGCTTTTTCTTATTTTAATTAGTATACACAGACTTTAAATTCGTAATTATTATTTTAGTCTATGATTATTGTAAATTATTAGGGACCATGTGGATTGAATGGTATGATTTATTTATGTAGTTTTTAAGGGTCAAGACAAATTTTGTTTGGGTATTTTCGTATAATAATTAATCTGAAAATTATAAGTAAATTTGGTGGATCAAAAACATATTTCCATGGTCATTATCCGTAAGAAATTAATATGAATGTTTGGAGCGTATCTTGATTGATCGTTTTCGTATATAGAATAACAAAAGAAATAGGTTTATTTATATGGAAAAGAAAAAGAAAATAGATTTTCAAAAGAATTAAAAATAAATAAAAAGGAAGAAGAAATAGTAGCAGTAGATGACCGCAACTATTGAACGAGGAAAAAGATGATGCTTTAAAGTATTTGCAGTTTAGCCCCTCTAGTTACTTAGTGTTTAGAATGGCCCCTGATGGTTTTAAATGGCGTAGATTAGGTCCTTGGTAACTTTTAAGCATTATAGATTTAGTCCCAGAACCCTTTTAATGAACCGATGGAAGTCCAGAACTCTTTGAAATTATAGTTTAACCCCCTGAAGTTTCTGGAAAGTATACAATGGCCCGAGAAGTTTTAAGAAATCATGCTTAAGGACCCAAAAATGTTTTACAAATTATAGGACCTCAAATGTTTTTCAAAAGTTATTTAAAGCCTCTAATTGTTTTATACAACTATCGAGTAGCCCAAGAGTTTTCTAAAAGTTCCGAAAATGAGCATAGAGTTTCTAAAGTCTTATAATAGTATACCAAAAGTTATTTTGTGATAGAAATTGAATTGACTAAACCTATGAAAGACTTAATTAAATTGTTTTGGCAAATTTAAAAGATTATATTATTACTTTTGAGCAAGCTAAAAGTACTTTTCATACTTTTATGTCACTAATAAATTGCAAAAATATTTAAAGTGATAAACCAATCATGGTCCCTAGGAATTTGCAATAGGGCTATAGCGAGTTGGTTAAGGGTTTGTTAAGTGTCGATTCATTGATGACAGCATATCGTGATTTCTTATAGGAAAATATCAACGTCAAGATTAAGTATGGTTATCAAGCTCATCCAAGATAGGTGGCGCATACCCTCTTAATTTCTAAATTGTTTTATGAACTCGTATACTTCTCAAATGAATTTATGAACCTTTATGTTTTCTCAAAGTTGTTTTATAAAAATATGTTTTACAAAATGATTATTTTTGCTACGAAAATTTGGATCTTGTATGGCTATTTGAATGCTTGGTTTTTAAGTTGTAAAAATGTGATTTATGCATGATTTTGAATATGTATGAAGTGTATGCAATGAATGGGTAACATTAATGAACAAAGGCTCTGAACGAACGTGAGATAGTCGGTAGGGATTATAGTCTTGAACTCTCCTATTAATTATGATTATGAAAATAATCATGATTATAACAATGACAATGATAATGACAATGACAATGAAAATGATAATGACAATGACAATGACAATGACGATGACGATGATTAGTAGAAACCGTTAGGTGGTTCCATGAAAACCTCTTGACAACCTTTTCTAGTGGGGTCAATCACTAGGCTGAGTACTCACGACCGATAAAAGCATAATTAGTTTTAAGCCTCTTCTAATAAGTGAATGTATGATTTACCATGATTTTATGAATATGAAAATGAATACTCGATGCATATAGGATTATGGAATTTAGCCACTAAAAATGATTTACTTATGATTATAGCATATTCTTAAATATTTCAAAAGCGTTAGATAGTGATTTTATAAATGTAAAGCATATTGTTTTGAAAAGATGATTTTCTCGAAAGCATGAGCATGTAATATTGTGAGTGTTTGTGAAAAGTATATGTATATGTAATTGCATGATCCAGCAGGGAGTATGTACTATCAACTGGGCGACTTGTCACTCACCCCATTCCTTATATTTTTGTACAGGCAATGAGTACGAGTATATTATCATAAAGGATGGAGCTTAGATGCACTCGAACGTGGAAACGTGGAAGACTATGTAAAAATTGTTTAGTGGTAGGATTTTACTAGAGTTAATGGATCTTAAATGGTTCATATGTTCGAAAAAATAGAGCCTGTGTGCTCATGATATTATTTGGTAGTTTTGCATTTTAGAATTTATTATATGAATAAGTTCTGCACTATTTTGATTTTCGTCGACAAGTAGAAGTTTCCACTGTCATAAGTTATATTTGAAGTTATAGATATATGATTGGTGCCTTGTATTCGTAGGAGTACAGTTTCACGAATACGGCGCATGGCACGCGTCTAGCAAGTGCAAGTCAAGGGCGTGACAGAAGTTCTCACAAAGACACAAAGAAGTTGTTGGAAAGGAAGTCTAGGTGAAAGAGTGACCGTGATAACAAATGCTGTTTATTTACTTACAAAAAGTGTAGATGTCTAAAATCCAAGAAGCAACTAAACTTTATTAAACTTTAGAGGCCCTCATACAATTTTAAATTTAGAAAACAGACAAACAACCGAAGCCATGTTCCCACTAGTGACAAGTTGAGTCGGCTGCATGAATCCTTCTACGCCATTGCACTGTCATGAGCAATATTCTCATCGATTTCTAAATTAGCCACATCTTTCTTACAAGTTATCCACCACATCTTTTTCGATCTTCTTCCCCTACCCCCTTTACATTGACTAACCTCCCTCAAATCATGAACAAGCCATCAAGAATGTTTCTCTCATCTTCTCGAGAACATAGTCATTTTATATCTTATCCATTCTAGTATGCCTGCAAATCCATCTTAACATTATTTCTGCTACTCTCAATATACCCTCAAGTTTTAAAGGAATTAGCAGTGCATAATATTCTCGATGTATTCTCCCCTTCATCCAATCTGCTTGTATGCGATGTGTAAAATACCATCTATATATTCATCATTCTGAAAAATTGAACCTAGATACCTAAAATGCTCACTTATTAGTACCTCACGTGTATTATTGTTGAATTTAAATTCCTTATATTCTGTTTTGACCTACTAAGTCTAAAACCTTTACCTATGTCTCTGATTGTCTCTCAGGTCTCAAGTTTAAGGTTAACTACTCATCTACCAAAACAATAGCATGTAAGTTCGTTTATGACAAATTTTGAACCTTGGTGCAAAACCATACTTATGGAGTACTCTCGTGTCAACCCTCCTGGTATTCTCACACATGTAACCACATTCCTATGCATCTCTTTTGATTGATTCTATATATGCTATCTAACTCTCTTTTTTTCTAAAATCCCCCACATGATTTGTCTGGGAACTCTATCATACGCCTTTTCAAGATCATGTGCAAATCTTTTCCCTTCTCCCCATATCTATCTGCAAGTCTCCTTTAAAGATTTGGTTTCAATAGTCAATCTCCCTAACATGAAACCAAAATAGTTATCTCACTCCCTAGTCTCATTTCTTAGCATTCTTTTTTATATCACCCTCTAGAAACTTCATCCTATAGATCATTAAATTAATACTTTTCTAATTTGCAATAACTTTGTATATATGCTTTCTATTTTAAATATGAGTATAAGAAAGTACTTTTCGTCTATTGATCGGGTATCTTTCTACTATTCAAGGTCTTATTCGGAAGATTGGTAAGCCAAATTATTTCTTTCTTTCCTAAGCATTTTCATACTTCAATACGATTCTGACCAACTGCTTCTCCTTTCTTCATTTTCTTTAATGCCACCTCCATCTTTGATTCCTGAATTATTCAATAATATGTTAGGTTCCTATAATTCTCAAATTTATCTCACTCTCCTAACATGATATCGATGCCATTGCTTCAATGTTGGTGCAAGTACCTAGTCACTGAATAGTTGACTAAACTTAAAGTTAGAAAGTTCTACAAAATAAGCATTTGTAGGAATGAGGTAGGAAGAAAACCCACAACAGGATAGTGAGTTGCTCAATGTTATGCAAAACCACTTTTGATCCACAAGGTCAAAACACAGAATAGGACCCCGCCAAGCCAAAGCTAAAATAAAAATGATTTTATATTTGGTCTACAAATAAAATCTCCTAATTTTTTTATAAAAGCATAAGAGAATTAATAAAAACCAACGATGGAGTGTGAAGAGAGCTAGTATGCCAAGGAAAACAAGTCCAGAACAAGGGCATAATAGTTGTAAAGGAAGAACAGGAAAGGATCGAGACATTGCCGAAGAAAATTGTTTGATCAATGTCCAATCCAAAACTTGGGACAACGTAGCTTCAATAACCATGACCTTGTCTATCCTTGGCACACCAATCATTTAGCAAGGTTGATCTTAGTGAAATCAAACTGTGCAAAGAGATAATTTAGCGAATGTTGCGAAAGAAAGATTGGTCGGACAAGCACCAAGTTAGATCCTCCTAGTAATACAATTAGTAGGACCACAAAACAAAATAGCAATTCATCCTATACGTTGCACATTTTGCTAAACAAACAAACAAATAAACCAAGCCTTATTCCCACTAAGTAGGGTCGGCTGCATGAATCCTGCTACGCCATTGCGCTCTATCATGGACCATATCCTCCTCAATTCCTAGATGGGCGGATATACATCTTTCTTACAAGTTACCCACCAAGTCTTTTTCGGTTTTTCCCTACCCCTCTTATGTTGATTATTCTCTTTAAAATCTACCCACCTATGTTGACTATTCTCTCTAAAAGCTACCCGCCTAACAGGCGTTTCTATTGGATGTCTTAACACATGACCTAACCACTTTAAGTGTGTTTCTCTCATCTTCTCATCAATAAGTGCTCCTCCAATCTTCTCACGAATATGCTCATTGCGTATCTTATCTTAGGTACTCACACATCCATCTTAACATTCGTATTTCTGCTACTCTCATCTTTTGCTCGTGTGTAATTCATTGCCTAACATTTAGACCCATAAAGCATCGTTGGCCTAATTGTCGTTCTATAAAATTTACCCTTAAGTCGTGAAGGAATTTTGCGGTCATATAATATTCTCGATGTCATTCTCCATTTAGTCCAACCCGCTTGTATCCGATGTGTAACATCTCGATCTATACCACCATCACTCTGAAGAACTGATCCTAAACTACTTAAAATTGTTACTTATGGGGATCTCTTGATCTCCGATACCAACCCATATTCTATTCCTACGTGTAGTATTGCTAAACTTAAATTCCATGTATTCTGTTTTTAATCTACTAATTCTAAACCCTTTTGCTTCAAGTGTCTCTCTCCAAACCTTGAGTTTAGCATTAACCCCGTCTTTTGTTTCATCTACTAAAACAATGTCATCTGCAAATAACATACACCATGGTATTTCCTCCTGTATATGCCTTGTAAGTTCATCTATGACCAATGTAAATAAATAAGGACTTAGAGTTGAACCTTGGTGTAGGGAACTCTTGTGTCAACCCTCTTGATATTCTCACACTTGTAACCACCTCCATGTACATCTCCTTTATTGATTCTATATATGCTATTCTTAACTCTTTTTTCTAAAACTCTCCACATAACTTCTATAGGGATTTTATCGTATGCCTTTTCAAGATCAATAAAAATCATATGTAGATCCTTTTCATTATCACGGTATCCCTCAGTAAGTCTCCTTAAGAGATTTATGGCTTCAGTACTCAATCTCCATGGCATGAAACCAAACTGATTATTTGACACCTTAGTCTCGTTTCTTAACCTTCTTTCTATCACCCTCTCCCAAGTTTCCTCGTATGGCTCATTAGCTCAATACCTCTGTAATTCACACAATTTTATAGATCCCCTTTGTTTTTGAATATGGGTACGAGAGTACTCTTCTTCCATTGGTCAGGCGTCTTTTTACTCTTCAATATTTTATTGAAAAGATTGGTAAGCCAACTTATGCCCTTCTTTCCTAAGCATTTCCATACTTCAATTGGAATATCATCGGGGCCAACTGCTTTTCCTTTCTTCATCTTCTTCAAAGCCTCCTCCACCTCTGATTCCTGAATCTTTTGATAATACATTACGTTTCTATACTCCTCTGACTTATCTAACTCTCCTAAAATGAAATCGTCTCCATTGCCTTCATTGAATAGTTGAGCCTTATAGTTAGCCCTCTTAACTCAAGAGGCTGTCTCTTTTGATTTTATTTTGTACACCTTCATCCCACCACCAAGATTCCTTCTTTATGGGGGCGTAACCTCTTGACTCTCCAAGTATCTTCTTAGCCACTGTTCTCACTCTAGTTGCCATGTCATTATGGAAAGTGTCCCCTTGTAAGTCCCAAATACTTTGCCCTATCAACTCTTTCCTAAAAATTTCTTCTTTTTCCTTCTTTAAATTCCTCCACTTAATTCTAGGTGATCTAGGTAGGTTTCTTCGCCTAATGTGATGTTTAAGCCTCAAGTCCACCACCAGAAGCCTATGTTGTGAGCTTAAACCTTCTCCAGGTATGATTTTAAAATCTCTACAAACCCTTTTATCTCTCTTTCTTGCGAGGAGAAACTCAATTTGTGACTTTGTTGAACCACTTTTGAAAGTAACTAAATGTTCCTCCCTTTTCTTGAAACGTTGCACATTTTGCTAAACTGATAAATTTGATACACAGTATTGGTTAGATTTGGTAACTCTCAATTACTTAATTAGCACATCATCAACTAAATAATATATACTGCTCCAATCACACATCCAGAATGGATCCATCAACATAACTAGCAATGCAAATTTCCAATCAGAAACATGGGAAGTTCAAAATTGCTTTCATTTCCCAATTACTAGTTACACAAATGGATATATCTTGTGAAATTCCTAAAAACTGTTATATCTACTCTTGCAACTCATCAAATTCTTCAAGGAAATAAGTGTTCTATACGTCAAAACCATAAGTATTGCATACTTATTCTGCACAGTAGTTGTACTAAGGCCCAAAGGCACATATCCCCTTGTATATATAGGTGCTCTCATAAGATAATGAGATCATTCACTTTTTCCCAAAGGGTCTTTCTCTCTAACTCTCTAACTCAACTTTTTTGGAAAGGTACAATTATTTTTGGAATATCCCAAAATGGCAAGTATGACAATATAAATGGGACAGAGGAAATAATACTTTATTTTAACAAGATACAAAATCAGAGAGAAGGTTCTTGCCCCTAATGTACTTCAGCACTTCATGTTTCATAATGTTGGATTACCTTATAAAATAAAAGTAATAGCTAAAAAATATTCTAACCACATAAGTAGAAGGCTTCAATAAAGGGACAAGATAACCGCAGTTTCCTTGTAAACTTAATTCTTTTACGTTTTATCACCTTAAACATCACAAATAAACTTCTCCCAATGTTGAACCTCTTAACAAGTTCATGAATCCATCTATGGGCCAGGTCAAAAAATCTTCATAAAATTAACATTCAAGGACCCAATTGACAAAATCCCATAATTTTGTGGGCAAAATTCAATGAATATTAGTAGGAAGCAACCATGACTTTATGTGCTGAAATGAATTTAAAACATTAGGTAACCACCATGCCATAAACCTAGATGGTGTCTTTGGTGCAAGGCTCCTTACCCCTAGTATACAAGTAAGTGAACACGTACCATGCAATGATTATCAAATCTTGTATAAGCCTCCAACTCAACTTTTCCTCATTGCCTAATGAAACTAAAAGATTTTTTCTGCCCCACCATTTATTTAAGCAATCAATGGGTACAAAAACAAAATAAACACGTATGGAAACTTAATGATGTAGCACAAGATTGGGGAATCTTGTCTACAAGAGCGAGCGTAAGAATAGAGTGGATTTGGAGCTGTTTCGGGGCTGTGAATAGGGCCTGTGAATAGTAATCTGGGAAAATCAGAGAACAAAACATGGAAGAAGGAAGGGAATTTAAGAGAGAAGAATAAACAAACTAATAGACAATAACTGAAATTCTTTATTTATGAATCTGTCTAAAATAACGTAATAACATGGCAATTTATAAGCTGTAAACTAGCTAAACACAGAATCTGAATCCTATCATGAATATAATTCGTACTTCCTATCTAAATAGATAAGCAAAAGACCTCTAAAACTATTCCAATAACAACTACAACTCTAATTAAAAAACTAATACAATTAAATAGTGCTCAATACTAAAAACACAATTGCTGAAATTTCCAGCACTAAAGAACAAGAGACTAAAATAACCTAGATCCTAAAATTTACAATAAGAAGAGTCTTAAGACATCTAACAGCTACACAACTATGTAAAGCTCTAATTTTGCTTTTCCTTGAGCTATTCATTGACAGCATCATTCTCCCTTGATTCGAAAAAACTGGATCTTGAGTTTTAAAGAATTGAATGATAACAACCCTAGATTTTGATATTTTGCCCATGAGTTAGAAAGATAATTGCACTTCCAAATGCTGCTCATGTCCTTTACTTGTTGTGGCAACAAGTAAATTTGTGGACTTCATTGGATGAATATCCCCAAGGACAAAGTCAATAGCTACAGTTAATGGATTAGGAAATTTTCTTGATTGTGCTCTTGAACTGCTGCAACAGCATCTTGCAGGTGCTCTGGTTCAACAAACTCATCCAGAGTTATCTGCATAGTCTTCTCAGATGAAACAATACCTTCTGCAAATTCGGTTTCTAAACATTCCCCCTCAAATCACTTACCAAAATCTTCATAATAGTTGTAGAATTTTCTTGATTTGAACCAGCAATAAATTGATACTAAGGAGAAGTTATCTTAGAATTGCTGCTACCTTGAAAAACTAATTGGGGAACGAGTAAAGTAAAGAGTAGTGGAAGAGGACGACAAGATGGAATTGATGGAACAGATCCAAGCTAAAATCCGAAAGCTTAAGATCTTTATTTTGGCTTGCTTGGAGTTGTTTTCCCATCAATAATGCCTCAATTCTGTCAAATCTATTCCATCAATGTCTTGCACCTTATGATTAACTACAATGATATTTTCATTATAAGACGCATAATCCTTCGACAAAGATTTGAACTTTGAAGAAAGTTCTTCCTTGGTAACAAAATTAAGAAGAAGAACATGGTTAAAAAATAAAGGAAAGTGTGGCTTTTGATACTAACTGATGTAGCACAAGATTGGGGTATCTTGTCTACAAGCGCAAGCGGAAGAATAGAGGGGATTTGGGGCTGTTAATAGTGCTCATGAACAGTACATCAAAATCCGGGAAAATCAGAGAAGAAAACAGGGAAGAGGGAAGGGAATTTAAGAGAGAAGAATAAACAAACTAATAAACAATAACTGAAATTCTTTATTTATAAATCTCTGTCTAAAATAACGTAGTAGCATGGCTATTTATAAGATGTAAACTAACTAAACATAGAATCCGAGTCCTATCATGAATATAATTCCTACTTCTTATCCTAAATAGATAAGCAAAAGCAATAACAACTACAACTCTACTTAAAAAACTAATACAATTAAATACTGCTTTATACAAAAAGCACAAGTGCTGAATAAGAGACAGCACTAAAGAAAAAGACTAAAATACCCCAAGATCCTAAAATTCACAATAATAAGACTCTAAGACATCTAACAGCTACACAAGTATGGAAAGCTTTAATTTTGCTTTTCCTTGAGCTCTTCATTGATTGCATCACTTAATGACATCTTTACAAATCATATCACACCTTCGCTGTCCTCTCACGTGAATAGTTATGAGTCTTTGTTTGAGCAAATTAAATTTACACAGACACGAGAAGGTAAATCAAAGATCATCCACACGTATTAGCAGTTTTCATTTCTTCTCCTAAGGTGACCATATATGTTATAAAACACCACCCAAGTGACATTTATACTATCTTCAGTGGTACTGATGATCAAATTTAATTTAAATACATGCTTTACCTAAACTGTTGCAATATCGACAAGCATTAAAAGGAAAACAGTCTATACCTCATCTCTCGGTATCTTTTTCTTCATGTATCCCCATTTCCTTGCTAACTTTAAAGCTGTCTCTACACCTTCAGCACCGGTATTCATTGGTAGCACCATCTCATATCCAAACATGCTAGTAAGACGTTCAGCATATACTGGAAATCTATCATTATAGAAGGCTCGAGAACTAAGAGTGAGCTTTTCAGCCTGTTCTACCAATGCTTTCAAGACCTTGGGATGACAATGCCCCTGCAAGCAAAATATTTTTAAGTCAAGAGCTGTTGTCCTGCATTGTTGTTCAATAAAGATAGCCTAAGTTAATCAAACAGGGTAAAGGATTATAACATTTTGACTATTGACGCACTGCCATCCGCTCCAACCAAAACATCTACATGAAGTACATGAAGTATATGAAATATCTAATATATCAGACCAACAGTAAGGATTACCATTCAAGGCCATTAGACCCAAAAAAAGAATTTTAAAACCAAGTTCTGGTATGTAAAACTGGCAAGCAGGCTCCAAAAAAAAGCCAACTTTTGCTGCCTTCTTTTTCCCTTTTTTCTGATTACCTGATTTACAGCAGAATAAGCGGAGAGGAAGTCAAGATACTTGTTCCCTTCTGGATCCCATATAGATGATCCCTTTGCTTGAGAGAAAACAATTGGAATTGGATGGTAGCTGCAATTGTAACAAAATACTATCTTAGCTGTACAATCATTAACCAAATTAACTGATGCAAATGTATGTTTGCAATAAATTAATTATATTTAGTATCCCAAATGCAGTAAAGTCTCCCCAGTGCTCTTTTCTCTTTCACAAAAAGACATTTCCATTTGGTAAAAGCAACAGTTTCTTTCTTCTGAACTTTGGACTACTTCCCAGATAATGGAGCATAAATTGGAGTCAATTGGGATTTTGTCCAATTAGTGCAGACAAAGGAAAAAAAGGTATATGATCTTTGACGAAATAACGTAAAGGGTTATCAGGCTCAACATTGAGTACGTGGACATCTAAAAACTCACTTACATTTCAGGAACAATAGGTCAATTTCATGTGAGGAACTTAAGCTCACAAATGGTACAAAGACACAGTTTAATGTGTTTAATCTATAAAAAAACATGCAATTTCCAACTTTTCCATTTAAGTGCAAGAACAATTGCACTTTATTATCGCTCTTTCCTTAATTATTGATTGAGTTCCTTTACCGTTCAATTTCTCAACAATTATGTTCAATATTCTTCGAGGACATTTGATCCGTCCTAAATAAACAATGAAATCCATCTAATAATGCGTAATATATCACTTAAAATAAGGTAATCCAAAGTTTCAGGCCTAAAGTTTCAACTTCAATTAGGAAGTCCAGTTCTCCATCCTCATCAAATCCACCTTCTCTTACATAAGCTCCATAATAAATCCTAATCACAAGCACAAAAAATGCACGGCAAAATGTAGAGATGTAGTGACTAAAAAAGACGAAATCATTGTTCTCAAACCATTAAGATTGAACAAAAATTCAGTCTAGCTCTGTACGAAGGAGAAGAATAAAAAATACAGAGTTTTGAAAATCACAAACAATAATAGAAAAACCAATTAATAGACAGCAAAAGAGAAACCCAATAATCGACAGAAGATGATAATAACTATTCGATTAGAGCCAATAAAGAAGTTTTTATACTTGTGAGCACTGCACTCGTACTCCAAGTTGATGAGGTGTTGAGAAGACGAAGCGGTGCTGTCTTGAGGGACAGCACTGAAATTCCTAACATGTTTTCCCCAAAATCTCTTCACTAGGTGCTGTAGAGTCCTCTTGCTTGCCATCTCCAACAGAATCTACTTGTCAGAACAATTTGCACAAGTTTTTGAGTAATTTTCGCTCTTCGTTTCTCCTTTTATACTACCTGACACATCTTTGAAAGTAATGCTCTCTCTCTTCACGTTTGGTCTAATGATACGAGATTGACGATTCTTCTTTATAAAATACTACTATAAACCCAGTATTGGACCCACTATAGATCTTTTGGTCAAAGTTAAATTTTATAAAATCTTAATTAAATTAACTGATATCACATATTTCATAATATTTAATTTACACTACAGATTTTACAAGTAGGACAATGACCTTTTTCTTTTGGTAAATCTATTGATGGTTCTTATCGGTGGTTTTATGTGGTGAATGATTGTTGGAATTAGATATACTTTTGAAGATTCCATCTTTCACTCACAAAATTGGCCAAATCTTGGAAAAAATGACCATAATAGTCTGTCATATTTTATATTTGTATATTTTTAGTTTTTTACATTCAAAATGATGCATTTTAGTGAGTCCTCCTTATAAATACAAAATGTACCATTTTGATCTCTCGATATAAATACGAGCATATTTTGGTTTGAAATATTCATATGCGTATCGAATATAATATATTTGAGTACAAAATTGACAATAAATAATTTTAAATGCTAAATTGTCTTAAAAAAGAAAAGGATTGGGATTATTGGAGTAGGGGTGGCGAAAGAAAAACAGCGAGGGAATGAAATAGAAGTGGTGATGGTAGTTGAGAATTTTGGAGTGGTGGTGGGAGAGGTTTAAGTAATGTCGTTTAACATTTAAAATTTGTATGTTGCCAATTTTATACATAAAAAATGTAACATTCGATACGCATGTGAGTATTTCAAGTCAAAATAAGCCAGTAATTGTGTCGAGAGACCAAAATGGTGCATTTTGTATTTGTAAGGAACTAAAATACATAATTTTGAATGTGATGGACTAAAAAATAAAAAGGTGAAATGTGAGGAACTGTTAATGTTGTTTTCCCCCCAAATCTTTGTATATTTTCAGGGTTAGCTAAGAGAAGTGGAAAAGTGTATCAAACAAAAGGCACCCAAAAAAAACAAATTAGTTATAGAGTCACAACACCACCATACTTAACAAAGTATTGGATATCGTGATTGGGGTGTTCAGTTCAAGTACGCAAGTAAGCATTGGGGTAAGCATGAGTTGGATAATTAGCCAAAACCAATATTTTTAAATTCGGACTGGTAAATAAACTGTTTGACCTTCTGATTTACAGTTCGACCAGTTTAACCGGTTCAACAATCCGAGTCTTACAGATTTTGTATGTATAGTTTTAAAATATTTAAAACATGAATGCAGGAGTTTAGTTGGTTTTGGAACTTTACTGCTTTACCTTCGAACAACGGTTCAATTCGTCCTAACTCCTATAAAAATTTTGTTTCCTCACACTTTTGTAATGAGCTTTATTTTAATACTAAAATCTCTTAAAACCCCTTTGCCTCCCTCCACTTATTTCTTGTACTGACAAGGCCCCTTCACCTCTCTTCTCTATTTCTCCCCCTTCACCTCTCTTCTCTATCTTCTAGATCCCTTCCCTCTCGCTCACTATCCTTCATGTTTCCTCCTTCCCTTTTTCCCCTTTCTGGCTTTTTCTTCGTTTCCTCATCTCCTCCATCTCCCCCCATCTCCCTCATCTTTCCCCTGCTATTCTCTCCATCCCCTTTCTCTCTCCCTCCCATATTTATTGAACAATAAAATAGGATATAAATGAGCTTTCTAAGGCTAATGGCTACGAAATCCCTGGTGCCCAAATTTTTGTGCTCTGATTTGATAAAAAATAAAAATTGCTTTCCATTATTCTTTTGTAACATTAACAAAGACAGGAATATTAAAGCTCAGATTTGAAGAAAGAGCAGCTGATCTGAAGTAGTAGCCATTGATTTATTTCAAAAAGTTGTTAAGATTTTTCTTTGGTTATTCTGAAGGTGAGGAGAGAAATCCTAGTTGTGGATGGGCGAGTTGGGCATTGATTTTGGGGAAGATGAATGGTTTTGGAAAGGAAATTTGAGAAAACGGATACAATCGATTTATTACAGCTGTCACAGTTCTCGGGTTTTGACCGATTTTTTGTCATTTCTGGGTATTGCATACATCCAGACCGATACCATGTCCTGTTCATGCTTTAACCAGTCAAATCGGCTAGTCCGGTCCGAGTTTTAAAACACTGGCCAAAACTGCTCTATCCATTACTGGTGTTTTATACCCTATATGTACTTTATGAAAAATATAAAAATAAATTAATATTAAGGGAATTTTTGAATAAATTATTATTAAGATTGTGGTGGGAAGAAAAAGAAGTTTTTTTATTTTTTTTCGTAACAACTTCCTTTCCCAAAAAAATTCTCAAAGTAACTCATTCCAAATTCGAAAAATTTTTTTGATACTCATTCCATAATGCGGAGTAAATATAGTAAGTTATTGAATGATGGAAAAGTAATGATAGCATAGATTTACTCCAATAATTACCATGTAGATTCCTTAGCAAATTCACCTAATCTATGTCCTTCATCCTTACCAAATTCGTCTCTACTCACCCACCCTCTCTTCTTCTCTCTAGTTTTCATCTCTGATCAACACTTTCTCTCCTCTTATTTCCATCCATGATCAAGCGCTATTTAGTTGAGCATTCAAAATAATATGAAATTTGGTACCCAATCTTTGTGTAGTTGATCAAAATTCGTGATTACTTTTGAATATACAATCTTTAAGATGGCCAAGGCCACAAGAAAAAGGTATTTAAACTTAAATTAAGTTTATTTTCTGTGAAAAATTGAATATGAATCTCAAACCAATAGTCCCTTACTTTATGGTGATTTTGTATGCAACATTTATTTTTTTCCATATGCTTGAATTGCTAGAATAAATATTTGTTTGGTAGAACCAATGGTAACTTACAGGAATAAATATAAAGGAATGACAATTTTCTCATTGTGTTATCTATTTGTTCATTTTTTACCCTCATTTAGACATTTTTACAAACACCATGTACACATTCATTCTATACATTATATTATATAAATAAAATCCAGCACATTTTTTTTAAAAAAAAATCTCATATTTTACTATGAAGATCACAACAATCAAATTTTGAGGCCAATAAATTAAATTAAACAAAAAAAATAGCAAAGAACACATACATATAGTTCATAGACTTGCATCAAATCTATATCTAAACAAAATAGATCAAGAAATTTTTTTGCCAGAAAAAAGGTCAGCACAAGAAGCTTATGCATATCTTTTTCTTTCTCAATTAAGATCTGAACCAACTTTTTACAAATGGATAAAGAAAGTTAAAGTGTTAGTACTTTTCATTGTAACATTGGTAGTTATCGGAATCGTATGTGCAAAAGTATTGAAGTTTGATGTACTAATATACTCATCAAGTGTGGAGTTCATGTAACTGCCCTCTCAAAAGAGAAGGTAAGAAAATGATGCGAAAGTAAGGAGAAAAGTTTAGCAAAATAGGAAGGTTTCTATTATGGGAACCTACTCGGTAAAATTATATTAATAAACGACTAAGGTTTCTAAATGTATTAGTTTAGACGATTTAAATATTTTATAGAAAATAGGTTACTTTAAAAAAAAACTCAAAAAAAAAGGTGGGAAAAGCTTTAAAACTATCTAAAAGATGTATAACCAAAATAAAATCAAGCAAAGTCCCAAAAAAAAACTCTTGCTTTTTAAGAGAAATATGTTTATTCTTTTTTCTACTAAAAAGATAATAATAGTTGGAGAGAGCAAACTGCATTGGATATCACTGTACTCTTAAAAATTATGATTTTTAGTCACTATACTTTTTTTTGGGCAAAAATAATCAATGGACATTTAAAAGTGTAGCTATCAGGTTGTTCTATCGATTTTAAAGTTTGACCTAATGGAAAGTGGTAATAAAATCATTCAAACAAATTAAACCAACATTATGAAAAACTCTTGAGGTCAAAATTGAATGAAGAGAAAAAACTTTAGGGTCAAAACTGAGGTCAAAACAAAAAATAAAAAAATTATGTTCAAAATTAAATCTGCCTTTACTAGCTTCCACCACCATGTTCCACCTCCAACATAGTAACCATCATACCCGCTCACTACTTCCAGCTCTCTCCCAACACCCTCACAACCTGCTACTATTTTTAGCTCTTTTCCACTATCCCTACAACCCACTACGATTTCTAGCCCTCTCTACCACTTCTGCGATTAATAACTCCACAAATGTTGGGTATTATAGTCCTTCATTATACCTAGCTAGTATAGTATTCCTTACAATTTTAGGGTTGTTAGCTTACTATTATTGTTTTCTAGTATTGAGTAGTTTAGTGTTATTTAGTGAAAAATAAACTATTGTTAGTACTAATAAATATGTTAATATGTTTTTGTATGTGTAGAAATAGGTTGAAATCTATTTAAGCTATTGAGAAGCGAAGTAGAATTGTTGCAAAGCCCATTAAAGCACTCTGGTTGCATTGGCCGCAAAGAAGAATGACATTGGCCATGGCTTGGAAGATTAACACAGAGCACTACCTGATTTAAGGTCTAGTGGTAATCTGATACCCTACTCTGCTTATGAAGAATTAAGAGCCAGGAAAGTTAAGACCTGCTAATATTACTCTCCAAATTGTTGATCAGTTTTTAAATTCCTAGAGGTAGAATTAATGATGTACTTTTGAAAGATAATAACGGTTATTTCCGGTCGATTTTGTTGTCCTTGACAAGGACAAAGAAAATATTTCTAAAAGTCAAATTCCCGGTATCCTTGGTAGACAGTTCTTAGCAATTATTGACGCAACCATTAATTGTCAGACATGGGTTATGGAAGTGTTAGTCTTGAACATGCAGGTTAAATTAAATGTTTCCAAAGTGTCAGACCAACCCATGTATGATGTATTTGATGAATGTTTATTTGTTCATAGCATGGGTGGAATAAAGTGCTTACCTTGGAAGACCAAAGAGAAGGGAAGATTTTTAAATAATTTCTTTTTGCATGGAGTGCTAAGATTATGTTCAGTTGGTTGTTTGACTTTTTGTTATTTAGAAAACTTGTGAAACCATCTACATGGTTCACAACACCTGATAATTTTTCTGGATGCATGGAATTGCTTAGGCACAAATGTCCGTAGGTGGCATGAACTGTAAAGATACTCTAATAGCTTCACCTCGGGAAGGGTCAGCTATGCTAGAGGCGGCGTCTCTAGTGAATCTGAATATATGATTTACTTGAACGGTGTGTTAATTTCACTTCAAGTGTCAAAGGGACAGGTAGAACAATGGGTTCCTCGACAAGCCAATCTTGTATATTGATTTAGAAGAACGAGCTACTTTTATTAATAAGTTGTTATTATTTGTTTATTCTTATTGGAGTTTTAATAGTTGTTGATTTTTAATTTTTTTTTTGTTGTTGTTTAGTTTTTAATTATTGGTTATATGCTATTTCCTTATGTATTTGATCTTTTCTTGGAGTTATTTTGCAGAAAATTCGATATGTACAAGGGGAAGCACACAACACACTACTAGCTGAAAAATTGGTGATTCTAGCCACAACCAAGCTTAACCTTAGTTGCAACGAGTCTAATTTTGCATTTATTTATGTAAATCTTCTCAGAACAGTGTAGTTACAGCCAGTATGACTTATAGCCATAGCGAGTGTGTCGTTTTTAGCCTATATCAATAGGAAACTTTGCATATTTATTCATTCTTCCTCTTATTTTTTCTTTTTTCCTCTAAATTATTTAGTTATTTTATTTGCTTTTAATTATTCTAATAGAGACAAGAACTACTTTTGGCGTATTTGGAGAAGAATTTTGAAGGTTACTTGAAGTGTCTACTAGTTTGATGGAAGGTTTTGATCTAGTCCTCTTCTATAGTAAATGGTAATATTACTCCTTTAGATTCTTCTTTATTTTGGCACTTTATGGTGTTGGGATTATTTTGTATTGCCCGGTGTAGTTTGTTCTTTATTTTGGTTATCTCTATTTGTCCTTTATCATGATGGTCTGTTAGAGGTTTAAGGTTGACGAACCATCATCCTCTAAATTTAATATTAATTTTGATAAGCATAAATTCATTAGCCAAGAATTATTTGATAAATACGCAGCTCAGTTAGTGCATCTCAGCAATTGATCCCTAAGTGTCATTTTGTAAGGGTTCCTACTTGGGTTAAATATGGTCATGTTTGATTGTCCACCAGGGAAATTATGACTGAGAGAGGTTGGGGTTATTTGGCTAAATCATTCGATATGGGTACCCAAGAGGTAGTTAGTGAGTTATATGTTGAAGCACAGTTCTATAGAATATATCATTAGAGTTAGAGGTCAAAGATTTGATTTCAACCTTACTGCTATTTCTGCTTTGATACATTCTTTTGATAACATTTTTGATGAGTTTAAAAATTAGGAGAAGAAAGATTTTGAAGATATTGAGAGAGTCTTATGTGATGGTTAGTGATTTGGCAGTATAGTGTGTCTGTCACACCTATTCGATTGATGCACAATTCTTTATCTTTGCTAGCCAAGGTTTGGCTCTATTTTGCGTGTGCTAATATCTTTTCCACTACCCATTGTAGTGACTTGACTCTGGATAGGTTTTTATGATTTATCCTATTACGACTCATGAAATGATTTGTGGATCTTGGCAAGACTATTGCCAAGGAGATTGTGGCCATGGCTTGTAGAAATCAACTTCATATCCAACATGCTTTCTCCCCAACAGGCAAAGTTTAAATCAATTGATCATTCCGTCATGCCCGAAGATAAGGTGTTAGCAGAACAAACTTGCTACTTTTCAGAAAATGAATCTCCTAATAGTCAGGAAGTGCACCAAATCCAAGAATTGGACATTCTCACCCCAAAAAGGAAAGGAAGACGTAAGAAGACATACAATATGCCAAGAGCAGTGTGAACCAGAATGACCTCCAAACCCCTTTCTCTAATTTAGTTCTAATATGTAAGAGACAAATTCATATAATTAAAGGATGTTAGTACTCCAAATCACTGATTTAGTTCTAGAATGTAAGAGGCCATTTCATAGAATTAGTGGAAGTTAGTATCCTAGATTTTACAAGATGCTAGAATTCAACGGGTATGTCTTTGAATTCATTTTTGTATTGCTGGAGAGCATTTAGATTTCATGTTAGCCTGCATGTACCTTTTCTTTTCTAATAATAATAAAAAAAGGACTACCCCCACCTAGTAGGTGGTTGCTCAAAAAAAAAAAACCAATCTACCCATTTAACTAATATAAATTACAAATTACCACTAAGAAAGCATTTTGAAGAAAGCCCATGAACTAATCTAACAATTACACTAGGAGTTTAAGCAAAGAAAGCAATTAAATGAAAAGCTCATGAACTAATCTACCAATTAAACTAAGAAATCAAGTAAAGGAAGTATTTAGATGAAAGCAATTAACTAATTAAACTAAATAAACATGAAATTAAAGCTTAACTAAAAGAATTTTAATATAAATAAAGAACTTACAATTAAAAGGCTTCAATCTTTAACTAGGAATTGAAAACTATAAGAAGAGAAATCCTAATCTAAGAAAATCCTGCCCAAATGGGGAGGAAAAAGGAAGAGAACTAATTCTACTCTAACATACTCCTACTAGCTTAGTTATGCCTCAAGTATAAGGCTTAAAAGGGGTATATATAATGCTATGATAATGGGAGAATAGTGCAGCAAAAATCAGACTTGAACAAAGACTTTTCTACCCCAACTGTCCTTCAATGTCGTGAACCAAATTTGTACTGAGTTTGGTGTCGCGACATAAAACTAGTACTCTGACTCCCAAAAGTTTATCTCGATGTCACGACACCAGATTTTGTTGTCATGACACCGCCTGCAACACTTCAATGTTTTACTCTCAAAATCTTAGTTCGACATCCAATTGATGTGCCGTTTTTGCCTACCAAACCCTAACACATAGGAGAACATTATTAGCTATGATAAAGACTTAAAATAACCTCTAAACATTAAAATAAAATTCTCTCAAAAGAGATAAAAAATGAAAGACAAATGAAGACGAAGTATTAAAACCTAACTCCTAATGGAGTGAAGTTAAGATACGACACAAATTCTAAATTCTAGAATCTAATAAAATATGATAAATAATGCCTAAATAAGTAGTAATACTTCTAATAACACTTAATAACTTATTCTAACACATGAAAGTAAAAATGGACAAACAGACACACAAAATCACTAAAAATGCTTGAAACTAGAAGCAAAACAGTCAAATTTAGGGTACATATAACTCTAGTTTCCTTGAGTTATCAATAGGTTATGACCATTAGTTCACATTAAACTAACCCTTTCAGGGTAATTGGGATTGTAACTTTCAATCTCTTAATACTAAATAACTTGAATTGTCATTGATTAAATATAAATCAATTGGAAATAGTGGTGAAGTCAGTTCTGTAGATTGATCATTTCCATTTATTTCAATCATTATTTACTTATTGCTAGTTTAATTATATCAACCACATTTTTTTTATTAGTAAATTCGGACTTATAAGTACATGTTTGCCTTTAAAGTACCTGTGTTTATGGGATGGATGTCTTACTTCGCACTTTATAATTGAGACCTTGTATACTTTTGAGTAAGAGACTAGGTTAATTAAAACTTGGTAGCTTAGGTCACAGTATACCAGCAACCCACTACCACCTTCAGCTCTCTCTTGTCCATCAACCTCTAGAAACCTCGTCCAGTAGTTTAAGTGAAGCCATGAAGAAAAAACTAGGAAGGTGTTTGTTCGCATTCAAGAATCATAATTGGAATGGGAATCATAAACCCCACTATCACTATAGGTTTTGTCATTCTCCTTTACTTGTTTGGTTTGAATATGGAATGGGTTTCATTATGTTGAAAGTTTATAAATTTGAAACTCATGTCACAAGTGGGGAATGACAATGTGGCATTTTCTTACACTTTCATTCCCTTAGAATGATTTTCCATAGTGAATAACCAAACAACATCTATAGGTATCATTAATTTTGATTTCCATTCCTTCCCCTCATACCCAAAAACCAAACACCTCCTAAAATTTTATTCCTCTATGGAAGACTTTTGAGCAATAGAAGAATATCAAGAGTGGATGTGATAATGGCACTATTATAAGTCCAAAAGAAGACCAAAAGAGCTCATATAATAGTAGGGTACTGCTATTCAAAGCCATCGATTTCCAAGGACGAAAATAGTTTAGAAATTTGTAGGTTTTTCTACTATGTTTGGCATGATGGACAATTGTTGATAATTCTAAAATTAGTTGCCAATCTATTTACTGGCGGCAGTGATGGTAGGATCTCAATGAGAATGGGAAAGGAAGAAAGGTTTATGGGTAATTTACCCCTCAAATTTGTCAATGCCTCTCACGTGTCTCACTTTCCTTTGCCTCTAATGATTGATAAGGATGGGCGACTGTTTAACAGTTCATTAATAATTTTTTGAAAAAGAGCAAATATAATGAGTGAAACACAACTTTTAAAAATTTAATGACCTCTTGTGTAGTTTTATATTTATCAATACTAGGGTTTCACCTCGGCCTTGCACAAGAATTTTCTTTCTTTCACCTTGCCAATTGTTGAGGAAAATGTACTTGAGAAAGTAATTACAAGATTTTTGGAGGGAGAAGGTTAGTAGATAGTTTGGAAGAAAAATGAACGGATAAAAAGTTAAGGACATGTGAAACTTTATTTTCATGAAAAGTGTAAACAAAGATATGGAATTAGTTAGACAATCAAGTAATCTTCTTTCTCCAAAGAAGATTAAGGGTTTATATTGCTTCATCCTATAAGAATTATAGAAAAATTTTGAGATTTGAACTTTTGTAGTGGAGATTTGAATTTTTGAAATAAATTGGAGATATATTGAACAATCATCCAATAGATTAAAAAAAATGTACACATGGAAAAAACCAATTCATTCAAGTTAGCTCGATTTGCATATGTAGCGAACAACGAAATTGTTCATGTCAGGCACTGCAAGTGACCCCGTGCTATGCAGAGGAAGATAAATATATATTATAATCTTAGTGGAATAATGATGGCTTAAACCATTTAAATGGTTCAATTAATTAATTAGTTCATGATAATTCCATATAGATAAGACTCGAGTTTATTAATTTAGGACACAGAGGAATCTATCCCTATTTAATTAATTTGATAGTTGATCCAATCGTCGAAAGTCGGTTTCAGTTGATAATTGAAAATTGAACTTCCATGCATTATAATTGGACTAATTAATTGAATGAATTAATCAAAATCAGGGATTGACTAGTCGTAACCCTAATCCATTGTTTTCTTTCGTTTACGCCTTTAATTCTAGTTTATCCAAGTCCCTCTTCCATTGTCGATTCTTCAAATAGCATTCAAACCAAAGAAGTAGTATTTGTTAAACTAATCCTTGTGGGTTCAACCCCTACTTCTGCTATATACTATTGATTCCGTACACTTGCGGTGCATGATAAGCTCATAAATATCGTATATTCATGGATCGCTTACCTCGTTTTTGGTGATGAATGAGCAATAATTGAGTAATTATGAGCTAAAATAGTTTATTTTGAGTTTTGTAGGGTTCAAGTGAAGAAAGAGTCCAAATTGATTGCAAAAGTGGAGGAAAAATGCAAAATTGAAATTTCGTGCACCGGTGAGGAGCAATTCTAATACAGTTACCTGGTAGATTGAGCATAACTTTCTTGTCCAAGATCCAATTTAGGTGATTCAAGATGTTTTGGAAACATAAGAAATAGAGATACAACTTTTAGGTTTTGAGTTTTTTCAAATTCAGCCTGTATCATGGTGAAAATCGAGGAGAAAATTGAAACTGGTGTTGCCAGTGGTGCCCAGGCGCGACCAAAATGCTGCGCCTAGGTGCCAATTCCAGTAGCATTCTACCAATCGCACCCAGGCGCTACACAAGTGAAGCGTCGTAAAAGTGAAGCGCCCAGGCGCTGATCAACGGGTGGGCTATGAAACTTGACTTATTTTGCAAGAAACATCATTCCGTGGGCCTGGTTGCATAGGAAATCGTGTACTTATCATCCCGGAGCCCCAAAACCCTAAAAATATCTATAAATCACCAAGAGAAGGAGAGAAAATCATTATAATCATCAACCGTCATTAGTTTTTAGGTTTTCAATAGTTAGAGCGATAATTTAGCCGTAGGTTAGATTTTCTCAAGCATCGATTCAAGTTAGAATTTCATTCTCTTGTCAAAAACTCAAGACTCGATGATCATCAATATTTATTTTTGCTATAATTACTGAGTTTGATTTATTTTTATACAATTTAATTTTGATCTTATTGCTTTCTTGTCCTTTAATTATCGTTCTTGTTTTATTGCTTTTAAATTCTTAATTGCTTCTGTAAGTTTAGTAGTTAGGGTTTTATTTTATTTCTTTTGATCGCTTTCATAGAGTAGATTAATTTAAATCCTTGGTTTTGATTAAATTCTCGCAAGTAAGGTAGATTTAAATTAGGGTTTCGTTAATTACATTTAATTACTTTCCGTAGGATTAGAATTTTACATTCTTATCTTTATTTTAATTTCACTTCATTAAATTTAATTTAAGTTTAGTTAAAAACTTCTGATTAATTTGTCTAACTAGTAAAAGGCTTGTAAACCTAGTAATTATTCCGATAGTTCTCGTGGGAACGATCCTTACTCATCCTATATGCAAACTCACATTCACAGTATACTTGCGAGTGTATGGGAGTTGATTAGAATAATTAAGATTTTTACTACTTGTTCACTATTTTCAAAGAACCTAATCAATATTCTACCAAACAGTGCGTTATCTAGTCAATAGTAAAGTTAGATGTTTATGAATTTTATAACTAGATATGTTACGTATCAAGTTTTTGGCGCCATTTCCAACATTGGGTCTTTGGCAATATTGGTATAATTTGGCAAGAATACTACTTATTTTAAGGCATAAATTGTGTTTTATTTGTGCTAGTGTCATTGTGTGTTCTCAATATTTCTAAAAAACCAAAACGATTTTCCTTTTTTTGATCTGTGTTCTTTTATTTAAAAACCCAAAAAAGATTTTCTCTTTTTAGTGGATTGTTTTGACTAACTACTAGTCTAAACTCTCTCATTTTTTCTTTTTGTGTGCTTTTGTGTTAGTAATTGGTTTGTGTTTTGATTTTTTTATTTGTTTTATAGGAACATCCAAGACATAAATTGGAATTAATTACCCTGTGTCAAGGATATTATCATCCTTGTCATTATCGAGGCATGACCAATAAGCATGGTCCTTGTGATATTTTGGATGCATTTGTTCAAGTCTGTAAAAGTTAAATTACCTTTTTCACACTATTCTATTAATATCCACTAGTGTTAGGGATATTCATGGACCGGGTACCCGGTCCATGAGTTAAAAAAAGTACCCGACCCTCACTGACCGGGTCAAGAAAATTTTGACCCTCTACCCGGTCCATACAAAACGGGTAACCGGTAGACTGGGTACCTGCAAAAGAAGGTCGGATTGACTGGGTACCCCACCCTCACTAGTAACAAAACATAAAAATTTAAATAATGATAATTAAGGAAGTTAATTTCACAATTAAGTTAACAACAATTAAATCTATGCCACAAAATACATCCCAATATTACATCCCAATAGTAACAAACTAACAATTAGCAACAGGCCAATAGCAACAACAATTAAATCACAAAATACATCTCAATAGACACGAGTGTAAGGAACGTTTGATGATGCAAGGAAGAGGAAGGGAAGAGATGATTGAGGAGGAAAAGGAACATCAAAAGAAGAGGTGAGAGGCTGCCAATAACCCTAGTAAGTATTAAGTTCTAATCGAACCTTATTAATCAAATTTACAAAATCACCCCTGAAATGGACCGGGTCGGGTACCTGACGGGACCCGCTACCCGACCCTCAACCTAAGCGACCTGACCCTTTACCTGACTCGCTTTCAAAATGCGGTTTGCATACCCTCTTTTTCTAGTTCTGATCAGATCGATTCAACGGGTTTTTGGGTCAGCGGGTCAAGATGAACACCCCTAGCTAGTGTATGGTATCAGTATAGTAGATTGAGTACGGATTGTTTCCATGAGGATTGAGTAAACAAGTAATGAGATTCTAAGCCAATTTCTATTTAGACAACCGGTTTGTAAAGAGTTTAGATTTCAAAACTAAATTATTGAAACAAATGACTAAAATTAAAGAACAAATTAACAAAAATAAAGTTCAAGAAAGATTTAGATAAAATCGGGTTGAGTGCTAAGCTAGCAATTCTCCTAGATTTATTGAATCTTAGGTCAATTATTGCAATTATATTTCATGGAGACTCAATCCCTACAAGTCAACCCAACCCCAACCTTCGGCAATTGGATCTTATCAAATTAATAAACTAAGGTTCGAGACCTTCTCTTACCTATTTAAATTAATTCGAGCTTTACTCATACGGAATTTTTTGTGAATCGACTAACCCCATCCACCTTGGTCTCAAATTAATTAATCTAATAATTTAACATCGGTCAATGGCAGAGGTTTAAAAATCTTATTCCCTCGGCCAACCTAACCAAAACTAAAGTTAGTTACTCTTTAGAGTTATCTATTTATATTAATTATTACCCAGTTAATACAATTGAATAATTGACTTGTGAATTAATTAATCCATGGATCATCGTATCACCCGGACTGAAACCCTAGTAAAATTAGAAGTTCATGGTTTAAGGAGAAAAGCAGTAATTAATTAGTTGTGCAATAATTCATGATTGAGCAATTAATATAAAATAAAGCGATTGTAAATAAACTAAGAGAACACATTATTGGAATTAAAATTGACGAAAATTAAACTTGAATTGAAGTACTTGAATAATCCAAAGTCAAAAATGCAATGAAGAAATTAAAAAATAATTGATTCTAAAAGCTTGAGAAAAGCAATCCTAAAACCTTAGGTAAAAAGCTGGAAGAATATTTTGTGAACTAGGGATGTGTGTTTTGTTGTTACAATTTTACCCCAATTTATAATAAACGATGGAAAGAGATCTGGTCTAGTTTGCATATCCACATACTGCAGCTATTATTGCCCTAATTAGCCGCAGTTTGCGGCTCACTTGCACTCTACGGCTGATAGCTTTGATTTGGCTCTATAGATGACATTTTGTTTTGTCATAGTCTGCAACTATTATGCCTTAGCCCAACTACAATCTGCGGTTCGGTTTTCTCAGCAACAACTTGGCTTGACATTTCTACTCCAATCCTCAGCACGTTCCAATTGCTGAAATTGACCATTTTATGCATTGCTAGCTGCACACGACACAAAATATAATGAATAGATATCTACGCTACTTAAACACAATTAAATATAAAAATGACTTGAAACACCGCAAACACTAATTCACTTCCACAAAACACCAACAAATGGGACTAAACACACTAAAATACTTAACAAAAGGGGTACAAAAATAACTCTAAACATAGAGTTATCAAACTCCCCCCAACTTAGTATTTTGCTAATCCCGAACAAAATTAACTAAACAGAACTCACGCACGACAAAGTAGGAATGGCAGCACTAAAATCGGATTAATCTAATCGACTCATCAACCTAGTTCAAATCTAACCAACCATATGAAATCACATAATCACATTCCACTTTTACACACACCAAAAGTCCACACAAATAAATGTCAAATTGACTTTCTCAAATATAAATCGAAGAACTCAAATTTATCAATATGGGTCACATTATGTAACAAATTTTTTCCCTACACCTACAACCAACTCGAAAGATGCATAAAATTGAAACCTTATAACTATAAAAAAGGTAAAGGAGAATCAGAAGACCTTACAATGCAAGCACACAAGTGGCACACTAAGGCCAAACATTATAGAACCATTACAATTGTTTAATTAAAAAGCGGCAATATAACCTTTCGTTATTCCTTTATAGCACCTTTTATTTGGCTCTTTATTTTTTCCCAGGCTTAACAAGATGCATTTCCACGCAAGCTACGTTATAATTTTCATTTCTTACAAAGCTTACATATTTTACATAAAGCAAGTCATTTTTTTTTCTTTTCATTTGTCATGCTCATTGGAGCACATAGAGCACATAAGGAACTAGCCATGGAAAGATGGGTTAAATTAGTTTAAATCAATTAAACAACCATGACAAAACCTAATACCTTGCCATGCATAAACACAAATGAAAATACAAAGGTTTGCATCATGTACTACTCTATCCCAATTGATAATCACAAAGAAACAATTCCAACTGTTTAAACAACTCCCAAATCAGTATGGACAATAAAAATAAACTATGTGACTGCTCTCTAATAGCAATGAGATCAAAAATTTATATCGAAGAAAGCATAATTTGACATGAATCCATGTTTCCACCCTTTTAAATAAAAATGTGAAACACAAATCATATGGATCAATAATTCAAGGTTATTATATCATTGGCAATCAAAATAAATCCTACCAATAATATACCATTCCCACTATCACATAACACTAAGTAACATCACAAATTTGACAAACACTATACAAAAAAGTACACATCTAAATATTGACATATTTCAACTAAACCATCTCTTGCCAAAGTACATATAAGTATAGTAAGCGGTCAACAGCAAAAATAATTAAAGCTAACAAATTAAACTAAAAATTAAAACAAAAGCTTCCCTAACAAATATGCAGATATAAAAAGTGGTTAATCTCCTACCATCCTAGATGGTTCAGATTCATCTCCTTGTTTTGTTGTCCTTGGCAAGCCTTTAAACATAGTGATCCATCAAGTGGCCCATAATGCCACTCTAGTGATAGATCCATCTGAGGCCAATGGGTCATGTCAAAATTCCCTAAACGGCTAATTTGCCATGCCAAGAAATCTATCTTCTGTCTCATTTCTTCAATGCACTGACTATGGTAGACCAAGAGCTCTCACTGCGTCTTACTGTTGAGGAGGGGATGGAACACAAAATTAGTATTAGGTCAAGGTGGCGACACTAGTAGTGGTCCACAAGGTCTCTTTCCTTGAACATTTTGACCCTGATCAGCTGCGTCCTTACTCTACGCTTTAGATTGCAATATTATCATGGCTGCCTTGTTTTAGGTCACAATTGACCGAAGAACTTTGTTATTGATTGGCGTTTGAACATCCTACTTCTTCGTTGTGGCAAACCGTAAACTTGCATACTAGCACAATTGACTAATTAAATTTGGAAAAAGAAGTGCCTTGTGTTTCCGATTCCCATTCCTCAAAATCTCTTGCTAGATATCCTATCCAATATCAATTTATGTGAAACCCTCCATAATTTACAAAAATTAATAATCCTTCTTAAGATTAACATTAGTGGTATGTGAGTGGTAACATGCGTGCACAAATAAATTGCATCCATGCCCTAGCCTCCAAGTTTAAATACTTGAGCCTAATCCACTTGCGCTGGCCATCCTCTATCTCCCAAGTGACCCAACCATTAGTCAACTTACTAGCCACTTCATCATAATCTATCTCACCCTCTAAAATTTGATTAAATTGATTGTTGGGATTAGTGGGCAAGTGATAAAGCTCATTAATTATCTCCTTCCTAAAGCTGACAGGTATCCTCCTGACCTTGACTACATGACCCGAGCTATCTAAACTAAACTTGCAAACCCGGCTCTTATTAGCCACAACAATAGGAGATTTGCAAAAATCTTTCCATCCCGTACTTTGAATTTTATAACAAGCTTATGACGCAATTCATCCTTCTTCATAATTATTTTCAATCTGATCCTAACTCAAATCAAAATGCTGCTCACGATTACAAAGGACTCACTTGGCAACATAATGACTAGATATCTACAGTACTTAAACACACAATTAAACACAAAAATGACTCAAAACAACACAAACACCATAAACTTCTAAACACTAATTCACTTCCACAAAACATCAACAAAAGGGACTAAACACACTTAAATACTTAACAAAAGAGGTACAAAAATAACTCTAAATATAGAGTTATCAGCACTCAGGATTGGTTATCACAATACGTCTATCTAATTAGTAGCTTTAGTAGAAAAAATAACTAATTTTCATGCTAATTCAATTCTTTGTAATGGTTTATATTGTGATTCTTTTGCAGGTAACCATACTAATAGGGAATGTGCATATCTATACGATCCCTATCCTTGTGATTATCAAATAGGATGGTCCAACCATCAAATTCTTTTTCAAGCAATCAATATCATCCTTATTCTTTTCCTACACCTCAAAAGCCTATGTATGAACAAATGGAGCCCCATAGTGAAAGCTTATGTTCCGCGTACAATGATGAATGCTACTCAAGGGAACTTCCATGACCAACCAAACACCGTGGATATGATTTGATGTTGAAGAAGACTATCTTAGGATTTGGTGTTGAGGATTTCAAAGTTTCCAAGGCTTTGGCATGAGGATTTTTAAATGGACGCCCTCTTTTAGGATTGATGTTGAAATACCAATTGTTCCCGTTTATATTTCTTTGGAGGATTTGCCTCCGTATCTTTTCAATAAATTGGCACTGTACATGATTGTGCAATTAATTGTACTTTGCTATCTCGTCCAAGCCTAGCTAGGGCTTGTATGGAAATAAGATCTCTTGAAGCCTCTGCCTAGGCGGGTTAAGATATGTAATGGGGATGAAGGGGATTTTTGGCAAAGTATGACATATCATGATGTTTCAAATTATTGTATTGAATGTAAAAAGGTTGGGCATGCTAAGGATGTTTGTCAAGTACTCCAGAAAGACAAGGTGGTGGAGAAAAATAACGTTGATGACAAACCGCCAATTATTCTTCTCATGTTGTTAACCCTTATGCACCTTAAACGCTGTTTCAACGCCTCAATAGATATGGGTGCCTAAGCCAAATCCAGCTCTCCAAGAAGAAGGCCCTTCACATGTCTCCCAAGTAGGTAAAAAATTAATTCCTACCACTAGTGTGCTATTGATTAGGTCTACATCGTCTTTCCATGTAGAGAAAAATGTTGTTCATACAAGTTCATGGGGTGCTATGATGATGGAGAAGATTCAAGAGACGACTCCGACAGCAGCTGTAGCCCCATCAATAAAGAATTAAGGTGTGAATGGTTATTCAGTCTGAACATGTTAAGCTCTTCATGGAAGACTTGTCCCTCGCATTGAAGCCTAGGGTCCATGGCATGCTTAAAGATGATGATCACCAAATATTTCGATCGAGGAGAAGAGGAAGGGAAAAATTAAAAAAAGTGAGATTATAGATACACTCTCAAACTCTGAAGAAGTACTACGTAAGCCATCAACTCAAGGAGAACTTCACTGAGCGAATTATATGATTTCCTTATTTAGTTGCGTCAGAAAATGCCATTGGAGAAGCCACTGGATCGTGACACAAAAATTAAATGATCTAGAAGGCATCTTCATTATTCACTAACAAGAACAATGTTGATTCGTCAGTCGGCTCATGTTCTTCATCAGCTTCCTTTCTCTACTGATTAATCATGATCAATGCACTTGTTTGGAATGTTCAAGGTATCTGTAAGACATCAAGCATTAGAGCTCAAATTGCCAATACATTTGTTTAACATTTAATTGCTAGCCATAATGGAACCGATGATTGAAGTGATTCATCTTGAGGCTTGTTGAATAAAGTTGAGGTTTACATTTTGTACATGTAATATTACGAATAAAATTTGGATTTTCTGAGGAAGTGGATCTCATTTGCATGTTTTAGAAAATGGAGATTAATATATTCATATGGGAGCGACTTTTTTTTAAGCAAACACCCAATTCGGTGTAGTTTTTATTAATCAAAAATCAAGATTTCGTTACACAAAGTCGGATGTAGGGACAACCCTGAATATCCAAGAATATCAATCCCTTAATGAACTAAGGGGTTGTGTCTTGGCAGAATTCTACATACGAAGAAGCGCTAATGCCTTCATTTGCTAAACAATCGGCTATCTGATTTGCTTCCCTAAATACATGGGTAAAAGAAAATTTCTTCCCAATGTGAGATCTTTTACAAACATGCAGCTGCTGGTCTGTTGTCCATGGTGGTTTAGATTGGCCATTTAGAATGTTCACTAAAATTAGTGAATCAATCTCCATTTCAACTGATTGTAATTGCATTCGGACATACATCTTAATTCCATCAATTAACGCCATTATCCCAGCTTGCAAGTTGGTTTGATAGTTGTAGAAGTTGCAAACAGCCTTAACAAGCTGTCCATTGTCTCTAAGAATACCTCCTCCAGCTGCCAATCCCGGATTACCTTTTGAGCCTCCATCAACATTCAATTTCAAGAAGCCAAAAGACGGGGTTGTCCATTTAATAGCACGTAGCTTTCCGTGGTTTTGTTTGGATCAATGTTTACAAATTCCTCTTGAAAGTAGATGGTCATCAGCCGCCACCAGCCTTGTGAGTAGATGAATGGAAGAAATGCTTTTCAAATATGAACAAGTGTCCACAATGAGTCGTTGAACATTGGTTGCCACTCTTTCAAAAGTTGCCTTATTTCTTACTTTTCACACAAACCAATATATGATACTTGGAATAATTTTGTGGAGAGTCCCAACCGTTGCCGAGGGGGAAGACACCCATCACCATGAGTTGAGTTTTTGTAATATGGACATTGTCGGAGAAAATAACACTTCCAGCCATGCTTCAAAAAATAGCCATAGTGAATTCACACTCTACAAATAAGTGATCACATGACTCATCATTGTTGCAAAAATAGTATTTGGAAGCTAGAAAGATTCCAATCTTGCAGAATACATCATCAACAGGTAGAGTCTTATTCAATAGTCTTCTTCAAGGGATGAAATTCCTAGGCCATTTGATGAATGTTGAACTGTATGTTGGCTAGCAAATTTTGGCCCAAGAAATCCAATGATGCTTCTGAGTAGATTCCGAGGCACCTCAAAAAAAGTTAGCAAATTGCCTTTCCAGCTCCTTTAGGACAGACTTTGGAGGGGACATAACCAGCAATTGAAATATGGGAATGCTGCTAAGAACATGTTTAATGAGAATTAGTTTTCCTTTGGAGGATAGAAACCAAGTTTGCCAACCATGAATTCTTGAGGCCACTTTCTCAATCATTAGCTAGAAAAGCACCTCCCGCTTCTTTACTTTCTGAATTGGACACCCCAAGTAGAGAAAGGGGAGGGATTTTTTCACAAAACCTGTTTTGTTTTGGAGCATTCTAATTCGGGACAATGATGCCTCGTTAGATAAATAGAAAGAGCTAAAAAGCTGTCCCGATGAGGCTTCAAAATGGGAAAGGAAAGCCATTAGATTTTTGATAGGTTTGAGTTCTCTCTTTGTGAATACTAAATGGAATGTTTCTAGACAATATCTCAGAACCATATCGAGACAAGGCATAGTTTGAGATCCTTCACAATTCAAACTGGTATTTTAATGCCCTAGATAAAGTTTCCAGCATTATTATGAAAAGAAGTGGTGATAGCGGGTCTCCTTGTCGAACTTCTCTTGAGGACTTGAAGAATCCCTTTGGTGCACCATTGATGAGGATGGAAAACCATCAATTCTCTAAGGTGTTCTTTATTAAATAAATCCATTGAAAGGCCATGAAAGCCTCTCAAAGGCCTTGGTTAAATCAAGTTTGATTAGCATCTTGCCTCCTCGAGTTTTTCGATCAATGAAATCAATCACCTCCTGGATTAGTGGAATGTTGTCCACCATTTCCCTCCCATGCACATAAGCCACCTGCTCAAGAGAGATAATCTTTGGCAACAAGATTGACAGTCAATTAGCCAAAACTTTTGTGCATATGATGATTGGATATCTTCAGTATGTGACACGATGATCTTTCTAAATGCACGTGTTTGGAAAGAACGGATTTATGGGCTAATTTGAATTACGACTTGCTTCGAATAGTGATCAGCCTTGGTTATAGGGTGGTGACTTTAACATTATTTCTTCTTTGGTTGAATATTCTAGGTCTACTCGACAAAATCTTCATGCCATGGATTACTTTTAATGAAATACTTAACTTATGCAACAATTTCGATAGTTCTTTCACATGGTTTGGGGTTCGAAATGGCAGGATTATTTTCAAAAGACTTGACAGATTACATGTGTTGAACCCCAGTTGTGTTAATCATGTTTTGATGATGACCAAATCGCACTAATGGCTTGAAAACAAGTGTGCAGAAAAATAGGGAGGTACGGACGCTAATGATCGTCTGAAAACCAGAAGAACTCTTAGAACAAAAATGATCGTCTGGAAGGAAGACAATTCGGACAATGATAATCGTCCGATACAGAGAAATTGAAGCAGCGTCGGATGAAGAATAGCGTCCGATCAGTTGAGCCAAAATTCCAGTAGTCACTAACCATCTACCAGACGCAGCCTCGAACGTAACCGAACGATTAGATGACAAAATACCTCTAGAGAACAGACGTAGCATCGGACGCTGAGCTATGCATCGAACGTCCGAACGGTCCAACGGCTAGTTCGTTCTAACGCACACTTACTGTGTCGGCCGTCTAAAAGATCTAACAGCTAGTTTTCCAGTAAATAGAAAATAGCCGTGAGAGAATTATTGGAGGCAGTTTTTGGGCATCTATAAATACCCCCAAGTCTGTAAATGAAGAAGCATGAGAAAGAGAGAGAGTAGAACTACTGCATTCAATACAAACACTTGTAAGAACTATTTGGGAAGAAATAGGCTAAAATATTGTGTGTTGTATTGGTTTGGGTAGTGTAGTTCTGTTGGCTCAATTAGAGGGAATTAGTGTGAGCAAGAGTAGACTAGTGAGTGATCTTCAAGAGTAAGAGTGGAGGGATAACAAGTGTACAAAAGTGAGGTTGTATTGTAAAACCCTTTGGCTCAACTAGAGGGACTTAGTTGGTGCAAGGGTGATGTAGCCTACTTTGTGTACAAGAAGGTTATTGCCTCATCTTCTTTGAAGAGGCACTACTAGTTGATATACTCAAAACTTGAGAAGTTTGGGAGTTTGGTTTGATACTCTCTATCTCAATCATCTTATATTTGTTCTTTGAGTTTCAATTATTGAATATCTTTTGTATTTATTTGTCCTTAAGTGTTTATTTGTTGCATAAAGTTTGCATTTCTCATTAAGCACATTAAAAGGTTTGTTTTTTGAAACAAACTAATTCACCCCCCCTCTTAGGTTGCTTTTTGGGCCAACAACCGGTTAATCAAAACTTGTTAAATTCCTTTGCCAATTCACATGTTTTCCATTTGAATAGAACAGCATCAGATCATTCTTCCTTGCTTCTCCAGTTCGATTCAGATGCAAGGCAAATCCTTAAGTTATTTCGGTTTTAGCAAATGTGGCTAGACTCAGGTATGAGATAGCTAGCCCTTAAGTTGCAGTGCCTTAAGACCTATCTCCGAGATTGGAATCAAGGAAATCACTATCTTTGGGAATATTTTTGACACTTTGAGAAATACTGAGGCCAAAGTAGAGTTGAAACAAATTAATTTTGAGGCTAATCCCACTGAAGGAAATCGGGAAACCTATCATTTGGCTCAGACTGAACTATCGCAGTGTCTTAAGAATGAGGAAGTCTTTTGGAAGCAGAAAGCGCTTGTCGAGTGGCTGGCGGAAGGCAACCACAATACCAAATTTTTTCATGCCACAGTTGTCAATAAGTAGCTTTGACTTAAAAGTGAATCGTATTAAAAACCTTGCTGGTGAGTGGCTTTAAAATATGGATGATATTAAGCAAGCTAGAATGGTTTACTATCAAAATTTACTCTCAGCCGAGCCAATAGATTCTACCTCCATGCACGCTTTGCTTGATCACTTGCCGCGGATGGTGACACTGGAGGCCAATACTTTACTAACTCAAACATGACAATGGATGAGGTCAAATAGGTAGTTTTTTAATTGGATGAAGATAGCACAGCTGGGTCGGATGGCTTTATAGGTTGTTTTTTTACTCATTGCTAGGATGTTATTTCTAATGATGTTTTTGCTACTACTCAGGATTTCTTTGCTGGAACCCAGCTGCCTAAGGTTTTTAGTAGTACTATACTGGTGCTCATTCTGAAAAAAAGATAACCCTCAGACCTTTGCTGACTTTCGACCAATTTCTTCATGGATCATTGTCAACAAAATATTTACACGTATCATGGCATCCTGGCTTGTAGACATGCTACCGAGGTTCTTATCAAGAGAATAATTTGGCTTTGTTAAGGGCCGACTTCTGTCTGATAATGTTTTACTTGCTCAGGAGCTCATGGTTCATTGAATAAAAAAATAAGTGGCATAATGTTATTTTAAAGCTTGATTTAATGAAAGCTTTTGATTGTGTGTCATGGGATTTTGTGTAGAAGGTATTGACTAAATTTGGTTTTCATGCGAATTTTACTAAATTAATCATGAATTCACTATAGGGTAGCTGGTTTTCATTGCTACTGAATGAAGGGATGGCAATTGGATATTTTCCAGCAATGTGAGGAGAAAAATAAAGAGACCCTGTATCATATTTGCTTTTTGTTCTCTGCTCAGAGGTTCACTCTCGGGTCTTTGTGAATTTGACTCAGCAAAAGCCTGTTTTGCCTATGTTCTACACAGGGATTGTCCAGTTGTTACGCAAGGTCTCTTCTAAGAGAATAGAAGTGGATAAGGACAAGGTTGAGGCAATCGAGAAATTACCTGCCCCATGCAATGTGAAGGGGGTTAAGAGTTTCCAGAGATTCATTAGGAATTTCTCTAGCATTTGTAAACCTCTTTGTTCATTATTACAAAAGGAAGGATGCATGTTTTTACATGCTTTTAATGTGTTAAAAACTGCTTTCACCACCGCCCCAGTTACAATCGCTCGTAATTATTATTTATTGTTTGAATTGAAGTGTAATGTGAGCGATTATGCCTGTGGGTACAGTTTTGTGTTACAATATAAACAAGGTCTTGCATACCATCTACTATGCTTGTCGTACATTGAGCTGATTAAATGATGCCCAAATGAACTATTCTACCATCGAGAAAGAACTTCTTGCTATCGTTTTGCTTTTGATAAGTTTAAGGCATATCTTATCGGGTGCAAAGTAATTATTCATACAGATCACTCGACTTTGAAATATTTATTTTCAAAAAGTGATGCTTATCTACACTTAGTAGATGGATTTTATTGTTATAAGAGTTTGATTGGGAAGTGGTTGACAACAAGGGGAGCAAAAACACCATCATTGACCACCTTTCAAGTATAGTAGGGCGATGGGTTACTTTGGTTCTAATTATGCAAGAAATCATCTTCCTTTTGTTTGACATTCAACTTCACCTCCTTAACTTTTGAAAACACATTTCCAAAAATAATGTGACTTCAATTTATTAGCTCCACCTTCAAATGCTTTAACTTGCTAACTAGGACATGTAGGAGTGACCCAGCACAATGGAGTTTCCAATTAGCATCTTACAACCTGCAAGAAATTTGGATATTTAATCCATATATTCACAGCATATAAATGATTTCAGCCTTGAATTTGGCATATTAGATAGCTTAAGAAAGAGTGGGGAATGATCCAAACACATTTTTAGAAGATGACTGTGATTTGTTAGAATTCCAAGAGGAAGGCATTATTACAAACAAATCTATCTAGCCGTTTCCACACTGCATTTGTAAACCTGTTTCCAAGGCATGTGAATTTGCATCCTTGGAAGGCTAAATCCATCAGGCCACAATCTGAAAGGCATTCACTGAATTCTTTCATTGCCTCGTAATCCAAGGAGCCAGTACCACGTTTATATTCATCCGAGCTTGATATTATGTTGAAGTCCCCTCCTACTATCCATAGCTTCCTCCTTTCCACTTTTGTGCACTTGGCTTGACAAACGAAGCTAATATGTGTTATAAACACTTGAAGAAATTGAGACATGAAAAAAATGATCAGAAACCATAATATCCGATAGGACAATATCTTTATTCCAAAACAGCCAAATTTAACCATTTGTGTTTGGTTTTGCAATAATTGAAGCCTAACGGACTTTGACCATTCTTTTGCACAAAGAACTTTGTTCTATAATGCAATGAATGTCAAAGAGTAGGGAACTTATCAAGGACAGATGAAATGTCGCACAACAGTATTCTCATGTGTGAAGTATTTGATGTTTGGGGAATCGACGTAATGGGACCTTTCCCAAGCTCTTACAACAAAAAGTAATCTTGATGGCAGTAGAAAACGTTTCTAAATGGGTTGAGGCCTGTATTACCCACTAATAATGCTAGAGTTATTGTAAACTTTGTGTGGAAGAACATCTTTGCTAGATTTAGGGTAACCAAGGCCATCATAAGTGATAGAGGAACTGACTTCAAGAATTTACTTTTTGAGCCCGTCTTGTCAAAGTATAATGTGAGGCACAAGGTTTTCCTTGCATACCATCCTTAAACATCCGGTCAAGTAGAGGTTTCTAACTGGGAATTGAAAAGAATTTTTGAGAAAACCATGCATTCATCAAGAAAAGGATCTACAGAGATGGCCAATGAATTTGGATGATGCTCTATGGGCTTATAGGACCCCCTACAAGACACCTATAGGGATGTCTCGCTACAGGATGGTGTATGGCAGACCTTGTCACTATCCGGTTGAGTTAGAGCACAGGCATATTAGTTAACCAAGAGTCTCAACTTTGATTGGAAGGATGCTAGTGAAAAGAGGCTCTTGGATGTCAATGAACTAGATGAATTTTGAAGAAAAGCTTATGAGAATTCTAGGCTCTACAAGGAGAAGATAAAAGCATGATATGACAAGCTCATTTTGCAAAAGTAGTTTAATCCCGAAGATTTGGTGTTGCTATATAATTCTTGACTCAAATTATTTTCAAGAAAGATCAAATCTAAATGAAGCGGGTCATTTGAAGTGGTTAAGGTTTATCCATATGGTGCGGTGGAATTAAAGGGCAGGGAAGAAAATTTCAAAGTCAATAGACATCGCCTCAAGCTTTATTGTGGTGGAATGATTGAAGAGAAACGGGAAACAACCTGCCATTCATTTCACCACCACTTGATCACTTCATGGCTATAGTCAAGTTAACAAGCGCTTTTGGGTGGCACCCCAAGCTTTAATTTAATGTTTTTATCTTATTTTAGTTGAATTTTATGTTGATTTATGCTTAGGTTTAAGTAGGGTAATTTGGTTTAAAATTAGGTTTACGTTGCTTAATTATGTTTCTAATAAGTTTTGTTAAGGAAATGAGTGAAAATGTTCACTAATACTTGTGTTTTTCATTTTGGTAGGTGTTGAAGGTGTACTAAGTTCAACCCATACTGCAGTATCATGATAAAAATTTTAGACCATGCTACGATATGGATTTTCCAAACTACTATATTGATGTGAACTTCTGGAAGGGGTATTTTCAACCCAACTCTGTCCTGTGGTATTGAATCAATTCTTTCCCAGGAAAAAATATACCTCCATACCAAGGTATCGATTTCATATACTAAATTGATAACGCAGTATCGATATTCGGGCAGAAGCAATAATGTCCATTAGACGTTATCAATTTTTAGCCTTTTCTTGTACAAACCCCATTTCAAACCCTAGATTCCATCTTTTTCATCTTCTCTACTCTCCTAAACAATTTCCCCTTTCCAAAAACTTATGAATCCACCATAAACCAACCCAGTTGACCTGCTAATCTTCAATTCCAATCAGCAAATAGCAAGAAAAGTGGGTTTTCTCAATATTCAAGGATAAGTTCAAGGTTTTCAGGTGATTCAATTTCAAATTTTTTGGGTAAATTCTTTCAATTTTGCTCAAGCCTGTAAGTATTCTTTTTCTAGCATCACTTTTTGGGTAATTGAAGATTAATTTTGAGCTTTATTGTTGAAATTTTCCATGGATTTTGAGGAATTTATTTGCTTGACTTGTAAATTTGGATTGGATTTGTAATTTTCTTGATTAAATTGAGTTGATATCCTTTTGAGATTATTATTTTGGTTGTGGAATTGTTGAAATTGTTTGTGAATTACTGGAATTAATTTTGGGTGTTGAAGAATTGAATTTGCTCTATTTGTCAAGAGTTGTTTGAAGGTGATTTTGAAAATTTGTTTTGGTTAAATTGTTGAATTATGATTGATAACATGCCAAGAGGTGTTTTTTGGGGAAGGGGTAGGGGAAGAGGTGATGCTTCTACTTCAAAGAAAAGAAAAGTGGATGAAAGGCTGAGTGAAGTTCTTGAACTTAGTGATGAATTGATATTTATGAGTGATAGAGCCACATTTTTTATGCATATCAAAAGCAGACATAATTAGAGAAAGGGCATTTGATTTGTATAAGAATTGGGGCACATATGAGTACCTTAGGTTTTAATTGGAAACTCAATTGATTGGAAGACAATGACACCGTTTTAATCAAAAGGTGCAACAGGACTACACTAACATATTTAAGGAGTTTCACTTTGATCTCTGCTATTTGGTAGATGGCAAGTGTAGAGTCCGAGATAGATCGGTAGACTTTTCTACTGAGAATATAAATGCCTTTCATAACTTACTAGATGTTTCCAACCACGGACCAATAGAGAGCTCATGAGGGGTGAAAAAGATATGGAGGCCATTTAGAATCAGTTTGGTAAGGGAGATGTGAATCAGATTATGAATGTTGTCAGTAATGTTTATTTGAGACTTCCTCACAAGGGCCTTAGATTCTTAGCTAAAATTTGGATTTATTTTGTGTGTTGCAAAATTTGGAGTTCAAGTGTTGTGAGTGTGGTTCAAAAGGATAAGGGTTTACTAGTCTATGATATTTTGGAGGGCATACAAATTATTGTCGGGAAATTGATTTGGCTGGAGTTCATGGCTAATAGGGTATCAAATCATCCTAGCTTCTATTTACCAAAATTGGTTTCATTTTTATATATGGATATAGGATACCCGGTGATTCCAAGAGAACCTCAAACATTTTTTTTAGCAAAACACTCGTGGACGTGGGTTATATTAAAAAAATAATCAAGTCTTATAATGCCAGTGTATGTGCAGCCCCTAGCATCTGAAAGCAGTAATCCCTTTATAAAGCTTGGGTATATTGAGGCTTTGGAATATTCGACAAATGACCGTATTCTAATGCCCTCATTTGCTAACCAATCTACTATTTTGTTAATCTTTCTAAACACATGAGCAAACATAACATTTTTGCCTTCTACAAAATCAGTAATGAATTGGATTTGGGGGTCAATACTCCATGGTCCTTCTGCTTTGCCAACCAGGATGTTTACTAGGACTTGTGAGTCAATTGGAGAACCTCAAACATTTGAGATAGGCTGAATCAACAAAGAGTATGTTCATAACATGGTTCGTGAGTTGGACAAGCATCAAAAAGCAGTCGAACCACCAATTCAATCAACTCCACATCAAGCTTCATTTTTGCAACTTGGAAATGTCTTCAATGCACCACAAAGTGAAGAGGAAAGAAATGAATTGTATGGTTATTGGACCAATAGTCTAATGCTAATCCACCATAATATGGCATTGATGGAACTAAATTCTCAACCTTCCGTAGTGAACTCATGGATTCATCCACCGCCACCACACTGACTTGGCATTATGGAGTTCTTCGTGGACAACACTTTTACACATCGCATGAGAGGTCAACTCAAGCATCACAACAAGGACCTGTAGAACGGACTGAGCCAATGGATGAAACTAGAGGTGTTGGCGAGGAAGATTTTGAAGAAAGTCGACATGGTAGAGTAGATGACGGCCTTGAGTTGGTCGTTGAAGGGCTCAATGAATCTAATAATGAAGCATGATTCAAGCCAAACTTTGATAGGACACTGATTCTTACATCTTTGAATTTCTAATTTCCCTTTTGATTTATGATCTTTGAGAGTTGGAAGAAACATTTTCATTTTTATTTCCTTAACATTTCTTTGTACTTTATATATTATGCTTTCTTAATAATATTATGCCTTATATTTTTCTTGTTATAATAAATTGGCTAAGGACGGATAGTTGAGACGAAGTAGATTTTGTATTTGTGTTTGAATGGATTGATCGACTTTTGTTGTGCTTATTGGGATGATTACTTGGTTTCTTAAGTTATTCATGCCTTGGTTTCTTGATGTTTATGTTGGTTGATTCTTTTCGAGTAAGTTCTTGGGCTGATTTGGTAAGAATTAACTCTTCAATTATACTTTCTATTTCGGGTGAGTGGTAGGATGAGTTGTACACATCACTTAAATAAAATGACATGTTTGGGGATGTTATTTCCTGTTCGTTGGGAATGATTTTATCTTTTGTTGTTTGAAAGTGTTGAAATTGAATATTGAACATAGGTATCAATTCATGTGAAAAATGAAGTTTAACCCCTGAAACTCCACAATATTTTCAACTACTTCATAAAATGGTTTTCCTAGCTAGTTTTTTATCTCAAACTTCATTTTTCTATAAGTGTTTATCTAATGCCAAGTTCAATTGATTGTTGATATGGTGTAAACATTTCAAAGTTTTTGGAAATAGGTTTTGAGTATAGAAAGAATTGAATTAAGCATCGTTTGATCATATTACTGGAACTTTCATTTTCGGATATTTTTGTGTGAATATTATGAAGTTTAGCTTGGTACATTGATTGCGGTAGTTTGGATTCCTCGTTTAAGTGAAATAGTTGGATTTTGAAATGATCTAAGTACTTTTTTTTGGACTGTTTGAGTCAGAAATCCTACGCTACATTAATTTTATCCCTAGTGTCCCTGTTGAGCCCATAGCCTAAATTCTTTGTCAACTACAAACTAAGCCATTCCACTTTCTTTATTTATCCTCTCTTTATCCCATCATCTTAGTCACCGTGGAATCTATCTTAGTTCTTCAATATAATAGTTAAAACTTATATGATGGTTTAAATGAAAGCTTTTGTGTATTTGATGCGGAATGAAGTCTAGAGTTTAATATAGTTTATATTTCCCCTTCCTATATTTGTTTTATTATGTTATTGTTCTTTCAATTCAAATAAGAAAATTTTATTTTGCAAGTGTTATGTTCTATTGAATAAAGAAGGCTCATCTTACCTTCACAAGTTAATTTAGTTAAAAATAATATTTTGGTCGGAAACACTTATTTCAAGTGTTGGTTGGTTAAATCGTGTTTGTTTTTGGGGACTTATGCTTTGGATGGTTTTCTAAGAGTTTGTATTGGAATGACTAAGGTGATTTAAGTCACTCGTATTGATAACTCTAGGAAACCAGAGTTATATATATATATATCCTAAATTTAACAATTTTGCTACTAGTTTCGAGCATTGTAGTGTTTTAATGTGTGTTTTTGTCTATTTTTATTTTATGTGTTAGATTGTATTAGTATATGTTTATTAAGTGTTTTAGTACTTATTTAAGTCTTAATTATTATATTTTATTAGTTTCTTGTGTTTAGAGTTTGCGTGTCTGTGGTGAAATTGTAGACACACGGGACTCAAAATCTCGTGCTAAAGAGTGTGGAGGTTCGAGTCCTCTTCAAGGCTATAACCTAACTCCCAACTTGTTAGGAGTTAGGTTTGCATTTGTCTTTGTTTTATCTTTTATTTTTAGTCTCTTGTGTGAGAATTTTATTTGAATTTCTAAGAGGTAGTTATTTTTAGTGTTTATTATAGCTAATAATGTTCTCCTATATGTTACGGTCGCATGAAAAAAATGGTGCATAAATCGAAAGCCAGACGAATATTTTTGAAACAAAATAGTGACGGGCTTCAAAAGTTGCAATCCATTTTGTGATATCAATTTCATGTACAAAATCAATATCGCAATATGGATGGCAGGACTGGGGAAAATGTCTTAGTACGGGGCCGACTTTTGTTGCGTTATCCCCCATGACTTTGGCACTATTTTTAATCAAGCACCCGTGAAGGTGAATTTTATTGATAGGACATTAAGCTTTACAATGACAGATATAAGGGCAGCCCCTTGCATCCGAAGACAGCAATCCTTTTACAAAGCTAGGGATTGAATCTCTGGAGTACTCAACAAATGTTCTTAACCTAATGCCCTCATTTGCTAACCAATCGGCTATTTGGTTGGTTTCTTTAAATACGTGAGTGAAAGTAAAACATTTGTCTTTTACAAAATCAAAAATGAATTGTAATTTGGAAATCTATACTCCATGGAATCCGTGCTTGGCCGTGTAGGATGTTTACTAGGACTTGCGAATCAATTTCCACCTCAACTTGCTGAAACCTTAGTTTTCCACATAGCTTGAGCCCATCACTGAGCACAAATGCTTTTGCTTGCAAATTGGTTTGTTGATTATAAAAGTTGCAAAAATCCATGAGAATCTGTCCATTGTAATCTCGAATAATGCCACCTCCTGTTGCCATCCCCGAATTGCCTTTTGAAGCTCCATCCACATTCAACTTATATGTACCAAAAGAAGGGCAGGACAAGCAAACCGATATTGCTTTTCTTGGTTTAGTTTGTATGAGTTGGTGAATGACTCCTTGAGTTAATAACATCTCATCAGCTTCCCCCATCCTTTTGAAGGGTTTGGCAAATGAAATATCCTTCAAGTGAGAACAAACTTCTGTGATAATTCTCTGGGGTGAAACCCGTTGTTCATCATAGATAAGCTTGTTTCTTGCTTTCCATCTGCAAAGTTGCAAACTAGCATATAAAACTCGGTATAATTTTATGTAGTATACCAATTGCAGCCGAGCTTGATGAGTTCTACCACAATGAGTTTAATTATCCAGAATGCTGTTTGTTGCTGGAAAAGACAGCTCCATGCAATTCTCAAAAAACATCCATATTGACCGTATCATTTCATACTCCACAAATAAGTGATTGGATGTCTCAATGTTATTACAAAAACAACACTTTGAAACCATAGAGTAGCCGATTCTTCCAAGAGCATCATCTAGGGGTAGGCGGTTATTTAACAAACGCCACATGAAGATTGAAATTTTAAGTTGGATTCTATCGTTCCAAATCATTTGTCTTGTGAATGAGGCTGCTCTTGGAGGGGATGTGGAGGAGATGGAGAAGGTTCCGTTCGGGGACAGCATCCATATTAATCTGTCTGTTTCTTCCTTCAACACAAGCACTTTATCTTCAAGAAGTTTCCCAATGTTCCGCAGATCCTCATTGGAATATCTTGTGTCTAGCCAAATACATGGAAAGGTCCCATTTATTTGCGCTTCAAACTTGTGACACCCTGAGATGTCCATCATATACTTGTTCAACAAGTTGAAATAGTGGCCCTTGGCCAACCATTTGTCATACCAAAAGGTGCTTGCATCCCTAGTCAAAAATAGCATGCAATTTTCAGCATAGCATTCTTTTCCATGTGAATGATTCCCTCGGATTTGGGTCAATTAAAGTGGATGACTACTATTCCTTAGGTGCCTTCCTTTTATGAATTTACACCACAGAGAATCTCCTTTGCAGAATTTCCACCAAAGCTTGGTGCTAAATCTATTAACCACTTCTGTGAGAGAGTTAATGCCGAGGCCATTAGCGGTTTTTGGTTGGCAAATGGTGCTCCAAGAAATCCAATGGTGCTTGTGCTGATTTTGCTTCTCCCCCCAAAAGAAATTGGAGAATTGCTTCTCTAGTTCCTTAATGATCGCTTTGGGTGGAGCTAGGACAGCCATGTGGTACATTGGAATGCCACGTTAAGGACATGCTTAATAAGAATTAACTTGCCTCCTGGTGATAGGAATTTTGTTTGCCAACCGTATATCCAGGAAGTAATTTTCTCAAGTATTGGTTGAAATAAGAACTTTCTTTTCTTGGCTTTCTGGATTGGGCAGCCCAAGTATAGGATTGGCAAGGATTTTCACATAAAGCCTGTTAAATTTTGTATCTTTCGAATCCTACTTGTTGGAGCTTTATTTGACATGTAGAACGAACTTTTTGCCTTGTTGTAGAGCTGTCCAGATGAGATTTCGAATGTAGTGAAAAAATCCATTAGATTCTTGATGGATTTGAGGTCGCCTCTTGTGAATACCACAACGTCATCTGCAAAAGCTAGGTGGGTTATGGCTGGACAATTCTTAGGCTGAGAGAATTCCAATATCTTGCCCATTTGGAAATGTTTTCCTAGTCCTTGAGAGAAGGCCTCCAGCATTATAATGAAAACAAGGGGCGATAAGGGGTCACCCTACCGAACTTCTCTTGATGACTTGAAGTATCTCTTTGGCACTCCATTGATGAGTATAGAAAACCAGCGATTTTCAAGTACATTCCGCACCAAAGATATCCATGCTTCTGCAAAGCCAAACTTACGCATAACATCATAGAGGAATGTCCATGAGAACCTGTCAAAAGCTTTGGTGAGGTCGAGTGTGATGAGCATGTTTCCCCCACGTGTTGTCCTTTCAAGAGAATCCACCATCTCCTACACAAATAGAATCTTATCTGCAGTTTCTCTGCCATGCACATAAGCTACATGCTCAGGAGAAATTATTTTAGACAAGAGATGAGAAAGCCTATTTGACAATATTTTGGTTTAAACTTTATTAAAGTAAGTACAAAGGCTTATGGGATGAAAATCATTAAAAGTGGAGGGGTTGGCTGATTTGGGGATGAGTGCAATGATCATAGTAGTGAAGGCCCTTGGCAACTTGGCTCCGTTCAAGAACGCTTTTGCAACTAAGAAAAGGTCTTGGTAGATGATGTTCCATTCTAGCAAGTGGTGAAGAATACTCCATTGAATCCATCAATTCCTGGAGCTCCATCTGAATTAAGCGAGAAAACTATCCCTTTTAATTCGAACAAGGTGAGCTCCGCTAACAAAATTTGGTTATCTTCCCTTGTGATCGATTCTGTGATGTTCTCTAGTAGCCCGTGATCAGTCCTTAAGTAAATGTCCTTGGTTAAAAGGTTGCGGAAGTAAGCAACGCCTTCATTTTTTATTCTTTGCATGTCATCCGTCCAAGAACCTTCCACCTTTATTTTTGAGATGATTAGTTTCTGTCGTTGGCCAGTAGAGAGGAGTGGAAGAACTTTGAGTTTTTATCTCCTTCTTTCAACCATTTCATTCCAAATTTTTGCCTCCAAAATGTTTCTTCCTCCGCTAGGCATTTGGTATGAAGCGCTTGGGAGTAAGCCCAGGCTAGTTGATTGGCTTGGCTCGGAGTTTGCAAGAAAGTGGCTTCCTTTTGTTTGACATCCTGCTCAGCTTCTTTGACTTTGCCGTGTTGAAAGGAAAACACATTTCCAAAAATTGTGTGACTCCAATTTCTAAGCTCTGCCTTCAGGCGCTTGAATTTGCTAGCTAGAACTTACAAAGGATCTCCAACGCAATGGAGTTGCCAATTAGCTTCTACAACCTGCACGAAATTTGGGTGCTTAACTCACATATTTAAACATTTAAAGGATTTTGTCCCTGCTTTTGACGTGTTGGACAGCTTGAGGAGAAGTGGTGAATGATCTGAGAAAGTTTTTAAAAGATGGTCGACCATGAGTTGTCGAGCAACCATGAGAAAGGCATTGTTGCAAACAACCCTGTCCAACCGTTTCCACACCGCATTTCCTAATTTGTTTCCCTATCCATGTGTATTTGCAGCCTTGGAAGGCAAGGTCTAGCAAACTGTAGTCGGATAAGCATTCATTGAATTCCTTCATCCCTTCATAATCTAGGGTGCTACACAAATGATGCTAGTACATCCATGTTGCTAAGACTCGAAGAAATTGAAACATGAAACAATTGGTGAACATTATACCAACAGAAATGAAAATATTCGTTAGGATAACATCTTTATTCCAAAACAGCCAAATTTGGCCATTTGTGTTTGATTTGCAATGATCAAAACCTAATTTGTGTGCAAAAAAATTGATCCGGACCTTATCCACCATTGGTTCTAATAAGGCTAGGATCTTTATTTGTGATCTCTTACCAGCAACTTTACTCTACGAATTGAGGGTTTATTGGCCACCCTCCTTATGTTCCACACTAACACACACTATCCATTTATGAGGGCTAGGTTAGAAGGCGAGATGGGGTTGGATTTGGACCTTATTCGAATACAAATAGGCATGTTGTATAATCTTCTTCTTCTTAGTCTTACTGTCCAGCCGTGCATTTGGTGATGCCTCAAATGGCGGTGGTTCTTCTCCATCATCTAATTTGAGTGCATAGGAGTCTTTCTCATTTTCAGAGAAGTAGCATGGCATTTCTTGCATGAATTTTGCATGTGGCAAGGAAAAATCATCCTTGGATAGCTCCCTTGTGAATTTTGAATGTGAGGATTTTGAGGAGATTGTATCTGATTTGAATTGGTCAATCCTTCCCCAACCAAATTAGTTACTAAAGCATTCAAATTTGAATTTTCAATCCCTTGATCCAAAGGGGTCAAATTTTCAGCTCCCAAATTTTGGTGGGAGTTAGTTGGTGCACTCCCAGCGGGGTGAAATTCCAAATCTGCCCCTACTGGTTTAGCCCCTAATAGCTCCACCATTGGTGTCTCCTCCACCTTTTGGTCCTCCTTGCATTGCTTCTCCATCCTTGGCTGCTCAGCCGCCTTAGTGACTATTAGTTGTTCCATTATTTGATCAGTTTGCGGTTCCAAACTTGTTGCATCTTCATGATCGTCGGAGGCATCTTCTTAAGCATTGTCACAAGCCACTCCCGAAGGACCAGCTATGTTCTTTTTAATAGGTTGCCATTGCATTGTTTCATTCTCTTTGGACGTGGCTTTGGTGGGAGCCATGTGTTCTTTTTACATTTTTTGCCAGCAAAATCAAAAATCAATTGGACTGTGGCCAATCTTGTGACATTTTGTGCAATAGTGTGGAATTTCCTCATAGCTGATCTTCTACCATTTTCTATTGTTTCCAACGCTTAGCCAAACTCTCAAATGGAGGGTGGCCAATAGATCCATTTCCACGCACACCTTGGCAGTGTTTGGTCAAGTGAAATTCTCTCTGGCCATATCTAGCTTTAAGGGAGTGCCAACGGCTTGTGGAAGGCTAAAGACTGCATGGTTTGTGAAGAAAGGTGCTAGTAGACCTTCAAATGTAATCCATATGGGCATTATTGATGGTTCAATGTCTGGGGTAAATAGAGGGTGCCATTTGAGAACACGCATGTAGAAGCCATTGATAAACCACGTGTTCTTGAGCCAACAGCAAAGATAATCCGCCTCCAAGGCAAAACGAATGAGAACATGCTTATAGTCGAGAAAACCAACTAAAAAAATCAGCTTTGAAACCAATAGTTTGGAAACTCTTTCTCATTGTTTCCATGTTGGGTGAGGTTTGCCTCGTGGGAAGTTTCCCACCAAAGTGAAGTGAAATGGGACAGCTAGCCTCTGAACTTCTTCTTCAGTGAAAAATATGGTTGGCTCTCCTTTGAAATATTGAAGCATCTTCAATGGTCGATGTGGCTGTTGCATTGGTGCTAGGGAATGATTCTTACCCTTGATAGCATCTGCAAAGGACTTCTTTTTTCCTTCAGCCGAGGGCTGGAGGGATTTCCTCTTCGGCCATAGCCAAGGGTGGCCGAGGAGGATGACTATGGTTGTTGTGTTTTAGTGAGAGAAAAGTTAGATAGAAAGAGGTGAAAAGTTTCTACTACTTTTTTTATTTCACTCTAGCACTATTATATATACCCATTTTAAGCCTCATTTGAAGCAGAGAAGACCCATTAAAAACCTAGTAGTAGGCAGCTAGAATAGGCAGTAGATCTCTTCCTTTTTCCTCCTTCTTTGGGGAGGGTTTTCTTAGATTAGATTAGGATTTCTAATTTCTCTTTCTGATATGCTTACTGCCATTTCCAAGTTGAAGATTGAATCTTTTTAGTGGTAAGTACTTTATTAATATTCAAAATCCTTTAGTTAATCTTTAATTTCATGTTCCTTTAGTTTAATTAGTTTAATTGCTTCTCATATTTCTCCTCCTCCTCTTTAACTTTCTCTCACTAAAAACTCCATCCACTGACATCTTTCTTGGGCATTCCTCTCAGCCATGCCCAAAGAGGAGGGCTGAAGGGCAGAAAAAAATCCTTTGTAGATGTTCTCAAAGGCAAGAATCCCCTTGCACCAATTCAGCAACCGGACCAACCATTGAAGATGCTTCAATCCTACAAAAGAGTGCCTACCATATTTTTCACAGAAGAAGAGGTCCAAAGGCTAGCAACACCATTTCGTTTCACCTTGGTGGGTAATTTCCCACAAGGCAAACCCAACATGGAAACCATGAGGAAGAGCTTCCAAACAATTGGTTTTAAAGGTGATTTTTCAATTGGTTTTCTTGATTACAAGCATGTACTCATTTATTGATTTGCCTTGGAGAAGGACTATTTACGTTGTTGCTCAAGAACACGTGGTTTAATAACGGTTTCTATATGTGTGTTCTCAAATGGCACCTGTTATTTACCCCAGAAATTGAGCCATCCATAATGCATATGTGGATTACATTCGAAGGGCTACTAGCACCCTTCTTCACAAAGCATGCAGTTTTTAGCCTTACGCAAGCCGTTGGAACTCTCACTAAGGCTAGATATGGCCATGGAGAACTTTACTCGACCCAATAGAGCCAAGGTGTGTGTAGAAGTGGATCTACTAGCCAATCTCCCTTTGGGAGTATGGCTAGGAGTTGGGGACAAAGAAAAATGGCAAAAAATCAGTTATGAGGAAATTCCACATTATTGTACAAAATGTCATAAGATTGGTCATAGTTCAGTTGATTGTTTGGCTGGAATGTCAAAGGTGTTAAAAATGCACAAAGAACCTTCGGCCCAAACTAAAAATTCTGCCAAAAACAATGGTAAGATGCAATTTACAGGCAGCCTCTCAAGAAGAATGAAGCTAGTCCCTCTGGAGTAGCTCATGACAAACCCAATGAAGATATCCCCACGGCTCAAGTTAATGCAACTCCTTGCTTGGAATTGCTAGTGGAGAAACTGGTAGAGCAAACAAAAGTGGACGAGCAGCTTAATGAACAGCCAAAGATGGATGACCAATGCATGGAAGACCCCCTAGTGATGGAGCCACCCACGGTGGAGCTGCTAGTTGGGGCTGAACTGGTAGGGGCAGATTTGGAAATTCAACCAGGGGTACACTAACTAACCTTCCCCAAAATTTGTGTGCTGAAAATTTGACCTCCTCAGATCAAGGGATTGGAAAATCAAATTTGAATTCATTGGCAACAAACTTGGTTGGAGGTTTGTTGACTAATTCAAACCAGCTAGGATCCCCTCAAAATCTTCAAATTTGAAACTCAAGAAAGCTGCCCAAAGATGATCTTCTCTTACCACATGCAAAATTCATGCAAGGTGGTCTTGACATTGCATATCTCTCATGCCCAAATTATGGAGGAACTCCCATGCTATTTTTCAGACAATGACTCTCATTTTCCAAATGCACCTCTTCTTTGCATGAGATGGAAGAAACTATTCAAAATTCAAAGGGTAAGTCCAATACCACAAGAGTAGCCTTGAATGAGTCAAAGAAGGCACAAGGTGAACCTTCAAATGAACAAGAGCTAATCTACAAACCAGACAGAAATCCCACCCTAACAAACCAGCTATGGAAGACTCACCAACAAACTCGAAACATGAAAGGCCTCACAGCCATGGGTAAGCCTACATTCAAGGAAATTGTCAACAATGAACATCCAAGCAAATTCTCAGGCAACAAAGAAACCATCTTCATATCCAACCTGCCTTCTCCCCAATAACCGAAGTTTAATTTAATTGATGATTCCATCATGCCCAATGATAAGGTGTTGGCAGAACAAACTTGCTACTTTTCAGATAATGAGTCTCCCGATGACCGAGAAATGCACCCAATCCAAGAATTGGACATTCTCGCCCCAAAAAGGAAAGGAAGACGTAAGATGACATACAATATGCCAAGAACAATGTGAACTAGGTTGACCTCCAAACCCTTTTTTCTAATTTAGTTCTATATGTAAGAGACAAATGCATAGAATCAGAGGATGTTAATACTTCAAATCACTGATTTAGTTCAAAAATGTAAGAGGCCATTTCATAGAATTAGTGGACGCCAGTATCCTAGATCTTTCAAGATGCCCGAATTCAAAGGGTATGTCTATGAATTCATTCTCTTATTGCTGGAGAGTTATGTTGGGATTTCCAGACCTTAATATAAAAATAACGCAGCGGAAAAACACCGAAAATCCCTATAAGAGGATCCATGCTTAAAAAAATTGCTTCTCATTACTTGCTTTCTATACTTATTTTCTAGTTTAATTGGTAGAATAGTTTATGGCTTCTCATTTAATTGCTTCTCACGATTGAATTATTACCACGTGTCACTTGTTATTAGTGGACTCCACGGCAAACGAATGCTTAGTAATAATTTGTAGTTTAGTCTAGATAATTAGTGTAGACTAGTTAATGGTCTTTCTTAAATTATGTTTCCTTACTAGTAATTAGTAGTTTAGACTAGTTTCTTTCTTATGTTACTTTCTCTTTTTATGAGTCGCATGTCGACCTAGTTGAACCCTAAAGAATCATATTCTATATATAGCGGTTAACCTAAATTCAAAGAACTCTTGACTTTAGAATTCTTCTATCACACGTATTAGGTATATAAACGCGTATGATAGTAACTTCAGATATAGTTCTAGTTATTATAATTACTATTTAACTGGGCAATCCAGTAAATCCAATGTAATTAGTAAATAATTCTCGTTCATTGAATCTAGACACAAATTCTTATTCAACGAACTTAGTCAACAATTAACTTAACCCAATGCTTACTCTTAGTCTTGATTGTTTGGGCTTTAACGTTGGCAATAAGTATAATTTCTAATTCCTACCATGTTGCCTTTAGTACATAAACCAACAATACTCCCACTAAATGACTAAAGACAATTAGCCAGAAGTTTTGAGAATTGAATAAATTAAACACCTTTAATTTATCATTTGATTATACTCATAGATCAAGATTGGCCTCTAGCAAGGCATCATGACCACAAGTTAAATGAAGATCATTGATCGACATAACTTGATCAAATAACCCATGTCTTAATCCTTTTGTCCTCACGATGTCTTAGTTGGACATAGAGCAAATGGACAATGTCATCTCTATTTGTGTCCAACTATTTGGCATTTCTGATCTCATTGGTAAGTAGATATTTGATAAAACAAATGAATTTGATCACCTTATCAATCCATTTGAGCACGGCCATGCATTTTCACATTCCTACTAATTGAGGGCCCAAAGACATCTCTCTCATAATAAGAGGACAAATTCCATCTTAATCACTCATTTTCCTCCGCATAATTTCTTCATGTTCAATCACAATCTTTATAATCATCCGGCCTGGAGAAAACTTGATGTAATAAATCTCTTTATATATAAAATATCATGATGACAATATTCGTTTTAAAATTATCCATTAAAAGTCCTGTCAATTAAACAATCTAGATGTGTATCATAGATATGTCTTAGACATATAGATGAAACATGGATCTGAGTCTGAGGAAATCGATTGTGGTAGTGGTTTATACTAAGTTAATGGATCACAATGTTGTCATCGGTTGGTACTTTGCATATTTTGACCACTTGTAATCTTCTCTCAATGATCGTACGAATGACGATTATTGGTCTTACCCCTGTCTCTTATCGTAGACTGTCTTTTAGATTCATTTTAGGGATGTGTCAAATTGACAACTTATCTTAGGCAATGTCATAAAGACAGTGTAGTATGAAGATTCTAAAAGCCTAGCTGGTTTGAATTAGTCAATTATCTCATCTTGCAAGTTGGTTTGGAAGAAGGCAAAGTCTCTTTGCAAAAAGCCTTAATGTGCTAGGGTTGCATTAATATTCTTGTAAACACAAGGTTCATCTTCATTTTGATGAATCCAAACTCTTTATTGCCGATGGGAAACGAAGATTCCAACTCAGAGGCTTGCTTTAATCCATAAATGGATCTTTGAAGCTTACATACCTTTTCCAATTCCATGCTTCAAAACCAAATCGGGTTAGTGTCATATACACATCCTCGAGTAAGTTTCACATTAAGAAACGCTGTTTTGACATCCATCATTGTCATATCTCACAATCATATGTATTCCAAGCTGGGAATGTGCAATAAGAAGACTCCTTATGGATTTAAGCATAGTCTCCACATGAAAAAAATTTCATCATAGTCTATACCATGAGTTTGTTTGAAACCTTTTGCAACCAATCGTGCTTTGAAGGTATGTAGATTTGCCATACTATGTCAGTTTTCTTCTTGAGGAACCCATTTACACCCAATAGTTTTTATACCATCCGGTGGATCAATCAAAGTCACCAAACTTGATTGTCACAACACAATTGGAACATGGGAATGACTCCTGTCTCTACTATTGACATTGATCTGTGTGATAACTGATGAGAATAAAATCGAGACTTGGGAGCTAACTTAAGAACCTGCCGTTTGAGAATAAGCCTCTACCCCCAAATCTTAAGAAAAGACAAACAAGGCTTTTACCACCACATCTCATATGGTGTCTTTTCTACATTAGTTGGAACACGATTCAATGTGAATTTTGCTTTGTAAATTGCATAACCCCAAAAGGATAAAGGGAAATATGACTCATCATGGATCGAACCATATCTAATAGGGTTCGATTCCTTCTTTCGATACACCATTCCATTTCAAAGTGGTGTTTTTGATAGATTTGTTAATTGTGAAGATAACAATGTCCACAATTTCTAAGATGGTCATAAAATTCTTGGGACTCAATATTCACCACCTCGATCGGATGATTTAATTGTCTTGCCAAGTTGATCCTTCATCAAAACTTTTGAACATTTCAAAAGACTCGTTTATGTTTCATTAGATAGACATATCCATTATCTATGAAATCATCGAGTAATGATAGCAACTCCTCTTGAGGATTTGAATGGACCACATACATCCGTATGTAAAAGGCCCAATAAATCATTGGCTCGTTCTTTATTAAAGATATCCATGCTTTAGTCATCTTTCCCAACAAACAAGATTCGCATATCATAAGATTCAAGGCCAAAGCCTCAAAGGCCTTGGTTCAAAAGCCCATCTTTATGGAGTTTTGATATGCGCTTCTCAGTTTATGTGACAAAGCGACAGTGCCATAAAGAAAGTTTGATTTGAATCATCCAATCTAGGTTTCTTTGTATTGATGTTATAAACAATCTGCAAGAAAATTGGGCTTTTCAATGTTTAGAACGTAAAGACCATTATGCAAATTTTCCATAAAACTACGTCTTCACGGATTGAATGTAGAATGTTTGATTCTTAATAAAGAAATCAAATCCATCATTGTCTAAACAAGAAACAACAATGTTTGCTTAAAGCACCAAGGACATAATAACAATTATTTTGCACATAGTCTAAAATCAAGGTAAAGGAGTTCACATGTTCCTACTAGAGCCAATCTGTGCTTTATTTCGGCAAAGCCAAATCCATCAAGCCTTTCTTGAATCGACTACTTCATTTTGGAAAATCCTTCAATTGCAACAAGGTCAAATGTGAGCTCCACATCCAGTATCTAAAATACCCATGACGAAAATCACCACCCACAAGTGGGGAGTAAGATTAACGTGTATGAACATAAATACGAAGTAGTAGCTCTCACACTCCTTCTTCTTTAGATCTTCCAAATAGAGTTTGCAATTTCTTTTCCAATGAGCATCATTGCAAAAGTGGCAGCCAAACTCCTTCCTTTGTGAGGCTTAGGCTTGTTGGAAATTCTTGGGCTTGTTTTGTGTATAGGGCTTTTCTTATAAAAGCCTTAAATTTTACCTTCCTTTCGTTTTTATCCCCTTACCTTTAATGAACCCTATTAAAACTTGGAGCAAGGATATTTTTTTGATATTTTTATGCTAGCATTTTAAGCATCGAATGCGAGGGTTTATTGGCAATCTCCATGTTGTTCATGTTGAAGTTCCATAACAAGGCTATATTACTCTCAAATTAAAATCCGGTTGGTCTTAGAGCTTATGGGATGAAAACCAAGTCTTTCAAGATGATCTATGTGACCCTTCATCTTCAAGACATGTGGGAGGACTTAACCTCCTTGACCATTTTGCGGGAATGTAAATAGCTTTGGTCGTATCAAACCTTTCTGGGTTGTGCATGGAACATTTCCTTGAGATGATTGACCATTGCTTGAAAAGTAGCTTCCAAGTGCAATCCAAGTCCTTCTCGGGCTCATGGTAGCAAGCATAAGGCATCCAACATCAACGAGTCATTAGAATGCTTATAAGCATCTCTTGCTCTTGGAGCATTTGAGCAGAGGATAGGTTGTCCAACATACACCCTTTCTTGTTTGAGAACAATTCTCAAACCTCTCCAACCAATTATGGAAGTTGGTCCCATTCAAATTTGATTTTCAAGCCCACTTCTCAAGGATAGATTTGCAAAGAATTTCAGTGTTGAAGTGTTATTAGCGGCCATCGATCTACAACAATTATGCAAAGTACACCATATTTCGATATTAATATAAAACTCCCACTAAATCAATTACCCAAGAGGATCATAAATGAATACACAAGTTTGTATTTAGTGGGTTAATTTGTGTATCCATATTTCACTTAACTCCTTCACACTCCTTTGGCCATGACAATTAAAATTAAGTTGATTTAGGTAGGTAACTCTTTACCAATATACATCATATGGCTAACTCTTAAAACAATTATTGAGATCAATACATCACATGTACCGTGCATGTTTAATCTCATCTTATGTTTCCTATGGAGCTCCAAAACCGTTTGATAGCCCAATATTTATTGGCTGCAAATTAAACATATAAGTAGCACCATTACTTGTTGCATCCTTTGCTAAAATATGCTAATGGTAATTTTACTTTAGCCGCACATTTCCGTTGATCCCCTAAAAACTCTTGAAAGGTGCTTAGATGTGTATAAGAGACAGATCGCAACTGTGGGGTATCCTAAAGAAACTAAAGGCTGTCTCTTATATTACAAAAAAGAAAATCTTATGAGAACATGCTATTGGTCTATATAATTACACCCAAAAATAGAAATAAATTACTATTCTAGTAGGTCAAAAGGGCCATGCTAGGTTTCACCATGCATATGAACACATCATAAATCAGAAAACATACTATTATTTAAAATCGTTAATTGGTTATAACATCGGATAAATAATCTTATGTTTTCTGTTAGATGATGTGTTAATCCCCCCTTGTATAATTGTAATTTCTTTAATGGAACCTCCGATTGTTGCTAATGGTTTTGGGGAGTTTGTTTGCCAATGAGAACTTCAACAAACGATCTTGTGTGCCCTTCAGCTCGGTCATGTCGAGTGGAAGAACAATGTAGGAAGTTTTTAAAGAGAGAAAAAGTAGAGAGAAGGAGGAGGTTCTTTCCATTCAATTTCTTGCAATCCAAGCAAGATAAAAACTTATATTTCCAAAAAAAAGTTCCTTTTTGTTCTTGCTATTTTTGGTGATTTCCTAATTAATCTTTAATTTTGTGCTTTAAATTCTTTAGAAGTTAGTGAGCTTTCGTTAAAATCTTTTTTTCAACCAAAAATTCTTAGTTTCAACTTTAGATTTCTAGCCATTTTCTAGAATCTCTTAATCTAGTGACAATAATGATCTTCTAATCTTCTAGTTCAATTAATGCTTTGTTAGTTAAAAATTAGTTTAAAGTATTTTAAGTTTTTAATCAAGTTTTCTTAAAAGCAGTTAATTGGTGTTACTTTTACTTGCTTTCTTAAGTTAGATTTAATTTCTTTCCTCCAGTAAATTTTACTAGCTTTCTTAGAGCAATTTACTTGCTTTGCTGTAGATTAATCTTTACATGCTTTATTAGATTAAATTTCTTAATTTATTGTAAGTTCAATTATGCTTCTTAGTGTAATGATCAGTGTTAATTCTTACTTGCTTTCTTAGATTAACCATTTACTTGCATTCATAGTATTTTTTTTGGGTCAAACAACCCAGCAGGTGAAACTTTACTATAAGTTGGAGTAAAATACAAAAGTTATCGAGGAGGTCTTTTAGTGATTCTAATAGATGGCATTCCTAGATAATATGGCCATCTATTTTGTGTGAAACCGAAAGAGCATCAAAATTCATACAAATTTTAGTAGCACTTGCTAACTTAGCTAATACATCCACTACGGTGATTGCCTCAGTGATAGATATGGTGAATGGAGTATGATTGTCCTTCAAGTAGCTGTAAGATTTGTTGTAAATTTGCATCAACCATCCATGGAATATGAATATTGCTTGCAATCATCTGAGTTAGCAAGTGAGAATCAATTTCAATAATGACCAAGGGAAATGCTTTCTCTTAGCAAAGCTATAGTCCATGAAGTAATGCAGCAACCTCTGCCTCTAAATTTGTCTGAATTGATGAAGAATGTGAAAAACTAAAGGGGACACAGCCTGCTGCATCATGAATAATTCCTCCAATGCCTAGTGGTCCCGGATTACCTCTTGATGATCCATCCACGTTTAGCTTCATTCCATTAATTTATTTCTCACATGCAACTGCATACGGATGAGAAGAATCCAGAACTTTTGTGTGGATAGAAAATACAAATGCCACAGATGTAATGGAAGTGAGTGATGATGAAGTGAATGGCTTTCCTGCACTTAATGATAGTAGTACAGATTGAATATGACTAAATAACCAAATCTGGCCATAACATTCAGCCCTCGAAATGGTATTTGTGGCACACGTCTAGAGCTGCTAGCAAATCAAAGTTGGAACGATAGAATTAACTACCCTTCAAGAGTAGTCGAAGAATAAAGCCACCAAAGTTGTAGCTGATGAAGTGTAGTCGTTTCCAACGAACTTGGTAAACCATGTAAAGAGCCAAAGGTCATCCAATGTTGAGTTTCTAGAGGACATAATACAAAGCAATGATCAATAGACTCGAGTGAATTACAATAAAAACATTTGGAAGGAAGTTGAAATCCAAAAGACATTGGCACATCTGCAAACGGGAAGTCTTGAGCAAACGCCAGATAAATATAGACATCTTCTAATGTATCCTAGCATCCCAAATATATTCACATGACAATAATTTAGAACTTCGTCGCCTGACAAGCAAATAAGATGAAGAGATAGAGAATTGCCTGAGGTAGATGAATTCCAATAAAAGGCATCTGGTTGGTCAGATGCAAAAATCTTCTTAGCATAAGCTATTCTGGTGCATGAGTTGAGGATCCAAATTGATTTAAGTCAACAAATTTCCATCTAGCAGTGTTCGAAAAAAGCTGAGAAATTGTAACATCCGGCTGCTGAATTTCTTCCTCTATGAGGTCATATAAAATACCACAACCTAACCAATTTTCAAACCAAAATGATGAATTGCCTCAATGCACAAGCTTTTTAATGAAAATATTAGCTAACTCCTTAACCTTTAGCATACGTCTCCAAACTTGCGAAGGGTTGCAAGCGCTTGGATTATGATATCTCACAAGCATGAATATAGCCCAAAACGACTATGAATTATAGAAATGCCATCACTATTTCAATGTAAAAGCCTTTGCCATATCCTGAAAGCTACTGATAAGTTGATAATTGTGCAATATTTTATGTGTCATCTAACACATTTTTATGTTTTACAAGCAAGATTTGAGTTATTATTGAGTTTAATTTGGTTATTAATAGTTTTTTGTAGGGCTAAAGTGAAAAAGAGCCTCTTATGAAAAAGATGGAAAAGATGAAAGAAAATGCTAAGGGCAAAACATGCAAGAGTATGAAGCCATTATGGACGTTGTTTTGTATTTTAAGCGTAACTTTCAAGTTCAAGCTCCGATCGATTTGATTCAAGATGCGTTAGAAAGATAAGAGGGAGACTACAAATTTTGAGTTTTACATTTTTCCAAATTCCAAGAGCATCCAGGTCAAAATCGAAGCCCGAAGGTAAAGTGCAGTACAAAGGTCCAGAGCACATGCGCTGAGGCAAAGCAGAGCATGTGTGCTGTGTCCAGAGAGGAAAATTTTAGAAAATGCTAGAGCGCACATGCACGCAGATTAGGCAGAGCATGTGTGCTCGATACAGTGGTGTTATGTGAATTGATTTTTGGCATATTTCTTCATCTAGTTAAACTCTTTTTCATATGATTTCACGTTCTTATCCTTAGATAATGATTGGAACCCTAGAATTCATTATAAATACCCCATGTAGGGTAATTAGGAAGAGATAAAAGGACCACATCTATTCTTCGTTTTATCTAGGATTTTTAGCAAAAAATTCTTGGTTATTCTTTCATGGCACTTAGTGCATAAAACCTTTTCTTGATCGAGGGAATTGAAGCCATGGTTAATTCTACTATGTTGTGAGACTTTTTGTTCTTAAACTTATTCACTTTTATATCAAGTATTGATTATTTTTCTGTGATTAAATTCAAGATTGTTCTCTTTAACTTGTTATTGCTGCAGAATATTAAGTTATTGGAATTAATCTATTGCTAGATTATTTTAACCACGTGTGCTTAATTCAATCTATGAAGCAACTAAGTTTAATAATTGCTCGATTACCGTTATTGAATTTAGGGAACATGATCAACTAATTGGCATAACCGTGTGTGTTTATGTTTAATTAGCCTAATTGGTCTTGTTGATTTTAATACTTCTATTAATTAATCTTTGGCGTGTGTCTGGGTTAAATTAATGGTTAGAGTTAATTGGATCGCGTGTTGAAAATTATCCACTCACTTTTGGAAGAAATAAGAATCAACTTTGAATTGGAATTCGGGTAAATTCTTCAATTAGTACTTGGTATAAAAATTAAATTATCTTTGGTGTCAAGGATCGACTAGTAAAATTTTCATAGTGGATATGACCGAAACCAAGATTCTTCTTAAATCGAATTCTCTTTAGTTATTTTCTTATTTTAGTTTTTAGATTAAAAGTATTATTAAACCCCCCATTTTTCTTTTGAACACAAGAATAAACTCCGTTCTCTGTGGGACGAATTGGACTCACCATTGCTACATTAATATTGAGAGTTTATTTAATTTTGGGTGCCTATGACAGCACTGACCAAAATTTTGGCGCCATTGCCGGGGAACAATTTGATTTATTTTTGTGCTTTAAATTTTTGTATTTAACTGTGTATACTTATTACTTGATATGTTTTTTATCTCCATCAAGATTACCAATTCGCATGAGGTTTATTTTTTTGATTTCATTATTGAGCAAGTAGAAGATATGCGACGAGGCAAGGACTTGCGAGATTTGTGGTGACAATCATTTAACTGACATGTGCCCTAGCTCTCGAAGCAATGAACGGTTTTCCAATCCACGAAGCAATGAATAGTTCTCTAATCCACCATAACCTCGGTATGACCCCTACACATATAATTATAATCAAGGATAGATAGATTATCCTGAGTCTGGTTATCCATCACAAGATCTTCAGTGTATACAACCAGTTCAGCCACAACAACCTTACACCCAAACTGGTAAATCTTTCAAAGAATTAACTAATTGTCTAGCTACTAACAGTTTTTCAATTTCAACAGGAAACAAGAGCTAGTCTGCAAAGCTTGGAGCATCAACTAAGTCAATTGAATTCTTTCATAAGTGACTAGAATCTCAAGTGATTGAGGGTGGAGAATATGAAGGAAATGAGCAGGAACTAGAGATAGGATTCATAGACGATGAGCCTATTGAGGATAACTCTTGTTCATTGTCTTCAATTTCAATGCATCAAAACCTTATTGAAGATTGACATTACCAGAGCAAGAGCCAATCAAGGTTTTAGACTTACCTATGGAGAAAGCACAAGAGATTCTAACTATTGAGAAGGATCACCACTTGGCTGTTGATAGGGATTGTATTGTGGTGTCAGTATATCCCACGTTCTACTATGGATCAACCTTAAGAGCTGAAAATCAAGAATTCAATATCTTTAAGTCTCTTAAGGGTCATGAGGAGAGGTTAAGCTGGTTTACATAGATGACAATAGGGTCAGAGTAGAGTTTATAATTGATGGAGTCAAAAAGGAGGTTGAGAATAAGTGTATGGCGATTACAAGAGAGAACCTATGAACGATCGCTAACAATTATTGAGATCTCTTTCCTCTAGTATAGAGATGGTTATTCCGACCATCTTGTTCACAGTCAAGCTATTGACTATAAAAGAGCGTTGCATGGGGGGCAACACATGTCCATTTAAATTTATTCCGTTTATTTATTCTTGAAGTCTTATTTTTGTTTATTTTATTTTTAGAGTTAGCATAAATTGGTTTTATTGTGTTGTTAGTGCTAGAAATCAACTTAATTGGTAAGTTAAACGGATAAAATGGTCCTTTGAAAGGGAGCGAGGAAAGGACCATCGACATTTCCACCTTTTCTCTTTTCCCGTAGGATTTGTTGCCGAATGCTCCTTGAGCTTTTATGTGTTTAATGCCCTATGTTTAGGGCTATTTTGTTGATCTTTTAATTTACAAGTTGATTTTTGAACAGTTGGTTGTTTTTATTGGTTAGACATTTTAGGTTTTAATTTTCATCATGGTATTTTCATTTATTTTCGGTCGTGTATTCTCTTAAGGAAGTAAGTTTTTTCTTGATATTTGTAGGATCATTTTCTACAATATTCATGTTTTTCTTATTGTCTATAGGGAATTATTTGTTTTGTTATGTTTTGTTTAGTGTTACTCCAGCTTTCATTTACGACAAGGGGATATTTATAGTGGATACTGCTCCAAACACGAACTAAATCCATAGAAAGTTTTCTTTCTCCCATTTTTATACTTTTATTTTTGCATTGGGAACAATGCTTATTTTTAAGTGTAAGGTGGGGAGTTATTTGGATTTTTAAGTGTTTGGCGTATTTTGCTCAATTTTCCTGCAATATTTTGACTTTTCTTTTGATCTAAGTGCTTGTCAAAATTTTTGAAAATTTTTGTGGATTAATTGACCATTTTTGAAAATTTTTGAAAGTTTTTGCTTAACATGTTTTTTCCATTTTTTTGCATAATAAATCTTTAATTGAATCATGAATGAAGGAATAGTCGGTGTTAATATTTTCCATTCATGATTTTCAAAACTTTTGGGCACTAAGCCATCCATTAATTGATGATTCAGGATATTTAGAGAAATTTATATAGACTCAATTATGTTGCATCCCAAAAACTTACTTTATTACATTTTTTAAACTAATTTTTAGACGACCTGATTTAGTTTTAAAATGAGGGTAGTGCCTTCTTTGTTTGTTAAGCCTGTGTAGCCAACCATTTTAACAATTCATTTCTACTGTGTACCTTGTTTGAGCCTTATTCTTATAAAGAGAAACATCATTCGCCTTCTTTCACTTAAACTCAGTTTACCTACCCTTGTTAGCTTAATGTTTCTTTTAATTGTTTTATCCTAAATTTTTCCTTTAAGAGCTTTATGGTACACATTATATGTTAGAGGGATATAAGGGTAGAAGTATGTGAGAAGTGGGTGGTGTACAATAGAGCAAAATGGGGTATTGGAAAAAAATTGTAGAAGAATAAAAATAATAATAACGGGGGTTTTTTATATTTATAGGTAGTGCATATCACTGGTACCTGTTGTAGACAATGAAATTTTATTTCATATTAAAATTATCATTTATCTATAAATTAATTTAATTGGCATATTTATGGTCCAATTAAATAATGCCATATGTCACATATATTTTGGAACATTGGTTAATTTAAAACCAATTATATTGTTCCACATGTCAAAATGAGGTAGTTCGACCAATTAAATGTATTTGTGTCGCTCTTCCAATTAAGATTGTGCCATGTCACATGTCTACAAGACTTGGCCAATAAGGATATATGTACTCTAGTATTTATCTCTTTATTAATAAATAAAAATAAGGAGATAATATCAAAGTAGTACAGTCCTTATGTATTAATATCTCTTATGTGTGTAAAGAGATAAGAATTTGTTTCTTGATATGCAAGTGAGAGGTTACACATGTACTACAAGTCTTCTACCTTGCTCCCTTCCATGCATGTATAAATAAGGGTCATCCCTCAGAGAGACAGAGACACGGAGACATATACACAGATACACAGACACACATATTTCTGAAGTCTGCAAGCTGTGGAAGCTCTGAGTCTTCAAATTTTCTCTTCAAATCTTCCATATATATCAAGGTTTGAAGATCTTCATCAAGTGTTCTTCAGGTCTCCCATATCAAGATTTGAAGAATTCAATATTTGATTCGGGAATAAGCTGTGAAGCCCTCGGATCGCATCTGAAGCAAAGAATCGAAGGAATTTTCTCCACATATTGTAAAAGAATAATATCCTAGAGATTGTAATCTTTTATTCATATATTCATATTTTTATCATTATATTTCTTGTTTGTTCAATTTTTACAGACTCGAAATATTTTGTTGCTCACAACTTTGGCACGCCCAGTGGGACAATCTCTACCTTCCATCTCTTTGCTTCATATATATTTAACTGCAAATCTACATCAATGGCTCCAAAGAACGACAAATCCATGCCTGCTCGTTCTAATGCTGCTGACTCAAAAACTACTATGGGATCTACAAATGATTCTGCAAATCCACGAATTGCTTGGTCCAACCACAAGAAGCATGACGAGAGCCCTCTCTCAAAGTAATCCAGAGGTGCAATCTGCATCAGCTCCCGTGTTTGGCTCGACACCACCCAAAATCACTTCTCCTATGTTGGGGCTCAAAGATGTTGGAGCTTCAATCGAGAAAACCCTCGCGATGCTCGAAGCAGATCTCATTCCAAAGCTAGATGTGTATAAGAGACATCCAGTAGTAGCTTGTCTCTTATACACATCTAGATCCCGTAGAGTTTCCTGTTCGAGAAGATTCCGCAACTTCTACAACATTTTCTGTTATGCCTGCTATGGTAACGCAAACATCAACTCTAGAGGATCAAATGGCAAGCCTAACTAGAATGATGGAAACAATGATGAAGCGCATACAAGATCAAGATGCCGTCATCACTCAACTCGGCAACAAGAAAGACAGTACCGCGGAAGGAAGTCAAATTAATTCAAAGGCACCTAGTGAACATCAAGAAGCTGAAACTTCACAAAAAGGAAAGGCAAAAGAAGTTTCTATGACTTCTGATGGAATGATTCATGCCGATCAATTGAAGGAGTTCATTGAAGGTATGATCAAGGTGAGATATGAAGATGGTTCAAAATCAAACCCTATATACGCTAAGCCTTATTCTGCAAGAATCGACAGCTTGATGATGCCTTGTGGATATCAACCACCCAAGTTTCAGCAGTTTGACGGCAAAGGAAATCCGAAACAGCATGTGGCATTAAGTCGATGTTATAAGACACTTTGTCGAGACATGTAATAATGCCGGGACTTATGGTGACTTGTTGGTCAAGCAATTTCTCCGCTCACTAAAAGGTAACGCATTCGACTGGTACACTGATCTTGATGCCGGTTCGATTGATAGTTGGGAGCAATTGGAGCGGGAATTTCTCAATCGGTTCTACAGCACTAAGAGGACTGTTTCTATGACTGAACTTTCCAACGCCCGTCAGTGGAAAGACAAACCGGTTGTTGATTATATTGATCGATGGAGGACTTTAAGCCTTAATTGTAGAGACCGACTCTCCGAGACGTCCGCTATCGAAATGTGCATTCAAGGCATGAAGTGGGGACTTCGTTACATCCTACAAGGCATCCAACCTCCGACATTTGAGAAATTGGCGACAAAAGCTCATAGTCTTGAAATTGGCCTTGGAAATCAAGAACCGCCTGTTCCTGATCCTCGCCATAATAAAGAAAAACAGGACTTTAAGAAAGGGGCAAGTCTTCTCCCAAGTCTGGTCATAGCTTCTTTGTTTCCAGACTTGGGAGAAGACTTGCCCCCTTTCTTAAAGTCCTGTTTTTCTTTATTATGGCGAGGATCTTCAAGGCCTGTTCTCTTATACACAATCCCGATCTTATTGAACTCCCCGAGATGGAACTGGCCATACACATCTAGATGTGTATAAGAGACAGGTAATGCTCCTACAAGAGTTGGGATCATTAACTCGCCCATCACCTTATCTCTTATACACATCTACACCTTGTGATAAGAGACTGATGTACGATAAACATCAAGATGTGTATAAGAGACAGTTCCAAAGTGCAAATCGACCACTATAATTCCCGACTCCCAAAATTTGTTGAATGAATAGGCTGCATTGTTCTTATCTTCGATGATAAGACGAGATTCTTTACCAGATGTGTATAAGAGACAGGTTGATCCCGTTCGATTATATGTTCTTATCTCTTTCCGCAAGGTGAAGTACCTTTTGAAAAGCAAATTGAAAAATTATTGAAGGATCATCTTGCAACAAATGATCAGTCATTTGAAGGATGGACACTCGTCACTCGCAAAAGAACCAAAAAAATTAAAGCGCAAAAGACTAATCTGCATCCAAAATTTCGGATGGTAAAAATACGAGTTGCAAAAAGAAAGTCCAGAAGAATAACAATTTCGTCATCAATCCCTCCAAGTGGTGTGATGTTTCAAAATATCCGTCGACCTATTACTTTGAAAGAATTCATGCCAAGAGGATACTTGAAAGATGACGACGTTCTTGCATCTTGCCATGTTGTGAACATCGATAAAGTTGATGAAGAATTTGAGAAGAAACTCACTGTGTATAAGAGACAGGATCTAAGCCAGGCATCTCTTTGTAATTCCAAGGTGAACCGGATACTTCTCGATGGAGGATCAGCTATGAATATAATGCCTTTACGTGCAATAAAGGATCTTGGAATCACAAGTGATGAACTCTTACAAAGCCGTCTCATGATCCAAGGATTCAATCAAGGAGGACAAAGAGCCATTGGTCTTATAACACTTGATTTATTAATTGGCGATTTATCCTCAAGTGCACTATTTCATGTTATCGATGCAAAAACATCTTATAATATGCTTCTTGGGAGACCATGGATTCACGAGAATGATGTTATACCTTCAACTCTTCATCAATGTTTCAAGTATTGCCATAACGGCGTCATAAAGAAAGTAGTTGCTGATGAAAAACCATTCACTGAAGCCGAGAGTTACTTTGCTGATGCTAAATTCTACCTGCAGGGTAACACAAAGAAAGAGTTAATGAAGGAAGATGCTCAAAAATCTAAGACACGTGTCTTACGCTATGTTCCAAAGTCAAAAAGAAAAGAAGGTCAATCTCCTTTTGTTGTTGAGAAGCGATGAATTAAAGAAGTTCACTGTACCACTCACCCAAATTGAGGTGGTCAAGCATAGTGAAACTCTTCTTAAAGGCTTTGTTCGGCCAAAGGTGGAGTCCGAAATAGAGCACAATTCATTACCAAAAACACGAACCGACGAGCGATTTGGTCCAAATGCATACAAATTGCTCGTGAAAGCTGGTTACGATCCTAAGGAAGAAGGAACTTTGGGCAAGCTTCCTGTAGAGATAAATAAAGAAGAGACACATGGCATGACTTCTACCCAAAAGATGTTGAAAGACAAGGGATATGCTGTCAACAACATGTCAATGGGACTTGGGTATAGACCACCTTCTCTTAGAAGTCAGTACTAAATAGGGCTAATCATTCATTTGAACTTTGGAATGAGATCCTGCTTCGAAAGGTTCAAGGCGATCAGTCTTTGATAGATTGAGAAAAGTTACACCACGTGTTTCGGTGTTTGATAGGCTTGGCCAACGAGGAAGAGTTTTGTGCTTCATGAAGCAACCTATTCATCAAAGGTTGAGTTTCCCAAAGGCACAAGAGTATATTTTTAATACTAAAGGAAACGATACTTCCTGCAATGATGGAAATTTAAGAAGACAAGTTACTAACCTTTTCATACATTACGGCGATTTGTTAAATGTAAGAAAGGAAACCATCATTGATATATACACCAAGGAGGAAGACAATGAAAGCATTGCCTCCTGCAACCATATCACTCTTCGAAACGAAGGGCCTTTAGAAGAAGAAGATGCCGAAGATGCTCCTCCTGAATTGGAAGAAGGCATGAAGGCAACCGTTGATGAGTTGAAGGAAATCAACCTTGGCACAAATGATGATCCTCGCCCAATCTACATAGGTACTTGGTTGACTCCTGAAGAGGAACAAGCATATGTTGAACTATTGCTCGAATTTAAGGATGTTTTTGCTTGGAATTACAAAGAGAACCAGCTTCTATGAGCTTGTTTACCTCCATCTCAATTAATGGAATCAAATCAGGCCGAAGATTCGTGTTTGCGTTGATTTTCGAGATCTCAATGAAGCTTGTCCAAAAGATGACTTTCCTCTCCCTATTACTGAATTGATGGTCGACGCCACAACTGGTTATGAAACCTTATCCAGATTGATGGATCCTCAGGATACAATCAGATCCGAATGGCACCAAGGCCAATGAAGAACTCCTGTCTTTCGAACTCCCAAAGGCATTTATTGCTACAAGGTCATGCCCTTTGGCTTAAAGAATGCGGGAGCCACATATCAAAGGGCCATGCAAAAGATCTTCGATGACATGCTTCACAAGAATATAGAGTGCTATGTTGACGATCTCGTTGTCAAGTCGAAGAAACAAATTGACCATGTCCAAGATCTTAAAATGGTGTTCGAAAGACTTCGAAGATACCAACTCAAGATGAATCCTTTAAAGTGCGCTTTTGGAGTTACCTCTGGAAAGTTTCTTGGGTTTATCGTACATAGCCGAGGAATTGAAATTGATCAATCCAAAATCGATGCTATCTCGAGGATGCCCGAACCGCGCAATATTCATGAGTTGAAAAGTTTGCAAGGAAGATTGGCTTATCTTCGAAGATTTATCTCCAATTTGGCTGGGAGATGTCAACCATTCAGCCATTTGATGAAGAAGGGTGTACCTTTTGAGTAGGATGAAGCATGTAGTAATAATAGAATCAGGATGTGTATATCTCACGAAACTGTGTAGTAAGAGACTGCACCTATTCTGGTAAGCCTTTAATTCGTCTCTTATACACATCTACACTTGCTGTAGGAGCATTACTTGCCCAAGAAAACGGTGAGGGTAAAGAAAATGCACTATATTATTTAAGCCGGATGATGACACCAAAGGTTTTTATGAGTTAAATTATATGCCGATTGAGAAGTTGTGTTTGGCTCTCATATTTGCCATTCAAAAGTTAAAGCACTACTTTCAAGCTCATACTATCCGTTTGATATCGAAGGCAAATCCAATCAAGTATGTCATGACTAAACCTGTACTGTCAGATCGTCTTGCAAGGTGGTACCTTCAAATTCAACAATTTGAAATTGTTTACCTTCCTGCGAAGGCTGTCAAAGGACAAGTGTTGGCTGACTTCTTGGCCGATCATCCCATACCAGCTGAGTGGGAATTGATTGATAAACTTCCAGATGAAGATGTTTTCGTGGTCGAAATTCTTCCGCCTTGGACAATGTATTTTGATGGTGCCGCACATCAAGGGGGAGCTGGAGTAATATTCATCACTCCCGAAGGAGATATGTTGCCATATTCATTCACTTTAACACATCAATGTTCAAATAATGTCGCTGAGTATCAAGCACTTATTCTTGGTCTCGAAATGGCGGTTGATATGAAGCAACTACAACTTAGAGTTTTTGGAGATTCCAAGTTAGTAGTCAATCAGCTCCTTGGCCAATATGAAGTCAGGAAACCTGAGTTGTGGCCATATTATAATTATGCTAGGCAACTAATGGGGTGGCTAGGTGATGTGACTATAGAGCATGTTCCAAGGAGGGACAATCGACAAGCTGACTCTTTAGCAAGATTAGCTTCAATGCTCATCTTGCCTAATCAACAAGTTCAAATCCCCATATGTCAAAGTTGGGTTGTGCCTCCTCATTTTGTAGAAGGAGACGATGTGAAAGAGGAAAATACTCACGTGATTTCTATTTATGAAGTGGAGAAAGAAGATTGGCGACAACCAATAATTGATTATCTCAGTTATGAAAAGTTACCTGACGACGCAAAAAGAAGAATAGAAATTCGTCGTCGTGCACCTCGCTTCATCTACTATAAGAACATTCTTTACCGGCGATGTTTTAATACGGAAGTGCAGCTTAGGGCCGGATTGATGAGCACCATATAAGACATGTGCCAAAGTCTTCTGGTGGACATATTTTTATCCTAGCTGCAACTGATTATTTTTCGAAGTGGGCTGAAGCAATTGCACTAAGAGAAGTAAAGAAAGAAAATGTGGTCGATTTTATTCGCGTGAACATTATCTATCGATACGGGGTTCCACGATATATCATCACTGATAATGGAAAACCTTTCTGCAATGCTGCAATGAACAAGCTTTGCGAGAAGTTTGGCTTTAAGCAATATAATTCTTCTATGTACTATCAACTTCGGTCAAAAACACTTCTCGACTGGCTCCTTCTTAATAAAACTCTATGCAATTTGCTAAAAAAAGTTATTGACAAGTCAAAAAGAGATTGGCATCAAAGGATTGGTGAGGCTCTTTGGGCATATAGGACAACATTTCGAACTCCTACTCAAGCGACTCCATATGCACTTGTCTACGGTGTCGAAGCAGTTCTTCCACTTGAATGTCAAATACCTTCTTTAAGGATTGCTGTGCAAGAAGGACTTAATGAAGAAGACAATGCTCGTCTTCGTCTTGAAGAGTTAGAAGCACTTGATGAGAAAAGGTTGGAAGCTCAACAACGACTTGAGTGTTACCAAGCTCGCCTTTCTAAAGCATTCAATAAGCGAGTTCGACTGCGCTCTTTTCAAATTGGCGATATCGTCCTTGCTGTTCGAAGACCAATCATCCTTACACATGGAGGTCAAAGGAAGTTTGTCTCAAAATGGGATGGCCCTTATGTTGTCCAAGAAGTCTATACAAATGGTTCGTACAAATTGATCGCTGAAGCAGTGTAATATGGATTAAGGATTGGCCCCATCAATGGCAAATATTTGAAGCGATATTACGGATAATTTAGAAGCTCCTTGGCGCACGAGCCTAAACTGCATGTTGCTCCTGGCCCGCATGAGCTAAAACTGTGGAAGGCAACCACCAATAGTGTAGTATGTGTTTAAACTGCTGAAACACTCCACCAAGTCTAAGGTGGTAAACAAATAGATACTCCTGGCCCGCAAGAGGTTAAACTGTGAACGGCAAACCCCCCAATATTTTTCCACAAATAAAGGAACTACGTGTGACTTGATTCCCTTTCGGGATACGTAGGCAGCTTAGAGGGAAACTTCTAAGTTCAGTTACACCCCTTTAAAACCAACACATTTTCCTTAAAGAAAAATGTGATATTTCAAATTAAATTCATGGATGTTAATTACTTTACTTGTTTTGAAAAAAAATTGCAAGATAAGAAAAAGTAATTAATGTCTTTATTATTGAAAGAAAAGTGTCCAAACAAGTGAAATTAAAGACTTGAAAAAAAAAAAGGGATTTGATATGATTCAAATATCAAACTTGAAGTCCACTACAGCTATCTTGCTCGCTTCAAGGATGTTGCTCATCTCCTCAAGCTCCCTAGCGTCTTCATTTGTCAGGAAGGTAGTGCTTTGGATTGAAGAGATTTGATCTTGTGCTCTTAATACTTCAACTTGCATTTGCTTGAGATTTTCATATTCTCGGTCAATGGTCGAGCTAACCTCTATGTTTTGCTTCTCCAAATCATCAAGATCTTTTTGAAGAATGATTTTTCTATCCTCAATAGATTCCCGCTTTCCTTGAAGACTTTGTAGATGGTTGGTTACCTTTTCCTCCATTGCTTTGACTTCTGAAAGGTGTACATTTGCCTTGGAGAGAATTTCTGCATATGCTTCTCTTGAAATCTTCTCCGATGCTAAAGCTCTTGAAGAGTCATACTTTTTGGCTTTCGTTAGTAAGCCAGCTAAAGAGTCTATTAGAGGAAGGGCAATTGAACAATCTATCCTACTGATATTTCTTCAACTACCTCATTGATACATTCCTCCAAAGAAGAGATTTGGTCTACGGAAGTGTTTGAGATATCATTGCAAAGTTCTTCCCACAGGCTTTGTATATATTTTCGTTGGCATGATTTTATCACCTTGCGGCCATGAAATTCAGAAATTGGTGTTCTGACTTGCTTGTGGAGACTTCCATGGTGATTCAATGGTATCTGTGATGGAGCATAGTCCTCTGCCGGCTTGTCAGTTATGAATTCACGCATACTTGGATTGCTAGTAACATTCTCATACAATTCTCTATCCATATTCATCTTATTGATGATAATGTCTTGATTACTGAATAAATGGTCACCAACTCCTTCTACGGGAACTTCAATGGTAGTGAACTAAAAGAAAAGAAAAAGAAAAGAGAAAAGAAGAGTCAGACCAATGTTAAGACACATCAAAAAATAAAAAAAAAAAGGAAGAAAATATATGACGTATATTTACGTATTCTGCCAATTCTTTCGGTGACCATCTTTGAGGCAGGTGTTGTTCCAGAAAATAATGAAATAATAGAAATGTTCTCCAAACTAGAAGGTTTTGACTTTGTATGATTATAAGAGACTATGATTGTTACAGCTTTCTCCAGAATGTTCATCCTCTACTTGAACAAATTTTCTATCATCCAATAGAGACATCGTATTATTTTTTGATGCTTCCCAAGAAGTTGAGTTTGGAAGGACCTCATGATTCTTTGGAGATATGATATTGATATTTATCTCCACATCCTCGATGCCTTTCAATAAGGATGTTTCGATAATCTCTGGAGCCTCAACACATTGTGGATTTGACCGAAGTTGATCGCCCTATCTCCGTTACTTGCTTTCCTCTCAAGCCAGTTGATGCAAGATTTTGGCCTTTTTTGCCTCATTGAACGAGGTTTGTCTACTACTGTGAGTTCTTGGGAAGCCTTGTCTATCCTTGTCTTTGCAGTCTTCTTAGGATTCGTCCTGGCTTCCTTTCTCTTGATTGTATTATATTCGAGTCATTTTCTCCATGCTTTAAACACTTTGGAGAGGCATCGTGCTTGGATTTCTTTGATGGGGGTGTTCTCGCTCCCGTATCTTGAGCTTCATCTTCATTTGCTCTCTTGACGCTAAGTTTGATGATTGTGCTTGGAATACTCTTCGATCGCATCGACCACCAAGTGTCATACTCTTTTGTAACTAATGGATGTCTTCTTTGCGGAGGTATGGTCAGGATAGAATGAGTTGATGTACGAATTGAACATTCCCACAACTGAACAAGTCTCTCCCAAGGTGTGAGTATGAGTTATCTCCTTCAACTTGTTTGGGATATTTTGGCAAAAACCAAATTGCCTGCTGAATCTGCACGGATCATACAACTCGATGATAAAAATGTTGTCCCGTCGAAAGGTCAAAAAACATGATCGTTGACTGATGAAATATTCCATGGATTGCGGTGATAAATTTCCATCATCTATGAGGACTTTTTCCTCTTCTTGGGTCATGCGTAGTCTAGGAAAACTTATTTGATGGGTTCACATTTTTAATGATATCTTCTGCGTCCGTAGTGTTGAAGAATTGTGCCATCTTTTCCCCACTAAATTTAGCCATTCGGGCAAGACAGGTTGTTCGATCATTTATATGATAAGTATCAAAATATTGACCGATCCATGCATAGACATAGTGAAATGGGAAAATAGCTGGACACTCTCGTAAATTTGGAGCTTGAACGACCTTTCTTAAGCCGTCATAGATGCTGGCAAGTACTGGTATTGCGAGAGAAAACTTCACTCCCGTTGCCATTAAGCTTGCCACCTTGAAGACACTTGGACGTATATGATCCACCTCCCTACTTGGTAAGAGAAATTTGCAAATCCAGCATGCTAGAAAGGCTCCCACATACACTTCACCCCTTAGAGAGTCTTCGAGCATCAACGTATCAAATGGAATGTGTTCGTTATTGATTTTTAGTAAATAAGAATTGTCCACACTTCCACATGGGTTGAAAGTCTTCTTGGGCTTTGTATTGCAGTGCTTCGTCTTTGACCCCTTGGAGGCGGAGTTCGATATCTGGATTGTCCTCGGAACCAAAACTGTACCCAGTCTTTAATATGAACTTCTTCACAACCATTTTTGGTAAGCCTGTAGTATGCCGCAAAAAAGTGTCTACAACTTGTTGGAAGTGAAGGTTTTTCATCCCCATTAATGTTGGAAGAACTTGGTGTTGGCACAACCTCATCGTAAAATGAGCCACGATAGGAAGACCTCCAAGTTTATAAAGATCCCAAAGGGAAATTGATAGCTCGCCTTTGTCAAGTATGAAGACTGTTTGTTGAGGGGCACCAATATTTGCAGAAGGCACGCAAGATGTTATTACAACGATCATATGAGTAGCGTGACGCGTAAACAGCATCATAGACATGAGCCCTCAAGAGTGTCTCCTTATGTCGCACGAGCACGTCTTCCGACCATTCCCAATAGTTGGAAGTATGTCTTGCTTCACCAAAGTATGAGGAAGGCCCATTCCACGTGGACAATCTTTTACCAAGATTAGAACTCAAAAATGGAAGTGAGAACTTGGCAACACTCGGCTCCTTGATATGAAGGGAGGAATTTAGTATGAGCACTTCTTCACTCCTTGTTGCAGTAGAAAATGACGATGCAGCGATTGTTTCTTTGTTTGGCTTAATTGTCCAATTTTTGAGATGAAGCGACTCATCAAGAGGAATGTAAGGTTGTGCTAAAGAACCGATGGCTGGCTTCCAGATATACAACGACAAACTCTTGGACCGAGATCCTTCTCTTTCATCGAAGAGAGAGATGTGTGGTAACGGTGTATCATAGTCCTTGATTTGCATGGTTGATGTGGCTGCATCACAAATAAAATTCGAATATTAAGCATAAAGTCCTTACGGTTTCTTTTCTTTTAGTTCACTACCATTGAAGCATCCGGAGAAGTCTCTTATGACCATTTATTCATGTGTCTCTAATAGACAGGTTTTGAAGAATAAGCAGCAGCAGCAAAGCAGTAAAGAAAAAATAGCAAGCAGAAGACAAAATAGAGAGCAGCGGCAAAGAAGCAGCGGCGGCAAGCAGCGCGGCGGCAAAGAAGCGGCAGCGGCAAAGAAGCAGCGAGCGGCGGCAAGCAAAGCAAGCGGCAAGCAAGCAGCGGCAAGCAAAAGCGGCGGCAAGAAGCAAGAGCAAGAAGCGGCAGCGGCGGCAAGCGGCGGCAAGCAAAACAATTGCTGCAGCGACAAAAATAGATTTCAAAAGCAGATTTTTTGTACCAACAGCATTAAAATTGTTTTGCTGGAATAACAACAAAGGCAGCGGACAGAACCAATTTTTTATAGATGTCAGAGTTGTCCCAAATCGTATACAATTCGGATAAAAGAATTACTTGATTGGACTTCATATGGGATTAGAATTGTTATTGATTTCGGAATCCATATGGCATAGGAATTCTATCCGTTTGTGCACAAATCTTTGGAAGTTTAGTTTGACAAGGAATTGTCATCTCAAGTTTAGTTCAAAAGGGTATTGCTTTCAAAGACTTGTTTAATTTCAATCCTAATTGGGAACTGGATTGTTAAACAAATTACCTCAAAGTTGGTAATAAATGGGCTTCGGAATTCGTAAAAAAAAAAAAAAAAAAATCAGTTGAGACTCCAGTATGTTTTGGGTGCGGATTGGTTCGTTTTCCAAATTTATGTAGTTAAAGATTCCTGGGGATTGTCTACATCGGCTTAGATGTTTCTTGTGAAATGGTGATCATGTTTTGGTGCAATTAATTAATGCTATAGATGATCGTATTTAAATGGTGTAATGTGATCATGCAGTTTGGGGGCAAAAGTAATTATGCATGAAGGTTCGAATTGCCTCAGGTCTTTGGGTTCATTATTGAAAGGCCAAGACAGTAAAATACTAAAGATTGTGAGAATTCTAGCTGTAGAATTCACATGAGCAGCATATTTTTGCTCCTGGCTTCATTCAACATTAAAGTTTGAGATATTTTTGATGAAAGCTCCAAAGAAGATATCGAGACTTGTCCGCTCAACCGCATGCGATATCCGGCACTCACGATCAAGTCTCGAGGGGGCATTTGTAGACAATGAAATTTTATTTCATATTAAAATTATCATTTATCTATAAATTAATTTAATTGGCATATTTATGGTCCAATTAAATAATGCCATATGTCACATATATTTTGGAACATCGGTTAATTTAAAACTAATTATATTGTTCCACATGTCAAAATGAGGTAGTTCGACCAATTAAATGTATTTGTGTCGCTCTTCCAATTAAATTGTGCCATGTCACATGTCTACAAGACTTGGCCAATAAGGATATATGTACTCTAGTATTTATCTCTTTATTAATAAATAAAAATAAGGAGATAATATCAAAGTAGTACAGTCCTTATGTATTAATATCTCTTATGTGTGTACCTCACTTATATAAGAATTTGTTTCTTGATCCTGCAAGTGAGATGTTACACAAGACTTGTAGTACATGTGACCCCCTCGAGACTTGGCATGTATAAATACTTCTCATCCCTCAGAGAGACAGAGACACGGAGACATATACACAGATACACAGACACACATATTTCTGAAGTCTGCAAGCTGTGGAAGCTCTGAGTCTTCAAATTTTCTCTTCAAATCTTCCATATATATCAAGGTTTGAAGATCTTCATCAAGTGTTCTTCAGGTCTCCCATATCAAGATTTGAAGAATTCAATATTTGATTCGGGAATAAGCTGTGAAGCCCTCGGATCGCATCTGAAGCAAAGAATCGAAGGAATTTTCTCCACATATTGAGAATATCCTAGAGATTGTAATCTTTTATTCATATATTCATATTTTTATCATTATATTTCTTGTTTGTTCAATTTTTACAGACTCGAAATATTTTGTTGCTCACACCTGTATTTGCAGGTAATACCCATCACTGGTACCTGCGTGCTTATAAATTGAAGGTTGTGCTTACCATTGGTACCCGTACTGTGAGCGGACATAAAAATGAAAAAAATGATGTGATATATACATGTCTGGAGGGGTTGTGGATGTATGATGTTTCGCATGTGAAGAGAAGTTTTATTTTAATGTGTGGCCACCATTACTATAAAACTCTTGTTCTTATTTCTTATATCCTTTACCTTCTTTGGCTAACTAAAATCCTAACCTATAATTCGAGCTAAAAGTCCTGCCCAATTTAAATAGAATCAGTTGTCTAGATTAGTGGAAGGGTGTAAGTAAAGTGAGCTATGGAGTTTTTAGAAAAATTTTAAGGGTCTTTATAATTTAATCTAAATATTTAAATCTAAATTTTTGATTGGATATACACACATACACACGAATTTCATGTTTTTGTTCATTTGAGCTCGTAGGTTCTTAGACAACCCCAAATGATGGTTTAATTATTGATTTTTACGTGGATGTTTGAGGGAATATGTTGAGTGGAATTTGTTATGCTTAAGTGTTTTAAATTTATGTTTGCTCAAGGACGATCAAAGGTTAAGTATGGGGTAGTTTGATAAGTTCATAATTTGGTACTGGTGCAATATTTTATGTGTCACTTATCACGTTTTTTTGTTATAAGCAAGATTTGAGTTATTATTGAGCTTAATTTGTTATTCTTAGTTTTTTGTAGGGTTAAAGTGAAAAAGAGCTGAAAAAGATGGAAAAGATGAAAGAAAATGCTAAGGGCGAAACATGTACAAGTATGAAGCCATTCAGGACGCTGTTTTGTATTTTAAGCATAACTTTCAAGTTTGAGCTCCGATCAATTTGATTCAAGATGCGTTGCAAAGATAAGAGAGAGACTACAACTTTTGTGTTTTACATTTTGCAAAATTTCAAGAGCATCCAAGTCAAAATCTTAGCCGAAGGTGAAGTGTAGTACGAAGGTCCAGAGCACATGCGCTGGGGTAAAGTAGAGCCTGTGCGTTGTATCCAGAGAGGAAATTTTCAGAAAATGCTAGAGCTCACATGCGTGCAGATTAGGCAGAGCATGTGCGCCCGATACAGTGGTGTTATGTGAATTTTGATTTTCAACATTCATATTTCTTCGTCCGATTGAACTCTTTTTCATACGATTTCACATTCTTATCCTTAGATAATGATTGAAACCCTAGAATTCATTATAAATACCATATGTAGGGTGATTAGGAAGAGAAAACACGTCTATTCTTCCTTTTATCTAGTATTTTTAGCTGAAAATTATTGGTTATTCTTTCATGGCACTTAGTGCCTAAAACCTTTTCTTGGTCGAGGGAATTGAAGCCATGGTTAATTCTACTATGTTGTGAGATTTTTTGTTCTTGAACTTATTCACTTTTATATCAAGTATTGATTACTTTTCTGCGGTTAAACTCAAGATTGTTCTCTTTAACTTGTTATTGCTGTAGAAATTAAGTTATTGGAATTCATCTATAGTTAGATTGTTTTAACCGCGTGTGCTAAATTCAATCTATGAAGCAACTAAGTTTAATAATTGCTCAATTAGCGTTATTGAATTTAGGAAAAATGATCAACTAATTGGCATAACCGCGTGTGTTTATGTTTCATTAGCCTAATTGTTCTTGTTGATTTTAATGCTTCTATTAATTAATCTTTACCACATGTCTGGACTAAATTAATGGTTAGGGTTAATTGGATCACATGTTGAAAATTATCCAATTTTTGAAAGAAATAAGGATCAACTTTGAATTGGAATTTGGGTTAATTCTTCAATTAGTGGTTGGTATAAAAATTCAATTATCTTTGGTGTCAAGGTTCGACTAGTAAAATTTTTATGGTGGATATGACCGAAACCAAGATTCTTATTAAATTGAATTCTCTTTAGTTATTTTCTTATTTTAGTTTTTAGATTAAAAGCATTCAAAAAAAAAACCCCTTTTTCTTTTTGTGCACAAAAATAAACTCCGTTCTCTGTGGGATGAACTGGACACAACATTGCTACATTAATATTGAGAGTTTGTTTAATTTTGGGTGCCTATGAAATAGCCAACTACGGATCCCCAACTCATTCTCATGTGTTGGTAAACACATGTCCTTCCATTTAACCTTCCAATGTCATCAATCGCCAAGTTCTATTTCTCCCCAAAAAATTGGCTAGAATTCGTTCCATGATTTGAAAGACAAATTTAGGGGAGTTAATTATGGCCAATTGATGAATGGGAATTGAGGATAAGACATGTTTGATCAACACTAGTCTGCCACCTGGAGAGAGTAATTTATTTTTCCAACCTACTACTTTTGCTTGCAACTTTTCAATCAAATGTTGAAATACACCACTTTACATCTGCCTATGAACAGATTGTAGCCAAGGTACATAAACGGGAAATACTTTATGAGTGAATCCAGTTTTATGCTCCAAGAAAACCCTAGTCGAGGAAGGACATCGTAGAGGAAAAAATAGAGAACTTTTAGTAGAATTAATGCATTACCCCTATCCTTGCTAATAGCATTTTAAAAATTGCATTAAATTTTGAATCGACCTACGATCCCCTCCTATAAATAAACGTGTGTCATCAGCATATGCCAAGTGCGAAATTCTTGGACAATCTCTTGGCGCTTATAACGTGTATAAAGCCAAAGATCCCTTATCTATAAGAGTCTTTAAACCCCTTGAAAGAACCTCCGAGCATATGATAAATAATAAAGAGGTTAAAATATCACCTTGCTTAATTCCACGTATGGGTTGAAACAAGCCAGATACCTCTCCATTGAGCAATAGTGATAACCAAGCTACCCTGCAACAAACTCATGACTAAATTTATGAAATTAGCATGAAACCCAAATTTAGAATGGACTGATTGGAGGAAACGCCATGAAACTATGTCAAATGCCTTCATGAAATCAAGTTTTAGACTAATGTTCTGACCTTGCACTTTCTTATTAATAGAAGCAATCAGCTCTTGAGCCGATAGAACATTATCTGCTAGAAGTCGCCCTTTTACAAAATTCGATTATTCTGCAAAAATAATTCGCAGTATTATAGTACATAGTGTGTTAGCCATTATCCTTGAAAAGATTTTATTGACAAGTATACATAAGAAAATAGGTCGTAGGTCAGAAGTCTGCAATTAAAGTTTGAGGATTATCTCTTTTAGGAATTAAAATAAGAATAGTATTACCAATAGCTTTTGCCAGTGGTACTCCGGCAAAAAACTCCTGAGTTTCTTTAAAAATATCCTCCGATATCATATCCCGACAATGTACAAGAAAATAACCAGTAAGCTATCTGGCCCTGCCGCATTATCCTTATCAAGTTGAAATACTGCACCCTTGACCTCTTCCATTGAAACCACACTAAGAAGACCTTGATTATCCATATCTGGAACATTGTCTAGGATAAACTCAAGAAGATAATCAAGGACAAAGTCATCAATATCTTTGACTGAAAGGAATTGCTGAAAATACCGAATACCTTCAACTTTCACTTCCTCAATATTGTCCAGCCATGTAGCTTGCTGATTATTTATTCGACTAAGGTGAAATTTAGCTCATTGACTGATAATTGAAGCATGAAAAAACTTTGAATCCCAATCCCCCTCAACCAACAAGCGGATTTTAGATTTTTGATGCCAATCCTATGTTTCCTTATGCTTCAACAAGTACAGTAACTTAGCTTGAGCAAGATGCAATGATTCTCGAGCTTGAGGTGTTGGATTCACCTCATAGCTTATTTGACAAGCATCCATTTCACTTTCAGCCATTTTAATCCCCTCAAAGATGTTACCAAAGACTATCCTATTCCATTGACATAGGTGGAGTTTAGTCTAATTATCTGATAAAGCGCGCATACCATAACTTGACACCAGCTAAATCCAACTATCTCGAACTATTTGCACAAATGATTGATGCTCAAGCCACATCTGCTGAAAACAGAATGGCTTAGGAATCCGACGTTCCTTTAATCTCAATATTGAGTGGCTGAATGACACGAATACTTTTATACTGTCCATTTTGGTCAATTTCAGACAAAATATATGTTTCATAAGTATCTTCTAATATAAAAAATATTTATTTTTTAGAACTTGAATATATTATTAAGATTCTCAAACAATAAGATGCTTAATATTAAAATTTATATTTCATAATTGGAGATTTAGAAATCTTGATTATTTGCTTGTGGGACAACATCCAAGCCATTGAGGGTTGTAAGACTGGTAACTAAGAAGTTGTAAATCCGACATTAGCCTGCTGAAAGTTGACAGTTGGCCAGCTAATAATCCTTATTTCTTAATATAAGTTAGTCAATACGTCGAGAAGTTTAATATTATGTTTAATCCTTCTAAAATATATTCCACAAGGATTTAGATCAGGATAATAGAATAAATACTTGTTGTCAATTGAACTAGTAAAGACTAACTCTTAGAGCTAATACTTCTTTGGTTCTGCCAAGATTTGTCTATGTCTTCCACATTTTCTAAATGTGCATCCTCTACATCTTCATCTTCTTCGAAAATGATGTTGGTCCCAAAGCAACCTAAGAGGGGGGTGAATTAGGTTTCTAAAAAAGCTTTTAGAAATATTAAGATTTTCAAAATGAAAACTGATATAATTGAATCAGTGATATAGTGAAGTAAAAAACAGAGAAAATTAATCAGCTAATCAACACTTCCAAGCTAATAAGTTTGAAGTATCAAATCACTAAAATGCTTCACACACTTGGTGAGCCAATAATCTTTACAAAGTAGGGATATTCTTGCCCACACTAAAATTCTTTTAGTTGAGCCAAGAATCTTACTTACAACCTCACTTTTCGTACAAGATTATCACTCCACTCAAAGTTGAATTGCACTCTAAACTGCACACTAATACAACAAAGCACTATAGCCAATTTGTACTCAAATTGCTTTTCTCTAAGGCTTGTATTCAATGTATTAGATGATTTTTACTTAATCTCAAAGTAGTTATTTATAAGATCAATAAATTGTGGTTGCAACTACTTCCTAACGGCTAAATAATAAATGCACAAAAAGTAGCCGTTGGGGTTTCGGACGTCCGAGATAGATGGGATGCGTCCGATCCTCATGCAGTTGGAAAAGAACCTCGTTCGGACGTCCGTGCTTGCTCCGTTCCATCGTCCGATAGAAGCTTCAGAAGGTCATGTTCGTCCAAGTAATCTTCCGTTTGGAGAAGCAGTGGGATTCTTCTTTTTGCTTGTTCGTTCGGACGGTGGAATGCGTCCGAGAGGCTTGATACAGTTCGGACGGTATAGTGCGTCCGAAAACCCTGTCTCTAGCAAAACAAATAACAGACTTGCAAAAACTTGTTAACAGAGTTAAGTGTTTATGTCATCATCAAAATAAGGTTTGGAAAACATCAATCTCCCCATTTTTGATGATGACAAACCTTTATGGAGTAATTATGTAAAAACAATCAGATATGACTAATCATTTTGTAATATAGATAACTACTCCCCCTTTTGACATCATCAAATAAAGCTCCCCCTGAGAATGTGCAAGTAGTTTCAACAGAAATGCATAAACCAAAGCTCAAATAATCAACGCAAATATTAATTTAGTACTTAGTTCAAGTATTCAACAGAAACACAATACTAAGTTCAAGGGAATAAAAAAGAAAATCTAAGAGCAGTCCTAAAAACAGAGAAGTGCTAAAAACTAAAAACATATGTCAAATGAACTAATTTGAGTCATTTTTCTTCTTGGAGCGCTTTTCAGTCTTTTGGCATTTTGAAGGAGCATCTTTATCAGTGGCCTCACTGTCTTCCTCATCTCCAGTGCGGCGTTGCATGATGAAATCGAACGTGTCGTCAACATCCTCATCGTCGTCTTCATCTTCATTGGCAGCACCTTGAGTATTGGCATCTTCTTCGTCGGCCTCACGATCATCCCCATCTTCATTGTCATCACTGTCGGAAGACGAGTCAAGTGGATACTGTGATTGAAGGTTGGCAAATTGAACCTGAGCCGAAGCAGACATGCCAAGGCTGAGGGCCTCTTGGAGAATCACCTGACGAGTTTCAAGTAGCTTTAACTTACGATTTGTGCGACTTTAAAATGAGCTGACTTGGGTGCTCAAGGAAGTGAGAAGGCTAAAAATATGAGAAAGTAATGGTTCAGAGGTAGATGGATGAGGATCATGCAATGGTGGGAGTGGTTGAGGAGGAAGAGAATGTGGTTCAAAATAGCGAAACCAAAGGTGGAGGCATGGGTTTGTGAACGTGCAATATCAAAAGCTGCCTTAGTTAGCCATTGATCGTTGAAAAATCGGAGGCCTTTTCGTTCAATATAAGATATGTTAAAATAGGGGGGGAAACTGTTTGTTGCCGCTGAAAGGAATCTCAAGGAAATCAAAAATTTTGGTGAGGAATTTTCCAAATGGAATGTTTCTTCGGGTATCAGTAAGAAAGAGTTCCCACAGGGAACAAAAGAGATACCCAAATCAAGAGGAATGCCCTAGAAAACACAAAAAAAAATAAGTAAAGCTGCATTTCCTGGCTCAGTACGATGCCCGTCGGTTGGCAATAACAAATTCGTGACAAGAGTGTATAGAATGTTTAGTTCAGGAGTGAGCAATATGGTTTTGGCTTCCGAGACCTGTTTGAAATTGATGTTAAAAATAGCCCTAACCTCATCAATGTCAAATCGAGTATCAACAGCGGGCCATTTATCTAGAGAAAAGAAATAGGAAATCTAATCATTCGGGTTTGAGACTTCACATTCAAAAATAGTGTTAATGATGTTGGAGGAAATCTCAATATTTGTGCTATTTACACGAGAGATTACAGTACGAACAGTGGGGCCTTTTCGAAGATTGGCGGTGAATTGAAGCACCATGTCATGATATACGGGTAAATCAATATGCACTAGGTGACCCCAATTTTGTTTTTCAAAACAGGATTTGACAATGGGAAGATTATACTCATCAAAAAGACTCTGAGATGCAGGACGTTGAACGATTATAGATTTACTCAGAAGAGATGTATACCGTTCAGATGCCTTGGCATCGATGAATTTTGGTAATGTGGGATTTGAGGAGACTTGGGGATTTGCAGACGATTCTCCACGTACTGGGGCTTTCCCTTTTGTTTTGCGTCCATGATTTGCTGTAGAAGAACCTCCGCGGGATTTAACCATTTTGAAGGAAGAGAAGGAGAAGGAGGAAAAATTTGATTTTTTGAATGATTTGGGAGAATTTGAGTTGTTGATGAAATGAGAAAGTAGATGGGGGAAATTAGGTATGATAAGTGTGAGAAATACTTTGGAGAAGATAATTTTCCAATCAATTTGTGGATAGAGAAAAGGAATTTGGAGGAGAGGTTGAGGGAAAATATTTTGCCAGAGGGTTTTTGGGAGTGAGGTTGAGTCCGAAAAGGGGGAAGATTGACGGTTTTAATCAAACAGAGAGAACTTTCGGATGGCTGAACGTCTGGTGTGCGTCCGATGTAGTGTTCGACAGCTGATGAACGGACGGCCGATGTGAGACCAGTGCGTCCGATGTTCTTTCGGACGAAGGTACGCGTCCGAAAGAATTTCCAGAGAGTTGGTGAAAAAGATGAATATTGTTCGGATGATTATGAGCGTCCGAGGCAAATAGGAGTATTTGAACGATAAAGATCGTCAGAAAGAAAGTGTGGTTCGGACGATCGAGTGCGTCCGAACGAAGAAACTATGCCAAATTGATCTGTAAAATCCCCAACATTTTCTGAGAGATTCTCTGTATCATAAAGCGATCTAGAGCCAAGGGTTTTGTAAAAATGTCAGCCAGTTGATCTGAAGTAGGCACGAAATCAACACAAATTTCCTTTTTACAAACAAGATCTCTAATAAAATGATGCTTAAAATCAATGTGTTTGGTTCTAGAGTGCATAACAAGATTTTTTGTGAGATTAATTGCACTTGTGTTGTCACACTTTATAGGCACACAATCAAAAAATACACCAAAATCTTTCAGAGTATGCTCAATGAGGAAGATCCAAAGAAGTTGAGCACAACAATTTCCAGCAGCAATGTATTCGGCTTCAGCCGTAGAAAGAGAAATAGAATTTTGTTTTTTCCTAAACCAAGACACAAGATAATTTCCCAGAAAATGACACATACCACTGGTACTTTTTCTATCAATTTTACACCCAGCAAAGTCAGCGTCAGAATAACTAATTAAATCAAATGTAGAGGATTTAGGATACCACAAACCAAAATTCATTGTACCTTTTAGATATCTAAAAATTCGTTTAACAGCTATCTCGCATCAAGTGCGATTCTTTGGGGCAAGATTGAAATCTAGCACATAAACATACAGCAAACATGATATCTGGTCTACTGGCTGTTAAGTAAAGTAGGCTACCAATCATACCTCTATAGTGTTTTTCATCAACACCATTACCTCCTTCGTCTTTATCAAGTTTGGTTAAGTGCACATAGGCGTACCAACTTGTTTGCAATCTTCCATTCCAAATCATTTGAGTAGCTCCTTTGTATACTTGACTTGTGTAATAAATGTTCCTTCCTTTGTTTGGTGAACTTGTAATCCGAGGAAAATTTGTAACTTGCCCATCATACTCATCTCAAATTCTTTTTGCATTAAATGTGAAAAGTCCTTGCACAAATTTTCATTAGTTGCACCAAAAATAATATCATCAACATAAATTTGGACAATTAACAAACCATTTAAATCTATTTTTGTAAAAAGAGTGGTGTCAACTACACCTCTTTTGAATCCATTTTCTATCAAGAAACCACTTAATCTTTCATACCTGTCCTAAGCTCTTGGAGCTTGTTTCAAACCATATAAAGCTTTGGAAAGTTTGAAAACATAATTTGGAAGATTTTTATTTTCAAAGCCCGGAGGTTGTTCAACGAAAACTTCTTGATCAATAAAGCCATTTAAAAATGCACTTTTGACATCCATTTGAAATAATTGGAAATCATTGAAACATGCAAATGCGAGAAACATGCGAATGGATTCTAATCTAGCCATTGTTGCAAAGGTTTCATCAAAGTCAATACCTTCTTCTTAAGCATAACCTTTTGCAACAAGTCTAGCTTTGTGTCTTATGATTTCACCTTTGTCATTTAATTTGTTCCTAAAGACCCATTTAGTTCCAATAAAAAGGATGAGAAGATGGTCTTTCAACCAAGGTCCATACGTTATTTTTCTCAAATTGACTAAGTTCATCTTGCATGGCATTAACCCAAGATTCATCACTCAACGCAACATCTACATGTTTGGGTTCAGTGTGAGAAAGTAATGCACAATTACTATATACATCAAAGGTTTATGAGAACGAGTAGTTACCCCATCGGATAGATCACCTATGATTAAATCTTGAGGGTGACTAGAGACGAATCTCCAAACTTTCGGAAGATCTTTTGGAGTATCCTCATCCTTATCATCATCTATTTGATGGTTGTTGACATCATTGCTTGATGTGATCTCTTGATGATCTTCGTGAATAACGAGCTTTTCGAGCTCCTTTAGAATACCTACATCTTCATCTTCACATAAATTCTTTGAGATAACATCATTAGTTTCATCAAATGTAACATGCACAACTTCTTCAATCAAGAGTGTTCTTCTATTGTAAACTCGGTATGCTTTCTTGTCACTAGAATATCCTAGAAAAATTCCTTCATCCGATTTTTTGTCAAATTTTCCAAGTTTTTCTTTGATTTTTAAAATAAAATATTTGCAACCAAAAACTTTGAAATAGCTCATAACGGGTTTTTTACAAAAAAGAAGTTCATAAGGAGTTTTGTTTAAAAAGGATCTTAACATTTAAAACTCGATTCATGACATAACAAGCCGTGTTAACCGCTTCGGCCCAAAAGTATTGTGGTAAGTCGCATTCACTAATCATAGTTCTAGTGGTTTCTTGAAGAGTCCTAGATGTTTCCTTTCGACAACACCATTTTGTTGAGGAACTCTAACAACCGAAAATTCATGCAAAATACTGTTGTGATCACAAAAGTCGGGAAAACCTCCAAATTTAAATTCGGCACCATTGTCACTTCTTAAACGAATGATTTTTAAATTCAATAAATTTTGAATTTTAGAAAACAATTTTACAAATTTTTCAAAAGCCTCATTTTTGTGAACAAGAAATAATACCCAAGTATACCTAGAATAGTCATCTACAACAACAAAGGCATATTTGCAACCACCAAGACTAGCATATTGAGTAGGTCCAAATAAGTCTAAATGCAACAATTCTAAAGGTTTATGAGTAGACACAAAATTCTTTGGTTTAAAAGAAACTTTGACTTGTTTACCAAATTGGCATGTTTGCACATCACAAATTTTATTTTTCAAAATTTCAGTTTTGGCAAACCTCTTACCAAATCCTTCTTAGCAAGTTTTTCAATCAAATCCATATTAAAATGACAAAGTCTTCTATGCCAAAGCCAAGGATCATCTATGGAAGCGGTAAGACATTTTACATTGCTATTGCTAATTTTATCAAGATGAATCACATAAACATCATTGTGCCTAGTGCCCTTGAATAAAACAACATGATTTTTATCAAGGATAAGACATTCATGCTTGGTAAAAAGTACATATAAATTTTTGTCACAAAGTTGACTTACACTTAATAAGTTATAGTTCAAATTATCAACAAGAAGCACATTCTTAATTAAGGTTTCACAATTTTTACCTACATCACCAATGCCGATTGATTTTGCTTTATTGTTGTCTCCAAATGTGACTTTTCCACTATTTTTGGATATGAGATTTGTGAAGAGAGAAGCATCACCCGTCATGTGCCTTGAACATCCACTATCTATGAACCACTTAGCATTAAAGATGATGTTAAGAGACAGGTGTAAAATCAATTGATAACTTTTGGTACCCATATTTTCTTGGGTCCATTTGAGTTAGTAAAATTGCTATCAATCCATGCAACTTTCATTCCAAGTTTTTCATTTTTCTTGACATAACACATATTCTTAACATGTCCATGTTGTTGGAAATATCTACAAATAATATTTTTATTTCCATATAAAGATGATTTTGATTTTACAAAACTTAAGTCATCCCTTTTACACATGATAAACTTTTTGTTGATTAATACATTTCTATTTCTTTCCAAATCAACAACATTTTCTTTCTTTCTAGTCCAGAGAACATTCAAATCATCCATTCTTTTCTTCAAGGAGGCTTGTTCTTCCTTGATCTTTGATCTCTCATGCATTCGTTTCTTCAAATCACCATTTTCTTGTGATAGCCTATTATTTTCATTCACAAGTTTAGAGTTAGCATTCAATAGAGCATTTGATTTTTTGACTAACTCCTCTATTTCTAGCATATGAATCCTTTCAACTATCATGCAATTTCAAAATGAAAGCTTCAAGATCATCTTCATCATTTTCATCATTAGAGTCAGTTAGAATTTACCTCATCATCTCCAATGGCCATAAAGGCCATTTGTGCCGACTCCGTTTCTTCTTCAACTTCTCCTTCGGAGTTGCAATCATCCCATGTGATTTGAAAGTTATTGAATCTAGGTTTTCTTCCTTCCTTCTTTTTCTTGGAAGGGCACTCATTTGCAAAGTGCCCGGGTTGACCGCATTCAAAACATTTTTCGTTTTGTTTCTTCATTTCAAACCTTGTCTTTCCTTTGAAATTATTTGAATTTGTAGCTCCGCCTCTTCTCATTCTTCGTTTGTTGATGTAATGTTTGTTGAACCCCAGTTATGTTAATCATGTTTTGATGATGACCAAATCATACTAATGGTTTAATAACAAGTGTGCAGAAAAACAGGTAGGTTCGGACGCAAATGATCGTCCGAACAAAACAACCACAAGAAGAGCTTCGGACGATGGTAATCGTCCGATCATCAAAGAATTTGAAGCAAGCCTCGGACGAAGAATCAATAGATGATCTTGGAGAAGTAGACTGTTAAAAGATGAAACTAATGATGTTTCTAGGATCCTACAACTTCTAACGAATACCCTCAGAGAACGGACGCAGTGTCGGACGCAAGGTTTAGCAGCGGCCGTCCGAACGGTGTGTATAAGTTTGTTCGGACGCACTCTTGCTGCATCGGCCGTCCGAAAGGTCCAACGGCTAGTTTTCCAGTAAACAGAAAATAGCCGTTGGGAAGTTGTTGAAAGCAGATATTTGGCAACTATAAATACCCCTAGGTCTGAATTAATTAGAAAAGACTTCTACATTGATTACAAATCATTCTTGAGCTATTTGAAAGAAATAGTGGGTACAAGTGTTGTAATAGTGTAGGTAGTGAGAAAAGAGTTTAGAAGTGTAAAAGTTGCTCATTCTTCAAGTGTAAGAGTGGAGAGATAACAATTGTAACAAATGGAGGTTGTGAGTGTAAAACTCTTGGCTTAACTAAAGGAAATTAGTGTGAGCAAGAGTGATCCTCATTTGTGTACAAGAGGTTATTGTCTCACCTACTTTGAAGAGACTTTTAGGGGCTGAACTTCAAGTTGTGAACTTGGTAGTTGCCTTGTAAGAAGCTCTTTGTAGTTGCAAGCTCCAAGCTTGAGAAGCTAGGGAGTTTGGTTTGATTCTCTTAATCTCAATATTCTTATTTGTTCTTTAAGCTTAAATTGTTGAATATCTATTGTATTCATTTGTGCTTAAGTTTTCATTTGGTGCATAAAGTTTGAATTTCTATTAAGCACATAAAAAGGATTGTTTTTAGAGACAACCTAATTCACCCCAAGAAGTGTTGCTTTTGGGGCCAACAATGTTTAAGAAATCCTTTGCTGATGAGTGCAAGATCTTCATCTTCTAGATTGATGGAGCTGTTTTCATCTCTTTTAGTTCTTCTTGAGAGGTCTTTAGAGCAATGCTCCTTCTTGGCCTTGCTTCTACATCATCCACTACTTTGGCCTTCAACTTCAATTCATAAGATGTAAGAGAATTGATTAGCGATTCAATAGGCATTGAATTTAAATTCTTGGCTTCCTCTATAGCAATTGTTTTGGCTTCCCATTCTTTGGAGAGAGCATTTAGGATTTTTCTATTTTTTTCACCCAAAGAATATTCCTTACCCAAGGTTTCAAGAACCGTAATGATGTCATTGAACCTACAATACATTTTGTCAATGTTTTCATGTGGTTCCATCTTGAAGGACTCATACTTGGTAACAAGTAAGGATTTCTTTTGCTTACGAACATCATCACTCCCTTCATGTATTTCCTTCAATTTATCCCAGATTTCTTTAGCTGAAATGCATCCCTTCACGCGAGTTGATTCATTTGCATCCAAGGCGTTATGTAGCACATTCATGGCTTTTGCATTTAATGTCAAGTTCGCCTTGTCTATCAGTCTGTGGAGTGAGCTCATCCCTTGTCTTTTCTCTTCTTCTATTTGTGTGATCATCAATGGTAGTAGCTTCAAACGGACCTTCATTAACAACATACCACAAGTCAATGTCAATAGATTGCAAAAAGATTTTCATCCTATCTCTCCAACTAATAAAATTTGCCCCATTAAACATAGGGGGCCTAGTAATGAATTGACCCTCAAAAAATAGAGCATTGTTGGTTGCCATAATAGTTCTTTTCTGAAAAGCAACTTAAGCAATAAAATGAGACCAAGCTCTGATACCAATTGTTGGTCCCAAAGCAACCTAAGAGGGGGGTGAATTAGGTTTCTAAAAAAGCTTTTAGAAATATTAAGATTTTCAAAATGAAAACTGATATAATTGAATCAGTGATATAGTGAAGTAAAAAACAGAGAAAATTAATCAGCTAATACTTCCAAGCTAACAAGTTTGAAGTATCAAATCACTAAAATGCTTCACACACTTGGTGAGCCAATAATCTTTACAAAGTAAAATCAATGGGATATTCTTGCTCACACTAAAATTCTTTTAGTTGAGCCAAGAATCTTACTTACAACCTCACTTTTCGTACAAGATTATCACTCCACTCAAAGTTGAATTGCACTCTAAACTGCACACTAATACAACAAAGCACTATAGCCAATTTGTACTCAAATTGCTTTTCTCTAAGGCTTGTATACAATGTATTAGATGATTTTTACTAAATCTCAAAGTAGTTATTTATAAGAGCAATAAATTGTGGTTGCAACTACTTCCTAACGGCTAAATAATAAATAAACAAAAAGTAGCCATTGGGGTTTCGGACGTCCGAGATAGATGGGATGCGTACGACACAGCGTCCAATCCTCATGCAGTTAGAGAAGAACCTCGTTCGGACGTCCGTGCGTGCGTTCATTCCATCGTCCGATAGAAGCTTCGGACGGTCATATTCGTCCATTTGGAGAAGCAGTGGGATTCTTCTTTTTGCCTGTTCGTTCGGACGGTGGAATGCATCCGAGAGAAATTAGCTTGATACAGTTCGGACGGTATAGTGCGTCCGAAAACCCTGTCTCTAGCAAAACAAATAACAGACCTGCAAAAACTTGTTTACAGAGTTAAGTGTTTATGTCATCATCAAAATAAGGTTTGGAAAACATCAAATGAAATATACAAAAAATGAAGAAAATTTTGAATTTATGGATATAGAATAAACTCTTCAAAATTGGCATATTTCAAAGGTAAAAAATTCTAATATTTACAAAACAAGCATTTTCCTACTAAAATCTACTTATAAAATAGAAACTCTTGAAAGAACTATACCTATTAGTAATACTTTTGAAACTATATGATTATTTAAACCAAATGATACTCAAAATATTTCTTCTTCAATTTATCATTATCTGCATATTGGATTAGTTCAAGTTGCTTTACAACCTTTAAATCATCATGGCTTAAATACTTCTGTTTGTGTTGCTCTTAGAGATGCTAGAGACAATAAATTTTCAAATTCTCTATTGGGATTAATTGAACCTCTCCTCCTTAAGTAATGGTCCTAATTATTTTAATAGTTATCCAAAATTTTCTATCTCTTTAACTGATAGAAATTTAGCTAATATTTTTAACTTTAAATATTCAGACCAAAGGTTATAATATGAAACCTGGTACTAAAATATATTAATATTTCTTATCCTCCATTGCAGGATACATTTAGCAATGTCCTAAATAGTCAAATTCCTACATCTTCAAACCAATCTCCATCTTTTTCTAAAATGACTATTTTAGGACAAATTCCAAATCCTATTTCTTCAGAGGATTTATTCAAACCAAATGGTAAACGACACCATGTTATATACATTGAACATGGAGAAATTTCTCAAAACCCATATACTTTCTTTTCTCAGAAATATTTTCCTGATTTCTTTCAAACATATTACACAGCTTCTCCTTTAAAATCCAAATATGTTTATTAACTTCCTAAATTTCATTAAAGTTGCCAATGAGAATATTGCCCAAATTGTGGAGCATGACCTAAAAAATACCACTAGTGTGTTTGGATCCCTACTAAAAACAATCATGAGGTCAAATTCCCAAAAATCTTTATCAAACATGTACCTACAATTCAAGAATGGGCTACACCTTCTTCATACCTTAGATTCACTTCAAATTTCAATAATCTAGATTATAGATTTACTTATTGTGATCTTGTTTCTTCCTTCTTTAATACATTTTATTATCAAAATAAAGATTATAAGCATACTTGGTGGATTTGTTTAAGTCCATGTATTTTAGAGAATAAAAAATCTCTTCCAAACTGGTTTTACTAGTGGTTCCAATTTTTTTGCTATCCCAGAGGAGTTACTTCCTAAATATATACATGATGCTTATCTTAAATATTTGGAAGTATATTCTTCTAATTTTTCCTCAACTGAAGAATATTCTTCATTTGTTTTCTCTAAAAAAAGCCTTGTGTCATTTCATGATACAATTTAACATTTCGTGGCTAGTCCATTGGAATTTCAAACTCATATCTGTTCTCACTCTGGTCTTCCGCATATCTTGGAGGATGTTTGAAAATAAGTGGTAGGTTAAATGTCAGAATATCAATTTTGAATGTTTAGGAGTAATTTCTCCAATTAGAGGAACAATTTCTCTGCAAAATCCCTCTTTATTTGAAGCAACTTCTGCAAAGACTTTTATATAAGAATCTACTTCTTTAAAAAATTTAAGACATTGAGAAATATATTGTTGATGCCATCAAATTATGTATGAAGAAAAATCAATTGACACCTGCAAAGGATACTTCTTGATATACTCCTTCAGCTTCCAAAGGGAAAGAGAAAATTGATATTTCTAACTCTTTTTCTCATTTGAATGAGGAGCAATTTGAAAACTCTCAAGATCCCAATACTTCAGATGATATTGATATAAAAACTATATTAAAACAAGCAGAAGCATTGAAAAAAATGTCAAGGAGTTTAGATGCAAAAAATTTAGATAACTCCTTTGTCAAAAAGAAGTTATTTTCTAATGAAGAAATGACTGAATCCAAATCTGAAGAATCAGTTTCAAAATACAGTCAATTATGAAAAGAAGAAAAAGAAAAAAGTAAAACAATGAAAATTAAAATAGAATATGCTTGATGCCAACAAAATATGCTGATGACATAAGCATCAAAAGACGTATGCAATGACATAAGCAATCACTAATATTTGGACTATAAATAGCCATTCATAAGTAATAGAGAAGACAAAATTTTCAGTCTTCTAGTTTGAAGTTTTCTTTTGTAAACTTTTCAGCTCTTCTCCCTTTCCACCTTTGTAAATTTTTAAGTATTGAGTAGAAATTATCATTCTGCTTCAAGACAAGGCTTTCAATTATCATTCTCATTCCCTATAAGTTTTATCATGCTTTAGTATATCCTGGGTTTATTTGGTATCAGAGCCAGGTGATAGAACATGCGTGAAGCACTTGTTCCTTTTGAGTTTTTTGAAAAAACTAAACAATTTTGCATGTGGCAGAAGGTTTACCTTTTGTGTTGACAACTAATATTAATGAGCATGTTATCCAAGAACACCATTTATTGTGCATCCAAATTCACCTATATTATTCAAATGAAAAAATCATTTACAATTAAGAAAAAGGCTTGACATTTGATTTTGTCACACAACCATAATCATATTCTATTAATTCTATTAAAGAAAATATTCGTTTGAAAAAAAAATCAAATCAAAATTTTACAAAATGAAATTTGCATTTTCAAACTTGAAGAACAATTGAAAGATTTTTATATTCAGCAGAAAATTGAACATGTACATAATAATATTTTTATTACATGTTTGTAATGATTTACCCACTGTATTTTGGCACAACAAAAAACATATTGTTCATCTTCCTTACGAAAAGAATTTTAATGAATGTTGGAAAATTCTTGTATTATAAATACCAGAATTTTTTACTTTAGGAATATACCAATTTTGAGGAGTTTGTCCTATATTAGTAAATTCAAAATTTTCTTTATTTTTTGAATAGAAATATTAGCCTTAAAAAGAAAAAAGAGATACTATAAATATGAAAATCCAAAACAATTTGAGAAAAATTCGTTTAAGAATGGTTTTACAGGAGTTTTAGATGGATGGTAGAATAATTATTTAACTTAAATTCAAAAGAATGACATATTAAACTCTACCAAAACCATAACTTCTACTGAGACAACTATTAGACATGCTTCTAACTCAACTGCACCAACTACTGAAACCATTTCTAATGCTGCATTTTCACTCATGACAAGTATTTTTAGACATTTTATTGGAGATTCAAAAATTTTTGATAGTATACAAAAGGAACTTTTAATGAATCTTAGACGTCCAACTTTGTCACATTTCAAATGTGTACAAATAAACATTTTTAGCTAGACTCATGAATAGAGCTGATGCAATTCCCATTTTTGGAAAGAAAAATTGATTTCGTGCCTCCCAAATCTTTTTGCGCAAAGGATTTTTACTAAACTTAAAGGTTATCATGATGGATATAATGTTCCATATGATCAATTAACATATGGAGATATTATTTCTGTCATAACAGAAGAAGGACTCAAACTTTGTAATGATATTAAACTAAAAGCTCAAAATAAAAAATATGCACAAAGAAAATAGTTAGGAGATTTCTGTGCTCAATGTGCAATACAAGAACCTAGTATTCCTTATCAGAAAGCCCAAAAATAATTCAAAAATAATTCAAAATCTTAAAAGAAAATAAAAGAAAAATCTGAAAAACCTTACTTAACTAAAAAATACAAAAAATTTCGAAAGAAAAAATATAGAGAAAATAAAAAAAAATGCTCAAGAAGTACAAAAATGGATAAAAGCAAATATTACTTGTAGAAAATGTGGAAAAAAGGGACAAATTATGCAAATCAATGTAAATCAAAAACTACTACACCTTTATTAGAAAAAATTAATAATCTTTCTATAGATGATAGTGATAAAGAAAAATAATCTCAATACTCTTACATTCTGACTATTCTACTCAAACTTCTAATTATGAAAGTAATGAAGAAAATGAAATATATCAACTTGATTGTTCTTTAGAAAATCAAGATTATTGCACATGTCCAAAAATTAATACCTTGAATGAAGATCAAGAATTATTTTTTGAACTATTAGAACATATACCCAATAAAGAAATTAAAAAGCAATATCTTACACAATAGAAAGAAATTTTATTAAATGAAAATAAAAAACCCGAAAATGATTACAAAAACTATGCCAGACAAAGTCAAAGGAAAACTAATTTCCCTAAAAATCACTTTCACAATAAAGGATGTTATGAACCAAATTTCATTAAATGTATATAACAAACCTATTACTATACCAATTTTGAAACAAGAAATTAGCCAACCTAAAGAAGTTTTAAATTATCAATCTAAATAAAAGATTAACAACATTAGAATTAGGATCTTTAACAAACCCCATAAATAATTCCTTAGAAATTCAAGATATTCCCTCTACTTCAAATTCACAACAAAAATCCTTAGAATTCTTAAATATTACTACTATATATTCTTCTCAAAAATATTTTGTTGCAGTTACTTTAGCAATAAATAATGAATAGAATTTTTATACAATAGCTATGATTGATACTGGAGCAGATATTTGCACTATGAGAGAAGGTTTAGTGCCTACGAGATATTTTGAAAAATCTACTACTGCTTTAAGAGCAGCTGAAGGTTCTCGAATACAAGTAAACTATAAACTTAATAATGTATGTATATTCTCTGAAGAAAAAAATTCTATTTGTTTACCCTTTGTTTTAGCTAAGGCTATTAGTGAACATGTAATACTTGGAACTCCATTTTTTGTAAAAATGCAACCATATTTTTGTGATGGAAAAACAATTTAAAACAAAGAAAAACACGATACTTACTTTTAATTTTGTTACTATTGAAAAGCCTCATTATTTAAATCAATTTTCTGTCAACTCAATTAAAGAAAAATCAAATTAAAAACTAACCAAATTGCTTTCTTACAGGAAGAAGTTAAGTCACATACTTTAGAACAACAATTACAATTACCAGAAAATGAATTCAAAATTCAAGATATAACACAAAAAATTACTAACCAATTTTGTAGTGATTTACCAAATGCTTTTTGGCATAGAAAACAACATATTGTTGAATTACATTACGAAAAAGAATTAAAAGAAAAAGATATTCCTACAAAAGCTATACCGTCTCAAATGAATTCTAAAATGGTAGAATAATGCAAAAAAAGAAATAAATGATTTATTACAGAAAATAAATATAAGAAAATCTCATTCTCCTTGGAGTTGTACTACTTTCTACGTAAATAAAAATTCAGAAATAGAAAGAGGAGCCCCAAGACTTGTAATTAACTACAAACCCTTAAATAAAGTTTTACACTGGAAATAGATATCCTATTCCAAAACAAACAAAAAAAGATTTGTTAAATAGAACTATTCATGCACAAATTTATTCAAAGTTTGATTTAAAATCTGGATTCTAGCAAATCCAAATAGCTGAAACAGATAGATACAAAACTGCATTTGTTGTTTCATTTGGACATTATGAATGGAATGTTATGCCTTTTGGACTAAAAAATGCTCCTTCTGAATTCAAAATATCATGAATGATATATTTTCTCAATTCCCCTTCATAATAGTTTATATTGATGATATATTAATCTTTTCTGAATCATTAGATCAGCATTTTAAACATTTAAATTCTTTTTTAAATACAGCATTAAGAAACGGCATAGAAGTTTCAGTAAAAAAATATGAAACTTTTCCAAACCAATGTTAGATTTTTAGGTTATGAGTTAGACAAAGGACAAATTATTCCTATAACAAGATCCATAGAATTTGCAAACAAATTCCCTGATGAAATTAAAGATAAAACACAGCTGTAAAGATTTTTAGGAATTAAGTCTTACTTACATCCATGAATATTACAAAAACATAGCACAAGATTGTAAACTCCTATATCAAAGATTGCAAAAAAATCCTTCCCTTGGTCAGATAACCATACAGATGCTTTCAAAAGAATCAAACAAAATGTTCAACAATTACCACTCTTATATTTGTCACACAATTCCTGGAATAAAATTGTAGAAACAGATGCTTCAGATATAGGATATGGAGGTATTCTTAAACAAATTAATCCTCATACCAACAAAGAAGAATTAGTTAGATATACTTCAGGATTATGGAATAAGGCCCAGTTAAATTATGCTAAAGTTAAAAAAGAAGTTTTAAGCATAGTCTTGTGTATTACAAAATTTCAAGATGATCTACTTAATCAGAAATTTACTGTTAGGGTAGATTGTTTGAAAAAGATGTAAAAAATGTTGCATCCAAACATTTATTTGCAAGATGGCAATCCATACTTTCTGTTTTTGATTTTGATATTCAGTATATAAAAGGTTCTACTATCAACTCTCTTCCAGATTTCTTAACTAGAGAATTTCTTACAGGTCAACAAGTTTGAAGGAAAAGCTTCTACTATTGTAGAAATAGTTTCTTTGTGGCTTCTACTTCTTCTTCAAAATCTAAATTAGCTAAAGATTATAATTTTCCTTTTTTACCAGAAAAGTATAAATCACAACATAAAAAATACATACCCTATTATGAACCTCTAGATAGTTGGGAAAAAACAAAAAATTTATTAATCTCAGATAAAGAATGGTTTCTTCATATAATAAATGAAGAAAAAATAGAATAAATTCTTATAGAGAAAAAATAATAGATATAGAAAAAAGAATATGTTACAATTTAAAAGAAAACCCTATTCTTTTACATCAATTAAGAAATCGTTATATTTATAGCTGTGAAATACATACAACAGAATATAGAAATTGGAAAAAAACAATATCATCATACTTTACAATTATTATATGCAGCCTAAAGACATGCAGGTATTTTCATCCACTGACAAGGTCCAGGAAGAGGATGCGGAAGAGGTAGAGGAAATGCAAATACCATGCTTGCCAATGCCATGATGGCTAGAAATTTTCCTCCCCTACCTACTCAAACGCAACAAACTAACCAAACTCCTCAATCCTTCAGGAATATACTCAGTCCACAATCATCACAAACACCTTCATACAGGCCAAATGCTCCCTCCCAAATGACAGTATTAGGGACAATTCCAAGACAAACAACTCCTACACAAACTACTTATACACCTCCAAACCCTAATTCAGCTAAGGGCACATTTTTTCCGTTACATAAAATACTCCATGTCTACAATATAGAATTGGAAGAATTACCTTTGAATCCTTATCAATTGATGACAAACAAATATAGTCCAAATTCAGCCCAATCTTATTTTATTCCAAGTGGATTTCCACTAAAAAAACCGACATACTTATTCAAATTTCCTTGAGTATGCTCAATTCAATGACAAACCAATTGCTAAAATTAAAGACCATGATACAACAAACTCAGATGGATGGCTTTTCCTAAAGAAAATGATCATGAGATTTCTTATTCACAAATTTTTATAAACAATATTCCTTTCATTGAAGAATGGGAAGTCTCAACAAATTCAATGAGATTTATTTCCAAATTCAATCAAAAGGAATATTGGTTTAATTATCATGATCTTAAACAATCATTTTTTAATCAATTTTACTATCAAAATTCTGGATACCTTCATACTTGGTGGATTCGTCTTGAACCCACAATTTTACAAAACAAAACCATACTACCTTCTTGGTTTTATTTTTGGTTTCAGAATTTCGGAATAGAAGAATCTTTATTCCCTAAATCTATTTTTGATGCATTCCAGAGATTCTGGGAAATAAACCTTTCTGAATTCCCAAATGAAGACATTCCAAAAAGAGCTCTTTGCCACTTTGTTATTAAATTCAGAATACCATGGTGCTCTTATTGGAAACTAGAAACTGGATACAATCACTCTTCAAACATTCCAGAAATCAGGAGAATTTTTGTGGCAAAATGGTGCGCCCAGGTGTGACACGCCTAATTTCAGCAGCCTAAATATATATCCCATACACACTCCATCATTGATACAACCAGCAATTCAAACTATTGAAGCTACTCCTTCTCAACAAAACCTGGATTCTAAAGATTTACAGGCATACATATCAACAATGGTTTCCTCATACATGACTCAAAACAAAGGTATCAAAATTAATGAAGAGGCTCTATCAACAATTCAACAAATTGAGATTCACAACACTACATCAAAAGGAAAAGAAAAATTAGAAGACATGCAAACTCCAAATCCTTTTGTTCAACTGGAACAAGACTCTCAAGATCCTAATGATTTTGGTGACATTGACATACAAACTTTACTCAAACAAGCATAACAAATGACAAAACTTACAAAAACAATTGAGGTTAGTGCAAAGAAAAAATTGTTTTCTGATTCCGAAAAAGGAAAGGCAGCTCAGAAGACTCCATATCCAGCTTATCCAGTTCTTTTAACCCTGCACCAAAAAACAAAGGAAAAAAGAGGAGACAGGAGGACGAGACAAGAAAAAGTAGCTTTATTAAAGTTACTTTATTAAAGCTGCTTTATCAAACTTTTTTAAAGAAAACTTAATGTCTTTTCATGCTGTACGAAAGACTTTCTTCATAATATAAATAAGGATAGCCAGGCAACTGGAAGGGGGCATCGATCAGATTTCTCTCTTCTCTCTTTGTAAAATATTCTCTCTAAAACTGTAAAAGATTTTCCTGTTTTAATATTCAAGTTCCATTTCAAGCCTCCGCTCAAAGTCTTATTGTAAGTTTTATTTTATTTTCAGTTTTATTATTCTCATTTTCTGTAATATTATTATCCTGGGATTATTGGCATCAGAGCCATGTTAGAGTAAATTGTCCTTAAAGGATTAATTTTATCTAATGATTATCATCTTATGGGTTGAAGCTTATATTAGATTTGATCAATAAGACTTGTTCTTTTAAGATTAAAATATTTTGTAAGATCTTTACAATAAGACGTTATTAATAATTTAAAGGTTTAAGACCATCTTTACATATGTTGTGGGTCGACACCCAAGTCGCTGAGGGTTGAGAAAACTGGGAACCATAGCCAAATGATGATTGAAATGGCATAAGGCGTAAATCCAGTATACTGACCCAATGAAAGTTGACAGTCGAGCAATTTATGTTCTCTAAATTTTAAGTTATTTAATAGTTAGTCAATAAGTAAAGAGTTATAAAGTATTTTCGTCATTAAAAGAATACTTTTCAATAAGATAAGAATCTGAAAACAGCTTGGATACTTAAGATGATATTGCTTAGATAAGATTAATTCTTTAAGATCATCTCCTCTAAGGGTCTCACTATTAGTCATGTCTGAAAATAATACTTTATCTCGTCAGATTTCCTCTTATACAAAAAATAAAGAAGTCATTGAATTTGATAATTTAGATCAAACATTGCAAAATTGGAATTTACCCAAAAAACAAAAATTTGAAGTTTATAAAGTAGATTTTACTAATAAATTCAAACTTCATACTAAATATAAGATAAAATTTGATAGAGAAAACTATTCCCATAGGCAATAATTTTGAACATTTACAGTTAATTAAACCCAAAGATTTAGAAGATATTCTAGATACAAAGTTTAAATATATGCATATAGGTCTGGTGCAAATAGCTTTACAACCATTGAATAGATAAGGCCTTAATACTTCTGTTTGTATAGCACTTAGAGATGCTAGACATAATAAATTTATAGATTCTCTACTAGGCTTAGTTGAAACATCTCTTTGTAATGGTCCTATTTATTTTAACAGTTTTCCAAATTTTTCCGTCCCTTTGACAGATAAAAATATATTTGAGACCCTTACTTTGAACATAAACACTAAAGGCTATGATATGAAACCTATAATCTGAAAACATTAATATCACATATATAATATTTTATAAATTAATGAATACATTAAGTTCTGGATTAGCATCATTTTCAATTAAAGGTAATATGACAAATCAACTTCGTTGTAGTCTTATAGAAACAAACTTGACTAGGTCAAACATAGACCACTTCCTCAGATAATAAATTGGAACCAAGTAGATATACCCAAACAATGGATATTTGAAAGTTTAATCAGTCCGTCTGTTCCAAAAGAACTCAAACCAACAATAGTTACAGAAATTGAGGAATCTGCTACCGGTACTATTGCCATAGCTTTTCATAGAAATTCCATTTCAACGATTTCTGAACCACATCCGTACAACTCTGGATTAATTAGATCGTTCTCTCTTTGGGCAGATGCTAATTTAAAACTTGAAGGCATATATTAGAAGAATCAAACTATGCATGGAATTTACTCAGAAACACCACAGCAAGCTCAATCTTAATTAGATCGTTCTCTCTTTTGGCAGATGCTAATTTAAAACTTGAAGGCATATATGAGAAGAATCAAACTAAGCATGGAATTTACTCAGAAACACCACAGCAAGCTCAATCTGAACCTTTTGTAGGATTAGAAATAAGTCTTGGCTATAAGGTTCAGCATCCATCTTCTACAACATCATATAAGATCAATATGTGATATCTCATCAAACTCTTTCACATGATCAATTAAAGGAAATTTCAAAAAGAGCAGTTACAGATTTTAAACAAGAAAAATATTCAGCTTTTAGAAAATGATTTTTCTCATACTATTCTAAAAAATAACAACCATAGATTCAAGATTCTTATTATAATTTTATTCAACATACTATGTGTTATATGGTATTTTTTAACTGGTTTTACGTTGAATATAGACCACAGTTGATTGAAAATAATGTGGCTATTTTTGTTATAGAATTAATATACAGATTATGTTTTAAATGATGAGAAAAATACTGTATTTAAATCAGTCCATCCTCCGTGTGTAGATATTAAAATAGGCAATTCTGGAGTTGTTGCAATACCATTTTTACCCAATGATAAACCTAATAAAATCACACAACAAGGAAATTTTATTTTTTTAAATTTACAATCCATTTCTAAACAACTAGAACAAATATCCATTCATTTATCAAACGACTAGATAAAATAGAGAAAACTATAGACCTAAGGTACCCTCTATTCCTTATACCTCATTCATTTATCCTTTGAAAAATCATTTGAAATCCCAACAAATTCCATATTCCTGTTCAAAATCCTCCAATAATTCCTCTAATCATTCACTCTTCACCTCCAATACCTTCAAAAGTATTTAAAAATGGCATAGATGAAATAATAGAAAAATTAGATAAAAAAATAGAATTATTAAGACTAAACACAATTCATGAAATTAGTCAATCAGAAAATGATTTACAAGACCAGGAAGAAGGTGAATTTGGAGATAAATTTTTAGAAAAATTGATAAATATGTTTCAAAAAGATGAAGAAATACAAGAAGGATATTATTTTGAACCAGAATTAGAAATATCAGCTTTAAAAAGAAAAAAAAAAGATACTATAAATATGAAAATCCAAAACAATTTGAGAAAAAATACCCCCATTAGATAGATATATTCAAAAACCTTATCCACAGGATTTGGAACTAGAAACTAGTAGAATTTTAGATTCTTTAAACCATCAGTTCATCTCTATATATGAATGGAACATAGATAATTCTGCACCATACCAAATTATAAATACTCTTAAAAAAATGAACATGTTCATTACTCTACACAAGAGTAGAGGAACTCTAGAAAGGGAAGCTGTCATAATTGTTATTAATGGTTTTACAGGAGTTTTAGATGGATGGTAGAATAATTATTTAACTTAAATTCAAAAGAATGACATATTAAACTCTACCAAAACCATAACTTCTACTGAGACAACTATTAGACATGCTTCTACCTCAACTGCACCAACTACTGAAACCATTTCTAATGCTGCATTTTCACTCATGACAAGTATTTTTAGACATTTTATTGGAGATTCAAAAATTTTTGATAGTATACAAAAGGAACTTTTAATGAATCTTAGGTGTCCAACTTTGTCACATTTCAAATGGTACAAAGAAACCTTTTTAGCTAGAGTCATGAATAGAGCTGATTGCAATTCCCATTTTTGGAAAGAAAAATTCCTTTCGTGCCTCCCAAATCTTTATCTTTTTGTGCAAAGGATTTTTACTAAACTTAAAGATTATCATGATGGATATAATGTTCCATATGATCAATTAACATATGGAGTTATTATTTCTGTCATAACAGAAGAAGGACTCAAACTTTGTAATGATATTAAACTAAAAGTTCAAATTAAAAAATATGCACAAAGAAAAGAGTTAGGAGATTTCTGTGCTCAATTTGCAGTACAAGAACTTAGAATTCCTTATCAGAAAGCCCAAAAATAATTTTAAAAAAATTCAAAATCTTAAAAGAAAATAAAAGAAAAATATGAAAACCCTTACTTTCCTAAAAAAATACAAAAAATTTAGAAAGAAAAAATATAGAGAAAATAAAAAAACTGATCAAGAAGTACAAAAATGGATAAAAGAAAATATTACTTGTAGAAAATGTGAAAAAAACAGGTCATTATGCAAGTCAATGTAAATCAAAAACTACTACAGCTTTATTAGAAAAAAATAATAATCTTTCTATAGATGATAGTGATAAAGAAAAAATAAGTAGTTTCAATACTCTTACATTCTGACTCTTCTACTAAAACTTCTGATTATGAAAGTAATGAAGAAAATGAAATATATCAACTTGATTATTCCTCAAAAAATCAAGATTATTGCACATGTCCAAAAATATACCTTGACTGAAACTCAAGAATTATTTTTTGTACTATTAGAACATATAGCCGATAAAGAAATTAAAAAGCAATATCTTACACAATATAAAGAAATTTTATTAAATGAAAATAAAAAAAACCCGAAAATGAATACAAAACTATGCCAGACAAAGTCAAAGAAAAACTAATTTTCTGAAAAATACTTTCACTATACAAGATGTTATGAACCAAGCTTCACTAAATGCATATATATATATATATATATATATATATATATATATATATATATATATATGTACAAAGATATTATCTAGAAAAGTTACTTCTAACTGTATTCAGAGAAAATAGGAGGGAAAAACATATTTGTAGTATTATCTTTGTACTAGCTATTACCCAACTGTTTGTATAGCAAGAGAAAACAGAAAAAAGATATACATTAGTGTATTATTTGAAAATTATATACCTAAAGTAAAGAAGTAACTTTACATACCTAAAGTAAAGAAGAAACTTTATTTTCTCTGAATCCAGTCAGAAGTAACTTTTCTATGACAATATCAATTTACATATATATATATATATATATATATATATATACACACACACACACATTAGTGTCTTATTTGAAAATTATATATCTAAAGTAAAGAAAAAAAAATGAAATAACTATATAACTAAATTGAATCTCCAAATAGAGGAAATCATATTTTACAACAATGATGAAACAGATGTGAAGATTAGGTTGATTGGACTCGAGAATGTCGAGATGCAAGAACGTATATACCCATATGAAACAAATCATGATATGTGTGTAGGAGTTAAACTTAAATTAATACATTTTCTTTGTATAAAGTTTCTAATTGATACAAATCTAGATATTATTAGAGACATTATATTGTATTAGTTTACTAAATTATTAATTTTTTATTTTCAGAGGCATAATAGGTTTGAAAATGGATCGGATTTTGATTCATATTCAACCCATTTCGGATCCATTTATCCAGATTCAGATCCAAATCCGTTTACTATTATTAGATTCGAATACCTTCTGGGTATATAATAAGATATCCATTTGATATTCATCAGACTTTGTTAGTTTCGAATTCGGGGGTCTTGATATTATTTTATAAGTTTGGAAATTATACATAAAACTTTAAATTTATATATATATATTGTAATTATAAAAAATTTAATTCATATGAATATTTATGCATGTATTTTATATTAGAGTATAAACTATATTGGAAATTTACATAGTATATGTAGGCATGACCACGGTTCCAAAACCGCCGGTTCCGGTTCCATGAAGAGCTGGAACCGGAACCTCGGGAGCCAGTTCCGGCAGATTTTTCGATTCTGTCCGGTTCTGGTCCCGGTTCTGATTCCGGTCACGGTTCCAATTTTGAATTCTTTTAAAGTAAATATATATTTTGGATAATACTAAAAAATTCAATAAAAGCTAAGATGAGAAACAAAATATTACATTTTATTTATATTTCAATTATAGACTTTGTTTTTAGAAAAAAAGTACACTATTACATCATTTATCGAACCATTAAAAATTAAAGTAAAGATATATTTTAAATAATCCATACTAAAAGACAATCTAAATAAAAATTAAATGCATCAATTCCATTGACCTATAGATATATATATATATATATATAATTAATAAAAAGTAAATTAGAAACAAAATTTTACATTTTATTTATATTTCAATTATAGACTTTGTTTTTGGAAAAAAAAAGTACATTATTGCATCATTTATTGAACCATTAAAAATTTAAGTAAAGATAGATTTTAGATAATATGCTAAAGGATAATCTAAAGAAAAATTAAATGCATCAAATACATTGGCCTATATATAGATATATTTCTTTTTTTTACCCGGTTCCGGTTCCGGTTCCAAAAAATGGAGAACTGAAACCTTGTCCAAGGTTCTGAATCCGGTTTCCTAGAACCGTCAACCACAGTTCCGATTCCTGTTTCGGAACAGTCGATTTTTGGCAATTCGATTCCGGAACAGGAATCGTGGCCACCCCCTAAGTATATGTATTCATATAGAATAACTAATATATATAATTTCATTACATATTAATATTTTAATGGGATCTGGGCCCTAGAAACAACTAGATCCATATCAATTAGTTTATTATAATAGTTAAACGGATCTAATCGAATCTAGGCGATCTGAATCTACAAAATTCGAATACGACCCGTTTACGGACCTAAAGTATAATCCTAGATCTTTGTTCATCGCATCACAAAGAAACTAAAAGCATAATTGTTGATTGTAGCAACTCTAAATTATCATTGATTTGCACTTTATATCGTAAATTATTAATTTTAGCATTTGAGTATCCTTATACTATTTTTTATTTATTAAAGAGTATCTATAGTGGATCTCTAATTATCTCTTGGTGACTTGAACTTATGGCCTATGTCATAGAGCAGTCTCTTATACACATCTTACTATCTGAATTCCATTTCATTGTCTTACCTTCAGTCATGAACGAAAATTAGTGAATTTTACAACTTTTTTGAGTGAAAAATATTTTTTAATACCAATACATGAATGATAATATTTCAATAAACAAATAGTATAAATTAAAAGTATTTAAAATCCTTTTATTAAAAAAATGGTTAGTGATATTCATTGATTTTCAACAATTTAGACAATGTACCATGAAGTACTAAAATACTAAAACTGAACGTTTAGGGTAAAAGTTAAAATTAGTAATAGTTTAGGGGTGCATTACTGCAATTAACCCAAATACAAACCGAAATTTCCGTCTGCTTCGCCTGCCTCTTTGCTTCTGACCTAAAACTTCAATCCAAATCTTAAACCCCCATATCAATCCGACATATCAAGAAAGACAGAAAAACATGTTAAAATTTTCAAAAACTTTCCTTCTTGAAGAAAATTTTGCACTAAATTTCCTAATATTCTTGTGTACTTCTTATACATTAGTATATATTAAATGGCTAATCTTCCATTGTTCAAAGCTCTAAGACAGCCTCTAGTTTTCTCCACCCCTACGGGGATCCTTGAAAACTGACTAATCTAAGAGCTGTGTTGTACGTTTCTCCTTTTCTTGTTGTTGGTGGAAGAAACAGAAAAAAAAATTGGAAAAATGAATGTGGCGAAGTCTCAGGTTTGGCAGCCTTGCAAGAAGAAGAGGATTTAGATTTTGGACAATATCTGAAACTTTTATAATAGAAGGATACACAAAATCTACAAAAATGCAAAAGAAGCCCACGATTTGAAAATTTAATTTGGATATATATTTGTATAGGAAAGAGACTTTGATCTCTGGGGCTGAGGTTAAAACAGACATATTGTTGGAAAGAAAGAGATAAAAAAAAAAGGTGGGATTTGGTATTGTGAAGATGGCATCAAGATCGATGAGTGGTGGTGGTGGAATCAGTGCTCCAAGGACTCGCGTTGGGAGGTACGAGCTGGGAAGAACATTAGGGGAGGGGACTTTTGCTAAGGTGAAGTTTGCTAGAAATATAGAGACAGGTGAGAACGTGGCCATCAAGATTCTTGATAAAGAGAAGATTCTCAAACACAAAATGATCGGACTCTTGTTTTTATTTTATTTTATTTTTGTGCGGGAGCTAATTTTTGCTGTTTTCTTTTCATGAATCACTTGTGTTCCCACTCAAGATTCATTGCGATTTTTTGTTTTTTTTGGAGTAACATGAGATATTAAAATTTCTCAGTTTGGGGTTGGATTTGGATGGGGGATTTTGTCTCTCTTTGGATTATTGATCTGGGGAATTGACTTTTTGGAATGAAATTGTTGGTCCTGGTGAACCATTTTTAATTGAAGATTACAATTACTGTAAACTAAGTGGTATCATTATTAATTCGATGATGAGAAATGTTTAGTGGTTATGAAGAGAGGTAAACTAGGTTCAGTTTTGTTTTGCTGCTATTTTTGGCGAAAGACTAACTCGTGAATTTGTTTTAATTTAGCTTAATAGTAACATGAATAGTGTATGAACAAGAACAATTACAATAGTACTGACAATGAAGTATAGCTTTTGGCAAAACACTAACTCGTGAATTTGTTTTAATTTAACTTAATAGTAACATGAATAGCGTATGAACAAGAACAATTACAATAGTACTGACAATGAAGTATAGCTTATGTGGTATGACACTTCCCTTCTGACCTATGGTCATGTATTCGAGTCACTAGAAGGAGAGGTGGTTTTTTTTGTTTTTTGAACAATTACAATGGTAGTATCACTAATAATAGCCAAAATTCAGGTTAACAATTGTTATTCTTCCCTATTATCCTTTTTCTTTTTGGGTTTATTGTACTCTATGCGAGCTTGCTTGTAATTCAAATGCTGGCAAGTTATTTGTTCAGTTGACTGTTGATAATTATTGGGTTAAAGTTAAAGATATAGTAATCCGAAGATGATTGCTGAATTCGTAAGAGTTCCTTGATACATGAAAGGTATGGTTATGGAAGGCAGATGTTTCTGAGATTGGAAACTGCATAGAATTTCAACAGTTGACTGTGTCCAGTAGGCCTCTTTGACCGACTCCATTCTTGTCCTTATGGTGGCTTTGACATTTTTTTTGGGCTCAAAATTTTTTACATCTCTAGAATTTATTTCCAATTAATGTCTTTGAGTTGTCATAATATGCCTTGTGAAGTTTATTCCTACTTGAGTACTTACATTCATATCATAATTTTGCTTCCTCATCAGATTAAACGGGAAATTTCGACTATGAAATTAATCCGGCACCCAAATGTTATCCGCATGTATGAGGTCAGACATTAAAATTCCGTCCATCTACTTTTGATTTGGTTTTTGACCTTGTGCTTATATTTAGTCTAACGCTTTATATATGTCTGTTTTTTATTTTTATATACATATTCTTTTTCCAGTTGGCTAATGGTTCTTTTGACACAATGGTTGTTTCTTTTTTTTTTTTAATTTTTTTGAGCCTGACACAATGTTCGTAGTTGAACAAATAGTTGTGGTGTGATGAAAACAATGTACAAGATGCATCTTCCTACTTACTAAATTAGTGGCTTTTCTTTCAAGATTACATCTTCACTTTTTGAATGATTAAACTTTGGTTTAGGTTATGGCGAGCAAGACCAAGATATATATTGTTCTGGAATTTGTCACGGGTGGTGAACTCTTTGACAAAATTGTAAGAATATGCTTCAGTTTTGTATTTTCTTATGATTGCAATATTGACATATGCAATAGAGGAAAAGTGCTAACAATTGCTCATTTTGAAGCCAGGCTACTAAAGGCCGACTTAAAGAAGATGAAGCAAGAAAATATTTTCAGCACCTAATTAATGCAGTAGATTATTGTCACAGCAGAGGTGTATACCATAGGGACCTTAAGGTGAGCATGTAGGTTCGGCTTTTAGATTTATCTTTAACTGGATGACACTGGTGCTTTTTCAGTGTTGTTCAGATGGTGAACAAATCTGTTGTAACCTTGGTGTATTCTGTTAATATCTCTCAGCCGGAAAACTTATTGCTGGATGCCAATGGAGTTCTTAAAGTCTCAGATTTTGGATTAAGTGCACTACCACAGCAAGTTCGAGTGAGTATGATATTTCCGTTTTGCATATGAGAAGGATGTATGCACATGCCTGTCTATGCTCAACTTAGTTTAAAATCTTTACCAGTTTCCTATCATAGTCCATTAGTACTTGTAGTGAGGTTTCATATGTTTGTAATGCATAAGAGAATTCAGCCCGAATTCTTCTTTTATTTGTCCAGGAGGATGGTTTGCTACACACAACATGTGGAACACCAAATTATGTTGCTCCTGAGGTACATGGTTAACTTTTTGTTCTACACCATTAAGCTTAAGTTCTTCATTTTACCAGAATCTCTTGCATGCTTATTCTTCTATTCGTCATTATCCAGGTGATCAACAATAAAGGTTATGATGGAGCTAAAGCCGATTTGTGGTCTTGTGGTGTGATCCTTTTTGTCCTTATGGCAGGCTATCTATGCCATTTGAAGAATCGAATCTCATGTCATTGTATAAAAAGGTGTCGCCTTTCATTTGTTTTAAATGTAATTTGTGTTTATCTATTCTTTTGACAACATTTTATGCAAATTTTTGAGTTTTTAAGTTTTATTCAAGACTTGTGCCCTTGAGGCAACCAAGTCTTTGCATAACGTGGAATTCTTGGATAGGGCTAGATAATTGCAATTTGCATTGTTGTGATTCCTTTTATCATTCATTGTAGACCTGTACGAAGTTGATTTTCTTGGAAAAAATCTTCACTATCCTATTATGGTTCAAAAATTCCAATACTACTTAAAGAAAGTGGTGTTTATAATTTTCTTTTATACAAATTATACTCATGTGCGGAAGGGACATAGGATGTGATTCTTTTGTTTTTTTTTCCCCTTTCCTTCCGTTAATTCATTTTTTGGTAATATGTTTAACTTATTAGTTCTTTCATTTTTTTAACCATTCAGGTTATATATAGTTTATGGCTTTATGCTCGTATTGGTTAGAGTTCATGTATAGCACCATTTTTTAAAATGTTCTGTCTAGGGCAAAAAGTAAAAAGATTGATTACTATTTGGAAAACCAAATGAGAGGCGATGCAAGGTTAACTGAGGAAGTTACATTTGCTACAAGGATAATTTATAAGCATGGTCTTCCTTTTCTGACTGCTTAATCTTAAAGAACAATTTTTGAGAGTTTGTTATTATCAGGCTCATTCAATTCTAGATTTAGGACACATCTGTTTTGTGATGTTTTCCTTGTAGTTCTGCCACACAGCTTATTCAGTGTTTCCTTCTTCGCAGATCTTTAAGGCTGATTTCACATGTCCTCCATGGTTCTCCTCAAGTGCAAAAAAGTTGATCAAGAGAATTCTGGACCCGAATCCCCAGACAGTATGTGGACCTTTCTTTTACATATTTGACATCTTGAGTATTACATGCCTCTCTCGATCATACCATTTACGTGTTGCAATGACCCATATTTTTATTATATTAAACAGCGTATTACTATTTCTGAGCTCATTGAGAATGAGTGGTTCAAGAAAGGATATCAACCACCTGTTTTTGAACAAGAGGAAGTTAGTCTCGATGATGTGAACGCTATTTTTAATGAAGCAGCAGTATGTATTCTCATCTTTTGTTAATTTTAGAATTATTTGATCTTCTTCTTCTGGCTTTAATTGTCCTTGACATACCATATTTTGATGGTGCCTAAAGGAACTTTTGTATGTTGCTTTTTTTTGTGTAGGACTCCCAGAACCTTGTTGTGGAGAGACGAGAAGTACGACCTTCCACGCCAACTACTATGAATGCCTTTGAGCTTATATCAACATCTCACTTGTCTCAACCTCAGTACTCTTTTTGAAAAGCATATGGTATGTTCTAAATTCAATTGATGTCGAAACAAGTGTGATGAAATTGAAATCGAGTATCTGCTGAATCGTATGCCAACAAATGTAGTAACTGCCTATTTGGTTATGAATTTATTTATCATCTCTGTAATATATTGTGTGGTCAAGACTCTATGCGGCTAGAAATTGTGTTTGTGTACAACTATTCTTCTGAATTTTATGCCTTCTTGTTTTGGCGAATGTATGTAGTGTTCTAGGGTGTTGCTTAATGAATTTTCACTATAGTATATAACTCATTGAATCAACTTTAAAAAAAGAAAAACTGCCATGTAGTGTTCTAGTATGAATGCCTTTAAGCTATCTCAGGGTCTCAACCTCAGTACTCTTTTTGAAAAACATAATGGTACAGTCTAAATTTTATTGATGTCGAAACAAGTATGATGAAATGGACATCTTTGAGTATCCGTTGAATCATATCCCAAAAATGTAGCAACTACCTATTTAGTTATGAATTTATCGAAATCGTATCTGTAATATATTGGTCAAGTCTCCTTGCGGTTAGAAATTGTGTCTGTGTACAACTTTTCTACTGAATTTTATGCCTTCTTGTTTTGGCGAATGTATGTAGTGTTCTAGGTATTGCATAATAACTTTTCACGATATAGTATTGAACTCATTAAAATTGGCTTTCCTCAAGCTTCCATTAGGAATTTGAAGATTCAAGACCTGTTCTGATGCTGGAAAAAGTGTTAGATGTCTTAGGAGTCGTTATATGGTAAATGTAGGTTTTAAGGGTATTTTAGTCTTTATTGCAATAAATTTCCGGCACTTGTGTTTATTGAGTCTTGAGTAGTTTTTCCAATTGTTCAGGAAATTGTATCAATAGAGTTCTAGTAGTATTAGTTATTTTTAGGATAGGAATTAGAAATCCTAATCACGGTAGGATTCTAATTTTTAGGGTGATTTACAGCTTATAAATAGCTGTATTACTTCATTATTTTAGAGAGAGAATGATGAATTAATGGGTTGAGTGATTTGTTTGTATAGTTATTTTGTCTCTTTTCTGAGATTCCCTCTTTTCTTCTCTACTATTTTCCCAGAAATTACTGTTCACGGCACTATTCACAACCCTGAAACAACCCAAATCCCCTGTATTCTTCCGTCTGCGCTTGTAGACAAGATACGCCAATCTTGTGCTACATCATTCAACCGTCCATCCTTGAAGAGTAAATTGAAAGAGAGGGAGAATGAAAGAAAGTTCTAGATAGTACAGTAGTACATAATAATTTGTTATCCCTTTCTAGTGTTCTTGGCTTTGGAGTATCTTGAAGTTTGGGTCTCTTTATTGACTGATACTTCTGTGATGATGAGCAGGGGCTTGTTAAACGTGAAACAAGATTTACATCTAAGCGTCCTGCCAATGAGATAATATCAAAAATTGAGGAAACTGCTGTTCCTTTGGGATTTGATGTGAAGAAAAATAATTACAAGGTACATCAAGAGTATTGCAGAGTAGTCTTCACCCTTGGTGACCCCTATTGCCTTTGTTCAAATATTAATCTATCAATTCTCACTAAATTTATTTGAATAGCTGGTTCTAGTTTCAATGCTCTTAACTTAGGACGAATCTTGGTTCTCCAACTAAGTTGTTAAAATGAAGAAAAACATCGGATCGAATTAAATCAGCAAAATCAATGTGCTGAGTTGTTGATTCTGCTGATTTAATTTAACATGTTTTTCTTCATTTTGACAAGTTCATGAACTGTATTATTGCCCTCGTATGGTAAGTTAATGCGTTGTGGTGATTTGCTTTTAGTTGGCTTATTTCTTTAATGTATGTAACCTGCAACATATGGCATGTTTATTATATCTTTGAAATTGCATTGTTTTTCCCCCCGGTTTATTCATGTTGCTGGGACTAGACAAGTTTTGGGTTTACTACAAGTTCTGTTCAATACTTGTTACAATATTTGGTTCCTGCACATTTTGCTAAATTCGTTTTTCTTCCAGATGAAGCTTCATGCAGAGAAGACAGGACGGAAGGGCCATTTGTCTGTTGCAACTGAGGTTTTTCTCTGGACCTAGAGCACTGTTTACTTGGATCCCCTATGACACGATTTAGTGAACTCAAGCTCTTTTAATTTTTATCTACAGATATATGAGGTGGCTCGACTTCATTATACATGGTTGAGCTTCGGAAGGCTGGAGGAGATACTTTGGAATTTCACAAGGTTAGCTTCAGTATGATTAAAGACTTGGAAGTAAATAGAATTTTTTCCATACACTTCTAATTGGTTATCAGAAGTATGTTTCCTTGCTTCATGATAATTACCTTATTTTCACCCCCTGATATGTTGCATATGATCTCTTTGATGAAGTGAAATGACAATTCAGTTTTCTTGCCTACTGGTTGTGGTACTATAGCACTAAAGCATAAGAATCTGGATTTGGTCCTCTCCCTCAGTCCTTTGCTCTTGAATGTTTGTGGTGTCTAATACTCCCTAGACACAGATAGACACGAGCATGTGTACACATTTATATAAACATATAAACACGTAGGATGTATGTAGATAGGTATATGTATGTACGTACAGACAAGCATATATATGTAAGAGGCCTGAAGGCAAAAAGCAAAATATAAGAGTGGCTTTCTTGATGTGAATATATAGTGTAGGACACATCTACCTGAAATAGAACTCTTTTCTAGGATGTGACATTTTGGTCTTTTTCGGAACTGTGAACAGGGACATCCATTTCTTTGTGGTTTGCTTGTTCATATTTGTTTATTTTTTTGGCTCTTTTTCTGTATGCAGTTCTACAAAAACCTCTCAACTGGGTTGAAAGATATTGTATGGAAATCAGCCGAGGAAGCAAAAGAGGAAGTCAATGCTGGTTCGTAATTTTTGTTTAATTTCATTTGTTGTGAAACAGTGATAGTCATTTCTGTTAAAAAGTTCATTTTTGTTCTTTTTTGTTTGTGTAACAGTTAATCAGGAATTGACTGCATGCAACTAAATAGCATTTGCTTTTGCAGAAATGAAAAATAATTGAAATTTCACATGACTGATGATTGCCTTCATGATTATAATTTCATTGGCTGCTGGTGTCTGTCATATGCATTTAATAGGTTCGATGTACTCTGGATAGTAAAGTGCACAGAAGTAGTTCATGTGAATTGATCTGCTGTGTACAGAAGTTGGGCATTAGTCTTTAGACTGAACAATAGCATTTTGCTTTGAGCAGCACAAATGTTCTTTTGAAGAGTTTGGATCTTAATTATGGATTCCTCATCTTGGATTGATGAGGAAATTAATGTACTTATACCTAGACATCATTACAACTAATAGAGTTCTTTCCTAATTAACAGGTGCCGGCATATCATCATCTTGAGTTGTGGGATTCACATTTGAAGTTGTGTTTGCTGGAAATCAATGTAATTTTAGGTGTTCATGCTTTTTATACTATTCCTCTTTGATAATGTGGTCGTATCTGAACGTTTCAGGACAGTGATTATTTGCAAGTCTCAGTTATGTAAAACCTGTCTTATACGTAGATTTAATTTCCAACTGTAACACTTATCATCACGAAGAGTAAGTACACAAGTCAAGATTCAGGAACTTCCAACTGTAATACTTAAATCATCACGAAGAGTAAGTACACAAGTCAATATTCAGGAACCATTTTATTTTCCATTGATCTAGAATTTGTCTCTGGAAATGCCTAATGCTTAGTTCGATCCAGCAATTAGGAAGGCAATTGTTTGTGCGGTCGAAGCAATAAAGTTGACAAGCATTTACTTGCTCGTTGGAGTATTTAAACTGTAAATAATTTTAAAAATAAGATTTAAATTACTATGGGTTTTGAGGTACGTAATTAGGGGTGTGGTAAATGTGCGTGTTGTTTCTATCAGCTCAGGTTAGTTTAATGTTGATGAACTTGAGTTGAGTTTTTGGCTTGCTTGAGCTCGAGTTCAAGATGCGATGCGATGAACGAAACCTCGTTGAGTTTTGGAGCCTCCCACCCCCTGGGCCCTCCTACACAAACTTAGAGTTAGGCTCCTATTGAGTTTTGAGTTATGCTAAAATAGTATCATGTTCGAGTTTCAGCTTGAAGTATTGAATATTTTATTCGATTCTATCTCCCAATAAATCTCTATCCGTTTACTCTGACGTACTTTTTCCTCTGTTTCTTACCAGAATCTCAACCATACAACGTCGGGAAATTTTTGAATTTTTTTTTTTAAAATTGCTTAGTTCGTATTTCTCGAATACGAACTAAATTGAATTTTTTTTTTAAAAAAAATGCTTTGTTCGTATTTCCTTCATATTCTGGAAATACGAACTAAAATTAATTCATATTTCTCGAATTCAAACTTTTCCTCGGTTTAAAAACCCTCTTAGGAAGCAAAAATAAAAAAATGCCTGGCTTTCAAAGCTAGTTCGTAGGAAAAAAAAAAACCCAAATCTCTCCACCATACAATAAAATGCCACCCCACCACTAACAAACCTCATTCATTTTCTGCTATGACAAAAGTTTAAGTTGCAGTAATAATATAATCTTTCATTTAATCATTACTTTTTTTTAATAAATTTTGACAAAAATTTCCCTATTTCTTTAGAGATTCTCACTGCCAGCTACCATACCCAACAAAGGTTATCAATATAAATAAAAAAAACCCAACAAGGGGTTGTATAGACCAAAGAAGACAAATTTATCATCTTTAAAGTAGTATAATAATCAATAACACAACTAGTAATACAATAATCAATAACACAAGTCATGCTATAATTATATTACAATAATTAATGTCTATGCCTCCCAAGTTTCCCATCAGTCCACAATCATTTGGTCTATGTATCCTCTTTGATCGGCGAACATAAAATTGTGATGTATCATGTACTCTGGTAAACTGTTCTTGAGTAAGAGTGATGTCGGGGCCCCCAGAACTAGGCCGTGACGAATTTTCAAGACCAATTTCCAATGATTTGCCATCTAGGCCACAGAAAGGTGTTGATGATGATGACTCCAAAGGAATTGTGTCTTGTAGAATGAACTGGTCACTAGAAAATGGCATAGATGCACGAGGACCTGCCAAAGAATGGGGTTTTCTAGTCTCTTATACACATCTAGATGTGTATAAGAGACAGGTCGTCGCGCATACAGAGTTAGGTCACCTAAGCCTGAACCTAAAAATTAGCAAGAGCCTGAGCCTGATACAGGATTGCATGATATGTATGTGGATGATAATTGGGGACATCTACACAAGCAAGCTGAAGATGTCCCGCCTCTCCTACTTCATATAGAGACTGAGCTGCAAAATTTCTAAAATGTGTACCAATAGTTCTGACCCGATCATCGTCATCCCCAACCAAGTCTAAGGTCGTGTGGTACATTTGACACATGCGATCCATCTACGTGAAAGTGAAATAGAATAAGTTAACACAATAAGGAAAAAGTTTAGAATAAAAATGAAAATAATTAGATTCTTATCAGATAATCTACTCGTGCACTCTCACCTTAGTAGCCCTTAGGGAAATCAATCCGCTGACTCGGATTACATATATATATAACTGTCCTCTGTCGAAACCAATGCAAGTAATCCAAAGACGCATTCATAGTATCTGTACATAGAATACCCGTCTCAACTGTGTCTAAACGTGCTCTCCAAGCATCCATAAACGTGATGAACTGTGTAGTTCATATGATTTTATTACATAGTGGATATCATCTATGTACGGCTGTCATATGAACTTACTTATACAAAATTTTATTAATGTTCATTTAACACACATCAGAATATATGTAAACCGATTAAAATCTTGAAATTAATCAATACCTCTGCGGGTCGGAGGCCATGTAATTGATCTCGAAATGCAGGTAAGACATGTCTTACTGTTTTACGCAAATCAAAATTCACATCCCACCTATTGAACATTGTTTAAAATTAAAGAAATAAATATTTTACGATATATGAAATTAAACTATCATTTGCCAAAATATTTACCTAGAGGCATATGCTCCGTGAAACTCCTACGTGTACGACTCCAATCTATCAAGCCGCATAGTCGGTATGCGCTCCCAAGCCAATAACTGTTGTATAGTTATTAGAATTTATATAAAATAATAAAAATAGAATTAACATTTTATGTAGAGCATAAATGATACATGTATCAAAAGAGACGTACCACATATGCCTTTGTAGTAGGTGAAGTAGCATCACACAATCCACAATACAAAAAAGCTAATACTACAGATGTTCAACTGTCTCCAAGTCTCTAAGCAGCATCATAAAGCGTAACGACACCATGTTACCTGAATGGTCAGGAAAGAGAATTCCACCAAGTAACAAAAGTATGTACGTCCGTGCACGCTGTCTATACATCTCATCTGGGAAGTATTCATTTAATGCAGCAGATAAGCAGGAAACCTTTAGGTGGCCTCCCTTTATGTCTGTCCCACTAGGTGTAATACCCAACAACTGCTGACAGAAGCCTACCCATTGGTGTTCATAAGAAATGTCCCTCCCTGAAACTGGTGGTCCATCAATGCACAGCGATCCCCACAAGACCTCAATATCTTGTAGTGTGATTGTTGATTCTCCTACCAGCAAGTGAAATGTATGAGTCTCGGGTAGCCACCGCTTCACAAAACTAGTGACTAAGGCATGATCGACTTGCACATATCCAGACAACGTAATACCAGCAAACCCAACTACAGTAATATAATCCATAACACGCTCAAGAATAGGTCTATGATGCTAAAAATACCCCATCATAACGTCTCACACCTAGTGGTACGTCAGAATCAATATGACTATCAAATAATGCCTGTGCTCTATGCTGTGATGTAGGGGGTATAATATCATGAATATATGGTTCGGGATGAACACTGCCACGTGGTTGATCATCCATCACTAGCAGCTGATATATAAAGACAATAAGTGAGAAAATATTCTAAAATTATGTGCAATTATAGCGACGAAGAAAACAAATGCGTTAATTAATGTAATGTGAAAATATTACAAATGTATCAAACCTCCTTAACCAAACATATGCCCGAACAATGGTCAAATTATACAAATAACACATTTTAACAATACAATAAAAAGCCAATTCCGCTAAAAATACAATGGAGTAAAAACTAACAACGGGAGGGACATTTTCTACAGTTGTGCCCTGGCTGATGACATATGCTACACCTTCTTGACTCACTGGGGTCCCTGACATCCATCTTATTCCGAATGCGACTTGCACGCACTCGAACTGCACGTCGTGCAGTGAATAAACTATTTTCTCCACGTAACTTCCAATCTGTATTTGGCTATTTATCCGAGTCTGGTATTGGATCAAACTTAATAGTTGTGAACTGTTGATGATATCTGACAGTAGTATAGTGATCGTTGACAATGCGTATAGGTTCATCACTCCTAAACTTGCAAACTGCCATCTCATGCGAGCAAGGAAATCTATACATTTGTTATTTACCACATGAGCATGTTTTGTCTAAATACTTCACAATTTGTATATTACCACGAAATTCAGTTACACGGTTGTATGTCTTGATTCTGTATATGCCTCGTAGAATGTTCAAAGGTCATCACCTTATGGCCTCGGCCTTTTTGGTCTAGTTCTTTCAACTTTTTCCAATGTATTGGCATAAGAGGCGTGCGGCAATATTCAACTTTTACAATGTTGTCAATAAATAATTTCACTGTTCGGTCGAATGTGCAATCAATTAAAGCCTTGATCGGCAGTTGTCTAGCCCCTCGTATGAAATTATTCCAACTCTCAGATACATTTGTAGTTATTTATTCCCCACCTGTGGTTGTATTTTCATGTGCAATTGCACCACCGTTCAAGGCTAATGTTATTAAGGTAAGCCTATGCCTCTAAGCACTCGTGCTGCAATTTTTCTTTGGTTTATTCCACTTGTGTATCTGTATATTAACACCAAGAGACTAACACAACTTCTTCAGGCGCACCTTCTTGAACTTGGTCATCACATTGCTTTGAACATGACGGAGATAGAACCTATGATAGGCCCAAGGTTCACACCACAAAGGGGACTCGGTCATTGCATTAATTATAGCCACGATGCCTGTCAGATATAACACAAATAGTCTCCATATCACCTACAATGTGATGTCTGAACTACTCCATGAACCAACCCCAACTTTCAATTGTTTCTTCATCGACAAGTGCATATGCAACCAATATTATACTATTGTTTGCATCTCTAGTAACAGCAACAAGTAATTTTTCTCTGTATTTTCCTCTTATATGTGTTCCGTCAAAGGATACAATGGGCCTACACCGATGAAATGCATCAATCACAGGCCTAAATGCCCATAAATGTATTTGAATATTTTCACATTATCGCTACTCCCGAAATGATGCTGCCATTGTACCACAGTCTGTGGATTAGATCGAACTAGTGCTTGAACAAATTATGGTAATTGTGCAAAATTTATCGCCCAACTTCCATAAACCAGTTGAATTGCTTTCATTCGCGCATACCAAGCCTTCTTGTATGTAACATCAGCCATCAACTTATCCTTGTTGTGCACTTGGATTTATTTTACCTTGTGACATAGGGTCATTTTCAACTAAATGCACAATGTGACTTGCTATAATCGCTGATGTTAGACTTTGGTTGTTATTTTCAGTGATGTCCCCAAGGCACAAGTGATCATCCACCCACTTTGTAACCTTTCAAACATCAAGTGTTTAATCATAAAGAGCTCTAATGCACCAATCATACCCTAAGGACGTTAAGTTGTTGGATGACCAAGATTTACATTTGGCATATCATATTCTCTTCCTGCTTTCCACCACTTTAAATTCCCTGTTTTGTGCGACAGACCACTGCCTGACAACTTTACTCAGTTGCTCCTTGCTAACAAAGCACATATTCAACCAAATAGCATTTTTTTCTCATTCCAGTAAAACATCCCCTTATCATCACTACGATCCATAGGGTCATATTGATCCATGTGTCCAGGAGCCGAGGAGGACACGGATATGTGCATGGGAACATCATCTTGAAGCTGTCTCTTATACACATCTAGATGTGTATAAGAGACAGGGTCAAGATTATGATATATCTTCAGACTCTGACTCTGACTCATAATCTTCTTCCGACTGATGCCACAATGAGTCACTGTCATCAACAAAATCACCCTCCAAAACATCCGGCATATCGTGATCTAAATCTGGAATATAATCTAGCCCATGCACATATCCGTGTCCTCCTCGGCTCCTTCCGTATGGAAGATATTTGGTCCTTCATCTATGCAAGCCCCTTCACCACTTGCCACGAGTATGATCAGAAGATATTGAGTTTGACATTGCAAAAGAAACTGTAGGGTTGTAATAATCAAGTGCCATTTGATAGCCGGAAAGACTCTGTGCATAGGATTGCAGTTGCACATTGTCCATATACGATTGCATCAAAGATGTCATTGACCCTGTCACATACATCCCAAGGTTATTGTTGGATTTAGGGAATTGGGCAATTTCTTCCTTCTCGATGTACACCTCCGCAATGAAAATAAGATCTCTTTCAAACATATCATAAATGTTCTCCATGCTTTCATCACTTTTCCTCCAACGCAGTAGTAAAGCGACCGCATGGAAGTTTGAACACGATATTCAACTTGCACCGACCTTTATCAACCTCCATGAACTCATAGATATTGTCAACCAACTCATTAAATCCAATTCTATGACGGATTCGAAATATCTTATTGCTCATCGCCGGATGGTAACAAATAGTCCCGCCTTCGTCAACTATTTTCCCTCCAAAAAAAAAAAGGCAATATGACGAGGTCTGTCAAACGTCATGTGCCTATATACATGAACATATTTAGACCCCATTATTGAGTATTTCAAAACTTTTAAACAAAATTTGGAAGGTTAAAGAAAATTACATTGAAGAATTAATGCTCATTTTCTTAATATACAAGTTTAAACAAACCTAACGAAGCAAACTAAGGAATTGGATAGTATTTATGAATTCTTTTAGCTTTTTAAATATAATCATCTTAGATTTTGTCCTCCCCAAATGAATTCAAATTTTTTACTTAACTCGTACTTTTCAAATGCGAGTGAAAGATCGCGTTTCGCTAACTTAGCGATATAAAAAACTAAATGAGACAGCAAAATTCGGATAGATTTAACTCCAGTCAACATGTACAACATACAGAGACAGTCCGTTAATATAACCAATTAAACTAGGTAACGTACTGATATCCAAGTTCCTGTAGCTAAATTCCAACCAAACTACCTAAAATCCTTTATAACCAACCCGAAAATCCTTTAAACTAATAAACTACGGGTGTATGTAAATTAAACCACAAAATCACAATAACAAAAAAAAAAAAAACTGAAAATGGTTTTTAAAACTAACACTGAAATGTTAAGTACAAATTTGTTGCATAAAGTTTTGAATTTCTATTAAAACTTAAAAAGGTTTGTAAGTACAAATTACCAAATTGAAAAAAAAAACTTAAATTGAAAAAAAAAAAACTTGAAAATGGTGGACAATGGTGGAGATGATGATGGTTGACTTGTGTTGTGGAAGGCGAAGATGATGGTGGTGTTGGTCCCAAAATGGATAAGGTCTTATTAGAAATTCAAAACTGTATGAATATCTATTATATTCATAAGCACTTAAGTATTCATTAGATGCATAAAGTTTTGAATTTCTATTAAGCCTGTCTCTTATACACATCTGATGTGTCTAAGAGACAGGATAGTGGAGGGATTTGTACACTTGTTATCCCTGAGGGAACTTTGGGTTTTTTTTTTGCTTCCTAAACGCAACCCACAATATTTTAGCCTACTTTCTCCTCATGGAAGAAGGGTTTTAAACGAAAAGTTCGTCCGATTCGAGAAATACGAACTAGCTTTCGTATTTCGTCTGAACAAAGCATTTTTTTTTTAAACAAAAATTTCAACTTAGTTCGTATTCGAGAAATACAAACTAAGCAATTTTTTTAAAAAACAAAAATTCAAAATTTTGATTTCACTCGCATTCTCGCATTCACGAAATACGAGTTAATCTTAATTCGTATAGTTCAAATATGAACAACACCTTGAAGAACGCCCTTCCAAAACTAGCATCGGTATAGAATTATTTTCACAAACAACGCCACTTAATGCCGTTGTTAAAAATTTCTCTATAACGTGTGGAGTCAATCCGTAGATAATAAGTGGTGTACCCTCGTTCCAATGTGGCAACCGGTAGCAAAAACTAAGCAGTGCACGACCCCGAGTCAATTAAGTGAAAGGCCAGGGTGGGCCTTTATCCAATCTAGGGCAATCTTGTCTGATCCAATAAATTCACAGCCAATTGCCATGTGTAACACAGCCAGATCAGATAAATTTGTGAAGGGAAACTGGAAAAAGAGAAGGTACTGCAGCAATTCCTCTTTTTCCAATTCTTCTTTATGTTCCTATGCACCATGCCAACAGCAGCTGCTACAGCATTTCGTTCCTCATCGTGCTTCTCTACACAAAGACCTTCATCTTTGCCCTCAAAAAATTCAGATCTTCAGAGCCATCTCTTAGCAGCCAAACCCAAAAGTCTCCTCCAAAAACACCCTCTGTGGCAACCAACTCATGCAAACATTTCTCTACAATTCAAGGAAAAGATCCTTTGCCTACCTCTTAGAAATAATGGGCGTTGATTCAGGTAAAGCACTCTCTCAAAACCCTTGTCTCCACACAACTTCTTTAACTTCAATTCATTCCATAATCACCTTTTTAGAATCCAAAGGCATCCAACAAAAAGACTTGGGCAGAATCTTTGGCATGTGTCCCAGGATTTTAACCTCTGATATTAAAACTGAACTGAACCCAGTTTTTAACTTTCTTTATTATGACCTAAAAGTACCTGATCAAGATTATAGGAAGGTCATCAACAAGTGTCCAAGACTACTAATTTCAAGTGTTAGAGATCAGCTTAAACCAGCTCTATATTATCTTCAAAGACTTGGGTTCCATGACTTGCATGCCTTGGCTTATCAGGATCCTGTGTTGTTAGTGTCCAATGTGGAGAAAACATTGATTCCTAAGCTGGATTTCTTAATTAGCTTAGGATTTTCAAGGGCTGATGCTGTGCGGATGGTGTTGAGATGTCCAGGTTTGTTCACTTTTAGCATTGAGAATAGTATTTTAAGCCCAAGTTTGAGTACTTTGCTAAAGAGATGAAGGGGAGTTTGGAGGAACTGAAGGAGTTTCCTCAGTACTTCACTTTCAGTTTGGAGAAGAGGATAAAGCCTAGACATAGAGAGGTTTTGCAGAAGGGAAGGAAAATTCCTCTGCCATTGATGCTCAAGACAACAGATGAGGAATTCAAGGAGTTGATAAGGCTAGATTGTGGATAAGGAGAAAATTGTCGTTTTCTCTTACTCTCCGATATATTCTATTTTATTATTATTTTCTTTTTCTTTTTACTATTTTGTAGTTATTTATTGGATTTAGGTATTTAGTGGACAATGTAAATTGGGAACTGTCACCAAACATTAATTACTAAAATTGCTATTATTGATTATTGCGTTAAATGCATTAAACCTCTCAGCTATACCTCAAGTTGCACTTTACTCCTTTGTACTTATTTATAAGCATTTAATCCCCATTTTCTTTCTTGATATTTTTGGACAAAAATAATGCCTATTATGTTAATTGTTTTAGTTTATTTATTTTTCCTTATTAATTTCTCATTTTTCTTTTGTTTCGCTTATTTTTTCCTTCTTTTTTCATATCACTAGCGACTCTATTCCTCGTATTATTATTATTTGTATATTTAGAACATATTAATTTATTTTTTTGAATTTGCTTTAACTAATTTTTTTTTTAGCTTGTTTGTTCGTTATTTTCATTTTTGTTAATTTCTTATACATAATATATTTCGCTTAGGAAAAGACTAACATGGATTTGAAATTAAATCTCACCTATAGATCATGGTCAAGATTAAATTTTAAAATTTTTTAATTACATCAGTTGATATCATAGATTCCAAAACATTTAATTCACACCACATGGTTTACAATTGAGGCCAAAGATCATGTTTACCTAAGAATTTTCCTGCCGCTTATATTGCAAAGCATATTTGAAAAGGTAAGTTAAATTATATAAATTTTCTATAATAAAAAAATTTAGAGTTTTAATTAATCAAATATTAGTTTAAAAAAATAGATCACAATAAAAATAAGGGATTTTATTAGTGTAAAAATATAGACAAAATATTAATAGTTGATGAATTTGCTTTTTTTATTTTATTTTATTTATTTATGGCTGACTAAATATAAGTCAAGGTTGTTTATATATTTTATCTTGTTATAATAACAATTAACAAATAAACAAATTATAATGAAAATAGAGAATTAGTTAAAAAATTAGAATAATTTAATCTATGTGTATAATGATTTATAGCAGAATGAATAATGTACTTAATGGAAGTAAAGAATTGGGAAAAAGAAAAAGAAAAGGAAGAAAAAAGTAAAAGGAGAAAAAGAAGAAAAAGGAAAAAATAATAAGAAAAAAAGAAAACAAAATAGTTAAGTTGGCAAGGGTACTTTTGTCCAACAATATAAAATGAGAGGTTAAGTGTCTATAAAATGAGTACAAGAAGATAAAGTGTAACTTGAGTGTAATTGAGGGAGGTTTATTGCATTTAACCCTTATATTATTTTTAATACATTAAGGTTATTTGATTAGAAAGCATGAATAATGTAGTGAAATTTTGGGCATGACTTTTGTAGTAATAAGTGCATGCACGTGATGCATGTATTGTCGGAGAAGGCTTAATATTCAATCTTTCAACCACATGGTATTATATGTTATAGAAGGAGTCTTTCTTTTCATGTTATAGGAGACATGAGATTTTATCGGCATAACCCTATAAAACACTTTGAATTTTGTTTATGGTACTAGGTATCCTCTCTTCTCTTCCCTCTTTGTCTGAATAAGAGATTTCCTAGGGTTTTCTGTAATAAGTTGGACATCTAGATTGTATAAGAGACAGTCTGACTAGTTGCCTCAAAATCACATGCTCCTCAATCCTGTATAATATACACATCTAGATGTGTATAAGACTCAAACAGGCTTTGTATCTTAGACACATGATACCAAAATATAACACTTAATAATATGTAGATACGTGGCAAGATAGTCAAGAGGTATATTATTCATGAAGAGATTTTAATCATTTCAACCTAAATTGAAGCCATTGATCAATTTAAGACATCTAAGAATTTGTCTAAGGACCTCATGGGTCATCTAATTGGTTTTAGACGCATTAAAAATCCAACCCTACAGATCACTAGTATAAATAGCAAATGTACAAGGTTAGTTCTCAAAACTAACATACTCATTACAGCTTCATTTGTTACTCTTAGGTTATATTTGCTCTAACATATTTCCTCTTGTCTAAGTAACTAACTTGAGTGTCGGAACCTATTTTGAAAGACAAAGTCCTACCGCTCTTGTTTTGTCTCGGGTTTATGGTTCGTGAGTATGACACGTCTATTATAACCTTTGCGTTGGAGGAATTGTCTTGTTCAGACTTCTTAGGATTCAACCCTAAGACTCAGAATTTTTTTAGCATCAACATTTGGCGCCATCCGTGGGAATCCTTACTAATCTTCAACCATAGTTCCTAGCACACGCACCAGTCATTACAACAACCAAGATAAAGGCTTGAAGAGATCATCTCCCAACATCTATCAAATCTCTCAATTAGAGTGTTTGATTGACTAAAGGGTAAGTTAGGGACCTCGATCCCCAAGCTAATGACAGAGATGCCGAAATCTATCTGCTAAGACAACAAAATGCAATGATGTTTTTTTAAATAAAAAAGAAATACTCAAACCAGAAAAATTATGCAACCAAAATTTGTGGAATAAGTAAACAAATAAAGCAATGACATAAATATTTTACAGTTCCCTATATCTGCTAACTTTTGAATATATGTTTCTCTTCTTTTGTACTTTTTAGTATTTTTTAAAATATATTATGGTTGATATTAAATATATGGATGCCACTAACATAATAGACTAAATGGGAAGGAGATTTGTCAAAAAGCAGGTAGTTGATAGTCCTTGGTTATCCTACCATGTGTTGCTCATATGATTTTTGTCTTGTTCTTTAGTAATTAGAGAGACTTTTAGGGTTTTTTTTTTTTTTTTCATTCAGTCTATGGTCTATTGGTTATACAAGTCTCTTTCATTTTTCCTTTATCCTTTCTCATCCATCAGCTGACAGTACACCTACTTTCCTTTTCTCTCCCCTCTTCAATACTTTCTTCTTGATTCTCTACTTCCTCCAACATTTAGCCTCATTTTTCTCTCGACCATGTTGTTGATAAAGGTTTCCTCTTTCCCGTTTCAGACTCCTCATATTTTGAATTTTTTTGTGACTTTTTAATTTTGTTGTGTGAACCTCTTATTTATATTTTCTTACAAGAAAATACAACTTATTTAAAGGCGAGATGGAGAAATAACAAGGACCAAGAGTATTTGTTTACCCTTTTACTCCCTCTTCTCCTTTTCATTTTCAAGTCTCCTTATTTCCAATTTTTTTCTTCGGAGTTTTTATAAGCTCTTTTGTGGTTAAATTTTCTAATTTACTCCTACATTTTTTGTGATGTTTTAAAACATAATAGACTAAATGGAAAGGGATTGCCAAAAGATGTGGTAGTTGATAGTCTTTGTAAGTTGTCCCACCATATGCTACTCACATGATTTTTGTCCAGTTCATTAGTAATTAGAGATATTTTCGGGATTTTTTTTTATGTAGTCTATTGTCTACTGCTTATACAACTCGCTTTTCTTTCTCCTTTATCCATTCCCATCCAGTCTATTATCCACTAGTTAAACAACTCTAACTCTTTCTCCTTTCTTCTTTATCCTTTTTTATCCATCAGTCGACAGTATACTACTTTCCTTCTCTCTCCCATCTTCTATTCTTTATTTTCTCCAGTATTCAGCCTCAATTTTCTCTCGATCATGCTGTTAATGAAGGTCTACTCTTTCCTGTTTCAGACTCCTCATATTTCGAATGTTTTTTTTTTGTGGTTTTTTAATTTGTTTTATGAGCCTCTAATTTGTATTTTCTTTGCAGGAAAATACAACTTGTTCAAAGATGAGATGGAGAAAATAACAAGGAGCAGGAGTATTTGTTTACCCTAGTATCCTCTCTTTCACCTCTCCCGTTTTCAAGATCTCCTTATTTTCAATTTTTTTGTTCCTTTGTGTTTTTTTTAAACTCTTTTGTGGTTAAGTTTCTAATTTACTCCTATATTTTATGTGATGTTGCAAGAGAATATGATATATTCTTCCACTCTAGGCAACATCTAGATGTGTATAAGAGAATGTTTATTGCTGTTCATTTCAGACAATTATTGGTAGGCTTTTTGTATAGAGGCAGTTGATATATATATTTTTAAATCCCTAGGAAATCCTAGAGACAGACAAAGAGGGAAGAGAAGAGAGGATACCTAGTACCATATTTTTCAAAAATTTGTCTTAGTTTCTATAGATTAATAATAAGAAGGGTTATTATATAGGACTTGTTTCCTTTTAAAAGTCTCCTATTCATTTTGCTAATAAGCTTGCTTGCTTGGAAGTATTGAGAGTGTAAATATAGTATAAATAGTTAAACTAATGTAGATATATTATGTTTTCGTTGTTGATTTTCTTGATATCCCCAAATTTAGCTCTTATAAAATAGTTTTCCAAATGTTATCCCATAAATTTGTGGTTTTTCTATTTATTAAATTTTTTTTGATAAGCTAATCATGACTTTGTATTTGTGAATCTTATTAGGGCTTCACAAAATGTCTAGCGATGACTGTTCCAATCGGAGATCATAAAAATCATTTTTCACTCTACCGTGAAATTTATCATTTTCCCTTATTTTCAGTAATTTATTTACTCCCTCCGTTCCATTTTATTCAGCATAGTCAAAATTGCACATAGTTTAAGAAAAATTAGTTTTTGACGCACTAGTAAGATGTTTTTTTTTTCATAATTGTCCTTCAAAGCGGTAAAATATATTAGTTGATTTTGAAGTTTCAAATTTTGAAATAGCTTGTGAGAGCAATTAATGTTGAAACATGAACTTAATCTTATGTCTTTGGGACTTGCATGAAGGGTAAAATAGGTAAATTGTCCTTTAAAAATTGCCATTTTAAGGAGTGATAAATAATTAGGGACATGAAAAATAGGACGAAGGGAGTATCTTATTGATAAATCAATGGTAGTAGTAATTCACTGCATTTCAGTTGAATTTGAAAATTTAGTTTTAGAGTTAAAGATGAACTAGATTGTGCTCGAGCTCGTGAGATACTTAATTGTAGTTTAATAAATTATGGAAACATCTGAAAAATTGGGACTTTTTCGTTGTACTAATTTGAGCTTCTATAATGTATTGGACTTTCTTAATTTTGTCTATTTGTTAATTTCAAAGGATGGGTTGCAATAAGCTTTTTTTGGTTTGTGGTTAATGTGTTTCATCTTTTTTATTCTTTTCACTTAGAAAGTAGAAAAAAATATGAAAAGGGGAACCCAAAAAGAGTCTGTCTTTTTCATGAAGATGTGTATAAATTTCCTATGCTCTACTTCTGTTAGAATCTCTTAACTCATGCACATATTTTTCAATTGTGAAGAATTTTCACCTAAGTGATTTTGGTACAACAAGGGTTGTTTCACAGTTTTGAACAGAAAAAAGGAAAAGACCAAGTAGATCATTTAGTATTAGTAATATGTGTGAATTTTCTCAAGATCATTCACATACTACTTTGCCTAAACCAAGAAACTGTAATAGGTCACTGCAATATGTAGCTTCAGTTTTAGAAATAGAGTAAAACCTATCCATCCAATTAACTTACGAATCAATAGCAACATTTCTTCTACATCTAAGCAAGTCATATTTTTTCTATTTCTCGAGTGTCTGTATTTCTGTTTCATATGTCTTTGTATATGATTTAACATTTTTTTCTTTTTTTTCCCTTCTTTTGCTTACTTTATGTCTTTCCTTTTCTCGTTTGTCTATTTGCAGGTCTGTTGGTATATTGTTCAACTTTTAATGGTTAGTGGTGATATTCCTTTAGACAAGAGGTCTCTTTCCAATTTTTTTCGTTAGTTTTGTACTGTGTTGTTTAAGAGACAATCGGGTGTGCAGTTTGAATGGCTATAACTAATCTTGTGTTGTTAATTTGTCTTGGAAAGTTACCTATTTTTTTCTTTTTCATATACTATTCTTGTTATTACGTTGCAGGTTTATTTATCTATTCTTTTTAGTTATTTTCTCAAGAATTGCTGCTCATCTTGTAATTTTTCAAAATTACTATTTCTTTGTTTCTAATTAAATTCCATCTTTCTTGCTATTTACTTAATATAGGCTACATACTTTTCATTAGTAAGGTTCGTTCCAAATGTTGCTGAAACTTTTACTATGAGTCTAAACATACATACATACATACATATATATATATATACATACATACATATATATATATACATATATATATGTATGTGTGTATATATATATATGTATGTGTATATATATATATATATATGTATGTGTATATATATATATATGTATGTGTATATATATATATATGTATGTGTATATATATATAATCCAAATATATACATATACATATACATATACATATACATATACATATATATATATATAATCCTAATATATACATATACATATACATATACATATATATATATATATATTATATTTGGATTTGGAGATTTGAATTACATTTCAACGAAACTCCTCGGTCATGTTAAAAAAAGTACCAGTATTTTGGTTAGACGATCAGTCAAAGATTATGGGGATGATAATCTTATGACCACTAGTTTCCTTGTGAAGTAATGTTGTTTTTCTTTTACTTTTCCTGTTCTGGTGGCTGCCATCATGACAAGTCAGAATATTATCTTGATTCCTTAGTATATGTTTTTACACATATTCTGTCTCTTATACACATCTAGATGTGTATAAGAGACTTAATAACTATGCTGCATACTTATATCTCGCACTATACACATATGATATGTATAAGAGACAGATTAAGTAAATCTATGTGAAAATCAAAAACCAATTTGTTTGAAAGATTAGCAATAAACCTACCATTTGCATCACTAAACTGTTGGTCCCAAAGCAACCTAAGAGGGGGGGAGCGGATTAAGTTTTCTCAAAAAATATACTTTCAGAAATATTGAAATTTTCAAATTAAATTCTGATATAATGAAATCAATAGAACAGTAAGGTAAAGAGAAAAATTAAACAACCAATACTTCCAAGCAAGCAAGCTTGAAGTATTCAATCACTAGAATGTTTCACACACTTGGTGAGCCAATAATCTTTACAAAGTTGGGAAGTTCTTGCTCACACTAAAAGACTTTTAGTTGAGCCAAGAATTTTACTTACAACCACACTTTCATACAAAATTATCACTCCACTCAAAGTTGAATTGCACTCACAACTGCACACTAAACAACTAAGCACTATAGTCAATTTGTACTCAAATTGCTCTTTTCTAAGGCTTGTATTTGATGTATTAGATGATCTTTTCTTTGTTTTAAAGCAGCTATTTATAAGAGTAATAAATAGTGGTTGCAACTACTTCCTAACGGCTAAATAATAAATGCACAAAAAGTAGCCGTTGGGGTTTCGGACGTCCGAGATATATTGGATGCGTCCGAAATAGCGTCCGATCTTCTTACAGCTTGTTGAAGAGCTTCGTTCGGACGTCCGTGCATGCGTCCGTTCCTTACTTGTCCGACAGAGGCTTCGGACGGTCATGTTCATCCGAAAGAGAAGCAGTGGGATCCCATTTCGTTTTGCCAGTTCGTTCGGACGGTGCAATGCGTCCGAGAAGTTTTGACCTAGTTCGGACGGTTCAGTGCGTCCGAAAGCTCTGTTCCTGCAAAAACTTATTTTACAGAGTTAAGTGTTTATGTCATCATCAAAAGTTAAGGCTTTCCAACGCACTGAAATGGACTAGGTGAAAATGACAAACCTTTATGTAAAAACAGTTGGATATGACTAATCAATTTGCAATATAGCACAATTGGATATCAATCATTTTGCATAGCACAATAGTATAGAGAAGACTACTCCCCCTTTTGACATTATAAAAAAAAGCTCCCTCTGAGAATATGCTAGTATTTGACAAAAATTTAACAGGCTTCATACATTCAAGAGTTCTAAAGTCAAGGACAGAAATTTAACAGAATGCTAGTATTTGACAGAAATTTAAGAGTGCTAAAGTCAAGGAAATACACAACCAATCTACTACTGAGGAAGTTCTAACAACCAAAGAAATGCTGAAAACAAAATACAAACGTGAAAAGAACTGGTGTGAGTCATTTCGCTTTTTGGAGCGCTTTTCTCAAGTTCAGATGTCGTCTTCATGGAACATCCTTCATCGGTGGCACATTAGTTCTTTTCACGTTTGTATTCGGCGTTGCATGATGAAGTCAAACGTGTCGTCAACATCCTCATCGTCGTCGTCATCGTCATCGGCAGCTCCTTGAGCAGCTTCCGCATTGTCTTCACGGGTATTTCCATCTTCAGGTTCATCACTGTCGGAAGATGATTCAAGTGGATATTGTGACTGAAGATTAGCAAATTGAACTTGAGCCGAAGCAGACATGCCAAGGCTGAGTGCCTCTTGGAGAATCATTTGACGAGTTTCAAGTCGCTTTAACTTTCGATTTGTGCGACGTTGAAATGAACTGACTTGAGTGCTCAAAGAGGTGAGAAGTCCACGAGATATGTGAAAGAGATGGCTCGGTTCCTCCTCTGAAAGATCACAAACCGGAGGCCTTTGCGTTCAATGTATGATTTGTTAAAATAAGGAGGAAATTGTTTGTTTCCGCTGAAAGGTATGTTAAGGAAATCAAAAATTTTGGTGAGAAATTTGCCAAAAGGAATGTTTCTTCGGGTATCAGTAAGAAAGAGTTCCCATAGGGAACAAAAGAGATACCCGAAATCAAGAGGAATGCCCTTGAAAACACAAAAAAATAAGTAAAGTTGCATTTTACCGGCTCAGTACGATATCGTAGTTGTCTATAACAGATTGGTGATAGAGTGTACAGAATATTGAGTTCAGGAGAGAGCAATGTAGTTTTGGCTTCCGAAACCTGTTTAAAATGGATGTTAAAAATAGCCCTAACTTCTTCGATGTCAAAACGTCATGAGTATCAATAGCGGGCCATTTGTCTAAGAAAAAGAAATAGGAGAAATCATTGGGGTTTGAGACTTCACATTCAAAAATGGTGTTAATGATGTTGGATGAAATCTCAAGATTGGTGCTGTTAACACGAGAAATTAGAGTGCGAGCAGTAGGGCCTTTCCAAAGATTGGCGGTGAATATACACATTCAATATATACTAGGTAAATCAAGATGCACCTAATGATCACATCTTTTGTTTTTCAAAACACCATCTTGACAGATCAAATTCTTACCAAAATTCATCGAAATTCAAAATTTTCTTCTTTTCTTTTTCTTCCATGTCTTGGGTCTGTCTCTTATACACATCTAGATTGTTCGGATGCCTTGGCATCGATGAATTTTGATAAGATCCCCAAGCCTCCACAGACTCCAATCCTAGCTCATTATACACATCGTAGATGTGTATAAGAGACAGCTTTTGGGCCCGATTTGTCGCATTCAAAATTTTCTGCGAGATTTAACCATTGGGATGGAAGAAAAAGAATCTCGAAAAGAAGAAAATTTTGAATTTTTTTGAAGATTGGTGAGAATTTGAGGAAATGAGATGGTGGTTGGGGGAAAATAGATGTGATTTAGGTGAGAAAAGCTTTGGGTAGGATAATTTTGCAACCAATTTTGGAAGAGAGAGTAGGAATTTGTATTAGCTGGTGAAGAGACAACAGATGTGTAGAGGGTTTTCGGGGGAGGTGGTCTTCCGAAATGGGGAAGTTCTTCGATTTTAATCAAACAGGGGGACCTTTCGGACGGCCGAACGTTTGGTGTGCGTCCGACGAAGCGTCCGAAAGCTGAAGAACGGACGGCCAAAGGAAGAGCCAGTGCGTCCGATGTTCTTTTGGACGATGGTGCGCGTCCGAACGATTTCCAGAGAGTTTGGTGAATAAAATGAATATCGTTCTGACGATTATGAGCGTCCGAGAAGTAATAGAAGCTTTCAGACGATCCGGAGCTTCCGAAAGAAAAGTTGTTCGGACTTCGGACGAAGGATAGCGTCCGAACTAAGAACCTCACAAAAGATGCCAAATTGATCTGTAAAATCCCCAAACATTTTCTGAGCGATTCAAAGCGATCTAGAGTTAAGGGTTTTGTAAAAATATCAGCCAATTGATCTGAAGTAGGCACAAAATCAACACGAATTTCTTTTTTCCAAACAAGGTCTCTAATGAAATGATGTTTAACATCAATGTGTTTGGTTCTAGAGTGCATAACAGGATTTTTTGTGAGATTAATTGCACTAGTGTTGTCACACATTATAGGAACACAATCAAAAAATACACCAAAATCTTTCAGAGTATGTTTCTTCCAAACAAAGTTATCTGGATTCAATCGGAAGCCCCAATGTATTCTCCTTGAGCATCGTCTGTCATAAGAATTTCATCTAGATGTGCACTAGGCACAGCAATTTATCTAGGTCTGTATCGGAATCCGGATTACGTCTCCAGCTTCTATGTTGATCACGGACGTCTGAACCACTCTTTCAGAATAACTAATCAAATCAAATGTAGAGGACTTTGGATACCACAGACCAAAATCCATTGATCCCTTTAGATATCTAAAAATTCTTTTAACAGATATCAAATAAGATTCTTTAGGGCAGGATTGAAATCTAGCACATAAACAAACAACAAACATGATATCTGGTCTACTGCCAGTTAAGTAAAGTAGACTTCCGATCATACCTCTATAGTGTTTTTCATCAACACTATTACCTTCTTCGTCTTTGTCAAGTTTGGTTGAAGTGCACATTGGCGTACCAACTTGTTTGCAATCTTCCATTCCAAATCGTTTGAGTAGCTCCTTTGTGTACTTGATTTGTGTAATAAACGTTCCTTCCTTAGTTTGATGAACTTGTAATCCGAGGAAAAATTGCAACTTGCCCATCATACTCATCTCAAACTCTTCTTGCATTAAATGTGAAAAATCCTTGCACAAACTTTCATTAGTTGCTCCAATAATAATATCATCAACATAAATTTGAACGATTAACAAACCATTTGAATCCGTTTTTGTAAAAAGAGTGGTGTCAACTACACCTCTTTTGAAATCATTTTCTATCAAGAAACCACTTAATCTTTCATACCAAGCTCTTGGAGGTTGTTTCAAACCATATAAAGCTTTGGAGAGTTTGAAAACATAATTTGGAAGGTATTGATTTTGATGAAACCTTTGCACCCAAACTAGATTAGAATCCATAAAGCCATTTAAAAAAGCACTTTTGACATCCATTTGAAATAATTTGAAATTATTGAAGCATGCAAATGCAAGAAACATGCGAATGGATTCTAATCTAGCCACGGGTGCAAAGGTTTCATCAAAATCAATACCTTCTTCATGAGCATAACCTTGAGCAACAAGTCTAGCTTTGTTCCTTATGATTTCACCTTTGTCATTTAATTTGTTTCTAAAAATCCATTTAGTACCAATAACGGGATGAGAAGAAGGTCTTTCAACCAAGGTCCATACATTATTTTTCTCAAATTGCCTAAGTTCATCTTGCATAGCATTAACCCAAGATTCATCACTCAAAGCAACATAAATTGTCTCACTATATGTTTAGGTTCAAAGTGAGAGAGTAATGCACAATTACTATTTAAAGGTTTATGAGAGCGAGTAATTACCCCATCGGATAGATCACCTATGATTGAATCTTGAGGATGACTAGAGACGAATCTCCAAGCTTTCGGAAGATCATTTGGAGTATCCTCATTCTTTTCATCATTGATTTGATGGTTGTTGACATCAACACTTGATGTGATTTCTTGATGATCTTCATGAATAACAAGCTTCTTGAGCTCCTTTAAAGTACCTACATCTTCATCTTCACATAAATTCTTTGAGATAACATCATTAGTTTCATCAAATATAACATGCACAACTTCTTCAATCAAAAAGGTTCTTCTATTGTAGACTCGGTATGCTTTCTTGTCACTATCCTAGAAAAATTCCTTTATCCGATTTTTGTCAAATTTTCCAAGGTTTTCTTTGATTTTTAAAATAAAACATTTGCAATCAAAAACTTTGAAATAGCTCACAACGGTTTTCTACGCAAAAAGGAGTTCATAAGGAGTTTTATTTAAAGAGGATCGTAATAAAACTCGATTCATGACATAACAAGCCGTGTTGACCGCTTCGGCCCAAAAGTATTGTGGTAAGTCACATTCACTAATCATAGTTCTAGCCGTTTCTTGAAGAGTCCTATTTTTCCTTTCAACAACACCATTTTGTTGAGGGACTCTAACAACTGAAAATTCATGAAAAATACCACATCTCAGAAAAGTATAAAAACCCCAAATTTAAATTCAGCACAATTGTCACTTATAAGCGATCAATGTTTTTATCCTATAAATTTTGAATTTTGGAAAATAATTTTACAAATTTTTCAAATGCTTCATTTTTGTGAACAAGAAATATTACCCAAGTAAACCTAGAATAGTCATCTATAATAACAAATGCATATTTACAACCACCTAGACTAGCATATTGAGTAGGTCCAAATAAGTCTAAATGCAACAATTCCAAAGGTTTATGAGTGGACACAAAATTCTTATGGTTTAAAAGAAACTTTGACTTGTTTACCAAATTGGCATGCATCACAAATTTTGTTTTTCAAAAATTTTAGTTTTGGCAAACCTCTTACCAAATCTTTCTTGGCAAGTTTTTCAATTAAATCCATATTAAAATGACAAAGTCTTCGATGCCAAAGCCAAGGATCATCTATGGAAGCGGTAAGACATTTTACATTGCTATTGCTAATTTTATCAAGATGAATCACATAAACATCATTGTGCCTAGTGCCTTTGAATAAAACAACATGATTTTTATCAAGGATAAGACATTCATGCTTGGTAAAGAATACATATAAATTTTTGTCACAAAGTTGACTAACACTTAATAAATTATAGTTCAAATTATCAACAAGAAGCACATTCTTAATCAAGGTTTCACCATTTTTACCTACATCACCAATGTCGATTGATTTTGCTTTGTTGTTATCTCCAAAAGTGACTTTTCCACTGTTTTTGGATGTAAGATTTGTGAAGAGAGAGGCATCACCCGTCATGTGCCTTGAACATCCACTATCTATGAACCACTTAGCATTGTTGGTGATGTTAATTACCTAAACAATAAATCAATTGATAACTTTTGGTACCCATATTTTCTTGGGTCCATTTGAGTTAGTGAAATTGCTTTCGATCCATGCAACTTTCATTCCAAGTTTTTCATTCTTCTTGACATAACACATATTCTTAACATGTCCATGTTGTTGGCAATATCTACAAATAATGCTTTTATTTCCATATAAAGAAAATTTTGGTTTTACAATACATAAGTCATCCTTTCTAAACATGACAAAATTTTTGTTGATTGCTACATTTCTATTTCTTTAGATATGTATACAATATTGTCTTTCTCTCTATTTAGGAGAGCATTCAAATCATCCATTCTTTTCTTCAAGGAGGCTTGTTCTTCCTTGACCTTAGATCTCACATGCATTCTTTTCTTCAAATCACGATTTTCTTGTGATAGCCTATTGTTTTCATTCACAAGTACATGTAATTAGAGTTAGCATTCAATAAAGCATTTGACTTTTTAGCTAACTCCTTATTTCTAGCATATGATTCTTTTAAGCTATCATGCAATTTCAAAATAAAAGCTTCAAGATCATCTTCACCATTTTCATCATTAGAGTCATAATTAGAATTTACCTCATCATCTCCAATGTCCATGAAGGCCATTTGTGCCGACTCCAATTCTTTTTCAACTTCTCCTTCGGAGTTGCAATCATCCCATGTGATTTGAAAGTTGTTGAATCTTGGTTTTCTTCCTTCCTTCTTTTTCTTGGAAGGACACTCATTTGCAAAATGTCCGAGTTGACCGCATTCAAAGCATTTATCGTTTTGCTTCTTCATTTCAAGCCTTGACTTCCCTTCGAAATTATTTGTGTTTGTAGCTCCACCTCTTCTCAATTCGTTTGTTGATCTAATACAACAATAGATTTGGTGATGATCTGCAAGATCTCCTTCATCAAGATCTTCATCTTCTAGATTGATGGAGCAATCTGTTTTCATCTTCCTCTTGAGAGGTCTTTAAAGCAATGCTCCTTCTTGGCCTTGCTTCTTCATCATCCGCTATCTTGGCCTTTAACTTGAGTTCATAAGATGTAAGAGAATTGATTAGCGATTCAATAGGCATCAAATTTAAATTCTTGGCTTCCTCTGTAACAATTGTTTTGGCATCCCATTCTTTGGATAGAGCATTTAGGATTTTTCTATTTTTTTCAACCAACGAGTACTCCTTACTCAAGGCTTCAAGATCCTTTATAATGTCATTGAACCTGCAGTACATTTTGTCAATGTTTTCATGTGGTTCCATCTTGAAGGACTCATACTTGGCAACAAGTAAGGATTTCTTTTGCTCACGAACATCATCGCTCCCTTCATGGATTTCCTTCAACTTATCCCATATTTCTTTAGCGGAAATGCAGCCCTTCATTCGACTTGATTCATTTGCATCCAAGGCATTATATAACACATTCATGGCTTTTGTATTCAACGTCAAGTAGCTTGCCTTGTCTTGTGGAGTGAGCTCATTCCTTGTCTTTTCTCTTCTTCTATTTGTGTGATCATCAATGATAGAAGCTTCAAATGGACCTTCATTGACAACATACCACAAATCAATGTCATTAGATTGCAGAAATATTTTCATTCTATCTCTCCAACTAATGAAATTTGCCCCATTAAACATGGGGGCCTAGTAACTGATTGGCCCTCAAAAAACAGAGCATTGTTGGTTGCCATAAGATTTCTTTTCTCAAAAGCAGTTTAAGCAATACAATGAGACCAAGCTCTGATACCAATTGTTGGTCCCAAAGCAACCTAAGATGTGTATAATTAAGTTTCTCAAAAAATATACTTTTAGAAATATTGAGATTTTCAAATTACAATTCTGACCATTAATAATCTTTCAATAGAACAGTAAGGTAAAGAGGAAAATTAAACAACCAATACTTCCAAGCAAGCAAGCTTGAAGTATTCAATCACTAGAATGCTTCACACACTTGGTGAGCCAATAAAAAATTGTCTTTACAAAGTTGGGAAGTTCTTGCTCACACTAAAAGACTTTTAGTTGAGCCAAGAATTTTACTTACAACCACACTTTCATACAAGATTATCACTCCACTCAAAGTTGAATTGCACTCACAACTGCACACTAATACAACTAAGCACTATAGTCAATTTGCACTCAAATTGCTCTTTTCTAAGGCTTGTATTTGATGTATTAGATGATATTTTCTTTGTTTTAAAGCAGCTATTTATAAGAGCAATAAATAGTGGTTGCAACTACTTCCTAACGGCTAAATAATAAATGCACAAAAAGTAGCCGTTGGGGTTTCGGACGTCCGAGATATATTGGATGCATCCGAAACAGCGTCCGATCTTCTTACAGCTTGTTGAAGATCTTCGTTCGGACGTCCGTGCATGCGTCCGTTCCTTCGTCCGACAGAGGCTTCGGACGGTCATGTTCGTCCAAAAGAGAAGCAGTAGGATCCCATTTCTTTCTGCCAGTTCGTTCGGACGGTGCAATGCGTCCGAGAAGTTTTGACCTAGTTCGGACGGTTCAATGCGTCCGAAAGCTCTGTTCCTGCAAAAACTTGTTTTACAGAGTTAAGTATTTATGTCATCATCAAAATAAGGTTTGGAAAACATCATAAACCAACTTAGAAGGAGCTCTCATTTGATGAATATGCCACCATCAAATTATCTCTGAGGAAACCTTTCTTTGTTGCTGACCATGATGATGAATCCATAGGCAAAGTTCTGGTTTGTAGGCACTGCAATTCCTTATTATCTTTGAAATCTCTCAAAAATTATTGAGAAAGAGACTAGACTGAGAGAATCTATGTATAAACCTTCAAAATGGCTCCATTGTTGTGGCTTTGGCTAATTATTAAATTAAATGTTTATGCATTGAATTCTAATTTTTCTTTTAATTTCAATACAATAATCTTTTCTACTTTTATATTAATTTACCATATTTACCTTCTAATCTTTTATTACTGGGCATAACTGGGTAAAATTTCCACTACGTGCATTGCGAGGTATAGGCCTCCTAATTAATTTTTATATGGGGATATGAGGCTAGGAATAAGAAAATTTATTGAAGCAGCCCCATAATATAAACTAATAATCAATCCATCACTTTGCATTATTTCAATCTAAAGCTAAAGAACCAGTCAAGATGTGATATATCAGTCACAAAATTGTAGCAACTACAATTTTTGTTTTTTGAAAAAAAAATATCAATTTGATTTTAAGTTGTAAAGCAAAAGAGAGAAGAAAGTTGTGGATAAATGGAAGGACGAGAGAGAAAAAAATATCATTGATATAGAATTCCAATCTGTACGGTCTATGAGTGATCTCACAAAAGGTAGTGTAATAAAGCATCAATACTGAATCATCCATAATTCAATGATTGTTCTTATAAAACTAGAACAAAATAACAAAATAAAGAGTTTCGAGTCAATAAAGACACAGAAAATTAACTCAAGAACAAATTTTATTTTGAACTCCACTGTAAAATATGGACCTAACCATTCAGAAGTAAGAAGAGATGGGAATGATGGAAGCTGTGAATGCAAAAGATTTTATTAAAAGAATCTCAATGATTCACTGGTCGTTATGGCAGAACGAACTGGAGATCAATTCATCCATTCCGACAAGTCGTGAGACAATCCTAAAATTGAAATTGAAAAAGAAGAGTAAATATTCGCCCGCAAAAACTTTCTTTTTTTTAATTGGTAAATTTGAAAAATAATTTATAAAAAAAAATAACAATAGGATTTCGAAAATAGAAAGTGTTTAGTTATCTATTCAAACAATATACACAAATTACTAATAGATTAGATGAAATCTCAAAGAATCTCACGATTCAATGTATTAAATAACTACATGTCTATTTTATTAATTAATTAAAATTCTATCTTACCTCAAATTAAATATTTTTTATTTTTGAATCCGCTAATCTTATTCACATTACATCTTATGAACTCAAGTCTCTATCTTGATAGTAGAAGAGATGGATCAAGAAAGAACCACCAACTATAACACCCAAAAGCACCAGATTCTGTAAACAACATAGAGGAAGAATGAAAGGAATATCTTATCGAGGAAATCATATATATTTCGGTAAATATGCTCTTCAAGCACTTGAACTTGCTTGGATCACAGTTAGACAAATAGAAGCAGGTTGACGGGCAATGACACGAAATGTACGTCGTGGTGGAAAGATATGGGTACATATATTTTCAGACAAACCTGGAGTGAACATCTTGTACGAAACAGCTTCTATCTTGGGGAAAGGGTTCCCTAAATATTGAGTAGTTGTTGTTAAACTGGGTCGAATACTTTATGAAATGGGAAAAGTAACAAAAAATATAGCTAGAATGGCTATTTCAATAGTAGCATGAAAAATGCCTATACGAACTCAATTCATTAATTTGGGATAAAGGATAAATTAAAGTAGAACCAAGAATCTCTTATGGAACTTGGGAAATTTCAAATTTTTTTAATTTTGACAAAGAATATTTCTTTTTTTTCTTTGTCTTTTGCATTGAAAATGTATATATTTAAATTACATGAAATAGACCTAATGCAAATATTTCTGCAATCTAATACACATCTAGATGGCTCAAGAATTGATGTGTATTCGAATCATAGAAGCTAGCAATCGTCGATATGCTCATATTGGTTATGTTATTGTTCCTGTGATCAAAGAAGCAGTACCAAATATGCCCCTAGAAAGATTAGAAATGGTCAGAGCTGTAGTTGTGCGTACCTGTAAAGAACTCAAATGTGACAAGGGTATGATAGTGTGATATGATGGCAATGCTGCAATTATTATTGATCAAGAAAGAAATCCCAAAGGAAGACAAATTTTTGGTGCGATCGCCTGAGAGTTGAGACAAAGACATTTTACTAAAATAGTTTCATTAGCTCCCGAGGTATTATAAACCAGGATCGTGATATGTTTATAGGAGGTATTAGAAAGAAATAGATTATTGGACATCACAATGGCTTCTTTGACTCAATTATTAAGTCTTAATGCTACTTACAGTATTCTTGTGACGGAACTTTGGAAAACATTGTCTCAAGCACAAGGTACCAATACAACTATTAAGATTTTCTACAGCATGAGGTACTAATAAGATTTTCGCAAGCAATAGAATGTTCAAGAATTCTAAAGCACAAGGTAATGATAAATATATCATCACTGGGATTTTCGATTAATTTGGTTTATGTCTTTTGCTTGACTAAAGAACAAGTAAACTCTCCATTGTTGAAACTCTTATTCTTACTTTTTACTTTCTTCCTTAATTTGCCAAACTCTGTGATATTTTGTGCTAAGTCCTTGATGTTGCTAGATTAAGTAGTTTGGAGATTGCTAACTTCATGTTTTTTAATTAAGGCATCGTATGATTGCCTATTAACTTTTCAACCAACCATTTGCTTTTTGATGGCATTAGATTTGCATGTTTTATATATATTTTTTATTGTTCTGATTATCAGACTTGATGTTAAGAATTAAGTTTGTAAATATAGTTGAGACCACATTAGAAATATTACAACCAGTGCAAGAAATCCGAGAAGATAGTGACAACTTTGTTTTGGTGATTGATAATTGTAAGATGACTTTGACTGAGTGATCGATGATATTAGGAGATAGCTTTATAAAATAAAATTATTTTTCATTCATTTCGGTCTATCTTTTGGCTACATTTTGAGTACATTTTAAGTGTTTTTGTGTATGTTTTTAAATACCTTTTGTGTATCAATGTTTTTATGCATTTTTGTAGTGTTTATGTGTTTTGAAGGTTGATGGATGGTTTGGAGCTGCATTGTATGAAGAGAATACGATGCGAAGCTCAAATAAAGAAGTAATTTTGTAGGGCATAGTGGCACGGCATGCTCAAAAGACTTACTTCCAAAGTCGCAGTGTTTATTTGGAAAATCTAAAACTTTCTAAAGCAGAGTGCCGTAGTGTTCTAGTGAAGGAAAAATCCAGGGCATCAAAATTTTGGATGACAAACTCTAGTTTTAGGCCTATATGGATCTAATTGACCTAAACCCTACCTTACAACCAATTCCAAGACCATAGTTATTAATGCATTTAGAAAATCCAAAACTTTCCAGAGTAGAGTGTTGTAGTGTTTTGGAGAATTCAAAATCCAACACGTCGAAATTTTGGATGGAAAACTCCGGTTTTGGGCCCATATGGACTTAATCGACCAAACCCTGATTTATCCCACAAGACCATAGTTATTAAACCCGCCCTAAATCAACGGTTCAACCGGTCAACCCCGCAAACCGACCACTTAACTACGTTGGGTTCTTAGTTCAACCGAACAATGAAGAGAGCCATTGACTTTTCAACAACCTACCGGTTGAACCACGATTTGAAACCCAGTGTTGGGGTTACCGCCTGGGTCTGTCTCTTATACACATCTAGATCTAAAGTTTTATTTGTAGCCTGGAGTTTTGAACCTCAAACATTGGCACTGCAACCAACTGCACCTCAATGGTTGTTGATGTTCAATTCTTCTTTTTGTATTATTTATATAAACCTTCAAACACTTGCTTAGTTTTCCCATGTCTAATTCAAGTAAAATGACTAATATACATATGTAATCTTTTTTCATAATACAAAATATTTCTCATAACATTGTGCAATTAAAATTTTGAAAATGAAATATAACATAAAAAATATAAATATAGGTGGATTGTATATTGGTATTAAATATACACTATTATAAATTAACCATCTTATATATTATTATATTTCTTATAGTAATTATTTATAAAAATTTAAAGTTGATGATGAAGTGCAACTTAGGTAGCAAGACGCTTCTCCAATGACTTGTTGGTCATGGGTTTGAGTCACTAGAGGGGTAGGGGGAGGGAAGGTTTTTTTTATTATAAAATATATATACACACACACATATACTAGTTGAACCAATAACCCGTTGATCCATTTTCCTTGTTGGGTTCTTTCCTGGACCGGATTTAATAACTATGCCCAAGACAAATTGTAACTATAAATAGAACCCATAAAAACCTATTTTAACACGTAATGTAACTTAGGAGTAGGAGTACTAACTCTAAATTCTTATATTTTCTTTCATGTCTTAGTTTTGCATTAGGGGTTGATGTAACCCAACTACATAATTCATGTGTACTTTATTTCTTAATATAGATTTAATCTTTTCATATTGTTTGTTCAAAATAGTGAGTTATCGATCTTAATATTTTTTTTTTCTATATATTACTTGTTGTACAATCATATCTAACATTGATATTTGAATATTGGTCGAAGATAATGCATAACATAATTTTTTTTTTTTTTATATTTACATTGGAAGATTGATCAAGAATCAATTGTGTAGTTTGTTTAGTGGCTCGAAAGAGTACTTAAATCAAGGGGTTCCAATGATCTTATGCTCTTATTATTATTTTTTTGCCTAGATTAGCTCCAAAAAGAATAATTCAAAAGTAAATCTAATCAGAATAGTTATTGGTTTGAGAAAGTCTTATACAAATTAGAAAATCGTACCCTCTTATGGGCATCCTGATTGATTCTTATTTGATATAAGTATCATAGTTATATTAGTTCGGTGAAATTAATTTTCCTAGCATCCTTAGTTCTTATTTTCTTTTCTTATGCTTTCCTTTGTTTAATTGCTTTACTTTTAGTTTAGTTTAATTATTTAACTTATTCTCTCTTTATCGATTGCTAAGATAACGCCTATAGTCTTGTAATTAATTGTAAATCCTTCACTCTTTGTCGCGGGAACGATACTCTACTTTATCACTTTATTACTTGAACAACTAGTACACTTGCTAGTGTGTTAAACACACATCATTAGGATACAACTATCTGAAATCCTATAGTAGTTGAAGTAATGCTAGAAAATACATTTAGTTAATAATAGCTATATTTCAAGTTCTTGTTGAATTAAGTGAATAGGTGATTATGTATGTATCTACTTTACGTGCATAAACTATCCAATTATTAACAACTCTAAGTATTCAAATGATATTGTCTGACTTAGAATTGCAACTATTCATAAAAAAGAGTTACTACTTTCTTTAGTAGGAAAATTCTACAATGGGTATGCAAAAGTGTAGTATTTGCATAAGGATAGCAAATAGGAACCTACTAAAGAACACATAACTCTTATTTACTACTAGTCATCAATTCTAAGACTAGTAGTATAGGTTGCAACTGGTCATCAATGAAGGGAGCCTTAATTTGTCTCTAATCCAAAATAGAGTAAATGCTTTTTTTATTGCCTACGGGAAAATAAAAAATTTTAGAAAACCAAACTTTCATTTCACAGCTATCATCTTTTATATCATGGAAGCATATTTTTTTCCATTTAGAAAAATAAGAAAATAAACAATAGGAAGAATTGAATTATACGGCTAGCAAAAAAAAAAAAAAATTTGTAGACTAATAATAGTAATGCTAAAAGTATTACCGTATAATTAAATAAAAATTTGTAAGTCTTAAAACTATCTGTTTATTTTTTTTAAGTTTATAATTTATTTTCCAAATGAAAAAATCTTTACAAATTCATTGATTTCATTAAGCAACAATTTACTCCATACAGTCAAATTGTGTTACACCATTATGTGTTGAATTTTTTTGTATAATGTATAAAGTACATTTTTACATGGATTAAAAATTACATCTAAAAAGTCATGGACTGATAAGTTTTTTTTTTTTTTTTTGGTCTCTTAGAAAAAACGTAAAGCAATAAGTTACTAAAGAAATCATAGTATTGATAGTAAATTAAGGAAAAAAGAAGCAAGTAACATTGAATATTAGTCATTAAATAGGGATGGTAGTTGTCATTTAATACAGGGATGATGGATTAAAAATACTCCCTCCGTTTCTTTTTAAGTGTCATTTAATATTTTGATACAGAGACTAAGATTGCTATTAAATAGCCTAAAATTTTAGGCAAAATTGATCATATATGACTAAATTGCCCTTTGACTAGTAATAAATTAAAAGAGTCTCAACCTTAAATACAAGTTGAGTAATTAATGGAGTAGGAAAGAGATAAGGGCAAAATTGGTAAAAAATAGTTAAATGCTTTATTGGACTTGCTAACTTGACATTTAAAGTGGAACAAAATATTTTTACTAAAATGACATAAAAAGGGGACAAGTGAGTAATTGAATTGAATATAGATAAAAAAATAAATCAATCAAATGAGATAATAAATGCAAGTACTTATATTTATATTTATTGTAGGCATTAAATTTCAATTAATTTGATGTAATATTTGTGGACAGAATATCTGATATGCTAAGATACTATGTGTGAATGGTAGTTTGGTGCACTAAATAGAACAATTAGTTTTGCACTTGTAGCATTAAGTGTAAGAAATAGTTTTAGTATATATATATAAATAAAATTTAGAGAGAGAGAGAGAGAGAGAGAGAGAGAGAGATAGAAGATGTGTTATATAAATGAGGAAGAAAGGGTATACAATGTTCTACATTAAAGTTGAACAAAAGAAGAATTTAGAGGGATCAATGTCCAGCTTAATTGGAAGACCAAAGTATCTCTTATAGTATGAAAAAGTGTTTTAATTTATGTAAAATTGTAAATTTTTAGAATAAAAATGTTTAAGATGTTGAGTTATTACAATACTACAGCGAATAATTTTGTATTGATAGAAATGTTAGTTTTTATGCTATTTGTATTAGTATGTGTATTTATTAATGAATATAAATAGGTCTAGCAATTAGGTAATAAATTAAAACACATTATTAAAGTCGAAGAACAAGTACGGTGTAGATAAAGTTTGATGAGAAAAATTGAAAGTTTTTTTAACAAAATATAAAGTTATGCGTCTTTTATGTAGACCAAGAATTACACAAACGACTCAAATAGTACCCTGTTCTAATAAAATTACCCTGTAATATACACATAATTAGATTTTTATAAGAGACTCTTATACACATCTTGATTTTTGAAATGGTTATTAATAATGTGTGAACAAATAAAACAATCATAAGAAATGATGAAATTGTGTTGGGGACATATTATGTTTACGATGGTCAAAACAAAATATTTACTTTTAGTTGCGATCACAATGATCATGATTTTGTTGTGTGAATGAAAAAACAAAGATCATGACAAATAATGAAATTGTGGTGCTGACATGTTATGTTTATGATGGTCAAAACAAAATTTTTACTTTTCTCTGCGATCATTATATTGTGAATGAAAAAATAAATATCATAACAAATGATGAAATTGTGTTAGGTACATGTTATGTTTATAATGGATTTACAATAAGTTACCTATATATATACTTTCAATGAATGTGACAAAAAATATCATGATCGAAGCATATATGACAGGTTTTGTTTGTCTAACTTCGTTTGTTATGATCGGAGGAAAACTTAATGTGTATATCATGGTAAACTGAAAAACTACAATATCTGTAATGATCAAGTTGTGTATTGGGCAAACCATAATAGAAGTTAGTAAGAAACAAAAGAAATTAGGAAAAAAGATTTGACGCATAATTTTTGGGTGGGTTTGTATCGATGGATCTGGAGAATCCATCGAAAGTTATGATTTTTTTTAGTTTACCTAACCTATTGGAATAACTTGTTGAAGAGAAAATACAGTATAGATAAAATTTGATAAGAGAAAAATTGAAAGTTTTTCACAAAAAATATGAAATTTATGTGTCTTCTATGTAGTTCAAGAATTACACAAACATTTGAATAGTTACCTCTTATAAAAAAAAGGTAAAAGTTAATGTTGGGAATTAGAAGTTATCTTTTATCACAATCATTGTAGGTGTATAAATTTTTAAGATAGTTATTAAGAATGTGTGAACAAATAAAACGATCATAACAAATGATGAAATTTTATTGGGGACATGTTATGTTTATGATGGTCAAAATAGAATTTTTGCTTTTCGTTGCAATCGCAATGGTTGTGGATGAAAAAACAAAAATCATAACAAATAATGAAATTTGTGTTGGGGATATGTTATGTTTATGATGGTCAAAACAAAATTTTTACTTTTTGCTGCTATCGTAATGATTGTGAATGAAAAAATAACAAGCATAACAAATGATGAAATTATGTTGGGAACATGTTATGTATTATAATGATCAGAATCAAAGTTTGCCTATTTATTCCGATCACAAAAAATGTGACTAAAAATATCATGACCAAAGCATATAAGATGGGTTTTGTTTGTCTAACTGTATTTGTTACGGTCAAAGGCAAACTTAATGTATATGTCATGGTAAATTGAAAAACTATAATATTTGTAATGATCAAGCTCCAATGTGTCAGGCAAACAGCAATAGAAGTTAGTAAGAAATGAAAGAAATTAGGAAAAAATATTCAACACATAATGTTTAAGTGGGTTTGGATCGATGGATTTGGAGAATCCATCCAAAGTCATGATTTTTTAGTTTACACAATGTGTTGGGGTAATGCCGAAGAGAAAGTACGATATAGATAAAGTTTGATGAGAGAAATTGTAAGGATTTTCACAAAAAAGGAGAAATTTATGTGTCTTCTATGTAGTTCAAGAATGACACAGACAATCGGAGAGTACCTCAAGTAAAGAAATAGTAAATTTCTTTACATATATCTTATAAAGAGACAACATATCACGATCATTGTAGGTGTATAAGTTTTTAAAGTGATTATTAAGAATGCGTGAACAAATAAAAATATATTAACAAATAATGAAATAGTGTTAGAGACATGTTATGTTAATAGATGTGTATATGATCGGAGCATAATTTTGACTTTTTGTTGAGATTACAATGATTGTGAATAAAAATATCATGACTGAATCATATAGTTTTGAATGAACGGTTCGCTTTTGTCGAACTTTGTTCGTTATGATCAGAGGAAAAAATTAATATTATATATGTATAGATGGTAAATTGAAAAAGTACAATATCTGTAAATATCAAGATTCAGGCTATCGGCCAAACTATAATGGAAGGTAGTAAGAAATGAAAGACATTAGAAAATAATTGAGTGGGTTTGGATTGATGGATCCAGAGAATCCATCGGAAGGCATGATTTTGGATTTTACCCAATGTGTTGGAAATTTGCCTAAGAGCAAGTATGGTCTAGATAAAGTTTAATCAGAAAAATTATTATATTTTTTCACCAAAATTTGAAATTTATGTGTTTTCTATCTAATTCAAGAATTATACTAACAATTGAATAGTACCTCTTGTAAAAAAAAGGTAAAAGTTAATGCTGAGAATTATAAGTGTATCTTGTCACGGTCATCGTAGGTGTTTAAATTTTTAAGGTGCTTATTAAGAATGTGTGAACAAATTAAAGGATCATAAAAAGTTATGAAATTATGATAGAAACATATTATGTTTATGATGGTTGGAATGACATTTTGATTTCTTATGTCGATCATAGTTATTTAGAGAGAATATGCTTTGACCGGAACATATCGCTTTGGAGTGAACTATTCGTGTCCATTCGTTATGATCAAAGAATAACTAATAAAGCATCTATGATAGTAAAATGAAAAGGCAAAATATCTGTAATGATCGAGATTCAATTATATCGAGTGTACTATAACGTAAGAAGTAAGAAATAAAAGAAACTAGAAAAAGAATGTGACGCATAATGCTTGGATGGAGTTTGAATCGATGCATTCGGAGAATCCATCGAAAAGTATGATTTTTTTATACAAATATACAGGCTCCAAAATTCATGGAGTTAAAATTTTTCCAAACACATGAATAATGCCGAAGAAAAAGTACGGTCTAGATAAAATTTGAGCACCTTCAAATTTAAGTGTTTTCACCAAAATGTGAAATTTATGTATTCCTATCTAGTTCAAGAATTATACCAACAATCAGATTGTACATTTTGTAAATAAATCTTAAAAGATGATATTGGAAATTAGAATCATTATATCACATCGCAGTCATTATATATATTTAAATTATTTTGTCGGTTGGCAGGAATGTGTGAACAAATTAAAGGATCATATACAAATATCAAATTTTAAAAGGGACATCTTTTGTTTCTGATGGTCAGAATGACATTTTAATTTCTTATGCCGAATCATAACTATTTGGAGACAATAGATTTTGACTGGAGCATGTCGCTCTAAGATGAACTTTTCATGTTTGTCAGAGTCACTGTTTGTTAATGATCAAAGGATAAAGTAAGGCATCTATGATGTTAAAATAAAAAAGTATAATATTTGTTATGATTGAGATTAAGGGTATTGGGCATACTATACAATAAGGTAGTAAGAAACGAAAAAAAAAAAAATGCGACACGTAATGATTTGGTGGTCATAATCATTAGATCTCGAGTATCCATCGAAAGGCAAGATTTAATTGAACAAATTTGTAAGCTCCAAAATCAATGAATTTGAAGTTTTTCAAACATCATGAATAATCATATGAAGAGCAAGTACAGTCAAGATAAAGTTTGAACAGATGCAATTTTAACTTTTTTCACCAAAATGTAAAATTTATACATTTCTATCTTGATCAAGAATTACACCAATATGGGATTTATTCTCTCGTAAATGTCTCTTATACAAAAGATGATACTGAAATTACAAATTTATATTTTGTCCCGGTCATTATATGTTTAAATTTTTACGACAATTGATAAGATTGTGAACAAATTGAAGGATATAACAGATTATGAAATTGCAATGGGGACATGTTATGTTTAAGATGGTCAAAATGACATTTTGATTTCTTATTCCGATCAACTATTTAGAGAGGATATGCATTGACCGAAGCATATCACTTTGGAATGAATTATTCGCGTGTGTCAGATTCCACTCGTTATGATCAAAGAATAAAGTAAGGCATCTATGATGATAAAATGAAAAGGTAAAATATCTGTAATGATCAAAATTCAGGGTATCAATCGTACTATAACGTAAGCTAGTAAAAAACAAAAGAAATTAGAAAAAAGGTGCATAATGATTGGGTGGGTTTCTGAATCCATCTAAAGGCATGATTATGTTGTACAAATTTGCGGGCCCGAAAATCAAAATAGTATGAAATTTTTTCAAACACACGAAATAATGCCGAAGAAAAAGTACGGCTTAGAAAAAGTTTGAATATCTTCAATTTGAAGTGTTTTCACCAAAATGTGAAAATTATGCATCTTTTATCTAGTTCAAGAATCGGTCAATGCATTTCCTATACCAACAATTGGATTGTACCTCTTTAAAAGAAAAGGTAAAAGATGGTATTAATAATTACAAATTTATATGTTGTCACGGTCATTATATATGTTTAAATTCTTATGTCAGTTGATAAGAACATGTGAACAAATTAAAGGATCATAACAAGTTATGAAATTGTGATGAGTACATATTATGTTTATGATGGTTAGAACGTCATTGTGATTTCCTATACCGATCAAAGCTATTTTGAGAGAATATACTTTGACCAGACAATGTCTCTTTGGAAAGAACTATTCGCGTCTGTCAGATTCCCTGCTCGTTAATGATCAAAGGGTAAAATAAGGCACCTATGATGGTAAAATGAAAAAGTGTAATATCTGTAATGATCGAAATTCAGGGTATTGGGCATACTACAACGTAAGATAGTAAAAAATGAAAAAAAAAATTAGAAAAAGAATGCAATGCATAATAGTTGGGTGGTTTTGGATCGCTGGATCCTGAGAATTCATCGAAATCATAATTCATTATTATACAAATTTGTAAGCTCCAAAATCAACAAAATTGAAGTTTTCCAAACACATGAATAATGCCAAAGAGCAAGTACAATCAAGATAAAGTTTGAACAATTTTAAGTTTTTTCACCAAAATGTAAAATTTATGTATCTTCTATCTAATTAAAGAATTATACCAACATCGGATAATAATCTTCTATAAAACTTATATGTAAATTTACATATTTATAATAACAAATTGACAGATATAATGTCACAATTGTGACAATGACGATGTGTATAAGAGACAGATCCAATTATTGGTGTAATTCTTGAATTAGATAGAAGATACATAAATTTTATATTTCATAACTTTTTATGATCCTTTAATTTGTTCACACATTCTTATTTAGAGAGAATAAATTTGGAATGAACTGTTTGCATTTGTCAGACTCCACTTGTTCTGATCAAAGGATTATCATAAACATAATATGTTTCTCTCTCTCTTAACTTATACACATCTAGATGTGTATAAGAGATTCGGTTTCTATCAAGCATACTATAGCGTAATCTAGTAATAAACGAAAGAAATTAGAAAAAGAATGCGATGCATAATGATTGGGTGGGCTTCCGAATCCATCGAAAGGCATGATTTTGTTGCACGCACAAATTTGCGAGCCGAAAAAAAATAAGTTGAAATTTTTCCAAACATATGAATAATGTCAGAGAGAAAGTACGGTCTAGATAAAGTTTGAATACCATCAATTTGAAGTGTTTTCATCAAAATGTGAAATTTATATATCTTCTATGTAATTCACAAATTATAATACATAATTGAATTGTACAACTTGTAAAGAAAAGATAAAAGATGATATTAAGAATTACAAATTTATATTTTGTCACATTCATTATATATGTTTAAATTTTTATGTCGGTTGATACACATGTGTGAATAAATTAAAGGATCATAACCAGTTATAAAATTGTTATGGGTACATATTATGTTTATGACGGTCAGAACGACATTTTGATTTCTTATACCAATCAGAACTATATTTGGAAAGATTATGCTTTGACCAGAGCGTGTCGCTTTGGATAGAATTGTTTTCATTTGTCAGACTCCCTGTTCGTTAATGAACAAAGGATAAAATAAGGCACCTATGATGTTTAATAAAATGAAATGGTATAATATTTGTAATGATCGAAATTCAAGGTATCAGGCGTACTAAGAAATTAGAAAAAGAAAGCGATACATTAATAATTGGGTGGTTGTGGATCTTGGATCCTGAGAGTCCATCGGAAGGCATGATTTTATTGTAAAAATTTGTAGGTCCCAAAATCAACGAAATTGAAATGTTTCAAACACATGAATAATGCCAAAGAGCAAGTACGATAAAATAAATTTTGAACACCTTCAATTTTTAATAAGAGACAGAAATCATAAAATTAATATATTTTCTATCTAATTAAAAAATTACACCAACGTCGGATTGTATCTCTTATAAATAAAAGGTGAAATATGATACTGAGAATAACAAATTTTTATTTTATCACTATCACGTCATTTATATATAAGTTATATAATTATGTCTATTATACACATTAGATGTGTATAAGAGACAGAATCTTATAAATTAGAAATTATAAAGAATCTACATGTATATTCTTTAATTCTAATCGGAATTTCATTTTGATTTCTTATCCCGATCATCGCTATTTAGAAAGAATGTATTGATACGAAGCATATCGCTTTGGCATGAACCATTCATATTTGTCAAACTCCGCTTGTTATGATCAAAGGATAAAGTAAAGCATTTATGATGATAAAATAAAAAGGTAAAATATCTGTAATGACCGAGATACATGGGGTATCAAGCGTACTATAACGTAAGTTAGTAGAAAAAGAATGCGATACATAATGCTTGGATGGGTTTCCGAATCCATTGAAACACGTGATTTTGTTACACAAATTTGCGAGCCCGAAAATCAAATTAAGTTGAAATTTTGTCAAACATATGAATAATGATGGAAAGAAAGTACAGTCTAGACAATGTTTGAATACCATCAATTTGAAGTGTTTATATCAAAATGTGAAATTTATGTATCTTTTATCTAGTTCAAGAATTACACCTATAATTGTATTATACCTCTTGTAAAGAAATTATAAAAGACGATATTAAGAATTACAAATTTATATTTTGTCATGTTCATTATATATGTTCAAATTTTTATGTCGGTTGATAAGAATGTGTGAAAAAATTAAAGGATAGTAACAAGTTATGAAATTCTAATGGGTACATGTTATGTTTATGATGATCGGAACGACATTTTGATTTTTTATACCGATCAAAGTTAAATGTAGAATATATTTTGACCGGAGCATGTCGCTTTGGAATTGTCAGATCTCTGTTCGTTAATGATCAAAGGATAAAGTAAGACATCTATGATGGTAAAATGAAAAAGTATAATATCGGTAATGATCAAGATTTAGGATATTAGGTGTACTATAACATAAGGTACTAAGGAACGAAAGAAATTAGAAAAAAAAAATGCGACGCATAATAATTGGGTGGTTTTGGATTTGATCGTTGGATCCTGAGAATGCATTAGAAGATATGATTTTATTGTACAAATTTGTAGGCCCCAAAATCAACGAAGTTGAAGTTTTTCAAACACATGAATAATGCCGAAGAGCAAGTACAGTCTAGATAAAATTTGAACACCTTCAATTTTAAGTTTGTTCACCAAAATGTGAAATTTACGTATCTTCTATCTAGTTAAAGAATTACATCAACAATTGAATTATATCTCTTGTAAATAAAATGTAAAAAACAATACTGGGAATTACAAATTTATATTTTGTCACGATCATTGTATATGTTTAAGTTTTTATGACGCTTGATAAGAATAGCTGAAAAATTTAAAGGATCATAACAAATTATGAAATTATGATGGGGACATGTTATGTTAAAAATGATCGGAACGACATTTTAATTTTTTATTTCTATCATAGCTATTTTGAGAGAATATGTTTTGACCGAATCATATTGCTATGGAATGAACTGTTCTTTTTTTGTGAGACTCCGTATTCGTTGTAATCAAAGGATAAAGTAAGGTATCTATGATGGTAAAATGAAAAAATAAAATATCTATAATGACCAAGATTCAGAGTATCAAGTGTACTGTAACGTAAGCTACTAAGAAATGAAAAAGAGTTAGAAAAAGAATGCGACGCACAATAATTGGGTGAGTTTGGAAAGATGGATTTAGAGAATCTATCAAAAGGCATGATTTTGTTGTACAAATTTTTGTGCCCCAAAATCAAAATAAGTTTAAATTTTTTCAAACACATGGAAAATGCCAAAGGTAAAGTATGGTCTAGATAAAGTTTAAACACCATCAATTTGTAGTGTTTTTACCAAAATATAAAATTTATGTATCTTCTATCTAATTCAAGAATTACACCAATAATTGGATAGTACATCTTGTAAAGAAAAGGTAAAACAAGATATTAGGAATTATAAATTTATATTTTATTACGGTCATTATATATGTTTAAATTTTTATGTCAGTTTGTAAGAATGTGCGAACAAATTAAATGATCATAATAAGTTATGAAATTGTGATGAGAACATGTTATGTTTATGATGGTCGGAATGACATTTTAATTTCTTATACCGATCATAGCTATTTGGAGAAAATATGCTTTGACCTGAGCATGTTGCTTTGAAATTAACTGGTCATGTTTGTTAGACTCCCCATTCGTTAATGATCAAAGGATAAAGTAAAGCACCTATAATAATAAAATAAAAAATATAATATTTACAATGATCGAGATTCAGAGTATCAGGTGTACTTTAATGTAAGGTAGTAAGAAACGAAAGAAATTAGAAAGAAAATGCGATGCATAATGATTGGGTACATTTGGATCTTGGATTCGAAAAATCAATATAGATGTGTATATTGAGTTTATAAATTTGTATGCCCCCAAAAAGTTGAAGTTTTCCCAAATACATAAATAAATATAGAGCAAGTACGATATACATAAAATTTGAACACCTTCAATTTAAGTTTTTTCACCAAAATGTGACATTTATGTATTTTCTATTTAATTCAAGAATTATATCAACAATCAGATTGTACCTCTTTTAAAGAAAAGTAAAAGATGATATTGGTATATTTTGTCACGGTCATTGTATATGTTTAATTTTTTATGATGGTTGGTAAGAATTGTAAACAAATTAAAGGATCATAGCAAGTTATTAAATTGTGATCGAGACATTTTATGTTTATGATGGTCAGAGTACAACAATTTAATTTTAGTCGATTATAGCTATTTATTAGCTTTTCAGGACATCTCATAAATGCAGAGTTCTTGTCTTTTTGTCGACTCGGTTCGTTACCATAAGGCTGTCTCTTATACACATTTAGATTATATAAGAGACAAGCTAACTTAAATATAGTAATGTCTGGGATCCAGTGTATTGGTTGTACTTAATATATAATAGTACTTCGTGTAATTCTGTGTAATTACAATTAATACAATTTGGTTAATGCAGATAATGGATGGAAAAGGAAAAAAAGTTCTATTGATTGATTATGAATGATGAATTTGACAAGGATAACTTTTCAAGTGATAACAATGAAAATGATTATGTTAAAAAGTTGTATACATTTGATGAGCAATAAGACATTCCTAATGTATTGAAAGGGGAAGAAATTATGAATATGCCATTTGCCAATGTAGTAGAAGCAAATGAATTTTATAATAGGTGTCTCAAATTGTTATGTCGTATCAGGCGCAATTCATTTTTTATCGTGTTGTTTTCGTGTCGTATCATACGGGATCCGTTTCTTATTGTATTTTTTTTGTGTCTGACCTCTTTTTTGTGTTGTGTTCTTCTGTCACCTCTTTACTTTTACAGAGATATACTAACCTATTTGACAGGTTAAATAACTTATGATTCATTTGAATTAATTAGCATCCCAAATTTTAATTTTTTAATAACTTAACAATTTTTAATACTAACCTTGTTTTTATATCAACTTAAAACATATTTTTAAATTTTTTTTATATTTTTTAGATAATATTTAAAAATATAATTATGTTTGATTTAAAATCTAACATCAACACTATTATTCACAATTTTAAAATATACTACATCAAATTATAATAAAGGTTATCGTGTCAACTCATGAGTTGACCCAACTCAACCTGTTTACTTTCGTGTCATAAACTGATTGACCTATTAATGACCCAATAAAATTTGAATTGTATCAGAACTAATTAATTTCGTGTCGTATTATAGTATCTAATCAAATTTTACCAACCCTATTTTATAATAGGTATACTAAGTTGGCAGGATTTGCCATATTCTTTTCGGATCTTGAGGGCATTGACTAGCGGTCTTACTTACCATTCAACATATTGTACAGGTGCCAACAATGTTGATTGAATCACGACTAAAAAAGAAATGTCAAGAACTTCGAAAAAGTGGACATGAAGATAAATTGATGTCCTATTTAGCTCAAACATTATTTAAACTTCTCAATTACTTCTATGTCGATCTCATCAATTTACAGAGCATAGCCACATCACATCTAATATGAAGCCATCAGATAGATGTATCATAGGCACTTCATACCCCGCGTAGCGGTGTCCTATTTTCCTATAAAAGAGATGGTACTAAACGTGGGAAAGAAAAATTTAGTGAGGCTAAACGGGTCCTATTTTCGTACTATAAAAGATAAGGTACCAAACTTGGGAAGGAAAAACTTAAGGCTTGGTATTCATAAGCACAAGAAGTTTGCCCCATGATGATACCCAGGATTGATGCTTAACATACTTCAAATCTTGTTTTAGAAGTGCTTACGTGACAATCTCATTAGAGGTAATTATGTAATTTAGGCATAATTCAATTAGTAAGATATTGGCCATAAGCCCCCATGTGTATAAATAATGTGTTTGAGGGCCAAGATCCACACAATTATCTTCATTGAAATCTCCTCTTAATTCAATTTCTAGTTTTTCTTCTCCTCAGTTCTCTACTTTCTCTTTCTATAAATTTCACACTTCATCATTTGGTGCCGTCTGTGGGAACGCAAAATCTCACCTATTCGTACCGTACATACTTACAGCAAGTTTCCTCGTCAGTTTTGCTGTCAAAAAGATGAAGAACCGAGGTACATGACGTACATCTAGCAAGGAGGCTGAGGCAAGCAATCTTTATTGATGTGCCTCTGATAGACAAGAAATCGAGCGTCAACCGAAGCACAACAAAAGAAAATTGATGTTTTGAAGTACATTGCCGATTATTTGAGTCCTTTCGAGCTTTCGTACTACCTTACATTAAAGTACACCTGATACTCTGAATAGATGTGTATAAGAGACAGTTACTAGGTTGCCGACCATGAATTCGTTGATGTTCGGCTAAACAATCGAAAAGGCCGTAAGCCCGGCAAACTCCGACACAGAATCATGAGGACCCGCTCAGATGACCGATCTGAGGAGTCGCACTTAGCTACTAGCAAACCGGAAAGAATATACTTTTCGATTGATTTTTCGAATGCACAGTCTTGAAAAAGCACTAATTTAAATGGTTCTTAGCTGTTTTAAGAACAGAGTTTCGGCTCAAGTAGAGCCTCAAGAACAAAATTCAAAAGATTTTAAAGAAAAATAACTTGATGATACATGTTTTGCTTCGACGAAAATAGATAGAGAGATTCGTTCATGATCTTGATAAAGACCGAGCCTTTATTAATGCAATTTAAGTTGCCTGACCTCGATAAGTACAAAGGTGACTCTGGCCCATCCGATCATCTTCAACATGTGGTGGCTGTCACTAGCCTCTATGGCTAACTAATCGGATCCACAGCAAGCTATTTGCCATAACGCTCCGAGACCCTGCACAAAAATGGTTCCAAGAGCTACTTACAAATTCAATCGCAATTTTTCATGAGCTAGCCAAGTCATTCCTGGGCCATTTCCAAAGTAAATCAATGCTACAGAAAGACATCTCGCACCTCATGAACATCCGACAGCAATCAGATGAGCCCCTTAATAAGTTCGTTGATTGCTTCAATGATGAAGTGATTCAGATACAAAATGTGGATGAGAAAATATTGATTGTTGCCTTCTGCAATAGCATCTGACTTGGAAGATTTAATGCCAAAATGGAAAAGAGGATGCTAGACACTTACTATGAGCTGTTGGAGAGAGCATCAGAATTCATACGGAGCAAGGATTCCAACAGAGCTAAGAGAAAAATGTACGATTCTCAAAAAGACAAGAACTCAAGAACTTCTAATTCCTCCTCTTCTAAAAAAGCCAAAAATTGTGGAAAGATTAAACTATCCCAATAGCAGGCCCTTGGCAAACTGGATAGTTTATTCGACCAATAATATCGAGGGTCGACCTCCGAGAACAAAGGTACTACCGGATTCAAATTTTACACCTTTAAATACTTCAAGGAGGAAAATACTGTACCAGGTACATCACCTCGGGATCCTTGAGCATTCCTCTAATGCTAGCAAGACCCAATCAAAGGGACAAATCAAAGTATTGCGCGTTCTATGGACAACATGGTCACGGCACAGAAGTTGTGCAATCATTTGAAGGTGGGAATATAAAAAGCAATCTAGGAGGGGCACTTGCAGCAGTTCATCAGCCGAAAAGGGGTAGAATTTCAAAGGAATGCCAATAATAAAGGGATCCCGAGCAGGATCTGTCTCTACCACCTTTCACCACCGAATAGGATCTGAAAGTTTATTCCCCTGTCAGATAATACACATCAGATTCGTATAGCGTGGAGGAATGAATACATATAGCTGGGGACCAGTGACAGGGGATTCTAGCAATGCTAGGAAAAAATATGCGAGGTATGTACTCGCAGGCGAAGATCGGGAGAAAAGGCTAAAATCTTTTATGACCCTCGGGTACACCTCGGACGATCCTGTCCCTAGTCGCATGCCTTACAATGACCCTATGGTGATTCACATACAAGTGGTTGGTTATGAATGCATAGAGTGTTTGTAGACACTGGAAGCTCAGCTGACATTATCTTCTGGGATGTTTGGAAAAAAATGCACATGGATCTGTCCTTGATCAAGCCTTTCAAGACCTCTTTGGTAGGCTTTACAGGGGATTCGGTTATGGCCGGAAGACCGTGTTACCATTGACCCTTGGAACTCTCTCGAAGCACAGGATTGAAATGACTAATTTTGTTATCGTCAAAATGGACAGTTCCTATAATATGATCTTTGGCCGACCCACGCAGTATACTTACAGGATATTCTCCTCCGTGTTTCACATCGAGATCAAATTCATGTTGAGTGAAATAGGTCAGAAGGCACGGTGATTGGCAACCAGCAAGAGGCTCGGGCATGCTACATGATGTCCTTGTGGTCCCAATCACACACTATGTCCGTAGTTAATAAGGCCTTTCTATAAACATTTGATGTTCTATCCGCCTTGGGCGTACCGGAAGAATTACCGACCTGAGGAGAGAAGAAGTAGGGTCTTCAAGGAATACACATGAAATGCCGGAGTTACCCGAGCCTAAGGGAAAGGCAAAGTTAAAGTGGAGCCACAGTACTACGAGGTATCCATTGAGGATCTACCATTGGATCCGAGCATCCTAGATAGAAAGATAAAATCTTGTGCATGTTCTGCCAGCGGAGTTTAAAGGTCTCCTCTTCAGATTCCTCAATGAATATAAGGACGTATTCGCTTGGACAGTCAAGGATATGCCTTGCATTCCTCAAGAAATTAATGAACATAAGATGGGAGGGTAACCAGTGTGTAAGCCAATCAAGCAGAAGACCTGTCTCTTGGTCCAGAGCGTAGATTAGTTAGAGAAGCCGAGATAGACAAGCTCTTAGCTGCAAAAATTATTAGAGAAGTTTTGTACCCGACCTGACTTTGTAATCCTGTTCTTATGACTAAGCAAGACTCTTCGTGGCGCATGTAACTAGATTTTATCGATATTAATAAAGACTATCCAAAGGACAGTTACCCTTACCATCGGATCGATCAGTAGTATATTCTTTTGTTAGGTTTTATGTTTTATATTTTTTGGATGCATTTAAAGGGTATCATCAAATGTACATGACAAAAGAAGATAAAGAGAAAACTTTCTTCATAATAGATCGAGACACGTATTGTTACACTATCTGCTGTCTCTTATACACATCTAAATGACAGATCTGAACCGATTCTTATCCAAATCATCAGAAATTGGGCTACCATTTTATCAACTTATAAACAAGACGAAAAACTTCTAGTGGACAGAAGAAGCTCAAAAGGCCTTCTAAGAACTTAAGAAATATTTGAATAACTTGCCGAAACTCGTGTCTCTTCAAGAAAGGAAACCATTGTACATGTATATTTCAATTGCAGATTTGATAATCAATTCGGTTCTATTAAAATATATGAGCACGGAAAGCAATGCCCCATATATTTCGTAAGCAAGGTGTTTTAGGCGCCGGAAAGGAATTACTCTCTTATTGAAAAAGTTGCATTCTCCGAACTAATGTTAGTTCGGAAGATGAGACCTTATTTCTACGGTCATAAAATAATTGTCCTAAAAAACTTCTCCTTGAAAAATATATTGAACAAACCTGATACCTCGAGAAGGATGTTAAAATGGTCTATTGAGCTGTTCGAGTTTGATATTGAGTTCAAATCTCGGACGGCCATCAAAGCCCAAATTCTAGCGGACTTCATAACAGAAAACTGTGGATCCGAAAAGTTAGAAATAATCATGACGGTGGATCATCCAAAGGAGCTCCAACTAAGAGAGGATCTCGTATGAGAGCTACACATTGATGGGGCTTCGTGTGAATCCAGAACTGGAGCAAGCATCAGATTGGTCCCTGGAAGGGGATTACCTTACTTATACTTTGAGCTTCGGATTCCCAACAACAAAAAATAAAATTGAATACGAGATACTCATATGTGGGATGAAAATGGCCCACAAAATGGGGGCTCCGACTATAAGAATACACAGCGATTCACAGCTGGATGTAAATCAAAATTTGGAAAACTATGAGGCCAGAGGTGTGATTTTAAAGAAGTACCTAATCAAGATGAAGAGTTGGATGTCAAAATTCAAAAAAAAGACACAATCAAAGTTCCAAGAGCAAATAATACGCATGCGGATGCATTATCAAAGCTAGCCTCGGCAATATAACGCTTTCTTTGTCAAGTGCAGTTATATCTGTCTCTTATACACATCTAGATCATCTTGAGAGACAGGGATCTATTTCTTTTCAAGCAGTTTCTTACTGCTTATGGTAAGTAGTTTTACGAACAATAATGAATTTCCTGAAGATCCAACTGAGGCCAAAAGTTTAATTATAGAGCCAACTTGTACACAAATTAATTGATAGAACTCTTTACAAAAAATTTTGTGTCCACTATTGAGATGCCTTGGACCTTCCAAGACTAATTATGTGCTAAGAGATGTCTACAAAGGTACATGTGGAAGCCATATTGGGCCGAAAAGCTTGGCCCGTAAAGTTCTACTCGCAGGGTATTACTAACCCACTTTATATTCGGATGCAGAGAACTAATCCAGAAGTCCCAGATGTGTATAGATACTTCTGCAGTATTCCCTGAAGACTAGGCTCGGATATAGTCCCAATTCAGAGTTTTTGGCTGTTCGCCCAATAGGGAATAGACATTTTGGGACCATTACCAAAGAGAACAAGTAAGGTTAAATTTTTGGTAGTAGCGATTGATTACTTCACCAAATAGATCGAAGCTGAGCCTTTAGCTTTTATTTACAGAAAGGCAATGGAGAAAATCTTTTGGAAGAATATTGTTTGCGGATTCGGAATCCCTTTTGTTCTTATTTTCGACAATGGAGAATAATTTGAAGGGAAACCTTGTTCATGTCAAGAGCTTCTGTTCTAATCTCGGCATAAAATAATATTTCATTTCGATGGCACATCCACAAGCAAATGGGTAAACAGAAATCTGCAACCGAACCCTTCTTACCGGACTCAAAACTCAGTTGGAACGGGCTAAAAGTACGTGGGTAAAAGAACTATCTAGTGTCTTATAGGCATATAAAACCACTCCCCAAACAGAAAATGGACACACCTTAGCTTGGTCTATGGTACCGAAGCCGTTATTCCTGTTGAAATCAGTTTACCATTAGCCCGAATAGTATTATGTGACTTGGGATAAAATGACGACGCCCTTAAGACCAATTTGGATTTCTTGGATGAAAGAAGATTAGATACATCTCTTCGAGAAGCCAAGTCTTAAACAAGTCATGACTTGGCATTATAATTGTAGAGTTAAACATAGATACTTATGATCTGGGAGTTGGTGCTTCGGAGAAATGAAGCAAACTGAGTTGAAAGAACGAGAAATCAGATCTGAATTGGGACAACCCGTTATCGCGTGATAGAGGCTCATAAATCGGGTTATCATAACCTCATGGATATAAAGAAGATCCTGTTCCTAAAATTTGGAACATTGTAAATTTTAAAAAAATATTATCAAAAAATGTAATAAATTTTATTTTTCATGAAAATAAGTAATTTTTGAAGAAGTGCATTAACGTACATATATATATATATATAAGGGTTGAGATTTAGTGGTCCCCCCTCTAAAAAGACGAACCGCTCCGACCTGCCGATGTACTAAAGAGTTTCGGACCAAGTTCAATACAAAAAGCAAGAGAAAGTAAGAAGGGCTAAGACCTAGTGGTCCCTCCTCAAGAAAAACGAACCGCTCCAACCCGCCGATGTGCTAAAAAGGTTCGAACTAGGTTCAATATAAAAAGAAAAAGAAAGTTAGGAAGACTGAAACCGAGTGGTACCCTTCAAGAAAGACAACCGCTCCAACCTACCGATTTGCTAAAGAGATTCGGACCAGATTCAATATAGAAAGAAAGACATCAAGTTAGGAGGGCTGAAACCTAATAGTCCCCCCTCAAGAAAGATGAATCAATCCAATCCCTCGAGATGCTGGATAGGTTCGGATCAAGTTCAAAGAAAGAAAAAGAGAAAGAAAAAGTAGGAGAACACAAGCACTCAAGTGCAAGTGTTGCTCATTTAATTTTGAATGTGAAAACACAAGTGTCTCTTAAAAATCTAGATGTGTATAAGAAGACAAAGAACAGCTATATGAGTTTAAGAATCTGTCATCTTATACACATCTAGATGTGTCTTGGTACAGACTGCGCCTGTATCTGGTATAGTTTTGAGGCATGGAAGCAACAATTTGAGTAAGAAAATAATGAAAAGTCAATGGAGTCCACAAATTCAAATTTTATTAATTAAAGAGACCCAACTATTACAAAGTGATGATTACAAAAGAGCCTACGGTTGTGCACTAGACAGTTCGACTGATGAAGTGAAAGCTGGACTAGCCAGTTCAGATTCAGGTTCAGGAACAACAGACTCTAGCTCGATATTTTCACTGAGGTTGTAGCTTCAGAAGCCTTGAGGATCGATACTTAGGCCTTGAATTGTGCTTACAAATTGTTGATGACCTCTTCGTTGACTAAAACATCATAATGAAGACCCTTGTATAGATCTGGGCTCTTCACCAAGTGATCACATGCCATAGTGAATCCCATGGTGAAAACCTTAGTAAATGCCTTTTAATATTGTGTTCGTCTCTTCTGAGACGACAAATGCGTTTCTATTTGAAGCTCCTTCTCCCGAGGTTAAACTTGGCCTTAGCATGATGAGTCTGGTTCTCCATTTCGGCTTGGCAAATTTTTTCTCTTGCTCCATTCAGCTCGGCTTTCCACTTATCGTACTTTTTCTCGGCCTTTATGTTACACTTCAACTCGTTGGCCTTCACGGTCTCCTTCACCTTTTGGCCCACCTTAGCTTTAGCATGAGCCACCTCCTGTTTCATGGAGTTTATGACGGAGTTAAAGGTGGCTTCCCGCTCAACGATGGTAGGCAAAATTGTGATACCATCTAGCCTGAAATGCAACAAAAGAACAAGTAAAGATCTTGTGAAGGAGTAAAGCATCCAATTTTGGAAAGAGGGATAAAGGAACTGGCTGTACTCTTATACACATCTAGTGTGTATGCAGCTCGACTAACCTCTACTGGGGTGTCCTTTTTACGTTGATCCCGACATCTAGATGTGTATAAGAGACAGGTTTTACTACACTTCTCCATATTCGTCTTTTATATAAACTTTTGCAGAGAGGTGAGTCAAAATTGAGTGCTTCCGAGGTAGAAGGGTTTGGAAGGGAATCAATAGACATTTGAGACTAAAGAAGGTCCCTTGACCCGACTAACTTCATTTCTTCCTAGGGAGTAGGCTTTCTACCTCCTGAACAGAGAAAACACAAGTGTTAAGGGGATCTGCAAAAGTTTATATAAAAGACGAATGTGGATAAGTGTTGTAAAACTACTTACCATAAGCAGTAAGAAACTGCTTAGAAAGGGGTAGATTCGTGATAGATTTACTGACAGGAACCCCGCTAACCAAACCGATGCCAGAGGCAGTGATCTCGGTTGAGCTTGGCCTCTGCGGTGAGGGAGTTGAAGTAGGGATTGTTGAGGTGGAGGGGATGGCTTCTGCCCCAGAAGTGCTGGGCCCCTTACTTCTCTTCCTAGTAGCCCAAACCATTTCAGGCTCAGGTCGAGCGACCGGTTGAATAGTTAGGGTAACTGTTTGGTTGTCACTTGGGCCTCCTAAAGTAGGGCCTACCTCCGAGGTAAGGTCTACAGCGTTCCCCGGAGTAGCACCAGTACTGACCGAAGTGGCACTTATTATGGGGGATGAGGATCCGTTGGTAGATGATGGCACAGGTTGGCTAGAGGAACTCGTACCAGTAGTAGGAGTGGTGGAAACCAACTCTCTCAAGAATGCTCCGAGCTCTACAAAAGGAAAGGATCATCAGTTGGAATATGTAAATAAACAAATAAAATTAAAAAAGATGAAGAAAAAATATAGGAAACCAAAACAAAAATTTTTACAACACTTTATGAGGGTTGTAATCCTCAGGAGTATTGTGTGAAGGAAATAATCCAGCCCAAGCCAAGATATTATTGGAAAGGATGGCTAGCTGGTTGTGGAAGTTTATTCTAAAGTTGGACTCGATGACCCTTTTAGCGTCATCGGGGTCCGGAGGGGAGGCATTCTTTGCCTTTAAATTTTCTTTAATGAGCTTCCAGGAACCTCGAGGCATGGGAGGATCTAGGTAGCAGATAAAGAAAAAAGATTTCTTCTAGTCGTGAGTGGAAGAAGGATTGCCCGAGGTGACTTGCTTGCCCAGAGCTCGGGAGGGAACATAAAAAAATCCCTTTGAGAGAGAGTTTCAACATCATTTTGAAAGTATCTAAGGATAGGAGAATATCGTATAATTTACATAATAGGGCATGGGAATTTGGTGAGCCACGGGTCTTATGAAGGAATAATCATTACGGAACAGCAAGCTTTATGGGGAAACTCGCCAATATAGGAAAAGAGAAAAAGTTTTGGGTTCCGTTATTGAAGGGCTTAGAAAGGTTCGGGACTCATATGTGTTTCAGCTCGGGGAATATGCTCCTTGGTTCAACAGATCACAACAAGAGAGCCGAACTTCGGCATCATGATCTGGAAAAAGTTGTAGGGGACTTTGTTGATTATCATCAACTCAGCCCCGACCCCGAAGTTCGGCACCGACCCAACAAGACTATTGGAAAATTTCTCACCAAGGTTTTAATATATTTCCAATGATTGTTTTAGAAGTGTTTACGTGGCGGGCTCATTAGGAACAATTATGTAATTTAAGCATGGTTCAATTAGCAGGATGAGGCCATAAGCCCCTTATGTGTATGTCTCTTAAGGTATTTGGGGGCCAAGATCCGCACAATTATCTTCAGTGTAATTTCCTCTTAATTCAATTCCCAGTTATTCTTCTCCTCAGCTTTCTACTTTCTCTCTCTACAAATTTCGCGCTTCATCACGCCACATAAACTTGAGAAGAGAGTCAATAGCGTTCGCCAAGAACCGGGACAGATCTGGAAACCTATATATTGTTGGTCCCAAAGCAACCTAAGAGGGGGGTGAATTAGGTTTCTTAAAAATACTTTAAGAAATATTGAGATTTTCAAAGTAAAATCAGTTATAACAAAATCAATAGAACAGTAAATTAAAGAGAGAATAAATTTGAACAATAACTACTTCCAAGCTAGCAAGCTTGAAGTATCAAATTTCTTGAATGCTTCACACACTTGGTGAGCCAATAATCTTTACAAAGCTGGGAAGTTCTTGCTCACACTAACACTCTGATAGTTGAGCCAAGAATCTCACTTACAACCACACTTTTATACAAGATTATCACTCCACTCAATGTTGAATTGCACTCACAACTTCACACTAATACAACAAAGCTCTAAAGTCAATTTGCACTCAAATTACTCTTTTCTAAGGCTTGTATTCAATGTATTAGATGATCTATTCAGGTTATTAAAGCTCCTATTTATAAGAGCAATAAATAGTGGTTTCAACCACTTCCTAACGGCTAAGTAATAAATGCACAAAAAATAGTCGTTGGGGTTTCGGACGTCCGAGAGGGATTGAATGCGTCTGAGGAAGCGTCCGATCTTCTTTCAGTGTTGTTGAGAGACTACGTTCGGACGTCCGAGCATGCGTCCGGTCCTTCGTCCGAGAGGCTTGGACGGTCTGAGCGTCCGAAAGAAAGGCGATAGGATCCCATTCTTTCGTCACTTTGTTCGGACGATGCACTGCGTCCGAGAAGTTTTGTCTGGTTCGGACGGTCTGTGCGTCCGAAAGATCTGTTCCTGCAAAAGCTTGTTTTACATAGTTAAGTGTTTATGTCATCATCAAAATAAGGTTTAAGGGGGAGATTGATGTTTTTCAAACCTTTAAGGGATTAAGACATAATTCACTTGCACTATTGTATAGCCCTGTCTCTTATACACAACAGATGTGTATAAGAGACACATAACCTGTCTCTTTTACACATCTAGATGTGTATAAGAGACAGGTATGGAAGAAGTCTTCTAGGGTTGATCTGATTACATATTCTGAAGCCACCGCATGTTCCTAAAATTGATAGAAAAAGTTCCAATGGAATTTGAAATTATGCTGGGAAATGGATGTCAAAGTGCTTGGTTCAGAAAGGTTTTAATGGGAGATCATTTCTCTTTTTTGAGCATTTTTCTGTCTTTTGACGTTTGGATGGAACATCTTCGTCGGTGGCTTCACTGTCATGCTCCTCCCCAGTACGACGTTGCATAATAAACTCAAATGTGTCGTCAATATCTTCATCGTCGTCGTCATCGTCATTGGCATCTTCTTGAGCAGCTGCTGCATTGTCGTCACGTGTCTGTTCATCTTCAGGTTCATCACTGTCAGAAGATGACTCTCCAATCTCTGTTGGGACTGTCCTCAGCAAACTGGACTTGAGCCGAAGCAGACATGCCGAGACTGAGGGCCTCTTGGATAATTGTTTGGCGAGTCTCAAGTCGTCTGAACTTGCGATTTGTGCGACGTTGAAAAGAACTGACATGAGTGCTCAGAGATTGGAGAAGTCCACATATATGTGAAAGGGATGGTTCAGAAGATGGCTCAGAAGTAGATGGTGCAAATGTGAATGGAGGTGGTTGAGGAGTGGGAAAAGGAGGGATAGCAAAATCAGATGTGGAGGCATGGGATTGGGACTGAGCAATATCAAAGGCTGCCTTAGTGAGCCATTGATCATTAAAAAACCGGAGACCTTTTCGTTCAATGTAGGATTTATTAAAATACGGAGGATATTGTTTGTTTCCGATAAAGGGAACGTTGAGGACATCAAAAACCTTGGTGAGAAATTTTCCAAAAGGAATGTTTCTGCGAGTATCAGTGAGAAAGAGTTCCCATAGGGAACAAAACAGATACCCAAAGTCAAGTGGGATACCCTTGAAGACACAGAAAAATAAGTATAGTTGCATTTTCGGGCTCGATCGATGCCGTCGATTGGCAATAAAAGATTTGTGACAAGGGTATACAGAATATTAAGTTTAGGGCGAGCAAAGTAGTTTTGGCTTCGAACCTGTTTAAAATGGATGTTAAAAATGGCTCGAACTTCATCTATATCAAATGAGTATCCTCAATGGGCCATTTATCTAGTGAAAAGAAGTAGGAAAAATCGAGAGATTTGAGATTTCACATTCAAAGATGGTGTTGATTATGTTCGATGAAATCTCAAGATCGTGTTGTTAACACGAGAAATGAGGGTGCGAATAGTAGGACCTTTCGAAGATTGGCCGTGAATTGAAGCACCATATCATGATAAACAGTAAATCTAGATGCACTAAATGACCCCAATTTTGTTTTTCAAAACAGATTTGCCGAATTGGAAGATTATATTCATCAAAAAGACTACTAGAAGCAGGACGCTGAACGATAATGGATTTACTGAGAAGAGAAGTATACCATTTTTATACACATCTTGGCATCGATAAATTTGGATAAAGTTGGAGTGGTGGAAACTTGAGGAGTTGCTGATGATTATCTCTCCTCGTACAGGAGCCTTCCCTTTAGTTTCTGTTTCCCCGAACTGCCGTAGATGAACCGCCACGAGATTTCACCATTGTAGTGGAAGAAGAGAAAACAAAAAAAATTTTAAAAAAATTGAAGATTGGTGAGATTTTGAGGAAATGAGATGGTGAATGGGGGAAATGAGATGTGGTTTAGGTGATAGGGGTTATGGGTAGTATGATTTTTCAATCAATTTTGGAAGAGAGAGTGGAAATTTGGATTGGGTAGAGGGGAGAGGAAAAATCGCCTAAGGGTTTTCGGGTGTAAGAGTGAGTCCGAAAGGGGGAATTTGGACGGTTTTAATCAAACAGGTACCTAACGGACGGCCGAACGTTTGGTGTGCGTCCGACAAAGCGTCCGAAAGCTGAAGAACGGACGGCCGAAAGAGGAGCCAGTGCGTCCGAAGTTTTCTCGGACGATTCTGTGCGTCCGGAAGATTTCCAGAGAGTTTTAGAAAAAACAGAACATTGTTCGGACGAATATGAGCGTCCGATAGACCTAACAGATCCTTTCGGACGATCTAGAGCGTCCGAAGGATCAGTTGTTCGGACGAAAGAGTGCGTCCGAACTATGAACCTATGCCAAATTTTTCTGTAAAATCCCTATACATTTTCTGAGTGATTCAAATCGATCTAGAGCTAAGGGTTTTGTAAAAATATCAGCCAATTGATCTGAAGTAGGTACATAATCAACACGAATTTCCTTTTTACAAACAAGGTCTCTAATGAAATGATGCTTAACATCAATGTGTTTGGTTCTAGAGTGCATAACAGGATTTTTTGTGAGATTAATTGCACTAGTGTTGTCACACAATATAGGAACACAATCAAAAATTACACCAAAGTCTTTCAGAGCATGTTAAGTCCGAACAAGATCCTTCGGACGTTCTAGAGTCCGACATGATCTGTTAGGCAATAGACCTGAAAGAGAAATAGAATTTCGCTTCCATAGATGAACCAAGACACAAGACAATTTCCCAGAAAATAACACATTCCACTGGTACTTTTATAAGTTGATCTATCAATTTTACACCCAACAAAGTCAGCATCAGAATAGCTAATTAGATCAAAAGTAGAAGACTTTGGATACCACAGACCAAAATCTGTTGTTCCTTTTAGATATCTAAAAATTCTTATACTTGCATGAAAAATGTGATTGTTTAGGACAAGATTGACATCTAGCACATAAATGACAGCAAACATGATATCTGGTCTACTGGCAGTTAAGTAAAGGAGACTTCCGATCATACCTCTATAGTGTTTTTCATCAACACTATTACCTTCTTCGTCTTTATCAAGTTTGGTTGAAGTACACATTGATGTACCAACTTGTTTGCAATCTTCCATACCAAATCGTTTGAGCAGCTCCTTTGTGTATTTGATTTGTGTAATAAATGTTCCTTCCTTAGTTTGATGAATTTGTAGTCCGAGAAAAAATTACAACTTGCCCATCATACTCATCTCAAACTCTTCTTGCATTAGTTGTGAAAAATCCTTGCACAAACTAATCATTGTTTAGAAAACAAAGTAAATGAAAACATGTGACATCAAATTAGAATAATTAACAATCCTTTCAAATCAGTTTTTGTGAAAAGTGTGGTATAAGACTATACCTCTTTTGAAACCATTTTCTATCAAGAAGCCACTTAATCTTTCAGACCAAGCTCTTGGAGCTTGTTTCAAACCATATAAAGTTTTGGAAAATTTGCATAATTCAAAGATTCTTATTTTCAAATGGGTTGTTCGAGAAAAATTTCTTGATCGATAAAACCATTTAAAAAAGCACTTTGACATCCATTTGAAATAATTTCAAATTATTGAAACATGCAAATGCAAGGAACATGCGGATGGATTCTAATCTAGCCACGGGTGCAAAGGTTTCGTCAAAGTCAATACCTTCTTCTTGAGCATAACCTTTTGCAACAAGTCTAGCTTTGTTTCTTATGATCTCACCTTTGTCATTTAATTTGTTTCTAAACACCCATTTAGTACCAATAATGGGATGAGAAGAAGGTCTTTCAACCTAAGGTCCATACATTATTTTTCTCAAATTGACTAAGTTCGTCTTGCATAGCATTAACCCAAAATTCATCACTCAAGGCAATATCTATATGTTTGGGTTCAATGTGAGAAAGTAATGCACAATTATTATTCAAAGGTTTATGAGAACGAGTAGTTACCCCATCGGAAAGATCACCTATGATTAAATCTTGAGGATGATTAGAGACGAATCTCCAAGCTTTCGGAAGATCGTTTTGAGCATCCTCATTCTTTTCATCATCAATTTGATGGTTATTGATATCAATACTTGATGTAACCTCTTGATGATCCTTATGAATAACGAGCTTTTGAGCTCCTTTAAAATACTGTATCTCATCTTCACATAAATTCTTTGAGATAACATCATTAGTTTCATCAAATGTAACATGCACAACTTCTTCAATTAAAAGCGTTCTTCTATTGTAAACTCGGTATGCTTTCTTGTCACTAGAATATCCTAGAAAAATTCCTTCATCCGATTTTATTGTCAAATTTTCCAAGGTTCTCTTTGATTTTTAAAATAAAGCATTTGCAACCAAAAATTTTGAAATAACTCACAACGGGTTTTCTACAAAAAATGAGTTCATAAGGAGTTTTATTTAAAGAAAATCTTAATAAAACTCGATTCATGACATAACAAGCCGTGTTAACCGTTTCGGCCCAAAAATATTGTGGTAGGTCACACTCACTAATCATAGTTCTAGCCGTTTCTTGAAGAGTCCTATTTTTCCTTTCAACAACACCATTTTGTTGAGGAACTCTAACAACCGAAAACTCATGAAAGATACCGTTGTGATCACAAAAGTCAAACCGAAAGAAAATTCGGCACCATTGTCACTCCTTAAACGAACAATTTTTGTATCCAATAAATTTTGAATTTTGGAAAACAATTTTAGAAATTTTTCAAATGCTTCATTTTTGTGAACAAGAAATAATACCCAAGTAAACCTAGAATAGTCATCTACGATAACAAATGCATATCTTCTAGGATTGCAACCACCTAGACTAGCATATTGAGTAGGTCCAAATAAGTCTAAATGCAATAATTCCAAAGGTTTATGAGTAGACACAAAATTCTTAGGTTTAAAAGAAACTTTGACTTGTTTATCAAATTGACAAGCATCACAAATTTTATTTTTCAGAAATTTCAGTTTTGGCAAGCCTCTTACCAAATCTTTCTTGGCTAATTTTTCAATCAAATCCATATTAAAATGACAAAGTCTTCTATGCCAAAGCCAAGGATCATCTATGGAAGCGGTAAGACATTTTACATTGCTATTGCTAATTTTATCAAGATGAATTACATAAACATCATTATGCCTAGTACCTTTGAACAAAACAACATGATTTTTATCAAGGATAAGACATTCATGCTTGGTAAAGAAAACATATAAATTTTTATCACAAAGTTGACTAACACTTAAAAGATTATAGTTCAAATTGTCAACAAGAAGCACATTCTTAATCAAGGTTTCACCATTTTTACCTACTAATCACCAATGCCGATGGATTTTGCTTTGTTGTTGTCTCCAAAAGTGACTTTTCCACTGTTTTTGGATGTAAGGTTTGTGAAGAGAGAGGCATCACCCGTCATGTGCCTTGAACATCCACTATCTATGAACCACTTAGCATTGTTGGTGGTGTTAAGTACCTACACATTAAATCAATTGATAACTTTTGGTACCCATTTCTTGTTGGGTCCATTTGCGTTAGTGCAATTGCTTACTATCCATGCAACTTTCATTCCAAGTTTTTCATTCTTCTTGACATAACACAAATTCTTAGTATGTCCATGTTGTTGGCAATAATTACACATAATGCTTTTATTACCATATAAAGAAGATTTTGGTTTTACAATGCATAAGTCATCCCTTCTAAACATGACAAAATTTTTGTTGATTGCTACATTTCTATTTCTTTTCATATCAACAATATTTTCTTTCTTTCTAGCTAAGAGAGCATTCAAATCATCCATTCTTTTCTTCAAGGAGGTCCTTGTTCTTCCTTGACTTTTGATCTCACATGCATTCTTTTCTTCAAATCACGATTTTCTTGTGATAGCCTATTGTTTTCATTCACAAGTTTAGAGTTAGCATTCAATAAGGCATTTGACTTTTTTACTAACTCCTTATTTCTAGCATATGATTCTTTTAAGCTATCATGCAATTTTAAAATGAAAGCTTTATTACATCATCTTCATCATTTTCATCATTAGAGTCATAGTTAGAATTTACCTACATCTCCAATAGTCATAAAGGCCATTTGTGCCGATTCCATTTTTTCTTCAACTTCTCCTTCGGAGTTGCAATCGTCCCATGTGATTTGAAAGTTGTTGAATCTCGATTTTCTTCCTTCCTTCTTTTTCTTGGAAGGACACTCATTTGCAAAATGCCCGAGTTGACCGCATTCAAAGCATTTATCATTTTGCTTCTTTATTTCAAGTCTTGACTTTCCTTTGAAATTATTTGTGTTTGCTGCTCCGCCTCTTCTCATTCTTCAAGGTTTGTTGATGTAATGTTTAAGAAATCCTTTGGTGATGAGTGCAAGATCTCCTTCATCAAGATCTTCATCTTCTAGATTGATGGAGCTGTTTTCATCTTCCTCTTGAGAGGTCTTTAGAGCAATGCCCCTTCTTGGCCTTGCTTCTTCATCATCCACAACCTTGGCCTTTAGCTTGAGTTCATAAGATGTAAGAGAATTGATTAGTGATTCAATAGGCATTAAATTTAAATTCTTAGCTTCCTCTATGGCAATTGTTTTGGCATCCCATTCTTTGGATAGAGCATTCAGGATTTTTCTATTTTTCTCACCCAAAGAGTACTCCTTACTCAAGGTTTCAAAATCTTTTATAATGTCATTGAACCTGCAATACATTTTGTCTATGTTCTCATGTGGTTCCATCTTGAAAGACTCATACTTGGCAACAAGTAGAGATTTCTTTTGCTCACGAACATCATCGCTCCCTTCATGGATTTCCTTCAACTTATCCCATATTAAAAGATTACGAGCCTTCATAGTCTGTTACCAGGTATACTGGCTGTCTCTTACCGATTGGCCTTCAAAAAGAACATTGTTGGTTGCCATAGTTCTTTTCTCAATAGCAGTTTAAGCAATATAATGAGACCAAGCTCTGATACCAATTGTTGGTCCCAAAGCAACCTAAGAGGGGGGTGAATTAGGTTTCTTAAAAATACTTTAAGAAATATTGAGATTTTCAAAGTAAAATCAGTTATAACAAAATCTAGATGCGATAAATTAAAGAGAGAATAAATTTGAACAATAACTACTTCCAAGCTAGCAAGCTTGAAGTATCAAATTTCTTGAATGCTTCACACACTTGGTGAGCCAATAATCTTTACAAAGCTGGGAAGTTCTTGCTCACACTAACACTCTGATAGTTGTTCTTGCTGAATCTCATTTACAACCACACTTTTATACAAGATTATCACTCCACTCAATGTTGAATTGCACTCACAACTTCACACTAATACAACAAAGCTCTAAAGTCAATTTGCACTCAAATTACTCTTTTCTAAGACTTGTATTCAATGTATTAGATGATCTATTCAGGTTATTAAAGCCCCTATTTATAAGAGCAATAAATAGTGGTTTCAACCACTTCCTAACGGCTAAGTAATAAATGCACAAAAAATAGGCCGTTGGGGTCTGTCTCTTATACACATCTAGATGTGTATCGGACGCACTCCTCCATCACTCTCAATTTCCATCTAGATGTGTATAAGAGTTCAGGATATGATTAGAAGCCGGACTTTACTAGAGGCTTGGACGGTCTGGCGTCCGAAAGAAAGCGAGGATCCCATTCTTTCGTCACTTTGTTCGGACGATGCACTGCGTCCTGGAGAAGTTTTGTTTGGTTCGGACGGTCCTGTGCGTCCGAAAGATCTGTTCCTGCAAAAGCTTGTTTTACATAGTTAAGTGTTTATGTCATCATCAAAATAAGGTTTGGAAAACATCATATATGCTAATCACCTCCAAACCATTCATCATATATGTAGATCAACTTCAGACTATCAAATCTCTGGTTAAAATTCAAGATGTTCAATAACTTAAAAACTTAATGAACCTAACAGTTTTCCCAATACAAAACAAGGAAAAGAATGTTCTAATCTTATGCTAAGTTATTGCAGTCCGGACCAATATTATTAAATTAGGACCAAGGGTGAATCGAACGAATGTTTGGTTTGTGATTCAACCGGTTAAACCGATTGAGTCACAAAGTTTGATTTATTTATTTAATTTTTAGTATAACTTAAAATTAAACATACACTCTCCAACCTAAACAAAAACAAGATAATATATCTGAATGGTCAAAGGTCCACACTTAAAACATTCTCATCTTTTTTTTACCACACTTGAGACATTATCATCTTTTCCAACCTTGATTTAAAAGGAAATTACCCTAACCTATCATCTCCCACACGACCACAGCTATTAAAAACCCTAGCAAAATCCTAAAATATCATCACCATCCCCAGTATCTCTCTCTCCCTCCACTTCCTCCACAACCATCTCACCCTTACCCTCTCATCTTCTACCACCATCTGCTCCTTCACCACAGCCATTACCACCTCATCTAATTCCCCATCCTCTTCACCAACATCTCTCTCCTTCTCCCCTCTCCCACCTCCCCTTTCCTTCCCTAAACACTTCTCTCCCTTACCTTCCCCTTCCCCTTCCCCTCTACCAATACCACTACCACTACCACTTCCCTTTCCTTTTGCTCCCCCTTTCCCCCTCTCTCTAAACATAAATTGAGAAACTTCATTCAATGGCGAGATCCACATTAATTTTATTGCTTGAAATAGTTTTTGGAATTTGTTTTATAATTTTCAATTTTGGATGGAAAAGTTCGTTATAATTTTTCTATATTTCATTTGGTCGGAATAATTTTATTGTATTACATTTGGTGTGAGAAATTTGATTTTGTTGTTGAAAGTTTTATTGAGTCGAGCGCGTGAAGGGTTGCAATCTGTTATAAATATCTGCTCAGTGTCTAAGAATCATATCATCGATTTTTAACAGTTTTTGAATTTTAACCAATTCTAACCAAGTTTTTATCAATTCTAGGTATTATATACAACTGGACCGGAATCATGACCGGCCCGATCTGGGTTTGAAAACACTAATGTGGACTCTATCTATTGTCGACATCCTTCAATTTTCCAATTAGAAGTATACATACATACTAGCGCGCACATAGGAAAATACCAATACCTACACAACCAACAAAAAAATAAATTGAGCTTACTACGTATCATTAAGAACTATGATCATGACTAGCCTTTGTCTTTTGCTAAAATATTACTCCCTCCATCTCATCTATTTTGTCACAATTTAATTTTCTAGGTCAAACATGTCAATTTTGTAATTAAAAAAATTATGTAAATTTATTGTTTTTTAATGAAATTTCTTCAATAAAAATAAATTCTATATTAAATATCAACACTTGTAAATTTAAAATTTTAAATAATTTAAAAATCTATACAAAATTGAGATTTGAGACTTGGATATGTGGACCAAAAAGTCAATAGTAACAATATAAATGGGACAGAAGTACATTACGAGTACGAGTTTATCACAAATATTTTTTGCAATAAAGCGACTAGTAGTAAAAGCATGTAAATATCAAAACAAGAGCGAGTATAATTGAGATACTCAGTTAGAAAGGTTAAATCTGCAGTACAGATATCTTCTATTTTTCTTTTTTTCTTTTTTTTTTCACCTTCAGTACAAACATCTCCTCTAAGATAACAGATTATTACCATATGGAAGCAAGGACATCAGATTCTCAAATCATGCAGATAACTATTTTACTTTCCGTTTCTTTATGCATTCTATTTACTCATAAAAAATTCATCTAATACGGCATTTCATGTCATGCAAAAATAAATTCATCATCTTTAAATCCCTTTCCACTCTTCTACACTCTCAGTACAGCACTCCAATAATACATTTGCATCTATTTTTACCTGCCAAGAATGTCAAAGATTTTATAATTGTTCTCATTGTGAAAGAAAACTCTAGCAATGTATCGATCTACCCCAATCAATAAGCAGAAGCATAAATCCTTCTCGAACCATTAGGTGTCAAAGAGATGCAATATCTATTAACCCCGTCTTTCTGTCATCTTGAAAGCCATTTATATCCACTAAAAATCCAAAATTGTTGGTAAACCCAGCATTTGGGTGAATGAGTAAACTGATAAATCTATCTTAAGAAATCTAATAAATGAAAGATTGTTTAAAAAAAATTGTCTTTCAATTTTAAAGTACATTGCATGAGTTTTTGCTAATTCTGCTTGAAAATTTCCTCTTCGGGGCCACTTTCCTGGAAGATTTTTATGTATCATCAGAAACATAGGCCTTCGCAAAATCCAGTAATGTATGCGATTCAAGGAGCCTCACCTCATTATAGATCAACTGGGATTTTCAATCCATCATGTGCAAGCTGGACAGATATACCTTCCCTGAGGGAAATAGATCGTAAATAGTTACATTCCTTTTATCAGTTTTTAAACTTTTGAGAGCAGTGTATGAGAAAGAGATTATGTACCGCTTAGACCATTCAATAAGAAACAGATTGTCTTTGTGGTGATCAAACTCATGGGTCATTCCAATTAATAAAGCTCTCTTAGGACAAAGCTTTTTCACGGCATCGAGAGTCTGCAAAAAGGATCATTATAGTTGTACACTAAGACAAGATAAGGCAATTCTAGGAAACTATGAAAACTTGTTTGACAAGAAACAAACCTGAGGAAAGCAAAAGTGTGTATACATGGGAGCCTTTCTGAAAACATAGAAAGAAAAAGCTTCTTAGAGAGTGGAAGACTAAAAAAACAATCTTGAAAGCCAAAAAATATCTCATCCAGGAAAAGTGACAGATTAAATGAAGCAATTAGAAAAACTTCTTCGAGAGTGGAAGACGGAAAGAAAAATCTTGAAAGCCAAAAAAAAATCTCATCCAGGAAGAGTAAAATAGTAAATGATGCAATTAGAGAAATGTAGCGTGTCTGCATAACAGGATTAACCATAATAGTCTACCTAAAAGCAAACAGTGGAAATATAGATGCAGCACGAATAGAGTAGCTGAAAGGAGACATGTTTATTCGATAAAACTAAAAAGGGAAATTTTACAAACAACACAGGGTAGAAGATCGGTACTCCATATTCCAGTAAGAAATGTTCCACATATGTCTACCCAATAGCTCCTTCAACCTTCATAACAACTACAGCTGAAAAATATCTCCCTCCAAATATTTCTAACTGAAAACTAAGTGCTGAAGTACAAACATTTGGTGGGCACAGCCAATGTGCAAATTTTCATTGTCTACCAACACCTTATTATTTTCATCCTTAATGCACTGCACTTGAATTAAAACCCTTGTAATATTTTCCCTAGATCAAGCAATTTTATGCCTTTTGTCCCCTTCTATAGTGTCTAATCTTTGGTTAAATCCTTCAAAAGCTCTAGTCAGAACTACTGCTTGGAGAAAAGAAAGATTCAAAAGTTAATGGGGGGGAAAAAAAAAAAAGAAAAAGAAAAAGAGGGATGTGAACTTGGAACAAGTAGGAATTAAGTGAGAGAATATTAAGTGGAATAAAATATCTCCAAGTTGCGCCAATAGTTCTAACCCCACAATAAGTGGCCTATACAGCAGCATGATGCTGAGCATTATAGGCCACTTATTCAAAAACCAACACCAGTTATTTTATTGCAGCACACAAATATCAGCCACCATGCTGTCTCTTATACACGTCTAGATGTCCATAAGACACACATCACATACATCAAGACACTGACCACACATGATAACCTAGTGTGCAACACACAAGAGGCCCTCTCTTCTCCTCTTCTTTAATATTTTCCTTCTTCTCTAACTTAGGTCTCTATAACTCTCCCAGTTGAGTCCTTCTCAAGCTGATAAAGGTGGTCTTATCAGACAGAGATAAGAATGAGCCTGGAAAGCTAAAGTTTGGTGGCTCCAGCTCGAAGAGCTGGAATACAAATATACTTTGCCCTAATATATCTTGAAGCAGTTCCCAAAATCTTGAAGAATTGCAAAGCCACCAAAAGTTTTGAGAAATACTTCAACTTTGAACTTGTGCCCATTAGAAAAATATTCTTCAAAACATATTCTAAGAATTTGGCTTGTAAAATTTTATTTATTTTTTTCTTTGGAGAAAATTTGAAAACAGAAAATAATATCGATTTAGACTCCAGAATAATTTTAAAAGAACCTAACCTAAAAAAAAGATCAAAAGAATACAAGATCAAAAGTTGCAAAGAAAAGCTAGATATTTTAACACCAATGAAGCCTACTCACACTGAGTGGCGGATCACAAACATTAGTCAAAATATTGACATTTTCAACAACTATAGGCCTTTAAACAGAAGTAGAAAGCAGAAGATTTTGTAAAAGATGTTAAAGTATGACTTAACATAAGAGACTAACCTTATAAAGGGTGTCTATAATAAGCAGGTCCAGCTGTCGATCACTATCCTTGGAGATGTCTGCAAGGAAGCAAAAGTCACAATTGTCTAAACCCACTAACGCAGTTACAGGCAAGATGTGATAAAATGGTACATTGGTCAAACATGCTCCTTAAAGTGGGTGAACCCAAGTGCTTGAGAGGATCAGAAGAGTGCTTTAGGCTGTCCGGTCTATTGGTTTTGGCACAATTTAGCCTCCTGTAAGCTACAGAAGCTTTTGTCTGCCTTTAACTTTGTAAAACCTTAGACCACCATATTGGTCAGCTTGGTGCTGCTGTTGTTTTTCTAACTGAACTATAACACCTCTTGCAGCACTAACATAACCTATCCAAATTCTTTGATCGATCACAAAAACAGAATTTTCTTGGGAAAAGTTGGTTTGTGAGGTTGGGGAAGGTTCAGAGCAGTAGCAGGCCAGGTTTGCTTTGTCTTAGAACACGAGTTATCCTGTATTACAACATAAAGACTATGTTCTAAAACTAAATTCCGAAGATTTTGTGCCATTAACAAAAGGAATGAAGACAACCAGTGTAAGTTGTTGGAAGAGGAGTTGGACTTTGGAAACTTTAAAAGAATTTCAGTTGACACTTGGGGTCTTTCTGAAACATAAATCTTAATGACATGGAGAGGAATAGACAGAATGCTTTTTGTGCTCATCTTGCTGCATACACCACCTTTTTGGGGTCATTTTGTTCCTAAACTTCTAAATATGCAATGTCAAGGCACAGATGCTAGAGCATATAAAACATGGGCATGCAGAATACACTAAGAACTTACAGTGCTGTGTGGTTGGCAGAATGCGTGAAACATCAGAAATATAAGCAACTCTACAATTTTCACCAAAAAGAAAACCCAAACATACATAGTCTTCGCCATGCATCACCTACTTGAGAAACAGCTACCAATTGATTAGAGAATGTGTATTTAGAAACCAATGGTAAGAAGAATGAAAACAAACGAGAGAAAACTAACTGGCAAAGGAATAATTTCTAGTCCTGATGCAACAAGAGTTGTATAGAATTTTACTGTCATTCTCAACAATCTTCCAGTCAAACTGTGCCACACGTCTAATTTCCTGGCCAGCTTTAAGTTTTTTATTCACCAAGTACGGGAATTTCATGGCAATGCTGTCCCAAGGAAATAGCATCCAAGTATCAGTAATTATGTACTTTAAAACTATTAATATCAAACACGAAAAATGATGTAAAGCTGGAATTAAAGTAATATATTCCACAAGATATCACTTTTTCAGTTGAAATTACTATTCATAAGAATCCAGTAAATATTAACCACTTTGAATTCTGCACACTGAATTAGAAATTAGGTTGATCCTTGTCAATCTCTATGAAAACTTGCTCTTACCTTAACTTATGGTAATTCTATACAACTCATGCCAACACAATTGAAATGCTATATAAACAACTCCAACTATATTTCCTTACAAGTCAAACTGCAAACAAACTATCAGTATACAGCTTTTCCTTGACTACATGTTATGCTCATTCACAAGCAATGAACTTCAGGCATTTCACTAGATACACTTTCAGTAACATCAGAGTGCCTTAAATCTATGGTATGTTCACTTTCATACAATTGAACGTCAGGCATGACAAAAAAGAATTGATTTTATGGCTAATATAGCCTCAAAGAGATGTTCTTTGCATCATCTAAGGCATATTTGCTTGATCCCAAACTGATGTTTTGATTTCCTTGAAACATATAAATCTCTCTTTGCTTCAAAATTACTAGGAGCAAAACTAAAATTTACTCATTGCTGTACCTAGAAGTCCATCTAGGTGTCGATATAAGAGGATACTCTTTTCCCAAAAAAGAAATCAAGCAAAATTAATATTCTCTATGCTCCAGGAAAAACTTTCCACCTGTCAAAAGCTTCTCTTTTTCTTCCATAACGTCCACATTAGAGTCCAGGGTATTTAGCCCATAGATCATTTGTCTCCTACAGCAGTCCCAACAGAAATCTTTCCAAGGAATTTTCAAAGTAAAAAAAAAAAAAATGCTGGATGACTAAAGATAATTCACATTTAACTATCATATCTAGTAATCCTCCCAAATTAAGAAAATAAGGGCTTAAAGTATCTGTCTTCCAACACTCCATTTATACCTCATTAAAATGTCTAATAGACAGCTACCAAAAGCTAAAGTGTATAAATCAAAAGATCATGGGTCAAATATCTATCCAAAACATACAAATGGGCAGTAATCTGTAGAGCAGACGTCTTAGAAAAGATTAAACACATTATTCTACATCTCCCTGGTCTCCAGCAGAGAAGGAAAATGTTATTTTATCTCATTGCAAACTTTCATATCAAATAATAACCCGAACTAAGATGAATGCTGTATCTTTATAGTAAGCTCATTCATGCAGACAACTTTATATTGTTGGGGTGGGGGTGGTGGGGGAGAGGGACAGGTTATCAGTGCTAGCACGGTATTGATGATGGTAATGCTGGCTGATGGTGGAAAGTGCTAGCAATGGGTCTCTTGGTGCATCAAGATCTGTATCGCTCAATTAAGGAATGAATGTTACTTAATCTTCATTTTCATCTCCAAACGGTTTCTACAAAGATGGAAGTACTCAAGGGAGCAAAGCCCCATCCATTAGACAATCCACTATTCAGACTAATTTTCTCAAGAGAATTGCAGTAAGTTATTAACTCAAACTTATGAGTTATATAAGGAGCTATACAATCTAGAAACAAAATACAGAAGCAAGGTTGGAAAAGAAAAAGTTTAAAAACAAAGATTTTCTTATTTAGATGTGGAACTATCATACCTCATGAAAGTTAAATGCGGATTCAATTTTCCATCAGGTTACATGCCTCTAATGAAGGTAAAATTCATAAACTATGGATGTTAACAAATGTAGAGTTTCACTATGATTGATTTAATTTATTTATTTGCAGATCATTAATAATCCAGCACATTTCTGTTGGTAAGTTTTATTCATTCAAAGAATTAATGAGATAAGAGAAATCTGAACCATACAAATCCACTGATTTTTTTTGTTAAAGGACCTGTTCTCGGTTACTAAGAATTAGATGATTCAATATACTGTGTTAAAAAGTTATCTAGACATGTATCTGGGTTGTCTTGACTTTATTAGCTTATTTCAAGTGTAGAGAGAAAATTAATATTTTGCTACTCCATCTTGCGGACAAGTTTTGATAGGTAAAATATTCACAATAGATGTAGCCTTCCAAACTTGTAAACATCACTTTCAAGAATGATCCTTTTTCAGCAGTTCCTAGGGAACTAAGACTATTAGCTTAGCTAGTGTTCCAGGAGAATGTAGTCATTTAATCAGTTCATAACAATCTCTATAAAGCAAGGGTAAAGCTTCTATGAGAGTTTTTCCCCCTTACGCAGCTCATCTGCATTCTCCAGCTAGACCCCTCTTTTTTCGCTTCTGGCAAAGCTGCAAACCTACTTAGATAGCTTAGCTTAACAAGGCCTAATCTACTAAAATAGGTCTACAGCAAGCAAAGCAAACAAAAGGTAAATCAAACTAACTTGAACATAAATGACTAAGTATCTTTTTATTTATTTAGGGAATGGGAGATGCAGAAGGGAGGAGAAATGACTAAGTATCTAGTTTTTGTTCCAATTTGAAAGTTGACTTTGTTGCACTAAAATCAAAAGAATGCTTTATGGGTTTTTCTAGTGATCAAAGGACAACAAACTCGGTTCTAAGAATTTGTGAGTCAATCTAAATGAGTAAACTGACACCAACGGTACCCAAACTTTTCACTGGGTGGATCTTTGGTATTCCATTTTTAATTGCGTCACTTTTGTACCCTAGCATGTGACATGAGGTCAAACTAAAGAATACTTTCGGAAATGCAAAAGCCATTGGACTAAGGCTATATTAAAATTGGAAAAAACAAACAAAAAAAACACAAAAAAAGAAAAAAGAACCTTGGTTCAACTGGCAAATTTTCTTTATGGAACCCCGATCACTAGTAATCCCAAAATGATTTTTTTATGCAAGAGGTAAGCATTCTATTCAAATGATTCACTTGCAACTCATCTAAAACATAAAAAACAACCAAGGAAGCCATATTCCGTCCATCCACTTCACATAAACAAAAATGTTAAAAAAAAAAAAAGAGAAACCCAAGTGAGGACATCCGGACTTGAAACAAAGCAGGAAAAAGTTTCCAAAATACTCTACTTGAGTGTGAGAAAGGAATTTATATAAGTCGGTTGGATAAGTATGTTTCGCCATTGGAAACCTAAAAAAAAATTAAGGATCAACAACAATTCTCATCTAAAGGGAGCTGTCCATGGTTATCCTAGGCTCTCAAGTTAGCTTACTGTCACTAGAAATTGACTCTCTGAATTTCTAGTACTTTAAGATCTGTCTCTTATACACATCTAGATGTGTATAAGAGAGCATGGCTGAATTTTAAAACTTAATTAGATTTAAGGCCTCTGATGCTCTTACAGTAAATTTTAACAATTGTATTTCTGGAGTTTTAAGTAATTACTTAATTGTATTACATTCTTATTTGGAATTTCGTTGATTTAGAAGGTATCTAGTTTTGTTCAGAATAAGAAAATAGGAAATCCTATAGGATCTTTTCTTTTAAGTAGTTTTACAGCATATAAGCACCTTGTTATAGGGTTATTTTGACAGAGGCAAAATGATCAATAAAGAGTTAAATTTTTATTTATTAGTTTGTTCTTCTCCCTCTAATTCCCTTAAATTTCCTTTTCTTCACTGATTTTCCCCCCATTTACTGTTCATGGATACAAAAACGGCCCAGATCCTCTTCATTCCTCCTCTAGGCAAAATCACCCCTATCTTGTCCTATCAAACTTGGCTGGATTCTGCCCAGCATCCAACAATCCTTTTATTTATTTTCGTTGTGTTTTTGGCATCTAGGGGGAAGGGCCTTAATTCCAAGCCAAGAAGGTAACGAGAAAATTTGCAAATTGAGCCAAAGCTTTTGTGTAATTTTAATGTGTCCCTAATTCATTCCTGACTTTTGAGTTCTAGAGAAAATTCTGACACGGTGATTATTGGGAGAATGATTCTTTACCAGTGATGATTTTGAGAGTAATGTCAGACCTGAGGAACATTGCATTCAAAGAATGCCAGCTCTTTGAACACGCAATCCTCAAATGCGAATTTTGGGGAAAATGATTTTAAAAAATATTATGGTCAAAAAATTAATTTTTATTATTTTCAGGATAAATTGTATTATGAAATTAAAAAGATGAACTCGAAACTTTTTTTTTAAACAAAAGAAAAAAAGGCTGACCTCGCATTTCTCAAATGCGAGTTCGACCACGCATTTGGCTAATGCGAGTACGACCACGCATTTGGCTAATGCGTAGTCTGTTGACTTAAAATCCCCCTTCCAGACCCAATTCTGTTTTAAGTGCTCCACTAAAACCCCCACTTCCCCAACCTCACTCTACCACCTTCCTTCCACCATTAAAACCCACCTCTACCTTCCTTCCTCCATTAAAATCGCTCTCCACCACCATCATCTATCTGCCATTAACACTTCAATCACTCCCACACTAGCATCATTAATTAGTAGACTTTATTAGCCCTAGAATTCCAACCACCACCACCCGCTGAAATGCACCAGCACCTGCTCCATCCGACAGCGAGGTCCTCTAAGAGAATATAAAAAGTCCCTCCATTCTCCGCACCACCACCGCACAGGTATGTCTTTTATTTTTTTTTTTTAAATAAAATTGTTGATTTTGATGCTTATTTGTGTAGGTTATTGGTTAAATTTGTTTGAAATGTTTTGCTTACATTCCTTAGAAGATACTAGGATTCCGTTTATAAGCAATGCGCAAATATTACAAGAAAATGACACCATGGAAGATAATATTATCAATGTCATGTTTTTTTGTCCATCCATGGCTAGCTCACACCTGTAAATATGCTCCAGCGCCTTCAAGAATGCAACTGAAATTAGGAAACTAGTTGATTTAGGGTAAAAAAGTCCATCTTTAGAGTTTACCACGGGAAAACTTGATCTTTCTTGGCCTAGCCAAATATGTTTGCTTAATTAGTAATACTAAAGTGCATAGTATTAAATAAGTCTCTCTTTATTTGAAATCTTCTATAATGCCAAGCAACTTGATGATACTTGATTATTTAAAATAGGTAATTTAGATTCTTTTATGTGGACTGGTTCTTAGAAAAAATTCAATATCTCAAATCTATTACAAATATAACGGGTAATTCCTTCATTGTAGCCCTTGCTAGGCATGAATTCTGTTACTGACGCTTTCTAGGGTAAACAATATGGAAGAAGGCAGAATAAGATCAAGGAAGGAGATCTCTTCAAGAAGGGAAAAAGAATGACATTTTAAAATGCCATCAAGACAAGAATCAAGACTGCAATCAAGAGCCCACAAATTAAGGAGATCAAGTTCAAGGAAAGAGAATCGAGGCTACAATCAAGAGCCCACAAATTAAGGCAGTAATAAGAATAATATCATAATCCTATTAGATTTCATACTTTAGTCAAGTCCTACAATAAAGGGGGTTAGAATTCCTATTATTATGTACTACCTAAATTAGTCAACCTAGTCTTGTTATTTAAACAGTTGAACGTAATGAAAGAAGACAAGCAGAAAATTATTCAACTTGAGATAGGCAGCTCTCTCTCTTGAGCTCCAAGGTTGGCAGCCCCCTTTGAAGAGCTCCCTTTTTCCCCAATCTTCGCACCCTAAATAAATAGAAAAGATAAGCCGAGTATTCTTATGACTAGATCCCATTCCAAGGCTTGCAACATCTTGGTATTAGAGCTAGGAGTCATGGGAGACTTCAATCAACAAAATGCATCAAATGGCTGAGATGATGAAGCACATGCTGGAGGAATTAGGGCCGAGCATCAGGCAACACTTGCTGCCCTAACAGCAAGAATTGACAATCTGTCCCAAAATCAGGAAGACAAGGTGGACAGGCCAAGGACGCAAGCCTGAAAATAGCAGCAGCTAGGCGCCAACACCTGCACGACAAGAATCTGCATTAGGGGGACATCCAGACAGCAATCTTGTCCCCTGATATGCAAAGCTTGATTTTCCTTCATATGGTGGAAAGGAAGACCCGCTTGGATGGCTATACGGATGTGATCAGTTTTTTCGCAACCAGCGAACAGCTGTAGAGGATAAAGTTGGACTCGCTCCATTCCACATGACTGGAGACGCCCAACTTTGGTTTTTTAATTTATCTCAAGAAAGCCAAGAATTATCATGGGAACGTTTTAAGGAATTGTGCCATCTCCGTTTTGGACCGCCAACACGAAGCAATCCCCTTGGAGAACTCATCACCCTTTGGCAAACAGGGACAATAGAAGAATACATGAGCAGATTTCAAAGTCTGCCTGTGCAGGCCACCACTGTGCGCGCTGACCAACACGTGGATATTTTCACAGCGGGGCTGTTTGACTCCATCTACCAAGATTTTTCTCGTCGTGCCAAGGCGGAATAAGAAGCTCGCACCGGCACCAAAATTCACCCAACAAACTTGGTCAGCCTCACACTCTCGTGTTTAGTTTTCACTCGTTTCGCAAACAAGCAACTCACTCAAACACACGGGAATCAGAATTCAGGCCACTCTCAAGAGCAAAGCACAACAAAAACGTAAGTAAACGGTACACAAACGAATTACGGCCCCAGGCCAACCCTTGCAACACTTTATTTCACTCAAAAGCTTACAACGGGACTTTTTACAAACACTTGGTGTGCAGAACACTCTTGGCCTAAATCCCAAACGGATTCCTCTCTCTAGCCAAGTTTCTGACTACCAACATTTATAGGAAAAGTGCAGTTGACAAGGCTAACTGCTTAGCTATCTTTGGACAAACGAAATCCCTACAACTAAGCTGCTGGCGGATGGCACATGGCCTAGTGCTTAGTGGGCAGTTGTGACAGTTACCACCTTCTGGGGCATATACACTTCCCATGTGCTGCCCACTCTTCCAGCCATTTTCTCGTATATTGCAGGCTACCAGCTCTGCCAAGTAGATCACACTCAGCCCCAAGACAGTGTAATTAATACTTTTATATATTTGGTGGAATCAAAGATGAAGTGACGTGCTGGACAGTGCGAAAACGACTAGGCAGCGTGCACGTCGGGTACTGTCTCTTATACACATCTAGATGTGTATAAGAGACAGGAATAGGGGGCTAGCAACTCACAAGAACTTTACTTGTTGAAGGCCGTGCAGAAAACGGGCAGTGAGCATTGCTCGTGCCACTGCTCTTATACACTGTCTAGATACACATCAGAGACAGTCTCAAGCTGTCCACTGCCAACGTTTGCCAACGTCCCTCAGACAACCCTTGCCTAAGGACTTCCAGGCCCCACTGCAAGCAATAACTGCAGTTTGAGTACAAACTGTCTCTGTTAGACCCTTTGGCAGAGTTTTCACGCATCGGCAAGGCTGAGTGCAGGGCAGATGTGTCTAACATACAGCATTAGATGCTCCAGTCCAAGAGAAGGGTGCATACCACAGTTACCACATGGCAACATCAAGACAGAATAACGGTCACACACCCACCAGCCTTTATTAAACGCCTAAACTGGGCTGAAATGGCAGAAAGACGATTCGGCTTAGGTTTTCTATGAGACCATAGGTTCTGTCTCTTATACACATCTAGATGTGTATAAGAGACAGCATTAACTATATCCCCACCCCATAAAAGGGTGATGGCATCCAATAGGATTTTGATATTATTCTCATTCTTTTAATTTGTGGGCTCTTGATTGTAGCCTTGATTTTCTTTCCTTCTTGAACTTGATCTCCTTAATTTGTGGGCTCTTGATTGCAGCCTTGATTCATGTCCTGATTTTGTTTTGCCACATCATTCTCTTTCCCTTCTTGAACCTGATCTCCTTCCTTGTTCTTATACTGCCTTCTTCCATATTGTTTACCCCAAAAAGCGTCAGTAACATCACTCCTCCCTCGTCCACAAGCTTGTCCTCAAGCTCAAATTCGGGATAGATTTGGCGAAACCTGTCCAGAGGTTCCCAAGTGGCTTCTGCAAGTGGCAAACCATCTCGTCTGAATCGAGGTGCCTTGAAAGTTTTGATTCAATGGGATGGTATGAGACAGGACGTAAGAGACACGCACACCAATCGAAAGAGCACACATCTAGATGTGTATAAGAACAGCCACGTCCATCAAGTGGCAACTATACACATCTCTCTAGGGACATCAAGATCTATCTCTTATACACATCTAGATGTGTATAAGAGACAGTCTGTCTCTTATACACATCCAGACGGATTTGATGATACCCAGAGCGAAGGTCGAGCTTAATGAAGTATTTGGAGCCATTAATTCATCCTGTAGCTCGAGATGGGTGACAATCCTTTTGGTTCCCAAAATAAATCTTGATGTCCCACCAGTAACATGTCTAGTGCCACTTGAGGACTTGCTAAATTCTGGATTGAAAATACTTTAGGTGCGGCTTTCATACTTTCCCCTCTCCACGTCACCTTCTTGTTGAGTGAAAAGGACATTGTCAAGGACGAGAAATCCCACACAATTGTACCCAACGTGCGCAGCCAATTCACACCTAACACCACATCAAAACCGTCCAATGGTACGATATACAAATCAATATAGAAAGAGTAAGAGGAAACCTGTAAGCACACTTCTTCACACAAGCAAGGTTGAAAGTTTTTCACCATTTGTTCTGAGAGTTAGAGAGCTTGTTTCAGTAAAAACGGTATGGCAGTTACCTAGCTGATGTGCGACTTCCTTACTAATGAAATTATGAGTGCTTCCAGAATCCACCAGAACTAGAAGTTGTCGCCCTTGTATCCATGCTTGAATTTGCATAGTTTGCGAGTTTCGGACCCCTGTAATTGCATGCCGAGAGAGCTCAAGCTCCAGGCAATGACAACGCTCTATGCATCTTCATCTTGTTCAATGTCTGCTATTTCCAACCTAAAAAGGCATTTACATTTCTGGCTGCTAGTGTATGCCTCATCGCAATTGTAACGCAGTCCCTCAGCTCGTCTTTTTGCCATTTCAGCCCAGTTCAGGTGTTTCATAAAGGCTGGTGGGTGTGCTTGTTCTCCTAACCCCACACCGCTATTCTGTCTTGATGTTACCCTACTGTAACTGTGGCGTTTCCCTTCATCGGGCTGGAGCTTTATTTCAAATGCCCTAGCAAGGCTCATGGCTGACACCAAGTCAGTAGGGCGGTGGATTTCCACCTCAAGGCGGATGGAGTTAGACAGATATGTACCCCGCTATGAAAATATCCACGTGTTGGTCAGCGTGCACAGTGGTGGCACTGCGCAAGCTGACTATGTGATCTGCTCATGTAGACAGCAAAATTCAGATGCCAACTGGGTGATGAGTTCCGAAGGGATTGCTTCGTGTTGGCAGCCCAAAACAGAGATGGCACAATTCCTTGAAACGTTCCCATGATAAATCTTGGCTTTCTGACGCTTTTTGGGGTAAACAATATGGAAGAAGGCAGAATAAGATCAAGGAAGGAGATCAGGTTCAAGAAGGTAAAGAGAATGATGTGGCAAAACAAAATCAAGACAAGAACAAGGTTGCAATCACGAGCGCACAAATTAAGGAGATCAAGTTCAAGAAGGAAAGAGAATCAAGGCTGCAATCAAGAGCCGGGGAATACAAATTAAGGCAGTAATAAGAATAATATCAGAATCCTATTAGATTTTATATTTTAGTCAAGTCCAATAATAAAAGGGGTTAGAATCCTTATTATTATGTACTACCTAACTTAGTCAAGACCTGTCTTGTTATTTAAACAGTTGGCTAATGGCCTTGGGCACGAGCTGAAAATTATTCAACTTGAGATAGGTATAGCTCTCCCTCGAGCTCCAAGGTTGGTAGCCCCCTTTGAAGAGTTCCCTTTTTTCCCAATCTTTGCACCATAGGTTCTCATAGAAAACCTAAGCCGAATCATCCCGTGACAAGATTCCATTCCAAGGCTTGCAACAAATTCCTTCATTGATGCCCTTGCCGGGTGTGATTGGTGCAAAGGGGATCGTCCATAAATAGAGGAAACTCTGAACATTTTTTTCTAAAAAGTTATTTCATATTCCATATTGATGGTCTAAATATGTTCCATCCATGTAAGGACATGACATTTGATCGACCCGTGCCATCACCCTTTTATGGGGTGGGGATATAGTTAATGAAGGCGGAAATGTGTATTAGCACCCAGCTATATGCAATAATGCATTCCGAATACGAATCCGAATCCGGCATAGGATTGGGTTTGCAAAGTTGGTTGACAAGGGAATCTTTTTGGTTGTCCTTCGTCACATGAGTATTACAACCAGATGTGTTCTTTTGTTATGTCAAATTCAATGCACCTGATCAATCTATTGGCATGCGGGTCCATTACGTTCAACCACCACAGTAGATAATCAATCACTTCAGTATCAGAGATATACCACAACTAGTGAAGGCCCAAGTACCCTTCATCCAAACGGAGGCGAAGAGTACCCGACTCATGTGCACGGGCTAGACATAATTTCATTAGTCTCTTATACGCACATCAGCTAGGTATACCTTAAGAAACAGCCAGTCCTCTAACCCTGTCTCTTATACACATCTAGATGTGTATAAGAGACAGATACCTGTGGTTATGTTCTCTGCTATCAGGCTTTGCTAGGGCGTGTGGTCGACGCGTTGGGAGTACCTATTGATGGAAGAGGAGCTCTAAGCGACCACCTTTGATTCAAAGAACTGCGCTTAGACCCCCCGCTCATGAAAGGGCGCAATGGATAGTCAGATGCTTCTTCTATTCTTTTCCCTAGGGCACAGCTAAGGCTCCTAAACTAGACTAGTGAGCGGTAGCACAAATCTAGATCTTGAAACGACTCTCCCTAACTCTTAACTCCTCTCGATCGCTTTTGTTTGATATGTTTATTCAGAACCAATACAGGGGTGAGGTAGCATCACATAGGCTAGGGCCTCTGCGATTGCGGGGCAAGATGATGCTATTGTGTATCAACGCTAGAGGCCTGGCATTCTTCAGTGATCTTGGTAATTATGGTAATTAGGACCCCATAGATCGTAGCGATAAAGATGGGTTGTTTTTCTGGAGCGAGGAAAAGATGGATATCCAGTTGCACGTGTTTTGAAAGAAAGAAACATGTCAGTAAAGAAAAGATGGGTAAAAGATCACTTAAGTCTCGGTGATATCACCGGAAACAACAACAAAATCTAACATCTGTGGTCATTGAAAATCAAATAGTGCACTTAATTGAAAGCGATCCTACTCACAAGGTGAAGCAAATTCAAGTGGATATCAAGAGAAGCAGGAAGGCCACAGTTTGATATTACACCCAAGAAGGCTTGGAATGCTCGAAGAAAAGCGATTGTGCTTCTATATGGAAGTTGGGCATCTAATTTTGCACAGTTACCAAAGTATGTAGAAGCACTAATCCAGTCTAATCCACAAACTGTGGTGCAGCAGTTGTATCATCCCAGCAGTAGCAAACAAGTCAAGATATTCAAATACATCTTCTAGGCATTTACGTTGACCATTGATGCATTCCATCGGTGTACACCTGTCCTATCCGTTGATGGCACCCATCTACGAGCCGAATATAGAGGGAAATTGCTTATTGTTGTTGCTCATGATGCTAATAATTAGGTATTCCCCGTGGCTTGTGCAATTATTGACGAAGAAACAAATGAGAGCTGGGGTTGGTTCATGCAGCAGTTGAGACACCAAGTTGTTTGGGATATCGAAACTGTTTGTGTAATATCTGATAGGCATCATGGCATTGTTAATGCGATGAGTGAGTTTCCCTTTTGGAAGGAACCGTTTGCATACTTGCATAGATTCTATCTCCACAATGTTCGAATTAATATAATGACCATATTCAATTGCATGTGGGTGAAACAACGGTCACGGCCAATATCATTAATCCAAGCCCATTTTCTTGGAACAAGCAGCAAGAAAAAATACAGCTGTCTCTTATACACATCTAGATCTGTATAAGATATTGGCCTTGACCGTTGTTGTCTTGCACATGATGGAAACCACAGGTAGGGAATTCCCACCACAAATGCATCAGAGAGCTATAATAATATCTTGCGAGCAGCTAGATTACTTCCGATCAAGGCCATAATCGATTGCATATTCCATCGAAGTGTGAAACTGTTCGTTGACAACATTGCAAATGCTAAAATTGCCGCACGCCTATAACGCCAACGAATTGGAAAAGATTGTTGATGATAGACCAAAAAGGTCGAGGACGCAAGGTCATTGCCTTTGACCATTCCGCTGGCATAAACAAAATTAAGATCCTCAACTGTGTGGTTGGACAAGGTGATAATATACAAGTACTGTCAAGTATTTTGAGAAAACATGCACTTGTGGTAAATGGCAAATGTCTAGATTCCCTTGCTCGCATGCAATGGCTATTTGTAAGCTTAAGGGTGATGATCCTACGAGCATTGTTGATTAGTATACCACTCGCAACCACCGTCAACAGTTCACGGTTTGTAGATTTGTTCCACTATCCAGACGTGTAAAGATCACCTTGGATAGTGTGACATCAAAGATACACATCTTGCCTGTTGACAATCTGTAGCGATAATATGCGTCGATTGTTCATGGCTGACACCCTTGTCGGCCATACATTTGTTACTTTATTATTGATGCCCTTGTCAGACCTTTAGTTATATGTATTTTTTATTATTGATGCCCTTGCTAGGACCTGTATTGTTGATGCCCTTGCTAGGGCCTTTATTGTTGATGCCCTTGTCGGGCTAATGTTGCAGAGTTTGTATATATTACAGTGTTAGGTATGGATGATCAGCTAGGAGCTTATTCATCCTGGACCATATGTAGTTGATATTTTATCATCAACGACTTCGCATAGGGCTAGAACTACATTTGACGGTCTTCTCGATGACCAGCCACTCCAGGTTAAGCATTGCGACAGTACTTTTTGGGATCATAGAGCTATACTAGAGCGGGTTTGGCATTACATTTCCTTAGCTAGTTTTGAGGGCGCCGCATTATGCAAGCATATTATTGTGGACCATGCTTTGATCACTAGTCTCGTCAAGCGATGGCGACCTGAGATGCATTCCTTCCATCTACCTACAGCAGAGAAAATGATCACACTACAGGATATAGAGGTATTATGGGGTCTGCTCATTGATGGTCCACATCTGAAAGGGATCGACACTAATCGGACTCCAGATGAGTGGAGCCAATTGTACGGGGAGTTATTGAATTAGGCCTAACAGGTCAAACATCGATGGAAGTCGCTTGAAGGTTGGATGTTTGTCCGCTGCTTTAGACCATGGCCTTCCCAATAATGCGAGGGACGAGGTACGTAGGCAGATGGCACGCACGTATTTACTCGTACTTATTGGAGGACTTTTATTTCCGGATAAGTCAGGAAACAAAGTACCATTGTTGTATCTTTCAAAGTTTTGTGACTTGGAGATGATTGGACAATATAGCTAGGGATCTGCAACAGTCTTGGCCACACTATATTGCAGCCTATGTGATGCTACCTCACCCACTGAGAGAAACATCAGTGGACCGTCGCTATTATTACAGGTACATTTTTACGCTTTACATAAATTGGTTATATTATTCATTTTAATGCAATAAACATTAATTGATAGTTTACAATTACGGGCTTGGGAGCATACCGACACTACGGCCTAATCATTTAGAGCCCGCACATGAGCCTCGTGGAGCTCATGGATTGAGGTAAATATTTGTTAAAGTGTTTACTTTAAAACGTTTACAATCACTTGATATCTAATAATTTTTGTTGCAGGTGGGATTTTGGATTTGATTTGCGTAAAGCTCCTAGGCATGTCCTGTCTCTTATACACATCTAGATGTGTATAAGAGACAGCTTTGGACCTTATGTTACACCTTTGTACTAGTATCTAGCAACCATACCACGATGGCGTACTTGATTTACTTCCGCATTATTGTATTGCTGTCAAGTGTATACATGGCATTCAATGACTTATTTGATATGTTGGGAGATAGTGGAGAGTCACCTGCCTCACCGAGTTATGCGACAGTTTGGTCTCCAACAGCCTATCCCTAATCAAAGATTGAATGCCAATCATGACAAGCTTCATTTCTTAGATCGCCATGGTCAGGCAAACAATGATTAGGAATTGACTCATCGCTCAAACAATGACAGTTGAACTTCAAGAAAGAACACAGTTAAGCTTGGTTTTCCATGTGCAGACACTATGCATGCATCGCATGATTACACGATTTGGTACCGATCGAGGAAAATAATGTGCATATCCCATCTGAGTCATCACCCTACTTTCCCAGAGGCCTACCACGATAATAGTGCACGAGCACGAGCAGTTTATCTAGTAAGTAGTTACATATTTTGTTAATTACTCATTCCACAATCTTTTATCTTGTGTAGTAGCACTAATTTTAACAACTTTATGGTAGATGCACTGCATGTAGATTGTACGTCCTTGGACCACAAGACAGATGATGATACTCTTCGGCCACCATTCCTTGGACACAAATTAGACACTTTGCGTCACAGTTTCTGCATGCAGTAGGCAAGGCAAGTCATCTTGATATTCAACCTTCAGTAGTCCCCGATTACATTCTACAACTTTCACAGGGCCCACAGAGTAGAGCAAGCATATTCTTGAAAGGGTCTCTTATACACATCTAGATGTGTATAAGAGCCGAGTTATATCGCTTGAGACTATCCATGATGCTTCAAATCAGGTGCATATGCACCTGGAGGGTGAAGCATCATAAATACTTTCTTATACACATCTAGATGTGTACATCCAAGTTATCTTCCAACTGACAACAAAATTAAAAAATTTGACAATTTAATTCAGACTTCATCAGTCCATTTCCCGGGTTGGATGACATGTGCATATCACCTGATTTGGCATCTGGATAGTCTCAAGCGATATAACTCGGCGGCGGTGGCGGCGACCTGTCTCTTATACACATCTAGATGTGTATAAGTTACTCATGAGCATGCAGTATCACAAGTTTATGTCCGTTGGACAAAAAGAGTTCATAAACTAAAAGATATACCTATGCGAAGTCGTTGATGAAACTTCGGGGCATAGACACTGATATTGTTTTATTAGTTGTAGCACACATATATGATTGGTGTATGTTATCGCTACCCATTGTCAAGGTTTTGTTTATATTATTAGCCCTTGTCGGGGTTTTATTTATATTATTAGCCTTGATTAGGTATGATTGCTGGCTGGGAGACTTTAAAAATAGGGGGAGGTTACGTTAAAATTTTTCCACAAATTAATAAATAAATAAAAAACTGCGCTTACTTACAAGGATTAGTGTTTAAGGGTTCATAATTTAGAGTTTTAGGGTTCAGAGCTAACAGTTATTCATATTTCTTTCATGTTTTAAAAAGTTAGGATTTGTGGTTTTACCGAATATATGGTTTAAGGTCTAGGGTTTAGTTTTTATAGTTTTGGGTATAGGAGTTTAGTATTAGGGCTAGGGTTAGGGTTTATGATTTAGGGTTTAGGGTTTAGGCTTTAGGGTTTAGGCTTTAGGATTTTGTTTTTACAGCTTTGGTTTTAGGGTTTAGTATTAGGGTTAGGATTTAGGGTTTAGATTACAAGGTTTAGGGTATTATGACAAGTGTAATTTCAGGTTTTTCATTATATAATGGTTTGGGGGTTTATGGTTTATGTTCATGCTTCGAGTTTAGGACAGTAGGGTCTAGGGTTTAGAGTTTTAGGATAGCAAGGTTAGGGTTTCTGGTAAGTTATTAGTGGCGTGATGTGGTAGTTATTACATAGATATATTCTAATAAAGGGTATAAAAGGAAGTTCACAAAGTGACACACTAGGCTTCCACGGTAAGATAATTTTGTAGCAAATTAAGGTTTATAGAAGCGTTTAGGGTTCGGTTTGTAGGTATACTACAAATTTCAATCTGTCATATTATTAAGACGTTTTATTTTCAAATACATCTCAATCATTGAGTATGAGTTCAGTAAGCAATAAACTCGCTTTCACTGAATGCAAGCTCAAGTCTCATTTTCTTAATGCAATTTCCTTTTAATTTCACACTGCAATTTCTCCTGAAAATAATAAATTTTAATTTTTGAGACCTCGCATTCAAAGAATGAGAGTTCAACCTGATATGACATGCGCATGACCAACTCCAGCCAATTTCGACGGGAATAGCGGAAATGAACCAATTGGATATAATTTCAAAAGATGAGGTCCAAAGTGACATCACTTTACCAAAGTGTCATTCAGAAACAAGTTTAGGTACCATTCTTGTCATTTACTATATCGCCAAAATTAGCTTTTCTTCCATCCACTCCTTCTCTCTTCTTTTTCACATATTGTAAGAAACGAAGCTACACTAGATTTCCTTTATATGAATCTATCTAGCTAAAGAAAGGAGTTGTGAAATAGTACAAAGGTGTAACCCTCGATCGGTACCAAATCGTGTAATCATGCGATGCATGCATAGCTGTCTCTTATCAATTCTATTCTGATTAATTATCATCATTTTTTTTTGTTTATATAGTGAAGGTACGAGTGAAGAGATGTTTTGGTTCTTGAAAAATCTACACATCACAATCCAAAAGGAAGCAAAGTACCTGTCCATTGAAAGTTGAGTTAGGTAGATGGGAGTTGGATCAATGTCATTTGTCGAACTATATGGTTGCACAACACGAACGTCATCCAATCCGAGAACCGCATCAGCATGTTCATGAGACAAAATAATCTGAAGATGATACCAACCATAGACTACATGAACGAGGATAAAACTATTACAAAGATCTGATGTGTAATCTCACAGAAAAATATTGGAAAAAAAAAACAGAGCACGATTTCTTTCGTGTGTCCATTCGTTTTCTACCTGTCATTAAATTTCAGCAGCTAGTACTAATTTTTTAGTTATACAATATTCAAAAGTTACTCCAACCTTAAAAGAGATCTGACTCAAATCCTGAAAGAAACTCCTTTAACTATGCTTTACTAGGTTACTTTGTGTTATAGGTGCCATTTAAAGATGAACAATTAAAAAATATGGTTTTGTGACCCACACCAATCTATAACCATCAAGCAAAAGATATTTTCGAGCAAATAATGGGTCCGTTTGGGTTCGAAATAATCGGCATTATTTGGTGAATAATATTTAGTAAAACTTTTTTGTGGTTTCTGGAAATAATATTGACTTTTGAAATAATGGAATAATTGCTAGGGTACAAAATAATATTTCAAACTAACCATTTGGATTGCAAATAATGAATACATATTATTTGAATTACCGCATGTGCATATCAACGTATGCCAGACACTACATAGTTCAACAACTATTTTTAACTGTCTGTTCTTTTCTTGAAATTCGTTTAGGCAATTAATTCAATTTGGACAACGGATAATTTTGGAGTTAATTTGTTCAATTTCTTGCATAAAGAATTTTAATTGAAGTCTCAAATGGAAAAAAGTTAAATAACACTTAATCTGATTGATTGAAAGAAATAATTAGTGAATGATGTGAGGATATCAAATAATGAATAGTCTAAATAATGAATAAGATAAAATATGAATGGTGTGAAATATTATTTAGGGAATAATATTTGTTGACCAAACAAAATTAAATGTTGACCAAATATTATTTGGCAAATAATGTCAATTAAAAATTGCAATCCAAACAGACCAAATGCTTTTTTTTCTACTTCGCCTATTTCCCATTTATTGCTTCCTTTGTAGGATTGTAATAATGATTTATGTTTTATGTGTTAATTTCAACGTAAAAGTTTCAACAATTGCATTTCATTATTGACATTTAATAAAAGGAAAGAAAACCTTATGTTTTATGAATTAGGTTGGCTTTGATAACTATAGAAATTTAGGACTAACCGATATTTAATATGGACCCTGATTTGATGCTTGGTAACCATAATTTTAGGTGTTTTGTGTGTGATTTAGGGTTAGTGGGTTAAAATTAATTTTTGTGCATTTTAATGTGTTTTAGTAATTTTTGGTGTTAATTTTCTGTCAAAATTTGAACCTTTAGTAATGTTTGGTGTTTGTGATAAATTCATAATTATGCTATATTTTATGTGTCATTTACCCCGTTTTTATGTGTTGTAAGCAAGATTTGAGTTATTATTGAGCTTAATTCTGTATTCTTAGTTTTTGTAGGGTTAAAGTAAAAAAAAGCTGAAAAAGATGAAAGAAAATGCTAAGGGTGGAACATGCACGAGTATGATGCTATCATAAACACTGTTTCAACCTGTCTCTTATACACAACTAGATGTGTATGAGTCCAAGCTCCGATTAGGTGGTTCAAGATGCGTTGGAAAACTAAGAGAGAGAGCTACAACTTTTATGTTTTACACTTTTCTAAATTCCAAACGCATCAAGGTAAAAATTGAAGCCGAAGGCGAAGCATTGTGCTATAAGCCCAACGCACATGCAATGGGGAGGTGCAGCGCATGTGCGCTGAGTCTAGAAGGCAATTTTCCAGAATGTGTTCGCGCGCACATGCACGCAATCAGGCAGCACGTGTGTGCCCGAAACAGCAGTGTTATATACGTGATTTTTTGATTTTCGGCCAATTTCTTCGCCCAGTTGGACTCTTTCATACGATTTCACGTTCTTATACATAGACAATTATTGTAACCCTAGTACTCATTATAAATACTCCAAGTAGGGTGATTAGAAGGGAGTCTTCACTTTCTTTTCTCACGTAACACTGCTGTTTCGGAGCACACACTGCTCCTTATTCTTTCATGGCACTTCTTATACACATTTAGATTGGTATGAGGGATTTGAAGCCATGGTCAATTATAAAAGTTGTGAGACTTTTTGTCTCTTGAACACATTCAATTATATATCAAGTATTGATTATTTTTCTGCAATTAATTTTATGATTGTTTTTTTTAACTTATTATTGCTGCAGAATAATTGAGTTATTTGAATTAATCTATAGCTAGATTGTTTTAATCGCGTGTGCTTAATTCAATCTGTGAAACAACTAAAATTGATAATTGCTCGATTAGTGTTATTGAATTTAGGAAAAATAATCAACAAATTGGCATAACCGCGTGTTTATGTTTAATTAGCTTAATTGTTCTTCTTGATTTTAATGCTTCTATTAATTAATCTTTGGCGCCTGTCTGGATGAAATTAATAGTTAGGATTAATTGGATCGCGCGTTGAAAATTAACTAACTTTAGAAAGAAATAAGAATCAACTTTGAATTGGAATTTGGATTAATTCTTCAATTAGTGCTTGGTATAGAAATTGAATTATCTTTGGTGTCAATGATCGACTGATAAAATTTTCATGGTGGATATGACCAAAACCAAGATTCTTCTTAAATCGAATTCTCTCCAATTTACTTTATTGTTTTAGTTTTTAGTTTAAAAGTATTCAAAAACTCCCTTTTTCGTTTAGCACAATCCGTTCTATGTGCGACGACCTGTACTCACCACTACTACATTATTATTGAAAGTTGTTAATTTTAGGTGTCTACGACAGCATTTCATCAAAAATTTTGGCGTTGTTGCCAAGGAACAGTTTGAATTATTTCAGTGCTATTTAGATTTTTCAATTTTTCTTTTCTTTTAGATAATATTATTCTTAAATAATTGTGCATGGTGATGACGCGATCTACTCGACAAGTTCAATTTCAATTTGAGATGAAAATACAGAGAACGTTACGCAAATTAGAGAAGGAATTAAAGGAACGCTAGTTAGGGGAAGATCAATTGTTCAATTTTATCTTTGTTGATGATAAGAAACAACATGAAGAGACAAACATGGCGCAAAGAACTCTAAGAAAATAAGCAGCGCCCACCTTAAATCATCATGTGTATAAGAGACAGGTTTTATACTCGTGCAAATTACGTGTAATTTGCACGAGTATAAAACCCACTGGAGTGTGAGAGGAGTATATTAAATTGAAAGCTTTTCCATTCTCGCTCAAGGATGAAGCAAAGGATTGGTTGTTCGATTTACCGTCAAGCAGCATTACAACTTGAGAGCAGATGAACAGATTATTCTTGGCAAAATATTTTCCAGCCTCTCGAACTGCAAATATCCGTGAAAAGAAATTTGTGGCGTAAGGCAGTTGATTGAATTGACACTCAATATCTTGTATTGATCTTGCTTCAAGAAATTGTGTACAAGCTATCCACATCATCAGATAATTGACTCAATAAATAATCAAATTATTTTTATCAAGGGTATTTGTATAAATGATCATTCAGGAAATGGTCTTCAATAAAATTTTATTCAATCTATTAAACAATTTGAGACATAGACGCTGCTCGTGAGCTTATATCGAATATGGCCACGCATTCTCAGAAGTTCGGGACACGACGTGATCAGCCTCTCAACACGTTAACGAGGTAAATATGTCATGTTTAGAACAACAAATGGCTAGTCTGACTTCTTTTGTACAACAATTGCTTCAGATAACAGCAACAGCAGAAGCAGCAGCACAACCCTGCGGCATTTGGTCAAGCGAGGGGCACTCAATAGACGTGTCCCACATTACAAGAGGAATCCCAAGAGCAAGTAAATGCGGTGGGAGGGATTTCCGGGGCAACCACGAACAAATTATGATCCGCTTCAATACACAATGATGTGACTGCAATCAGCATATTAGAATCGCAAAGTTCCGGAAAGTTGCCATCTCAAATTATCATTAACCCCAAGGAGAATGCTAATGCAATTGTCGTAAGAAGTGGCAAAGAGATTGAGGTGCCAAATGAAGTAGCTCCTGAACAAAAGAAGGCCAAAGAGAGGCCGATCGAAGTGGAGAAAGAAATTGGTCCCGTCCAAAAAAATGAAAAACAGGCAAGTCAACTCAATGACCAGAATACACACCTGAGCCACCATTTCTCGAGATGCATTTAAGGAATTTGCGAAGGAGGACCCTAATAGAGACTTATATGAAACTTTTCGCAAATATGAGGTAAACATTCCATTGTTAGATGCTATCCAACACAATCCAAGTTATGCTAAATTTTTGAAAGAATTATGTACATATAAAAAGAAGCAAAAACAAAAAAAGGCTGAGAATATCACGTTGGGTAAAAGTGTATCAACCATGCTTACACAACATAATCTTCCCATGAAATGCAAAGATCCAGGTATGTGTACAATTCCTAGTTCAATAAACAATACTAGAATTAAGGAGGCCATGTTGGATTTGGGAGCTTGTACAAATGTTATGCCTTATTCAATTTATAAATCCTTACACATAGGGCCTTACTTGAAACTAGTACTGTTATTCAATTGGCAGATAGATCAGTGGCTTATCCTAAGGGTATAGTTAAGGATGTTTTAGTCTAAGTCAATGAATTAATTTTTCCAACTGATTTTTATGTTCTTGATATGGAGAACTATGTGTAACGCCCTCTGCTCCTATTTTATTCTAAACCATTTTTGAAAACATTTAAAACTAAGATAGATGTAGATACTGGAATTTTCACGATGGAATTTGATGGCAAAATTTTTCAACATAATATTTATATGGCCATGAAGTATCCAATTGAGGACAATTCTATTTTTTTGTTGATGTTATTGATTCATTAGTACAGGATGTGTTCAAAGAAGAATTCGAAGGAGACGGAGATGAGAAAGCAGAAAGTGATGTTGAGCAGCCGCAATTTGGTAAGTTATTTTATGTGACATCGAAGATCCCTCATGATAAAATTGTCTTCTGTTTTGCAAGCGGCCGAGTCAGAATTAAAACCTCTTCCAAGTCACCTCAAATATATGTTTCTGGGTAATGGGAAAACTCATCCGGTGATAGTCGCTAATAATCTAACCGAGGACCAAGAAGAACGATTGTTAAAGGTCCTAAGGGAGCATAAGACAGCGATTGGGTGGACCATTGCAGATATAAAGGGAATTTAGCCCACCCACATGTATGCATCGTATACTACTCGAAGATGGAGTTAAGCCTATCAGTCAACCGCAAAGAAGGCTAAACCCAATGCTAATGGAAGTGGTTAAACAAGAAATACTCAAACTTTTTGAAGTGGGGATAATTACCCATTTCAGATGGTGAATGGGTTATACCAAGACAATTAGTTCCTAAGAAGATGTGAATAGCGGTGATAAAAAATCAAGAAAAAAAATTGGTGTCCACCCGTATACAAAATGGGTGGCTGGTTTGTATAGATTATCGAAAGCTTAATTCTCTTACTCACAAAGATCACTTTCCTTTACCTTTCATTGATCAAATGCTTGAAAGGTTAGCTGGTCGTGCTTATTATTGTTTTCGTGATGGTTACTCAGGGTACTTTCAGATCGCTATTGCTCCCGAAGACCAAGAAAAGACAACATTTACATGCCCATTTGGAACATTTACTTACCGTCGTATGCCATTTGAGTTATGTAATGCCCCTGCCACATTCCAAAGATGTATGGTTAGCATATTTTCTAATTTTGTATAACATTTTATTGAGGTATTTACGGATGATTTTACTGTTTATGGAGATTCATTTTATCAATGTTTGCTTAATCTCACATTAATATTGCAAAGGAGCATTGAAACTAACCTTGTTCTAAACTCTGAAAAATGTCACTTCATGGTGCAACAAGGTATAGTGTTAGGTCATGTGGTGCCATCTAAGGGGATTGAGGTTAATAAAGCAAAAATCCTGTCTCTTATACACATCTACCTTATCCCATCAAAGAGCGGGAAGTTCGTGCTTTCTTTGGTCATGCAGGTTTTTACCGAAGGTTCATGAATGACTTCTCCAAAATATCAGCATCTTTATGCAAGTTACTACAAAAAAATGTGGAATTCGAGTTTGGTGATGACTGCAAGGCGGCATTTGACAAATTGAAACAACTTCTCGTGTCAATTCCAATCATCCAACCACCTAACTGGAGTCTATCATTTGAGATAATGTACGACGCAAGTGACTCTGCAGTGGGCGCAATTTTGGGGTAACATGTTGGAAGGGCATCTCATGCGATTTATTATGCTTCCAAGACCCTAAATGATGCGAAGAAAAACTACTCCGCCACTGAAAAAGAACTTTTAGCTGTTGTTTTTGCTCTAGAGAAATTTCGTTCTTATCTAATTGGTGCTAAAGTGATTGTATATTCTAATTATGCAGCTTTACGCTATTTAATGACGAAAAGGGAGTCAAAACCAAGGTTGATAAGATGGATGCTCCTCTTGAGTGAATTTGACTTGGAAATCTAAAACAAAAGTGGTATGGAGAACAAAGTGGCAGACCAAGTCGACTACCACACATGGAGGACGAACTGGAGATACAAGAAAGATTTCCAAATAAACAATTATTGAAGGTGCCTGATGAGTATAGGATCCCGATAGTCAAGCCCTATTTGGTTGGAGATGCATCCAGATGGTGGAAGGGGGTAAGACCTATACTTGCCCCTACAGGACAGATTGCACTGGATGGCTTTCAAGGAGGCATATTTAGAGCACTTTTACCCTTCGCACCTCAAAATTGAGCGGAGAGATAAATTTAATTCATTTAGACAGACTCTAGGGATGTCTGTAGTGGAATATTCACACAGATTTCATGCATTAGGGATGTTTGCTCCGGGGGTCATGAGTGACAGGGTGGAAAAATGCGATCGTTTCAAAAGGGGATTGCTAAAAGACATTCGGGACAGACATCCCTAGACAGATACTGTCTAAAAGCTCACTACAGACATCCCTAGAGTCTGTCTAAGATACAGCATCTATACTATTAGCTCTCTGCAGAATGATAACACAATTTCTGTAAAAATCTTTGAGCTGTCTCTTATAGACATGTAGTATCTCCCTGTCTCTTATACACATCTAGATGTGTATAAGAGACAGCCCATTTCCATTCGGCCACCACCACAGTGACACCACGACCACCTCTAGCGATAGCTAAAGGCTGTAGTCTTATACACATCTAGAGGGTGTATAAGAGACAGGTCCATAGGAGTAGTCTAGCGATAGCTAAAGGCTGTCTCTACTTCAGGCACGCTAGACGTATTCCAGAGTGTAGTTATTGTCATCGTTATCACGTGGGAGAGTGTAGATGGAGGTCCGGAGCATGCTTAGCCTGTGGCAATTTTGAGCATAGGATCAGATACTGCCCTAATGCCCGGCCAGGACCATCACAGCAGCAGATGCCACAGGGGAGGAGCAGTAACAGCACAGGACCAGCTACAGCTCGAGTTTATGCTTTGGACCAGCAAGAAGCAGATGGATCGGGTCAAGTTGTGACAGGTATGATATTAATTAATAACGTGTCTACGAATGCTCTATTTGATAGTGATGCCACGCATTCCTTCATTCTGGAAGACTCGGTAGAAAGTTAAATGTTAAAGCTGATTGGCTTGATCCCTTATAGAGTGGGTACACTATTGGGAATACACATCTAGATGTGTATAAGAGACATCCTAGTTGTAATATAGGGAAGTAAGGCAAGAGACAGGTATATATAATTTAATCATAACCTGAAGACTCCATCCATACACCTGTCTCTTATACACATCTGACAAATTAAGAGACAACTATGAAACTTAGAAATGCAGGGAGTAGAAAGTTATGTTTTGTTTTTTAGAGAAAGAGCAAATTGTGTATCACCTGTCTCAATTACTGCACATCAATCATGTCCCAGTCTGCTAGCCTAGTCTCTTACTACACACACAGATGTGTATGAGAGACACATCTTATCCTAAAAACTTTGAGTTTACGTCTTCAATGGTCCTGGAATGTCTGTCTGTATACACATCTAATTTGTATCCAGTAGTCGAGAGTCTCCAAATGTCTTTCCAGATCTAGATTGTACCAGAGACAGCCACTAAGGAGATAGAAATGGTTTGAAATTAATCTCTTATCTAATAACTCTTGCAATCTAAGGCTTGTATTACAGAATGGCCCCAACAGAGCTGTCTCTTATACACATCTAGATGTGTTATAAGAGACAGTTCTAACTCAGATACACTGGTTCTGATCTCCTTAGGGAGTACCAGTATTGTTCGTAAAGAAGAAAGATGACTATGCAGCCTCATATTGTGTATTGACTACCGAGAATTGAACAAAGTCACCATCAAGAATAAATATCCTTTTTCAAGGATCGATGATTTGTTTGACCAATTGAAAGGTGCCAGAGTGTTTTCCAAAATATAATCTGAGATCTCGGGTACCACAGTTGACCCATCACCTGTCAAATATTCACATCTAGATGTGTATAAGAGAAGGAGATACACATCCACCTATGTGTATGGTGAGACCTTTTGGGTTGACTAATGCACCTGCAGCTTTCATGGACTTGATGAATAGGGTATTCCAACCTTATTTAGACAGGTTTGTGATAGTATTCATTGATGATATCTTGGTTTACCTTCAACGAAAGAGCACGCAACCCATCTCAGACTGGATTTACAGAAGTTAAGGGAGCAGAAGTTGATGCAAAATTCAAGTCCACTAAAGTGACCCATGTGTATAAGAGACAGCTCATAGTCAAGTCCACTAAAGTGACCCATTGAGCTCTTCACAGTAATCATTCATTAAGCCGGACGGCGAATGTGACGAGAGGTTCGCAGTTTCTTGGGTTTGGCAGGTTATAACAGAAAGTTTGTAAAAGGATTTTCCTTGATAGCTGTGCCATTGACCAGACTTGCACAGAAGAAGACCAAGTTTGTGTGGGATGCAGATTGTGAGGCTAGTTTCCAGGAGTTGAAGAAGAGATTGATATCAGCACCAGTATTAACCTTGCCATCCGGGATTGGAGGGTATGTGATCTAAAGTGATGCTTCTAAGAATGGTTTGGATTGTGTACTGATGCAGAATAGTAGGGTTATTGCCTATGCCTCGCGACAGTTGAAGTCTTATGAGCAGAACTACCCTACTCATGATCTGAAATTAGCAGTCATTGTATTTGCTTTGAAGATTTGGAGACACTATCTTTACGGAGAGCAGTGTGAAGTATTTACAGATAATCAAAGTCTCAAATATTTGTTCACACAGAAGGAACTTAATATGAGGCAGCGCAGATGGTTAGAACTACTCAAAGATTATATAGATTTAAAAATCAGTTATCATTCAGGAAAAGCTAATAGGGTAGCAGATGCACTGAGTAGGAAATCTTCAGAGTTCACAGCTAACATGTTCATCAGGCAAATGGAGGAATTAAATTTAGAGATTGTGGAGTCCACAGCCAATATTTTTACAGCACTTGTGGTACAACCAACTTTTATAGACAAGATTAAACAGGCTCAGGTTACAGACCCAGAGTTAATAAAGGTCAGAAACAAGGTAGAAAGTGGAGATCCAGGGGAATTTCGAGTTGATAATGGCATTGTTTAGATGCAAAGTCGGCTTTGTATACCTGCAAATGAAGACTTGAAGAAAGAAGTCATGACTGAAGCTCACGATTCAGTTTTCTATTCATCCTGCGATACATCTAGATGTGTATAAGATGTTGTGCCCACATGCTGTCTAAATCTGTATAAGAGACAGAGCACATAAGAGACAGCAGTATCCAAGTGTTTGGTTTGTCAACAGGTAAAGGCCGAGCACCAAAAACCCAGTGGTTTATTGACTGTCTGTTGCCTATTCCAGAATGGAAATGGGAGCATATCACGATGGATTTCGTTAGTGGGTTGCCTAGGACCTTATACACATCTAGATGTGTATAAGAGTTATTGCATGTAGGCTGTCCAAAACCTAGAAGTGAACCATTGAAGGTTTCTACTCCTATGGACAGGTTAGTACGGATCTATATGGATAATATTGTGAAATTACATGGTGTACCTGTTAGTATTATTTCAGATCGGGACCCACGGTTCACTTCTAGGTTTTGGACAGCCTATCAACAAGCCATGGGTACAAAAGTAGTTCTGAGTTCTGCATTTCATCCCCAGACAGATGGACAATCAGAAAGGACAATTCAGACTTTAGAAGATCCGTTAAGGGCTTCTCTTATACACATCTAGATGTGTATAAGAGACAGACTCTATCAACATCAAATGTTCATACTTACCTTAATACCACTTACTCTATGATCGGCATGGCTCCCTATGAAGCTCTGTATGGAAGAAAATGTCGTTCACCTTTATATTGGGATGAAGTCGGGGAAAGAAGATTAACAGGGTCAGAGTTGATTCAAATTACAGTCGACAAGGTAACCATCATCCGAGACAAACTCAAAGCTGCTCAGGATAGGCTAAAGAGTTGGGCAGATATGAAAAGAAGATCATTGGAGTTTCAGGTTTGAGACAAGATATATATTTAAGGGTTTCACCGACTAGAGGGGTTATGAGGTTTGGAAAGAGTGGAAAATTCAGTCCAAGATTTGTGGGACCCTTCGAGATACTAAAACGAGTTGGAAACCTAGCGTATCAGTTGGCTTTACCTCCAGAGTTGGCTCGAGTGCACAATGTATTTTATGTTTCACAGCTCCGAAAATATATATCTGATCCAAGCCACGTAATCGAGTATGAACCTCTCAGTGGTCCCACAATCTTTGGTAGGTCGAATATGCACTCTTTCCAACATCTGATACCTTGATCCTCTTATACCATCTGACCGGATCTCATATATAATTTGATGAAACACTCAGTGACCTTTCAATTGGTCACAGAAAGGGAGGCAACATGGGAATCCGAAACCGACATGCGAAACAAGTATCCTTACTTGTTTGTCTCAGAGGCACGTTAAGTTTCGAGGTCGAAACTTTTCTTAAGGAGAGAGAGTGTAATACCCGACTTTTCTATTCATTTCACATAGTTTCGCATTTGATTTTATACTTTTAAATACTCATTAATATCCCTTTTAAATGTTAAATAATCATTTTACCCTTTTTAAACATTTTCTAAAATTTTTGGGCAAAAAGTATAATCTTACAAAACTTGAGGGACTAAAGTGTAAATTTTTAAAATTTTACAAGACTTCTTCTCGAAGTCTTTTCCTTTTAAAGTCTTAAACCCATTTCATTCTCAGTAGAAGCATATCCTGGAAGAAGTTTACAAACCCCTTGCAATTCAAAATCCAAATCTTTAAATTTAACCTAGAAAATTTACTCCCAAATCAAATTGGTGATCCAGAAATCCTCGTAGACCTTTAATCAAACTTCAAAAGTAAGTTTTACTTCCAGATCTAGATGTGTATATTAGATTTCAAGCTCTGGCCCAGGAAACAATTTGTTTAATTTTGTTGTTTATGAATTGATTGATTACCAAATATGTTTATAAGCTATTGGGAATGGATTTATGATTTGAAATGACTTTTTAACTGTTGTTTTTGTGAGATTTGAATTAGGGTTTTGACAATTCTTAACCTAGTGAGATATTTGAAATTATAAACCCTAATTCTTAGATTTTTATCTTATTTTCACAAATTTAAGTCAATCATTACTCTTTTATGTTCAATTAATGACTAATTTGAGATTTTGGGTGATGCCCAAAAGTGAATCTCTATCTCAATTTTTATCTTAATGGTATAACACTCTCCTGATTTAGGTGATTTAGAATTAGAGTTTTAGATCGTCGAAATTAGGATACGTCTACGAAATCGATTTTCGAGGTAAGTAACATTTACACCTTTTTATCGATATCCTGTATATGATTGGTATTGTAATCATAGAATATACATTGGTATTAAGGTAAGTATATTTATTTCGATTAATATTTATAAGGTAAGTACGTTTATAAATTATATGTTTGTTATGTAATGTATCAATTGTTCATTATTGTACTATGTGTTAATGAATGATTACTGTGAAGAGCTCAATGGGTCACTTTAGTGGACTTGACTATGAGTGAGCGAATGAAATGATATCTTGAGACTCCGTAAATGTTATACCGATCTATCGGGAAGACAGGTGATAGACACTCCGTTATGCCTTGTCTACTCGGGCGGATAATAGGTAGTCCTAGTGCTGTAATCAATCATTAATACTGTTTACTCCACAATCTCTAAAGACAGGAATTCCTCTGTGTGCCTATGGACTTGTCAGATTTACCTTGTGGTTGAACTTTTGACTGTGGTTGGATTGTGGTTTGATGATTGTATATGGTTGTGATTTGGTTTTCGTGGATTGTTATGAATATGATTGTTGAATATACTTTTGTGGTCTTGTATTGGTTGATCTTGAAATCTAATGACAGGTATTATGGGTTGTATATTGCTCTTGTCTTGTGCCTTGCATGCTTGGGGTGATCCGAGATGCGTCGTATCATTGTCCCGTTTGGGGCGTTACATTGAGTGGTATCGAGCATAGGTTATTCAATCCTGTGTCTAGTATTAAGGTGAACTGTTATGGTTATGAGTGCAGTATTGGGGACTTGGACTTATATGTAACTCAGGGTTTAGGATTGGCCAACCTAAACTAGGAGTTACTAACGCGATTCCAAGTTAAGCCAACAGTAAGGAAAGGCGCTGCATGGGGAGTTACTGCGATTCCTTGTTCGTAATCAGTAAGGAAAGGCGCTGCATGGGAGGCAACCCATGTCCATTTTAATTTTGTTCCATTATTTAATCTTTGCAACTTTATTTTTGTTTATTTTAGTTTTAAAGGTCAGCTTATTTTAATTTCTTTGCTAGTTGGGAAATCGACTTTATTCATGAACTAAAATGATAAAATGGTCCTTTGAAGATTTTTTGTGTTATGTGGGTGATTTAGGGTAGAAATTTTATGTTTTAAGGGTTGTTCTTTGTTCTTAAACAAAAAAACAAAAACAAAAAAAAATTAAAATTTGTTCTGTTTCTCGCGCGCATGCGCACTACTTTGCCAGTGCATGTGCGCAAGGTAATTGTGAAACTTCGCTTCTGCCTCGTGCACACATGTGCGCTATAAGCCCAGCGCATGTGCGTGAGGCAAAATAGGAACTGGACTCATCGCGCGCACACATGCCCCTTTTAAGCAATTGGCGCGCACATACGCTACAATTGTTAAAAGGGTAAAAACCCTTCTTCACAAACATAACACCCGCATACTTTTTCTTCTTCCTTTCAAATTCCTCTCAAAACCCCAAAATCCCCCACTCCTAATTCTTTCTCAAATCACTCTAATTTCATCAAATTCACACCCAAACTCCTTTTCAAAGGAAAATTACATCAAGGTATGAATTTCATTCTCTTTCTTCATTTTTTCTTTATGGGTTTCAATTGATTATGAAGAATGTGTTGATTTTTTTTATGCTTTAATTGGTTAAATCTATAAGGGATTGAACTTTGTGATTGGAGTGATTTATGTTTGGATTGTTCATAAATAGATTTCATGTTCATTACACACTCAAAATTTTGATTTTTATCTATGCATGCCATGTGTTCGATAAATTGTCTCAATGAATCAAAATATTAAAACACAAGGCATTGGTGCATGATTTTAATTCCCAGCATGTTAATTATGCCATGCATTGATATCTTTTGATAAATTTTCATGCATAGGAATGTTCTTGGAATGTATATAAGCATTAGTTTTAGGCATTATTTTGCTTGAACCCTCGTGTATATTCTAAGGCTTATGATTAATTATGCCATGTGATATCTTTTGATAAATATTCATGCATAGGAATGTTCTTGGAATGTATATAAGCATTAGTTTTAGGCATTATTTTGCTTGAACCCTCGTGTATATTCTAAGGCTTATGATTTGGGGAGTGTTTTTTTTTAATTTAAGTGTGGGGTGTCAAAATTATTTGTTTGGGAGTCATGAGATTCTTATTTATATTTTGTAGGAATGGGAAGAACGGCCAAGAAAACAACCATAGGCAAGAGTATCGGAGCATCCTTATCATCCAGGTCTCAACAACCTAGGGTGGTTGGGGGTGTCAAATTTTTAACTGCAACAACCCAACAAAAATATGATAATGACATCGCTGAACGAGCTGTTGTCAAGGAAAGAGGCATTCAAGTTCCATTGGCAGGGGTGCCCGAGATCAAGTTAACCATTCGCAACCGTGGATGGGATCTCTTCACCTCCACTCCTATCGATGGAGTTATTCCAGTGGTGCGCAAATTTTATTCAAATTTTGCCCATTATACCGACACCAAGGTATCGGTATTGGGAAAAGATGTGGATGTCTCTGCCACTGAGATTAATAGAATATTGAAGGTCAATCGGGTACGTAATGATGAATGGTCAGACACCTGAAATGCTAACATGGAGTTGAAAGAAATCACCAATATTCTTTGTGATGGGAAGTTGAATGGATTTATACGGCGGATGGTAACGTGGCTCGACATTTTAATGCTAATACTGTTAAACCGGCTTGGTTGGCCTGGTTTAAGTTTCTTTGTGCTCGGCTCCTTCCGATTAATCATCTTTGCACTCGTCACTATGGAGAGAGCAAAGCTTTTGTATTGCATTGCAACTATAGATGTCGATCAGCTCATACGCCAGCAAATTTGCTATTCCGCAACCAATAAGCAACCGGGCTTATGGTTTCTCCATTTGATTACTGCTCTATTTTGGAAAGTGGGGTTGTGATTGATCCTTCCAAGGAAAAAACTCAAGCCTGGAAATTAATTGAAATGGAGGGTATTAGAGCTCCGATTAAACGCACTCGGTCCCAAGCCTCTACATCACATGCAGATGAAGCTGCTGATTCCAAAGATGAGCTTGAGCCTGTGCCTGTGCCACAGCAGATTCAGGAAGAGCTTCTCCAACAAATTGGCAGAGCAACAGCGGATGAGCCACCGTTTTGATTAGATGTGTTTTAATAGACAGCTGTCATATGAGACAATTGCCTCGAACACATTGCATGAATCTGTCTCTTATACACATCTGCGATGTGTATCAGAGACATGATATATAATTGAATAAATTCAAGAACATTTTTCGTTGGAGAAGCTCTTCCTGAATCTGCTGTGGCACAGGCACAGGCTCAAGCTCACGCGATGGAATCAGCTAGATTGTTTTAATCGCGTGTGTTTAATTCAATCTGTGAAACAGAATACACTAAATTTGATAATTGCTCGATTAGTGATTGAATTTAGGAAAAATAATCAACTAATTGGCATAACCGCGTGTGTTTATGTTTAATTAGCCTAATTTTTCTTGTTGATTTTAATGCTTCTATTAATTAATCTTTGGCGCGTGTATGAATTAAATTAATAGTTCGGGTTAATTGGATCGCATTTTGAAATTAACCAACTTTAGAAAGAAACAGAATCAACTTTGAATTGGAATTCGGGTTAATTCTTCAATTAGTGCTTGGTATAGAAATTGAATTATCTTTGGTGTCAATTTCCATGGTGGATATGACCAAAACCGAGATTCTTCTTAAATCGAATTCTCTCCAATTTACTTTATTGTTTTAGTTTTTAGTTTAAAAGCATTTGAAAACCCCCCTTTTTCATTTAGCACGGAATAAACTCCGTTCTCGTGGGAGGACTCACTCACCACTACTACGGTATTATTGAGTGTTGTTAATTTTGGGTACCTACGACAACATTTCACCAGTTTGTTTGTGTAGGTAGGAAGGGCACTTCTGGAAGTTTAATAAAGTTGGGAACAATTATTTGGAAGCTTGCAAAATTGGAAACCAAGTCCTTGGAAGAAAAGAAAACCAAATTCGTGGACGAATAGGAAACCAGGTACCAGTAAGAAAAGGAAAGTTGGGCTTTACTAACAAGCTCCCATGAAGCCCAAGCTATTACTATATATAGCCCTCCTTCCTCATCAAATTAAGTAGTTAGTAGTAGAAGTTTTAGAGTACTTAGTAGTTAGTTTTTAGATTATTTCTAGAGCAATCACTAGGATTTCTCTAGGCAACTCAAGACACTGTTGTTGCAATTAATTCTCAAACAAGTTTTAGTTTTCCAATTTCATAGCAAATTTATTCTACTTTGCACTTTTGGATTTGTGGATTTACCAGAGAACTTGTGACAATCTTTGGGGGATTTTTGCACTTCGTTATTCATCGGTTAATTATTTCTTTTTACTTTAATTTTGTTCTTCAATTATTTAATTGCTTTCTGTTTATTTTAATTAATTTTAGTTAGGGTTAAGTCATAGTTGAATTTCATTATTTAGTTTATTTTGCTTTAATTCTGAATTAATTTTAGCTAGAGTTTCAATAATTCCAATCAATTAATTATTACGTAACCAAATGAGTTTAGTTTATTCAATATGAGTATTTTATTTTTCCGTAATTTGCTAAGGTTAGTTAGTTGTTTAATTTATTTTTGTTAAGAAAAAAACAATAAAAATTATTTTTAATTGGTGATCATCTAATTAGCAGTTGATACTAAGTATTCGATAATTGACCTAAATTTGATCCTCATGGGAACGATCTTTGTTACATATATACTACTCCATGGCTCGTGCACTAGCAGAATCGTGTGTTAGTACGTAGCTATAATTCAATTAGGTTTGGCACGTATCAGGCTTCACTCCAATTATAGAGCAACGTGCCTTAAACCTAAGGAAGCTTTTTGATGTAGCACCATAAGTTGGTTGGATGAATTAAGAAATTGAATTTGTGGAAGCCTAAGATTAGAATTAAGGGATTATGCAACAAGAAGTTTTGGTCTAGAGTTGTTCCATGGTGATTATTAGTCTCTTAAGTTGGCTTAAGTGTCATAGTTTATTTAATTTTAGAAGTTTAGGACTTAAAGAGTATTTTAGTCTTTACTTGTCGGTAGGTTTGGTTTTTTAGTCTTAGATAGTTACTTAATTGAGTTACATTATTATTTAGAGTCTAATAAATACCTTGTCATAAGGTGATCTAAATTTCCCCAAATTTCCTTCTTTTTTTTTCATCAATAAAGAGTTAAAATTATTGTTTAATAGTTTGTTTGTTCTTCTCTCTTAAATTTCCCCAAATTTCCTTCTTTTTTTATTTTCCCCCTAATTTACCAACGGCCCCAAATCCCCTCAATTCTTCCACTCGCACTAGTGGGGAAGACCACCCAATCTTGTCCTTCATCAGTCTGACATCAGAGCCAAATTCTTTTCCTCTTTCTTAACCATTTTTTTTTTTCGTCTTCTATAAATATGGTTATCAACTCAGGCCTTTCTTCAAAGTTTGAAGCTTTGTCCAAAGTTCAAGATATTGAGAAAAAGTTAGGAGTACTAGATTAACTTTGAAAGTAGATTCGACAGATTTGAGGCGTTATTGCTAGGAAAACAGTTAACAAAGATAGATCATAATGCTTCAACTTCTAATCCACAACTTGCGACAACAACTCCCTTGTTTGGTTTCCCATCTCCATCCATTTCTCGATCAATTTTCCAACCTATTACTCAACCTGAGTAACCAATTTTTTAAGGAAGTAGTTGTTCTAAGACAACTCCACATCAATTTCACTTATATTGACTGTTCATATTAAGGGCAATCCTACCACTAGAGAAGGTAATCTGCGTTACTTTCAGCCTCAAACACAATTCCAATTTCGAGCCCAATTCCCACCCCAAAATCAGCTTTCCCATAACAATAATATAAATCAGTATTACCAGAAAGATTTCAGCAAGGAAGTTAAGTCTTTGGACGTTCCAGATTTCTGTGGGAATGGTCACGCTCATGTTTTCCTTAATTGGATGCATAGTTTAGAGTCTTATTGTAAATGGTAAGGTATGACCAATCTAAGACACTTTATTTTGCTGAAGCTGAGTTAAAAGAGCCTGCGCGTGCATGGTGGTTAAAGAATAATCAAGTCTTACAAGGTGTGGAACAGGTGATATTTGGATATGGGAAGAGATGAAAAAAGTTATGAGTTGCCATTTCCTTCCGACTATAAACAGAGAGTTCATCGTCAATTCATGCAACTGAGGCAGGATAATATGACAGTTGATGAATACACTGGTAAGTTCTGTAATCTAGCCACTTGTAGTATATTTGAATGGGATGAAGACATTATGATTGCTACGTAAATTCTCTGTCAATTCATGCAACTGAGGCAGGATAATATGACAGTTGATGAATACACCGGTAATTTCTATAACCTAGCTACTCGTAGTATGATTGCCACGTATAAGAATGGACTAGAGAAACCGCAAATTTCAGCAAAGATTTTGACTGTTGTGCTTAATATTTTGGGTGATACCATACATGTTGCACGCCAAAGAGAAGCAGAATATGCCACAAGGACTTCATTGTGAAATCTCGTCTACAGTGGCTGTCAAGGAGAGAAATTCACTGTCGATTTTAACAAACCAGAAGCAGTACAAGGAAATTACAAGTCTACCAATCCCAGAGGTAAGGCCCCCATGGTTGAAGATCGTCGGAAAGCTAACAAAGATGGGTGTTTCCAATGAGGACTTCAAGATCATATGAGCTGGCAATGTCTAAATAAAAAGAGGCTCCACCTCTCAAGAAAAGAAAAAGGAATTTATTCTTTTGGAAGTTGAAAAAGATCGTGAAGATGACAAAGCTAAAGATGAACAGCCTTGTCTCATTTAACGTCCAATTCTTAGTACACAAAATGATATAGAAGATAAAGATTGGCGACTAGTATTTTCAATACTCGAGCTCGATGTGATGGACCATTGTGCACCATGATTATTGACCCGGGAAAGCAATGCCATATCGGAAGATACTATACATGATTTGGGACTGAAAACAGAGCCACATCCTAATCCATACAAGGTTGCTTGGGTTAATAACTCTTAACCCTATGGTGAGAACTGTTTGGTCACTTTTATATAGGAGGATTGATTGAGAATGTTGAATGTTATCTATGAATAAGACACATATTTTATTGGGTCAACCTTGTCTTTTTTATAGGAAGGTGCAACATTGCGATTATAGAAATTTCAAACATGGTGACCTCAACCTAAAACTTGTACCATCTATGGATTTGTGGCCGGTGAAGCTCAACTAGTCCTTTTGAGATGCATTCCTCAAGTTGATGGTATTCTTGAAACACATCCTCAGAGCATAGTTCTTTTCTGTGGGGAAGGGATGATGCAGCAGCCATAAGTTGGATAAGAACTTTCGTCAATGGAACCCAAGAATAGAATTAAGGGATCATGCAACAAGAAGTTCTGGTCTCTAGTTGGTCTAGATGGAGCTGTCCATGGTGATTGTTACGGTCATAAGTTGGTTTAAGTGATTTTAGGAGTTTAGGACTTAAAAGTATTTTAGTCTTTTCATAATTGATAGTTACTTAATTGTGTTAGATTATTATTTGGCGTCGAGTTGATTTAGTTGATTTAGGAAGTATCAAGTATATTTAGAATAGGAAAATAGATATCCTATTCATAATAGGATTCTATTTCTTTTTAGATAGTTTAACATTTTATAAATACCTTGTTACAAGGTTATTCTTGATAGGGATTGATCAATAAATAGTTAAAATTATTGTTTAGTAGTTTGTTCTTCTCTCTTAAATTTCCCCAGATTTTCTGATTTTCCCCCTAATTTACTGTTCACAGCCTCAAATCCCTTCTATTCATCCGTTCACGCTAGTAGGCAAGATCACCCCATATTGTCCTACATCACTTTTGTGGCTGTGTGACTAAAAACGAATTAGAGCCGAATTAATATGTAAACTATTGATATACCATTGGTGCTTCAACATGGTCTATCCATACAGATCAAGGATCATCTTCCAAAAAAAGGTAATTTGGAAATCCAAGGTTAACCCCAGGGTTTGGTATTGACATGGAAATTCAGGTGAGAGCCTCAACTTAGGAGAACAAAGTATACAAAAACATAAGAAACTGCCATGACATCTTGATCATACATTACGGTGAAATTTTGGGGTTGGATATCAGGTATATTCAGCACCTAGACATGTGTCTGTCCTTGATTTTGAGGTCTAGATTCTCAGAATCAATATCACTTCCTGCAGTCTTTCTTTGTGTCTTATAAACTAGTCCTCAAAGTAAAGCTGTATCAAATGGGATTCCTCTCAAAATAACTGTCCCTGATCGCTGAGTGCTTATCTTAAAACTTATTCGACTGTTATTCTCGGCCCCATTTTGCTTCTTAATGCTCAATAGTTTTTTGTGTGCTTGTAAACTTGGAACACCTCACAAGCTTTGTAGTCTAGCAGATTGAAAACCTAATAAGAACACGAGTGAATAAATCACCAAGTAACAATCCGAAGGTTACGTTAGTAGTCAACATTTTAATTTTAATCAAAATTAATGGGATCTACCAAATATAAGACCTTTTGCTAGCTGAAAGAATTGAAAATATCTGTCTCTAGTATCCATTGCAGACATTCGATACTCCTAGGAATTTGAATAAGAATCTCATGCAGAACGAAATTAGGTTCTTTTAACTGAAGGGTTTACAGTCCTTCGGTACTTTGAATAGAACCTTTGAACAGTGATTAGAAGGAAAAGGAGAAGAATAAGAAATCTATAGAAATGGAGCAAGAGGAAACAACAACAACAAAGCATTGTCCAACTAAAGTGAAATTTTCATTAATCAAATCTCTGTGGAAATTAACTAGTAATATGATAGCTTATAATTCCTAAGGTCTCCTAAAGAGAAATCATACTACTATGACTAGGATTAAAAATTTTATTTAAAACACTTAACTAATTAACTCTAATAACCAAATTCGAAACAATAGAAACAATAAACAGACATACAAAAGCTCTTTGGGAATCGTAAAAATAACAAAATGCCCTTGACTCCCAAAGTTGGACAATTCCTAAGCATAGAAAAAGAAAATGTACTAGCAACAAATAAAACATTCTAAAGATTCTTCAACCCAGAGTCCAAAAGGCTTGTGAATTACGACTTAAACAAATTTCAGGATTGTCCTTGAATATTAGCATCCCTTTCACTTCATCAACTCATACATGACAACAAAACACTGAATGGGCATTCTTATAGCAGCAAGATTAAAGATGGCCAACATTGTTAAAGTAAGCATAACAATCTCTGCCTGGCTTAACAAACCCGTGCATATTTTCCCACTCAATATTAGTAATCAGCTCTGAACCAAAGCCAGCAACTTGTTTGCCAAGTTCAGTACTATTATTAGACACATTACAAAAGGAGCAAGTGTGAAACAATGAACTTAAGGCTAGCACATCTTGTAAAAGGATTCCTAAGAGCTTGACATTCATGACATTCATGACATTCTTGTTGCAAAGATTATCCATGACCATCCTGTTATCAGCTTCTAACACTAAATTTCCCAACCAGCTTCTTGAGGCTTTACTACTGCTAGTCTGATGGTTTCCAGCGTACACACATATAAGGTTGATGTTAATATGAGTTATCTCAAATGGATTGCAAGTATATGGTTTACATCTTAAATCTTTTTGAGCTGACTGCCTCTCATTTCAAGAAAAAACACTCTTTTTAATTCTACACTCACCAATATCGGCATCTGGGTGGTGATTTTCATTAATCTGGTTTCGGTACTTGCAGGTAATTGACATCAACGCCCAAAATGGGTTTGGTTTAAGAAATGTACTCCAGTTATAGCATCTTGACATCCTAATTATAATGTAAGGCATATAAACACTGCTTTTAGATCATATTGACTTATTTAATTTTTTCTCTGTTAAGTCGCACTGTGTACAATTCAATATCTAACGAACTTGGACATACTTACACATTTGAATGCCTTTGCTGCTTTGAGTTTCTTAAATACTATACTTTACAAGTTCAATGTTTTATGCTGATCCATTAGATGCATTCCAAGAGGGATTCTACATCATAAAACGACCAATGCTTCTAGTTTTTCTTTCAAAAACTACACCCATGTATGTCAAACTAAGTCCCTCCTCTTTCCTGTTTAAACCAATTTCCCATTTTTTTCTTCTTTTCCCATTTTCTAGAATGGGAGGTTTGGGAAGGAAGAAGCACGAGTGGGAAGTAAAATTGTAAGAATTGAACCTCATTCTGGTACAAGGAATAAAAACCATTAATCACTCAGAACAAAAGAGGAAACCACACTCTTTAACAAATAAAATACTTGTTAAAAGAAGGTAGAAATTGGAACAAGAAGCAGCCCATAAGATATTTTAAATGTGGAAAGAAAACTTACAGAATCCACCTGTGGTATTTTGTACAAAGTAAACCACCGTAAAACTTGCTCCCTAAATGTCTTCCCAAACATCAATTAATATATATTTGTGCCCACCATCACTTTTACAGTAATCAATGAGGAGAGATGTATTGCACCTAAAGGCATCACTTCACTATCAGCCAATAAAAAATAATTTCCATAAGCTAAATATAGAAACCAACCACAAACAATTTTTTAAACAGGAAAAAAAATGCCATTTATCAAGTATCAATACTTGGTTTTTCCTTCTAAAAGATTACTAATTTTTTTTTTTTTTTTTGCTAAATGTTAATTTCCGAACACCAGCAGCTATTTAAAATTTTCAAACCCATATTCATCTTTAGCAATTAACCTTTTCAAACCACAATAATGCTTATTTACTCCCTAAAGATACATAAATATATAAAGAAAACTCACAATGAAAATCTAAAATTAGGAAGAAAAAAAAAAAACAAATACTAGAATCAATTCAAATTCTAAATAAAACATTGCCCAAAAATTCAGATAAACCAAAAATTATTCAAACATGTACGGGTCAATTGCACAAACAACAAGAACAATAACCAACGTTTCTCCAAACCATTTTCCAAATTCTAATACACATTAGCAACAACAGACCTGTAAGAAGGGTTTTCTTCAGGAGGTACTGACAATGCCTGAGAACAAACTTGGCTGTCTCTTATACAGATGGCTTAATCAAGCAAAGCGCGTTTGGGACCGCACTCGAACAACCGGTGCCAAGGAATATCAAGGCAGACCGCTGTTGCTCCACATTACAATTCTCCGCCACCGCATCTGAAGTTGCCATTGCTCTTCCAGGAAGGAGAAGTGGGAGAGGAGGAGATGGAGGAGTAGCGTGGAGATGACGAGAGAGAATCGGAAGTGTAGTACTCCGTGTAAGGCTAAGTTTGGGAGTTTTTGGAAAAATTTATGAAAGGCTAAGTTTGGGAGTTTTTGGAAAAATTTATGAAAATATGCTCTTTTTTAAATTCCCTTTTTTTATTTCGATTGGAAAAAGATACCCGTGAGCCTTTCATATGCGAGTTCATTGAGCTCGCATAACTTCCGATTGCAAGCTCATGCCAAATTAAAATTGCAAAATTTTTATAAAAAAAAAATTTCACAGGTCTAAAATATTATTTATTTTTTTTTTTTTAAAAAAAATTCATGACCTCGCATTCGGCTCATTGAGCTCGCATACACTAAATGCAAGCTCATGCCGAATTAAAATTACGAATTTAAAATAAAAAATAAAATTTCATGACCTTGCAAAAAAATTTTACCTCGTCGAATGCGAGGTCTAATGAAAAAAATTTTGACCTCGCATTCACGAACCTCTGTGTCGGATTGAGAATATATCTTTGTGTCGGATGATTACCATCGTCCGAACCTCTGTCTTTCGAACAGTCATTTACGTCCGTGGAGTCTTCTGGTGGTTTTGTTCGGACGATCATTTGCGTCCGAACCTACCTATTTTTCTGCACACTTATTTTTAAATCATTAGTGCTATTTGGTCATCATCAAAACATGATTAACAAAATTGGGATCTCCCCCTTTTTGATGATGACAAATCAATTGGACAAATTTAAATCTTGCAACAACCAAAAAATATGAAGCATAAGTTAAGAAGTTTTGTCCATTATTTTCTCCCCCTTTTGACATCATCAAAGTATAAGAAAGATAATGCAGTTCAAGCTCCCCCTTAGTTTGTTCTCTCTCTTGAAAGGTGAATATAATTCAATATGAGTACATGGAGAATAAGTCAAGTTATGCAAAATGTTTCTTCCCTTCAAGAATATATATTCAAGTAGATATGAGGGAATTCATGCAAAGAATTAGGATCAAAACAATTTTCGCTCATTTCTCACCAAAAAAATCATCAAAACAATGAAGCATGTGTGATGCAATTTTTGCAAAATAATCCAAAAAAAATTGAATGCTCCCCCTTTCTTTTACAAATAGTGACTTATTATAGACAAAAAGATTGGGGATACATATTCCCTATCATTCTAAACAAATTCAATCACATAGATGAGTAACATTCATAGTACAACTTAATAAATGAAAGCACATTTTTAACACAAAATTTTAGATGTTACCCATTTTGAAAAATGTCATCTTAGCTCATATGCCTTGAACACCCTTCATTGATAATCTATCTTGAATTCTTTGATGCTCTCCAAGCATACCTACATGCAAAGTTAAGCAACAACTTTTGGTACCCAAACTTTCTTGGGTCCAATTGGATTAGTAATATGCTTCTTCACCCAAATAAAATTTATTCCCAATTTTTCATTTCTTTTAACATAACAATTTTTCTTTATATGGCCATGTTGATGACAATAATTACAAGAAAAATTGTTATGCCATAAAAGAAGATTTAGATTTAACATAGCACAAATCATTTTTTCTAAAGGTGATAAAATTTTTGTTCAAAAACATATTTCTAGTTCTTTTCTTTTCAAAAACATTTTCTTTCTTCTTTTTCAAAATATCATCAAGATCATCTAATCTCTTCTTCAAAGAAGTTTGTTCTTCCATGATCTTGATTTTTCAACAAATTTTTCTTTCAAAACATCAATTTCTTTTGTCAAGGAATTATTTTCATGAACAAGTTTTGAGTTGATACTTAATAAAGCGTTAACTTTAATTTTTAACTCTTTGTTCTTATAATATGATTCTTTCAAAGATTCATTCATTTTAAAAAAAAATGATTCAACATCATCATCATCTTTATCACATGAATCATCACAAGAATCAGTTGTTATGGATGTCTCATTATGCCAAATGCCATAAAAGCCATTTGAGCCTCCTCATATTCTTCTTCAACATCTCCATCCGAATTGCAATCATCCCAAGTGATTTGGAAGTTGTTGAAGTGAGGCTTTCTTGAGTTTTTTCTTCTTTTTTATGAAGCTTTAAATGCTATGCTTGTTTTTCCCTTTGCCTCCTCATCTTGTACCTTGTATTTCAACTTCAATTCAAAAGAGGTTAGAGAATTGATCAATGAATCAATAGGCATAGAATTTAAATTTTTAGACTCTTCTATAGCAATGGATTTAGGTTCCCATTCCTTAGGTAAAGCATTCAAAAATTTTCTATTCTTTTCACCCATGCCAAGGAATATTCTTTACCCAAACCTTTCAAATCCTTTAGCATATCATTGAACCTACAATACATCTTGTCAATGTTCTCATGAGGTTCCATTTTGAAGAATTCATATTTAGCCACAAGAAGTGACTTCTTTTGTTCTCTTATATCTTCACTTCCTTCATAGATTTCTTTCAATTTGTCCCATATCTATTTTGGTGTATAAGAGACAGGTTTACTTTTGAAAACTCATCTGCATCCAAAGCATTATACAAAATATTAATGGCTTTAGCATTTAAAGATAAATTTATTTTATCTTGTGCATTTAATTCATATTTAGTCTTAAACCTTAATCTATGAGTATTTTCATCAAGAATATTTGCCTCAAAAGGACCTTCATAAATAATATACCAAAATTCAATATTAATAGATTGAATAAAAATTTTCATTCTATACCTCCAATAAACAAAATTAATTCCATTAAATATGGGAGGTCTAGAAATAGAATGCCCATCTAAAAACAAAGCATTACTAAATTTGGTTGCCATGATCTTTACTCTAATGCAATTTAAGCAAAAATAAAGAGACCAATGCTCTGATACCAATTGTTGGTCCCAAAGGGCAACCTAAGAGGGGGGTGAATTAGGTTATTTCAAAAACAAACCTTTTGAAGTACTTAATAAGAAATGCAAACTTTATGCACCAAATAAAAATTTAAGCACAAATGAATACAATAGATATTCAACAATTTAAGTTTAAAGAACAAATTAGAAGATTGAGAATAAGAGTCTCAAACCAAACTCCCAAGCTTTTCAAGCTTGGAACTTACAACCACAAAGAGCTTCTTACAAGGCAACTACCAAGTTCTCAATTTGAAGTTTAGCCACTAAAATTCTCTTCAAAATAGGTGAGACAATAACCTCTTGTACACAAATGAGGATCACTCTTGCTCACACTAATTTCCTTTAGTTGAGCCAAGAGTTTTACACTCACAACCTCCCTTTGTTACAATTGTTATCTCTTCACTCTTACACTTGAATCCAACTCTTACATTTCTAAACTCTTTTCACAAAACTACCTACACTATTACAACACTTGTACCCACTATTTCTCCCAAATAGCTCAAGTATTACTTGTAATCAATGTAGAGATCTCTTATATTTAATTCAGGCGTAACTGTATTTATAGTTGCCCAAAGATCTTCAACAACTTTCCAACGGCTATTTTCAGTTTACTGGAAATTCTTAAATTGGACCTTTCGGACGGCCATTGCAAGCTTCTGTGTCCGTTCTCTGTTGAATATACGTTCAGACATCCAAACATGCGACTAATCGAAGCAAAGTCTTTTGGAAAAAAAAGTTGTTGCTTAACTTTGCATGTAGGTATGCTTGGAGATTCTTTGTGTCGACGATTACCATCGTCAGAAAATCTGTCTTTCGGACAGTCATTTACATCCTTGCGTCTTCGGTTAGGACTGTCTCTTATACACATCTAGATGTGTATAAGAGACAGATGTTTTGATGATGACCAAATCGCACTAATGGTTTGGGTCAGATAGGTTTCAATCTTTATGGCAGGAACCATTTGCATATCATAGATTCTGTCTGCGTCACGTTCGGAGTAATTTGATGACCAAATACAAGAATGTAGAAGTGAAGAAAAGTTTGTGTTGGTCTCTTGGTGTCAAGATGCAGATGCGAAAATGGAATAAGCACCAACAACGATACAGTTTCAAAATCCAGAGGCTCGGAGATATCTGGCAAATATTGGCCTTGACCATTGGTGCCTTGCTCACGATGGAAATCGTAGGTGGGGAATACGCAGTACAAATTCTTCTGAGAGCTATGATAACGTCTTGTGCGGAGTTAGACTACTTCTGATCAAGGCTATAAATGATAGTACATTCTATCATTCCGTCAAATTATTTGTAGATAATATGCACGGGGTGAACATTATCGCACATCAATTACACCAAAGAATTGGAAAAGGTTGTTGATAGCAGACCTAAATTGCCATAAGGACACCACAGTCATGGTGTCCTGATCATTCTACTGACAGTTTGTAGAATTAAAACACCTCATCGTGTCACACATGGTGGCAATGTACAAACTGTCAATTACGTACAGAGGACATGTACCTGTGGTAAGTGACAAATGTACAGATTTTCATACTCGCATGCGTTGGCAGTTTGCAGGCTTTTGGGTGATGAACGTACCCGACTGCTTGCGGACCATTACACCACTCGCATATATCGAGAGCAGTACACCGTTAGTAGATTCATTCCGCAATCTAATCCAGATGAATTGCCTCCTATTCAGTGACAGTTACGTGGTGATGATAGTATGTTCGTAGACCGCCGGGCAAGCCAGGTACGTGCAAGGCGCATCCGAAACGAGATGGACATTAGGGATCCCCATTAACCCAGAAGGTGTACGAATTGTCATCAACCGGGACATAATCGCAGGAGTTGCCATTCGCTACAATAATGAATGATTTGTCTTTTTTATTGTATTGTTTATGTACTTGTTGTATTCATGAATGTAGTTTGTTTTTAATTTATTCATGTATTAAAAAATTTTGTATTATCATTGATTATGGAGACATGACCTTTAATGTTTGAATGTAACTTTTAAAACTTATGATATTAAATACCTACTTTCTATCCCACTTTAATTTTTAACTCTTTTCATATTACTTTGTTAGGTATGGATGATCAGTAGCGAGAGCTTGTTCATCCTGGACCATATATAGATCATATTGTATCACCTACGACGTCGCATAGGGCTAGATTTATTTTTGACGGTCTTATCGAGATCCACACTATAAGAGACACACAACGCTAGATGTGGGCTTTTTGGGATCACAGGCCCATACAAGATCGGGTATGACATTATATTTGTTTGGCAGGTTTCGAGGGCATCGAATCTTTAGAACGTATTTCAGTGGACCATGCTTTGATCACCAGTCTTGTCGAGCGATGGCGACCTGAGACACATTCGCTTTCATCTGCCCATTGGAGAGGCCACCATCACATTACAGGATCTACACTTGCTTAGGGACTTGGAGACTGTGGGCCGTTATAGTTGGGGATCAGCAATTTTAGGCACACTGTATCACAGCTTGTGTGATGCTACTTCACCTAGAGATAGAAATATCTGTGGACCAGTATTATTAGTACAGGTATATTTGAATACTTTATATTCATTTATTGTATACTTCCGTCAAAATTAGTAGAATGCATACTAATTAAGAATTACAGTTATGGGTTTGGGAGCTCACGACGACACTGCGTCCTAATCGGTTAGAGCCCACACACCAGCATCACGGAGCATATGGATCTCGGTATATATGTTTTGTTAAACTGTTTAATTAAACATGTTTACATTGGATTTGATATTTATTAATTTGTATTGCAGGTGGGATGTTGGATTTGATTTGCGCAATGCTCCTCGTCATGTTTTATCTATTTTTCGAGATCAGTTACATAGTTTACAACCCAATGTACATGTGAGGTACATCCGTCGATTACATTTCTTTTGCACTATGTCGTCCTCATATTTTGTTTATTTACTAACTTTTTGTCTAATTGTTTGGTATTAGTTTATATGGCAGCCATTCTCTGATGAGGTACTTGATATGCTTCCCCATTACTGTACTGCTGGTCGTGACATATGACGTGCAGTTATTTATTTGATATGTTGGGAGATCGTGGAATGTTACCTACCTCATCGGGTTATGCGACAGTTCGGATTGTACCAACTCATACCAGATCAGAGATTGATTGGTAATCAAGGTGCACTTCATTTGATAGACCGCCGTGGTTGGGCAAACAATGATTGGGAGTTGACCCACCGAGCTTATATAGATATTTGGGGGGCAAGAAGGGATACAGTTGAGGTTGGTCTCCCATGTGTTGATACTACACATGCATCAGGTGATTATATGCAATGGAACCGATCGAGAACGGTGGTGTACATATCCAATCCGAGTCAGCGCACTACTTTTCCAGAAGGGTACCACGGCGATGGTGCACGTGCAGATTATCTAGCAATTAATTATTCATTTTTTGTTATTATTTTTGTGAAACCCAGTATTTTAATAGTCTTGTTCTTTGATTTTAACTGGTTTAAAATGTTTTTCATATTATAAATAGTCATAAAGTACTTCAACTTATTCGTTTTTCAATTCGGCAAATTTTTCGGTTTACGCGATTTCGGTACCGGCGGGTTAACGGGTCAAATATTGGACTAAGTGTAATTAGTGCATTGTGGTGTGTGAGTGTTGTTTGATGACTGATTTATAATGTTATTTTAGTAGCAAAAAATTAGTTGACCTGTCTCAAATAGTCAACTTGGAGACTATAAGGTCAATGGGGTACTATTTGGTCAACTTTGGAATTTCTTTTTAAGCCTTCTTCTTGCTTTATTTTTCCTCATTTCTTCCTTGCTGCTGGCCGACTCTTCTCCTCCATTTTTCCCTCAAAAATTTTCTTGGATTTCAAGTAGAAATCACTTGGAAGGTAACGATTTTATGTATTTTAGCATTTATGGCTTATGGGCTTTATGATTTAAGCTTTAATTTCAAGTTTTGTAGGATTATTTATGGCTGAGAAAACCCTCTTTGCAGCCTTATAAGTTGTGATTTATGTATGTTATGGGTTGTTTTTAGTGTTTTGGAGGTTGGGAAGTGATTGGGGTTGATTTTTAACAACTTTCCATGGTTAGATTACAAATTTTAAGATTATGAGTTAGGGTTTTGTCTTCCATATGAGCCTAGAATGTTATGCTATGAATGCTTATGTCTATGCTTGTAATGATGATTTAAGAGTGTTTTAAGGTTAGTTTGGATAGGAATTGAGACTTGAAACCAAGTGGAATTGATTTCCCTTCATTTTGTAAGTAAGCGGAAGTTTGGCGCAACTAGGATAATTTGGATAATTGGTTATGTTTAAAGGGTCTTTAATGATCTTTTGATGGTTTTAGGTGTTTTCCATTGTTGTGGAATGCTATTGATATAGTCCCGGCTAACCATCAGATGGATTTTGTTGGTTGAATATGTTGTTTTGAGTTGGGTTGTAACCAAGGTCCCTTGAATACCTTGGAAATGGATTTTGTTGGTTGGTTGTATATGTTGTTTTGAGTTGGGTTATGACCAAGGTCCCTTGAATACCTAAAACAACAAATGTCTCTTATACAATGGAAGAGGTTGGCCCTATGCTTATTAGGTGCTACCTAGCTCGAAGTTTTTCGGTTTTTCTGGAAAACTGAGCTTATTATCTCCTAATCTAGCTGTAATAAGACGCGCTGTCTCTTAATACACATCTAGATTTTGACTGGGTTTTAGCTTGTCGAAGTTGGTCGAATTTGTGAAAAGGTATAAGAGACAGCCACTAAGGCCAATTGATTTAATTATCGTTTAGCGTCGTTTCGCTTCCCTAGTCATTCTCTTATAGTATGGATTATCTAAGGAGTGAATCTTTTATATCTGTTTTAGGTACCACGCCACCTACCGCTGGCGATCGCATTCAGTGATCTTAATTCTTCAAATTGTGCAGTTTTTGCTTTGATAGGTGGGTAACATAGACCCTCTTCCACTTGTATTTTGTTTAACGACTTTCGAAATATGTTTGGATGGATTTTAAAATGTGTATGATGTTTGGAACTGCACTTTTACCAAGTTTTGGAATTATTATATATGAAATCGGGACCAAGCTATTTTATGTTAATCAATTGATATATTTGCAAACTCTTTTGATATGAAAGCATTTTATGACTGTTTTGGCTCATAGGTGACCGAGGTATATAATTTTGGATGTATTTGGAAATGTTTGATTTGGGGTGCATTTAATCTATAGTCATGAGTATGGGACGCCATGGTGACTGCTGTGAATGTGATCCACCGGCTATTTTATTAAATTCCGGATTGAAACTGTACTTGGATTTGTTAGCTATGCTTTAGCATACTATATTTTGAAATGATTGGATCTTTTTGGCTATGTTTTGGAAAAGCATACGATGTTTTGTAATGTTTGGATCTTTTTGGCTATGTTTTGGACATGCCTGACGTTTTAATGGCATGATACATTTTAGAAACTACTTATGATTATGGTTTATTGACGTTTAAATGGCATGAGACATTTTATTAACTGCTTTATGACTATGGTTTTCGCAAATGTTATTATTTTTATGTTTTCTTTGTATCGAAACACTTGGCCCCATTTGAAGAGCTTTTATGATATCCACTGAGCTAGTTATGCTCACCCCACGTGATTACAATTTTTCAGATTAGGTGCTCGTTTTGGACTCTCCACCGCGTTAGCGACTTTAGATTTTCTCCGATTCCACATTCTTAAATAGGAACCTATCGGATAATCTTCCAAGCTTCTCTTTTGTTTGGAGAGGGGTAGTGTATTAGATAGGTTTTGTATTTATGAACTTTGTTTTTGTTGTAGCATCTTTTGTACTAAGAAGAAATTTTGTAATTCGTATTTTTGTGTAAAATGAAGTATTCGGTTTTATAGTTAAGAAATGGTTTGATGGTTCTATTACATTGTGGTTAAGTTTGTTGCTCTGTTCGTTTGTGCCTTGCGCTTTGGACCGGTGTGCCATTAGCGCGGCGTGTTACGGTCCCGTTTTTGGGGCGTGACAATTTTTCTTTTTCAAATGACTTTAGTAAAATTAATTTTAACTTTTATGGTAGATGAATTCCATGGCTAGATTGTACTACATGTCGTTGGACAACCTGACTAAGGACGATGATGTGTATAAGAGACAGTACCAGATCAATCATCTGTCAAAAATGAAAACAACAGAACAAATTCTGACCAACTTCGACAAGCTAAAACCCCAGTCAAAACACTTAGTTAATCCCTCAAATTCTTATTAGGGCTAACCCTTTGCGCCCAAGACACTCCTCTATTTTATATCCGTCGATCAAAAAGGGTGTCTAAACCTAGACAGTGTGGTACGGGCGGGAGATTTGGAGATCATGGACATTGACATTTGTTATTACTTTTCGCAATCATGTGTGATTGATATCTGTTATTTGTATATCATTGTTTGCCCTTGTCGGGTATTTTTATATTATTATTAGGTTTTTATTTATATTTTTTAGCCCTTGTTTCACATGGCTTTTATGGATGTTTGTTGCCCTTGTTCAGTATGGTTGTTGGTAGGGAGAATGTTCGTAAAATAGGGGAGGTTATGTCAAAATTTTATCAAAAAATATGATAAATTAATAAATTTGCTTTCTTAAAACATTTCATTCGTGTAATATTTCGTTAATGTTATAGTTTATGCTTTAAAGATAATGGTTTAGTATTCCTATATATCGTATTAAATAAATGTTCACGATTTAGCGTTTAAGTGGTTTTATCTTAGAGCCAAATCCTTTTTTAATTAACAAAAATATCAAACATTTTTCTCTTTCTGTAATAGTAAAAAAAAAAAATTTCCCATGATTTCGCAGAATACAAAGTCAAAATTTAAATAAAAAAAAAAATTTCTGACCTCGCATTTTTTAAAAATTTTTTTTCATGACCTCGCATTCACCGAATGACCTCGCATTCACCGAATGCGAGGTCATAAAACTTTTTTAAAAAAAAAATACTTAGACCTCGCATTCACTTAATGTGAGGTCAGAAAAGAAAAACTACGCCTCCAATGTGGCTATAAGTAGGCTGTCTCTTATACACATCTAGATGTGTATAAGAGACAGTTTCTCTTCGTTTCTCTCAAATCTCAAATACAAGCTGTTTCATATACTTTCCCAATCTCCCAAGTGGGGTAAAAAGAACTGTTGAGCCAAGCCCCAATCAGGCATGAAAGCGCGGATTAAACACGAGAAATGAGGTAAATTTGGAGTGATACAAGAATTAATAAGATTTTTTACTTTGTTGAGTTTGGGGGTTTAGGATGGAAAGGAAGGGGGGTTAGGATGGTAAGGAAGGGAAGAGAAAATTTTAAGTTAAGAGAAAAGAGAAGAGAAAGTAAATTTTGATATTGTTTGGGAGATTGGGAAAGAAATGAAATGATTTAGGATATGAAAGTAAATAAAATCTTGTTATATTGTCTTTTGAGGATAAACGTTAGTGTTTTTTTAAAATTTTAGTAAGTTTGAAAGTAAGTTTCCTTTCATTTCCTTTCAATTTGGAAGGAAATTTTTTTTAAAACTATATTCTTCCTTTTCCTTCCCATTCTTCTTTCCTTCCTCTCAAAAAAATCTCCCAAAGGATGAAAATCCAACTTTCGCTTCTTTACCTTTCTTTTCTTTCCAAATTCATCACTCTCAAATGCACTATAAAAATGGAAGAACCCTTATACCTAAAAATAGTGTCCTACTGTACAGGGTTATTATTGTCAATGTGCAACTCCAATGACTTGAAAATACTAATTTTTATGCCGTCAAACTTCCTTCAATCCTGGTAAGACTGATTTTGGAGATAATTAATAAATGGTTGAGATGATTTTAGGGGATTTTCTTATCTTATTGGCCATTGGATCATCTAACCAAAGTACTATACCTTACCTACGAACTTCCCTCCGTCTATCACACTATTTTGCTCTGTCAGGTTAAGAGTACACGTTTGCCTGCTTTCTTCCTTTCTCCATATCTTCTTCCGAATTACCTCTCTCTCTTTTGTCTTTGTTTGATATATTTTTTCTCTTCCTTCTAACTATTTTGTCTAATTTTAGTTCTTTTTCTCCCTTTATGTTCTTTATATGGCGAATTTGATTTTATTTTCGGTTATTTTATAGGATCTAGTTGGGATTGAAGTTATTCCTATGATTGGATAGAAATTTTTTGTTTTCTATTCTTTGGAATTTTTTTTCATGCTTAAATGTTAATAGCTTGAAGGTTAATTTATATTTTTTTTCCATTCCTTTTACCGATCAGCAATAAATTTTTACAAAGGGTTAGCCTTTTTTTCCTTTCTTTTTCTTTTTCTATGATTTTGTATTTATATTTTGTTTGATTTTTTTTTTTTGTTTTTCTTAAGCACTATGGGTTCATTTTGATTTGTTTTTTATATTACTACATCACATTATTTTACAGAATAAAGTTGAAAGCATTTTTGAAAAAAATATAAAAATTGAAGCTTTTATATAGGAGATTCGAATTATTTAGGGGATCTTAAACTTATTTTTTTTGGTTATTTAAGTTGGATTTTCCTAATCACCATTACAAGGTTACAAATAATTATTTTTCTTTTTTTGAAAATATTTGTTACGTCATGATAACAATTTTTTCTAAGAATTCCATGGTGTATTTGCATATTTGTGTGCCCTTGCTCTTTTACTCATCTATATGGTATTAAAAGTCTTACTCTTCTATTTTTCCCCCTCTTCCTTCTGTTGTTTTTTTTTTTAAAAGAGTTTTACACTCGATTTTATTTTCCTTTGGTTATTCGTATTCATCTTGCATAAAAATTTTAATCAGGTTTTGGAGGACTATTTTGGAGGATAAAGGGACTTTTTGCACCTATAATGATTTCACAATTTTCAAACCTTTTTTCTAAAAAACTATGGCAAGCCATAATGATTTGTCATAGTTGTTATATTGCTACAAATTTGAATGATCAAATTTGAGGGACAAGACAGAAGTGTAGCACAAAGGCTTTAGAAAGTAAATTTGGGATTCGAAAGAAAAAAGTTGAATTGCATGAACAGAAGTGACTTGGGATTCGAAATAAAAAAAAATTAAATTGCATGAACATAAATAAAATTTGAATTGTTTAAAAAAAAAAAAAGAATTGTGTCAAGAAAAAGGTTATTGATCTTTTACTGCAATCACTTTTTGTCTCAAGCCTTTTCCACACATTTGAGTTATTTCCATGTCCCAAGTTCAAGAATCTAACTATAAAGATTCTTTAATGTATCCAGCTACAACAAATGCAGAGAGCTTTTGATGTCTCCATGCATTTCTTACATTTGGGATGGAGTTTTTCCGAAACATACAAGGGCAAATTACCTAAGGTGAAGTTTTTAGTTAGCCTTTTATATTCTAAAATCATGTTCTTTACACCCTAATGGCTTGATTTGGAATGTGTTTTTCTCAAGGCTACCATTATGGATTTACCATGACAAATAATATTTGTACAAAAACTAAAAAAAATTTGATCAATTTTTTCTATGTAACTATTTTATTTCTTGTATATGATTCTTTCTAAAAATTATATTCATAAAAAATGGTGGGCACTGTGCACGGCTAGGAACTACTAGTCTTTATTCATACAATGTTAAACAATAAAATTTTAATGCCATATAAGATTTAAATCATCCCTTTCTTTCAAAGATCTTAAGAAAATAGGAAAAAACTCATTTCTCTTCTCTTATCTTCTCTTATAACTTATCTAGATGTGTATAAGAGACAGGTACTAAGGTGATGTGTATATATTAATTATGTTTTCCTGTCTTTCTTCTTCTACTATTCCCAAACAAGATTTTTTTTTATTTGGCTAACCACCGGTACCTTGGAGAGATTTTCTTTTTTGTTTGGTCAACCACCGGTACCTTGGTGGGGGGGGGCGCCACTTCCCGATTTTATTAAAAAATGAAGGTGAATACAAGGAGGGGGACATAGAGCCTTAGATTATCTCCAGCAATGTGAAAGGTTTTTAAAGACATTAAACCCTTGAAACCATGAAAAAAGAAATTACAAATTGCATAGTCTAAAGTAGCTAAGGCCAATACTATCCAATCTAGATATTCCTCGTACTCTACTAGGAATGGAGGTAGCATCATAAACTTTGAGCAAAGAGTTAGTGTAAGCTAGGCTTGCAAAGAAATCCGCTACATTAACTTCTCGATATATGTGTGTAATACTATAATTACGCAAGCTAAGAATACCTTTAATCCTTTGGACTATCCCATCGATGTGCCAAGGAGCTGCTATAACACCCCGGATGCTTTTATATAGTGTGAGGGAGTCGGTTTTAATCTCAATGAAGTCCAGATTCTTTTCCAAGCAAAGCTGAATTCCGTCCAATAGGGCATAAGCCTCATGCCAAGACACTGCAAGAGCCATAATAATTAGAAAACCCAAAAATGATATGACCCTCATGGTCCCGGAGAATAGGTCCCCCTGAAGAGGAAGTAAGATTTTGTGTATAGGAGTCATCTGTATTAAGTTTAACCCATCCTTGGCTAGGACGTATCCAATTGAGCCTTTGGAACTGTTTAGGCTTGGTAGTTATTGCGGTAGATAGAAAAGATGAAGACAACCAGTGCACATCGCACAAAGAAGTCGCACCCAATGGAAAAGCTTGGAGGATGAATCTCAACTACAGCAAGTACAATTGGCAATTATTAATTTTGGAGGAGGGAAGAGTCTTCGTATTTCGCCAAGTTTCTAGTTTTCTAGAGGTTCCAGCAAACAATGGAGGGGATTAACTTGTGGAGGATGCCAACAAGGGTAGAAGGGCTGTAATTTATCCACCAACAGTGGAAATAAAGCTACAAAGATTCACCATAGTGGTAGCAAACTTCAAAAAGCTTCTTAAAAAAGTTCCAAACTTTCCTAGTCAATTTGCAGCCAATGAAGATACGATCAAGGGTTTCTTGATTGTTGCACATACCACATTTAGAGGCCATACATAAACCCATCTTTTTGCTTAGTATATCATTCGTGGGCAGCTATGAATTGAGAAGTCTCCACATAAAGAGGGAAATCTTTAGTGGAACCATAGAGAGTTGCCCGAGGTCAGCTTAAGGCAAGAGGAAATAGAAAATTGTCCATTGGCGTTGGGAGTCCAGATTAGCTTATCCTCTTCTTGATTGGGAAGCAAGCAAATACCCTCCAAATTCAGCCTAATTTCTTCCAAATGTTCGTGGGAAATACCTTCCAGAATCTCTTATACACATTTAGACCATGTATATGTCCACCAACTTCAATGAGGGATCATTCATATACGACACCTTTAGGTATAGAGGGCCTTGACCTGTCCAATTGTCGTACCAAAAGGACATATAGCCTTGGAGTATTCTAAATTGAATGAACTCCTCAGCTTCATCTCTTACCAACAACATTCTCCTCCAAGTGGCCGAGACCTTTCATCCATGCTGCACCATGAGTGGGTGATCATCAATCTTCAAATACCTAGCTACTATTGAACTTGGACCAAAAGGACTTGCCTCTTCGAAAGTTCCACCATAATTTCAAGGCAAAACCCTTAGCAAAATCCTCGCATGAAATAATATCCAGTCCATTGCTTCTGGATGGCTGGCAACAAGTCTTCAAGAAATCCAATGTCTCCTTGCACCTTCCTAGTGGAGCCCCAAAAGAACTTCACAAACATTTTATCAATCTCCTTCATAACCACTTTTGGAGGTTGCGATACTGACATAAGATATAAGGAAATACTACTTAAGACGTGTTTCAATAAGACCAACCGACCCCCTGGGGAGAGGAATTTGTTTTGCCAACCCTTTTTGCTTCAATTTTCTCCACCATAGGCTAAAAAAGAATGCGTCTGGTCATGGCTATTGAAACACGTCTTAAGTAGTATAAGGAAAATTCTTCCTTGTGAATCACGTTAGATGGCTGATTTTTCTTATTCTACTCCGGGTACATCTTTTGGAGACATAAAAGAAGCTCTTAGAAGCACTCACGAGTTCGGCCGAGGCCTCCTCAAATTTGGACAGGAAGGACATGAAGTTTCGAATAGATGAAGCATCCCTTTTGATAAAGATGAGGACATCATCTGCAAAGGTTAAATGAGTAATTGTCATGCAATTTCTAGGTAGAGCATAGAAGGCCATCCTTTGTTGAGCAAATTGTTGTTTCAAGCTACGAGTGAATGCTTCCATCATGATTATGAATAGAAGTGGGGATAATGGATCTCTTTATTGAACCTCTCGTAGATTTAAAAAACCCTTTTGGTGCTTCGTTGATCAAAACTGAGAACCAGCAATTTTCAACTGCTCATTTTACAAGAGAAATCCAATGACAAGAGAATCCAAATGCTGTGAGAATTTTATAGAGGAAACCCTATTCCACTCTATCAAAGGCTTTTGTCCCTCCTCGAGCTTTTCTATCAATGAAGTCCACCATTTCTTGGACCAGCAAGATATGTTCCATGATGCTCCGTCCTTTTACAAAAGTAGCTTGCTTTGGAGAAATATAATTTTGTGGAGAATCAAAGAGAGTCTATTAGCCATCACCTTAGTACATATTTTATGTACAAATGTGCAGAGACTTATTGGCCTAAAGTCCGTAAAGGAGGACGGATTCACCCGCTTAGGAATTAGGGTAATAAGTGAACTTGTAAAATTTCTAGGCAAGGGAAAATTTCTAGGCAAGGGAGAACCAGTCATGAAGGCTTTAACACCCTCCCAAAGGTCCATCTTGACAATATCCCAGCAAGTAGTGAAGAATACTCCATTGAAACCGTCAATACCTGCAGCACTTGATGCATTAAGACCAAAAATAGCCAATTTCAATTCATCCAAGGATAGAGGCTTATTAAGTATGTTGTTGTCTTCCTCGGAAACCAACAATGGGATATCTTGCAAAATTAGGTTTGCGTCTATAACCCCCCTCAGACTAAAATAAGTGAGGAAAGTAGTTGATAGCTCCCTCCTCAATGCTTGCAAGATCCTCTGTCCATATGCCATCAATTTTCCATTTTGGAAATGGCTAATCTTTGTCTTTTAGATTGAAGCTTTCAGTGAAAGAATTTTGTATTGTGGTCACCATCCTTTAGCCTTTTTACACCAGATTTCTGCCTCCAATATGCTTCCTCATTATCCAAAGCTTTGAGGTACTTAGCTTTAGTTTGAGAAAGTTCTATTTGGGCATCCTGTGTGGCGTTGCGTTGTAAAGCTGCCTCATTATCTTGCACTCCCAATTCCAATGCTTTCACCATTTTAAAAACATCACCAAAGACCACCTTACTCCAAACTCATAATTCAGCCTTTAAGCGTTTTTATTTGATAGCCAACTTGGATAATGGCGGCCCTTCACAATCTAGTTCCCAATTCAGCATCACTACTTGTAAGAACAATGGATGAGAGGTCTGTCAGACAGATCTAGTAGGCAGACATCAAGCCAGATAAGATAGAAGAAGCAAAGGAAAGAACTAGAGGGGAGTGGTCCGAGCATGTTTTTGCAAGATGCTCCAATGAGATTCGACTTATCCTAGTCTTCTTGATAAGAACTATTGCATACAATTCTATCGAGATGCTTCCAGACCGGTGCACTATTCCTTGTACCAAGCCAAGTAAATTTACTCCTAGTAAACAAGATATTAAACAGCCCACAATCCTCCAAACAGTCATTGAAGTCTCTCATTGCATTAATGTTGGGAGTTGATGACCCGGAGTAGTCCTCCAAAGAACATATGTCGTTGAAGTCATCCCCGACAATCCATGGAAGAGGAAAGACCGAGGCATGCATAATTCGTATAGAGTCCCATGCCTTCTATCTTTCTTGCCTTGTGGATTTGCCATAAATTAAAGAAACCCAACAATCCCTGCTAAATAAGGACGACACTACTTTAGCATGAACAATTTGATCTACGGAGAGAATATTTGAAATAGAAAGGTTTGAAGACCAAAACAATCAATTTTTTCCAGTAGGGTGAGCCAAATGATTAGGAAACCCTAGCTTAAAGGCATAAGAGGCAATTTCAGTGTTATCCAACATTGGTTCAATAAGACCAACCAGCTGTGGCTTATGTTGATGTATTAGCAGTTTGATTTGCCTAAGAGAGGCTTTATTGCCAACCCTACGAATATTCCATATGATAATCTTAATCATTGGGGAGAAGGGGTGGTGGAAGTCTTGTTGGCAGACTGAGAAACCAGCCTAGTTTGCATTGCATGCGACCTTGCTACGTAAATTTTCTTTCTCCGAGGCTTTTTGATTTTGAAGTCATGTTTAGATGACAACCCTTCCATTTTTTGGAGCTTTTTAGTCAGCAAAATGCTAACCATCTTCCATTCTTGTCTAGAGAGTGGTTCCTTGCTATCCCCGTTTGGGCAATCAAGCTCTGAGAAATAGGACAGTAGTTCCTCCGTAAATTTTCTCGTTACAAGGTCTAGCTCATCCTTAGATTTTGCTTCTTGTCCTTTTGATATGTCTAGAGAATCCGTGTGCATGGAGAGGATATCCTCATTTGGTTCTGTCTCCTCGGTATCATCATTACACATCAAAACAACCTTACCCTTGTGCAAATTCAAATCAGTAACCTCCTCCTTGATGTTCTTTGTTTGAAAATTTGAATTAGGAGACTTATCTGTTTTTGAATTAGTCTCCACAATATCCTGCAATATCTCAACCGATTGACCATGCAAGGCAAGATTTGAATTTGAAATTCCTTGATTTTCTGGCTGATCACGTACGGTTGTTGCTGCAGCATGAGATATCAACAGGAATTGTGGCAACTCTGTCTCTTAACACAATCCTAGATGTGAGCATCATCCCTTGTAACTTGCTCTTTTGCATTAATGTCAGTGTTGCTTGTATTGTTGTTGGATTGACCGTTAACGTGTAAAGGACTGCACCATACTTCCTTTGATATACTTGCTTGACTTCATCATTTCTATTCTCTTCCTTTCTTTTTTTTTTTTGACTTAATATTTCCCAACATTTCTCTTCTCTCCTAAACTTCCAACCTAAGCCTAAGGAGATTTGGTTCTATGTATACTTCTTGTGGTGTTTGAATAAATCTCACCACATAGGACATACAAGTAGAGTTAAAAATTAGATCTTCCTAATTTTAAATGCAAAATATCACCGTGAACTTTAGTTGCAATTTACCCCTCAATTTATTTAGGAAAACCTTAAAAGTCTCTTACATACCTGTACTTTTCTTTATCAACTAAAAAAAAAAAAACAAAAACTTCAATCTATAGCATCATATTTTCTATACCTTATTTACCTTGGTTCGTAACTCTCCAAGCACAATAATTTATTTTTTATATTTCTCTTTAATATTCATATTTATTTAGTACTATTACAACTTAACAAATAATCATTACATACTAGGAAAAAAAGAAGTTATCCAACTATCAATATTTTTTATTCACAAAAAATTAAAATCATGACTGTCATTCACCTAGATAATTTTGTAGTAAATTATACACATGTTCTGATGTGCCATTTGAGAAAATAGTTCTTTACTAGTACTGATTTTGAATGTTAATACAATCACGGTGGAGATCATATCTACTAAATGCGAGCTCATTAAACTTGCATTCAAAAATGCAAAGTCAGTAAAAAATGAGTTTTTTTTTTTAATTCATGACCATGCATTCAGAAAATAATAATATTTTTATTTTAAAAAACAAGTTTAGGAAAATTCACATTTGTAAAATGCATTGTCGAGAACGCATTAATCGAATGCGAGTTTATCAATATAGACCTCGCACTGATGGAATGCAAAATCTTATAATTATAACCTCAGCAGGTAGACGCGATCTGCATTATTCTCCTTCTAAAATTTTCAAACCCCACCACCAATTCCTCCTTTCTACCACCACTGATTTGTCCTTTCAACAACAACCGATTGCACCACCATCAGAGGAGAAATCAGTGGTGGGTGCTTGAAAATTTGGGAAGGAGAATAATGCAGATCGCGTCTGAACCTACTAGGGTATAATACAAGACCTCGCCTTCTCTCAATGTGTGGTCTATATTAATAAAGTCGCATTTGATGAATGCGTTTTCGACAACGTATTTTCCAAATGCGAACACATATTTTCCTAAACCCTTTTTTGAGAATATGAATAATATTAATAGTTTCTCTGACCTCGTGAAACTCTTTTTTACTAACTTGCATTTGTTGATTAGAATTGAGTATATTCTCGCATTTAGCTTATACAATATCTACCGATGTGTCTAAGTTCAAATTCAACTTTGGTAGTTCTTTTGCCCTCTCAAATGGTACCAGTTGGAATTTCTCCTTTTACTCATACGACATATGTTCTTTGGAGGACTACTCCGGGTCTGTCTCTTATACACCATCAGCTCAAGGCAAAATATAAGCCTCATAAGATCTGTTCGTCAAACTGGATCTAAAAACATAGTACTCCTCCATCCCATTAAAAGTGTCTTACTTTTCATTATGGTATATCCTAAAATGTTTGTACTGCTTAGCTTCAAAGTTTGTACTATTTTTAGTTCTTTTTTCACAATTAGCCTTACAATTTGATATATCACACACATCACTTCAAATTCAAAATTTAAAATTTGGAGGGTGAGAATGGAAGAAAAGCACTATTTTCGCAATTAATGCACTATGCTTAAAAAGTTACATTCCCAAAATGCGATGAAAATCTTTGGGACAAAGGGAGTGTGTGTGTGTGTGTGTGTGTGTATATATATCATCTATTTTTTTTTCTATTTTTCAATACCTTCAAGATCTATATAAAAAATAACAAACAAACCAAATAATTTTCAATTTTTAAGTAGTAGTAAAAGGGAAAATATTTTAAAGAACCAAGAATAGCATAAATGAAATTCAAAGTAAGTAATGGTGGTAATGGGTGGTTGGGTGGTCTTCAAATAAGGGTAACTTAGGTATAGGAAAAATGTAAGGGTGTAAATAAACATTTTTTTAGTCTTTTTAGTTGTTAAAATAGGATAGGGGTGTGTTTGTGTGATGTCTAAAAAGATTGTAGGGGTGCAAATATCATATGCCCTTATTTAATAAGCACTTAATCCCTGACATGGATTAATCTAAGTATCTAATTTAAACGCTCACTTACTCTCAAGTTATAAAACAACTTTACTTCACTTAGACTACAATACACACTCCTGCAAATATACGAAATAGATTTATAGCTAGTCGTCAGACGTATTGCTCCCACAAAGATAGATTGGTGATTACTAGGATTTCTAGAATAAGAGTACTATCTATACAACCAATTCAAGTGTGATTAAGTTAAAACAACAATTTATCTAGCAAACAAGGAATAAACAACTAAAATTTGCAAGTACATTAACACAAATGAACAAGAGGGATTGAGCTACTACTATGATTCTTTTACTAATGGGTGACATTCAATGGATACATATAAGAATTCCCTCCCAACTATGAACCAAGTCCTTGGCTATGCTAATGGTTCTAGTCTAGGTTTCTACATGGAATTTAAGGAACTAATTAGGAATTCTGACAAATTAATAACTTGGCCCGACTATTAATTGACCTAACCATATGATAACTTCGTCTAAGTGTCAACACTCGACACTTATTGTTGTGTTAATTCGCAAATGTGGTTTAAGTGTGGATCCTTTCCCTCTCACCACCATTCCAAACCCTTTATTACAACTCAAATGTCCATCATTTACTAGTTTACCCACTTGGAATCACCCATACATAAGTAAATTTCATATTTTCATTGTCCAATCCCTTAGTAGTTTAGCTACACATATTTAAAGAAGCACAAACAAAGAAACATAAAGACCAGTGCTAGCTACTACTAAGGAAAGTACAAATAATTGCATCATCATTAATAGGCTAGTATAATGCAAAGAAAATGTAAATAAACATGAAAAGAGAAATTTTTATACTAAATAAAATCACAATAAAAGGACAGCAACAATGTAAAGAAATTTATAAGCTTACATAAAAGATAAGGAGTAATTTTTAGACTAATAAATGCTAAAAAGTTGAAGGAGAAGAAGAGTAATGGCTATAAATGTTACCAAATAAGGAAAAGTTCTTTTACTTCTAAAGCTACCTTATCTAGACTAGGCAAAACTAAAACTACTACATCCTATACTATGTGTTTGTAGGTGTACACTTTAGGGTTATTTGAAGTATCACACTATTCAAAAAGTGGCCAAAATTCTCACTGTCAACGACTTTTGGCTATTGCAATTTTGAGAACTCCTTTTGGTTTCGACACCATGGTGTTGAGCTTGCGTTGACCAAGGTTTTCGGCCAGTGGTAACTTCAAATCAAGTATTAAGCTGTAGAATCTGACACCACAGTGTGGAGGTCTTGAAGTATTCTAATGGCTTGATAACCGTGGTATTGAGTTTTCTTCTTTGTAGCAGCCTTAGACTTTGATCCTCAATGTTTTTCTAATTGCAGTTCTAGTCCTTGACTTCTTCAATTCTTCAAGAACATATAATCCCTACACATATGCACCAAAAACCAATAGTCTATGGCTTAGTCATTATGAAACTAGTGCATAAACATTACCAAAAGGTCTAATATTACTCTAATGATACTAACACTACTACTAACATAGAATATGCATAAAAACACATAATTCGTGATTGATACTATCAAAATATCATGGGTTTTAAAGGTTAAATAACTTTACTTACTCGAGTTATCAATCCCCTACTTTATATTTTGGGATAAAATTACCCATGCTTGTGCAATTACTTTTGTGTTTCTAATATAGAAGTGAGAGTATCGTTCCCACAAGAACTAGTAAATAAGCACTAAAATTGATGACTTCATTATTATTCAAAAAAATTGATTTTTAATAAATTTCAAATTATTTAAAAGACTAAAAATTAAATTAGGGCAAAAGATTCATTAAAGTAAATTCAAGATTAGACAAGTTTAATCTTGACTATAAATTGCTAGGCATAAACTCAGTTCTAATTATTCATGTTAGATTTCCACTATTTCTGGTTGAATTTCTCTTATGCAATTATTATCTGTTGGTCATAATTGCAATAATAATTTTCTTTTTACCATTTATTTGTCTTATACCAAGAACAAATAATTAGAAGTAAAAGAATAGTTTTCTAGGTCATGGAATTCCTATGATGACTACATAAATTGGGTTAATCCTTGATCTAGCATTCACCCAATTCATGATGTTTACTACTAAATCTCAATAAATGATTTACTTGTTTAGTCTTATCATATATTCATTGATTCACAAATAGTGATCAAGTATTTTAAATCTTTAAACAAATAATAAACACTCAATTATAAATGGAAATCTATCATGCATAACATGAGAACAAGAGTTTAGCCATCATAGTTTGTTACATCTTGAAAACCCTAACTAGGAATCTTGATCATGAAAAATGATGAAAGAACAATAAAAATATGATTAAATGTCATACATAATATTTTTGAAGGTTTAAGAATGCTTCTCTAAAAAAGAATTACAAGTTCTTAGTCCAAGGTTGTCAATAGTGAGCCTCCTCTTCAATTTTCTTGAACTGAGCATGCTGGGCATGGTCAATTGCTACTGGCAACACTAATTTAATGGTTTAATTGGCTCAATCACACACAATGGAGATTCAATTCCCAATTATCAAGTCAATCTCGATCCCTTACGATGATGAGTCTTATCAATCTAAGTATTTTTTGAAAGGGATCCCTCTCAGACCTAAAGTCAATTAAATCGAGTAAATTGGTATATGGAATTATACTGAACCAATTAGAAATTTTTATCAGTCACGACCACAAATTAATGTAATTTAACAATTACCCCTGATCTATGACAGGGGGTCGACTCCCGTGTTACCTCGGTCAATCCAACCAAAACTAAAGTTAGCTACTCTCTAGAATTATCTAATTTGTGATAATTGTACCCAAATGTGCAATTGATTGGATTAATAGTTATTTAAATCTATTCATAGGAAAATTGTGTCTCCTATACCTACCCTAGAAGATTTAGTTCATGATTGACAAAATAAAAATATAAGAATTGATAATAATATAAGAAAATAAAAAAAAACCATTATATTAGGGTTTGATACTACGATTCGCATAAAAAAAATAAATACCTATCACAAGAACATAAATTAACTCAATAAGTAAAAGAAATTACCAATAATTATCCGAGCTAGAAAACTTGAATTTGAACATGTCTCTAAAATAATATCTTAAAAATAATGCAGTGGAAGAGAAAATTAAAAAAAACAATGATAATAATCTCTACTCTTTGGATCCAAACCTACTACTCCGAAAGGATCTGTCTCTTACGTAGCACAGCTTTAAGAAAAATTGATATTTGACCAATAGTAAAACTTTTTCCATTATTGTTCCTCGATTGAAATTCAAAATTTCTTAGTTTGTTTTGGAGTTTCAAAATTTGTGATAGTTTGAAATAGTAACTAATGTTGAAGCATGACTTTAATGCTGTTACTCCTTACAAGGGTAAAATAAGTAAATTGCCTCTATTTAATTGCCATTTTAGGGTGTGACAATTAATTTCTACAAACGAAAATAGAAAGGGTGACAAATTCTGTCTCGGATGAAGAATTTATTTCCACTTCAACTCTTAAATATTAGGAGGTCTCCCTAATCAAGTAAAATGCCAATATGAAGGCCTAATACAAGTGACAGCAAATTGAAATCTCGCTAAAATTAGCACTCAAAGTCTAAACTGTTTCTTACTAATAGGAATAGCTTTGCCACGGCAAATAACCCTTCTATCTTTCAGATTGCTTGGTTTGCCACGGTGAACCAATTTTCACTAATGAAACAAACATAAATTACTAATTTAAACACTAAAATCACTTAAAAGCACACAAACTAATATAATTAGACTCTTAACATAAAACATCATGAAAACACAATAATAAAGACTTAAAACACTATGCTCCTATCTAAAAAACATCTTGTTATTCCATCCTTTCACTTATATTGTGTGGCTCATGACCTATTAGATCTCGGGATCTTCGTCAAGTTTTCATACATAGGAAGCCGAGAAGAGGAATTGCAGTGCAATGTTCTCCATCTCCTCATGGCATGGTCGAACTTAATGTGAATGGCACTTCTAAAGGGAATCCAGCGGTGCAAGAAGATGAGTTATTTTGGACTATAATGACCAACTCATACATGCTTTATCTAACTTTTGTCAAAGTTCAATCTAATCTTCAAGCAGAGTTCATGGCGCTGGTTGATGGCCTCCACCTTTGTGCAAAGTTGCAACTCTTATCAATCCAAGTGAAATTAGATTCATTGTCAATTGTCAACATTTTGAACGGGCAAGCAAATCCACCTTAGAGCATTGACTCTCATTTTCAGTTTATTAATAGTTTTTTGATAGGAAATTTTTTTTCCTTTTCTCATGTATTTAGGAGGTAAACCAAATAGCCTCGTTCGCAAAATGCCCTGTCTCTTATACACATCTAGATGGTATAAGTTTCTTGGTTCCTTACAGATGTAAAAGAGACAGTTGCTCTTGGAGCATCCAAGAGCAACAATCCTTTTATATGTCGAAACTTCAAATTTTTCAAGAAACATAACGCCCTCCGGGTGTTACCCAAAAAATGACTTAAAACACTGGAAACTAAGTCCAAATGAGCACAATAATAACCTTAATTCTAAAGTTATCAAATTCCCCGTAACTTAGCCTTTTGCTCGTCCTGAGCGCCATAAAAGAGATAAGAACCAAGCATAACAAACAGAATGCACACAATCTAACTCTATTTGAATCGTATTAACAATAGTGAATTCATTCACAGATCAAAAGTTAATTAAATTAGTTTCATGCATAAGAGAATTTGATCCATGATCCCACAATCATCATAAAAATGCTAGATGCTCGTCCACTCACAAGAAGAAGAAGAAAGTAGACTCACACTGCTCACCGATCTTGACAACTTACGTCAACCATAGTTTAGCCAGATGAAAACATGGTTGGATACAAAGTGTAATCATCCCATAAGCACTAATACGGACTAATTCAGACCAAGGATCAAATATGACTTTAGAAGCTTGTAATGAATACTAAGGGACAAGGTAGGATAAATATGGATAGAGTAGCAAAAATCACCTTAGTCGTATTACAAATCAACTTTGAACCACATTTTCATGTCCACATGAATCACCACAACATTTAGCCAAATTGCAAAAGCACAATTTACTTACTAAACACTGTTGTTGACAAATTAGCTAATTTTGCCATAGCTATACCATTATTGACACAAACGGTAATGATTCTCTTATTTACATTTTCATCAAAATATATAACATAGATTTTTATTTTTTAACATTTTTATCCTAGAAGTCATTCTTTCTTCCCGACTTCTTTACAATAACATCACAAATCTTCCCAACCAACCATCATGACCAATCAACATCATAGTGCCAGTATAACATCAATGCCAACTAAGATGATGGACAGAAAGAGAAGTTAAACATAAAAAGTATTGAACTAGCTAATCATGTGGCTAGAACAATGAAAAATATAGACTAATAAGGCTCAAGGGGGGACACAAGGAATATCATATACAAAAGTAGGCTTTTTAAGCTCAAACGGTCTAAAGAATTGCCTATATCATTTTCAATGTCCAAACTTCAGCCATGTTTGGCAAATGCAGGACTATCTCATCCCATTGTCTCGAGCAAAACCAAGTTTCAATAAGCCGTCAAGATTATCATTCATGAATTGTAATTATGCTCCCCACCCGCTTACTTCACACTTGGACATGTAAACATATGAGGAGATAGCATTTCTATGAATTAATGGGGTCATAAGACAAAAACTCCTACAAATAACAAGATTCCCTAAATTCAAATTAATAAAATCACTTACTATTAATGATATAAAATTCATAGAGTTAGTTTGTGCACATAAACACAAATACACACATCTGAAGACTAAACATCAACAAACTATCTAGACCAAAAATAATTGTAGAAATGAAAAACACACATAAGACTATCCAAAACATAACAAAATAATACTACCAAAACAACAATTAACACCACCTCCAATCATTCCAACTTGAACAAAGTATTATCTCCAATGCTTGCCAAGATGGTAATAATAAACAATTGCAAAAATAAAAGAAATAAATGCTTCATTGCAAAAGGGGCAAAAGAGAACTCCCTCAAGCAATCCCAGAGTAGAGACATGTCATCTTATACACATCTAGATGCCATCTGCCTCATCAACTGCCTCCATTTCGTCCACTAGTGGAGGAAATGCCAACATTCAGCACGCGGCTCCATTACCCAAATCCTTATGTTAAATGACTACATACTATTCATCTAGTGAGCAAGAATGTCGAGCTTCTAGTGAATGGCATGCAAGCTCTGAGTATGATAAACAAGGAACTTACATATTCAAGTCTTAGTATGAGGCAGACGGAATACATATTCAAGTTTATTTTCAGGTGGTATCTAGAAACACTTATCACCTTGTTCTTCTTGAAGTTGTCTCTGAGCGGCTAGCCGTTCAAAATGGCCTTGATATGCTTCTTGATGGTAGTCGGTTTCCCGTAATGGGCTTGTCAAGTAAAATCTTGTTACCAGTCCTTAAATAGACACCTACATTACAACATAGATACTTTTTAAAGTTAGGAAAAATTTATCCAATCTGATCCTTATTTCTACTGTGAAGAATTTCTTGTTGAATCTCGAAGCCAACATCAATAGACATGCCCTTTAATGATAGCATACAATAACAAAGCATGCTCATGGGTTACTTTGCTGAAATTAGTGATTGGCCGAATACAAAAAGTGAGAAAATAGTACCATGCAAGGGCTCTAGGTAATAAGAAAGTTCTATTAAATAATTCCCATTAGCAAAACTCGCAGGTATTTTCTCCTCACTTAACTCCTATAGTACCTGATCGTTAAATTAGACCTCACAAAAGCATTCGATAGGCTCTCTTGGCAGTTCCAATACGCCATAATGAGGAAGTTAGGGTTTCATGAAGACTGGATTTCTCTAGTACAAAATGTCATTGAAAATTACTGGTTCTCAGTACTCATTAATGGGATTCCACAAGGATTTTTCAAATCTTTTAGAGGAGTTCGGCAAGGAGATCCTCTGTCCCTTATGCTCTTCGTCATCATGATGGAAGTATTCTCCAAGGGCTTAAAGAAACTGGTCCGTCAAAGGAAAATAATGGACTTTGGTCTTCCTAGTCACCGCTCTCGATTAAAACAAAAAATTCGGCGAGATAATGTAGTCATTTTCACAAGAGGAGATGAAAAATTAGTTAGGAATATCATAATGTTTCTTGAAAAATTTGAAGTGTCTCTTATACACATCTAGGTGAATAAATCCAAGAGCTCTTTCTTCCTCCCCAGGGCAGCCCCATTATCTTGAATAATTCAACATAAAATTGGCTTTGCAAAGAAGACTTTCCTATTCACCTACTTAGGCTACCCCATTCAAAAAGCAAAGAAGAGATGAACAATTTTCCAGCCAATGTTAGACAAAATAGCAGCTCAAATCAGTGGTTGGTAAGCTTCTCTCCTTGGGGAAAAAATTGATTTTTATAAAGCACATCCTTACAAGTATCCCTATCTACCTATTGGCGGTCCTTTGCCCACCCAAGCATATGTTAAAAGATGGCAAAGAGACATTCTTAACTTCGTGGGAGCATCCGACCTTGGACAAAAGCGACATTGGTTTGCTTGGAAAGATGTCTATAAACACTACGACTGCCAATGGTCTAGGGATCCCCTCGCTTGCAAGTTTGGCAAATGGCTTTAGCATTAAGCTGTGGTGGAAATTTAGGAAGAGAATTCACTTTGGAGAAACTTTCTTCACGCAAGATACATGCACGGGCATACTCATCTTTGTGAAGTGCACGAAGTTAAGAATGTCTCTTCCACATGGAAAAAAAATGCTAAAAGTGCAAGACGAGGCTGAAAATGGTCTTATGGTATTATTCCGACACGGAAATTCCTCATTTTGGTATGATGTATAAGATTGAGGTTATACTGGCTAGGGAAATAGAAAATGTTAAATGTTTGAGCTGAAATCACGGTGGGGAAAATTTATGATGTTAATGGCTGAAACCACAGCTTGCTTGATACTAGATACTCTCAAGAAGAAGTTGACAGAATACTCTTAACAACTTATTACTTTTCTATTAGTTGTAAACATGGAATTGTTATTTAAGAAGTGTGTTTTAGTTTTTTCTTCTCTTATTTGAGTTGCATAAAATTTTAGATTTTTGTATAAGTTTATCATTTTTTTTAATTAAACCTTGAGTTGTAAAAGAATTACACCTAATTATTCGTACTAAAATTTGCTCCTAATCTATTTTTCATTTAAAAGTGATGTTAATAACTAACTTTTATACGTTTATACGGTAAAACTTATTAGAATTGCATCCACATTAAGTATAAATACTAATAATTAGTGACTTATAAATTGAGGAATTAATAATATGATGACTTTTAAACAAAAAACAAATATTTTTCCTAATCGATGCTCTAGGCACTTGTTAATATGTGTGAATTCACTATCTAAACACATATATTTGTATTTATTGTCACTTAGTTGTAATCCATATTAAAATATGAAACCCTTTTAACAAGTGTTTTATAGCGCTCATGAAAAGAGAGAGTAAATAACTGTGTATTGTTTTATAACAAAAGCCAAAATAAAATAAAAATCATATATTTTTAATTATCTTCACTAAAGGTGTAGGAAAAATTTTGATGAATTAATTAAAAATAAATCTCTTATACAATGTGGGAAGAGTCCAGAACATGTGGACCTTATACATGTGTAAGAATTTTTAGGGGTCACATGGCTGTCTCTTATACACATTCTAGATGTGTATAAGAGAAGTCTGACCCTCTAGAGGGTCCATACAAAGCGGGTACCTACAAAACAGAGTCGGGTTGTTCGGGTACACAATCTAGATAGTGCAAAACAGACAGATTTAAATGTTGATTAGTTAGATCAAATTAATTTACTACTAAGTCATTATTTAAATTTTTATGTTTTGTTACTAGATGTGTATAAGACCATTCATGATTGGCTAGCCGCTCAACAGAGACAACTTCAAGAAGAACAAGGTCTGTACTCTGTCTCTGGGTCACAAAAATGTGACCCGCTACCCGACTCTCAACCTAAGTGATCTGACCCTCTACCCGATCCGTTTTTAGAATGCAGTAAAGGGGTTCCCTCTTTTTTCGATTCGGATAAGATCGGATTAACGGATTTTTCGGATCGACAGATCAGAATGAACACCCCTAAGAATCAAGACACAATTGGAATTAAAACATGGAAGAAGTATTTAATGAAGGGCGATCTTGTCAAAATGAGTACAATCTAGATTTGTGATTTTTTATAGCAGTTCCCCATCCTTGCTTCTTTTATATAGGTAGTGAAAAACAAGGCAAGTGCAATTGATAATAACACCAAGCACTAAAAGCACCAAAGAGGCAAAGAAAATTAGTTGATTGCCGATCTAAAGTTAAAAATACAAATAACAGTGCAAGGAAAAAAATTAAATACTATTTGAGGCATATGCAATTTCTTAAAATATGACAGTTTTTAAAATTTATTGTGCAAATGTGACTGTTTGTTGAGAGTATTCTGGAACTATGACTATCGCACTTTGAAAGTGCATAATCAACTTTGGTGAGTAGTTTTAAAAAAAAATAAAATTGGAAAAGTACGAAATTTTAATTTTTACTCATTTACTAGATATCTTAATAATTTTAATATTAGTAATAGATAAATGTGTCATTTGGGGCAAATTGTATATTTTTATAGTTTAGGAGGCAAAGTGTAATTGCCCATATAGTGCAGGGAGGCAAAGTGTTATTGTTCCCAATATTTTTTTTAAAAAATTTTGAATAGGATTAACGACCGAATTTTTTGTTTTAAAAAATTGGGATCAAAGTTGATTACGCACTTTAAAAGTGAGTGCAACATTCATAGTTTCATAATACCCCAATAGTCATATTTGCATAATAAATTTTAAAAACCGTCATATTATAAGAAATTGGCCACTATTTGAGAATGTTACTCTTTAACAACTTACTACTTTCCAATTAGTTGTAAACGGGGTATTGATGGTTAGGAAGTGTGTTGTAGTTGTTTCTTCTATTATTTTTGATTTCACTAGTTTGCTTCCCAAAATTTCAACAGGGAAGGTTTAGCAAAACTTGCAAGTTGTGAACATCTACTATTCAAAATAGTGGCAAATTGTCCTGTCTCTTATACACATCTAGATGTGTATAAGAGACTCAAATGAATTTGAGATAAATGGATTAAATTTCTAGATGTGTATAAGAGACAGATTATCGGGTTATTGGATTGAGTTAGGTTTTATATTTTAAACCCCAACCCAATCCAATAACCCGATAATCCAACAAAGTTTAATTATATATATTTTTTGTTTTTATTTTTTTCTTAATTATTTCGTCTAATTTATTTTTTTTCATTCTTGAAATAACATCTAATTTATCATAGTATATATATTTTTTCTTATACACATGACCTATGTGTCATTTTATTTTTAATCAAACATATATTTTTTTTTTTGAATGATTAATCTTAGAATCGTAGATTTTTTAAATTTTTTTTATTAATTTGAATTTTTAACCCAAATAACATGAAACTCGAATAGCACACCCGATTAATACTTGTATTGGGTTTACTTGGGTTGGCCTATTAGTTAGGTTGAATTGGATTTTAATATTTTGATCCAAAAACCCAAAAATCTGAACTTAAAAATCCATCAACTCAAAAACCCAACCCATGACACCCTTAATTTTGGTTTTAAGGGAGTACAAAAGAGGGATTTATTACAAATTTATCAATAATACAAAATATTAAAAAACTACTAAAATTTGGTAAAAGAGCTCACTGCCAAGAAAACAAAGCTAGAAAGCCTCCCTTCCATCTTTACATCGAGTGAACATAATCAGCTAGTCAGGCTAATGTAAATTACATATTTTTCATGTCATGTAATTTGGCACTACCAACTAAATTCAAAACAACTTCTCAAATATTGTGTTTGAATGGGTGGATTTAATTTGATATAAGGATTCAATAAAATGCATGAATTTGAATTAAGTGAATTTGAAATGACGTGAATTTTAAATCCACTCATTTAACTATTAAAATCACTCTTCCATTTGTTAGTGGATTTCAAATTTACAACTAAATGAATTACCTTGTTAAATAACTTAATAAAAATTAAAATTAACACAACAAAATAGATTTTATATGTTAAGAAATAATTCTGTGGTCGTTTACAAATTTTCGATAAGCCAAACCTCAAATTTTCAATTGAGAGGTGCTAACATCAAACTAATCTAATGTACAAATAAGTACAAAATTATTTTGCTACTAATGTTGTTTCCCTATTCAAATCTAAACCTCAATTTATAGACCACGTGAATTTACAAATGAACACAAATTTTTGTGCTGCAAATGATATCAATACCACCCTAGTCCCTATTCAAATTCACAAATCAATTTAAAGACAATTTGTATATACATACGAACAGAAAATTACAACAAAAATATTAACTTCATAGTGAAATTCTTTTCTTTTTCCAGAATCTGTCTCTTATACATTCTAGGGAACCACATCGTCACACATAATTAGTGTGGATTCAACATGTGGTTCAGCACAAATATTTGCATAATAGGCAAATATTTTTGCTTTAGCAGAATTTATATTCACTCCTCAAATTATTACTAACTATTATGCAAAATCTTTTTTTCCAAGGGAAAATAATGCGTATTTATCCAACCTAATACAAAAAGCAAGACATATTCTGCAATGTAACAAAACATTCACATATCATTTGTTTCTTAGATGTGCTTCTGAAAATCAATATCGTCAAATTGTGATCATGCAAAGAATAATACTGATTATGATGTGAATCCAGACAATCTTGCATCCTGAAGAGGGGTTATCTGGATCCCTACTACCCTTTGCAACCACAAAATAAAATTCTGAGAAATAGATCATAAGCCATATTTTAAGAATTATCAAAATTAAAATCATACTTATTACATTCAATCATAATGTTCTTACTACTAATTAACTGTTAATTAACTACTATAATTTTCATTAAATTAATGAAAAATCCATGACAAACAAGACTTTCATGGATTTGGGCGCCAAAAATAATCCGCAGTAAAAGGCCGTGGATAATAATTTCTGCGGATTATAAAATCCGCAGCTAATTTGATGGGGATTTTGCTGCGGAAATTATCCTGTGTAAATTTCCATGACAAAATCCCTAGCAAATATCCCGACAAATTCCCCATATAATTTCATGAGCAAAATCCCCATATAATTTCCGCAGCAAAATCCCTAGCAAATATCCCCAGCAAATTCCCCATATACTTTTCGCATTTTTTGTTAGTATTGTTTGGTTTTTTCTTCCCCCTGTACCATCATGCCACATTCCAGCAATTTCATCACAAAACGCGATTCGCATTGATCATCATGTCACATTCGAGCAATTTCATCTTAAAAAATAATTCGCATTGAAAGAAATATAATACGAAACAAATTCAAATACAATACATATATAACATTTAGTTATCTAAGTAAACAATCAAATACAGTCTAATCATCCGAGCTACCATCTGCATCATCCTCATCATCTACATCAAGGGGTGGGGAATGCTAGTGGCGAGAGGAAAAGGAAGAACGCCTAATCGCTCCATCAAAGTATGCAACTGGTTTCTTGTTTCGAGATAGTTGGGCTTGTAGTGAAGCTTGCTCTTTCTTCATTTCTTCCTTTTCCAATCTCTCCTTCCAGTTGGGCTTGTAGTTCGGCACGCTTTCAAGCCCAGAAACTCTGCCTTTCTTTTTTCCTCCCACGGCGTCATACCAAATATCCAAATCAGATGGCAGATGTTGTGAGTGTTGAGAACCATCAGAAGACATATTATCATTCTCAACAGTACTTTGAGAAGATATTTCAGCCTTTTTCTTCTCAAAGTTCTCTGCAACTGTCTCTTATACACATCTAGATCATCTCTTATGTGTATAAGAGATATGTAAAGAGACAAATCAGAAAAGCTTTAATACAAGCCTTAATGACTTACATAAGCAGCTTGGGCTCTTATGAACCCATCCCTCCTTCTTCTTATGGGTACGGAAATAGAAATCAGAGAATGACGGGTTTTCACCCCTCTCAGCCTTCTGTAATTAAAAGAAATAAATATTTTCAAGTCATCAATAACAAAGGCTCCATTGTAATATAATGAAGTATTAAAAGTACAAGAAATTAATTAGTATTACCATTTTCTTGAAATACACTCTGTGTGGTATAGAACCTTTGTATGCGGTGATGCACTGCATTGGAATCCCGTTTCTTCTTATTTTGGTCGGATTTTTGTTTGAACTCTTGGGACTGCCAATATTTATTCAGTCTGCCCATGCACTATCCCCATCCAAGATGGCTTCAACCATCCGAAAAGACTTTTAGTAGCATCTGTGATGGCCTACCTAGCTGTCTCTTCTACACATTTACATGTAACTCCTGTGCCTAGGTGGCCATCTAAATTTTTTTTGCAACAGCTCAAAGTAAGTTTTTATATAACAATATGAAATCTGTCTCTTACGTACACAATTAGATACGTATAAGAGACAGCCCCCTTTCCCACCGAAATTCCTCAAACCACATGTCTGCAAAATCGAGGACATTGGATTCTGTAGCACAAGTGCTGCGGACATTATTTACATTATATTTAATTAATTGACTTTGAAGTTAAAAAAAAAAATTGTCTTTAAAGGCATTATATCAATCCAATTAATTTTAGTGCCTAAAACTATCTTTTTACGATATTAAATCTGTCGTTCATTTGCACTTCACACAGGGACATCTAATAACTCCTCGATTAAATATTTTGGTTGTTGACAAGTAAATTTATAAACCCAGCCAAACCCTCCAAAAATTCTTCCACATATCCCGACGATTTGGAAGAAGCCTATTGTACATCCACCTTCGATGCTCGGAACTTCCATTTTGCCTAACCAAACTAATGACTTACTTAGTCTCTGTTAAACAATTAATTTCAGACAAACGTACGAATCTAATTTCATGAAAATTTTCCACTTGCTTATTATAGTAAATATTTAGTATATTATAGTAAGTTGACTAGTCCAACAACACAAATATATGTATGTGTTCATGTTTTTCTTTATTTAATTACATATAAATATCCTAAATGATACTCTTTCATATTTATTTGACAATTTTTAATAATAATATAAGCCTAACCACCTTTACATTGTTTGGGAGGCATAACTAGAACTTTTAAGTAGTAGGGTAATATTATTAGCAAAAATTAATCCAATTAATAACATTACGATGTTTGGCTTAAATGAATAAATCAATTCATTTATTTAAAGTGTCAAAATAATTGATGTGTTAACAAATTTGCCAAATAAATATCTGTATCTTATACACTAATAGATTGGTGAATAAACATATTTTTTTAAAATTTTACCATGCATTTGCATAAAAATTAATATAATCAACTATTTTAATCACCTTTTCCCTATTATCTCATAATTAAAGTCTACTAAGTATCATTCCAATACATACATTTATATAACATTTCATTTAGAAACATTATTCATGGTTTAGTATTTTGCATATAATATGCATTATGAACTTGTTCAACCCAAATTGTATAATCCTAGTAAAAAACTTGAATATCTCATGAAATGGAATTGTTTTAAGAAAAATGTAGTGTTTGTATATCTTTATTAAAGGAGCGAATTATGTCGTTAGGAAAAATAAGTGTAATTTGGTCACTTTTTAACCTATATTTTAGTAAAATTGAACGAATTTATTTGTTTTTTTTAATCCGTATCCACCAACTCAAAGTAGGAGTTATTTCGTAAACACAAAACGAAAAATTACTTACTTAAACGAAAGACAAATAAACTATAATAATAGTTAAACTGAAGATTTATACACATCTGAATTAAATTGAGTACTTTCGTAATGACAAAAGGTTGAAACATATTCTTAAAATAGTTATTGGTTCTTTAGGTAGGACTGTTGAAATGGTTACTGTAATAATGTTTATTAAGATATATATATTCTAAAAATATATATAAAATAGTTATAAAATATTATTTAAAAAATAATAAGAAAAATTAATCATCCAACTTTTCGTTCAAGGGACATGTTTCCAGATATTACTTGGTTAAATTAAGGCCCAAATGGCAAGGTTACAATTGTGTACTATGATAGGCTATATCCTGGAAACATTTGTCCCTCTATCTCTTATACACATATAGATGAATTTAATTAGATGAACTATAGAAGTCTCTTTTGTTATTATTTTAATTTTCATATAATAAAGTTGGTTGTTATATTAAGGTTGACGATATATTTATGATAATGTTAATTAAAGTGCGAAGCTTGTAGGAACACGGAAATCCCTAAACAAACAAGTTTAGTATAGGTGTTAAATATTGTCATTATATGGAAATAAATTGAAAATTACATAGCAAAAATCCTCGACAAATTATGGATAACAAACAGTTGAAAAAATGTAAATAACATAACAAAAATCTATACGATAACAAACAAAATAAAAAAAATAAAAATAAAACTGCAAAAATTATAGCAAAAATCATACAGAACCTAGGGATAAAAAAAAATCAAAATAACATAGCAAAAATCTATACGATAACAAACAAAATAAAAATAAAAATAAAAATAAAAATAAAAATAAAAATAAAAATAAAAATAAAATCACTGCATACATTTGGCGGTTCTATACCTGTCCAAGATACACATCTAGATGTGTCACGCGGCTTCTTCAAGAGGAAGGATGGAGCAAAATGGCTTGAGGAGAGAAAGAAATGAGGAAGAAGGGATGAAATTTAGGCTTAGAAATAGTAGATGGTAGTTGGAAGAAAGGTGGAGGGTGAATGGTGGCTGGTGGTGCAGGAAATGGAGAGAAAAGTGATTTTTCCCGATTAGATCTGTCCAAAATATCTTGGGTTTACAGCAAAATTGCTGCGGAAATTAACTTTAAATTCCGCAGCACACTTGCTGCGGACATTAATTCCGCAGCATTCCGCAGCAATAAATTTTGCATCAGATGTGCTGCGGATTTATTTTTCCGCAGCAAATTTGCTATTGTCCTTAATTTTTCTTTCGATTTTTGTTGCGTAATTTTTGTAAATAATACGTTCCCGCTTTATGGAGGGAATGTTATCTGCATGGATTTTGATGCGGATTTTTAATCAGTAGCAAAATTTTAATCCCAAACTTAGAAAACTAAAATTTGCGAAAATCCGTATATAATTCTTGGGAAAAAATCCATGACAAAAATCCGCATGAAATTTGCAATTTTTTGTAGTGTCTGCTATTTTTTTTCCTACATTCACCACAACATTGTGATTTGTTGAACATTAATAAAAGGACTTGAAAATTTGTTGTTGACAATTTAAATTAGGGTTAATAACACTGTTACCCCCCTGAACTAGGTAGCAAATAACACTTTGCCGTCCTGAACTAAAAAAACTACACTTTGCCCCCCAATCACATGATTCATCTTTCAAAAAATTTATAATATCATGTTAAATGACTTAAATACCCTTAGTATTATATTTTGATTTTTGTATTTAAATTTTGATAATGATGTGATAATTATTTAAAACCAAAAAAAATAAATTATACAATATTTTAATATAATTCATATCAATATATATCTTGGTCAAATTTTTAAATTTTGTTATTTCATTTTATATTATTTCAAATTTGAATGTTTAATTATAATGATAGAACAATTCCTAAATGGATTGGATGAACCTGTGCAAATTGTAATATCAAATATAATATAATTCGACATTTTATCACATTTTTACTCCCTAATTATTTTGTTATTATATTTTATTATAATAAAAATTTTATTATAATATTAGTTTGTTATTATATTTTATTTTTCGTAATTCTTTTATACATATTGAACATCAAATTTTTATTAAATACATGAAAAATTAAAATATAATACTAAGGGTATTTCAGTCATTTAACTTGATATTATAAAATTTTTAAAGGATGAATCATGTGTTTGGGGGGCAAAGTGTAGTTTTTTTAGTTTAGGGAGATAAAGTGTAATTACCTACCTAGTTCAGGGGGGCAAAGTGTTATTAACCCTTTAAATTATCGGCTGCAATAGGATATTGGTTAAAACTAAAGCTCCAATCCTAATCAGACATTAGAAAGGTCAAAATGGCAGCAAAAAGCTGTGGAGACCATAAGTTTTTGAGTTCATTAATTGAATGATAAAAGTTGCTTAACTCAAACAATCTTCTGTTTCTCAATCATGAGAGTATGCATGCACCAAAACCTTTAAAGGGAAGACAACATTAAGTTCTTTTCTTTATTTTGATTTTTCCAAATAAGAGCAAATAATTAAGGTAATGCTTTCTAATAATTAAGATGGAGAAAACAAATGAAAGGCCAGATACATAAAATCTTGAACGACCTAACATTAAACCTGCAACTTCCCTAATCTACTTGCACATATCATAACTCCAAACAACATCCAATAGTATTTTGAAAAATATTTTATTTATCTTACCATTTTCTCAACCTGTACACCCCAAAAAAAAAAAATCATAACGTATGGCTTTCAAGTTCCACTTCCTAGTTTATAGTAGGCATGAACTATCATCTCCCAATCCTTCCCCTTCCTTTTAGGCTAAAACCTAGTTAACAAAATCAATCAAGAACCACACTTTTATATAAAAATCAATCTTTTCTTCATTTGTTGTTACAAAGATCATTCTTAAAAACCAATTTTTTTTTCACTCTCAACTTCTCAAACTTTAGAATTAACTAAAAAATAATCAAGTTTTAGTACAAATCTTGAATCTTTCTTTAATATAACATACAAGACCCTCAATATATTCACAAGTAAAATTGCAATATCCAGAGAAATGCCTAAGATGTGACTCAACAAACACACATTTCTAATACAACGACTATAATTTATTTAGATAATTTAAATATTAAAAAAAAAGAGTAAAAAACTGGATGATAATTTAGAAGAACTCTATTTTTTTCATGGGATCAATTTATTATGATTAATCTTCCAACATTCAAAGATAAAACACGAAAAAACAATTAGGCTTTAACATCCATTCTAATTAAAGTATTCGGCTGACAATAGGATATTTTTTTGGGTTAATTTGTCTACCAATTTAGTCCAAGATTTTCAAGGCGATAAATTACCTCCCATTTTTTTCATCATCCGGCATAAATCATTTAGAAGTTGAGAATCATATAAGAAATATGCATTCCAGCAAGCCCAAAAAAATTATAGAAACAAAATAGTATTAAATACATTAAACCCTATGTTTGGACTGTTTTGCACTAAACCCATTAATGCTATTTTTTTCTCACTTTGCCCCTTTGATTAACGGTCAAATATAACTCCGCCATTAGTTATATTTCATACTATTATATACCCCTATTAATCAATTGAGACAGAACCCCTTAAGGTATAAGCGAAATTTCACTTTACCCCTTCAGCGTGAACTTTTGTAGCATTTGGATACATTGAGATTAAAATAAAATTCAATAATGTTAAAAATATAAATATGCTCCAAATTAATTACTAATATTCTAATTCTCGAATTATACTTTCTTTAATATTTAAAATTTAAAAATATAATGAAATAATTAATTTTAAAATTTTTGATGAATTATTAAAGGTATTTCATCTAAATTATTTTAATTTAAGTTTTTATTTATATTTAAAGTTCCTTCGTATAATTAGGTATTAGTTAAATTATATTAACAAAGGAAAAAAGTAAGAAGAAAATCATTTTAAATAAACATAAAGAAAAGCAAAAGGAAAATAGACAGATATAACTTTAATATATGGTTATAACTCTCGTATATTTAAAAATTTATTTTTACATGAAAATAAAATATAATAAAAATACCAAAAAATACCGAATGTGCTAGAAAATTTTTATATTTAAATTTTTTTCACAAATATTTATAATAAAATTAATTATTTTAACAATAATATTTTATATTGATTAATGACTAAAGTATAAAATGATACAAAACTTGAAAATAAGGACTAAAATAACAAATATAATAAACTTTAAGGGGTTAATTATATATATTTTTGTAGTATCTATAGGTAAAAATGTCTTTTTTGATTTTTTAATAGTCAAATTGTTCACCAAAGGGGCAAAGTGAAAAAAAATAACATTAACAAGTTTAGTGTAAAACATCCCAAACATTAAAGGATTTAATGTTGTTAACCCAACAAAATATAACAACTTTAGTCCACATGCATTAGATAAAATCCAAAAAAGAGAAAGTTCAAGAGGCTGCAAATATACCAACAAGTCCGAGTGGAACACTTCTAGCAGCTAAACAATAGACCTGTCCAAGTTAATCAAAAGATAAAATTTAAACAACAGTTCTATCCCAGCAAAACAATAGATCATTAAAAAGAAGAAGAAGTGAAACTCACCCGAAAGAGCCAGCTACAAAGCAGCAACTGCAAGAGAGAGTATGCTTTTTTTTTTTTTTTTAATGATCTGTCCAAGTTAAACAACAAATAAATAAAATTTTTATTATAATAAAATATAATAACAAAATAATTAGGGAGTAAAAAAGATGATGAATGTCCAAAAGCAGCATATTTGATGCTAACTCTTATACAATATGTAGATTGTGAACTCTGTCTCTTAACCAGATACAAAAGTAGCAAGTGCAAGAGAGCATGATTCCTAAGAGAGTGTTCTATTTCGCACGTGCATGGACCGTTGGTTAGCCGAGCAGGGAAAATTGAGTTCCTTGGTGTTGGCTAGCTGCATGAACATCTTAGCAAGGTCTGTACAAGGCGTGGACCGTGTGCAACTTTGCCCCCTGGAAATCTGCTGTCATCCTATAAAAATTTTATAATATCAAGTTAAATGACTGAAATACCCTTAGTATTATATTTTAATTTTTCACAACGATTGAATTTTGATGTCCCAATATGTATAAAAGAGATGTGTATGGCCAACGGTTGGGCCTTGTCAACCGTCCCCTATACCTCTATAAATGACCCGGTAGTCAGCAACCAAGTTAGAGAACGTTAGAGACGAACCTTGGCTTTGTGCTGCACACCGGGTGTTTGAGAAAAGTTCCTGTTGTTTGCTTGTGCGTGAGTGATACAAAGGTTGGCCGTTTTTGGCTGTAATTTACTGTGTTTCGTTTTACTTTCGTTTTTCATTGTTGCCTATGTTGTGTGCAATTCTAAGCAAGTTGGCTGACTAGCTAGTGTGCTAGGCCATCACAATTCCGTTTGTTTGAGTTCCGCTGCGTTTTTGAGGAACGGTTTTGTGACAATGTATAGGATGGTGAATTGAGCTTTGTGAGTGGGACTTTGTAAAGTGCAAACTCCACTGACCTAAACTCAGAAATGTAAAATTCATATTCATTTCACAAAATTATTTAAGTTTCAGATTTTAATCGGATTGACTCAAATTCACATTATCTAATAAAAATTTTGATAATTTATTTGTTAATTCAATTTTATTTTTTACACCCGATTAATACAATATAGAATAGTATGTACTACTTATTTCAATAAATAACTATTAACTACATCACTGAAGCAAACATTTCAACTAAATTGACTAATGATGTTGGATTATTATTTTTAGTTACTCGAGTTTAGTTAAGTTAATAGAATACTAAAATCATTAATCACTATCTACATAAAATTAAGTAGTAATATTTAATTTAGGATAAAATCTGTATTTTATATATATATACACACACACACACACAGACCTTACACTAATTTGAAATAGCACGGGTAAACAAATATATTTAACTTATAAAATAAAGTAACTTTAATTAAGATCTTGATGATAGATGTAATCTTATAAACTACATTACATAATGTATCAGTATATAAGTTAAAAAATAGTTAATTTGAAGTATGTCTTATTATTGACACTTTTTGTCTATTTACTTTTTATATATATAGATTAAAAGTAATAGTTAATTTTCATGATTATCTACAATTGTTCTATACATTGAATTTTTTTACACTATTTTATTTTTTATACAAATAATATAACTAAAAGTTGCGTTTTATTTCTCATTTCACGTATTCATTTTGTATTAAGTAGAAATGAATTTTTCTTATCATTTTATTGAATTCCAATCAAAATACTTGAATTGAATGATTAATTAATTAAAAAATCTATCATCATTGATGCTTTAATAAATATACCAATTAGTAGTGATTGAATTCCTTCTATGGTTCCACATTGGTAAGCTATTCAACTGATTAGTAAGTTTGTTACGTCTAATAATTAATATAATCATCTAATCATACTGAATGATTTGGACCTAAATTTAAGTTTTATAATTATATTTTTATAAAAATATATACAATTTTTTATTTATTTTAACGAATTGTAGTGTTTTATAAAAAGTGATTATTAAACTTACAAACATATTGTATTTTTCAGTTAGGTTGACATTATCATACTTTTTCTTATATTTTTTGCACAACTATAACATATATTAATTAATATTTTACATTTTTAAAAATAGTATTATGGTTAGTTGGAAACTCATAGTTAGAAGGTTTGCTTGTGGGATGGTTCTAAAAATAATGATAAAGTTAATTTTTATGGATTTTTTTACTTACATAATTTTTTTCCATCAATTGAAAAATAGCATCGGATCAAATTTTGAAAATTTTGGTACACTATAAAATACAAACAAATATAGATATTGATCTTACACGATAGAAGTCACACTAATCTTTATTATTTTCCTTCTAATATATTAGTTATATCTCTAAATCAATAAACAAAAAGTAATATAACCTATGGTGATGTTAATAATAAGACATACTATTAAAATTATTTTTAATATATTATGATTACATAATCACTTAAAAATAATGACTACTGATATTGAATAATTAATTAATAAATAAATTAGTCTGTCTAATATAAATTAGGATGCCTATAAAAACAGATTTTATATTTTGTTATTTGTGACTAATAAATTACTTTTATTTTGGAAAATATTAATTAAATGTAATTAGGTTGCAATAATTAGACACAGTTAGACTAAATATCTTCTTACTTTTATAATAATATAAGTAATAATTGGCTTTCATGATATCTATAGTTACATTGCTTTATTTTTGTATCTAAATATATAACTAAAAATTGCGTATTATTTCTTATTTCATGTATTCATTTGTATTAAGTAGAAATAAGTTTTTCTTATTTTTTTATTGAATCTCGATCAAAATACTTGAATTATATGATTAATTAAAAAATTGGTAAGTTATTCAGCTGATTAATAAGTTCAAAATGAAATAATGTATATCTCTTATCTAATAGTTATAAATGATTTAGACCTAAATATATGTTTTGTAATTGTTTTTTATAACATGTATAATTTTTATTTATTTTTTTGAATTAAAGAACTTTATAAAAAGTGATTATTGAGTTTAAAAGCATATTAAAATTTTTATAAACTAAGTTGACATTATCATACTTTTTCTTATTTTTTTTCACAACTTTAACATATATCAATTAACATTTTACATTTTTAAAATTAGTATCAGGGTTAGTTGGAAACTCATAGTTAGAATATTTGCTAGTAGTGCTGGTTCTAAAAATAATGATATAATTATTATTTTTTGGATATTTTTCATTTACATTGAACAATTTTTTCCGTTAATTAAAAAATTGCATTGAATCAAAATTTAAAAATCTTGGTGCACTAAAAATACAACAAATATAGATATTGATCTCACATGATAAAAGTACATTAATTTTTATTATTTTTTCTTCCAGTATATGTTATTTATATCTTTAAGTCAATAAACAAAAAGTGTCAATAATAAGACATACTATTAAAACTATTTTTTAATATATTATGATACATAATCACTTAAGAATAATATCTATCAACATTGGGTAATTAATTATCAGTCAATATAACGTTGCAAGAAATGGAAAAAAAAAATTGATCTTACAACCTTTTTATCTTTTTGTGATATAATAAATTATTATTCTTTTTTTTTTATGTCTCTTATAAATATTAATAGAATGTAATTTGGTTGTAAGAATAATATTATTTAGACATAGTTAGGCTAAATATTTTCTTATTTTTATGAAATTTATTATTTAAGTACATATATCAAAAATTAATTTATTAACTGTGATATATAAATAAAAGTTTTGCATAAGTAATAAGTATTTACTTTCTTAACTTATAGTTAATAATTGATACTTATATGGTGATTTATAATACATATTTAATTTTATAACACTTTTGAAAAAATATTTAATAACAAGAGGTGTGCATAATTGACAATTTTAAGAAAATAAGAGTAGTTCTATTTGAATTTCATTGTTAATTAGTTAAATAGTTCATTTTTTAGTTTTATTATTTACCGTGTAATTTTTTTCCTAATAAAAAACTATTTGATAAAGTTAAAATTTTGAATATTTCAAATTATAATCTGTCTCTTATACACATCTAGATGTGTATAAGAGACAAGTAGCCCCATTGAAATTAGTAGTCTCTTATACAATAGTGTAGATCTGTATACACATCTAGATATACTATATGAGACCAATCTTAAACCAGGCTTTATATTATATAGAATCTAATAAAATCAAAATTTGACTGATAATTTAATCGAGTCTAATATTTATATTCAAATTCATACTAATTCACTTTAATGTAAGGTTCGAGTATCTATTTGTTGGGCCGGACGGGCCGAACTTGAATCGGCCCGTCCCTATTGACCGCCCTAGTCCTTTAGTTATTTTTCAAGGCTTATATAGTCGAAACGCATGTTTCTAGACCCATGTAAATAGCAAACCTAAGTATTGAAAATGCTAATTGTTTTGTCAATAATACAAAACTATTTTTTAATGATGGTAAACCTCCATGGGTGTAGCTGTCATTTTACTCACACACATGTAATCCTCCTTGTTAAATTTAAATCACATGGTAAGCAAATGAAACATGCCATAGTAGAAGAGGCCATTTTTTTATGGGCTAAATACAATAAATCTCTTTAAGGTTTGGGCTATTTTGAAATACTAAATATCCTAACGTTATTTTTTTCTCATTTTACCTCTTCCTTTAATATACATCAGCAATTTGACTATTAAAAAGTCAAGAAAGACATTTTTCCCCCAGGCACTATAACAAAATATAAAATTAACCCCTTAAAGTTTATTATATTTATCATTTTAACCACTAATTATAGTTTTGTGTCAATTAACATGCTTTAGTCATTAATCAATATAAAAATACTGTCAAAACAACTAAAAATATAATGATACCCACCAACACCAATGGTTCTTTAAAAATACTTGTGAAAAATATTTAAATACAAAAATTCCCTAACACTATTGGTATTTTTATTATATTTTATTTTCATGTAAAAATAAATTTTTAAACATATGAGACCCATAATCATATATTAAAGTTATATCAGTCTATTTTCTTTTTACCTTTTTTTACATTTATTTATAAATGATTTTTCTTAATTTTTTCCTTATGTTAATATAATTTAACTAAGAGACAAATTATACAATAATAACTTTATACATATAAACAAAACTCAAATCTATATGTAGGGATGCAAATTCTTTTTAAAACTTCATAAAAATTTAAAATTAATTATTTTCTTGTATTTTTAAATTTTCAATATTAAAAAAAAAATCATAATTCAAGAATTAGAATATGAATTAATTTTGAGCGTATTTATATTTTTAACAATATTGAAAATATTATTGAATTTTATTTTTATCCATTAAATAATACAAAACTTACATGAGGGGTAAAGTGAAATTTCACTTAAACCTTAAGGGTTTTATTGTAACCCTTCTTTTATCTCATTGTAGATAAAGTCAAAAAAATATTTTTATTTATTGCATAATTTAAATTATTAAATATAGGCTCAAATTTTAGATTTAAAAAAAAAGTGTGGGGAAAAGGTTGTTAAATATAATGTTGTGTTAAAAAATCATGTTGCATAAATAGTTTTTTCAGACTAAGTTGAAGACGCAATATCTCATTATTCGATAAGAAAAAAATATCCAAATATACTTTACCTTAGACAACTTTATATATCATTTTATCATCTTGAGGAAGCAAGGCAACATTACTGCTTTGATTTTTTTTTTTGGTCACAATTAAAGAAATTCATCCTTGCCATTGGATATACTCAATACCTCTAAAGTACTTGTAATGTTGTTAGGAAATTTTTTCCGTTTAATTTTTTTACCTTTTTTTTTTATTTTTTATGTTGCCATGATAAAGGGTTTATTTTTTTTAATATTTTAACATATAATTAATTAAAGGAAAAGAAAAAAAGTATATTCTTTTACTCTCATATCAAGCACACATATCCTCACTCTGTCTCTTATACGCATATAAGATTTAAAAAAATTATGCATGCTTGTCAAAAGATTGTATTACTATATCTATATATCTATTTTACAACAAAATATATCTCATAAGTATCAAGTATTTTTATTTGATCCAAACAAATTTTGTAGAAATAAATAAAAAATCACTTACTAAAAAGGATTGTTATATAGCAAAGGAATAGAATTCACTATGACAAATAAATGTGACGAGGAAGAAATCTCAAAAGAAATAAAACATATTTATTGTCCATCTTTATTAAAGTTAAAATAAATTGATTTTGCTATGTACGGTAAGATGTGTAATTGATCATTTTCTTAATATAATATCTATTTAGGAAGTAAATTTTTGATTTTAATGAAAATTCTATTTGATAAGACATGCACGTGACTTCATAAATAAAAAATTCAATTATGAACTTAGAATTCAACCTTCACATTTTTTTTATTTGACTGAATTTTTGCTATATAATATTTGGAACTTACTTTTGAACATGTTGTCACATTATCTTATGAAATTTGAATACTAAAAATTATAGCTATTTACAACAATTTATTATTTTCTGTTTACCTTCAAAATCATAGTATATATACCAATTTTGTCTATACACATACATAATTTCAAAATTAAGTTAAAGCTCTTTACAATTTTAATATGCTTGCCTGGGCTATTTTATGGGTAAAGGAAAAGACTATGAGTAAAAAAGGGAGAAATTGGCATGATTTAATAAATAAATATATAAATAAACAGACGGAAGATTTTATCTTTTGACGTGCATCGAACGGTCTATGCATAGCTAATAAGAGAACTAGGAGACATGACCACGCTCTGCCGGTGAAAAAAAAAAAGATATACATAAATACCCAATAACATGATCAAATAAATGTACATGGACAGATGAAATAAGCAACGCTGATTGTTTCATTAATTTCTCACTCACTTCAAACACCCTTTTGCATAACACTTGAGACCTGTCAATAAAAAAAGTAATTCCGTCATAATTCCCGAGTATGAAACGAAGCATGATTTAAGTTAGAAGACCTGAAGCAAAAAGAGAAAACTCCACCTACCAACAAAATACTTTGCAATTAATTTACGTGTTGGGCTCAATTAAATCAAATATTACAAAATTGGTATCCAAATGCAGGAACATTTCAACAAAATGTATTTAATCATATATTTCCAGTTCTTAATCATATACTATAAGAATTACTTGAATTCTTTGCACTCTTTTAACTTATTACCAATTCTCATTTTACCTAAAAAAAATAGAATTTCTTAAAATTCTCTAAACATATATGTAGGCAAGATGTAAAAGTAATTACCAAATCCAATTACTATATTCTAGAAAATTCTTTTGTCCGAGCCAAGATTTCCAAGTAGCATAGTGTTCTTTTGTGATATGTACGCAAAATTTTTCTTTGATTTGTTATTTTAAGTTTTGGGATAGAATTCTAAGCAAATGAAGTACGTACAGTTTGAGATACAGAGAAGAATTACTATGCTCATGGAACAGTTCAAACATGATGTCCAAATCAACTTACTTGCAAGAATAGTATATCATCAGTCCCTCATTCGCTTTCAAAATCTTTGCAATTTTTGAGTATTTTTCCCTATAGTTTTAAAAAGAATTTGCACCCCTACTGCACAACCAAATTAGAGTACAACTTGATACGATAATAGGTGGATTATATAATTCGAGAGATATAATTGTGAAATCACAAAACAATTAGCATTTTCAATCAGCTTAGGTAGACTGCAAAGTTGAAAAAAAAAATGCAAGTTTCTGTGTCATGAAAATTAATTAAACAATGTATCATCAAGACATTTTAAGGCATTTTTCATGTATACAAGGTGGCATTAAAGGGCTTAAAAATATTTTAGATATGAGCACGACACGTAATCCAAATTCACAGCAGGGAAGAGCATTATCATGAAGCCAATGTGAAACATCAATAACTACATGGGGCAACAATTATCAATTGACTTGGAAAAAAAAGTGATCTCTATAGGAAAAAGATTACACAAACACTGTATAATCGAGTATGCTTGAATTCGACTACCATACATTAAATACAACAAAAGCTTAATAAATAATCAGATATGTACAGTAAATTAATTTGGACAATAACACCATCAATGCTAAAAAAATAGGGTGTCTGATGAAGTTAGAATTGGATTCTAGGAGAGAGAGAAAGTGGAATATCCGAGTTGCAAGACATGTGTGCTTGATTATCTGAATTGTTATAGATTCTAAATTGTCACCCTTTTTAATAGCACTCAAGCCCCCTATTTATAGATTTACACGAGAAGGCTTAAGACTATCTCTATGCTAGCTCACACGAATCTCAATTACATAATTGCCCTTAATGAGGTTGCCACGTAAACACTTCTAGAACAATCTAGGTTCTTAGCTATGAGTGTTACTAATTCACATTATCATTAGTCCCCTCAGCTTGGTGCCGAGCATAGTGGAGAGGGACCGAGCCGAAAATGGCTGTTCGCAGTCCCCAACCGAAGACCAAAAGCAAGAGTATTATACCGATCCGAGGTGAAGCCTTCGGAACAATTTCCGATCCGAGGTGAAAACTTCGGAATAATTTCGCAACCTCTGCCGATCCGAGGTCATACTAGCAGCATTAACTCTCAAGGGTGACGTTTTCGTTGAGTCCCCATGCACTAATTTCACATTTAATGCTCTGCATTATTTGTTTCGATTTTGCTGTAGAACAGTAGGCCTCGCGCTACGCGCCGTAACGCCGGTACCACGTCCCCATTTTTGGCCAAAATGCCTCGTTTTACGCGCCTTAAAGCTAGACCACGTCTCGATTTTCACGCCAAAACGCCTCGTTTTACGCATCGCAACGCCAGACCACGTCTTGATTTTCACGCCAAAACGTCTCGTCTTTCCCACCTAAAGCCTTTTTTTCATTTCGAAACCATCAATTTTTCTCCCCAGAAACACAAAAATTCTGGATATAACTTTCTTGTAAAATAGATATATCTGTCCTTATACACATCCTATCTTTTGTATAAGAGACAGGTTTTTTAACTCTATTTTGTCCCAGAAACTTACACTCCCTCCTTCTTCCTTTCTGCGCTCATCCCCCAGAGACTTACATAATTTGTATTCCTTTACCCTCCTCCGTATCACCATGCCGGTTTCGACCTCCGCTCGCCACCACCGGACACCACTCGGAGCTCTTTCTTAAAACTCCCACACGCTCTCAAAGCGAAGACTAGTTCTCTTATTAGCTATGCACTACCGCTGTCTCTTATACACATCTAGATGTGTATAAGAGACAGGTCCTCGGGGGTCAGGAGCCTGATATGCACTGTCTTCTTAAACGGCATCCGATCTCTAAGGATTTTGATCTTCCTCACGGGTCGATCCTCTATGTGTCCTAGTTCTCTTGGGGAATATGCTGTACCGTACATAAGCATGTCTAGCCAGATAATGACTTCCGAAGTGCGTTTGGAGTCCCATAGCCCTCTCTTAGTCAACCTTTCAAACCACCGGGATATCAGCATATCCCAGCTGACTCCAAACGCACTTCGGGTCATCGCTGGCTTCACATTCTTATGTAGATTACACAATATTCCCCATTCTTTAGACACATTTAGGATGATCTTTGAAATTATCCCCTGGCTCATTTCGGGTAACCCATCATCTATTCATGACTGGAAAAAGTCACTTTTCTTTGTTCGGTACCTCGACCCTCCGATGCCCCGGGGTCCATGGAACCTTACAAAAGAAAACTTAAAACCCAAGAATGCCTCTCCACCGGACTCCTTCATGCCCGGAGGCTCGTCGAGTCAAACCTCCGAATAAACTTCAATAACCAACAGGCCATCCTTTCAAACAACATTCTGGCCTGGGCAGGACTATTTCCTTCCCATGACATCCTGCCAAATTACGACCCTCAACAAGGTTATTGTCATTTTCTTCTGAGATCATTTTCATTTCATTTTTTTATTTTTATGTGCTGACCCCTCATCTTATGCAGAGTTCGGAGCATTCCTTAGGGAACTGGTGTCCGCCACACCTACGATCGGTGCTGGCACCTCGAACCAACCCTCATCATCAGCAAGTGGATCTTCCTCTACGACCATCAACTGATGCCCCACCGAACTCGAGCCAATTCGGGTTACAAGGAAAAGGACTAGGAGGCTGCGGCCTTAGGGATGGTCATTCCGCAATGACCTCCCTTCCTCGTGATCGCCACCGAGGTCCCATATTCCGGTGGCAAGGGTTCGGACCCCGGGGACTGGTTCGAGCAACGCCCCCTATCCAAACAACTCATCACCTCATATGGTAAGTACAACAGGATCTCATTTGTTCCTATTTCTTAACCTTTCTTCATTGTTGTGAGTTAACCTTTCTTCAGTGTTGTAAGTACAACAGGATCTCATTTGTTCCCATTTCTTAACTTAAATTTCCTCACCTCATATGAAAGCTAATGGTACACCGGCCCAAAGCGCAAGGCACAAACGAACTCTTAACAATCTTAACCGCAATGTAATAGAACCATCAAACCATTTCTTAACTATAAAATCGAATATTTCATTTTACACAAAAAAATACGAATTCTTTGATTCCTTCTTAGTACAAAAAATGCTACAACAAAAACAAAGTTCATCAATACAAAACCTATCTAATACACTACCCCTCTCCAAACAAAAGAGAAGCTTGGAAGATTATCCGCGAGTCCTACCGGTAATGTGGAATGCGGAGAAAATCTAAATACCCTAACGCGGTGGGGATTAAAAAACGAGCACCTAATTTGAAAAATTATAAATCACGTGGGGTGAGCATAACTAGCTCAGTGGATATCATAAAAGCTCTTCAAATGGGGCCAAGCATTGCGATAAAAAGAAAACATAAAGATAATAACATTTGTGAAAACCATAGTCATGAAGCAGTTTCTAAAATGTCTCATGCCATTTAAACGTCAGGCATGTCCAAAACATAGCCAAAAAGATCCAATCATTTCAAAACATAGTATGCTAAAGCATAGCGAACAAATCCAAGTACGATTTCAATAATTTTGGATGTGTTTGGAAATGTTTTTCCCCAAATCAAACATTTCCAAACACATCCAAAATTATATACCTAGGTCACCTATGAGCCAAAACAGTCATAAAATGCTTTCATATCAAAAGAGTTTGCAAACATATCAATTGATTAACATAAAATAGCTTGGTCCCGATTTCATATGTAATAGCCACCTACATCCTGCGATAAGAGCATTCCAAACATCATACACATTCTAAAATCCATCCAAACATATTTGAAAGTCGTTAAACAAAATACAAGTGGAAGAGGGTCTATGTTACCCACCTATCAAAGCAAAAGCGCACAAATGATCACCGAACGCGCAAAATCCAGCCGCCAAGGTATTCAAGGGACCTTGGTTACAACCCAACTCAAAACAACATATTCTAACTTAACCAATGCATAAACGGAAAGATTCACCGGAGCAATAGTCGGGACTATATCAATAGCATCCCATAACAAAGGAAAACACCTAAAACCATCAAAAGATCATTAAAGACCCTTCAAACATAACCAATTATCGAAATTGAATCCTAGCTGCGCCAAACTCCCGCTTACTTACAAAATGAAGGGAAATCAATTCCACTTGGTTTCAAGTCTCAATTCCTATCCAAACTAACCTCAAAACACTCTTAAAACATCATTATATGCATAGACATAAGCATTCATAGCATAACACTCTAGGGCCACATATGGAAGACAAAACCCCAACTCATAATTTTAAAATATGTAATCTAACCGTGGAAAGTTGTTAAAAATCAACCCCAATCACTTCCCAACCTCCAAAACACTAAAAACAACCCATAACATACATAAATCATAACATATAGAAATGCAAAGAGGGTTTTTTTTTCACCATTAATATCTGTCTCTTATACACATCTAGATGTGTATAATTTACTAGCTTTATGCCATAAAGTGCTAAAATACATAAAATCTTACCTTCCAAGTGATTTATACTTGATATCCAAGAAAATTTTGGGGAAGATCGGAAGAGAAGTTTGACAGACTAGGAGAAATGAGGAAGAAACAAAGCAAGAAGAAGACTAAAAAAATTCTAAGGTTGATCACAAATAGTTCCCATTTGATGCCAAATAGTCTGCCAAGTTGACTATTTAACCCAAAAATTAATTTCTGCTACTAAATTATCATTTTTTTCTGAATAATTCAGCCATCATACAACACTCACACACCACAATGCACTAATTACACTTAATCCAATTTTTGACCCATTTACCCGCCGGAACCGAAATCGCGTAAACCGAAAAATTTACCGAATTGAAAAACGAATAAGTTGAAGTGCTTAATGACTAAAAATAATATGAAAAATATTTTAAACTAGTTAAAAAAAATCAAAGAACAAGGCTAGTAAAATACTGGGTTTCACATTCTACCCCCCTTAAACAAAGTTTCGTCCTATTCCTCAATGTCTTATCTTGTCGATCTAAGATCCTCTCCGGAACCTCCTGGTATGTCGTGTCCTCCCGATCTATTAAAGGTTCATGGCTCAACACATGAGAGGGATCAGGGATATACCTCATCAACTGAGAGACATGGAAGGTATTATGAACTCTAGACAACTCCGGAGGCAAAGCCAATTGGTATGCCAAATCACCAACCTTGTTCAACACCTCATAGGGGCCTATATAGCGTGGACTCAACTTTCTACCTTTCCCAAACCTAGCTACCCCTTTAGTCGGCGATACTTTCACATACACTTTATCCCCAACCGCAAACTCCATTGGCTTTCTCTTGCGATCCGCCCAACTCTTCTGACGATCTTGAGCCGCTTTCAAATTCTGGCGAACAATAGCGTGGCCAATCAGACATTGCACGAATCAAATCTGGGCCTCCAAGGATCTCTCACCAACTTCATCCCAATGTAAAGGTGATCTACACTTACGACCGTACAAAGTCTCAAATGCATATATATATGTGATAGCTGTTATTATACGAGAATTCCATAAGCATCACATGCTCATCCCAGCTTCCCTGGAAGTCTATGGCACAAGCTCTCAACATATCCTCCAATGTCTGAATAGTACGCTCAGATTGGCCATCTGTCTGAGGATGATAAGCAGTACTAAGACTCAAAGTTGTGCCACAAGCTCTCTGGTAGGTTGTCCAGAACCTGGATACAAACCTGGGATCGCGATCAGAAATAATGCTCTTAGGCACACCGTGCAAACGGACAATCTCCTGATCATATAACTTCACTAATGATTCCAAAGTAGCGGTCACCTTCATCGGTAAGAAATGGGCGGACTTTGTTAGGCGGTCAACAATCACCCATATACTGTCATTACCTCGCCTAGTCCGTGGTAACCCATGTACAAAATCCATAGTAATATGCTCCCATTTCCACTCTGGTATCTCCAATGATCGTAGTAAACCGCTGGGCCTTTGGTGTTCAGCCTTAACCTGCTGAGACACACCAAACATCTCGCCACAAACTCAGCTATCTCTCTTTTCCTTCCAAGCCACCAAAATCTCATTTTCAAGTCCCTATACATCTTCGTACCCCCAGGATGAATAGATAAGTGCGAAGAGTGAGCTTCTTTCATCAGTTCTCTTTTCAATTCGGAGTCGTTCGGCACACATAAACGTCTGTCTCGCCACAAGCTACCATCAGTTCTAACCTGAAACTCTGAGGTCTCACCATTCTTGCAAGGAGATAAGGTGATAGCTTATGGTCGAGGCTACTTAATCTGTCTCTTATACACATCTAGATGTGTTGACAGGTTTTATAAACCTGGAAATCTGCCAGGGTCTTGTGAAGGTAAAGTCAACACTGGAGCTGTCACCAACCTATGCTTAACCTCTTGCAAGCTTGCCTCACACTGATCTGACCATTCAAACTTGATTCTCTTCTGGGTAAGCCGCGTCAAAGGGGAAGCAATTCGTGAAAAATCCTCCACAAATTTCCTATAATAACCAGCTAAGCCCAGAAAACTCCGCACCTAGGTCAGTTGTGGTTGTTCTCTTCCAATGTAACAATGGCCTTAATCTTCTTGTTGGGTCGATGAATGTCAGAGGATATCATCGATGAAGACCACTACACATACATCAAGATAGTCCTTGAACACCCTATCCATCAACTCCATAAAGGTTGCAGGGGCGTTAGTTAAACCAAAAGGCATGTTTTAAAGTCTACATCTCTTCTAAGAGCGAGTCCGAAAAGCATCTTAGGTACATCCTCTTCCTTCACCCTCAATTGATAATATCCGACCGCAAATCAATGCGAGAAGTACCCCGCACCCTTAAGTGATCAAACAAGTCATCAATCCGTGGCAAAGGGTATTTATTCTTCACGATTACCCTATTAAACTCACGGTAGTCAATGCAAAGTTTCAGTGTATTAGATAGGTTTTGTATTGATGAAGCTTTGGTTTTGTTGTAGCATCTTTTGTACTAAGAAGAAATTTTGTGATTCGTATTTTTTTGTGTAAAATGAAATATTCGGTTTTATAGTAGTGGGTTGGATAGGAAGCATATTGAATCATGCGTGTGGCTAATCGGTAAAAATTTCAGTTTGGTAGTAAAGAGGAATTCCAACCATAGGTTGTTGCTCTAATGTTGTAATAGAGCTGTCTCTTATACACATCTAGATGTGTGCCCGGCTCTACTTTATCGAGTCTATCACATAAGCCAAATAGCTCTCACAACCCCTATCTAAGGCCTTAAACGCCTTCACTTGCTAATATAATCGAATCCTACTCTTGGGCTTCTTTTCATTCCTACGAAAAATCACCGTATCTAAACCAGGCATCCAAACATCACATACCTCTCTTTACAATCAATCGTGACACCATAAGATTATGAGTTAGCGTTTTGTCTTATTAAATCAAAGTCGGTCATCGATCGAATAAGGTCACCTCAAACTTCCATATTATTTTTAGTCATTAAGTACTTCAACTTATTCGTTTTTCAATTCGGTAAATTTTTCGGTTTACGCGATTTCGGTTCCGGCGGGTAAACGGGTCAAAAATTGGACTAAGTCGGTAGATCTCTTGCATTGTGGATCTGATGTGTATAAGAGACTTTGGATAGGGAGGTGTACCTTAGCTTTCACATCTAGGAAATGTATAAGAGATACACATCTAGATGTGTATTATGAGCTGTTGAATTTAGAAAAAAATGATAATTTAGACAGCATCAAATTTTTTTTGCTTAAAATAGAATAATTTGAAGAGCTTTTATGATATCCACTGAGCTAGTTATGCTCACCCCTGTCTCTTATACACATCTAGAAGAAAACACGAAGATGTAGAACTGATGCTGTCTCTTATACACATGGCTAGATGTTTCTAAGAGATAGCTGAGTTTGTGGCTAGTAGATGTTTGGTGAATGCTAGATCTGGTTAAGGCTGTAGGTCATACCTTTGAGCCTAAAAGATACTACTGTCTATTTTACACATCTATCTTTTAGGCTCAAAGGTATGACCTACAAGATCTTAGCGATCTAGTAATCACCACACCTACTAGTCCGACTGGAGGTCAAGTTATCCCATCACAAGACCCTGATCAAATAGTTCATAACAGTCTTAGCAGTCACCATGGCGTCCCATGGATGTTTATAGAACTGATTCTCCCCAAATAAAACATTTCCAAACACATCCAAAATTATATACCTAGGTCACCTATGAGCCAAAACAGTCATAAAATGCTTTCATATCAAAAGAGCTTGCAAACATATCAATTGATTAACATAAAATAGCTTGGTCCCGATTTCATATGTAATAGTTCCAAAACTTGGTAAAAGTGCAGTTCCAAACATCATACACATTCTAAAATCCATCCAAACATATTTGAAAGTCGTTAAACAAAATACAAGTGGAAGAGGGTCTATGTTACCCACCTATCAAAGCAAAACGCACAAATGATCACCGAACGCGATCGCCGGCGGTGAGGTGGCGTGGTACCTAAAACAGTATAAGAGGACTCTTAGAAGAGATGTAGAAGTTAAAGAATGACTAGGGCGAAACGACGCGAAACGACATCAACACTCTTTGGTCAAAAATGACCTATTCACAAATTCCGACCAACGACAAGCTAAAACCCCAGTCAAAACACTTAGTTAACCCCTCAAATTCGTATGCCTAGATTAGGAGATAATAAGCTTAGTTTTCGAAAAACCGAAAAACTTCGCCTCTCCTAGGCTATAAGTAGGTTATCCCAAGATTTGCGGTCCATATTATCATTGAGGGTATGCCAAGTGGATCTACCTACAACCCAACTCAAAACAACATATTCTAACCAACCAATGCATAAACGGAAAGATTCACCGGAGCAATAGTCGGGACTATATCAATAGCATCCCATAACAAAGGAAAACACCTAAAACCATCAAAAGATCATTAAAGACCCTTCAAACATAACCAATTATCGAAATTATCCTAACTGCGCCAAACTCCCGCTTACTTACAAGATGAAGGGAAATCAATTCCACTTGGTTTCAAGTCTCAATTCCTATCCAAACTAACCTCAAAACACTCTTAAAACATCATTATATGCATAGACATAAGCATTCATAGCATAACACTCTAGGGCCACATATGGAAGACAAAACCCCAACTCATAATCTTAAAATATGTAATCTAACCGTGGAAAGTTGTTATAAATCAACCCCAGATGTGTTACAACCTCCACATACACTTGTCACTTTCGTACCTGAACCCTTTACCACAGGTAGTAAGAGGACTCTTAGAAGAGATGTAGAAGCTTTAAAGAATGTCTAGGAAAGCGAAATTAACGCGAAACGATAGAAAACTTTAACCAAAAGCTCTAAGGTACAAAAATGACCTTTTCACTTCCAAGTGATTTATACTTGATATCCAAGAAAATTTTGGGGAAAATGGGGAAGAGAAGTTTCGCACTAGGAGAAATGAGGAAGAAACAAAGCAAGAAGAAGACTAAAAAATTCCAAGGTTGACCCAAATAGTTCCCATTTGACCAAATAGTCTCCAAGTTGACTATTTAACCCAAAAACTAATTTCGCTACTAAATTATCATTTTTTCTGAATAATTCAGCCATCATACAACACTCACACACCACAATGCACTAATTACACTTAGTCCAATTTTTGACCCGTTTACACGGAATCGAAATCGCGTAAACCGAAAAATTTATCGAATTGAAAAACGAATAAGTTGAAGTACTTAATGACTAAAAATAATATGAAAAACAAATGAAACCAATTAAAAAAAATCAAAGAACAAGGCTAGTAAAATACTGGGTTTCACATAGCCCATGCGAAGTCCAGCGAGACTCAAGCAGTGAAGGAGGCCGTGGACGCCAATGAAATGAAATGCAACATTGAGGCGGGCAAAAAATATGACGAGTGGAAGGAAGAGCTCACCGAGGCGAGGGACAAGCTTCGACAATCCGAGCTGGAGAAGAAGACCCTCGAAGTGGATGTTGGCGACCGAGACAAAAAGGTCGCAGATCTGGAGCAAAGGGTTCTTCAACTGCAAGAAGAAGCTCAGCTGGCCGAAGCAAAGTTCGCGTTTCGAGAAATGGAGCTGCGGGTCGAGAATACCTTCGTAAACTCTTCTGCATCCCATGGAGCTTCAGCCGAGGACACGAAGGTTCTTCACCCCATACTCCTTCAGAGAGGCCACGTATTCGTTCAGGCTCTCTTGTGAATCCTGCATGTACGAGGGGCTACCGTATGATGCTTTCGTCACCGAGGAGGTCATCAACGGTCTTCAAGCCCAATTCAAAGCTCCTGCTCCGATTCCCGAAACTTTTGGGGCGACTCTGATGATCGAGGGTCCGAACCCCGAAGTCGAGGCCGATCCCACGAACCAGGCTTCCACTTCCAACGCCGAGCCTTCTACTTCTGATGCTCAGGCTGACGTAATTTTGCTGTAGTAGGAACTTCTTCTGTAATAGTTAGGGCCTTTTAAATAAAATGGTTAAGTTCGGATAACTTTGTCTTCTTGATAAGAGCCTCGGCACTTATACACATCTAGATGTGTATAAGAGACAGACACTCTAGGGCCACATATGGAAGACAAAACCCCAACTCAAAGGAATGCTTTCATTTCGAGCTTAGGCTCTGTTTGACCCTTCAGGTTGAGGCAAAAGGACCAAATTTGGCTCCTTGTTTTGCCTTAGTCATTTAACTTGAGTCAATCTTTTCAAAGTCCCAAGAATAAAGTTTTGCTTCAGCAGGTCTACCAGGTCACCCAAGAACCTTTGCGGATCGAAAATTCTTCAATTTCATTTTGCATAAAGGGGGTCGCTTAGTTTCTACCCGTGCGGGGAAACTGTTCAGTCTGGGCTCCCAATGTTGCTTTTTTATTGGACTTTGTTTCAAACTCCCGGGGACTGCTAAGCCTCGGTCCTCAATGATTTACTTTTTTGTTCAACTGGATCCGAAACTCTTAGAGTCGGAGCAGCTAGAACATCTGAGAGTGCCCTGACCTCCGAACCTCTGAGGGTTGGCGCGGCTTTGTTTTGCTTGGGGGAGCTGCTAAGCCTCGACCCTTGAGGGGCTAAGCCTCGACCCTTAATTATTTGCTTTTGTTCAACTGGGTCGAAACTCTTAGAGTCGGAATAGCTGGAACATTTGAGGCTGCCTTGTCCGAACCTCTGAGGGTTGACGCGGCTTTGTTTTGCTTGGGGAGGCTGCTAGGCCTTGGCCCTTGAGGGGACTGCTAAGCCTCGGCCCTCAATCATTTGCCGCGTTTTTGTTTTCAGAGGTTCGGACCTGATGCTTATTGACATCTGTCTCTTAACATCGACAATGCCTTGTCCGAACATCTGAGAGTTGGCGCGGCTTTGTTTTGCTTGGGGGGCTGCTAAGCCTCAGCCCTTGAAGAGGGACTGCTAAGCATCGGCCATCAATCATTTGCTTTTTTGTTCAACTGGATCCGAAACTCTTAGAGTTGGAGTAGCTGGAACATCTGACAATGCCTTGTCCGAACCTGGAGGGTTGGCGCGGCTTTGTTTTGCCTTGGGGAGGCTGCTAAGCCTCGGCCCTTGAGGGGGGACTGCTAAGCCTCGGCCCTCAATCATTTGCTTTTTTGTTCAACTGGATCCGAAACTCTTAGAGTTTGGAGCAGCTGGAACATCTAACGTTTGAGAAGGGACTTTTATTATATTCCTTGATAATATTTTTTCAAATTTACAATATTCCACATTCTGGGTATAGGATCCCCTTTCATGTCAACCAACTTGTAATAGCTCGAGGTGTGAGCTTCTATTACACGATAGGGTCCTTACAGGGCAGGGATAACAGCTTCGGACCCGTAGATTAAACTGAACGGAGTATTTCGTTAGCCGTTCGAGGTGTGGTTCGGTATGCCCAGATTGCACTGGGCAATTCCTCAACCCAAGGGGCCTTGGCTACTTCAAGCCTAGGGTCTCCTATACCTGTCAGAATGTGTATAAGAGTTGCAAACAGACAGTCTGTCTGTATGCTTGAGGATGAGCAACCAAGGTTGTGAAACCCAATATTTTCTAGCCTCCAAACTTCCTATCACAAACACTCTACCGATGTGTATAAGAGACAAGTCAATCAATAACTCCAGGTCAAAGAATTCCACAGATTTTTAATTCGCCAAATTTTTCGGTTTACGCGATTTCGGTTACGGCGGGTCAAAGGGTAACAAGTTGGACTCAGTGTAATTAGTGCCTTGTGGTGTGTGAGTGTTGTATGATGACCGAATTATTCGAAAAAAATGTTAATTTAGTAGCAAAATTAATTTTTGGGTTAAATAGTCAACTTGGAGACTATTTGGTCAAACGGATCAAGGCCTTATATGTTATGATTTATGTATGTTATGGGTTGTTTTTAGTGTTTTGGAGGTTGGGAAGTGATTGGGGTTGATTTTTAACAACTTTCCACGGTTAGATTACATATTTTAAGATTATGAGTTGGGGTTTTGTCTTCCATATGTGGCCCTAGAGTGTTATGCTATGAATGCTTATGTTTATGCATTGGTTGGTTAGAATATGTTGTTTTGAGTTGGGTTGTAACCAAGGTCCCTTGAATACCTTGGAATTGGACCCCCTCAAGGGTCGAGGCTTAGCCTGTCTCTTATACACATCTAGATGTGTATAAGAGACAGACCTAGGTCACCTATGAGCCAAAACAGTCATAAAATGCTTTCATATCAAAAGAATTTGCAAACATATTAATTGATTACATAAAATAGCCACCTACTGCGGCGATCGCGCTGTGATCATTTGTGCATTTTGCTTTGATAGGTGGGTAACATACATCTTCCACTTGTATAAGACGACTTTCGAAATATGTTTGGATGAATTTTAGAATGTGTATGATGTTTGGAACTGCACTTTTACCAAGTTTTGAAACTATTACATATGAAATCGGGACCAAGCTATTTTATGTAATACAATTAATATGTTTGCAAATTCTTTTGATATGAAAGCATTTTATGACTGTTTTGGCTCATAGGTGACCTAGGTATATAATTTTGGATGTGTTTGGAAATGTTTGATTTGGGGAGAACCAATTCTATAGTCATCCATCTAGACGCCATGGTGATCTATGATTATGAACTATTTGATCAAGGGTCTTGTGATGGGATAACTTGACCTCCCGTCCGACTAGTAGGTGTGGTAGATTACTAGATCAAGACTTGTAGTCATACCTTTGACCCTAAAAGATACTCATGCTATTTTATTTATTCATATTAATTAACGAGCTTCTTAGCACGGTTTGAGAACTCCTCCGGCCCTGTCTCTTAAACACATCTAGATCATAACCAAAAAGACAGAATCATTTCAAAAATTGAAGATTATACACAGAGTCCTACCAGCTTTCATTGGAATTTGGAGAAAATCTAGAAAGTCTCTTATACACATCTAAAGGAGAAGAGAGATTTGTTACGTAGCAGCTGGAGAAAATGAGGACGAATCTTTGTAATTCGTATTTTTTGTGTAAAATGAAATATTCGATTTTATAGTTAAGAAATGGTTTGATGGTTCTATTACATTGCGGTTAAGTTTGTTGCTCTGTTCTTGTGCCTTGCGCTTTGGGCGGTGTACCATTAGCGCGTGTTACTGTCTGTTTTGGGCGTGACATTAAGTGGTATCGAGCATAGGTTTGAATCCTAAATCCAGAATAGGTATGTGTATAAGATAAGAGACAGATGCTGCAGTGCATAGCTATTATTATACGAGAATTCCATAAGCATCACATCGCGACATTACGGGATCTGTGGATTCTTTGACACAGAGTTATTGATTGACTTGTTTTGGAAGGTTGTCGGTTAGAGTTTTGTGATAGGAAGTTTGAGTGACCTTATTCGATTCTGATGACCGATTTTGATTTAATTTTGGGTATGGATTGGTTAATAGAACCATCAAACCATTTCTTAACTGTAAAACCAAATAAGTTCATTTTTACACAAAAATACGCTCATGGTATTTAACTGTCAGCGCAAGGCCCAAACGGGAACGAACAGAGCAACAAACTTAACCGCAATGTAATAGAACCATCAAACCATTACTTAACTATAAAACCGACCGGCTATGTCATTTTACCACAAAAAAATCAGATAAATTACAACCGCAATCTAATGGCACACCGGTCCAAATAAGCAAGGCACAAATAAAAAACGGGACCGTAACACGCCGCGCTAAAAACGGGACCAAAACACGCCGCGCTAATGGTACACAGGCCCAAACGCAACCGCAATATAATAGAACCTGCATAGAACAAACGCAATTTACTTAAACCAAACCGCAATTTCAAAGAACTATAACAAACCGCTAATGGTTCAATGTATACACAAAAGCGCAAGGCACAAACGAACAGAGCAACAAACTTAGGCACAAACGCAAGCAACAAACTTAATAGAAGAACATCAAACCATTTCTTAACTATAAAACCGAATATTTCATTTTACAACAAAAAAATACGAATTACAAGAACCATCAAGCCATTTCTTAACTATAAACTGTCGGGGTACTTCTCACAGATTGATTTGCGGTCCGGATATTATCAATTGAGGGTGAAGGCCTGTCTCTTATGTACCTAAGAAATGGTTTGAAGGTTCTATTACATTGCGGTTAAGTTTGTTGCTCTGTTCGTTTGTGCCTTGCGCTTTGGGCTGGTGTACCATTAGCACTTCACCGTGTTCCGGTTCCGTTTTGGGGTGTGACACGCCGCGCTTGATACTGAGGTTAGCGCAGAAACTCTTGAAAGGTGTCTCTTATACACATCTAGATGTGTATAAGAGACAAGTACCGCAGGAGCATATACTTGACACTGATGACACGCCCGAACCAAAGTATCTGCGTCAGAATGTAAGGTTGGCCAGTAGTACCCAGTTAGCAAGACTTTGCGAGCTAAACTTTGAGGACCGACATGACTTCCGCATATGCCCTCGTGTACCTCGCGTAGAACATAGTTAGTTTCGGATGGAGACAGGCACCTCAAGCAAGGGACACAAATATGCCTTTTTATATAAGATTCCGTTAATAAGTGCATACTTGGTGGCTCGGTATTTTTGACCTTTCTAGCTTCGGCATGATCCTCGGGGAGCTTCTCATTATTCAAATAACTTATCAGGGGTTCCATCCAACCGAGGTCCGATTGGATACAAGAGATTCTTTCGGAGATGTCAACAGATCTTCGTTCCCGCAGATATACCAAAATCTCTTTCGTTAAATGCGAATATATTGTCGAGGCTAGTTTTGACAGAGCATCAGCGTGCGTATTTCTCGTTCGGGCAATCTTCATGATGTCTACTTTTTTTAATTTTTCAATCCAACTTTTGACTTCGACTAGGTACTTTTGCAAAATCACGCCTCGAGCCTCGTAATTTCCTAGGCTTTGATTCACAACAAGCTGAGAATCAAAATGAATCTTTAAGGTTCGGGCACCCATCTGGTGGGCCATTTCCATCCCACGCAGATAAGGGCCTCATACTCAGCTCTTATACACATCTAGATGTGTATCTGAGAGACAGATGAGATAGTCCCATTCTAGAGATTGGATTATTATCCCTGCCCCGGCTCCGGACTCACACTAAAGCATAGCGAACATGAAGTTCCCAGTACCTGTCTCTTATACACATTCTTTGCTCTTTTACTGGATCGGTTGTCAGAATGAGATCAACCTTTTCGATGTCACACTTTCGCAATGAAATCGGTGAGAGCACGAGCTTTGATTATTTATCAGAGTCGAATTCTATGTCAAACTCAAACAGCTCTCTGGACCACTTTAGCATTCGACTGAGTATCTGGTTTGTTCAAGATATTTTTCAAAAAGGTTGGTCAAAATTATTATTTTGTGACCATGAAAATAAGGTCTCGGCTTAAAGTGACACCACCAACGAGAAGACGGCCTTTTCAATAGGAGTGTAGTTCTTCAAGGTCCAGAGACTGTCTCTTATACACATCTAGATGTGTATAAGAGACAGCCTCATGAACATCCGGCATAGGATCGAGCTAACTGCTGTATGGTTCGGCAATCGAGATATACATGTATAGCGGTTCACCTTTTTGAGGAAAAGCGAGCTTCGGTAAGGTACCTAAATAGATTCTTTAAGTTCTTCAAAGGCTTTTGAAGCTTTTTCGGTCAATTGAAAACCTTCAGTCTTCTTTATGACTCGGAAGAATGGTAAGTCTCTCTATGCTGATTTGGACAAAAATCGATTTAGAGCAGCCATTCTACCGGTTAGTCTTTGAACCTCCTTCATCGAGCTGGGAGTTCTCATATCAATTATGGCTTGCACCTTTACTGGGGTTTGCCTCGATTCCTCGGTGAGACAATAAATCCCAAAAATTTTTCGAGGGACCCCACATCTAGATGTGTATAAGAGACAGCACCTCATGAACATCCGGCACAGGTCCGATGAGTCACTTAATAAATTTGTGGACCGCTTCATCTAGAGGTGGTCTAATAACCACCATGTTGATGAAAGATACCTTCATGTTTCTTCCTATTTGGGACTTGAAGGTCTTATTGACGGCGATAGGTAGCTCAGGCATTTTTAGTCGAAGGGCATCGTAGTGTAGTAGTATGTGCCTCAGTCGGTGATGAAGCAGGTGCCATACGGTAGGGGCTGTCTCTTATACACATCTGATCACAATTCAAATAATCAAACACACACTTGCAGCTCGAAAGCTATCTCATCAATTTGAACCTCGTCTTGGGTCTCGATCTTTGCCTTTCCTTTCCTTTATGCTTTGGAGGTTCAGGGATCTCGGTGGCTGCATCAGAAGTGCCCCATCTCTTCCCTCTTTTTCTGACTGGTCTCGGACTTTTCAAAGCCATCTAGGGAGATGAAACATCGAAGATTTTCAAGTAAGCCTTGTCTACAATGGACATCATTTGTGATTGGGACCGCAAGGACATCATATAACAGGCTCGGGCTTCTTGTTGGCCGCCAATGACCGTTCCTTCATACCCATCCCTCAACATGAATTTTATCTCAATATGGAATACGGAGGGACCAATTTTGTAGGTGTAACCCCTGATAAGTTATTTGAATAATGAGAAGCTCCCCGAGGATCATGCCGAAGCTAGAAAGGTCAAATATCGAGCCACCAAGTATCTGGCCATCCAGGAAGGGCTGTCTCTTATACACATCTTTAAGAGACTGCCTCGGTATCATGACCATGTTGACCATGAAAAGCGCAGTACTTTGACCGGTCTCTTTTGTCTGAGGCTGAAACCATCCGAGGAGGTGGGTATCATGACCATGTTGACCATGAAAAGCGCAGTACTTTGACCGGTCTCTTTTGTCTGAGGCTGAAACCATCCGAGGAGGTGGTTCTAGAAGACCTAAGTGTTGGACTTGATATAATATTTCTCTCCTCGTCACATTGAGATGGTATAAGAGACAGGTACCGGGATGGCTCCTTGTTCTCAAAAAGGTCGGTTCTCGATGTTATTGTTCGGAAAAACCACCCGGTTAGCCATCCTATTGTGGCCCTGTAGCTTAATCACATCTAGACTCAACTTTTTTGAGGAAGAGGGGTTCGGAGTCTTTAGGACTTTTTCTCTGTGTATCATATAGTTCTCTTTTTATCTTGTTTGACTCTTCACCCCGGATAAACTCCGATGCTCTTTCTAGAAGCTCTAAATAGGAATTTGGCATTCTTTTAGCCAATTCGGCGTTGAAGACACCTGATCGTAGGTTATCTCCGAGTTGTTTTAAAACAAGGAGGGTATCTCACGATCATTTTCTTGAAATTAAAGTCTCTGCACTCGGTAATTTTTTAACTTGTCGATGATGTGACTCATCCGATTGCTCATTTGAGCGTGACTTTGTTAATTTGTGTCATGAGATCACTGGGCTCATGGCATCGACGACTCTTTGCCAGTCATCAAGGATCACTTGTTCGGCTTGTTGGCTTGACCACTCGGTCAGCTCGGACGAGTTTGCTCTCGCGTTGTTCCACGAATGCTCGAAAAGACTAAGTGATCAACAATGTACTTGAACATCGTTTTGCTTTTTTGAGCCTCGGTTGGTGCAAGCGTTTTCTAGTTCATCGGTTTGCACTACGAGGCGATCGCGCTCGTTTAGGGCGTTTTGTTGGCGAGTTAGTCGTGTTCCACGGTTCTTCATCCTTGCAAAAGAAAACAATTGAATGATTGAGAATTGATTGAAAGTGATGAAAATCAATTCCTGACGGCGCCAATTGATGAACCCGATCCGGACCCGTTTATCTGGGTCTGGATTTATAGTAAATTCTGATTATTGGGTGCTTGATTATACGAATTGTGATTAGATTCGAATTATCTCCTTTTAGTAGCACTCAAAATGCCCTATTATAGATTTACGAGGAGGCTTAAAAATTATCTACATCTATTATCACACGACTCAATAACATAATTGCCACTTAATGAGAGGCTACGTAAGACTTACAGACAATCTAGAGTAAGAAGCATGAGTGTTACTAATTCACATTATCGTGTCCTTTAACAAAATTATTGCATTATATATAAACAATAGACAAGGCTTACTTTTGAACTCATATATCAAAAGGGAATGAATATTCTTTCTTATCTTAGTGAAAATGAATCAATTTAGAACTCAACTTTGAATAATTACTTCAGAGAATCACTTATTCACATTAACGAAATAGTAAGTTCTAATGCTCTTAAATTGCTAAAGCTATTCAACAGGAAATTCAGAAAGGGTAAAAATTTAAACCTGTCCAGCAGATGTGACAAGAGCATGTTTTGGATTAGTTCCACTGATTCTTTGTATCCTATTGCACCTTAGGATGATTTTTGTAGCAAAATCAACTCAAAATAACGCTTCTCCTACACATTGCTATAGCGATTTAGATTAGATTTAAAATACAATAGTTAGTTCTTCCAAAAATATGTATTATCCGATATTGTTTAACACGAGTATAACTAAGAGACACATTTGCAATGAATTTTCACGTGAAGCGTAACTTCTTAGATGTGTATAGAGATAGATAAAGACCAAATATTTCTCATTTAGCCCAAACTCAAACCTTCCAAATAATCAAAATCCAGTCTACAAAGATTTGTTATTGATATTAACACGATTTGGTGTAAATAAAACCCCTAAAGGATGTATAACATTAAGTGAGATATATTATATAGTTGCGATTTCAACAATTACCTACATGCAATAACCTTGCCATTTATGAGCCTCGGATACACCCGCTTTAGAAATGCCTTACAGTTTAACATAGGTCTAATCATTATAGTCTCTGAATATTGTGCTAATATATTGTCTTATTGTACAATACTTATGAGTTATGCAATAATGATGCTGTCTCTTATACACATCTAGATGTGTATAAGAGACAGATTTATAGTAAATTCTGATTATTGGGATCCGATCTAGACCCGTTTACCTATTATAGATACAAACTTTGGATGTAAAAACAAAGATAACACAAACACGGAAAAAATAAACAAAAATCTAAAATATTATAGTATGTTTTTACTAAAATAACAAAGTAAACACATCAAAATAACATATTTCATTGTTCGGCCTGTCTCTTATACAAATCTAGATGTGTATAAGAGACAGAACTATCATGCAAGCTAGAAGAACCAACCTAAATTAACTGGGAGGGGGTTATTCCGGTAATGTACTTGCTCTGTCTTTATTTAGTATTGCAGGAATAACCCTCCCGGGAACTCGGTTGGTTTTATAAAAAGGATAGTTACCCCAAAGTCTCTAGTTCGAACCCCGGGAATTACCGTCTTGCAGTCTGGGGCTGCAAGGGAGAGGATTAGTCAGGCCCAAAGGCCTGGACACCTCTTTGACCAAAAAAAAAAAAATTTACCGGAATAAAGAGAACAAGTAATTACTGGAGAGCAAAGGTTACATGGTGGTAGGGATGTTCATCCCACTGGCGAAAATCTTCAATCGATCCGATCCGAACCAGAAAGAAACTCAGCAGCATTCTAAAAGTGGGTCGGGTAGAGGTCAGTCTAGGCATCAGAACGGGACATATCCGGTCGGATCTAGCATATCGGACAGAATCCGATTAATCTAACCAGATCGGTCGATTAATATAAGATCCGGATTTTCGAGCGGATATACAAAAGTAGATCCATACCGAATCGTGGGTCTTGTCGGATCCAAGCGAGTCATATCCGGTCGGATCTAGCATATCAGTCGGATCCGATTAATATAACGGATCGGATCCGATAATATAACTAGATCCGGATTTTCGTAGATCTACAAAAGTAGATCCATACAGAATCCGTCGGTCTTGTCGGATCGGATCGAGTCTTAATAGTTTTTTTATAATTTTTAAAATTATATATAAAACTATTACAAATTATCGAATTTTTTTTTTATAATTATACAACAGTATTGAATTCATAATTAATATTTATGCATGTATTCTACATTAAATATAAATTACATGGACAATTTACACAATATATATATATACATATAAAATAACACTAATATACAATAATTTTATTATATATTAAATATTTTAATCGGATCCGGGTCTTAATCGGATCGAAACACCAAGATCGGATCAACCCGTTTATTATAATAGGTAAGCGGGTCTAGATCGGATCCCAATAATCGAAATTTACTATAAATCCGGACCAGAGATCGCGGTGGGATCGGTCAGGAGTTATCGAGTGCAGGCCTTCCTCTTCCACATCAATCTTCTTTTCACTTCTTCTTCCTCGCATCCTCATTTCTCATACTTGCGTCTGTTAAAATATATTTTGCGATTTAATTATTGTTGCTACTTGTTAGTTTGTTGCTATTGGGAAATAATATTATAATGTATTTTGTAATTTAGATTTAATTATAGTTGATTTAAGCATTGAAATTAACTGCTTAACTATCATTATTTAAATTTTTATGTCTTGTTACTAGTGAGGTGGTGCAGGATTAACTCAACCCTCTTTTGAGGATCCCGGTGGGCAGTCTAACTTTGTATGGATCGGTGGAGGTCGGAATTTTCGACCGTCGGTGAGAATTGAGCACTTTTTTTAACTCGTGGATCGAGTACCCGATCTTTGAACACTCCTAAATGGTGGTGACGGAGAGGCTTCTCGACTCCACAGATGGTAGATGCAAACCTCATAGTAGACTTAAAAGAATTTTTAAAAAACAAAGATTAAGAAAAAATTAGTTTAAAAAATTACAAAGAAATTAATTGATCTGAAAAGGAGAGGAGTGAGCGCTAGGTGGTGATCTGTTATGGGTAACAAAACAAAAAATCTTACCTTGAAGATGCCTTGGTTTATAACATATTATAATTGTTTTACAGAAATTTAAAAAAATCATAGAAAAATTGGACAAAAAGTAACAAGGGTTTTTTTGGTGTTAATAAACCTGAATGCGTTTCTTTTGTCAAAATGTACTCCGTGGCTACCAGAAATTCCCTGCAAAATGAAGATTAAAAAGAAGAAAATCTAAAATAATTACAAAAACTTTTAAAAAAAAAACACACACTCTTGTACAACGGAATCTTATAATATGCCATAGATATGAACATTTTAAGCGAGGAGGAGGAGGAGGTACTTCAATGGTGATCCATAGTGAGATGCGAGAAGGGGTGGGCAGGAAAAAAAATAAAATAAGGCCCATGGCGGAAGGAGGGGAGAGGAGAGGAGAGAGAGGATTTGAGAGGTCATTTCGATTGCTGTATTGTTAGAAATTTTTTTACTTTTTCAGACCTCGAGCCAAATGAAATTGCCAAAAAATGAACAGACTCAACTCCTGCAAGTCCACGTGAGTAGCACAAGTAAAAGTTGAGTGATAATTTTCGCGTGACCACGGCACGTGATATTTTTTGCCGGGAAACTGAGGCTAGACGAAATGCCTCGCTCGTTATCTATTTATGCTGATGAGAGCCCATTTTGTAGAAGAGGTCTTTAAAGCTGGAAAGAACTCATAGTGGCTAAGACGTCTGGACCCTTGCCAATTAGCATTGGAGAAGGCCCGAGTATAGTAAAGGACAAATTTGGTAAGCAAAACAGAACAAGTGCAATATCAAATTTCATCCAGTTGCTTTGCTTGGCATTCTCACGTTTATATATATATATATAAAAGGACAAATTTGGTAAGCAAAACAGAACAAGGGCAATATTGAAATTTCTTCAAGTTGCTTGGCATTCTCATGTTTAAATATATATATATATATATATATATATATATGACAGATATATATCTATTATATTTGGGTACCTCAGATATTGTCATCAAATGATCCATAGCGGTGACGTTTAAATTATTGATTTGTGCTACTATTAGCTAGGTTGGAGTTAACGATTGTTATTTGTATTCATTAAAAATGGCACACCAAGGGGAGGCAGAATTGTCACACGATTTTGTCTCACATCATATTTTATTTTTTGTAACACTATTAAATAAATTATCTAAATTTTATAGAATAGTGAAATAATTTTAACAATTTATTTGACAGTGTGATAGATGACAGAACAAGAAATGGGATAGAAAATCCTTAGCATGCAAAATTCCCTTAAACCCAAACATTAACAACAATAGATATTCAGGAAAAAAAGTAGAAGAATAATGAATTAAATTGACCAAGTGTAAACATTAAAAAATATATTGCAAGAAATTGAATTGATTGTGAATGAAAAGGTCAAATTGAAAAATGCTTTTTCTTCACGTTGAAATATTATTTTTTATTTACATAGATTAAGATGTGTATAAAATCCGGATCAAGTGATATTCTGTTTTATAATTTGTAACTTTTCATAAAATACACGGATTATTATGATTATTATTATTTGGCTTTTAAAAAAAAGCACAGTCCGCCATCTCATCTCTGATTCAGTACTGCGTGTACGGCTCTACCCTCCAATCACATTCCTATTAGTGATTAATTCACTGCCGGCTACCACCACGCAGACAAAGACAGATCAATAAGACGTCTGTTTGCTAGAAAAAGAATACTTCTGGAAACAAATTTGGACAGGGACGGAAATAGAGAATTATGGGCATGGGTTAATGAAGGACAAAATTGGAAAAATATGAAAAGCAAGGACAAAATTGAAACTTCTTCAGCAGGTGGAGATCCCGTACATTTACATGTCAATACAAGAGGCATTATAAGACTGAATTAATTATCGAAAAATTCTACGATCCATTTTATTAGAAAGCTTTCTAAATTTAAGAATTTATCTGACTAAAACTTTTAACACAATCTTTGTCTTTGTCATAGATGTGTATAAGAGACAGACTTTACTCTGGGTTGAAGTTTTTCTCAATCATGGTTTGGAAATTAATTAAGCAAGTTAATTACACAGTTAATTCCATCTGTCTTTTAAATCTAATTTACAAAATACCTTATTAATTCTTTTAAAATCCCTGTATCTTATACACATCTAGATGTGTATAAGAGACAGGTAACATTGAATTTACCTGTTTTAGGGGGTAAATAATTATACTTTACCCTTTAAACTATAAATTAATTCACTTCACCCCTAATTTCCACTATTCATCCTTTAAAAATTTTAAAATATTACAAAAAATATAGTTAAATGATTGAAATATCCTTAGTATAATATTTGAGTTTTTCTTGTATTTAATTAATTTTCTATAGTTATAAAAAAATTAGAAAAAAATAAAATATAATAACATATTGATATCTTTGATTTTAAGGAATAAAAATGTGAAAAAAATATTGAATTATAATATATCTAACATTGCAAATTGCACAAATAAATCAAATATTAAAAGTATAAAATATTAAGTCCTCAATCACAAAATTTTATAGAAAATATAATTTCGTAGAATACCTTTAAAAGAAAAATTTTCAATAGAAAATAAATACATTTTTAACTTGTTCTGTCCTAACAATTAAACATTCAAATTCAAATAATAGACAGCTTCAATCCAATACTAAATAGTTCAAAAATTAGCTACATCTAGAAAATATTTTCTACATTATATAGTTTATTTTTAAAAATTCTTACATTAATACTTAATCTTTAAATAAATAAAAATGTTTTTTATAGTACTACTAGTGGTTAAACAACTAAAATATATTTTATACTAAATTGATTTTTTAAGATATTTAGTTATTATATTAAGATCATCTCTTAGCGCCTGTAAACTACTATTTGTAGTAGTAGATTTTTATATATTTAAAATTTGATATTAATGTAATAATTATTTAAAAATAAGTAAAAAAAACTACTACTATTACTGGAAAAATTAACATGTACTTGATCCATGGCATATCTTAAGCTATGTGGACCACTTGTCTATCTTTGCTGCATCATCCATTTAATTGATGAAGGCGATGACAACATGGACAAAGGAGTCAATGTCACTATACCATAGATACGGTCTGTAAGATCCTAAATACTAGTACTATTGCTACTACTATTACTAGTAGTAATTAAATGGCTAAAATACCTAAATGACTAAAATACCTTTGATACTATATTTTGATTTTTTTATATAGTTAAAATTTGATATTAATTATTTAAAAATATGCAAAAATAGTAATATTAGTAGTTGTAGTTTATTTTTAAATAATTATTACATTAATATCAAATTTTAAATACATAAAAAAATCAAAATATAATACCTAGAGTATTTGTCATTTAACTACTACTACTACTTTATTATTATTATTTATTTATTTTTAATTTTTCGGTGGAGGTGAGATCGAATGAAGTTGCTCCCAATGCTAATTGGCAAGGGTACAGAAAGCATAAAGTATACCATTCAAAATCTGTGCCAAATATTAAATACTTCTCAATTTTTAATCAACCTGAACACTATAAATTATACACATCTACAAAATGTATAAGAGACAAGCTCTTTACAGTGTATAAGAGGAGAATTTGTTACCAAATACATACCGACTGAAAACCACCAATTAGGAGAATGAATTAGTAGAGCAATAAAAAAATGTATAAAGAATATGAAACCAGGGCTCAAATGCAGCAACTGCAAACATAAAACATTCTCTCACTATCATTTTTCATGTACTACACCAGGATGATACAGAAAGAGAAATCATCAACACGTGTTATATTACACAAAACAACGAGGAGGAATCAACCATGTATACTACAAACTAAACAAGACTCACTTCTATAAAGACATCCTTTGTTGCATAGTTTTTACTACAGTCTTCTACCTACTGGCAGATTTCTGAGTAGGTAGAAACTGTAGTCACTCGTATGCCTGTCTCTTATACACATCTAATTCTGAGGTACCCAAAGTAATGCTACTAGATGTGCCAGAATGCTATTACTGAAATTTGGCACTGACAAAAGTTAACCCAACTTGAATTAACTGGGCCAATCTCGAAGATATATAAAATCCTCTAATCATGAAATAACAACAGCCCTGTAGTGCAAACCCATCATGAACTAGCATCCAGTATTTTTCAACAAGGCCAGCAACAAAAAATGAAGTCACTTTTCATACCGGGGGAATGGCTAGAGAGGCAGCAATTTAAGCAGGATTTACTAAAATTTAGATGTTCCACCATTCATAATAAATATGCACTTGAGATTGCAGACGGAAACCATGATTGAGAAAAACTTCAACCCGCTTGCATTTACGAGATGATCGTAAATTTAAGCTAGAAGCAAATTGGAGTTTGCTTATAAGCATGACGTGGTCTGACTAAGGATCATAGTTGTTAATATAGAAAGAAATGGGAATATATGTTTAATATTAATCTACTGGTACAACTAAGTTATTGGTATGAGGATATGTGGGAAGTAGCTTGGAAATCTCAGGTATAAACACTAGAAAATAGAA